>JBBGZY010001219.1:285000-2685000 GCA_037952925.1 Lithobates clamitans | reverse complement strand
TGGGTCAGGCAGAGCCTAATTAAGGCCCTGGCTCCCAGGCTTGGCGTGCTCTATGTGAGTTGGCAGAGTAGAGACAGGTACCCCGCCTGTTAGGGACAGCATTAATAGAGAAAGGTTCTTGACGATGAGAGAAAGCGTAGGGTTGCAACTCCTTGGACATCTTCCCACTTGGGCACCAGATGGCCAGGCCACATTGCGCTCTTTTAAACAGATGCTGTGACCTGCATGCTTGGCCAATCACAGCGCTGTCTGTACAGAGAGCCGTAATTGGCCAAAGACAGGGTGGCTTTGGACAATTATGGCTCAGGGGGTTTAGTACACGCACCACACTATATAAGCCTGCCTGCATGGTGGCCCTGTGTAGTGTGTTCCAGCGTTGAGAGAGAGATAGATAGACAGAGAGACAGTGTCATTTGATTTAAGTTAGATAGAGTAGGCAGGTCGAGTTAGTTAGCTGCACTTACAGTGTATTGTGTATATATATGCATCCCAGGTGTTGTGTATATATATATATACACTGTATTCAGTTTAGCTAGATGCTGTTTTCTCTTCCTAATATACTGACAGGCAGGCAGGTGTTTTTACAGTATTTCCAGTTACTGTACTGTGTACCCTGCACAGTTTCACCTACAGTATAGTTACCTGAAGCCAGGTGCTTGTGTAGGCTCTTGACGTATTTCCAGTTACTGTACGGTGTACCTTGCACAGTTGCACCTACAGTATAGCTACCTGAAGCCAGGTGCTTGTGTGCTTCTTGTGATCCTATTAATAGCACAGGCAGGCTCTTGATGTATTTCCAGTTACTGTACTGTGTACCCTGCACAGTTGCACCTACAGTATAGCTACCTGAAGCCAGGTGCTTGTTAGGCTCTTGACGTATTTCCAGTTACTGTACTGTGTACCCTGCACAGTTGCACCTACATTATAGCTACCTGAAGCCAGGTGCTTGTGTAGGCTCTTGAAGTATTTCCAGTTACTGTACTGTGTACCCTGCACAGTTGCACCTACAGTATAGCTACCTGAAGCCAGGTGCTTGTGTAGGCTCTTGACGTATTTCCAGTTACTGTACTGTGTACCCTGCACAGTTGCACCTACAGTATAGCTACCTGAAGCCAGGTGCTTGTGTGGGCTCTTGACGTATTTCCAGTTACTGTACTGTGTACCCTGCACAGTTGCACCTACAGTATAGCTACCTGAAGCCAGGTGCTTGTGTAGGCTCTTGACATATTTCCAGTTACTGTACTGTGTACCCTGCACAGTTGCACATACAGTATAGTATAGCTACCTGAAGACAAGTGCAGGTGTTCTCATACTAATAATACTACAGGCAGGCAGTTGATTCTGCTAGCTGCAGTATAATCGGTATATATATACATCCCAGTTTTATGCAGCTACATCTCACTGTAGGCCAATAGTATGTCTGGAAGGCCAAGAAGGAGAGGCAGACAGTCACAAGCCAATAAAAGAGGGCAAGCAGGCTCTGTGTCTAGCAACAGTGCTGGTCATGGACACGGTGCATCCTCATCAGCACGTGGCCGTGGGACACACTTTGCCTTTTTTCGGCAGCTGGCCGCGTTGAGCCGCAACATGCGGAAGACTTGATCGAGTGGTTGACCAAGCCGTCCTCATCCTCCTCATCCTCCCTCACCCAGGCTCAGGGTACGTTGTCTGGCAAAGCAGCTGCAAACGCGGCCTCTTCCCTCGGCTCAATGGCATCAGTCACTCCTTCCCTAGCCCCACTATGTCCTCCTGAGGAGTCCCCCGAACTGTTTGACCACAGTGTTGGGTACATGCTCCAGGAGGATGCCCATCGTTTTGAAGGCTCCGATGATGGTACTCAGCTAGAGGAAGGCAGTAACGTGAGCCCAAACAGAGGGGGTGCGCAAGAAGGACAGCAATCTGGCAGTCATGTTCCCCCTGCTGCAGCATACTGCCAGGTTTGCTCCAGTGATGAGGAGGGAGGGGATGATGAGGTCACTGACTCCACGTGGGTGCCTGATAGGAGAGAGGAGGAGGAGGAGGAGGCACATCACTGAGGCAGGATGCCTTCCAGGGGCCAGCCTAAGGGCAGCACATTGACTGCATCACACAGCAGAGCTCCGCATGTGCAGGACGCTGCTGTCTCTGCGCATTATTCCAAAAGTTCTTTGGTGTGGGCCTTTTTTGAGATGAGTGCATCAGATCGCACTGCTGCTATTTGCAACATATGTCTCAAGCGTATCTCACGTGGCCAAAACATCTCCCGCTTGGGCACCACATGCTTGACCAGACATATGTGGACCTGCCATGCAGTTTGTTGGCAAGCGTACCTAAAAGACCCACACCAAAGAACAAAGAGGACCTCTCCTTGCTCCTCATCAGCTGGGATCTCCAACCCCACTATACTTTCAGTCCTCTCTGAGACCTGCACTGAGAGGAATGAAGGTGTATAATTAGGTGTGTCACAGCCAAGTACTTGCAGGCAATCTGCTATCGGTACACCGACGTCAGATTGTACCAGGCAAATTTTCCTGCCCCAGCTGCTGCACCGCAGAAAGAAGTTCGCTCCCAGCCATCCACATGCCCAGCGGTTGAATGCTAGCTTGGCAAAGTTGCTAGCACTTCAACTGCTACCTTTTCAATTGGTAGACTCTGCCCCAATCTGGGAGTTTGTGGAATATGCGGTTCCTCAGTGGCAGGTTCCCAAACGCCACTTTTTCTCATGGAAGGCGATTCCGGCTCTCTACCGGCATGTGGAAGGCAATGTCTTGGCCTCGCTGGACAGGGTAAGGTGCATATTACCGCTGACTCACGGTCCAGCAGGCATGGACAGGGAGGTTACCTAAGTTTCACGGCGCATTGGGTGACTCTGCTGGCAGCTGGGAAGGATGCAGGACAAGGTGCGGTAGTGTTGGAGATTGTTCTGCCACCACACCTCCAAAATGCCACTACTGGTGATTCTGACACACCTCTCTCCTTCACCCCCTCCTCTTCTTCTTCCTCCATGGCCTCTTCCTGTGCTTTGTCCTCGGAACCAGCGGTTCTCCGTAGGCTTTCAAGGGGCTGCGCAAGTACGCAGGCCAAAAGATGCCATGCGGTGCTTGAGCTGGTGTGCTTGGGGGACAGGAGCCACACTGGGGCAGAGATTCTGTCAGCTCTGCTGGGGCATGTTCAGAGGTGGTTGACACCACGCCAACTTAAGGCAGGAATGGTGGTTTGCGACAATGGCACCAACCTCCTCTCCGCCCTCTGACAGGGACAACTGACCCATGTGCCCTGTTTGGCTCACGTCCTTAACTTGGTGGTGAAGCGGTTCTTAGGCAGGTATCTGTGAAGGGTTGCAGTGTTGTGGCACCAGCACCAGTGCCTAAGGCCCAATTTCTCTGCCCCTGTTCAACAGGGACATGTAATTACAATTCTTGATCTAATACATCACAGCAGGGCCCTGTGAGGGCTTACAGTGTTGTGGCAACACCAACACCTCAGGCCCCAATTTCTGCAGAGTATATAGGGCAGGCCCCTACTTTCAAACATCCAACTTACAAACGACTCCTACTTGCAAACAGAAGGAGACAACAGGAAGTTAGATGACATCTACCCCTAGGAAGGGAAATTCTCTCCTGTAAGAGTTAATATGGGGAAAACGTTTCTCCTTTCCACTGATGCTTTATCACCAATCCTTGTTTCACTAAAAAACCCAAATTTTCTAAAAACATTTGTCATTGGGACAGAAAGTGAGGTGAAATCTTCTGAAGAGGAGCACAGACAGCAAAACAAATGTCACAGGGGTGATAACCCTTCCCTATTTTTTCCAAAAAGCTTAAAATAGATTTTTTGTCTGGAGCTAAACACATTAAAAATGTACCAGTTCAAAATTACAAACAGATTCTACTTAACAACAAACCTACAGTCCCTGTCTTGTTTGCACCGCCTGTATACTGCTGTTCAGAGTTTATAGGGCCTGGGGACCCCACGCCATTCCTTTTTTTAATTTGGGTGCGGGCTTCCCCTTAATATCCATACAAGACCCAAAGTGCCTGGTAATGGACTGGGGGGTACCCATTAGGCATGTGCAAAATAAAAAAAATTGTTTTGTTTCGTTATTTAATTAATTTAGTTTAGTTAGATTCGTTTAATTCATTAAATTCGTTTTTCAAATCAGTTTCGTTTTCGACCGAATTCGAAAATCGGTCGAATTCGAAAATATTTCAACCGGATTTGATATTATTTTAACCGCATTTGAAAATATTTCAACAGCATTCGAAATTATTTCAACTGTATTAGAAATTATTTCAATCGTATTCGATAATATTTCAATAGCATTCGAAAATATTTCTACCGAATTTGATAATATTTCAACCGCATTCGAAATTGTTTCAACTGTATTCAAAATTATTTCAATCGGATTCGATAATATTTCAACCGCATTCGAAAATATTTCAACAGCATTCAAAATTATTTCAACTGTATTAGAAATTATTTCAATCGTATTCGATAATATTTCAATCGCATTCGAAAATATTTCTATTTTCGAATTTGATAATATTCAGATAATATTCAGATAATATTCCTCTTCAGCAAACCAGAACGCTGCATGGTTTCGCGTCACCACGGCAGTAAAAGCTGTGAGAGGGATTGAGCGCACCCCAGACTGCATCCGTCATCGGTAAATAAAAATGATTACATTCTCTCTCTCTCTCTCTCTCTCTCTCTGTGTCTCCCAGAGGCGTATCTAGTGAAAATGGCACCTATGGCAAGCACTGAAAATGCGCCCCTGTCAAAAAAAAAAAAAAAAAAACAGCTAATAAAACTACAAGTCTTTAACCACTTCAGCCCCGGAAGAATTTACCCCCTTCCTGACCAGAGCACTTTTTGCGATTCGGCACTGCGTCGCTTTAACTGACAATTGCGCGGTTGTGCGACGTGGCTCCCAAACAAAATTGAAGTCCTTTTTTTCCCATAAATAGAGCTTTCTTTTGGTGGTATTTGATCACCCCTGCGTTTTTTATTTTTTGCGCTATAAACAAAATAAGAGCGACAATTTTGAAAAAACGCATTCTTTTTTAGATTTTGCTATAATAAATATCCCCAAAATATATAAAAAAACATTTTTTTTCCTCAGTTTAGGCCGATACGTATTCTTCTACATAGTTTTGGTAAAAAAAAAACGCAATAAGCGTTTATTGATTGCTTTGCGCAAAAGTTATATCGTTTACAAAAAAATAATAATAAATATCTATATATATATTATTTTTTATTCTATTCTGTTCTATTGTTACTATTCTATTCTTTTTTTTTCTATTCAAATTTGAATTCATCCTATATGAATTTCAAAATGTCAGAAGATGGCTATATATATAAATATTACATATATATATATATATATATATAAATATATATATATATATATATATATATATATATATATATATATATATATATATATATATATATATATGTATATATTATAATATATATATATGTATGTATGTATGTATGTCTGATCTATTGTTTTTTTATGATATTATTTTATATTCTATTTAAATTCAATTTCATTCTATATGAAATTCGAATTTCGGAAAATGGTTTTATATATATATATATATTAGATATTTATGTATATATAACCATCTATTGAGATTCGAAATTCATATAGAATGAATTCAAATTCGAATAGAAAAAATTAGAATAGAAAAAAAAATAGAACAGAATAGAATAAAATATAATATATATACACATTATATTTTACTCAATTCTGTTCTATTGTTTTTCTAGTCTATTTCCTATTTCTAGTCTAATCTTTTCTATTCGAATTCATTCTATATGAAATTTGAATTTCGGAAAATGGTTATATATATGTATAAAATATTTATATATATAACCATCTTTTGAAATTCGAAATTCATATACAATGAATTCAAATTCAAATTCGAATAGAAAAGATTCAAATAGAAAAACAATAGAACAGAAAATAATCTAATATATATATTATATTTTATTCTATTCTGTTCTATTGTTTTTCTAGTCTATTTTCTTTTCTTTTCTTTTTGAATACATTCTCTATGAAATTCGAATGTCGGGACATGATGTATATATATATATATATATATATATATATATATATATATATATATATATATATATATATATATATATATATATATATGTGTGTATATAATTTTTGTATTTTTCTGATCTGTTCTATTGTTTTTCTATGATATTCTTTTCTATTATTTTCTAATCTATTCTAATCTTTTATATTCAAATTCGATTTCATTCTATATGAAATTCGAATTTCAGAAAATGGTTATTTTTATATATATATATATATATATATATATATATATATATATATATATATATATATATATATATATATATATATATATATATATATATATATATATATATATATATAAATAACCATTTTCTGAAATTCATATTTCATATAGAATTAATTGAAATTCAAATAGAAAAGATTAGAATAGAAAAAAGAATGAATAATATATATATATATATATATATATATATATATATATATATATATATATATATATATATATATATATATATATATATATATATATATATATTTTTTTTTTTTTTATTCTATTCTGTTCTATTGTTTTTCTTGTATATTTTCTATTTCTATTCTAATCTTTTCTATTCAAATTCAATTTCATTCATTCTATATGAAATTTGAATTTCGGAAAATGGTTTTACATTTATATATATAACCATCTTCTGAAATTCGAAATTCATACAGAATGAATTCAAATTCCATTAGATAAGATTAGAATAGAGTAGAGTAGAAAAACAATAGTATTATATATATAAACCATCTTCTGAAATTGAAATTTAGTATAGAATGATTTCATATTAGAAAAGAATATAAAATAGTAGAAAAAAATAGAATAGAAAAACAACAGAACTGCATAGAATAAAATATAATATATATTATTTTAGTTTCCATTGTTTTGATATTTATTATTTTCCAATCTATTTTCGAATTCGAATTTATACTATTCGAAATTCGAATTTCAGAAGATGGTCATATTCTGTTGTATTTTATGAAATTCTATTCTATTCTTTACAATTCTTTTATTTTTTTTATTGTTTTATTATTTTATATTCTATTTTATTGTATTCTTTTTTAGAAATCAATTTATATTTTTTCTAATTCGATTCAAATTTGTTTTCGAATTCGAGTCGAATAGATTTCGAATTTGTTTTGAATTCGATTCGAATTCGATTTGAATTTCGTCCGTGGGTTTTCGATTCGAAACATTTCGGATTCGTTTAAATTCGTTAGTATTGTAATTCGGTATTTCGGATGCATCCGAATGTCCGAATATTGAAAATTTCGTCCGAATTTCTACTTGGAACTAAACGTAATGCACATGTCTAGTACCCATGCCGTTTGTCTCACTGATTTTCATCCCTATTACCAGGACCCGACATTACATTAAAGCCGTAAGCAGTTTTAAATGACTTTTATTCCTTTAAAAATGTCATTTTGTTGCAGGGACTATTCTAAGCACGAGAAACATGCGCCACTTTATAGGCATACTATAGACACCCCCCAGGTATGATATTTAAAGGAATATTTCACTTTTTTTTTTTCACTTTAAGCATCATTAAAATCACTGCTCCCGAAAAAACGGCCATTTTTAAAACCTTTTTTTGCATTGATACATGTCCCCTGGGGCAGGACCCGGGTCCCCAAACCCTTTTTAGGACAATACCATGCAAATTAGCCTTTAAAATTAGCACTTTTGATTTTGAACGTTCGAGTACCACAGACTTCAATGGGGTTCTAACGTTTGTGCGAATTTTCGGTCCGTTCGCAGGTTCTGGTGCGAACCGAACCGGGGGGTGTTTGGCTCATCCCTAGTAATAATAATAAAAAAAGGGTGCAATACGTGAGTCTTTGGGGAATCCTAGTAGTACTAATTTGCTCACAGAAAGTGTTCAAAAGGCAAAATATAACAGTAAGCATATTAAAGCAGTATTAAACCCAAACTCAAAAATATAATATCTTACAGCTTACCAATCTTTAGATGTGGTGACTGCATTCGTTTTCTTTTTTAGACTTTTTTCCTCTCTGTTTTCACCTGGTGATCTGGCCAGTAACACACCTCCTGTATTAGAGTTCTTCCACTCTGGATGAATAAGCACAGGGGCACCATTGGAAAGCAGCATTGTCAGTCTGGGGGGGAACAACTAAACAAACACTAAGCAGCAACAGTTTTTTTCTTTTGGGTTAAGGGTTTACATAAATAAAAACTGATCATTGTAAGCACCCCTGTCAGTGGTTAATAGTTTGTCCCAAAACTCAAACTGATATATTTGCAGAACAGTTTATTCTGTCAAAAAACAGACTTACTAGCTGGATCACCAGGTGAAAATAAAGGAAAGAAAGACTAGAAAAGAAAACTAAGGGCTCATGCACACTGGGCTTTTTGTTGTAAATGCACCTCTATGTTAGCCTATGTGTCCATGTGCACATATGCATTAAGAGGTAAAATAGAAAAAGAGCGTTTAAAGGCAGAAAAAATACTACCTACCTCTATGTTACCCTAAGACTCTAACTGGTACCTTTAACACAGGACTTGGTGAGCCAACATGTGGAATAGGCTCCCCTCAAGGCCATTCCTTGCTCAACCTCTTTAGCTATTGGCCCTGAGGTTTAAGCAAAGCTACATTCCCCCTTCTCAGTAACCCGGGCTCTCTCACTACCTTTTTTGTGTCTTTCTTTTGTCTAGAAGACTCAAGGCAAGACTCAACCTGTATTTCTTTGAATGTATTTACCGGTACATGTACTGATTAACCGCGCCTGTAGAGGTTTTATATTTTCTGTATACTTTTGTGTATGACTATCCATATGTCAATGCTTGTTCTGAAACTTTTTCCAAGATAAAACCTTTGAGGAAAAAAAAAAAGAAAATATTTTGCTCATTACCAGCGCATTCAGGAGAGGAGCTTTTGGGCAAAAAAACAAAAACAAACGCTTTGCACACCTAAATGCACCTAAAAGCAAGACATGTTTAATGCTTGAGCGTTCATTCACTCCAGTGGCCAGAATAAATTAATATTCTGGCCTATGGAAATCATGAACATTCAAATGCTTGGCTCACCTGAACATATCTAAATGTGCATGCAAAACACGGCTTTAGGCGCATTTTTTAACCGCTTCACGACCAGCGCACGCCGACATATGTCGGCAGAATGGCATTGGTGGGCAAAAGGGCATAGAGGTACGTTCCCTTTAAGAAGCGTCGCTGCTGGCGCATGCGCCTGCTGTGTTCTCCGTGACCACGGGTACCATGGACTCGCTGTCCGCCGGGTGCCCGCAATTGTGTCATGGAGAGGTAGAACGGGAATATGCTTTTGTAAACAAAGCATTTCCCCCGTTCTGCCTAGTGACAGGACAGAGATCACTGCTCTCTGTCATCGAGAGCAGTGATCGCTGTCATGTGTGTTGTAGCCCCTCCCCTCCACAGTTAGAATCACTCCATAAGACACACTTAACCCTTTCATCGCCCCCTAGTGGTTAACCCCTTCACTGCCAGTGTCATTTACACAGTAATCAATGCATTTTTATAGCACTGATCGCTGTATAAATGACAATGGTCCCAAAATAGTGTCAAAATTGTCTAAAGTGTCCGCCATAATGTCGCAGTCCTGATACAAAATCGCAAATCGCCGCCATTACTAATAAAAAAAAATTAATAATAAAAATGCCATAAAACTATCCCCTATTTTGTCGACGCTATAACTTTTGCACAAACCAATCAATATACGCTTATTGCTATTTTTTTTAACCAAAAATATGTAGAAGAATACATATCGGCCTAAACTGAGGAAAAAAAATTGTTTTTTTTTATATATTTTTTGGGGATATTTATTATAGCCTTATAGTAAAAAATAATGCATTTTTTCAAAACTGTTGCTCTTTTTTTATTTATAGCGGAAAAAAATAAAAACCGCAGAGGTGATCAAATACCACCAAAAGAAAGCTCTATCTTTGGGGAAAAAAGGACGTCAATTTTGTTTGGGTACAACGTCACATGACCGTGCAATTGTCAGTTAAAGCGACGCAGTACCGAATCGCAAAAAGTGCTATGGTCACAAAGGGGGTAAATCCTTCCGGGGCTGAAGTTTTTCTCCTGCCAGGAGAAAAGGCGTTCAGGGGAGCTGAGCAAACACTTAGTGTACATGAGGCCCAATACAACCATCACATCTAAGAATTGGTGAGTTCTAAAATAATAAATGTGTGCTTTTGGGTTTAATACTGCTTTTATCATCCTGGTGGCTGGTAGGAGGACATGGTGGTATTCAATAAGTGCTTCAAATTGCCAATTAAAAAAAAGCACTATCAATCTATATAAACTGGATCCATTTTAATGGATGAACAGAAAAGTGTTACTAGAACAGCAGGCACTAAACACGGCTTATTTTAGCCATTTTTCTCAAAAAGCAGGGTGACTGTCAGTGAGGAGATAAAGGTACGAATTTACTAATAGAGTAATTTTTATAGTAGAATATTTTAACTTCAAACACCCAGTCAAGTTTGTGATAGACTCATCTGGAACAGATGCTTTTGGAAGGGACTGAATGCTAGCATCTTGCCTACCAAATATGGGCCCTGGCATTTGAGGGAGCTACAAGCATTTAGGAAGATATTCTGTTATGTAATGCAAAAGGACATTATCAAGGAGGCCATGATGGTCTCTGCCAGCTTGGGACTCAGTGGACAGATGTATGTGAAAGGAATGCTGATTAATGAGATCTGGAAAGTCTGGGTCTTTCATCCAATAGTTTATTGTTTCATTTTGTTGTGTGCTCTTTGGGGTGTGGCTGTATTCCAGTGTTCTATTGTGTCTGTCTTCCTTGGATATTATGGGATGTGTATGTAGATTAGCTGTGAGATTGGTGGGGGTGAATTCCTCCAACAACTCCCACTGCTGATTGGACAGTCTACCGAATCCAGAGTGCAAGGAAGGGGGGGGATTGTCCAGAGTATTACCTGTATACCTGTGTTTTCAATAAACAGTACAGGTTTAGCAACCAAATGAGTATTGTCTTGTTTGTTGTTATTAGCAGTTGGAATATCTGATATCTATATTCAGACTGGGAGGAAGCGGTATATGATGAAAGCACTCAAGTGGAGTGTGGGACGTTTCGTTATATTGGTGGCAGCAGTGGGATGCTGTAGCTCCCACAAATGCCAGGGCCCATAGTCGGTAGGCAAGAGGCTAGCATTCAGTCCCCTCCAAAAGCCTCTGTCTCGGGTGAGTCTATCACTGTACAGCCACACTGGAATGTTGTGTGTATATATATATATATATATATATATATATATATATATATATATATATATATAATTTTGATGTGTACTCTTTGCTGGGTCGTTTGGGGTGCGGCTGTACAGTGAGTCCGATTAGTACAGATCAGACTGGATTTCTTGTTCACCCTGCGCCATTATTAGGGATACAGGGTGACTTAGACATAGTAGGTGCATGAGGAGCTGAAACAAGGTTTTCCCAAGGACCCCAAGGGATTCTGGATTCCACGGGCCCCCCCGCCCAAAGTGACTCTGTTACAAAGTTCAAATAAATATTTTACTTTAAGGGCCCAGAATGTATATGATTATTTTAAAGGAATGCGTGTCAGTAAAAAGAATGGTTCTTCAGCAAACCAACTGAACAAACCAGCATCAATCTGCTAAAGTTTGTTACCCCCATTGCCCTAGTCAGCAAGTCGAAGTTCCTCAATACACAAAGAGTGCGTGAAGCAGAGGTGTAACTAGAATCTTCGGGGCCCCAGTGCAAGAAACCATGAAGGGCCCAAACCAGGGGCATTTCTAGGTCTACAAAAGATCTCGGGCTAGAGCCCATAGCAGCAAAGTAAAGAAAGTCATACGTTTGGGTGGGCATACACATGTATATAATATATATAACAAGGAAGTCCGGTGGACTCGGGCAGCACTTATAAATAAAAAAATGAAATAAAAATAGGTTCATAAACAAAAATGATCAATAATAAAAGTTCATCAAACACATAAAATCAATGAAAGTCCATGAACTGTCGTTATTATTATTATTAAGATCAATACATTCATTTGATAAAAAACAGATAAAATGTCCTTTTGAAAAAGAAAAAATCCTTTTGAGAGGAAGCAGTCCCCTAAAATAACCTTTTCAGAAAGAACAGCTGTTACCAGAAGAAAATTAAGCTAATTAAGGGGAGTGGTTAATTGTTCCCAGGTGGATAAAAGTGTCTACACACACTCCCCTGGAGCTTGCTCCCAGCTGATGGTGGCTTGCATGTGGATTTTGTGAACACAAGTGGAATTTTTGAACTAAAGTGGGAGAGTTAATAACCAGGAGTTGAAAACAGGAGTTTAAACAGAAGTCTTCAAATCTGTAAGTAACATCTTAAACTTCCCTTAAGTAATTGTATTGCAACTGGGAAATGAGTGCTAGCAGGGTTGAAGGTTTTGCTCAGTGCACAGTGTGCCACATGTATGCAAAATTGGTGCAACAGCTCCAGAATGGATACCGCTGTGACAGATGTGAGCAGGTTGCCCTTCTGGAAGCTCGCATTAGAGATCTGGAGGAGCAAGTTGCAACACTGGGCAGAAAGGACAACCTTGAAGGGGGTCCTCTGCTCGCTGAGCAGGTGGTCAGTAGGGTTGATGTGGAGGGTGGAGGGGCAAGTCAGGATTATCAGATAGGAAGATGGGTTAATGTAGTTAGAGGGAGTGGAAGGGGCTCGCAGAATAGGAAGGCCAGTCCTGTGTTTGTGCATCAAAACAAATTTGCCAAGTTGGGTGAAGATGTGGAGGTGGCAAACACAGAGGTGGCAGCCCTAGATGTCACTGCTTTCCCTAACAGCCGGGAGAGCAGCCCATCTAGTAAAGGTGGTGAGAGGAGTGCAGGTAGGCCTAGACAGTTGGTGGTTATAGGGGATTCTATAATCAGAAGGACTGATAGAATAATTTGTCGCCAGGATCGCCTCAACCGAATGGTTTGCTGTCTCCCTGGTGCTAGGGTTCGGCATGTGGTGGACCGGGTGGATAAATTACTGGGAGGGGCTGGGCATGACCCAGCTGTCTTGGTCCACGTTGGAACCAATGACAGTATACATGGAAGGTGGAGGCTCCTTAAGAATCAATTTAAAGAACTAGGCTGCAAGTTGAAGGGAAGGACCTCCAAGGTGATATTCTCTGAAATATTGCCTGTGCCATGCGCAACACAGGAAAGACAGTGGGTGATTAGAGAGCTGAATGCATGGCTCAAGACCTGGTGTAGGGAGGAGGGATTTGGGTTTCTAGAGCACTGGGCTGACTTTTCATTGGGGTGCAACCTATATGCTAAAGACGGTTTGCACTTGAATGGAAGGGGGTCTGCTGTGCTGGGGGAGAGGTTTATAGGAAGGCTGGAGGAGTATTTAAACTAGGATTGAGGGGGGAGGGTGAACTAGAATTACATCAAGAAGACAGGTCAGTTAGGGGTCAGACATTAATGGAGGGTGGAATGGGGACAGATGGGGGGAGGGTTATGGCAGGTGACAAGAAATTTCCCATGTTGCAAACAGCCATTGGAAACTGTAGTGCCATTTGTACTACTAAAAAATATATGAAAAACACCAGACCAAAATGTAATAATGCATTAAAGTGTTTGTTCACCAATGCCAGAAGTCTGCCAAGCAAAATAGGTGAGTTGGAAGCTCTGGTGCATGAAGTGAACTATGATGTAATCGGTATTGCTGAAACTTGGCTTCAATCCTCACATGACTGGGCTATTAATATTCCTGGCTATGCACTCTTTCGGAGAGACAGGGTAAAAAGGAAAGGTGGCGGGGTCTGTCTCTATGTGAGAAGTGATCTCAAAGCAAGTGTGAAAGAGGACCTGATTGATGGAGAGTGTGATGAGTCTGAAGCATTATGGGTGGAACTACATATAGATGGGCGTAGTTCAAAGTTAATCATTGGAGTTTGTTATAGACCACCCAATGTTAACGAGGAGGTGGAGACTCAGCTCCTTGCACAGATGGAAAGGGCTGCAAGGGCTGGGACAGTGATAATAATGGGAGATTTTAACTACCCAGAAATTGACTGGAGTAATGGCACTGCTGGGACAGTTAAAGGGCAAAAATTTATAAACCTAGTACAGGACAATTTTATGGTCCAGTTTATTGAGGCCCCAACTAGGAATGAAGCTCTGTTGGACCTGGTAATCTCAAACCATGCAGAGCTTATTACTAATGTGCAGATAAAGGAACACCTGGGTAGCAGTGACCATAACATGATTTCATTTGATGTTAGCTGTAAACAAGTAATACATAAGGGAAAGATAAAAACACTTATCTTCAAGGAGAGCAAATTTTCCAAGGATGAGGGCTGCTCTCGAGGACTTAGACTGGGAGGGAATATGGGCAGCGATAAACACAGAACAGAAATGGGAATTCTTCAAAAAGACTGTTTGGGACCTCACTGCAAAGTATATTCCCATGGGCAATAAGTTTAAAAGGCTAAAAAGAAAACCTATGTGGCTCACGGTCAAAGTTAGAAAAGCTATAAACAATAAGAAAAGAGCTTTTAAAAAATATAAAAATGAAGGAACACTAGTGTCATTTAAATGCTACAAAGAATTTAACAGAATATGTAAAAAGGAAATCAAGGGTGCAAAAATTCAAAATGAACGAGAGATCGCAAAAAATAGTAGGACAAACCCCAAAAAATTCTTCAAATATATTAATAGTAAAAAGGTCAGGTCTGAGCATGTAGGCCCTTTACAAAATAATCTAGAGTGGGTGACTGGGGACAAGGAGAAGGCTAATTTATTAAATACTTTCTTCAGCTCTGTGTATACAAAAGAGCATGGGGAAGTTCATGTCCATAATGGAGGTGGTATTGACACAGCCCCCAATGATCCACAATGGCTCAAAAGAGATATGGTCCAGAAATATTTAGACAGAATAAAGGTGGATAAAGCACCTGGACCTGATGGCATCCACCCACGGATCCTAAAAGAATTGAGCTCTGTAATTTCAAAGCCATTGTATCTAATTTTTAGGGACTCATTAATGACGGGAATAGTACCGTTGGATTGGCGCAGGGCGAACGTGGTGCCTATATTTAAAAAGGGATCAAAGTCTTTACCAAGTAACTATAGACCTGTTAGTTTAACTTCTATAGTCGGGAAGATACTGGAGCGTTTAATAAAAGACCACATAGACGAGTTCTTGCTGGAAAAAAACATTTTAAGCAACAGACAGCATGGATTCATGAAAGACAGAAGTTGTCAGACAAACCTGATTTCTTTTTATGAAGAGGTAAGTAAAACCTTGGACAGAGGGGTGGCTGTGGACGTGGTTTATTTGGATTTTGCAAAAGCGTTTGATACAGTTCCGCACACACGGCTCATGTGTAAGTTAAAGTCTACAGGCTTGAAAATATCAGTTTGTAAATGGATAGAAAACTGGCTAAAAGACAGAATTCAGAGAGTAGTGGTTAATGATTCTTACTCTGAATGGTCTAAGGTTATCAGTGGTGTACCCCAAGGTTCAGTGCTGGGACCCTTACTCTTTAATATCTTTATAAATGATATTGGGTCTGGGATCAAAAGTAACATTTCTGTCTTTGCAGATGACACCAAGCTATGCAGTGGAATAACGTCCTTACAGGATGTCTCCAATTTACAAGCTGACCTCAATGCTCTGTCTAATTGGGCGACTATGTGGCAGATGAGGTTTAATGTTGAGAAATGTAAAGTTATGCACTTGGGGGCTAAGAATATGCATGCATCATACATGCTAGGGGGAGTACAACTGGGGGAATCTGTAGTGGAGAAGGATCTGGGGGTTTTGGTAGATCATAAGCTCAATAATAGCATGCAATGCCAAGCTGCGGTTTCCAAAGCGAGCAAAGTTCTTTCTTGTATTAAGAGAGGTATGGACTCCAGAGAGAGAGATATCATTTTGCCCCTGTTCAAATCATTAGTAAGACCTCATCTGGAATATGCAGTTCAGTTTTGGACACCAGTTCTCAAAAAGGATATCGGGGAACTGGAGAAAGTGCAGAGAAGGGCAACCAAACTGATAAGAGGCATGGGGGAGCTCAGCTATGAGGAAAGATTAGAGGAACTGAATTTGTTCACTCTTGAGAAGAGGAGAATAAGGGGGGATATGATCAACATGTTTAAATATATAAGGGGTCCATATAGTGAACTTGGTGTTGAGTTATTCACTTTACGGTCAACACAGAGGACAAGGGGGCACTCTTTACGACTGGAGGAAAAGAGATTTCATCTCCAAATACGGAAAGGTTTCTTCACAGTAAGAGCTGTGAAAATGTGGAATAGACTCCCTCCAGAGGTGGTTCTGGCCAGCTCAGTAGATTGCTTTAAGAAAGGCCTGGATACTTTCCTAAATGTACATAATATAACTGGGTACTGACATTTATAGGTAAAGTTGATCCAGGGAAAATCCGATTGCCTCTCTGGGATCAGGAAGGAATTTTTTCCCCTGCTGTAGCAAATTGGAGCATGCTCTGCTGGGGTTTTTTGCCTTCCTCTGGATCAACTGTGGGTATAGTATTGGGTATATTGGATTGTACGTTTTTTTTGTTTTGTTTTTTTTTTTTTTTTTTTGTTTGTTTTTGTTTTTTTATGGTTGGACTGGATGGACTTGTGTCTTTTTTCAACCTGACTAACTATGTAACTATGTAAAAGGAGTCCAGACACCACACGCGCTCGAATAAAGAGGGGGGGTGTAAGAAAAGCCCCCTCTTAGGCAAACTCTTACCAGACAAGAGATGGATCTTAGCGTGTATGTTGTTCAAAACGATAGACGTATTATCCTTCCTTTGTCCGGCACAGAACCTTGCTCGGATCATTCAATTACATAGGTAATGAGAAGAAATGATCGGACATAGAGTAATCTCGTTTATATCACTTTTATTATAAAAAACAGAAAGGAGGGGGGAAGGAGTCCCCCATCCAGATTTACACTTACAAGAACTTGCAAGTCAATAAGCGGTTATTCACTAAAAGGCATCAGACAAAGACTCCAGGTTCGGCAGTGTCTCCTAATGCCCTCAATGGAAGACTTCCACAGGGAATGGGGCTGTCTTTCCCTGAATTGTCTGATGGATTTGTGTATGTCATGTGGCTCCACCCTGACGCGTTTCGTGGAGCCACACAACGTACACAGATCCATCAGACAAGGGTCCTCAGAGAGCCCCTCTTTACATCAAAGTCCCAAGAGAGCCCTCCTTACATCAGGGTCTCCAGAAGGCCCCTCCTCACATCAGGGTCCCCAGAGGGCCCCCTTTCCAGAGGTTCCCCCGTACCTGGCTGGTCTCCGCTTTGCACCTCCAGCCCCCAGCACATCTCTGTACCCTTCCCCCCCACACCTGGGGGGAGGTGGGAGGCAGCAATCGGCAGCTCTATGGTGTCCACGGGTGGTGGGATCTTCCTGGGGCTAGTAATTCTCACTCCGACTGTATCCACTGGAGAGGGGAGGGGCCTCTGACCCGAGTATGTATCAGCAACAGTGTAGAAGCAGAGCGACTCACTCTGAAAAGTGAAGCCGATACATGCCTGGGTCAGAGGCCCCTCCCCACTCCACTGTATACATTCAGAGAGAGAACTACAAGGGAGATCCCGAGGCTCGCGGGCACCATAGAGCTGCTGATCGCAACCTCCCACCTCCCCCCTGCATGTTAAATGGACAGCCAGGGGTGCAGGGGGAGATGCCGGGTCTTGGGGCCCCCCCCCACAGCGGCAGAACGACAGGGCCCAGTAGCAAGTGCGACTGCAGTGACCCCTATAGTTCCACCACTGACGAGAAGGGTCTACTTTGCTTCATCTTTTTCTCACTGCTTGAGGTAATATGAACTGCAGTGGGGAGTCTGATAGCCCTTTCATTTAGGGGAACACTTAAAGCTCAACTCCAGGAAAAAAATTTGCTCTTGCAGTGGATCCCCCCACACTGCAGTGGTTAAATGCTCATTATAAGTATTATGCAGGGCACAGTTGTGACATAGGGACAGATTGAAGGAATCACAGAATGGAGTGCGAGGAAAGGCATCCAACACCACTGAAAGTATGTTGAATTTGAAGATTTTTTTTGATGACTGTGGTGACAATCAGGGATTTCTTCACTTTGGAGGGATTTCCTTTAACCTTCTGTTGTAGCTATGGGATAGGTGAAGTGAAGGGAAATCTCTCCAGTAGGGCACGAATGGCAAAAAAATTCCCTTACTGTATCCAAAGTGAAAAGAAATTTTAGCTTTAATTTAATAATGAAATACCATTTGGCAGTATATTTGCTCTCAGAATTATAGTTCTGCCACACAAACTGGTGTTGTAATAGAGGATCTGGCAGTGACGTTTTATGAAATCAAAATGAGATGACTGTACACTTGTGTCTTCTGGAGTCTTATGTATACCCAAAGTCTGTGTCAGAAGACATGAGCCTTGTTGTAATATCAAAGGAAAAGATCCATAAGCCGCACATTATGAAGCAGACCCATGAGCATTTAGTGAGACGAATGGCAGCCTCAGCTCGGACTCCAGCCAGGGCACGTTCTAACGTGTTTCGCTCCACCCTTGGAGCTTAATTATGAGCTTTCCCCATGATTAAGCTCCAAGGGGTGGAGTAAAACACACTGGGGCGTCTGCTTCATGATGTGCGGCTTATGGAACTTTTCTTCTAACATTGCTATAGCTTGGAGCTAGGACGAGGTCCCTGCCTGCACTCACAGCGGTCTAGTTGGACTTTACCTCTCTACCTAAGCGGCACTTAAGTTTTGTCTTTTTGTAATATGACAAATATATAACTATACGCAAAACTTGTTTTTGGTTTTGGAAGGAGTAGACAGGGGTTAGAACCCCTGTCAGTTTTTATTGCTGTCTGTGCCCCCGTTAGAAAGATTCACCCTCTCTATTTGCCCTGATTACCATTATCATCTAAAGTGAAAGTAGAAGAAAATCTCAAATTTTGAGTTGACATCAGAACACTAGTAGAGGGGAAATCTTCCAAGGACACTAGTTCAGGTGACCCTGGTGACACACCAAGATGTCCTCAATTTGGAGAAATTTCATGAGCTAACTTGAGAGGATCACTCCCTTTTTGAACCTGAGATCTACGAGCTTTGGAGGCCATACGTGTACTACTGGGTTCCAGTCACAGAATGTAAAATTATCCACCATAAAAATCCATTATGATTAATGAAAAACCAAACATTTTTACTCAGTGACAGGTTCTGCTTTGCGGAACTCACCAAAAAGATAGAATTCAGTAACTGTAAGGTGAGGTTTAATACTTATCAGTGGCATCTAGTAGTGACAGGCAAATTATGCATAAAGAGGGAAAGATACATTGGCATTTTCACACACTCTACCTAAGAGTTCTAAGTGCATAAGCATTCAGATGCTGCATTGTCTGATACAAGTGACTGGTGAATGTTTGTTCTTTAGGAACCATAGACATGAGATGATATCAGCACTGCTGGGCAGAGTGATGAATCTACGTCTGTGGAAAGACCCCTAGCATGCCAACCGTTGTCAGCAAGAATTAGTGATTGGGCAGATTAGAAAAATTCCATATCAATTGATGCAAATTTGTCAACCTAACAGAGTTGAGCTGCCAGGTTTGCAAAGTGCTCTTTAGGCCCTGCATGCTCTCACTGCTCTATTTTATTTGTGGCCAGCTTGTTATAACATAACAAGAGCAGTACAATCACAGAATCCTGCTTATCAGCCTCTCATTTACCCGCATCCACTTGTTTCCTGTACACTGAAAAGGGAGTAAAATGTTTCTTTGCTTCTATTGCTACTGCATTTTAAACCAGTTATTGTATAGGAACAGAAATTCTACCAAAATCTCAAAAATAAATGACATTTTAAATTATTATATTCTGAATTAAATATACTTGGAGCAACAAGAAGCAGGTCATAACTGACCCTTTCCTCTTAAAATACCAGTTGCCTGGCTATAATGTTAGTCCAGTGTCTTTGAAATGTGATGAAAGCACTGAAGCTAGAGACAGCCAGGAAACTGGTATTTTTAGTAGAATATTAGCAGTAGGAGTACTGCCATTATAGGTTCCCTTTAAAAACTACTGTATATATATATGCTTGTATGGTAAGGGCCTTAACCTTTGAGATGCCCATTTCAGACATATCCACACAGTGACCATGATTTACTAAAGGGGTACACAATGTTCACTCATATAATTCATTTTCAATTTGCAAAGTGAATATTTACCTATTTAATTGAATAAAGTGAAGCTATTTGTAAATTCATTTTTCAAAGGATGTTGATGGGGACAAGGGCCTCGTCCTGACTACGTGGGTGGGGGTTGTGGGGGCCTGCCGGCAGGGGGCTTATCGGAATCTGGAAGCCCCCTTTAACAAGGGGGCCCCCAGATCCCGGCCCCCCTATGTGAATGAGTATGGGGTAAATTGTACCCCTACCCATTCACCCCAAAAAAAAGGCAGTGTAGTGTAAATAAAAACAAGAGATGGTCAACATGGGCACAAGGGGCTTTGGGGTGGGAAGGCACAGAGCCCCCCCGCTCCAAAGCGCCCACCGCCCCATGTTGGGGGCATATGGCCTGGTATGGTCCGGGGGGAAGGGTCTAATATAGTCCTGGAGGGGACCTCACGCTGTTTTTTTTTTTTATTCATTTTGACATGGGGTTCCCTTTTAAGATCCATACCAGACTCAAAGGGCCTGGTATGGATCTTGAGGGGGGACCCCACGCCGTTTTTATTTTGGCGTAGGGTTCCCCTTCAGGTTCCTAAAAGCACAAATCGCACCACAAGTTGGATCATCATGATCCGACTTGGATACGACTTACATTCAAATCAATGGGCTGAAAGTCGGATTAGTTGAGATGGCTCTCATAGGGAACCATTGATTTTGAATAGAGGCAGAGAAACTCTGCTAAAAGCTAACATGGCTAAATGCGCATTATTGCCAATGCAAAAAGCTACTAAAAGTGCAATTTTACAGACGCTTTTTCCTGGCGTTGGTAGTGGCTTTGCAGCTCATTTTTTCTAATGCCCTGTGTGCATGGGGACTAAGGCTCGATTCACATCTATGCATGTTGCTTTTGAGCATTTCTGCAGTGTTTTTTGCGGTGCTTGCCACGTTTTTGAACAGCGTTTTTACAGCGTTTTTGCAGCGTTTTTGCCACGTTTTGCGGGTTTTTTTTATACTGTATAGTGTAAAACAAAAACAAAAAAAAACGCAAAAAACACAAAATGCGTCAAAAACGCTGTAAAAACGCTGTACTTGCGTTTTTGATGCTGGTCCATTGAATTCTATTACATGCAAAATGCTGCATTTTGCATAAAAAAAAGTCCCTGACCATTTCCAAAAACGCAGAGGCACAAAAATGCATTGATGTGAACATGTTCCATAGGAACCCATGTTAAAAAATTCCCATGCATTTCTGCAAAATGCATCAAAAAACGCATTAGTGTGAATGGAGCCTAACAGCTTCAAATTTTTTGGGAAGGCTGTCCACAAGGTGAGAAGGCCTGGCTTGCAGTCTCCGCTCGAATTCATCCCAAAGGTGTTCTATCGGGTTGAGGTCAGGACTTTGTGCAGGCCAGTCAAGCTCCTCCACCACAAACTCGCTCATCCATGCCTTTATGGACCTTGCTTTGTGCACTGGTGCGCAGTCATGCCTTAAGAGTTCCCTTCACTAGAAATTAAGGGGCCATGCCCAACCCCTGAAAAACAACCCCACACCATAATCCCCCCTCCACCAAATTATTTGGACCAGTGCACAAAGCAAGGTCCATAAATATATGTATGAGTGGGTTTGGGGTGGAGGAACTTGACTGGCCTGCACAGAGTTCTGACCTCAACCCGATAGAACACCTTTGGGATGAATAAGAGGGGAGACTGTGAGCCAGGCCTTCTCGTCCAACATCAGTGCCTGACCTCACAAATGCGCTTCTGGAAGAATGGTCAAGCATTCCAATAGACACACTCAAAAACCTTGTGGACAGCATTTCCAGAAAAGTTGAAGCTGTTATAGCTGCAAAGGGTGGGCCAACTCAATATTGAACCCTACCGACTAAGACTGGGATGTCATTAACCACTTGACGACCGCCTCACGCCGATGTACGTCGGCAAAGTGGCACGGACAGGCAAAATCACGTACAGGGTACGTGATTTGCCTTCCGCGGGTGGGGGGTCCGATCGGACCCCCCCCCCGGTGCCCGAGGCGGTCGTCTTTTGTCCAGCGGCGATCGGTGATGAGGGGGAGACCATCCGTTCGTGGCCCCCCCCTCGCGATCGCCGCCGGCCAATCGAATCATTCCTTTGCTGCTGTATGCTAAACAGCAGCAAAGGAAATGATGTCATCTCTCCTCGGCTCGGTAATTTCCGTTCCGGCCCGAGGAGAGAAGACATCAATGTGAGTGCACCAACACACACACACAGTAGAACATGCCAGGCACACAAAACACCCCGATCCCCCCCCCGATCGCCCCCCGATCCCCCCCCAATCACCCCCCCCCCCCCCCCGTCACAAACTGACACCAGCAGTTTTTTTTTTTTTTTTTTTTTCTGATTACTGCATAGTGTCAGTTTGTGACAGTTACAGTGTTGGGACAGTGAGTATTACCCCCCTTTAGGTCTAGGGTACCCCCCTAACCCCCCCTAATAAAGTTTTAACCCCTTGATCACCCCCTGTCACCAGTGTCACTAAGCGATCATTTTTCTGATCGCTGTATTAGTGTCGCTGGTGACGCTAGTTAGTGAGGTAAATATTTAGGTTCGCCGTCAGCGTTTTATAGCGTCAGGGACCCCCCATATACTACCTAATAAATGTTTTAACCCCTTGATTGCCCCCTAGTTAACCCTTTCACCACTGATCACCGTATAACCATTACGGTTGACGCTGGTTAGTTCGTTTATTTTTTATAGTGTCAGGGCACCCGCCGTTTATTACCGAATAAAGGTTTAGCCCCCCGATCGCCCGGCGGTGATATGCGTCGCCCCAGGCAGCGCCAGATTAGCGCCAGTACCGCTAACACCCACGCACGCAGCATGCGCCTCCCTTAGTGGTATAGTATCTGATCGGATCAATATCTGATCCGATCAGATCTATACTAGCGTCCCCAGCAGTTTAGGGTTCCCAAAAACGCAGTGTTAGCGGGATCAGCCCAGATACCTGCTAGCACCTGCGTTTTGCCCCTCCGCCCGACCCAGCCCAGCCCACCCAAGTGCAGTATCGATCGATCACTGTCACTTACAAAACACTAAACGCATAACTGCAGCGTTCGCAGAGTCAGGCCTGATCCCTGCGATCGCTAACAGTTTTTTTGGTAGCATTTTGGTGAACTGGCAAGCACCAGCCCCAGGCGTCAGGTTAGCGCCAGTACCGCTAACACCCACGCACGCAGCATACGCCTCCCTTAGTGGTATAGTATCTGAACGGATCAATATCTGATCCGATCAGATCTATACTAGCGTCCCCAGCAGTTTAGGGTTCCCAAAAACGCAGTGTTAGCGGAATCAGCCCAGATACCTGCTAGCACCTGCGTTTTGCCCCTCCGCCCGGCCCAGCCCAGCCCACCCAAGTGCAGTATCGATCGATCACTGACACTTACAAAACACTAAACGCATAACTGCAGCGTTCGCAGAGTCAGGCCTGATCCCTGCGATCGCTAACAGTTTTTTTGGTAGCGTTTTGGTGAACTGGCAAGCACCAGCCCCAGGCAGCGTCAGATTAGCGCCAGTACCGCTAACACCCACGCACGCACCGTACACCTCCCTTAGTGGTATAGTATCTGATCGCATCAATATCTGATCCGATCAGATCTATACTAGCGTCACCAGCAGTTTAGGGTTCCCAAAAACGCAGTGTTAGCGGGATCAGCCCAGATACCTGCTAGCACCTGCGTTTTGCCCCTCCGCCCGGCCCAGCCCACCCAAGTGCAGTATCGATCGATCACTGTCACTTACAAAACACTAAACGCATAACTGCAGCGTTCGCAGAGTCAGGCCTGATCCCTGCGATCGCTAACAGTTTTTTGGTAGCGTTTTGGTGAACTGGCAAGCGCCAGCGGCCTAGTACACCCCGGTCGTAGTCAAACCAGCACTGCAGTAACACGTGGTGACGTGGCGAGTCCCATAAGTGCAGTTGAAGCTGGTGAGGCGGCAAGCACAAGTAGTGTCCCGCTGCCACCAAAAAGACAAACACAGGCCCGTCGTGCCCATAGTGCCCTTCCTGCTGCATTTGCCAATCCTAATTGGGAACCCACCGCTTCTGCAGCGCCCACACTTCCCCCATTTACATCCCCAACCAAATGCAGTCAGCTGCATGAGAGGCATTTTTATGTCCTCCCGAGTACCCCTACCCAACGAACCCCCCAAAAAAGATGTCGTGTCTGCAGCAAGCGCGGATATAGGCGTGACACCCGCTATTATTGTCCCTCCTGTCCTGACAATCCTGGTCTTTGCATTGGTGAATGTTTTGAACGCTACCATTCACTAGTTGACTATTAGCGTAGGGTACAGCATTGCACAGACTAGGCACACTTTCACAGGGTCTCCCAAGATGCCATCGCATTTTGAGAGACCCGAACCTGGAACCGGTTACCGTTATAAAAGTTAGTTACAAAAAAAGTGTAAAAAAAAAAAAAAATATGAAATAAAAAAAAATAGTTGTTGTTTTATTGTTCTCTCTCTCTCTATTCTCTTTCTCTATTGTTCTGCTCTTTTTTACTGTATTCTATTCTGCAATGTTTTATTGTTATTGTTATTGTTATTATGTTTTATCATGTTTGTTTTTCAGGTGTGTAATTATTTACACTTTACTGTGCTTTATTGTTAACCATTGTTAACCATTTTTTTGTCTTCAGGTACGCCATTCACGACTTTGAGTGGTTATATCAGAATGATGCCTGCAAGTTTAGGTATCATCTTGGTATCATTCTTTTCAGCCAGCGGTCGGCTTTCATGTAAAAGCAATCCTAGCGGCTAATTAGCCTCTAGACTGCTTTTACAAGCCGTGGGAGGGAATGCCCCCCCCCACCGTCTTCCGTGTTTTTCTCTGGCTCTCCTGTCTCAACAGGGAACCTGAGAATGCAGCCAGTGATTCAGCCAGCTGACCATAGAGCTGATCAGAGACCAGAGTGGCTCCAAACATCTCTATGGCCTAAGAAACCGGAAGCTACGAGTATTTCATGACTTAGATTTCGCCGGATGTAAATAGCGCCATTGGGAAATTGGGGAAGCATTTTATCACACCGATCTTGGTGTGGTCAGATGCTTTGAGGGCAGAGGAGAGATCTAGGGTCTAATAGACCACAATTTTTTCAAAAAAGAGTACCTGTCACTACCTATTGCTATCATAGGGGATATTTACATTCCCCGAGATAACAATAAAAATGATTAAAAAAAAAAATATGAAAGGAACAGTTTAAAAGTAAGATTAAAAAAGCAAAAAAATAATAAAGAAAAAAAAAAAAAAAAAAAAAAAACACCCCTGTCGCCCCCTGCTCTCGCGCTAAGGCGAACGCAAGCGGCGGTCTGTCGTCAAACGTAAACAGCAATTGCACCATGCATGTGAGGTATCACCGCGAAGGCCAGATCGAGTGCAGTAATTTTTCCAGTAGACCTCCTCTGTAAATCTAAAGTGGTAACCTGTAAAGGCTTTTGAAGGCTTTTAAACATGTATTTATTTTGTTGCCACTGCACGTTTGTGCGCAATTTTAAAGCATGTCATGTTTGGTATCCATGTACTCGGCCTAAGATCATCTTTTTTATTTCATCAAACATTTGGGCAATATAGCGTGTTTTAGTGCATTAAAATTAAAAAAAGTGTGTTTTTTCCCTAAAAAATGCGTTTGAAAAATCGCTGCGCAATTACTGTGTGAAAAAAAAAACTGAAACACCCACTATTTTAATCTGTAGGGCATTTGCTTTAAAAAAATATATAATGTTTGGGGGTTCAAAGTAATTTTTTTGCAAAAAAAAAAAACTTTTTCATGTAAACAATAAGTGTCAGAAAGGGCTTTGTCTTCAAGTGGTTAGAAGAGTGGGTGATGTGTGACATAAGCTTCTAAATGTTGTGCATAAAATGCCAAGACATTTCAAAACCCCCCCAAATGACCCCATTTTGGAAAGTAGACACCCCAAGCTATTTGCTGAGAGGCATGTCGAGTCCATGGAATATTTTATATTGCGACACAAGTTGCGGGAAAGAGACAAATTTTTATTTATTTTTTTTTTTTTTTTTGCACAAAGTTGTCACTAAATGATATATTGCTCAAACATGCCATGGAAATATGTGAAATTACACCCCAAAATACATTCTGCTGCTTCTCCTGAGTACGGGGATACCACATGTGTGAGACTTTTTGGGAGCCTAGCCGCGTACGGGACCCCGAAAACCAAGCACCGCCTTCAGGCTTTCTAAGGGCGTGAATTTTTGATTTCACTCTTCACTGCCTATCACAGTTTCGGAGGCCATGGAATGCCCAGGTGGCACAAAACCCCCCCAAATGACCCCATTTTGGAAAGTAGACACCCCAAGCTATTTGCTGAGAGGTATAGTGAGTATTTTGCAGACCTCACTTTTTGTCACAAAGTTTTGAAAATTGAAAAAAGAAAAAAAAAAAATGTTTTTTCTTGTCTTTCTTCATTTTCAAAAACAAATGAGAGCTGCAAAATACTCACCATGCCTTTCAGCAAATAGCTTGGGGTGTCTACTTTCCAAAATGGGGTCATTTGGGGGGGTTTTGTGCCACCTGGGCATTCCATGGCCTCCGAAACTGTGATAGGCAGTAAAGAGTGAAATCAAAAATTTTCACCCTTAGAAATCCTGAAGGCAGTGATTGGTTTTCGGGGTCCAGTACGCGGCTAGGCTCCCAAAAAGTCCCACACATGTGGTATCCCCATACTCAGGAGAAGCAGCTAAATGTATTTTGGGGTGCAATTTTACATATGCCCATGGCCTGTGTGAGCAATATATCATTTAGTGACAACTTTATGAAAAAAAAAAAAAAAAAAAAAAAAAAGTGTCACATTCCCGCAACTTGTGTCAAAATATAAAATATTCCATGGACTCAATATGCCTCTCAGCAAATAGCTTGGGGTGTCTACTTTCCAAAATGGGGTCATTTTGGGGGGTTTTGTGCCACCTGGGCATTCCATGGCCTCCGAAACTGTGATAGGCAGTGAAGAGTGAAAGCAAAAATTTACACCCTTAGAAATCCTGAAGGCGGTGATTGGTTTTCGGGGCCCCGTACGCGGCTAGGCTCCCAAAAAGTCCCACACATGTGGTATCCCCATACTCAGGAGAAGCAGCTAAATGTATTTTGGGGTGCAATTCCACATAGGCCCATGGCCTGTGTGAGCAATATATCATTTAGTGACGACTTTTTGTAAATATTTTTTTTTTTTTTGTCATTTTTCAATCACTTGGGACAAAAAAAATAAATATTCAATGGGTTCAGCATGCCTCTCAGCAATTTCCTTGGGGTGTCTACTTTCCAAAATGGGGTCATTTGGGGGGGTTTTGTACTGCCCTGCCATTTTAGCACCTCAAGAAATGACATAGGCAGTCATAAACTAAAAGCTGTGTAAATTCCAGAAAATGTACCCTAGTTTGTAGACGCTATAACTTTTGCGCAAACCAATAAATATACGCTTATTGACATTTTTTTTACCAAAGACATGTGGCCGAATACATTTTGGCCTAAATATATGACTAAAATTTAGTTTATTGGATTTTTTTTATAACAAAAAGTAGAAAATATCATTTTTTTTCAAAATTTTCGGTCTTTTTCCGTTTATAGCGCAAAAAATAAAAACCGCAGAGGTGATCAAATACCATCAAAAGAAAGCTCTATTTGTGGGAAGAAAAGGACGCAAATTTCGTTTGGGTACAGCATTGCATGACCGCGCAATTAGCAGTTAAAGTGACGCAGTGCCAAATTGGAAAAAGACCTCTGGTCCTTAGGCAGCATAATGGTCCGGGGCTCAAGTGGTTAAAGCTCATGTGTGTGTAAAGCCTGATATCCCAATACTTTTGACAATATAGTGTACATTTATTCAATGATTGTATTAGTAAAGATGTTTTTATTATGAATACTGCAGGTGACTAGACCTATCCCCACAAAATAGATCAGCCTAATACTGCTATGCACAAATCAAACCTGTAAATTTGTGTACATTGATTCCTCTTATTTTTAGAAACACCGCTTGCACAGTAGGGATGGCTAATAATAATGATAATAATAATAATAAGGCCTCATTTGCCCTGGCATTGACAAACCTTACATGCTTTTATAGGAGTTATGTGATTAGTGACAGATGAGTGACCCTGGACACAAACTGTCTCCATCCAGGGCCACTCATCTGTTCTTAACTGCAGTTAGTGTTTGGATGTGCAGTTATATGAGAATAGCCGCAGCACCTGTTAGCCTGTCATTGATTTGTACAGGGTGCTGCCTGCAGCGGATCACAAACACCTGTGCATTCTTACTGCAGAATCATGCTGAGCCCTGGTTCACTCCGAATTTGACTTTGAAAACGTGCACAATTTCAAAGCCGCAGTCACACCGATTTGAACAATTCCTTTGCCGACAATACGGTGCGACTTGTCATGCCATTTGGAACTGTTAAGTCGCACCGGTGTGTACAGGGGCTAGTTTTTGCATACCTCCCAACTTTCTGAAATGGGAATGAAGGACACCTGTTGGCAAACGTGTAGGCATAGGACACACCCCCTGCCACGCCCCCTTAAAGGAGAATTGTACAAAAAAATGATTGATTAACCTCCCTGGCGGTATGATTATTTCAGATTTTCTGATGCTCAGAGCAGTACATTGTTTTCAATAGAAATTTGGCATTTTATATTGTAGGCCTGTAACTCTTAGGAATAACACACTTTAATCTGTCCAAACCATAGTCTAGTAGACATCTCGGGTATGATAAAGTTTGAAACACGAAATCACAAATTATAATATAATAAATAACTATAAATGATAATATAATAATAATAAAAAATATTCAATAATGTAATCAAATCAAAAACACTGAAATTTGCTCAGTTGCAGAATTGTCTCTGTCATTACTTTCAGTGTTTGATGACGGATCTCCCCACAAATCACTATCGCTCAATTCTGCAAGTGATTCTAATTTATTATCGCTGTTTTCTAGCTGGTCTAAAACCACTTTTAATGTAAAGGGACAGTTTTGGTTGCTATGGACAATCTCCAGTTTCCAGGCAGAAAGAACAGTATTTATAATATAAAACTGCATACAGGGCACTGAACAGACCACTAGGGATAAAATGGAGGTGAAATAATTTGATACAGTAATGTAATCTGTAAGATTACAGTGTACTGTATTCTTTACTTTTTGAATTCTGCGTTGTTCTCCATCCCCGCACGTCGCAACGCTCGCAGGGAACGGAGCTCGGCACTGTGATAAATCCGGCGGAGGACACGGCTCGCACACAGAGCGGGGAGACATTGCAGGATCCTAAAGACAAGGTAAGTAGCTTTGCCTTGATCCTGTGATGCGATCCCGAATGTGGCTCGGGGTTACCGCTTTTGCTACTGAAAATTCACCCCGAGCCACACTCGGGAATACCGCCAAGGAGGTTAAACCCACAAGTGCTATTTTACCACTACTATCGCTTTATACCGGCTTTTGGAATTTACAAATGCAGCAATTTAGAAATTGGATGAAAGGTTTAGCACTGGGAAAAACATTTTATATACAACTGTATAGATCAGACCAAAATGAGGGACAAATGAGGAGGAAAGAGGGACAGAGGGACTTTGTTCCAAATCAGGGACAGTCCCTCGAAATCAGGGACAGTTGGGAGGTATGCAGCATACAGGCCAAATTGGACATGTAGAATGAGCCCAAAAAAAAAAAAATGTGTGTCCAGGGGAAGAGTAGATACTCTGAATGCCTCTCAACGCATAAATGTATGTAAACACATAAAGTATATGTACAGTATATTTAAATCCAGGAAAACTTGATCTGGGAAGCATAAAGTTTAGTAACACAAAATGCGGGAGGCTAGTGCGAATGTAGCCTAATAACAGTGTTGACTGACGGCCAGCAGGTGGCAGTAATAGAGTAGACATCAGACAAATGAAGTATCTGGCATTAGTAATAATCTCAATCACTAGAACAAAACTGAATGAGCGACTCTGATTTTGGAAGTAAATGACACAGATGTGCCGGGTGTATGAACGCATCTGAGCATATGAAAACCATTCCTTCACGGCCCAATAACTTGTAATTTCAAGTCAGATTTAGAAGGTGACGCCTTCGTGCTCTCAATAAAACCTTTTTCATTTTCTCTGGGTAAATCCTGCACGTGTCACATGATTCGCAGCCTTCGCTGAGAGAGGTGGATTCTGCAGTAATACATATGCAAATTCTACTTGTTTTTTTTTTTCCGTTATCTGTGGAATGTCAATTTTTTTGTGCCAATCCTTAGCAGCTTTAAACGTCAACAGAATTTTTTTATTAACTCTTGTCTTGCTAGCACCTTTACTAAAACGACAGGGGCACAGTGCCTAATTAACAAATTATTAATGCTTGAAGCTACATTTTAATTATAGATTCACAAAGCCATTTTATTTTTATCACCTGATTGAGAGCAAAATTCCATATTATTTATGGCCAATAAAGGGCTCTTAGAAATGAATATCAAACAGGTTATTATTACTGGTTCTATAGTCTATGGGAACTTTTCAAGTGTGAAATATTGTGCATATTACTTGCTTTAATGGCTGGAAAAATAATCACCTTATGACAATTTCTATTGTAGTGTTAACAAGTCATGTGTGTTATATTATAGAGCTGTCCAGGTCGGCCGTCAAGGGCAGCAAACCTCCAGATTCTGCCAATTTTATTAACCCTATGTGGCTAGAGGATAAATTAAATTACTCACTGTACACCTTGTTATGAATCTACCATCTAAGGCCTGGTTCACACATATGCATTTTTTAGTGCGTTTTCAGTTTTACAGAAACACACTTGTAGCACGGCCCCCTTGGGGACTGCTGAGAATGACCTGCTCATCTGCACGGCCATGACCAAGTGAACCTTCCAACCCACCTGACACTCTGGGTTCAGACATCCTGTTAATACTATAGAGCAAAAATCAAGCAACTCATTAGTATAAGGTTCTAAAATGTTTTACTTGAACCAAATAGGAAAAGCTATGTCACAAAGAGAGGAGTAAATCCGCTGAGCCTGCGATAACAGCGTCAACTCAGCAAACAGACTCCTCCCGAAGACATAACAATGTTTAAGCAATGAATAATGCTATATACACAAGAATGCACTATATTCAGATCCAAAGTCACCCCCTAGCGGATGTTTCATTTATCCCCCGATAGAGATATAGACAGACAGACAGACAGACAGACAGACAGACAGACAGACAGACACTTCCTATGAGTAATGGCAGTGAAGTTCCACATGGCAGATCTGTTGTTCTTCGCTAGCTAGTTAGAGCTCATTAACTGTAATCCATTTGGTTGCAGATGAAACAATAGATATGCAAACTGCAACCTGCATAGGTGTGAATCAGGCCTTATGCAGGTTGCCGTTTGCTTATTGGAGGTGCATTTTGCGTTTTTCAATACATGCTTTTCATCCACTGAAGTCTATGGAACCAAAAACCAGAAAAAAAGTCCCTGGCCCTTTCCATAAAATGCACAGATGTGAACTAAATCCATAGGAAACCATGTTAAATGGACTGTAATGTGTTTCTGCAAAACTGAAAATGTGCCAAAAAATGCATAGGTGTGAACCAGGCCTTAGTTAGCTCTCATCAAGCAAGACAGGTCCTTATTTATCTAACAGTCCCGAGCATAATGTCAACACTGTTGCTAGTCACTTTAAGGCTCGATTCACATCTATGCATGTTGCTTTTGTGCATTTCTGCAGTGCTTTTTTGCGGTGCTTGCCACATTTTTAGACATGCAAATTTACTGTAATTTTGCTGCGATTTGCGTTTTTTTTTTTTACACTGTATATAGCTGGTTGCTAAGGAGGGGGCTGGGAAGTCGGCCGCTGTGTCCTTAACAACTGATGGCTCATCAGCTGTTCGGGGGGCAGCTGATGAGCCATAGTTCAGAAGGGGGGGGGCGCTCACTCGTCCCCTCCCTTTCCTGACCTGCCGGGCTGCATGCTCGAATGAGGGTCTGGTATGGATTTTGGGGGGACCCCCACGCCTTTTTTTTAATACTAGAATCCATACTAGACCCAAGGGCCTGGTATGGATCTGGGGAGGGGACACCACGCTGTTTTTTTTCACAATTTATCTTTAGCCGGCAATCCTTTTTTGTTTTACATTCAGCTGTCAGCGGGGAAGCCTGCTAATATTTGATGACTTATCGGTTGTTAAGGACACAGCAGCCAGCTTCCCGGCCCTCTCCTTGGCAACCAGCTATATACAGTGTAAAATAAAACAATGCAAATCGTGGTAAAATGGTGGTAAAAATGCGGTACTTGTGTTTTGGATGCAGGTCCATTACAAGTCTATTACACGCAAAACGCTGCATTTTGCAGGAAAAAAAAAGTCCCTGACCCTTTCCAAAAACACAGAGGCACAAAAATGCATTGATGTGAACATGTTTTATATGAACCCATGTTAAAAAAATTGCCTGCGTTTCTGCAAAATGCAAAATGCCTCAAGAAACGCATTAGTGTGAATCGAGCCTAAAGGGAATGTTAACCCTCATTTTCACAATATTAAATCAGTGAGGTTAATTAACTAACGACAACTAGGCTGTACATTTTGCAAGGGAATTTTTAGCTTTTTGAAGCGAGAAATGTGACGCAAGCCTGATGAAGGATTCTTCGAGGCTCCGAAATGTTGCTGTTTGCTGTAACTATGTGATCGCTGAATAAAGCTTTGGACTCAATTTTGGAGACCCATGCTGTGCTGGTGACATTTCTCGCTCCGATTGTTCACGGTTCCAGCCAGTGGTCGCTTCAGCACCCACTTATACATAAAGCCACTTCTAAAGGAACATGTGCATTGGGATTAGTGCATTGCAATCCTTAGCTTTTTGAAGGTGCTAAAAACTCACATTGCAAAAAATACGCAATCATATGCAAAAAAAACTATATTTTTGCTTGCAAATAGTGATGGAAATCAGCCAAGCTTAACCTCGTTCACTAAGCTAAGAGAAAATGTCCTTTCAAAGTGCAAACTCCCTTGCAAAGTAAATCTATTTGCCTTTGTTAAATCAATTTCTCAAACCAATATCAGTGGCTCCTTAAATGTTCTTTTTAGATCCCTATCTGCATTTGCTGAGTGTGAACTACACTATATTGTCAAAAATATTGGACCGCCTGCCTTTACACACACGTGAACTTTAATGGCATCCCAGTCTTAGTCCGTAGGGTTCAATATTGAATTGGCCCACCCTTTGCAGCTATAACAGCTTCAACTCTTCTGGGAAGGCTGTCCACAAGGTTTAGGAGTGTGTCTACGGGAATGTTTGACCATTCTTCCAGAAACGCTTTTGTGAGGCCAGGCACTGATGTTGGACGAGAAGGTCTAGATCGCAGTTTCCAAAGGTGTTCTATCGATTTGGGGTCAGGACTCTGTGCAGGCCAGTCAAGTTCTGCTACCCCAAACTCACTCATCTATGTCTTTATGGACCTTTCTTTGTGCACTGGTCAAAATCATTTGGTAGAAGGGGGATTTTTAAAATATCAGTGCCTGACCTCACAAATGCCCTTCTGGAAGAATGGTCAAATATTCCCATAGACACACTCCTAAACTTTGTGGACAGCCTTCCCAGAAGAGCTGAAGCTGTTATAGCTGCAAAGTGTAGACCAACTCAAAATTGAACTCTACGGACTAATGCCCCGTACACATGGTCGGACTTTGATCGGACATTCCGACAACAAAATCCTAGGATTTTTTCCGACGGATGTTGGCTCAAACTTGTCTTGAATACACACGGTCACACAAAGTTGTCGGAAAATCCGATCATTCCGAACGCGGTGACGTAAAACACGTACCTCGGGACTATAAATGGGGCAGTGGCCAATAGCTTTCATCTCTTTATTTATTCTGAGCATGCGTGGCACTTTGTCCGTCGGATTTGTGTACACACGATCGGAATTTCCGCCAACGGATTTTGTTGTCGGAAAATTTTATAGCCTGCTCTCAAACTTTGTGTGTCGGAAAATGTGTGATGGAGCCTACACACGGTCGGAATGTCCGACAACAAGGTCCTATCACACATTTTCCGTCGGAAAATCCGACCATGTGTACGGGGCATTACCACATTCTTGTTCAAATCACATGTGGGCTCAAACCGCACTACAAAAGTATTGGTTTTAGGCATTGGAGCATTTGAATGAGTGAGTACTCATGCAAATGCTTGGTCAGTGGCGTAGCGTGGGTTGTCAGCTCCCGGGGCAAGGCAAGTAATTTGCGCCCCCTAACCTGCGGACAATTTGCACTCCCTTCCCTTCCTGCAATAATACTGACCTACCTGACCACTAATCTGATCCCTATACTGACCACTACACTATACTACTACACTATACAATACACTGACCTATCTCATTCCTATATTGACCCTTACACTGACCTACCCGATTCCTACATCGACCACTACACTACACACTGACCTACCTGATTCCTATACTGACCACTACACACCCCACCAACCTACCCAATTCCTACATCGACCACTACACTACACACTGACCACTACACTATACAATCCACTACAAAATCCACTATACACTAACCACTACACTACACACCACACCAACCTACCTGATTCCTATACTGACCACTATACTACTAACCAACACAATACACTATCCACTGACCACTACACACCACACTGACCACTACACTAAACACCACACACTGACCTACCTGATTCCTATACTGACCACTACACTACTACACAATACACTACACTATTCACTGACCACTACACTACACACCACACACCACTAACCACCACACACTGACCACTACACACTGACTACTACACACCACTACACACTGACCACTACACACCACTAAACACCACTAACTACTACACACCACTAACCACTACACACCACTAACCACTACACACCACACTGACCACTACACACCACTACACATTGACCACACTACACTACACACTGACCACACTACACACCCCACTGACCACTATACTACACACCACACTGACCACTACACACTGACCACACACCACACACTGACCACTACACTACACACTGATCACTACACTACACACTGACCACTACACTACACACTGACCACTACACCACACACTGACCACTACACACTGACCACCACTAACCACTACACAGCACTAACCACTACACACTGGCCACTACACTACACACTGACCACTACACTACACACTGACCACTAAACTACACCACACACTGACCACCACTAACCACTACACACCACTAACCACTACACTACACACTGACCACTACACACCACACTGACCACTACACACCACTACACTACACATTGACCACACTACACACTGACCACACTACACACTGACCACACTACACTACACACCACACTGACCACTACACAATACACTGACCACTACACAATACACTACCCAAAGACCACTACTACTCAATACACTACATACTGACTGCTATGCAACACTCTACCCACAGACCAATACAATACACTATACACTACCCACAACACTATACATTACACTATACACTAACTTTCTGGCTGCTCCCTCTCCCCAGACCATATCTACTCCCCCCGGGCCAAGTGAGTCTCTTACCTTTTTTTCTTCCATCTGCTCTGCCTCTGCGCTGCCGACTGTCACACTGCCTGCCCCAGCGGGGACATGATGATCAGTGACCCGGGCCGGAGAGGAGGAGGAGAAGAAGAGGAGAAGACAGCGGCCACAGACTGCCTGCCGCGACAGCCGACGGGGACATGATTGGTGACCCGGGACGGAGAGGAGGAGCAGGAGAAGACGGCGGCCATAACAAAGGCCAGCCACGCTCCCCCGCGATTGAGGAGAGGCCAGCCCCACCTGCCGCACATGATCCCTTTCGCCCAATCACAGGGCGCCAGGGGCCGGCCTGAGAATTAACATGGTGGCCGGAGCGCGGGGTCATAGAACATAGAATTTAGAGGTATGGAGAGAGGGTGACACATACTGGAGCAGGATTTCGCCCCCCCCAAATGTTGCGCCCGGGGCCTACGCCCCCCTCGCACCCCCCACGCTACGTCACTGTGCTTGGTATCAAGTGCTTGGTGCAACCTTACTATCTGCTCTTTCTTTTTAGCTTTACAGTATGCATGCATTCAAGATCTTATTTTTTCACATCTTATCTATTTATCGTCCCCTCCTTCCCTCCCTTCCACATCTAGGTAAAATCTTTAATCTTTTCTTTCCATCAAGAGTTTTTCCTTTTTCCTTCAAGCTTACCCTCATTAGCCTCATTCGAAAAAAGCCTTCCCCTGATCCTTCTTCTCTATATAGCTGTCATCCATCTCAAGCTTTTGTCTTTGACTTTCTTGAGAGTCTGGTGTATAACACTCTAATCAGCGATATCACTGACAACTGTCTGATAGCTCTCTTTATTCTTGATTCCATTCCCTCAATTCCACAGGAATAGCTGTAACTAGGTGACATTCTGACTGCTAAATCTAAGGTAACTCTTGGTAAGGCAATCAACAAATTTGATTTTTAGTACCAGTAATGTAACTTGCACTTCTTCTAGGTAACAGTACTTTTCTGCAATACTTCTGTGATGTCCTCTTTATGACCCTTACTTTCCACTAAGGATGGAATAGATGAGTGGTTTCAATTTTTTGATGGGAATGTCGCTTACCTTTACTAGCATTCCCACACATACATTAGTGAATTTAACAAAGGACTTGAGAATCTTCATACAGTAAATTTCCTAAATAATCACTTCAATTATCCAATCATGTGCAGATGAAATATGTAAAAGAATGTTTCTTTTTTGACACGATTGGATAATTGAAGTAAATTTATTGTGTGAAGATTCTTAACTTCTTTAGTATAGCAGCCTCAAAACCTTTATTGGTTTGTTAGCATGGGGGAACTGCATGCTGATAGACTTGTATTGTTTCACATGTGGGTTAGCGCCACCTCATGGCTGGAGACCAAACTGTTTCACTATGCCCCATGCACAGAAGGATCCTGTCTTATCACCTGCCACCTGTCACCTGACAACTCTCCCTGCACTGACTACAGAGAGATTTCAAGGGAAATAGTGCTGTGTGAGCATTGAATGTCCTTAAAGTGGACCTTCAGTCATTTTTTAAACTTTCCATCTATGAAATCTTCTGCCCTTGTTGTTTTAACTTTGTATAGTAAAACATTTGTTTTCTGCCAGTCAATGCCTTATACAGCCCACTTCCTGTTTCTTGTCTGGTAAAAAGCCTAGGCTTATGACATTATGCACAGCTTTCTCTCTCACTCTGGTGAGAGTTTGCCAGGAAGGGAGGGGGATGAGTCATAATAGGGCCAATGAGAGCTGCAGAGCTGGAGGTGTGCCTCTGTGTGTCTGTGTAAATCCAGGAAGTGAACAGGCAACAGCTTCAACTGCCCACAGTTAAAATGGATGCAGCAAGACTCAGTGGAGGGAGATTTCTGCAGCATATTTGGCAAGTACAGAATCAAAGTATGTATAAAATAATATGCAAAGTGGTTGGAGGGAAGCTTCAGAATGGCAAAGATGTTTTTGTTACAAATTATGTGAGCAGGCTGCAGTTCCTCTTTAACCAGCTCTTCGCAGCACTATACGTTGTGCACTTTGCCATGTTCAGCTTGAAGGCAAGGAGTGGAGCCACCACTACCAAGAAAAGTATGGGTTAGCAAAAGTATATAAACATACATACTCACCTAGATGTCTCCTGTCAGATCTAAAGTGAGAATTGAATGATCAAAGACCACTGTTTGATCAGTTCTTGGGTCTGCTCTAAGCACAGTGTGGTGACTGTGCCTCCATCACTCACTAGAGGGCTGGACTGTGTCAACATTATTGCAGAACTAAGTGCACTCCTGGGCAGGGCCACTGATAGAAATCACGGGGCCCAATACAGCCTACCTGACAGGGCCCCCTTCAGCCCCACCCTCAACCCCACCCCTGGCCCTGCCCCAAACCACTGCCCAGGGGCGTTGTTAGGCCTACAAAAGATCTGGGGCTAGAGACCATAGCAGCAAACTAAAGAAAGTCATACGCTTGGGCAGCCATACACATGTATATAATATACATGTGTGTGTGTGTGTGTGTGTGTGTGTGTGTGTGTGTATATATATATCCTCAGAGAGCCCCCCTCACATCAGGGTTCCCAGAGAGCCTCCCTACTTAGTTTAGGGTTCCCAGAGCCCCCCTCATTACATTAGGGTCCCTAGAGAGCCCCCCTTTACATCAGGGTCCTCAGAGAGCCTCCCCCTTACATCAGGGTCCCCAGAGAGGCCCCCCTTACATCAGGGCCCTCAGAGAGCCTCCTCCTTACATCAGGGCCCTCAGAGAGCCTCCTCCTTACATCAGGGTCCCCATAGAGCCTCCTTCTTACATCAGGGTCCCCATAGAGCCTCCTCCTTACATCAAGGTCCCCAGAGAGCCCCTTCCTAACACCAGGGTCCCCAGAGAGCCTGGTGGACTGTGTGGGGTCTCTGGTGGTGGCTATGTGGTCCAAGCATAAATGAACCCTGGGCCCTGAGATCTAAGGGGTTACATAGATCCTAGGAGTTCATGTTTGGACTTGTAGTCCTTCACTAGTTGGGGGGGTGTCATGTCCCCAGCTCTGAGGGCTTCATCCTGGGACCTAGCTGTAGTCGTTCACTTTTTGGGGGGGTCACATCCAAAACTGAAGGACTACAAGTCCCAGCATGAATCCCTGAGATCTAAGAATGTAACCCCTTAGATCTCATCGGTTCATGCCTGGGACCTGTAGTCCTTCACGAGCATTCCAGCGGGAAAGAGCGCCGTGTCAACATCGGAAGAAGGGAAGAGGGAAGAAGATGATCCAGAAGTCCGGGCCACCACTAGCAAAAGAGCGGCAGAAGATCCGGACACCGGGAGAAGACGCCGGAGAGACCCCCGAAGTCGGAGGAAGACCCCCGAAGTCAGAAAAATACCCCGAAGTCGGAAGAAAACCCCCGGAGCTGCCTAATAAATGACTATAAAAACCTTTGTACTGAGTTTTTTTATTGACACATTTTTCCCTAGGTGAATGGGTAGGGGTACGATGTACCCCATACTCATTCACAAAGGGTGGATGGCCGGGATCTGGGGGCCCCCTTATTAAAGGGGGCTCCCGGATTCTGATAAGCCCCTCGCCCGCAGACCCCGACAACCAACGGCCAGGGTTGTCGGGAAGAGGCCCTTGTCCTCATCAACATGGGGACAAGGTGCTTTTGGGTGGGGGGCCGCAGGGCGCCCCCTCCCCCAAAGCACCCACCCCCCATGTTGAGGGCATGCGGCCTGGTACAGCTCAGGAGGGGGGGCACTCGCTCGTCCCCACCCCCTTTCCTGACCCGCCGGGCTGCGTGCTCGGATAAGGGTCTGGTATGGATTTTGGGGGGACCCCCATGCTGTTTTTTTGGCGTAGGGGGTTCCCCTTAAAATCCATACCAGATCTAAGGGCCTGGAGGGGAACCCATGCCGTTTTTTCATTTAAAATTTGGCGTGGAGTTCCCCCTCAAGATTCATACCAAACACAGTGCCTGCCATTGGCAGGGATCCAAGTCAGATCCCTGCACCAGTGTGAATCCGGCTCGCAAGGTGTCAATCTCGCCGATAAAAGTGGCGAGATTGACACAATATCAGACAACAATGCAGGAGTTGACCAAAGGGTGGTGCTAAAGAGCTGAAAAACCACGTGATTTGGTGAAAGTTGGCTGGAAAAGTCCTGCCGTCTGTATGCAATACAGACTTAATCCAAGGGAAAGTTTGTATGAAGTCCTGTCGTGTGTATGGGGCTTCAGAATGGCCCGGTCAAAATCCAGACCTAAATCCAATTAAGAATCTGTGGCAAGACTTGAAAATTGCTGTTCACAGACACTCTCCATCCAATCTGACAGAGCCCTAGTTATTTTGCAAAGAAGAATGGGCAAAAATGTCACTCTCTAGATGTGCTAAGCTGGTGGAGACATATCCAAAAAGACTTGCAGGGGGGCTGAATAGAGATCTACACCACACTTTTCAGATATTTATCTGTAAAAAAAATTGAAAGCCATTTATCATTTTCCTTCCACTTCACAATTATGTTTCACTTTGTGTTGGTCTTTCACATAAAATCCCAATAAAATACATTTACGTTTTTGGTTGTAACATTACAAAATGTAGAACATTTCAAGGGGTGTGAATACTTTTTCAAGGCACTGTACTTGACCCCAAATTTTCTATTATACCATGTAAGTCCTAAGACAAACCTTCAATTCTTACCTTTTGTATCAGTTTCTTTCTGCTGAGACTACTAAAATTACAGAGCATAAAAATGTATACTAATGCTATTTCAGCTGTTACTATGGAGCTATGATAGTAATATATGAATTAAGAGTATTATTATTAGTAATAATAAACTTTGCGTGTTACAAGGAGATCTGTCAGAGAAGAAGGGCTTGTTTTTGTTGAGGACATTGTGTATTGTGTAATATATCAAACTACCGTACTTACCTCTGGTTTTGCTTCACCAGTTTCTGTAATAGATATTGAAACAATATATGCAATGAATAATATGGCATAATACTGTAAAAGAACGCACATATTTGACCTTTAAAAAATGATAACTCCTAAGCAAAAGAATGCAGTGTAAATTCAATTAGCGATCAACTGCGCATAATTGAAAGAACTTATCTAAATTTTAGCCATTATTTCTTTAAATGCACATTTCTAGTAAACAAATAGCTTGCATATGAACACATTTATTGATCTGAAAACAAATTAATTTATATTGAAAGCAGTGTTAACATAACTAATCTGGTTTACAGTACAATAAGCCAGTGTTTCTCAACTCCAGTCCTCAAGGTGCCCCAACAGGTCATCTTTTCAGGAGGTCATCTTTTCAGGATTTCCCTCAGATGAAACGGCTGTGGTAATTACTAAGGATGTGAAACTGATCAAATCACCTGTGCAAAATATTGGAAATCCTGAAAACATGACCTGTTGGGGCGCCTTGAGGACTGGAGTTCAGAAACACTGGAATAAGCAAATAACATGAGCTGGTATGTTAGGATATTCTACACACATTTCATTAGTTGTTTGGTAAGCAGGTTCTTTGATATCTAATATCAGTATGTGTACAGCTGATTAAAATGACAATTAAGGTTGCATACCTTACATAAATCATTCAAAATAACTGTTTTAATTTCAAGTTTAGTATTCACTGAAATTCATATTATGTAAATGACTCACAAAACTAATTTATTTTCAAAGAAACAATGTTTTTGAACACCTCGCTTTAACAAATTGATAGAATATGCTAATATAGTTTTAGCTAACTATAAATATAATGGAGTCCCACTAGTCACTTTACAGTCTTGCCAATGATTTCTGAGTAATGACTCAGAACTTATGATCTTTAATCTCAAGAACCTCAGGTTGGACTGACGGCTGTGGAACCACTTACATTGCTACTGAATGATGTCCAGTTAAAGCGTTATTAAAGGCAATTTTTTAAAATTAAAATAATAAACATATTATAATCACCTGCTCTGTGCAATGGTATTGCACGGAGTGACCCTGAACCTCCACGTCTGGGGTCCCCCTCTGACTCTTTTAGCTTCTCCTCTTCTGTGTCTGCCCCCATAGCAGGTGCTTGCTTTTCGGCAGATGTGCGGGCTCGCTCCTGAGGCAAGCTCTCTGTGTCCATAGACACACACAGCATGACTCGGCCTCACCTCCCTGAGCTGCTGTTGGGCACAGTACTGGATCGAAAGAGGAGCAAGTATTTAGGGTTGCTGGGGGGAGCTGATACTGGGAGGTTATTTACCTTAAAGGAGAAGAACAGCCAAAGCTTTTTGGGCTGTAAACCTCCTGTGGCTCACAGGAGTGCAGATCGTTCTGCACGACTGTGACCCATTTTCAGCAGACAGCGAGCTAAAGCCCGCTGTCGGTTAACGCCACAGAGCAGGCTTGGGAAAGATAGCGACCATATGGTCGGGATTTGCGCACATACCTGGACCCGGCACACAGCTCAGCCTCTTAACGAGCCACTTAAAACCTGAGCCATCCGCTCTGGCCCACTCCACAGCCCAGCGTTCCAATGAGCATGTGCGGGGATGGGGGGGGTAGAGCACAAAAGCCAGTGACTGACAGTCACCGTCTCTCTGCTCAGGGAGCACTGAGTACCAAGCGATCAACCAGGATAAATTGCACAGTTCTCAGCTTTAGAGCCGGCGGGACAGATGCAGCATTGGTAAGTGTAGTACCCTCTAGTGTGTGCTAGGTGTAAGGTAGTTTTTTTGTAGAGTAGGTAAGTTTATTTAGCTCAAGGCCAAGCCTGAGCTTTGAATCTGGGTCAGGGTTCAGCGAGTCAGGGTTGGATAACTCATCCTGACAGCTCTTCTGGTGCTGGCAGGGGGCAGGCTACCTCATAAATATGCATGAGTCATGCCAGTAGGGGAGTCGGATGATAGATGGAGTGCTAAGGAGGTTGCTGGTGTCCCCCGTGTGCATGCGCGGGAGTGAAATCATTACGGCTCCGGCCAATCACAGCGCCGGAGCCTGCCACGATACCCGGAAGTAACTCCAGGAGCGATGTCGGCCACCAGAGCGGTGTACAAGGATGGCTGTGGGGGATTCGATCTCACGTAAGTAATTCATAATGAGCTAGTATGCTATGCATACTAGCTCATTATGCCTTTGTCTTGCAGGTTTTTTTTTCCTTGGGATTACAACCACTAAGCATTTCGAACCACTTTAAGGGTCTCTGTAACCATTATCATGATGCCAGGCTAAGTACATTTTTATAACTTTTGTTTTATTTTAATTTTATATGTGCAGCATGTCTGGAGGTTTAATCATTTAAACCAGGCCTTGCTCCTTTTATGTCTTGGATACTCTAACAGAAAGAGAGCTCCTTGCTAAAATCCTTGGTGCTGTTCACTTGGGAGCTTTTGGGTGCTCCTTTCCAGCTTTGTGTGTTTCAGCCCTTCCTGTTGCATTATCCATAATGTAAAATAAATGCAAATTCTAACAGAGAGAGTGTAAAGTTCTTATGCCATGTACACAAGACCGATTTTCCCGTCGGAATAAACTGAAGATTTTTCCAACGGAGTTCCGACGGAATTCCGCTGAAACTGTCTTGGGTACACACGATCACACGGTGACGTACAACACGTACGACAGGACTAGAAAAAGGAAGTTCAATAGCCAGTAGCCAATAGCTTCTGTCTCGTACTTGCTTCAGAGCATGCGTTGTTTTTGGTACATCGGAACAGCATACAAACGCAGTGAGTGCTGGAGGGGCAGAGCAGGGACTGACAGAGCGAACTGAGAACTGAGCAATCAGCAGTCATGTGATTGCTTAGTTCTCAGGATTAGAGCAGGTGGGGGACAGCTGCAGAATCACACCAATGCTGCAGCATGGAGGTGGGTATTAGTTTTTCTTTTTAAATCCCACACATTTCCTTTAAATTCTATATAGATATTAGGAATATTTTTTTCCATGGAGATACATAGTGTAATGACCTATGTTGAAAAACCTACATTGGGTGTCTAATATACTTGAACACATTGCAAATACTATAGTTACACATTGAAAGACGTAACACTATACCAGTAGTAATTAGTGATTGTTTGGTATAGTTAAATATGTTTTGCAGCTTATCCAAACAACTTCTTTAGAACTAATGAGTGTCTAGAGCAGTGATCTCCAAACTGTGGCCCAAGGGCCAGATGTGGCCCTTTGCTTGCTTTTATCCGGCCCTTGGGTAACTATTGCTCCCACTGATATAAGTCACTATTCCTCCCACTGACACCAATAACCGGGCATAATTCCTGTCACTGATCCCAGAAATGAGGCACTATTCCTCCCAATGACCCCAACAATGGGGCACTATTCCTCGAACTGACACCAATGATGGGACACTATTCCTTCTACTGATACCAACAAAGGGGCAATATTCCTCCTACTTATACTAATAATGGGGTATTGTTTTCTCCCATTGACACTAGGGCATTTTCTGCTCTCACTGGCCACAGTCCGACCCCCTCAAAGTCTGAAGGACAGTAAACAGGCCCTTTGTTTAGAAAGTTTGGAGACCCTTGGTCTAGAGCATACCCCACTATTTATAGTCATACTAGTATCTCATTCACCTTAATCCTATCATATTTGGAATGTGTCAAGACATGTTGATTCTCTAGAATCTCCAAAAACATTACAATAGCACTTGGGACTCTAGCATAACCAGCAAAAGCTTCAATCCTCTGCCATACTCTACCCTGAAATGTTTAAATCCCAACACCTGCCATTTTTTTTTAAGTTTAGATAAAATTATAGAAGATCTCTGTGACAATTGTGCAAGAAGGGATGCAGTAGTCACTGGGAAGGTAAAGCATGACCAACTATAACATTTATAAAACTTTAAACCCCTCCTCACCAACAATGTATTTTTGTTTTTAACTATATCCCTACTAGAGAGTTTTAGCCCATCACATCCTGCCGTCTCCAATATGAACGCAGATAGCAAGAGACCTGACAGAGGTTTTAACATTTACCTTCTCTATCCAAAACACAAAACATTTTGGGTTTTGCATCTTAGAGTATATGTGTGACCCAAACTTTATTTTTTATGGTTTTGAATAGAGTATGGTATATTTATGAAACCTCTGCCAAATATTTTTGACCCCGAGATGCAACAGAAAGGGACATTTCTAGAAAGCGAGAGAGTTCCCATTAGACAGTTGTCACCAAAATAGGTGCCCCCTTTGTAATATTTCCCCTCACTGACAGAGAGAGGAAGCCCTGGTTCACATTGCAGCAATTTGGCATGCGATTTGACATGTCAAAGCGCATGCCAAATTGGCGACCTTAGCCGGCAATGGCACCGTCCGAATCAGAAACCTGCACAGATGTCTCTGAAATCGCCCCCGAAGTTGGGACTGGCATGCGGGAATGAAATTGTGCAAGCTCAGCTGAATTCGAAGAAATTTCTTTCCCGGTGTCAGTGTGAACCTAGGCTTATTCTACAATCTACCAAGGGGGCACACAGACAGAAATAAAAAGAGAATTTTTAACCCTTCCATACTCTATCCAAAAAAAAAAACAAGTTTTAGCTATACATACACTTTAAATAATCCTTGCAACAATCTACAAAATTGACATTAACATTTAATGTCATTATTAATAATTTAATAGACCCAAATATTGTCTTATTTTTATTAAATTGCTTCTGTTACAACTAAACAGTATGATTGCTCTTTATTTTTTACATAAAGTGTAGATATACAAAAATTAAATACAGGAAGTCGATCTTTTTGTACACAGTCGTTCTGTCTGTTGGTTGCTGTGTATATTGTATTGTAGCTGTTAGGGATATTGATTTGTTCTGCTTGTTCCATTATAAAGACACAAAGTACTGAGAAATATTTCTAATGGGTTTTGGCTTTTTTTAGACTGTGGTTGTTGTTCACTCAAAATCTCTTTGTATATGGCTTGCATTAGATTCAATTAGTGTATAGAAATAGCGCACATAACTGAGGAATTTTTCAAACATTTTAGTTCTGGATGTATTAAGAGGTTTAATCTCCAATTCCATGCTTTGCTATGTTGCAAATGCATAACATATAAAATAAAGTACTGGTAAAAAAATGTGGTACAGCATTGATGACCACATCACATACTTGTACAAAGAACTATATTTAACTGGTGATATGCCAGGCTCTGCCTGCGTAATTGATTACTAGGAAAAATGTGCCAGTTCTTCAATGAGGTAAATGTTGCATGTCCTGGTATTATAAATAACTTCTGTGTATTAATGTAATACTGTGGTTATTAATGGTGTAAGAGTAGACGCAGCCATTTACGTGGTATTACCTTTGTTAGCCAGAAAAAAAAAAAAAAAAAAAACATTACTGCAATCCTCGGATCTTGGTTTTGCTTTTTATTGAGGAATTTGTCTTCCCTGAATTTCTTGGCTAAATACAACCTTAAAGTGTTACTAAACCCAGGACCCTGCATTTACTATATCTGGGAGGGGATATGATTTCAATTTACAAATACTGTACTGGTGACCCCACAATAGGGATAAAACTTTTTCGCAGAAGAGAGTTTAATAAGATTCGTGGCCACTCATTACAATTAGAAGAAAAGAGGTTTAACCTTAAACTACGTAGAGGGTTCTTTACTGTAAGAGCGGCAAGGATGTGGAATTCCCTTCAGCGGGTCTCAGCGGGGAACATTGATAACTTCAAGAAACTATTAGATAATCACCTGAATGACCGCATTATACAGGGATATGTAATGTAATACTGACACATAATCACACACATAGGTTGGACTTGATGGACTTGTGTCTTTTTTCAACCTCACCTACTATGTAACTATGTAACTATGTAACTATGGTCTCTCACAGTATATAGAACATGGAAATGCAATTAATTTAGTAAATATAAACTGGTAAATACCTTGTCTCATCACCAGTATATAGCAGTCATGTGAATTTTATTAGTGTCCAGCAGTGGTTAAAGCTTGTAGGAGGTGTTTTCTGACTGACCTATGAGACTGCAAGACCCCTGACCCTCTGTATGCACAGTGCTGATTGGCCCTACGCTGATCAGATGCATACTCCCAAGAAAAAAACAAAACCTCTCTAGCAATACACACCAAACAGCATGTGCAGCCTGACTTCATAGAGTCTGTGTTATCAGGAAATTCTTAGGGGAAAGTGGAAGGAGGGGAGGATCAGAGAAGCCAGGATCCAACAGCCTTTTTACATAATGCAGAGGATTAACCCCATAGGTTCCAAAGTCAGTATAACAAGCATGCTTTACTGCATATACACACTGATTTTACTGTAGTGTGTTTGGTAACACCTTAAAGCCAATGATGGCCAAAAACAGCCCTCCAGCTGTTGCCGAACCAGAAGTCCCATCATGCCTCTGCCACTGGGAGTCATGCTTGCAACTGCCAGTTTATAATATCTCATGAGACCTGTACCGTATATACTCGAGTATAAGCCGACCCGAATATAAGCCGAGGCACCTAATTTTACCACAAAAAACTGGGAAAACGTATTGACTCAAGTATAAACCTAGGGTGAGAAATGCGCAGCTACTGTAAGTGGAAAAGAGGGTCATCAATGCCCATTTACAGCCTCACTGTGCCCATTTGCATGCCTCACTGTGCCTATTTGCAGCCATAGGTCCCCCGAACTTTAAACTTGGTAGTTAAGGGTTCCTAGATGCCCCCTAGCTGCAGCCAAAATTTGGGGTCTCTGGACCCAGAGGGTCCCGAAATGTCATTGCTGCAGATGGACACAGTTGAGCGACTTTGGGGCCCCGTATCTCGGGGCCACTTGGTGCTAGGAACCCCAAATTTGGAACTAGCACTACAATATATCCAAGCTAGGATTCCTAGCACCAAGTGACCCCGAGATACGGGGCCCCAAAGTCGGTTCGGAAAATCAAAACACAAAAAAATCACAAGAAAATGAAGCACTTTTCTTTTCTGCAGCGGAGAAGGACATTTTCTGAACCAAATTTGGGGCCCTGTATCTCGGGGCTACTTGGTGCTAGGAACTCCAGCTCCAGATATGTTGTAGTGCTAGTTCCACCGGGTTTGCACAAGAAATTTGGGGTTCCTAGCACCAAGTGGCCCCGACATACAGGGCCCCAAACTCGGTTCGGAAAATGTCATTCTCTGCTGCAGAAAAGTGCTTGACTCGAGTATAAGCTGAGGGGGGCATTTTCAGCACAAAAAAAGTGCTGAAAAACTCGGCTTATACTCGAGTATATACGGTAGTTCCGCAACAGCTGGAGGACCACAGTTTCCTGCCCCTGCATAAAGCTACTCTTTGGCACCCTGCATGTAAAAACCATCCCCAGTGACCACTGGGTGCTCTTGTTGAACAAATACATATATCCGCAGGATTTTTGTTTTTGATATTTAAATTGACTGGCAGGTGTGCTTTAATGCTATTTTGCTATTATGCTATTATACTATTTTGGACTGCCAAAATACATCACTGTATGCGAGCTTCTGATATTCTAAGTGTTATAATGATTGTAGTTTCACATTACACCCAACCCTTAAACTACATTCCACTCAGCACAGGTTTCTTGAACTCTGTAGTGTCAGTACTGCTCAGATATGCCCCTTAATTAATACTAAAGATCACCCATTTCCTGCACGTCTATGATGACATTGAGAACATGGTGAGGTGTGGAGTTCTGAGAGTGAACAAGAAGATTTTATTCTCTACCACCCACATCAGAGAGCAGAAGATTGATGGTGTTCCGCTTCACATCGGTATCTGCTCCCAGTAATTAGCTGTCACAAGCACAGTGACATTCCAGCACTGGCACAAGTGGCAGTGCTAATGAACGCTTCTCTTTATTCCTGTCTGGAATAAATTCAGAGGTATTTAGAAATTCAAAGCTTATTAAGACAAAAAGAGACACTGCATGAATATGATGTGCTTTTTACGGCCGGTGCACAATATATTTTCTGCAGGGTGTTCAAAGAGAGTAGGTTAATGTGACAGACGCACAATCAATTAGGGGGTAATTATAAATATGCAGACAGGATGGTGAAGGGTTGAGTGCAGATGACTTTGTCAAAACAGAAGTAGACTGCTCTCTCCTTGCATAATGTTCCCTATATCTGTCCTTATCCCCTATAGCCTTAATCTTGGAACCTAAATTTAAATTTCAGCCAAGTGTTTAGGACATACAGTGGTTAGACGAGATATGTACATAAATACTTCTGTGCTCTTGCTTTTGTCCATTATTAAAATTTAGTTCACAGGTTCTCCACCTGCCTTCTAGTCTGGTGGACACAACCTATGCACCAAAGCAGAAACTTTCTTTAGTGATTCTAAAGGCAGAAGGTTTTTTACCTTAATGCATTCTATGCATTAAGATAAAAAACATTCAGGCTGCAGCTCCCCCCATAGTTTGTAGACGCTCTACCTTTTGCGCAAAACAATCAATATACGCCTATTGCGATTTTCTTTTACAAAAAAAATGTAGAAGAGTATATATCGACCTAAACTGATGAATACATTTGTTTTTCTTATTTATTTATTTTTGGATATGTATTATAGCAAAAAGTAAAAAAAAATGTGTTTTTTTTTTAAATAGTTGCTTTTGTTTATAGTGCAAAATATAAAAACTGCAGAGGTGATCAAATACCACCAAAAGAAATCTCTATTTGTGGGGGAAAAAAAGGACGTCAATTTTGTTTGGGAACAGCATCGCACGACTGCACAATTGTCAGTTAAAGTGACACAGTGCCTATTCGCAAAAAATGGCCTGGTCATTAAGGGGGCAAATCTTTCCGGGGCTGAAGTGGTTAAAAAAAAATACAACCTTTAGAGTCACTTTAAAATCCTTGCAGTGTATGCACAGATCTTAAGGTGATTGTTTTTTTCTTGAGTCTCTTGAGCTTGAGTGCTGGGAATTTTTTTATGTATGTTTTTAGTGTATTGTCAGACCCAAATGCACATTTCATATGCTAATTAACCAATTATTTGATCAGTTGCCATTTTTTGTTTTTGGGGCAGTCACACACCAAGGGCCTTTAGCTACCTTGAGAAAGTCTGGACTCCTTATCTGTTGCCGCACCTCTAAAAAGAACCAGCCACAAATGAGTTTGCAAAGGAAATTAATTGTCAGTTAAGGTTCTGTTACAGAGCATCAACAAATCGATAGAGGCGGCTGACAAGTGTCGATGCCTCATGAAAGAAACAGGCTGCTTAATTTTTAATACAACACAATGCAAAATCCTATTGCTCCTGCGTATACAGCACAGTGTAGTGCCCATTGTTATATTATGGCAGACATTAATGGTGGACCAGTGTGACACTGACACAGCTGGAAACAGTTTAAAAGGGCTTTAATAACACAAAAGTTCTGAAAAGAAAAAATAAGTTCCTACGTAGTCACTGACCGGTGAACCTGATGTTAGGTACCTGGTAGTTGAGCCTGACTGGTAGAAGGAGACCTCTCTTAAACGCTGGTTCAGGAGCCGCTGGAAGTGGGAACAGTGGTCTCCTGAGCGCAGTGGGTAGGAGGGCCTGATGCAGGTTCCAGCAGAAGCAGATACCGGAACTGGAAGGATGTCCCTCAGGGATGGCTGAGCTGCGGATGCAGGTAAGCTGGTGCAGGCCGGGAGGCAGGCAGACAGATGCGAAGACAGCAGCTGGATGCAAAACAAGCAGGCTGAGAGCAGCGTCACAGGACACAGGCAAGCAAAGTCAGACAGTCCGTTTCGGCAGGAGATCAGGCAGGTATAAACAGGAGGGATGATCCAAGGATAGTCAGGCAGGCAGGAGTTCGGCAACAGGTAACAGAATAAGCAAGGTCAGGCAAGCCAGGTCGGATAGGAGACTGGAGAATGGTCAGACGTAGCCGGGTCACTAGCAAAATAACAGACAGGCAGATACAGGAACTTCAGGTGCAGAGCTGCAGACGAACAGCACCCGACATGAGCACCTGTCATTCTTTTAAAGGGACCTTGGTGCCAAAACAGCGCTAGCGCGAACGGGTGCACACGGGCGCGCGTGCGTACCCGCGAACGCGCGTACGGGCACACGCGGGAGCGCTCCGGCGCCCCCTGGTGGGGAATTAGGCTGAATTGTCCTAGAAAGACTCCTCGTGCACCTGCGTGCACGCAGATTCGCCCGACGGCTACTGACATGCCCCTGATACCTGAACTCAGTCCTTCTGGCATTGGGACTGTTAGGCAGGAAATGGATTATGCCATGGGTGGAAGGAAAGTAAATTGCTCAATTCACCCTTTAACCCAGTCAATGTTGATGAGGGAGTCCCTTTTGCAGCGCTATTTTGTTCTGCTGGCAGGGAGCGTGGGAAGCCTGCCATGCCAGCAGAATACAATGTTTAGTGTTGCCGGCTAGAGCCAGTGGAATTAATTGTTCAGGAAAAACCTGACAGGATCGTTGTACAGGATCGACTTGTGTACAGCTAGGGTGCACATATATGGACCAAAATTTGGCCTGTTACTGCTGAACCGGCCAAAGTTTGAATCATCTATGGCTGGCTTAAGTCTCTCATGGAGCGCTCACTCCTCCCTCCTGAGAGTATTTGTAATCTCAAATGAAAATAAAGCAAGCAGTTGGCCAGAGGCGTCTCACCACTCCTTCTGGTTTGGTGATATAAAATGACTGTCTGTAGCCTCCAACAAGTAGCTCCATAGTCCTGATCCAGCAGTCTCTCTGCGCCGTCTTTGAGCATACACGGAAACAATTGGAAAAGCTGGCAAACTCTGGAACACTGAAAGAGCACCTTAGTACATGCAGCATACTCTCCTCACAGTAGCAAAGTCTTGTCTTGGAAATTAGTACAAAACACCTTTCCCTGGCAGATTAAGTTGTAGCTTGACACCACAGCTCGTGGTCTTGGGCTCCCCAGCACACAGCCCAGCCACAGCACTTGCAGCTCTCAGCTCTCTTCTGCAGACATGTATTTGACATGTATACATTTAGGCTAGCTACTAGAATTGCCTCCATATTGCATTATACCATAACTGCCAAATCATAGAGGCCGCCATGAGAGCCATGGTTTGGAGAAAGGAGCGTAGGTTTTTCTCAATGTCCCAGCCCCAATCCCTGGCATTTATTTTACATCAAAACAGCTTTAGTCCATATAATATCGTGAGAAAAGAGCTCTTCTGTTTCTTGGCAGCAGTACCAAAAGATGCTCGCACCTAAAATTTATACCCTCAGAAGGCATACACCATCTCCTTCTTGCTGTCCACTTTAGTGTTCCACTCCCCCTTTTTCATGCTTCCTTAAAATTTGAACTTTTCTGCTGCGTGATCCCTTCCCTATCATCCTGCACGTATGCTCAGTATTGTACTCCCCTTCATTTCCAAAGAGTTAATGAGGTTGATTTACTAAAAGAATAAGATATTCACTTAGCCCATTGATGCTAAATAAATGTAGGATTACTTACTAATATAGGATTGGTCAACCTTACCAACTCCCTGTTTAATTGTATTCTTTACCACAGCCTCAATATAGTGATACCTCGTTTCACAAACTTAATTCGTTCCACGACTCTGGTCGAATTGGTCACGAACCAAGGCAAATTTTCCCATAGGGTTCAATGTAAATCAGGTTAATCCGTTTTGAACTTTTTTTTTTTTCGTTTTTGAACCACAAAAATATGAAACAAAGTACAATACAGTATGAAGAGAGAGAACACTAACCTTGTTTGAGACAACTACTGGCGTGGATGAAGGCCAGCAGGAGGCAGTTATTGTTCGGAGGGAGAGTCCCCCTCCATAAGGACATTGGGGAGATCTCCTTCAGGGATTTCCTCTCTTCTTTGTCTCTTAGTTGCAGGCTCAGTTTTGGTGAAAAATCTGGCCAATGTCACTTGTCTTTTCCTGCGCTGCATAACCACATTATCATTCATCAGATTTACCGCTCTGCACTTTCTTTTCAACAACATGCTTGCTCTGAATAGTCTTGTCACCTTCATTACTGCTCCACACTTTCTTCTTACCACCATGCTTGCTCTGACTTTTCTTTGGAGCCATACTGGATATCCGGTACAGTACAGTATGTGATAAAAAGCACAAAAAAAAGGTTTACAGCAAGTGTCCACAGAGATGTACAGTACAGTACTGTACAGTATGTGCTAAAACGCACACCAAAAAGCTTCTCAATATTGTAAGACCCCTTTCACACTGAGGCACTTTACAGGTGCTATAGCGCTTAAAATAGTGCCTGCATAGTGTCTCTCCTGTCACTCCAATGTGAAAGCCTGAGGGTTTTCACACTGGAGCAGTGCGCTGGCAAGACGTCAAAAAAAGTCCTGCAAGCAGCATCTTTGGAGCAGTGAAGGAGCGGTGTACACAGCGCTCCAGCCAATTGAAATGAATGAGCACCGCTGCCGAATCACCTGCAAAGCGATTCGGCAGTGGCGCTACACAGACACATTTAACCCTTTATTCAGCCGCTAGCAGGGGTTAAAAGTGCCCCGCTAGTGGCTGAATAGCGCTGCTAAAATGACGGTAAAGCGCCGCTAAAACTAGCAGCGTTTTGCCGTCAATGCCCGCCCCAGTGTGAAAGGGGTCTAAGTGTCTTCACAGTACACTTTCATTGTCTATAACTGCAATCTCACCTACATGAAGTCGCGACCACATGTCAGAGCAGGAAAGATGGCCTCGGCTCGTGTTCGTGAACCGAAGCGGAGTTCGCGTACCAAAGCAAATTTTTGTGAACTCTTTTGTACGCAAACTGAGTTGTTCGTGAACAGAAGTGTCACTGTATTTGTTGCTGACATACCAATGGCTTTAGTATACCTTTCGTATTAAAAACTAGGCGAAGACAGTAGACCCCCCCCCCCCAAAAAAAAATATTTGTATAAAGCAGAAATATAATTAACATTGTAAAATAATGGATGTATTTAATATGTCTCATCCAAACATATGGCCAGTTAACAGACTTGGGAACAACTGTATGAAACATAGTTTTACCTGATTTGAACACATGACAAAACAAGTGGCAGTACTAATGAATGCTTGTCTTTTTTTTACTGCTGTCTGGAGTTTTGAGTATTGGTTTGGAATGCATTGTTGAATGTGAAGAAGAGCGATATGCTAATTAAAGAACAGATTGCAGGCAGTGCCCAACCAAATACTGATATGCCAATCTGCTTAAAGCGGGATTCCGGCCAGCTAAAAAAAAAATTTAAAGTCAGCAGCTACAAACACTGTAGACTTACCTGTCCTGGGTGCCTGCGATGTCGGCCGCCCGAGGCCGAACTGTCCCTCGGCTCTCGGGTCCCGGCACCGCCATCCTAGGTAAGAGAGACAGGCAGTGGAGCCTTGCGGCTTCACTGCCAGTTTCGTACTGCACACACGCGAGCGGCGCAGCGATCTGTGAATGGCCCCGTGGTGTTCTGGGAACACATACAGTTCCCAGAAGACAACGGGGCCGCTCACCGAGGAGAAGAACACGCCACGGAATAGGAAGAGGCAGATTAGGAAGACTGCCTAGCAACAAGGGTTTAGGTAAGTATAACAATTTTTTTTTTCCAAATGTTTTTTTTTTTATTTTTTTAGGAATTTTGGTGGCATTTTTTTTTTTTACGGGTGGCCCTCCGCTTTAAATATACTGACTATACATGAGAATCATACCAAAAAAGAAGAACTTATTATTTCCAGTTGCTGGGAGGCCCTTCTGGTAGATGTAGCTTTTCTAAAGAATGCATGACCACCCTTTTTGGGGTACCAGTTTGGATGTTGAAGCCAGAACATGGACTCTGATTAGAGGACTTTTCCTAGCTTAAAGTGGATGTAAACCCTTACATATGGATAGTAAATAAATAAATGTAGCGCTATGTGTAAAATTATAAATATAAAGTGCAAATCTCTAAAATAAATAAATCCTACATATAAATGAATAGTCCATAAAATGAAAAAATGAAGAAATAAAACACAAAAAACTCTTCTTGTGATCAGTGTATCCACACAATTCCACCACAGTGATTGTTCGTCCTCAAAAGGAGTGCACACCACCATTGGCCAATATTATGCAGAAATTGTCCAAGCCAACTACCACCACCAGTAATAATGCGCGCTCACCTCCCAGATGAGTCAAAACTCATATGCGGATCTCCCCACAAGCTCTTTGCCCTCACTTCCTCTTCCCAATCAATGGTGGGTAATCCAGATGGCTCTTTTCTTAATGGTAACTCAGCTCATTAATATCCAAAGAAGCGGATCATCTCCCAGCTTGGCTCAAGATTCCATGAGTTCAGGACATGTAAATAATAAGTATAGAGACCATAGTGTTCTCCGTATACAAATTTATTCAAAGCCCCCAAACAGACAAGTTGCACTTACAAGATAAAAACTTTTAAAATCACATAAAAACCTCCAGAGTAGCACCACCATGTCCACATACACAGTGCCTGGCTGGACGTGACTATCAGCTCCTCCCTTCTATGAGTGTGCCATGTTTGGTGCATTCGTCAATGATATTATAAAGCAATACTTAGGCAGGTTTATAGTAGTCTATTTGGGTGGCATTCTTATATTTTCTTCCTCCTTTTCTGAGTATGTCAAATCGATTTGCATTGACACTTTCAAGCTACAGGGGCATTTTCTCTGCGCCAAGTTCTCCAAATGCATTTTCCAACAAACGTACGGTAAGTCTCCTTTCCCAGTTGTATCACTTCCAACATTGGTATTTCTGTGGATTCTGACAAAGTCCAAGCAGTCCTCTATTAGAAACAACCCCATGATCTGAAAACAATACAGAACTTTATTGACTTCACCAGTTTCTAGAGGAAATTAATTAAAAATGATGATAATCATTCCCATTACAGCCTTGACACTGAACGATGGCTGTATGTCTAATTAGCCCCTAGAAGATCTCTGAGACTGTTAAGACAGGTTTTGTTTTGGCCTTAGTACTTACTCACCCAGATCCTTTCTTTCCCTTCTCCATGGAGGTGGACATTTTGGAAGTTGGAGCTGCAGCATGCTTTTTCAGTGTTCACAATGCACCAATCTGCTATACCTCTGTGCCTCCTTTTCAAGGAAATTTTCCACCACTGGGGAAAATTGCGTGTAAGGGGGCATGCAAATGGCTGTGTGTTGGTGCCAAGTCCCTGCCCTGCTTCTTTCTGCTAGAACAACAACCCTCCTGCTTGAAGCCTTACCCTCTGCCATATTGTACCTATCTCCATGCCAGAGGCCTCCCCTTGACTTTCCCAGCCATTTGACTTTAAATCCCAAAGAAAGGAATATCCACATGAAAACATAGAGTTGCTGCACTTTACTGATGTTACTCCATGATGGCATTTACAGTCACATCACATAGACATACTATCTGGGGTCACTTGACAGTACTTTGTCAATCACATATAGAGGATGATCTGCAGCAGTTACATGTGAAAACAGCACACAGCTCATCTCTATGAAGCCATAGTCCCCTACTCAGTCTCTCTACTTCCAAGGGTTATTAGTACTCACTCAGAGGGCTCTAGCTTCTCTTAGGCTACCTATGTTCAACTTACAACTTCTTGCATGTAGTTCCTGATCCTGAGACAGGTTTACTGCAGTTCATCTCTGCTTTGGTACACTTCTCCCAGGTCCTTCATGGGGATAGCCTCATTTCACGGTACACTTAGCCTGGCCTAAAAGGCCTTTTACTCTAGACTCCACCACTTTAACAGACAAGATAACTACAGCCAGCTCTTCTGAGTGCAGAACTTCACCCTGTCCTCCAGCCCTGTCCAGGGCCTCCACTTATCTGGCTACATCTGCATGCTGGTGGGGTCTCTGGCTCCCATGCCCCAACTGCGCTAAGGCTCCTCCCAATCTCTGTTTCCACATTTTTGGGACAGAGCCACCTAGTGGCAGACTAGCTAACTGCACCTGCTTACATTTGGTTTTGGCTGCTGAGAGCTTCTGGCTGTCAAATAGGCCCTAAAAGAATGGAGTAATTGGCTGGAAGGTGCCTGCAACCCCTTTGTATTATATATCAACCACAAAAATCGTGAGTATATTAGGCCAAATGTTTGAACTCCAGACAAGTTTGCCGATCCCTGTATTTCTGTTAGTACAAACCTGCCTGTCAAGGCTAAATCTGTCTTTTAGCTTTGTGCCTTCGGTCAATAATTCACAGAGTTACAGAACATCCTACTTTCCACACTGGTTCTGGGAATGCTTTCTCATGATCTTTCTCCCTCCATTTACAGAACATAGAAACTGGCCCCAAGGATCTTCCAGCTGGAAAAATGTTTGTAACTCCAAAACATAGGCCTAATGTTATCCATGAGGTGTTCCTTTACAGAAAAAAGTAAATTGAATTTCCTTCGATCTGATATTGCTTCCTACCTTAAACATTTCAAATACTTTTTATGTTTCCTTGCTGAGGTCAATGCACTCTCTTCAGTGTCCTTCAGATTTCCAGTACTGTGGACAGACAAAAAGAGTTCAAGATACAAAGAATCATGGACTCTAGAAGGGTCAAGAAATTAACAAGATTAAAAGAAGCAAGGGGTTGCCATAGGCACCAACATCCTGTTTAAAAAAAATAAGAAAAGCAAGGTAGACTTGTATTGAGGTGCCAATAAAAAACAATTGATATAAGATTATCACATGTTTTATTACAACATGCAAAAAATAACATAAAAAGGCACCAGACACCAAACATGTCACAATAATAATAAGTTCAACTCTGAGAACAATATAGTAGATAAGGAGTCTTCCTTGGGTAGGCAATCTCTCTCTCATTTGCTTCAGGAAGTAAAGGGAGAAGGGTAAAGATAACAATTCACAAAACACATGATTTTGATTAATAATGACTAAAATAAAAAATAAGTTCATCAAGCCAGGAAAGTCGGCACCAAGCAAAGGAGGGCACAAGTGTATAGTTAAAAGTGTATGTTATCTCTCCCTGGGGGCAGGTGTAGGAGTCATTATAGGGGGGGGGGGGGGGCAATCAATTATATTTCTGAAAAAGATATATGAATACCAAATTAGCTTAGCAATCAAGACTACATTGAATGATGCCAAAATAACATATTACACAGCATGCACCTGTTAAACTAAACATACCCATTCATGTCATTAACCTGGGAGTGGGTGGTAGTTAACACTGCTATTTCCTGACAATCTTCATAGTATTCTATCAAGTGAAGGATAGTGTTATATAAGAATGAAGCAATATGTAAAGGATAACAAGGAGATAGTAAGAAGACTAAATATCCCATATTCCAATTTTTCTCCACCCCAAACGTGCTCATCCATGTCTTTATGGACCTTGCTTTGTGCACTGGTCCAAATCATTTGGCCGAGGGGAGATTATGGTGTGGGGCTGTTTTTCAGGGTTTGGGCTTGGCCCCTTAGTTTCAGTGAAGGGAACTCTTAAGGCATCCACATACCAAGACATTTTGGACAATTTCATGCTCCCAAGTTTGTGGGAACAGTTTGGGGATGTTCGCTTTCTGTTCCAACATGACTGAGCACCAATGCACAAAGCAAGGTCCATAAAGACATGGATGAGTGAGTTTGGGCTGGAGGAAATTGACTGGTCTGCACAGAGTCCTGACCTCAAGCCGATAAAACACCTTTAATTAGAGCGGAGACTGCGAGCCAGGCCTTCTCATCCACATCAGTGGATCCACCTCACAAATGTGCTTGTGGAAGAATGGTTAAATATTTCAATATACCCACTCCTAAACCTTGTAGACAGCCTTCCCAGAAGAGTTGTAGCTGTTATAGCTGCAAAGGGTGGGGCGACTCAATATTGAATCCTACGGACTAAGACTGGGATGCCATTAAAGTTCTTTCTGTACCCCAATGATTGTGATTGCGTTTTCATGCTGACCAAGTGCATCTATATCTTTGCATGTTTATTCCAGTTACTGACCTTTCTACTGCCTGCCGCCTGCCCTTGCTTTTGCTAGGTTTAATCTATATCTGCCACCTGCCCCGACCTTTGCTATATTTAATGGATACTTGTCCTGCCTGTTGCCGGTCACAACTTTTGCTGCATTTAACAGATACCTCTACTGTGTCAAGCCTGCCCTGACCTTTGCTATGTCCACAGATTATGCTGTCAGCAACTACAGATGAAATTACACTTGCATGCTATTTTAAGGTGACCAGATTTTTAAATTGAAATCAGGGGACATATTTTTTTTTTTTTACTAGTAATGGCAGCAATCGACGACTCTTTGCCTGTCGCCCGCCTCACAGCCTGTCAAGTCTAAAGCCCCATACACACTATCAGATTTTCTGCTGATTTTTTCCTTCAGATTTACCAAAACCATATAATATGAGGTCAAACCTTAGGAGTTTCAATTTGTATGCAATCAGCCGGGCCTTTGCACTACATGGTTTTGGTAAATCTGAAGACAAAAATCAGCAGAAAATCTGATAGTGTGTATGGGGCTTTACTCTTCGGGCCCCCGGCTACTACTGGGTGGGGAGTGGAAGAAGGTCACTCCACCAGGGAAGGCAAGGAGATAAGCAGGCAGGCGGCTGGCTGGGACTTGAGCCAAGGCAGAAGAACATGCGAGCGGAGCTGAGTGGGCATGCGCCCGAAACTGAAGAAATAGTCCCTCCGCTCCGACCAGCACATGATCATCAGAAAGGGACACAGATAATGGAAAAAAATAAACCCCCATAAGCTAGTAGGAGCGGCAGAGGAGGGGGGTGCAATTCAGATTTTTTCTTTTTATTCTGCACGGGCTGTCTTTGAAATTGCCCCAGCCCCTGTTCAAATCCAATCCGGGGACAAAACTGGGGACAGACTTGGTCCGGGGACAGTGTCCTCAATCCGGGGACTGTCCCCAGAAACTGGGGATGTCTGGTCACCCTATGCTATTTACTCTGGCTAGAGTGTCTGTGTCTGGTCCTTGCATCAAGTGGTGATACAAGACTGTGGGGGTTATTTACTAAAGGCAACTCCACTTTGCACTACAAGTGCAAAGTGCACTTGAAATTGCACTGAAAGTGCACTTGGAAGTGCAGTTGCTGTAGATCCGAGGGGGACATGCAAGGAGAATAAAAAACAGCATTTTAGCTTGCACATGATTGCATAATAAAATCAGCAGAGCTTCCCCTCATTTCAGATCTACCCCTCAGATTTACAGCGACTGCACTTCCAAGTGCACTTTCAGTGCAATTTCAAGTGCAGTTTGCACTTGTAGTTTGCACTTGTAGTGCAAAGTGGATTTGCCTTTCGTAAATAACCCCCTGTATAGCTCTAAAATTTCCAGCAACAGGAGAAAAAGGGTGTGAATGTAACCCACAAACACAAAAAAAGGATATAGACGTTGGATGCTTGGGGCCACATACCCTCTACTGCCCCGTACACACGGTCGGACTTTGTTCGGACATTCCGACAACAAAATCCTAGGATTTTTTCCGTCGGATGTTGGCTCAAACTTGTCTTGCATACACATGGTCACACAAAGTTGTCGGAAAATCCGATCGTTCTAAACGCGGTGACGTAAAACACGTACGTCGGGACTATAAACGGGGCAGTGGCCAATAGCTTTCATCTCTTTATTTATTCTGAGCATGCGTGGCACTTTGTCCGTCGGATTTGTGTACACACGATCGGAATTTCCGACAACGGATTTTGTTGTCGGAAAATTTTATCTCCTGCTGTCCAACTTTGTGTGTCGGAAAATCCGATGGAAAATGTCCGATGGAGCCCACACACGGTCAGAATTTCCAACAACACGCTCCGATCGGACATTTTCCATCGGAAAATCCGACCGTGTGTACGGGGCATAAGTCTAATAGGTGTCAGAGAGGGACTGGCAAGTCACAGCCTGGAACTTAGGGTGCTTTCACTTTGCATTTCAGAGTGCAGCCCCTTGAATAGAATAGAGAAAATGGAGGCAGGGAAGAGGCTTTTATATAAATGAACCCACTAAGAGGTCCATTAGTTTTCCCCTCTGCTTCAAGTTCCTCCACTTTTATTTTTGCACCTATCACTGTAACAAGTTAAAAACTCTAAATGCCAGCAGATGGCTAGTGCATATGATTAAATTCATGGAAACATTTCTGGATTTGATCTTATTTTATAAATACACCCCTTTCTGGTCTTGGATATCTCATATACAGTGCTTTAAGTCAACTTTGGTTAACCAATAGAGGTAGACAGACACAAATTTGTAGCAGCATTTAGTTAGTGATGGTGAGTCTGGCAATGTACATGACACGCTGATTACAGTCATGTTTCTCTGAAAAGGTTGGCTTGTTCGAATCCATTCAGAGTGAGTTGTGGCTACATCTATACTACGAAAAATCAATCATGCGGAGATTGTTCCCCCTACAAAATAATGTCCATAAAATTGGATCTTCTAAGTGTGGAAATTGTACCCAAGAATAGAATGGGCAGCTATGTATAACATTCCCAACTGAGGTGGATACATTTCTACTTTATGATTACATTTTACACTTCACTTGTTAAGAGCCCTCTATAGGCTGTATAAAACTACGGATCAGACCTCTGAGCAGCAGGACAACATTGGGCTGACAGATTTTTACTGAGATTTGGTAGAAAAATGATGCTTTGAACCTTGTTGAATTAGGATGTATAATTTGGTCAATCCTCTCTGAACAACAGCAGGAAATGCTTAGGATATATAGGATATAAAGCTGAACTCCAGTATATATACTGTATATATATATATATATATATATATATATATATATATATATATATATATATATATATATATATATATATATATATATATACATATACTATATATTCCAGTTCCAGAGCCAAGATGGTGACTTTAATTTATTCCACTGCAAATACCAATTGCTTACTTTTCCCAAAAACATACCTATGCATGACCGTGTCTTTAATATTGAGCACGTACTTTCTGTTATAATATGGCTTTACTGCATCACTGCTTCCCAGTTGTGCTCCTTTATTGTCGCTCTGTCTCATGGGCTTTCATATTTTATTGCAAGTGGCAGTTTTACCACACATTATATAGGTGTGGTCCACTGTTGTCACCATCACAAATTGCTGGTGTGCATGCCAATCGTCAGGAAGTGGCTGCAAATAGGCTCCAGGAGATCAGTAGAGCTGGGATGCAAAAAAAGGGCAATTTTCTAGATAAATGCTTGGAAATTCATAAAGAGTGCCTCAAAGTATCATAATCTGGTGCAGGTGTTAGTACTTATACAATAACTGGTGGAAAGATTTCATAAATTATGTGCAGGCCATGTTAAAGGGGCCATACCACCACAAAAGTATTGCTTTATTACATAGTTAGTAAGGTTGAATAAAGACACCAGTCCATCTTGAGTGAGTGTAGGTGCGTGTCTACAATTGTCCCTATCCCTGTACATCGTGTCTCATTAAGATGCTCATCTATTATATTATTATTTATTTAAGGTACCCATATAGCGCCGACAATTCACTCCACACATACATCGCACACTCACATCAGTCCCTACCCTCAAGGAGCCCACAATCCAAGGTCCGCAACTCACATTCATATACTAGGGCCAATTTTTGGACAGAAGCCAATTAACCTACCAGCATGTGTTTGGAGTGTGGGAGGAAACCGGAGTACCCGGAGGAAACCCACGCAGGCCCAGGGAGAACATGCAAACTCCAGGCAGGTAGTGTCGTAGTTGAGATTCGAACCAGCAATCCTTTTGTACTGCTAGGTGAGAGTGCTACCCACTACATTACTGTGCCGCCCACTAATTATTGAATTGCCACCACCATACATTAGCAAACTTATTGCCATTCAGTTAGGGTTTACATCTACTTTCACTGCATGCCGATCATATAAATTACATATACAGCGGCTCTCCTGCACAGTATCCCATACCTAGTAGTAAGAAAGAAAATGGGCGCACACTGGAATTGCAGATATTGCTCGATGATAGTCTTAATTGTCAAATGCCAGACAAATACAGGAATTGCAATTGACGCATTTCACAAGTATGTAGCTTGCTTGTTCACAAACCTAGTAAGAGATCCTGCACTTCCGGGTCTGGGGCACTCATGCGCGCTGCCGGCAACCTGCTTCCACTGTGATTATACACAGCAGGAGCTGACCTGCGGGTACCATGGACTCAATGTCCGCCGGCACCCACCAATCATTAGGCAGAGAGCCAGAATGGCGTTCTGCCTATCTAAACAAGGCAGGTCACCATTGTGTCAGTAGGGAAGGCATTGATCCTGTGTTCCTGCAAAGTAGGAGCATGGATCAATGCCTCCCCCTAGTCAAATCCCCTCCCACACAGTACACAAGCACTGGCTAGGCACACAGTTAACCCTTTGGTCGCCCCTGATGTTAACCCCTTCCCAGCCAGTGTCATTAGTAAAGTGACAGTGCATATTTTTTAGCACTGATCACTGTATTAGTATCACTGGTCCTCAAAAAGTGTCAGTGTCCAATTTGCCCACCGCAATATTGCAGTCCCACTAAAAGTCGCTGATCGTCACCATTACTAGTAAAAAAATAAACAAATAACAATAAATTCTATCAATATATCCCATAGTGTGTAGACACTATAACTTTTGCACAAACCAATCAATATACGCTTATTGGGATTTTTTTACCAAAAATATGTAGCAGTATACATATTGGTCTAAATTGGTGAAGAAGTTTTTTTTTAACATTTTATTGATTTTTTATATTTTTTTATTGGATAGGTTTTATAGCAGAAAGTAAAAAAAAAAAATTATTTTTTTTCAAAATTGTCTGTCTTTTTTTTGTTCATAGCACAAAAATAAAAACTGCAAAGGTGATCAAATACCACCAAAAAGCTCTATTTGTGAGGAAAAAAGACTTACATATTATTTTAGTTCAATATTGCCACTCTGTAGAATTTCTTCCTAAATTCAAGTGTAAAGACTCCCTAATTCCGGGCCGTGGCCTGGACGGAGACCAAGATGGCAGCATAAGCTGAAAGCTCCTGCGACTCGGGGACCGAATCCTGCCTAAAAGGGAGCCTACACCTCAGCACTATTATGAGCAGATACACCCGGAACTCCCCTGCATCCCGTGCTGCCATGGACTCAGGAACACAATTGAGCAGAAATATCCCGGAGCTATTCTGGTCCCAACGGTTGTCCGCACAGGTGGCATCACAGGCCCAAACCCTAACGCGATGTCTGACACACAGATGTCGGGAGGATCAACCCCTAGCCTCAGACGGACGCAGCCACCTAGTCTGTTTGATCTTGAAAAAGTGGCCTCAGACATTAAAAAAACAGTCACGGCCGTGATTGCCGACCTAAAATCGGACATCCAAGCGGTGGCCCATCGCATTGATAACGTGGAACAAACCACCCAGACCCATGCGGCCGCCATTCGCCAGGTGCAATTCACCTATGCCTCTCAGCTCTCCCAACTATTCAACCTACACAGGCATGTGGAAGACCTTGACAATCGAGGTTGGAGACATAACATCAGAGTGCGGGGGGTCCCTGAAAGCGCTGACCCGGGCTCACTGCAGCACACCAACTGTGCAATACTTAACGATTTAATCGACCGTCCCGCGGACTCTCCTATTGATATGGAAAGGGCCCATCGTGCTCTACGGCCCCAACCCCGTGAGAATGAGCCACCTAGAGACATCATATATTGTGTAGTTAACTTTCCCCTCAAAGAGGAAATACTCCACAAAGCAAGGGAAAGGGGCCGAATTCTTTACAATGGCCCTGAAGTGAAACTTTTTTAGGACTTATCTCATATAACACTCCAAAATAGAAGAGCCCTGCACCCCCTATTGGATGTTCTTCGTGCCAGAAACACATTCAATATGGCTGGAAATTCCCTTTCGGACTATCTGCATCCGCCAGGGACCGCTCTGCCCTACTACGCATGCCGAAAGACTTACAAGGCTTCTGTGTCCAGCTCGATCTCCCACGCATTGAGCTTCCGGACTGATATGCGCTCTACTTCCCCTTAGAACCATGGCTCCCGGTCTCTCTCAACCCGTCGCCGAAGGCTCCACATCAGAGACCTAGCAGACACAGAGTGGATCCGGCATCTCCGAACGCCCGCTCGTCACGCCGCGACCTCTACCAACGCAGCCCGGACCTTCCACCTTCGCCTTCTGCGAGACAAGACCACATGGAGGCCTGACGTGTCCTGCTCCAGCCATGAACCGCCACTTGTGAGTATATACCTCCGCACACAACTCCTTCCTCCCCCTCCCTCTGTGTGATCTCCACCATTTATTGCATTGCCTCTTCCCAGTGGCCTCTCTACCAGACTTTTATCTCTCCTTGCCTCACCCTTCACCCCCAAGCAGCAGGAGCTTCGCTCTACCATCCAGATGGAGACTGAGGAGAATCTCTTTTGGTCCATACCCATCGCCCTGACGCACCTGGGTATAGTAACCTCCTTCTGTGATGAATCCTGCTAACCTACTAACACCGAATGCAATCAGCTTCGAGGCCGGAGGATGTACCCTGGATGAGGTAACACTATCCCCTTTACACTCACACCGAAGATGTCTCTAACTCACATACTAACGGTCCTGTTGGACCTGACCAACTTCCTTTGTACCAGCATCTTGTGAATCTCTCATGGGACTTCCACCCCTTTTCACCCCCATCCCCATTATAGTCTGCTGTCTCCTGGGACTATTCCCCTACATCTTCCCCAGAAGTTTATCTACAGGGGCAACGACATTCAATGATGTTTTAAATTATGCGAATGTTTAGTTTGCTGAGTAAGAATGTTATCTAATTTCAAACTGCTTAATATCCCTCCTAGCGCTGCCAGCAAAAATTTGCAATATGCTTTTCTCGATTTGGTATGACATCCCTGGTCTTCAGATGTTCACCCAAATGACTCAGGTACAAGCACATAGTATCCCGTGTGTTTAATTTGCAATTGCTCCACAGCTAACTTTCTGGACATCTAGCAGTAGCTTGAACAACATGCCCCCTTTAAAGCGGGGTTCCACCCAAATTTTGAACATTATCTCTATGCATTCTCTTCCTTGCCTAGATGCTGACATGCTGTGTAAAAAAATTTAAATCGCCGTAATTACCTTTTTTTTTCTAATCTTCTTAGCACTTCCTGGTTTTCCTCCCATGGGAGTAGGCGTGTTTCTAGCCTCTCCCAGACCTCCCACAGTCCCCTGGGAGCTAGTCTCAGGCTTCCCAGCATGCATTGTGCACCATTGTCATCACAACATCTCAGTGAATGCTGGGAGCACAGCATTCACCGCATCCAGGAAATACATGCTTGTGGGCTTCAAATGCCCACAATGAAGATGGAAACCGCCTTCAGTGAATTTTATAAGTTATTCTTTACAACGAAATCGGACACAGGCGGACTTATTACACAGAACATGTGAGTAGATAATCATGAGAAGAAAAGTTTGTGAATGAACTCCAAAAAAAAAACCGATAGATAGGTGGACCCCCGCTTTAAGTCTCCCTTTAAGCTCTGCTGGTTAAGACTTCCCTTTTAACCCCCTTCCTCTACCCCATCCCCATTTCACACCCCTCTTTTATACTTAAAAAAAAAAAAGAAGAATCCTCCCCTCTCACCCTTCTCCCCCCCCTCACCTGTCCCTCCCTTCTCCTTCCCCCCCTCCTCTTCCTTCCCTCCCCACCCCCCCACCCCCAACTGGCTATCCCCTTTGCCTCCCATCTGTGGCTGGTTTTAACATAATGGAGGATACTGAAGTCTCAGCCTTATCTACTTGCTCACACTTTGTTTTAGCTATGAGATAGGCAAAAGCAACTCATGGTAGACTTGTTATAAGTGTTAACACTAATGTTTCTATTTTTTCTGTTTCGGTTAATGTGGTAGTATGTTTTTTATTACTAGTAGGCTCCCCATTCCATTTCACTACAGTTCATTACACTGTGTGTTTCCATCACAATCTCATTTTCGATCCCCGGTTCGCAACCGCCCTGAGGTTCTCGTTCTTTCTTTCACTCCCACACAGCAGTCCCTTTGGGACGCTTGCTGATACCCCAGGCTTTTCCTTTTTTAGGTGGTTTAGATCAGCTACTTCCACCTCTGGTTTGATCTCTCCTCTCTCTTTTCCCTTTCCTTTCTTCCCTTCTTTTTCCTTTCCTTTCCCTTTATCCTCCTTTCCCCCCTCCTAAGTTTTCACCTTAAGCCCGTCCCCCATAACCCGCTATTCTTTCTCTCTTCAGCTCGGCTCCCTTGATTCTTCTTCCCCCTCTCCCCTCTCATCTTAATTTAGTCCGACACTCTTCTCCTGAGTGGGCCCGCGCCCACCCCTGACCGATTACCTGCATCGCCTTATTTCAGCCCGCACAGTACATTTTTGAAAACAGCAGCCACATAACAACATTCTTGTATCATCATGCAAACTAAGCCATTAACCAGTTCATCCCTGACGTTGAAATGCATATCCCTCAATGTGAAAGGCCTTAACTTGCTGGAAAAAAAATTCCAAGTCCTGTCATCCCTCCCCAAACACAGAGCACACTTTATTTTTTTACAAGAGACTCACTTTCGTTCGGATGCCATACCCAAACTCTCTAATCACACATATCATTCGGCTTTTCATGCTACCAACCCTGAAGCCAAGACTAAAGGCTTCTCTATATTAATTTCCAAACACGCAAATTTTCACTTGTCAGATTCTCTTATTGATCCAAAGGGTAGATTCATTTTTCTCAAGGGCTCCTATGCCTCTAAGCCAATAACATTAGCCAATATATATTGCCCCAATGACCATCAGGTTACTTTCTATAGGAGAACCTACGACCTCTTAACTTCTTTTCAGAAAGGTTTAGTTCTTCTGGGCGGTGACTTCAATGTCTCACTGAACCCCTTACTGGACTCCTCCACAGGAACATCTACTTTAACATATAAGGCACTGCGCCAGATCAAAATTCAGCTCCAAAATTTGACCCTCCACGACACGTGGTGCACTTTGTCTCCCTCAGTCAAGAACTATACCTTCTACTCTGCCCCACATCAAAAATACTCTAGGATTGATTACTTCTTTCTTTCCCAATCAGACTTGCCTTTCCTACAGCAGTCCACCATAGAACCAATGTTTTTATCCGACCACCACCCTATAACGGTCACACTATCTTTCCCTGAAACCTGCTCAAGAATGAAGGTCTGGCGCCTAAACACCTCCCTACTCAAAGATTCAGCATTACTTGATTATATACGCACACGTATTCAGCAATACTTTACTGAAAACTCGAGTCCGGAAGTGTCTCCAGTCTCCCTTTGGGAAGCGCATAAATGCGTGATTTGAGGCAAATTGATAGCCCTAGCTGTGAAGGCCAAGAGACTAAACCAAGAGACTATTAATGCCCTCCTTGAGTCGGCAAATCTCTTGAAACAACCCACAAACAGACACAAGCACACTCCACCTTACAGGACTTGGTCCATACCCGCTCCCTCCTTTTGGAAGAGCTGGACAAACGCACTAAAAGGTGATACATTCTTGGCCAGAGGATTTTCTATGAACACGGCAACAAGTGCGGCCGCCTCCTGGCGCGCACGGTTCAATCCTCTAAAATATCCTCCACAATTCATCATATACACAACCCTGGGGGAACTCTTCTAGTCAAGAATGAGGATATCACTAAAGAATTTGAGAGCTTTTATTCAATTTAAAGCCCAACCACACGACTCAGACTACCCTTGAAACACGCACCGAACTCATCAAAGACTTTCTCTCCCGGTATAGCCCAAAGCCAATATCCCCCCAACAAACACTTGATCTTGAAAGTCAGTTTTCAGCAAGTTTGTCATCAAACAAATGAAAACGGGCAAAAGCCCAGGGCCGAGCGGCTTAACCCTCCAGTAGTACAAGACTTTTGCTGATGTCCTTTCCTCCAAACTCTTATGCCCCGTACACACGGTCGGATTTTCTGACGGAAAATGTGTGATAGGACCTTGTTGTCGGAAATTCCTACCGTGTGTAGGCTCCATCACACATTTTCCATCGGATTTTCCGACACACAAAGTTTAAGAGCAGGATATAAAATTTTCCGACAACAAAACTCGTTGTCGGAAATTCCGATTGTGTGTACACAAATCCGATGGACAAAGTGCCACGCATGCTCAGAATAAATAAAGAGATGAAAGCTATTGGCCATTGCCCCGTTTATAGTTCAGACGTACTTGTTTTACGTCACCGCGTTTAGAACAATCAGATTTTCCGACAACTTTGTGTGACCGTGTGTATGCAAGACAAGTTTGAGCCAACATCAGTCGGAAAAAATCCTAGGATTTTGTTGTCGGAATGTCCGAACAAAGTCCGACCGTGTGTACGCCCTATTAGTTACCTTTAATGCCTTGTCGGACCCACAGATTAGACCAGATAGAATGTTAACGGCCCACATTGCCGTGATACCAAAAGTAGGCAAAGACCCCTCATTAGTCGTGAATTACAGACCAATATCCCTGTTAAATGTAGACATCAAATTATACGCAAAGATTCTAGCTAATAGATTACTCCCCCTGTTGCCTGACCTCATCTTCCTAGACCAAGTGGGTTTTATCCCCGGAAGGGAAGCCAGGGACAACACTATCCACACGCTAAACCTGCACCACTGGCTCACGTCTTCCAAAACGCAAGGATTCCTCCTCTCACCTGATGCTGAGAAGGCGTGGCCTGGGACTACATGCAGGAGGCTCTCCTGGCTATTGGTCTCGAGGGCTGCATGCTCTCCTCCATAATGGCCTTGTACTCCGGACCCTCTGCTGCAGTGAGGGTTAATGGCAGGCCACCTGTCGGACGCCTTCTCTATTAGCAACAGCACACGTCAGGGATGCCTACTCTCACCGCTGATTTATATACTAACTCTAGAACCTTTTCTTAATTGGCTAAGACACAAACCAGATATCCAAGGAGTGACAATAAAGAGGAGAGAGTTCGAGGTCGCGGCTTTTGGCAATGACATTTTACTCTCTTTGCAAGCACCCCGTGTCTCCCTACCGAACCTCCTTCAAGATATAGATCTCTTTGGTAAAATATCCAATCTCAAAATTAACCATGCAAAATCACAAGCTTTAAACATCACCCTTTCTCCCCAGGAAATGGCCCACTGCCAAGAATTCTTCCCTTTCCACTGGGAAAGGAATGCAATCACCTACCTCAGTATCCAAATTCCAACTCGACTGTCAGACCTTTACCTAACAAACCTTCACACTGCCTTGCTCAGGGCCCAAAAACACCTCAAAGATTGGATGGACCTGAACGTATCATGGTTTGGTCGTTCAGCCCTGATTAAGATGATGATTCTGTTTACTATACCTGATACAAGCAATCCTGATAGCCTTGCCATCAAGCTTTTTCTCAACTTACCAAAGGGCCTGCTCTGCCTTTCTATGGAGGGACTCTCCCCCAGGCATCAAATACTCCCGCCTCACATTACCCAGAACCAGGGGCGGCATTGGGCTGCCGAATTTGCGTAAATATTACATTGCCTCCCACCTCACAAGGAGACTGGAGTATCCATGCCTTTTAAAAGTCATGGGTATTCCTTGAAAATGCTTTTTCGTCTGGACCCTTCTCCCTTGGTTACCCCCAAAATACTGGCCACAAATGCTCTCGACACACCCTCTCATTCACCTGTTTCTTCTGGCATTCAGGAAGGCGTCAACTGGCGGTACTTTCGCCCCTATCCCGGGTCCCTTAACCACACTAAGAGAGAATCCTGATTTCCCTCCAGGCGATTCTCATATGGCCATATGAGGATGTACTAGCCCTCTAGTTCTACTTTGATGAGAAACCCATTCCCTTTGATAGACTTAGAGCGATCACTAAGACGGACTCATTCTCCTTCTGGATCTACAGGCAAGTCCGCCACTTCCTCGCAACCCATACCTGTCAAACAAATTGGACGAGACAACTTATGCCCTTTGAATTTCTATTCCACCGCAAAACACCGCAAAGGCATCTTATTTCTCTCCTGTACGCCCTTCTCTCTGGACCCTCGAGTCCGACCCCTGCTCCCTCCTCACAAATTTCATGTAACAGAGACTTACAAACTCCCCTAACAAATGAGGAATGAACCATGGTCTATGATTACGCACATAAGGTGGTCTCCAGGTGTTACAGGACCCCCTCACGCCTACACAAATTCTCACCCAACATCCCCAACACCTGCTGGAGGTGTGGATTGGAGGTAGACACAATGCTTCATATGTGGTGGGACTATGAGAATCTCCAACCCTTTTGGAGGGAGGTGCACGATCTAATCACATATATCACCACACTCACTCTCGATTATACCTCGGCCCAGTTCCTCTTACACCCTACATCCCTATCCAAAAAGAATTATTACAAATCCTTAGACATGCATATGGTAAATGCAGCCAGACACTGCATCCCCAAACATTGGCGCTCCACCTGCACTCCAACGATCAGGGAATGGTTTGAAAGGATTTCTAAAACAAAGGATATGGAGGAACTCATCCATATTTTGCAAGATAGAATGCATACATTTCCATTCATATGGGCTTGCTGGACTCATTTCACAACCACTAATAGATATCGTCAGTATGTTTCTTAGGGTTGATCTGCGAAATTCGCAACGGTACTGCGGACTGCTTTGGTGATGTGGGATGGGTGCGGACCCACTCCTGACCCCTGACCCCCTGATGAATATCCCCCGTCTACTTTAACCCCCCCCCCTTTGTTGATAACCCCCTCCTTCATACCTCCCATTTCTTCCTCTCCCTACCTACTGTAGGCTTCACCCTCCTTTTTTTTTTCTCCTCCCCCCTCTCCTCTCTTCCCTTACTCTCTTTAACTCCACATCTTTGTCTTCTTCTTTTTCCTTTCTTTCCCTTCTGTTGTTTCCTGCTTTTCTTACTACTAAACTCTTATCTCCCCCTAGCGCCTCACTAGACGCCAGACAATCCCCCTAGGGAACACGTGTTATGTTCACATCAGTTGCAAGGTTTCAAGTATTGATTCCTATACACCAGAGTTAATCATAGTCAATGTGCCTTATAAATGCTAACCCTCTAGCCCCAGCAGGCATATCTTATGTACCAGAGGATGTTACAAGATATGTGATTTCAAATCCTGTATTGTATTTTATTTTATTTTATATATTTTCTTGTTTTTGTACAAAACCAATAAAAGATTTTGAAAGTAAAAAAAAAAAAAAAAACTCTTATCTCCCCATATGCACCAGATGAACATGAACACCGGGACTTAATGATAGGCACCTCTCTTTGGATACCACATATGCCTTACTGGGAAACACTACACCCCAGACCTAGACCAGGAACAACTTCATAACCTCTCTCCTCCCCTTGACTATGCCGGGGGAGGATGGGGGGGTGAAAGATGAAAAACGATCCTCCGCCCCACGACACTAACTCTCACTCTCATTACTTGTTCTTGGTCACCTCCTCTTAAGATATACTTCCATGATGGTCCCTATTTTAAATGATATTTTTATTTTGTCCTAACCATATGCTGTTATGTAACAACTGTTTTGCTCTGTATGTTTATCCCTGTCTTTACACTGAATAAAATCTTTATGGAAAAAAAAAAGACTCACTAATTCCTACCATATTTCCACATGTATGGACCCTAGTTGTTTGGGTACCATATAGCAGTGGTTCTCAACCTCAGTTCTCAAGTACCCCCCAACAGACCATGTTTTTGAAATTTCTCTTAGATAAAATAGCTGTCCAAAATACAAAACCATTGACTCTGATTTAAAGCACCTGTGCAAGGTAAAGAAAAACCTGCAAACATGGCCTGTTGGGGGTACTTGAGGACTGAGGTTGAGAACCACTACCATATAATACAATAGAGTACTGTACATGACTATAACTCATGTGTGCTGCTTCTTCCAGAAGTGAGGGGGGGGGGGAGACTTCCAGGAGCTTATGGAGGATGCTACAAGAAGTGAGTAAAACACAGGAAGAAGCAATTTCATGAAAAATAAAATGCAGAGCCAATAAGTGGATGTGTATGGATTATTTTTGGAGAATAATTATATTAGCAAAAATGTATCTATACAGTACACATAAAAGGTAAAACAAAAATGTTAATGAGGTAATTCTATTTAATAAAGAATGGTCAACTATTAGAATTGGAGCAGTAAATCTGAAATCATTCAGCTTCACTGCAAGTGATAAGATTGCCTTAGAATTACTAGGAGGAATGGAGCTCAGGAATGGAAGAATAGACACCACTGCTGCAGATTCAAAGCCTCTACTCAAACAGGTTTAGGCTCCTTTGACAAATTCTCTTTAAGTGCTCAGCTTATTTGTGAATCTTCCCATTCATTCATCTTGTCACTTCATATACCCTGCTATCCATCTCCAAGTCCCCTTATAAATATTTAATGCATTAATCACTTTGGGTATTTTGGACTCACCTTCATTAATATCTTTCTCAGTGGCTTGTCTTGAATTTTCATGCTTAATTACTATCTGCCTTTCCCTCTCATTTATTACCCCTTCTCTTTGTTCTATTTTTATGTATATTTCATTCAATAATTACTCAGAGTTTTTCTTCTTCACTAGCCCATTCATCTCTTTCTGCTTTCTTCTTTCCCTCTCCAGAGCCGATCGGTTTGCCTGTGGAAGTACGTCTATGTAATTGCTTTGCGTTCACCAGTCTTCCCCCGCAGCTGGAGATACGTGGCCACTTACTGAGAGCATTCGGACATTACGAGCAAACGTTCCTCTAGGGAACGAACCAGCTGAAACCTAATGACTTTTTGCTTCAAACTTCTATAACGAGGCTCTGGCTGGTTTATGTACAGTTCTCCTGTCATGTATTCTTCTATTTTATGACTTCTGTTCTTTACACCCTGATAGAGAGAGAGTAGGGAGAGAGAGGAAAAAAAAACTGAATATTGTGTGATGAGGAAAAAAGATGAAGGGTGGGGGGAGGTGAAGCAGGCAGTGGGGGAACGTGTATTGAACTGAAGAGAGAAGAGGAGGAAATTATAAAGAAATAATAGAAAAAGAGAGTGGGAGATGTTAGCAAGGAAGGTAAATGTGAAAATGAAAAATAGATGCTGAATGAGAGTATTAGATGAGGTGACATACCATGAGAAAGAACATGTGATTGCATTGGTGTCATGCGGAATTGACCTATACATCAAAATATTATTAAGATGAAAGTGCAACAGGAATATAGTATAAATGTAACAAAATTACATTATATATATATATATATATATATATATATATATACAGTGTCTTGCAAAAGTGGCCATAACTTTGAAGATGTTTTATTTATTTTTATTGTGAAGCAAACAACAAATAGGACAAAAATAACAGAAAAAGTGCATAACTATTCACCCCCTAAAGTAAATACTTTGTAGAGCCACCTTTTGCGGCTATCACAGCTCTAAGTCGCTTTGGATAAGTCTCTATGAGCTTGCCACATCTTACCACTAGGATTTTTGCCCATTCCTCCTTGCAAAACTGCTCCAGCTCCTTCAAGTTGGATAGTTTGTGCTTGTGAACAGCAATCTTTAAGTCTGACCACAGATTTTCTATTGGATTGAGGTCTGGGCTTTGACTAGGCCATTCCAACACATTTACATGTTTCCCCCTAAACCACCCAAGTGTTGCTTTAGCTGTGTATTTGGGGTCATTGTCCTGCTGGAAGGTGAACCTCCGTCCTAGCCTCAAATCACACACAGAGTGGTACAGGTTTTTCTCAAGAATATCCCATCATCCATCTTTCCCTCAACCCTGACCAGTTTCCCAATCCCGACTGCTGAAAAACATCCCCAGAGCATGATACTGCCACCACCATGTTTCACTGTGGGGATGGTGTTCTTTGGGTAATGTAATGTGTTGGGTTTGCGCCAGACATAGCCTTTTCTTTGATGGCCAAAAAGTTCAATTTTAGTCTCATCAGAGCAGAGCACCTTCCTCCATACATTTTGGGGGTCTCCCACATGCCTTTTTGCAAACTCAAAACGTGCCATTTTGTTTTTTGCTGAAAGTAACGGCTTTCTTCTGGCCACTCTGCCATAAAGCCCAACTCTATGGAGCGTACGACTTATTGTCATCCTATGTACAGATACTCCAGTTTCTGCTGTGGAACTCTACAGCTCCTCCAGGGTTTCATTAGGTCTCTGTGCTGCCTCTCTGATTAATGCCCTCTTTGCCCGGTCCATGAGTTTTGGTGTGCGGCCGTCTCTTGGCAGGTTTGCTGTTGTGCCATGTTCTTTTCAATTGGTTATGATAGATTTGATGGTGCACCTAGGGATCATCAAAGATTTGGATATTTTTTCATAACCTAACCCTGACTTGTACTTCTCAACAACATTGTCCCTTACTTGTTTGGAGAGTTCCTTGGTCTTCATGGCAGTGTTTAGTTTTTTTTTTAAATCAAAAAGGTTTTTATTGAACATTTTAAGTAAATACATCTTCCGGTGTATAATTTTTTACATTTCAGTGTCATATTCATACAATGTATAGCATAGGTTCTTATAGTGTTACTACACAGCCTTCTGATTTCCATTATACCATGTTGAGAAATATAAATGACATCCATCCTCCAATTCACATGTATTGTATCTCCTTTCCATATTCATTTATATTATTTATCTAAGGACCCTGTAAGAGTCTCGTCATGACTAATTCTCTCGGACTAAGTCCAGGCGTGTCCAACCAGCTGGACCAAATGCGTTCAAACCTGTGTGGGCAGCCTCTGTGTTGGTATATGTATTTTTCCATAATTAGAGTTTTACCCATATGCGTTATCCACATTTTAACAGAGGGCGGTACTGCAGACTTCCATGCCATTAATATAAGTTTTCTAGCTTGGAATAAAGCCCTGGATACAGCCACTTTAGTTTGTTCCTCTGGGATTACCTCATCCAATACCCCCAGCAAGCAGTGCATAGGATCCACCGGTACTGTCATCTGGAACACTCCATTTAGTGTACCAATCGCCTCGTGCCAGTACCGATGGAGCTTCGGACATCGCCACAGAAGATGTATAAGATCCGCATTGTGCTGCCGACATCGGCAGCATATGGGGTCCGCCACTCTGCCCATCTTGTGCAACTTGGATGGAGTGTAATGCACTCTAAGTATTATATAAAGTTGGGACACTTTTTGTGCAACATTGAGGGAACACGTGGGTATGGCCTGTAGCGCTTCCTCCCATTGATCCTCAGTTATCTGACCTAGGTCCCTTCTCCATGCGTCAATTGCCTTACATGGGTAGGCATCCAGGTGCTTGGCAAGTAGCATCTGGTAACACGTGGAAATGATCCCTTTAGTTACAGTGGATGATTGCAACACATGAAACACCGGCGTGGGACAAAGTTCCCACTCCCCTGCGTCTCCCTGTGCCACAATTGCATGCCGAAGCTGCAAATATGGGTAATACATAGTGTCTGGGAGCCCAAATGTGTTCTGCAGTTCTGTAAAGGACATCAGTTTACCATTCTTAAATATGTGAGAGAGCATGGTCACCCCGTGGGCCTTCCATCTGGGCTCACGCTGTAACTTAGCCAGTTCCACATAAGAGCGGTTTCCCCATATCGGGCTGTAATCTGTAAATCCCTGCACCCCTTGTAATTGTCTACTCTTGTTCCATATTTTCTGTACCAGGGAAAGTGTCGGGTTTTTTTTGTTTGACTTCGCAAATAATTGAGCCTCTAGACCCATAGGAATGGTCTCAGCGCCCGTAGCAAAAAGCATCAGTCGCGCTGCCGAGCCCATTGGTTCATGCGTCATAGATCCCACAAGGTGTTGCAACTGTGCCGCAATATAGTACAGCCAAGGGTTGGGGACGGCCAACCCTCCGCCATCCTTTGGACACTGCAACTGCTCTATCCGGACTCTGGGTGCTTTGTTGTGCCATAGCAGTTTTCGAAAAAGGGTATTGACTACTCTGAAAATTTTTAAATGTATCACTACTGGTGAGTTGTGAAGCAAATACAATAGTTGGGGCATTAAAATCATTTTAATGAGATTTGCCTTACCCGCTAGTGACATCATTAAGTTGTTCCATGTATTTATTTTGTCACGAAAGCGAGATAGCAATGGGAATATGTTTAAAGAGCAGAAGTCCCCAACACGGGGGATATCTGGACGCCCAGGTATTTAAATCCAGTGGTGGTTGGAATGGGGCAAGAGTCAGGCAGACTCACATCCCGGCTCCCATCCAGCATCATCAGAGCCGATTTAGACCAATTTATAGTCAGGCCCGAGAAATGTCCAAATTGCTCTATTATATCCATTACCCCCAGTAGTGATTGACTAGTGTCTCCCAGGAATAGCAACATGTCATCCGCGTATAACATGAGCTTTTCGTGCAAGTCACCATACCTGAATCCTTCTATCCGTGGACTGTCCCTTATTTGAGCCGCCAGAGGTTCTATTGCGATCGCAAAGAGCAGGGGGGACAGCGGGCATCCCTGCCTTGTCCCCCTACCCAGAGCAAAAGCTTCTGACATCCTATTCGCTATTCTAATGTTGGCCTGGGGAGCCGCATACAGCAGTTTCGTCCATGCTACAAACCGCCTCCCAAAGCCAAATTTGTCCAGTGTCGCCCATAAGTATCTCCAACTAACACTGTCAAACGCCTTATTGGCGTCTAATGATAGAAGAGCTCTGTGTCCCTCATTGTCAGCCTGTATTTGCATATTCATATATAGCCTTCGAAGATTTGTAGCTGTGGACTTCTGTGGCATAAAGCCGGCCTGGTCTGGGTGAATGATTGAGGATATTATCCCATTGACCCGAATTGCTAGGACCTTAGCAAGGATTTTTACATCACTTTGGAGTAAGGATATGGGCCTATATGAGCCCGGGTCGACAGGATCCTTCCCTGACTTAAGCAGTAAAATCACATTTGCTCTGGACATGGAATCTGGCAATCTACCCCTGTCCAAGCTGGTATTGAAGACCTTTAGTAGTTCAGGCAACAGTTTTTCTCCATACTGAGAGTATACCTCCATTGGGAGACCATCCTCCCCTGGCGCCTTACAGGTAGGGAAAGTACTCACCGCCACCTGGAGCTCCTCTATAGTTATTGGAGCGTCCAGGTGTCGTCTCGCCTCAGCAGACAGTGTGGGCAGATTTATGTTAGCCATAAAAGCATTGAGATCGTCATCAGAGTAGGTCTCTCTTGATTTGTACAGATCCCTATAGAAATTTGCCAGCTCAGAGATGATATCATCAGGAGCATTGACTATCCTGCCATTGGCAGCTCGTATGGCTCCTATAGCCGGTGATTGTTGTTGTGATTTTGCAATTTTTGCTAATAGGCGGCCTGTCTTTTCCCCCTCCTCATAAAACGCCAGTTTTGAAAAAAATCTCTTACGTTCTGCAGCGGAGGATCGCACGCGGTCTAAGGAATCCTGAGCCGCGATCCATGCCTCCCTTGCAGAGTCGGTGGGATCATTCACAAATGCCAACTCTAGTCGACTCACCAAGTCCTCCGCCTGCTCTAGCAGGACCGAGGAATTTTGTTTAACTATATTTATTTCCTGAATAAATATTCCTTTACAATATGCTTTAAGTTGTTCCCATTTGTACAGGATATCTGTGTGCTGTCTATGTATTCTGAGAAATTTATGGATCTGGGCCTCTATCCGTTCATGTGAGGTGAATAGTTTAAGCCAGAAGGCGTTTAGTTTCCATGGGGCCCTAGATAGTAGACTGGAGGGTTGGGCATTCAGCCAAGTGACTAGAGGGGAATGATCAGATACCCCCCGTGGGTAGTATTCCACCCTCGAGGTGTATCCCACCATGTCTTGTGTGCCGATACAGAGGTCTATACGGGACAGAGAACCATGTGTCTTGGAGAAGCATGAAAACTGCTTATGGTTTGGGTAGCGAACCCGCCACAAGTCAGTCCATCCCACTTCCATTAAGAGACGGCTAAGGGCAGTTCCCCGACCTCCCCTAGGTGGGACCATAGGAGGATGTCTGTCTATTCTTGGGTCTAGGCAGCAGTTAAAGTCCCCCATAATTAGTATTGGAATGTCAGGTTTATTAGTTACATATGAAACCAGTAGCTGCAACACTTCCCGTGAGAACGGGGGTGGTATATATACAAATGCCATAATCATGGTAACTGTATATATTTTGCAATGGAGAAATATAAATCTACCGGATATATCTATCAGGGAGTCTAGCTCTTGGTATGCTATGGCCTTGTGTATCAGTACACTTACTCCACAGGAAAAAGCAGAGTATGTGGAATGATATGCCTTCCCCACCCATGCATACTGCAGAAAGCTAACCGTATTGTCCTGCAGGTGAGTCTCCTGCAGGCCAATTATGGCAGGGTGGATCCTGCGCATGACTGTAGATATCATTGTTCTCTTCAAAGGATCATTTACCCCCCGCACATTCCAGGACATTATAGGTGTACTAGCCATACCAATACATTGTGAATTGATCTATGCATATAAAACATTCCTGTATCCACATTTACATTTCCCTTAATGCCCCTAATGCGGGCTGTATTGAGTTCAGACGTGGTTGTCACACGGCCTAGCACCTTATGGGCCATGTGAAAGAGACCCGTACACCGGAGATGTAGAAAAAAACTAATAAACAAACAACTGCGCCACTGCGCTTTCCTGCGGTTATGCTGTTGAATCAGTAGGTGAGTTATAGTCAGTGTTCCTGTGGTTTCTAACTTGATGTGGTAGAAGATTCCCAGCATCCACAGGTTTTGATCGTTAACCTTCAACTTCTCGCCAACAGGGCAGAGATATCTGTGCCACAGCAACCTGAACAGTAGGTCGAGTGCGCACCTTGCACTGACATGCACGCCAAATAGGCGGTTAGACTTATGAGTGTTTGAACACATGTTGCAAGTAAACTGCTATTCGCTGGTGGTGAAATTTTTATCATACTTCCTCTTTAAACTCTGTAAAACTGCACAAGTGATAGGGCGCCCTTTTTTGCCCAATTAGTGAGAATTTGACTACGTCATCCGTCTCCATTTTCCCTTCGTGGTCTTCGGAGGCCCTGCTCATTGCGGTCTAGCCACTCCGCTGCATCCTGGGCGTTTTCAAAAAAGTGATTTTGATCTCCTGCTGTGATGCGCAGCTTAGCCGGAAAAAGCATGGCGTACTTTAACTGTAGACGTTGTAGCCTTTTCTTAACCTCCATGAATTTAGACCTTTTTCGCTGCACTTCTGCGGAAAAGTCCGGGTAGAAGGATATTTTAGCTCCATTAAAGTGTATTGCTCCCTTTTCTCTGGCCAATCGGAGCACCACCTCACGATCCCTGTAGTTCAGGAGTCTGGCAAGCACCGACCTCGGGGGACTGCCGGGTGGAAGAGGACGCGGCGGCACCCGATGTGCCCTTTCCACCGCGTATAGGGGTGGGAACGCCTCTTTCCCAAAGATTTCCTGCAGCCAGCCTTCAACAAAATTAGTGGGGTCCCTTCCCTCCACCTTCTTGGGGAGCCCCACAATGCGAACGTTGTTACGTCTCAGGCGGTTCTCTATGTCATCTGTTTTATCAAACGCCTGGTGGGCCTGCTGAGCTGCCACCCTCACTTCTCTGTTCAGATGGGGCATGTGATCCTCCATATCACTCACTCTCCCTTCTACTGCAGTGGTTCTCTCTCTGATCTTTTTCAAATCATGGCGTAATAAAGAGACTGTCTCCCGCAGACCCCCAAATTTCTCTTTAAGATCATCCACCGATGCTGTACATTTATGAACAGCCTGCAGAATATCACTCAGTGATGGTTGGGGACTGTCCTCTGTCTGCATATCAAACAAGGCAGGCATAGGATCAGGTACAGATTCCATGAAATCAGTGTCATCCAGCCTGTCTGCAGTGTCTCTGTCTGCCTGCACCGCTGACACTGCTGTGTGCTGTGAATCATTCAGTGTAGCTTCTAGGGTTCCTGCCATTTTCTGAGCATAATATAACATGTCTTTGGGCTGGTCTTTCGTTTTAGGGGGTTTAGGTAGCTTACCCCCTTGCTCCGGTTTCTTGTCCTGGCCTCGTGGAGTTCTCTGCGGCTGAGGGTGCCCGGCGCCATCTTGGAATTCCTGGGAGGCCGAAGCTGCGGCGTCTCCCCGGTTCCCCCGAGTCATCATACCCATTCTGGTTGCCGATTTCGGGTCCGCCGGCTTCTGGTAGCTGTTAGGGGTCAGTACCGTGCGTTTGCGGGCGCTGTGTGTGACGAGGATAGGATTCTCTGTAGGATCAACAGCGGGAGCTCCGTCGAACACGACTGTTCACATGCCCTGCTAGGCCACGCCCCCTGGCAGTGTTTAGTTAGTGGTGCCTCTTGCTTAGGTGTTGCAGCCTATGGGGCCTTTCAAAAAGGTGTGTATATGTAATGACAGATCATGTGACACTTAGATTGCACACAGGTGGACATCATTTCACTAATTATGTGACTTCTGAAGGTAATTGGTTGCACCAGAGCTTTTTATGGGCTTCATAACAAAGGGGGTGAATACATACGCACATGGCAATTATAATTTTTTTATTTCTGAAAAATTGTTTTATGTATATATTTTTCAAATTTTACTTCACCAACTTAGACTATTGTGCTCTGATCCATCACATATAATTCAGATTAAAAAAACATTGAATGGAAGGCTGTAATGTAACAAAATAAGTAAAAGGCCAAGGGGGTGAATACTTTTGCAAGGCACTGTATATATATATATATATATATATATATATATATATATATATATATATATATATATATATATATATATATATATATTTTTTTTTTTTTTTTCAGGAACAGATAAGCGATGTAGCAATGAAGCAGCTGTTAAGAACTCTACACCGAAATGCTGTTGGAGGACTATATAAAATGGAGTTATTTGGCTGTTATCACCATGCTTCTTTATCAAATTTAACCTCTAGGAACAGTGAAGTTTTGTTTAAGTTCTGTCTCAGACAACCACAGGAGGTAAGAGAAGATCTCTCCAAAAGAAGGTAATATCTCCTCTTAGATGGTCACTGGAATAGGTTTCCCCATTGGCAGATTTTCCCTCTGTTCCTGTGATAACTCAGAGTTCCTGTCAGTTTCTGTATGAGAGAAAATGGTTATCAGGACCAAGAGCAAGTAAGATGCAACTGTGATTGTCCATCAGTGCCAATGTAAATATTGTTCCTCACTGTCAGTGATGATTGGCTCCTGAATCATAAGGCTACTCAGTTTCCAGGTCCCACCTTTCCTGGTCAATGTAGCAGTGTCTACAAATGAACAGTATTTTTTTTGCTTCCATCAGTTGTTGTGCATGGAGGTGTATGCTAGAGCTACAAGAGTGATTTTAATATCTCGCTACTGGAAGATTAGGCTACACTCTACAAAAAAAAAAGAGTTGGGTTTAAAGCACTTGTTAGCTGTCAATTTGTTAGACAAAAGCTACACAAAATTTCTGGTAGCTCAGTCAAGCTAATAACATTTCAAGACATTAAGTATGTGTCAAATCTTTGTTTACTTAGTTTTGAATAGAATGAAGAAAGATTAAACCCCCTGCTGGGTTTTTACTGCTATCCACTGATCCATTAGAAAGATTTCCTCCTCACTTTATATTCTGGCACAAGTGGCTTAACCAGACAAGAAATTAGGGAAAATCCCCTTTAATCCACTAGAATATGAAAAGGTTAAAATATCCATCAGCTTTTAATGGCTGTCTGTGTGTCTGTTGCATATGTAACCTCACTTCCTCTCTGATGAAACAGCCTGTAATGTAGCCACAGATAGCAGTAAAAACCAAAACAGGAGTTCTAATCCTTTGTCCAAGCACTTTGTTCCAAACATTTTGTCCATACTGGCTCCCTATAAAATAAGAAACATAAGAAGCAGTAGTATGTTTTAGCAATAATTCACATATAATTTGGGCAGTGTGCAATTGTCAGAAACCATGAATCAGATCGATCGACAGAAGTACTGTTAATCACACTTGTTTAATAATAATAAAAAGGTAAACAGAGTAAGTGTAGTCAATACATAGCCAGAGTTTGGTAACCAGATCGGGTAGTCAGCCAATGCCAATGTCAGAGAGCCAATGTAGTAGTACATCAAGCAGGATCAGAAGCCAGAAAGGATGTCAGCTGAGCAAGTCTTCAACAGGAATGCAGGAGAAAGTCTCTGAGATGTGGCCAAAGGCGAAGGCAGAGATGAAGTGTGCTGGATGGCTTTAACTAGGCAGGACTGACGAGCAGATCATCAACAGCTGAGTCATTGTGGAGAGAAAGGAGCTGGCAATTAGCCGACAGCTGAGTGGCCAGCTCAGAGAAGGAAGTGCTGAGCCCAGCCCTGACAGTACCCCCTCCTCAATGACCCCTCGGAGGACCACCGGGCTTGAGGGGAAAATGTCTGTGGAAATCACGGAGGAGGACAGGGGCATTTACGTCTGAGGATGAGACCCAAGAGCGTTCCTCTGGACCGTATCCCTTTCCAATGCACCAGGTACTGTATGCGCCCACGGAACCTACGGGGGTCAACAATGGATTGTACTTCATACTCCTTATGGTTTTCAACCTGTATAGGGTGAAGGACAGGGCACTGAGCTGGTAAAGCAGTTGCAGGCCAAAGGTTTCAATAAGGAGACATGAAACACATTAGAGATGCGCATACTAGGAGAAAGGTCCAAGGCATAAGCCACTGGGTTAATCCTGCGAAGGATACGGAAAGGCCCAATAAACCTAGGTGTGAACTTCAAAGAAGGAACACAAAGTCGGAGGTTGCGAGATGACAGCCAGACTCTGTCCCCAACCTGGTAGGAAGGCGCAGGCAGGCGTCTGCAGTCAGCATGGAGTCTGTACCTATTGTTAGCATGTTGCAAAGCCTCCTGGACTTGTGCCCAAGTGGAATGAAGACCACGGAGATGCTCCTCTAATGCAGGAATACTCTGCAAAACAAACGAGGCAGGCAACATGGAAGGTTGGAAACCATAGTTCGCCATAAACGGGGACAAACGGGAAGCTGAATTCAAGGCACTATTGTGAGCAAACTCCGCTCACGGTAAGAGGTCTGACCAGTTGTTATGATGGTCAGAAATATAGCAACGTAGGAATTGCTCCAAGGACTGATTGGCTCGTTCTGCGGCCCATTAGACTGCGGGTGATACGCAGAGGAGAAAGCAAGCTGAATACCCAACTGTGCACAAAAAGCTCGCCAGAACCGGGAGACAAACTGACTACCCTTGTCTGAGACAATCACCTTGGGTAGCCCATGTAAGCAGAAGATCTCCCGAGCAAAAATAGAAGCCAGTTCCTTAGAAGTAGGAAACTTCTTGAGTGGAATACAATGCAACATTTTCAAGAACCGGTCAACCACCAAAAGGATAACTGTGTTGCCCTGGGAGTTGGGTAACTCCACAATGAAATCCATAAACTGGTGAGTCCAGGGCCTCTCTCCATTGGGTATGAGTTGTAGGAGGCCCACTGGAAGGTATCGTGGAGTCTTACTCTGAGCACACACGGAACAGGCAGCTATGAAGGCAGTTACATCAGCATGTAGACTAGGCCAACAGAATTGTTGGGAAATGGCCCAAAAGAGTTGATTCTTCCCAGGGTGGCAGTACGGAGACTCTCGGGAACAAAGCAGCGATCACAAGGTTTCTTTGGAGGAGCATCGACCTGAGCAGCAAGAATTTTGTCACCCAAAGGAGAAGTAAGACTGGTTCAAACCGTAGCCAGAATACGATCAGGAGGAATCACAGGAACCGACTCCATCTTGGAAGTGTTGAAAAATTGTTGTGACAAGGCGTCAGCCCTTACATTCTTAATACCGTAAGAATGAGACAATGCAATTAAAACTCGACAAGAAAAGAGCCCATCGTGCCCTTCTGGGACAGAGGCGCTTAGCCTCAGACAAGAATGTGAGATTCTTATGGTCAGTAAGAATGAGAACCGGCACAGTGGTACAAAAAAGTATTTAGTCAGCCACCAATTGTGCAAGTTCTCCCACTTAAAAAGATGAGAGAGGCCTGTAATTGTCATCATAGGTATACCTCAACTATGAGAGACAAAATGTGGAAACAAATCAAGACAATCACATTGTTTGATTTTTGAAAGAATTTATTTGCAAATTATGGTGGAAAATAAGTATTTGGTCAATATCAAAAGTTCATCTCAATACTTTGTTATATATACTTTGTTGGCAATGACAGAGGTCAAATGTTTTCTGTAAGTCTTTACAAGGTTTTCACACACTGTTGCTAGTATGTTGGCCCATTCCTCCATGCAGATCTCCTCTAGAGCAGTGATGTTTTGGGGCTGTCGCTGGGCAACACGAACTTTCAACTCCCTCCAAAGGTTTTCTATGGGGTTGAGATCTGGAGACTGGCTAGGCCACTCCAGGACCTTGAAATGCTTCTTACGAAGCCACTCCTTCGTTGCCCGGGCAGTGTGTTTGGGATCATTGTCATGCTAAAAGACCCAGCCACGTTTCCACCATAATTTTCAAATAAATTCTTTCAAAAATCAGACAATGTGATTGTCTTGATTTTATTTCCACATTTTGTCTCTCATAGTTGAGGTATACCTATGATGACAATTACAGGCCTCCCTCATCTTTTTAAGTGGGAGAACTTGCACAATTGGTGGCTAACTAAATACTTTTTTGCCCCATTGTATCTTCAAGGAGATGTCTCCATTCTTTCAGGGCTAAAATGATCGCCAACAGCTCTCTGTCACCAATCACGTAATTGCACTCTGCCGGTGACAATTTCTTAGAAAAGTAGCCACATGGATGCATAGCGCACTCAGAGTTAGGACGTTGAGACAGAAGGGCACCAACTCCAGTCTTGGAAGCATCAACTTCTAGGATAAAAGACAACGTAGGATCAGGGTGTGCCAACATAGGAGTCAGGGGCTTGACCAGAGACAAGAAGTTATGAATAAACTTCCGATAATAGTTGGCAAAGCCTAGAAAACGCTGCAGAGGACGTAAACCCACGGGTCGAGGCGACTGTAGAACCGCTGAAAGTTTCTCTGGGTCCATCAAAAAACCAGCAGTGGAAATGGAATTTCACCTATTCACAATGGAATTCGCACTTTTCCAATTTACAATAGAGATTGTTCTCTCGTAGTCTCTGAAGCACATGACAGATATCTGTGTGGTGGCTCTCCAGGGACTTGGAAAATATGAGGATATCATTGTCATAAACCACCACACATAACTGCAACAAATCTCGGAGGACATTGTTAATAAACTCCTGGAAAACTGCCGGAGCATTACAAAGGCCAAAAGGCATTATGAGATACTCATAATGACCTGATCTGGTATTAAACGCAGTTTTCCACTCGTTGCCCTCCTTAATCCTGACGAGATTGTATTCCCCTCTCAAATCAAGCTTCATGAAAACCGCTGCTCTCTTGAGGTGATCAAATAACTCCGTAATCAACGGAATGGGATAGGCATCTTAATCGTGAAAGGATTGAGACCCCTATAATCGATACAAGGTCTCAGTTCACCATCCTTCTTCTTCACAAAAAAGAAACCAGCACCAGCAGGAGACGAGAATTTGCAGATGGAACCAGGAGAAAGTGCGTCTGCAACATACTCCTCCATGGCCTTATCCTCCTAGACCGACAAAGGGTAAACCCGGCCACGAGGGGGTATGACACCAGGTTGAAGCTCAATTGCACAATCATACAACCGGTGTGGAGGCAAAGTACCAGCTTGACCTTTGTCAAAGACATCGCTAAAATCACAGTACTCCTCCAGCAGGGAAGAGAGTGAAGAGGTGCACAGGACCTTGGCTACCTTCTGAAAGCATCTCTCACTGCACTGTGGCGACCAGGACAGAACCTCAGCACGGAGCCAATCAAAAGAAGGGTTGTGCCTCTGTAACGAAGGATAATCAATAAGCAGCGGAGACTTAGGTGAGGAAATAACTTGGAATTGGATTATCTCATGGTGAAGGGCCCCTACGGCCATGGACAATGGAACAGTCTCATGAGTCACATGGGCAGGCTGTAGCGGTCTCCAGTCAAGAGCCTCAATGGCAAGTGGAGTGTCACGCAGCTGCAGCAGAATCGAGTGCTTTGATACAAAGGCAGCATCAATGAACAGGCCTGCAGCCCCAGAGTCGATTAGAGCCTGTATCTCGACGGGTGACTCAGCCCAAGAGAGGGTAACCGAAACCAGGGGCTTATCTTTCTGGAAAACTGGAGATGAAACAACGCCACCTAAGGTCTGTCCGTGACAGGACCTCAAGGTTCGGGCGTTCCCCAGATGGGTAGGACAAGACTTCAAAAAGTGACCATCCTGGCCACAAAAAAGGCACAATCTCTCCCTCCCCCTAAGTGCTCTCTCATCCGCAGAAAGACGCGAGAAACCCAAGTGCATGGGTTCATCTTCACAGACCGACTTGATACCAGGAGGCATGGAAGGTTTGATGGACATGAGGCTCTTGGCAGCAGAGCGTGCGGGAACGTCAAATACCCTTTTGAAGGAAGCCACAAATTCTGGGTAACTCAGGACCACAAGTTTTTGCGTCTCCCATAGAGGGTTTGCCCAGGCCAAGGCTCTCTCAGAAAGCAAAGATATCACAAAACCTACTTTGCTTCTGTCCGTGGGAAACGCCTGGGGCAGCATCTCAAAGTATATCTCAACCTGGTTGAGAAACCCTCTGCATTGAACTGGATCACCCCCAAATCGATGGGGAAGCTGAGCAGAACCAGACATGCCTCTTATAGAGGTAATACTCGAGGTGGGTGCCTGCACAGAGACTGGAGCAGCAGCAGGGATGGCCTGCAACACAGGTTGTACACAGCCATAGTGGAAGATTCCAGGTTAGCTGTGCGACTCAGGAGCATTTGTAACGCCAAGGCAAACTGATCCATATGGTGATCCTGGTCATCCAATCTGGAAAAAATATTATCAACAAGTGGATTGACTGCATCTTCTGAATTCATGGCCTTCGCCTACTGTCAGAAGCCATGAATCAGACCAAGACGGAAGTACAGTTAATCACACTTGTTTAATAATAATAAAAAGGTAAACAGAGTAAGATTAGTCAATACATAGCCAGAGTTCACCAGATCGGGTAGTCAGCCAATGGCAATGTCAGAGAGGCAGAGATCAACGTAGTAGTACAGCAAGCAGGATCAGGAGCCAGAAAGGATGTCAGCTGAGCAAGTCAAGCAATCAGCAATCAAGTGAGACAGCTACTACATTCTAATTTTGTAGCTTACTCCGTAGGGAACCATTTGTTTTATCTGTTTTTCAATCAGTTGCTACTCCTAAAGATTAATCACTAGCAATTTTAGTAACCAGATTGAGCTAATAAAAATCACGTGTCACAGGGTTAAGTACCAGTAGCATGAAATCAGATTAAAATGTGTCCTGTATGTCAGCCTATAGAACAATAATACATCCCAGGGCCAATAGACTCAGAAATTGTACACAGGGTAAACAACTCATGAGATCCTGTCGCTGATTGGTTCAGTCACTGTGAGAGTCTGCATCTCTGGATACATCTCATGGTTATCCAGAGCCAGTGTATTATGCCAATATGAGCTTTGATATGTATACATTTCACAGTGTGGGAAGTGTGACAGTACAAGGCTCTATCACTGTGGAATTGGTCAACAAAAGGACACAGGGTGTGCACGTTTGTTGAGTGCAGGGCTATTTGTTTTGAGTGGAGAAAACTGCTTTTGCAGCTTTCTTCAGGTTTTGGTGTTCCTGGATGGGGCTCCATAGTTTGGAGATTCGATATTGTCTTGGGCAGGATAGAATCTTTAATACAGTGCCCGGGTTTTGTGGAGGACAAGCAGGGTGTGTGCTCAGATGCACATAGGCCTTAAATTTTGGGAAAATTTAAGGCCTATGTGCCTATGGGAGTTTTGGGAATACCTCAGGGCTCCACCCAAGAGAGACAGAAAGTCTCATACAGGAGTCAGAGAGGCTGCATGGGTCAGCCAGAGCATAATTGTCTGCAAGAGGCAAATAACAGCCTGCGGACTATGGCCAGAGAGAAGCTGTGAGCATTAGAGTGAACCTGTCTGCATCGAAGAACCTGGGGTCTGGGTGACCAGTAGAAAGTGCAGAGGTACTGCTAAAGAGAGTAGCCAGCTGGGCTAGCATTTTCATTTGTATTTTAGCTGGAGAAGAACCCCTGTGTGGGAAACCGTATGTTTTATGGATTTCACTAAACAATGCATCTACCACTGAGCTAAACATTGCCCATGTCACAGAAGGTATTTAAAAGAATGCAAAAAGTACAGAATTTCTGGAAACCTGATGATGAATATAGATTTTTATTCTTTCAGCTGAATTTTTCAGTCATTGATTGAATTTAACAATATCTAAAAGCCCTGTGCTTTTTAATGCTTACTTACAGCTCTCACTAGGAGCCTGGTTTGTATAGGATTATTACTGTTACAGGGCAGTGGGAGAAAGTACCATATATTGATGTATTTAACAATGAAACAAAATATATGACAGATACAATGAAGAAGGCCCTGGTGCACCATTCATTTTTTCAGCTATATAACAGCTAAATGAGCATTAAATGAGCAGTATGGAGAGCAGCAACATCAAATTAATGATTTGGGATGAACAAACATGAAAAGGGAATCAGTTTTTAACTGATGCAAAACTTCTTTCTTTATCTGAACTAAGCAGATGTATCATCATGTAAAATCATGTTTGGACAAGAATGGGCTCATTTGATTTGTAAAAAGGAATGTGTGAAGTACATTTATCAATAGCAATCAGTCAGCAAATTAAATTCTGCTTGGGTGCAGGGGCCAAAAAAATTGAGAACGTAGTGACAGTGCCACAGGAATGGTAGTAGAGTCCAAGATGATTAGTTTAGTTACTTCATATCAGAGCAACATGGGATAAAACAGTCAATGCTTTTCTCTAGCTCCAATATTTCCTTCTTATCGGAGCTACAACCCATACACAGAAAAATACGGGGTCTGTAGAATAAAGTTTATTGTTGTCTAAAATCAAGATCAAATCAAAACATGATAAAAACATGAACAAAATATATAATCAAAAGTATAATTTTGGACACTAGAGTAAAGGAATTTGTATATATTTGATAGAGGGTGATATACAATATGTCTATAACAGGATCTGTAATTAGACAGAGAGTAACTGGAACTTGCAGTTTACTAAACAGGTGTAAAATACTGTAGATAATTCAAAACGGGGTCACTCCACCCCACTGGAATTTTTTTTTGGCCCTAGCAAGATTGCAGACCATTCAAATTCGTCCTAAAGCAAAGTGTAAAGGCAGTCTTCCAAAGTTAGGTCTCTGGTAGCTTCTCAGGATCCATCTGGGACAACAGGCAATGTATCTCTGTTTTCAGGTGCTTCAGTAGATGGTAGTTTAGAAGGTTCCACAGCAGGACAAAGGATCTGAGATGGGTGAAAATTGGGCTGTGCAATAAAGAATCTATGTCTTCTACTGGGAATCTTGGAAATGATTTTGGAAGAGAAGGAGGTAGCCACCATTGACATTCTGGTGGCAGAGACATTTGTGGCTCACAAACTTGGGCAGGTTTTTTAAAACTCCCTTTTGGGCAATGGGAGTTGTAATGGCTTTTCAGTTCTTTTATAGATACATAGCTGGCAAGGTTTAATAAATCAGTCCATCAAGTTTAACCTCTGTGGGTGCATGGTTGTGCATGAATTCATGTCTCTACCATTTCCCATATATCTGTATATTGCATTTGCTAAGATGCCCATCTAAGAGTTTTTTAAATTATAAACACTCTCTGCTGACATCACCAATTGCGGAAGGGAGTTCCACAACCTTACTGCTCCAACAGTAAAGAACCCTCTACACAGCTTAAGGGTAAATGGCTTCTCATCCAACTTTATTGAGTGGCCATGTGTCTTTTTAAATGACATGGGACTGATTCGTTTTTCCCTATGCTTGAATCACTATTCATATATTTGTATATTGCAAACATATCTCATATCTCCCATCCTCTCTTCTCTAAAGAGTTTAATGTATGTAGTTGTTGCTCATAACTGAGGGCCTCCAGCCCCCTTATCGGCTTGCTGCCCTTTTCTGGAATCTCCCTAGTTTCGGCACATCCTTCCTGAAGATTGGTGACCATAACTGGATGGCATACTCAAGATGTGGCCAAACCAGAGTTTTGTACCGTGGTAGAATCATAGTTTTATCTCTTGAGTAGATACCCTGTTTAATGCATGCCAATAGTTTGCTAGCTTAGCTTACTGCAGCTTGGTATTGCATGCTATTGCTAAGCCTGTGGTCTACTAAGGCCCCTAGATCCTTTTCCATCCTAGATTCCCTCAGAGGTTCTCCCTAGCTTGTAACTTGCATTCATAATTTTAGTCCCCAAGTGCATTACTTTACATTCTTCAATATTAAACCTCATTTGTTATGCAGTTGCACACCTTTTTATTTAATTGAGGTCTTCCTGTAAGGTTAAAACCCAAAAAATTCTGCACTAATTAACACAAAAACCTACCCACAATGTGTGAAAATGTGTTATAAATCACAACTCAGCATTTAATAAAATGGAAATGGAAAGCTGCCAGGCTAAATACCCACATACAGATATTCTTAATAATCTAAAACCGTACATGTAAAGTGCTTTCCTCAGTGTTCACAAACATAGGTAATATCCCTTTAAATCTACAATACACCACATGCAATTTATGATTGAAATAAAGTCCCAAAAAAGGTCCTTTTTTATTTTCAAAATAATAAAGTGATAAAAAGTCCAAAAAAAAGGTTGTGAAAACAAAAGATCCAAATTCTCTTGAACCAGGATGCGAGCAAACCAATCCAGCCATTTCCACTAGAAAAGATAGCCAAACTCCTTACCCTGTATTATGACCACTATATCATAAGGAAGTAAAAAAGTGCTTGTTGTAGTACCACTATTCCATGCTTATGCTTCTTTTTGCTCCAAATCCACTCAGATGTCTTTCCCAGGAACTCATGGAAGACTCACAGGACCCACATGGATGGCTTCCAGGGTGTACATCTGACCCCACGGGACTGTAGGGTTGCAGGTAGACATGTGCAATTTGTTTCATAATGAATCGAAATTCAGCCGAATTTTGCATCTTTCGGACATTCGGATGCATCTGAATAAAAAAATAACGAATTTCAACTAATACGAAAAATTATAGCAAATATAATGAATGAATTCAACATGATTCGGTAATTCCTTAAAAGATCTAATGAAACAAAAGGTCAACTCAAAGTAAATCTTACAGTCCAATCAGCTGATTAATTTTGTGCTGGAGGTTGGATTACTGGCAAAGTGCATTCATGAGAACTGAGTGAGAAGGGTGTTGTATTGTATTTGAGCAGAGGAGAAGTCATTGTGTGTGTGTTAATAGATTCAATAAATAAACGACTTTCCAAACTACGAATAATAATCATGAATCAATATACATACATAAATATCGAATTTCAACTAATACGAAAGAAATTATAGTGGATATAACGAATGGATTCGACATGATTCGAGAATCAGAATAAGGAATGTCGACACTACAGAAATAATGAATTATCCGAAAATGAATTAACGTAACATAACGAATATAACAGAACAAAATTATGTATTTTACGAATGACAACGAACCGAAACTAAACAAAATTTTCTGTTGTGCACAAGTTTAGTTGCAGGTATTCAGCAACTTAAACCACTACACCTCTTCCCACATGCAATAGAAGAGAACCCTCATAGGTGGGACTTTATCAAGAACAGAGTTATATGCAGCATTATATTACTCATATAGTAAAAAGTACCAAAGCTTTATTATTCACAAAATATTCAAGATAAAAACATTACAGTACAAAAAGTATAGGCTATTTTTATTGTTGGATATATAATGTTCTCACCAATTGTGGGTCACAACTTGAGATAGTCCCCAAACTGTAGATACCCAATGCAGTTAGAGGACTGTATTCCTCTACTCTCCTTCAGTGGTATAGAAAAGCCACAAAAAGGAACTATACTCTATAATAGAAACATACAATAAGATATAATATTCATAAATACAGCATAGATTTGTCTCATTTGCAGAGTTTAGAGTGAGTGTTACCTGTTACAATATAATACAATGTTATGTCGGAATAGCCATGATTAGAAACCAGGTAAAATCTTGAGATACATCGTTAAATGATCACCGGGGGAGCAAGGAGATCCAACCATCAGCCTATGAGCCACCATGGTTGCACAAAAGAGCCACACACAAGCCCGCAACTCTAAAAGGAACCAAGGGCATGCAGTCAGATAATCATTTAATATTATTTGAAGGGTAAGATAAAGTCATGTCTAGATATATGTTAATATTCTTACTTGTAAAATATAAGGATAAGGGCTGATCACATAGTGGGTGTATGCAGGAAAACCACAAACATTAACGGAAAGAAAAAGAACCTTTAGTGATCTGAAAAATCAACAAACCGCCATATAATTAATGAGAAAAAAAAGGGGGGAATTTTTCATTCAAATGGATGGACACCAAGTGGGCCATGGAAGGAGGAGTTGCTTAGTTGCAAAGAGGGGAGGGGAAAGCGAGTTAGTTTTGTGCAAAATCAGCAAACATACAAAACAAATAATACTTGCGATATACATAATGGCATTACCAGCTTCAGTAACCAGTGTGCAGGTGCGAAAACGAATGTCAGACCCTGTGTCCTGCCCACTCAATGCAGTGGTTCATTGCAAATAACGCCTTCAGGGAAAATGGAAGCAGGTAAGGTTCCTTTAAGGTTGTTATATCCTGTTGTGAGGTTGTTACCCTGTTTATCTTTGTATCATCGGCAAATAATGAGATTTAACCTCTTTATTCCACCCTCTATAAAATTTTTGTACAGATTAAACAGAATTGGTCCTAGGACAGAGCCCTGGGGCACCCCACTCACAACTCCAAAACATTTAGAAGATGCACTATTTATCACCACCCTTTGAACTCACTCTTGTAACCAATTTTCTATACAGGTACATACAATATTGTCACTGCCAACAGACCTCAATTTGTAAATTAAACATTTATGGGGTACTAAATCAAATGCTTTGGCATAGTCCAGATACCCCAAGTCCACCGGCCTTCACGCATCAAGATTGCAGCGTATTTCCTATAAAGAATGTTAAAAGGTTTGTCTGGCAAGAACAATCCTTCATAAATCTATACTGGTTACCACTAATGATAATATTTTAAACAGCAAATTATTGGATATATTCCCTTATCACCCCCCTAATACTTTAAATGCTATTGAAATTAGTCTGACTGGTCTGTAGTTTGCAGGTACTGTATGCATTTCGGCCCATTTTTGATTATTGGTACTACGTTGGCTTTTTGCCAGACAGCTGGTACCATTCTAGTTAGTAAAGTATCCTTATAGATTAGGAATAACAGTCTAGCATTAACCTGGATAAGTTCTATGAGGACTCTCGGGTGTTAGCAAGCGATTTGGTCCTGGTCATTTATTCACATTAGGTTTTTAAAGTCTTCCTGGCCTCTATTAGCCAAAAGGGAACATTCCATGCTGTGTTCATAACATTACCATCTTGTCTTTTATACGCTTCCGTTTCCTTAGTCACTATCATTCCGTATCACTTGTAACCTTCTTCTTGGGTTTTTTCTCTCAGGATATCATAGGCCGGCACTCCTGGAATAGGCTATTTTTGGATAACTCCAGGGACCGCTTCTTATGGTGTTTGCAATTTTTTTTGCTGATGTGCGCCTTCTGCATTAAACTAGCACTTGGTCTCTGGGTTGGAAGTCAAAGTCTGATAATTCCAATTCTTTGCTTCACCCATGACAGATCTTTAATTATTAGACTTCATGCAGGCATTATTTCCATTCCCAAACTAAGAAAATCCAGGTGTGTTCAGTTTCTCCTATGGGTACTGAACCCATGGAGTGTATAGCCGAACATAACATGGTATGATCAAGTGGCATATCAAGGAATGCAATGTTTGGTTGTATTTACAGACCACTTCAGCAAAGTAATTGGTTAATTTTCTTTGTTTCTCACAAGCTTTTTTAGCAATTGTCTGAGTGAAACTCTCACTGGATCCTTTTCTCTATATCTGCCAAATAATACTCTTCCAGTACATGGATAAGGTCTCTAAGGCTGTGTGCGCACGGCCGGACTTTTCGACCAAACTTGTCCGACGGAACAATTCGTCGTAAAATTCGACCGTGTGTGGGCTTCATCGGACCTGCAGCGGACGTTTTCTGACGAAAATGTGGCGGACTTTAGATTTAGATCATGTTTCAAATCTTTCTGACTGACTTGAGTCAAAATCCGTTCGTCTGTATGCTAGTCCGACTGACGAAAACCGACGCTAGGGCAGCTATTGGCTACTGACTATAAACTTCCGTATTCTAGTCCGGTTGTACGTTATCACGGTCGAATCCGTCGGACTTTGGTGTGATTGTGTGTAGACAAGTCAGATTCGACGGAAGTCCTTCGAAAAGTCCGTTGAAAGTCCGCCGAAAAGTCTGACGTGATTCAGTCTGTCGAAAGTCTGGTCGTGTGTACACAGCATAAGGCTTTCCTCCAGTCAAATTAGGGTTTTCTATCTCTTCAGTCTTCTTCATTAACGTTTCAGTTTTTGGAAAGGGAGGCATTCCACTTTGCCTAGTTTAACGTATATATTTTCACTGTTGCATACCATGAAATCTTTGTATTTACCTTTCTCCAGGTGGAAAACACTACATTGTCAATATACAATAATGGTTTTATTGAAAAGTCAGTTATTTCTTATAGCTTGATCACTGTGTGCATTGCTTGACTAGGTGGTGATAGTGGTAATGGAGGGGGGGGTGTTTGTCGGCAGGGCTGAGGGAGTATAAAAGCCAGATTTTGCCGTAGCCTGGAGCGTGTCCTTGCGGAAATTAGTGACGTTTGTCTCTTTTCCCGGTGAGTGGAAGTACCGCTGAACATATAGGATAACCAAAAGATCTAGATGGTGTTGCTATTTACATCTATGGTGTTATATATTTTAACCTTCTAGGCTGGTTAACATTTCCTGATACAGTGGCTTGCAAAAGTATTCACCCCCTTGGCATTTTTCATGTTTTGTTGCCTCACAACCTGGAATTAACATTGATTGTTTGAGGATTTGCATCATTTAATTTACAGAACATGCCCACAACTTTGAAGATTTTTTTTTGTGAAGCAAACAACAAATAGGACAAAATAACAGAAAAAAAGTCAATGTGCATAACTATTCACCCCCCTAAAGTCAATACTCTGTAGAGCCACCTTTTGCGGCTATCACAGCTCCAAGTCGCTTTGGATAAGTCTCTATGAGCATGCCACATCTTACCACTGGGATTTTTGCCCATTCCTCCATGCAAAAGTTGGATGGTTTGCAATCTTTAAGTCTGACCACAGATTTTCTATTGGATTGAGGTCTGGGCTTTGACCATTTACATGTTTCCCCTTAAACCACTAAAGTGTTGCTTTAGCAGTGTGTTTGGAGTCATTGTCCTGCTGGAAGGTGAACCTCCATCCTAGCCTCAAATCACGCACAGAGTGGTACAGGTTTTGCTCAAGAATATCCCTGTATTTAGCACCATCCATCTTTCCCTCAACTCTGACCAGTTTCCCAGTCCCGACTGCTGAAAAACATCCCCCCAGCATGATGCTGCCACCACCATGCTTCACTGTAGGGGTGGTGTTCTTTGGGTGATGTGATATGTTGGGTTTGCGCCAGACATAGCGTTTTCTTTGATGGCCAAAAAGTTCAATTTTAGTCTCATCAGACCAAAGCACCTTCCTCCATACATTTTGGGAGTCTCCCACATGCCTTTTCACAAACTCTAAACATGCCATTTTATTTTTTGCTGAAAGTAATGGCTTTCTTCTGGCCACTCTGCCATAAAGCCCAAATCTATGGAGCATACGGCTTATTGTCGTCCTATGTACAGATACTCCAGTCTCTGCTGTAGAACTCTGCAGCTCCTCCAGGGTTACCTTAGGTCTCTGTGCTGCCTCTCTGATTAATGCCCTCCTAGACGGGTTCATGAGTTTTGGTGTGTGGCTGTCTCTTGGCAGGTTTGCTGTTGTGCCATGTTCTTTCCATTTGGTTATGATAGATTTGATGGTGCTCCTAGGGATCATCAAAGATTTGGATATTTTTTTTTTAATTTAACCCTGACTTGTACTTCTCAACAACATTGTCCCTTACTTGTTTGGAGAGTTCCTTGGTCTTCATGGCAGTGTTTGGTTAGTGGTGCCTCTTGCCTCTGGGGCCTTTTAAAAAGGTGTGTATATATAATGACAGATCATGTGACACTCAGATTGCACACAGGTGGACATCATTTCACTAATTATGTGACTTCTGAAGGTAATTGGTTACACTAGTGCTTTTTATGGGCTTCATAACAAAGGGGGTGAATACATACGCATATGCCAATTATGAGTTTTTAATTTCTGAAAAATAGTTTTATGTATATATTTTTTATAATTTTATTTCACCAACTTAGACTATCGTGTTCAATTCAATAAAATGTTTTTTCCAAAAAAATTAATTTCGAAAAACTGCTGCGCAAATACTGTGTGACATGAAAAATAGCAACGATCGCCATTTTTAAAGTGGTTAAAGTGATATTAAAGTCTAAGTTTTTTTTTAGATAAATAAAAAACATGATATACTTACCTGCTCTGTGCAACAATATTCATTGGTGGTCCCCCGCCCAAGCTCTCCTCTCTTCCGAGTGCCCCCATAGCAAGCCCTGTGCTATGGGGGACCCCACGTGGATGTTATCATGAGCTGTCAATAGACACACACAGTGTGGCTTGGCCACACCTCCTGCTTCCTCCTCACAGAATTTGACTAAAATAACGGGAGTCTACAGCTTCTGCTGCTCTAACTGAAGCCTGTGAATCCAGTAAGAGAGAATGGGGCTCATTCTTATTTTTTATTAAGGGGCTTATTTTTTTGTAAGCACGTTGAGATTTTTGCCATATTTATCTGCAAGAAATTTTTGACAAACTCTTCATCTTCTTTTTTTCTGAATTATATTTTTGTATGTTTTTCATTTACATATTCGTAAATACTTCTTCTAGTGTAAATCTCTATATAGGCATTATGATTAGCATTTCCTTCTTGAAAAGGAATCTCCAGGAGGTACGGTTGCTCCTATTGCTTATCTTTCTTTCTGAAATGACTAGTTTTGTAGCTGATATGGTGATCCAATGGCTTTTGTACTGTAGAAGTTTGCAGATGAAAATTTTCTGCCTATCTTGATCTGCACGTGTGTTTTGGATCCATGCAGGGCAAAGCAACATGTTGTCTTCAACGCAGACTTACAAAGACACAAGTACTTACTTTTGTTAGAGTCACCAGAGCCAGAATTTACACGGATAATGGATTTCTTATGTGACAGCACTGATTGGCCCAGCACAGGGTCGGTGCTAGACTATTTTTCCCCCTAGGCAAGACCAGCTACTTGCACAACCCCATATCGGAGATTGACTGGGGAGCTGGAAGGAAGTGATGTTGCGCGCAGCATGGCATGTTTTGTCTCCCCTGAATAAATAATGATGCAGGTAGAGATTAGTCATTTAGCTGCAGGGCACATGAATGACTGAACAGCCCGGTGTCATCCTGCGCCCTCATTCAGGGGGAGATGTAAACACTAACAACGTATAATCATCAGTGGCAGGGCAGAATGTACACACCTCATCTCATACAGACATAAAGGCGTTTATGTTTATGTAAGTTAAGACGCGGTACATACCACTTACTGCTGACGGCGCGATCCTGTGTAAATCTTATACAGCTGTGTACATAAGCCCTTTGTGTCACACTAATAATATAACATAGAAATAATATTCATCGACCCCTCTACAGCAAACACAATCATTTCACACACCACAGACAATTCAACTTCCAGACACAGAGGTGCCAATTTTTTCCACAATATGACATTCAATGAACCTTTTCAATAATCAAATATTTTTGTGAATGCAGACAACGCCAAAATGACTGGTCCTGGCAGATTTAAAACATAGAAGAGACCAATAGTAAGGGGTCGTGTCTACAGCCTGCATCCTCCAGCACCACAATATGAATCTTAAAGATTTTCAGAAATTATTTTGATGGTGGTGATGAGATTTTAGGATCAGTGACATTGATTATGATTGGCAGGGAAAAGAAGAAGGACATTGGGACGTTAAATGAAGCAGTGGACTGGTAGGGGTAAAAAATGAATTCAAACAAGTAATTTTGCATATGTGTTTTGGGTAGTAATTGTCATATATACAGGTAGCATGTACATAGCACATAGCATAACCAAATTATATGCATAAACAATATTAATAAGGTGACACATAGCAATACATGGTTAAAATCAAAGCAACATAGTGTATATGCACACATAGAGGCTAAGCAGCACATGACAAGTTGTATCATGAGTAAAACATTGAAGGGTCATATAAAAAAGGTATCAGATAAAGATCCTTTTAGCGCATATAGCTACATCCTTGATGCCCGACACGTTTTGTGTGAAAACACTTCCTCAGGGGCGGATGCTAAAGGGTATCTGAAACAATAGAATATAGACTAATCAAATGGATGCCTTGATACCACCAGAAGAGACAGTATGTTCATTCTGGGTACTTACGAATTATAACGAGCTGTGATATGTGCGAGAGCTGAGCCAATGGGGGCTGTCCATCCCTCGACTGAGGTGGCAGGAATTCCAGCAAATGACGAAGCGCAAAGGCATCATCCCCAGACAGCAAGTTGCCAATACCAATGTGGGACCAAGTATAGGTGTGTGGGTGTATAAGGGCATCTATAATGGATAGGTTGATCCATCAGGAGTAACCCAAGGTAATGGAAATACAGATAATAGAACGGAATACACATTGATGTAGAGATCTCAGAGTATTACCTTGTTGGTGTGCTTGAAAACACAAGCCTGTCAAAGCTATGGTGTCTACACGTGTGTGGCAAGAAGTTGTGAGTCTGGGAAGACGTCTCTTATGCGTCCCGCATGTGCGTGAGTCCGCCACCAGCCGACATGCGCCTACACTGGGGACTGCACTATCATCTAGTCTATTTTCATCCAAACTATGCCAACCCACCTGGCTCTCCTATCCTGGCAGTTACCCTTGTAATATAAAAACCTGTAGGTACTGTAACTTGTGTGATCTGGGTAAAACATTTGTTGCCACAGCTACAGGTGAGGAGTTTACTATATAGCAATACATCAACTGTGGCACAAACTATGTAATTTACCTGATCACCTGTATTTCATGCAGCCTCCAATATGTAGGCTGTACCACACGTCCTCTGAGAGCCCGTATAGGGGAACATTATTGTGACACAATTAACCCAAATGCTAGAAATATTTCAAATGCAACACGTCACTTTAGGGAATGTCACCAGGGCGATCTCTCCTCTTTCCGCTTTGGAGGAATAGAACGGTTGTCTCACTCGCCCAGAGGAGGTGACAGGGAGAGAAGGCTACTGGGGAGAGAAGCATGGATTTTTCTATTAAAAACTAGATCGCGGAGAGCGCATGCGCGGCAGCTTCTAAGATGGCCACCAGCATCTGAAGCTCCACGCCACCACAGCCTTCTCCGTTCCCCGTGAGCTGACAGAGCGCTCACCCGCAGAAACCAACGGCACCATAGGGTAGGGGAAACCCCCGGGAAGCCCCCTATGTCATCGGGCTCCGTCAGGAGGAACCTCACTGGCCAGATGACGGCCGCGAACAGACCCCTCAGCTATGCTAAGATGGCCGCCGCACCTCCGAACCGCAGCATGGCTGTTGCTGCTGAGGACTCAATAGCCGACCAGGACCTCCTCTCCCCACATACTCCAGGTACTGTGCACAGCCCGCAACACCTGAATCATTCACCAGCCTCCACAGAATCGCTCCTGCTAAGCCTGCAAACAGGATTACCATCCACCCCCATGATGGACCCTCAGACAGGCCTCCTACTGTCGGTCAGTGAAGCTCAGGAGGCAGCCCCCACCCCCACAGATTTCCCCTCCATGATGGAAGCTTTTGTGCACATGCTTTCAAAAAGCCTAGCTCAGAATGCAGCTCAAATCACATCCTCTATCCACGCTGACATGCAGCAGTTTGGCCTCAGATTAGATTACATTGAACAAAAAGCAGATCAAGCAGGAGCACGCATTGTAGTGCAGGATCAACTCGAGATGGCTTTTGCGAAAACAGACGATCTCGAAAACAGATCGAGACGTTACAACTTCAGGGTTCAGGGTCTCCCGGAAGCCGAACAAGAGGTACAGTCTGCGGTCAAAGACCTTATCAGAGATCTCATCCCGGGGATACCTGAACACCGCCTAGAGCTGGATAGGGCTCATAGAGCACTACAACCCCCACGCAAAGATGGCCTCCCAAGAGACATAATTGTTAAACCACATTTTTACGCCGTGAAGGAGGAGGTTATGCGGAAAGCCAGAAACATGAAGGAATTAACTATTCATGTACATAAAATTCAACTCTTTGCTGACCTGTCCCCCTACACGGTCCAAAAGAGGAGATCTCTTAAGCCATTGCTTCTATTGCTGCAAGAGAGAGAAATTCCCTACAGGTGGTCATTCCCTCTGAGACTTAACTTCACATATAAGGGCAGAAACTGCGCCTTTTCCACTTTTCCTGAGGGTGAACATCTCTTTCTACAACTGGGACTAATTAATCAAAATCCCTCCTCGTCTCAGACAAGCAAAGGAACCCCGACCTCCGCCAAGAGACCCCCTCCGGCAAGTCCCCTTCAACCTTCCTGAATGAAACAAGGCCCAAAGAGATCAAAGGACAATCTCCCGACGTGAAGCAACTCCCCTTGATGGTGGTTTGAATCCCAACAGATGTTGGTTTGAGGCCGATCCCAGCCTGCCGGATACCGGGGATAATTCATCCCGGTTCTTTTTTCCCCCTTTTTTTTTTTTTTTTTCCTAGCTGGACCTCTCAAGAGAATCTTTTTGTTGTTATTGAGGACAGTTAGCATGGCTAACGCTAAAGGAAGCCTGACACTTCTCTCTTTGGTTTTTGACCATTTTTACCATTCTGGCCTCCCAGGGCAAAGTTCATGGATTTTTCCTTTCTTTTTGTGTAATGTTTTCTTCTTTTTTTTTTTTTTTCTTACTGGTATATTTGATTCTTGTAAAGGATAGGGGGGTGAAAAAGACCTAGGGGTGCCCCTGGAAAGAAATACCCACGATCTAGCCCGGACGGGCTATCGCGACCTAGGCTCCCGTCACTTGTGAGGGGGAGCCTGTTTCGCCAACTTCCTTAGCAATTCATCGCTTGTAATCTCTTTTTTTTTGTTTTTTTTCATTCTGTTTATAAAAGTTATTTACTCTTTTTGAACACTCTGTCATAGGTTTTTGATGGACTCGAGACAGTCCTCAATCAATAGAGTCAGAGGGGCTGGGGCTGTGGTGGACCCAGTGCGCTGCTCCTAGCTCCCAAGAGAACTTTTGAGTCCCTTGGGATCTTAGTTGCACCCCTTGTCTTGGTGTGTTCCAGTTCAACTGGATACAAGGGAGGGACCGACCTTTCACTCCCTCCCTTAGGGTCGTTAGGGGTATGAGACCCTATCCCACTTCTCTTCAATCCACTGTGATAGGTATGATCTCATGGTTGTTTACATTGCAATGTTCACAATTTGTTCTTCTTTTCCTTCTTTCTCTCTTCCATTTCATCTCTTTTTCCCACCCTTCTCCCTTTCCTTGTTCATTCTCGACTGTAGGCTCTTCAGGATTAAAAGGAAACCTCTGGCTCGTCTTCCCAGGTTTGAGCATTCCAGATGTTACTGCAGCAGGCCCATGCATTTCTCTGGAGTCTCCAGGAGACGGTAAGGCTCAGCTACTCCAAATAGTACTCTCCCCTCTGGATTATGGCTAACACCTCAAAGCAAAATCATCCCCTTAGAATTTTCTCACACAACACGCAAGGACTTAACTCTCAGGTTAAACGTAGAAAGATTTTCCAGACATATAAATCCATGCATGCTGATGTCCTTCTGCTCCAAGAAACACATTTCATTCATACACCAACATTACCCCCAATTTTTCCTAGCCTCCACTGAAAATAAAACCAAGGGGGTAGCGATATGCTTCGCTAAACATATAAATGTTTCTCAACCAGAAACAGTAGTTGATCCGCAGGGTCGCTTCCTGCTAGTCTTGGGCAACATAGATGGCGAACTCTACACTTTCGTCTCCTATTATGCACCCAATAAGGGTCAAAGGCATTTCTTTGATTTGATGCTCAAAAATCCACCTGAAAGGTACTGTGTTTATGGGAGGGGACTCAAATATAGCCTTTGACTCTGGCCTTGACAGATTTGCAAATGGACATTCTAGACCCAAACGCCCTACTAAACAAAGCATGAGGATTGCAGCTCTATTGTTTGAGGAGGGTTTGATAGATGTATGGAGGGAAGCTAACCCGCACAAAAAAGACTATACTCACTTTTCCGCCCCCCACAACTCATACGCCAGGATAGACCACATCTTTTCCGGCTCCCGTACGATCCCACTTATCATGAACTCTAAAATTTTGGACTCCCCTCTGTCAGACCACGCGATAGTCTCAGTAGTAACACAGAGAATGAGACCCACAAAGGGACCTCCTCGATGGAGACTACAGGAATCTCTCCTCAGTGATACTATAGTTCACGCAGAAACTGAAAAAGCCATTAAAGACTATTTCAGCATAAACCAAACGGGGGAAGTCTCCCCGACAAGCGTATGGGCAGCACACAAAGCAGTCATTCGTGGACACTTCATTAGTTTATCTTCCCACCTAAAAGCAGCTCACAAAGCGGACGTCCTCAAACTAACAGCTGACTACCGTACGGCGGCAAGGGAACACAAGCACCTTCTTACAGCGGAATCCCTGACCAAACTAGACCAATCCCGTACCCTCCTCAATCTTGCGCTGACTTCAGCGGCAGAAAAACACCTAAGATGGACTGGTGCTAGATTTTACCAACAATCAGATCGAATAGGGGCTAAACTAGCAATCAAACTTACCCCTAAACCACGCACGTTAGCTTTCCCTAAAATTAAAACTCTAGCAGGAGACTTGACTCAAAACCCGACAAAGATTATGGAGGCCTTTTCTCAATTTTACACTAAACTGTACAGAGCATCTAACCACACCCCACATCCACAACGTGACGGCTTTTTAGACAATCTCCCACTACCTAAACTATCTACAGAGCATAGGGAACTGATGGAAGACCCTTTTTCAGTGGAGGAAGTACTAGATACGATACGATCCTTAAAGAAGGGTTCAGCCCCGGGACCAGACGGCTTTTCTACAGGCTATTATAAAAAAATTGCCACATCACTAGCCCCCCATCTTTCTAAATTTTTTAATTCCCTTAGGGATGGAGCCACCCTGGAACAGGAGCTTAATACAGCATTTATAACGGTAATACCGAAACCTGGCAAAGATCCTAGTGAAGTAGTTAACTACAGGCCTATATCACTTATTAATAATGATATTAAAATCTTTACAAAGATCTTAGCGAACAGGGTAGCCAGCTTTATCCCAACATATATTCATAAGGACCAGGTAGGCTTCGTCCCGGGGAGACAGGGACCAGACCAAATCCGTAGAACAATTGACGTTATCTCCCTTCTCAAGTCTGGGTGGGATGGGGGTCCCCATCAAAAGGGTTTCCTCCTTTCCATCGATCTGCATAAAGCTTTTGACTCAGTTCACTGGACCTACATCACTGACTTACTTCGCAGATGGGGGTTTGGACCCTATTTTCTGAACATGTTTTAATCCCTGTACTCTACCCCCTCAGCCCAGATCAGGCTCTTAGGGAGATACTCAGAGAAATTTGCAATAGGGAGGGGGACTAGACAAGGCTGTCCACTATCTCCTCTCCTGTTCGCGATCGCCATTGAGACATTGGCGATCGCGATAAGGACGAATCCAGATGTTAGAGGAGTGCGATGTGGAGATAAGGAGCATAAGTGTGCGCTTTATGCAGATGACCTCCTCCTCTATATCACTTCACCCCTTACCTCCACCCCTGTGATCTACAAAATACTACAGAATTTTGGAGTGGTTTCTGGCCTAAAGGTCAATTTTTTTTTTTTATAATTTTTTATTTTTCAACAAATGTAAATCAGCATAACAAAAAAGGTATAAAAAATGGTATATGACAGTTTTACATGGAAGCAGTCATAAGATAAGTACAAACAGTGTAAATAAGCATGATGAGGATATCTGTATAGATAGATGTCAGATTCTTCCCGAATTGGGTCATACATACAGAATAGAAGTTCCACACAGTATCCATGCTTCCATCTCAACTATATATTCAAACAAAAGGATGCTCAAGAAACACGTGCAAAATGGAGTCAAACAGGAGCAGGAATAGGAGGCTCAGAAGAAAATTTGGAATCATCCCAAGGTTTCCAGATTTTTTCAAATTTGGGAATATTACCTTCAATTTTTGCGGTTAAATGTTCCATTCTACGTATATCTGTGATAATGGAAAGAGCGTGGTGTACAGTGGGAGCGTTGGTAGAGAGCCAAAGTCTAGGGATGGCTCTTTTTGCTGCTAGAAGAACATAGGATCCTAATCTCTGTAGTGATTTAGGAATACCCGGGAAAGGCAGACCCAAAAGGAAATGTATGGGGTTTAATGGGATAGATGTGGCAAGGAGTGATTGCAATAAATTTTGTATCTCAGTCCAATATGCACTCAAGATCTGACAGTCCCAAAAAATGTGAAGGTGCGTACCTACGGACCGTCCACACCTCCAGCACAGATTAGAGAGAGATGAATTTTGGGCATGTAGCAATTCAGGAGTTTTGTACCAAAAGAAAATTATCTTAATAGCTGTCTCCTTTTGTGCCACACATCTGGAAACTTTAAAAGCCGACTCCCAAATTTTACCCCAATCTATTAATGAAATTGATCTATTTAGGATTTTGGACCATTTTGTCATGTATCTATGTATGGAGTCAGTTAAAGGGGGTATTGTCTGGAGTATTTTATATATGGATGAGATTAGTTTTGGTTCGTATGGGCCATTTGTACACAGTAATTCAAAATCAGTGGGTTTTTCTAAGGATAATGAGGGGAAGTTGGATTGGAAAAAATGTTTAATTTGTAAGTAGAAGTATTCTGTAGATTTGGGTAGAGCATGTTTTTCTTTGAGGGCTGAGAAAGGTAAAAGCTTGCGTGTTACTGGGTGAACCAAATGTCGCAGCTGAAATATACCTGCATGTGTCCACGGAATTGTTCGCAAATAAGATAGTCCGTCTGGGATGTCTGGGTTGAAAAGGATATTCTGGAGAGGGGAGCAAGATAAGGAAAGATGAAATTTGTCCATACATCTTTTCCAGATTGATAGCGTAAAGAGCATCGGGGAAAGACATAGAGACCTTAATTGGGTTATGAATTTCTTTGAGGATGGCCATAGCATATAGCACGGATGTACAGGGGCAGTAATCCCCATTTCAATTTCGGCCCATCTATTTGCAGCTTTTCGTGAGGTCCATACAGTCAGTACTCTAAGATGAGAGGCATAATAATATTTAATAAAGTCGGGGGCGGCCAACCCACCTTTAGCTCTAGGGGAGAGGACTACCGATTGGGCAATTCTATGGGATGCATTGTTCCAGACAAAGTTAAGGCACTTTCTCTGAAGATTTTTCAACTGTGACAAAGGGACTGGAACTGGGAGCGTTTCAAAAAGATACAATAATTTGGGCAGTACCGACATTTTAAGAACGTTAATCCTACCAAGAAGGGAAATTGGGATGGAAGACCAATGTTGTAGAAGTTTAGCAATTTCTGTGAATAGGGGAGGGAAATTAGCTTGGTAAAGAGAGTGATATGATGGGGTAAGATGGATTCCTAAATATTTTAGTGAAGTCTGGCACCATCTATATTTAAATCTGTTTTGTAGGGAGCTGAGTATATCTGAGGGTATATTGATGGGGAGAGCTTCTGTTTTAGTCTGATTAATACGGAAACCTGATAGGGACCCGAACGTGGAGAGAGTGTCGTGTAAGGAAGGTAATGAAATCTCGGGATGTGTGATGGTTAGGAGAATGTCGTCTGCATAAAGAGAAAGTTTATAGTCCTGATGTCGTAATGGAATCCCCCTGATATCAGGGTGGGATCTAATAGCTGTTGCTAAAGGTTCTAGACTTAGTATAAATAATAGGGGCGATAAAGGGCAGCCTTGTCTCGTGCCATTACTAAGAGTAAATCGTTGTGAAATATAGGAGGACAGCTGGACTTGCGACGTGGGGAGGGAGTATAGGGTATGTAGAGCTTGTATAAAGGGGCCTGAGAATCCAAATCGGGTTAAAACTGCAAACATGAAGGGCCAACTTAATCTATCGAAAGCTTTTTGAGCATCTAAGCTTAAGACTATGGTGGGACGTTTGGTTCTAGTTATTAGGTCTATCAAATCTATGGTTCTTCTTGTATTATCTCCAGCGTGTCTCGAGGGAACGAATCCTACCTGGTCTCTATGGATCAGGAACGTTAATAGTGGGGATAATCTATTAGCTAAGATCTTAGTAAAAATTTTGTAATCTGAATTCAATAGAGCAATTGGGCGATAATTGTCGGGTAGTGCAGGATCTTTACCTGGCTTAGGAATTACTGTTATGTGTGCATGTAAGAATTGTGAATGTGGGATGGATCCCCTGAAGAAAGAGGAGAATAGGGATTGTAGATAGGGGATTAAAGTGTGTGCAAAACTTTTATAATAAACGTAAGGGAGACCGTCAGGGCCCGGAGATTTGTGAGTTGGAAGATTTTTAATCACCTCTCCTATTTCCTCCTCAGTAATCGGAGAGTTAAGAGAGGACAAATGATCGACAGAGATTTTGGGTAGCGGAAGGGAATCCATAAATTTATCAAACTCAGATTGTGAGAATTGGGGATGGGATTCAGGACCTAAACAATTATAAAGCCGACTATAAAAGTCACCAAAGACTTTTGACATAGCTTTCGGGCAGTATGTGGGGGTTCCATCGGATTGTATCAAATGATCAGGTATCGATAGAAAGGGCCTTGGTTTTAATTTGTTTACTAACATCCTATGTGGTTTGTTTGCATAATCGTAAAATTTTTGCTTAGCCCATAGCATGGATTTGGAAATTTGGTTCATATCAAAAGACTTAATCTGATCCCGGATTGAGATGACATCCCTCAATTTTTCCACCGTGGGGGAGGCCAAAAGATTTCTTTCAGCTATCTGCAGTTGGGTAATAAGATCATTTTTGAGTTGTACAGAGTCTTTCTTTAGACGAGAGCCCATAGCTATGCATTCACCTCTAAAAAAGGCCTTATGGGCCTCCCACAGGGTGGAAATCTCCGAAACAGAGCCATCATTAATCCGAAAAAACTCAGTTAGTTTCTGTTGTAATTGGCTTAGAGATAGAGGGTTTTTAAGCAAAGATTCATTGAGGCGCCAGTGGCAGGATTTAGTAAAAGACTTCGTCAATAGGACATTGAGTTCAATAGGTGCATGATCCGACCAGGTAATAGGATTTATTTCAGAGGAGACTACATAGGGAAGTAGAGGGCCTGTAATAAGGAAATAATCTAGTCTAGAATAAGACTTGTGAGGATGAGAATAAAATGTATATTGCTTTTGGGTTGGGTGTTTTATCCTCCAGGAGTCAAAAAGGTTATGAGATCTAACTAGTTTGCGAAAGGATGTTGATAATTTCTTGGAGACAGTTTGCGGGGTGGTTTGGAATAAAGTTTTCCTGTCCCTGGTCGGGGACATGCACACATTGAAGTCGCCTCCCATGATCATAAAAGGCTGGGAGAAGGGCTGTAGCTTCTCAAAAACTTTTTCAAGGAAACCGATTTGTCCTATATTCGGTGCATAAATGTTAACCAAGGAAAAGGAGGTAGATAAGTGACTACATTTTAGGAATATGAACCTACCATGAGGGTCTAGGTAGGAAGAGAGAATCTTAATTGGGCTTGAGCGTTTAATAAGGATTGCCACTCCTGCTTTTCCAGAAGAATCAGAAGCAGTATATGCTACGGGAAAGTGTCTAGAAGCAAATTTAAAGGAGCCCCCGGATTTAAAGTGGGTTTCTTGAACCATAATCACTTCTGCTTTGGATGATTTAAATTCTTTTAAAGCCTGCCACCGTTTGCCTATGGAATTTAATCCTTTTACATTACAAGAATAAACCTTGAGGGCCATATTTGGTCATACAAAAAAAGTGCTAATATAGTGTAAAAACTAAGAGCATATAAATGAGCATCCTTAAAAAAGAACATTTGAAAATAAACATATCTTGCAGTTGGCATATCAATATAAGTATAATACTGAAAAAACATATAAAGGTCAAAAAAAGAAAAAAAAGAAAAAAGACCTGCATATGAAAACTCCAAAGGAGGTAAAAAAACAGGAAGTATATTGAATGGGGAGAGAAGAAACAATAAAAAAAGAAAAAAGAAAAAATAATTTTTGAAAAGCCTGAGAAAAAATTTCAGGCTGCCCAGGCAAAAGCCTTGGGTCATGAGGGGGGACATGTTAGCCTGCAGGGACTAATAGAGGAGGGGAGGAGGTGGGTAGATCCTCGTCTCTGTTTTTGTAAAATAAAAAAAAAAACAAAAAACAGACAAGAGGAGCACAGGTGTTTAGCATATTATTATGAACAGAAAAAAGGAGGTTAAGCGGGGAAAACGATCCCCAAAAAGGCATCTAACAAAGACATCAGTAAGAGGTGTGACCTCTCAACAAAGTGACCCGATCACAGTGAGGTCACCGGGGTGTCCATGGTAAGTATTATCCGGCTACGGGAAAAAGAGCAAAAATTGAGAAAAAAGAGAATCACAAAAAAAAAAAAAAAAAAAAAATAAGTTACTTCAGGTCGGATATCTGTGATTATTGGCTCGTTGCGGAGTGGAGAAGTTCTTCTGGGATCTTCGTTGAACTGGGGTCCAAATTTTGGCTGGTGTGGTGAGTGGTTTGGGGTTCGGAGCTTGGGGTAAAGAATCTTCTTCAGGCAGAGGCGGAAGGCCTAGACTACGGATAAAAGCTTCACTTTCGTAAAGATCTCTTAGGGAGTGTTGAACACCATCTTTGGAAACGGATAAGCGGAAGGGGAATCCCCAACGGTAAGGAACCTGGTGATTCTGTAGATGAGTAGTGACAGGACGGAAACTGCGCCTTTTGGTTAAAGTGATTGGGGAAAGGTCGTTGAATATCTGGATCTTGTGTTGTTTATAGTCAATTCGTGACTTGTTACGCGTTGCAAGTGTGAGGGCTTCCTTGCTCTCGTAGAAGTGGAAGCGGACAATAATATCTCTGGGGTTGGCATTAGGAGGAGGTTTCGGGGCCAGAGATCTGTGCGCCCTGTCCATACGCCAATCTATGTCCGGGATGTGTGGGGCTAAAGTGACGAATAGGCCTAAAAGGTAGGGGCGTAGTTCCTTGTCGCTCACCGCTTCAGGGACTCCCCTGATCCTCAGGTTCTGGCGTCTTTCACGATTTTCCAGGTCTTCCTGTTGGAGCTGGAGTAGGGAGACTGTATGTTTCAGGTTGGAGTTGTCTTCTTCGAGAACATGTACATATTGGGTCAGTTCATCAAATTTGTTCTCCAATGTGTTGGTGCGTTCACCTAGCTGGTCAATTTCACCCCGCAACTCATGCGCTATTTTGCCCACCTCTTTAGCGATGCTGCGGGTTAGATCATGTAGTAATGAGTTCAGCTTGGCATCTAGAACAGCTACCGTCACCACATCTACGGGGTGATCGGGTGGGAGAGAGTGCTGAGAAAGTTGGGATCTGTTATCATCTTGGGTCATACCTTCCGGCAGAATATGTGAGTCAGCAGTGTCCGAAGATCCCAGTTGTTCACCGGAGATCGGGGATCGTTGTTTATATAGGAAGCGCTCCATGGTATTAGGGGTCTGCGACTTTGGCGGTGGGATAAAGCCTCTATATATTGCCTTCTGGAAGCCAATCTTCCCCATGCAGTATTAGAAAGGATCAGATATCTTGTTATTTTATTGCTCCTGTGATTAATAAGGAACCGTTAGCTTTGTAGGAGCATCTATTAAAGAGACGGGGATCAGAGTTCTCCTCTTACATGTCTGCTTCCCTGCATGCCAGACTGGAGGTGATCACATCATATATCAGGGAGAGTTGAGGGGGTAGTTGTGAAGAATTGCAGATAAATTACGAATTTTGTGTATGTAGATGGTTGATAGTAGATTAGACTGAAAGGATTAGGTTGCAGGGGTACTTGGAGTACCAAGATGGCCGCCGGCCTCCAGGACTAGGCCGAAGCCGCGGTCTTTCCTGGCGGCTGAGGCCGGTCGGGAGGGTACCTCTCTCCACAGGCCCGAACCGAAACTTTAGGGCCTAAGAACAGGGGCTCTGGGGGTCAGATGTTGAGGGGTAGTAGCGGCAGAAGAGTCGGGCGAGAGCCCTTTTACTCACAGAATCCAGGATGGCAGGCCTGGGGATGACGGCAGGCCGTGAGGAGCTCCGGGATGAAGGGGGGAAGGTCCCGCTCGGCTCTCCTTCACACCGCGGGTGTCCGGGTCCCTTCGGTGGTGCCTCGGCTGTCCCGGATGGGAAGTCCCCAGCAAGGCCGTTACCCGTCCCCCGGATCGCAGTGTAGCAGAGCGGCAGGTTCCGGACAAGCTGTAGGCCCCAATATGGCGGCGATAGCTGCTAGTGCAGGACAGGCAGACGGCCCAAAGGAGCCCGGCTTCGCTGGATTTCGATTAAGATCCGGCCGGATCTGCAGCGGAGGGGATGTAGGTTGTTCCCAGAGCAAGAATATCTTCCCTCAGGGGAAAATAAGGCAGGGATGGCAATGGATAGAGTTTGCCAGGACGGAGCACAGCGTCCACACGTCCTCCCTGTATCTCGTCCGGCCACGCCCCCCTAAAGGTCAATTTATCTAAATCGATAGCCATAAATATTTCTGCTCCGCAAGACATAATAACTCAACTTTCCGCCAACTTTACTTTTGCTTGGGCTCAAACAGAGATTCTGTACCTAGTCATTAAGTTAACATCAGATATATCCAACCTTTACAGCGTTAATTACCCCCCTCTGTTCCAAAAATGCAGAGGGGACCTGGAAAAATGGGCTAGATGTGGTCTGTCCTGGCTGTGTAGGATTCACGCGATAAAGATGACTCTTCTCCCGCGCCTCCTTTACCTATTTCGCTCCCTCCCTATTCCGATTAGGAAACAAACCCTCCACAGATTTCAATCTGAGATTCTCCGCTTTGTTTGGGGTTATAAGGGTTATAGATGTCCATCCAGCATTCTCTACCGCTTGAAGAGTCAAGGGGGGTTGGGACTTCCGGATTTATGGGGCTACTATCAAGCGGCTCAACTTTCGCAAATATCGGTAGTCTTTACAAAAGGTCCAAAACCTAGCTGGGTGTCCATGGAACGTCAGGCCACCCCGTTACACACTATAGACTTCCTTCTTTGGTGTGACCCTAGAGTCAGACCAGCCATCATGTCCCCGACCCTATCACATTCTATTGCCCTTGGCACAGGCCTCTTTAAAAATCACAATCTGATTTCTCCCATGAGACCGCTATCACATCTGTTCCACAATGCAGACTTGCCTCCAGGGATGGTCATTAAGGCGTTCAAATGGTGGACGGACAAAGGCCTCTATAGAATAGGACACTTGCTTTCACATACGGGCCCGATCACTCTGTCGCAATGTAGAAAAGAATTAGAAATGCCAGACTCGGAGAGATTCAGATTCTCTCAAATATCCTACTACCTACAACTCATTTGGTCACGTAATTCTGACTGCACCTCATTAACTCCGTATGAACATTGGTGTGCAAACACAATAATCCAGAGGGAAGGTATATCCCTAATCTACACAGCTCTAAAATCCAATGACGAAAAAGCTTATGCTCGAGCCTGGGAGGAGGACACAGACTGCGTCCGCTCTCTAAAGGAATGGTCGATCGGTTTCCTCAGATCTTATAAAGGTATTCTAAACATCTCCCTGATAGAAGCTAATGTCAAAGTTATAACCCGTTGGTATTATGTTCCTGCTCGCCTGTCAGTCATCTTCCCAGGGACCTCCCCTGCTTCAGGGGATGCGAGCTACAGGGCACAATGATTCATACATGGTGGTCATGTCCGCGAATTAGATCATCCTGATCATTAACACCGTATCAAAAAAAGTAATCACCCCAGATCCCATTACTGCACTGCTTCACGGGAGGATTAAGGATATCTCTAAACTAACACAGAAACTGATATTCTTCATCCTCTTAGGGGCTAAAGTAACTATCACCAAATGTTGGAAAAAATCTAGAGTTTCGATGGTCGGATTTAAGAGGAAGGTATCATGGATTATGACGCAGGAACAAATTGTTGCCAAACTGAATGACAAAAGTAGCCTCTTTTTTGATATATGGGAACCTTGGGACAGATACTGCGGGATCCCTTTGTTCCCAAGCATATCTATGGAGCCTGGAACTAGAGAGACTACACAGTGAAGATGCTCTCCACCCCCCCCCCCCTTTCCTCTTTTCTCACCTTTCTCTCTTTTTCTGTTGGAGACTCCCTTGTCTCCCATGTTGGCTGGTAATAACCAGGTAGTACCATGCTGCCTACTGAGGCAAGAGGTACAGGTTTAATGTTCTATTTCTCTGTTATTTTCCGGGATTAGTTTGGGTCCTGACTATCGCTACAAAACCTATTACATGAATATCGAACCCTGGGTATCAGGTTTCGGCAGGTCTATGGATGAGCCATGAGGGAGCCATTGTGAACATTCAACCCAATAGTAGCAAGTTACCTGGATGCCCGGTAGGACGGTGGGGGAGAGAGAGAAAATTGTGATTGGAATACCCCATGTAACCTGTTCCATCTGAAACCGGAGGACCCGGGAATCTATTGGGAAAACCAACCGAAATCATCTTGAATAGCCCGCTTGATTAGCGTGGAGAAGAGACCGTGATTGAGACATCTTATGCTGGTTGCCCCTCTTCGGGGTTGTTGGATCTGGTGAGTGGGGATCCGCAAGGGGGTGCACAAAAGTCACAGGAATTACCCGAGAGCACTCAAGTCACGAAATTGTTTGAACAAGTTTTTTACCTTAAGGACTATAATCACTGAAAAACTGTTAACATTGGTTTTCTTTGCACTTATTTTGATCACAATACGTTTATTTGCACTAATTTTGACTACAATATGTAATGCTTTGGTAACATACTTTTATGGATGCTTATTTTGCACGGGTAGTAGAGTGCTTGGATTATTTTGGCAGCAGAGTACACCTAAGGTTTACACATATATGGTATAGGTAACTCACCTAGTGGTGGCATATGTATCACAGTTGCAGGGGCCTCAGCCCACACCCCTTAAAATAAGGTTCTGAACGAACCACCATTGAAGATATTATGTATCTCTGTTGATACATGCGGGTGTATGGGGATATATGTGTGTGTATGTGCAGGTACAGACATATATACCCTTACGGTAACTAAGTTTCCCTGGTAGCCACCAGGTACCTCCATTAGGATTTATTGAGGGTAACCACCCGTGTACACCATAACCGCCCTTCCCATTTATTACCCCATAGGAAGCGCCACAACCCTTGTTTTATATATATTTTAAGACTCCACAAAAGGCATTTCCCCAATATCCTCCCTCTTACCCAAACAGGCTGCAATCCCCAAAGAAGATGTTGTGTATGTTCCAGTAACAGAATTCACCTCAACACCCGATGCTACTGTCCCTAATATCCCTCCCAACCAGGCCTCTGTATTGGAGAGTTCTACTGTATTTATCACACATCACTACACTATTAGTGACTATCTTTTGCACTGCCACTGTATTAGTGGGATTCAAGACAACACAGTGGTCTCACGTATGTGAAGGACTCCAGAATAGTTTTTCCGAGTGGAGAAAACAACGTTTTTGGCATTCTCTGGGTTTTTTAATTCTCGGATTAGGTTCTGGAGACCCAGAGGCTTTGAAGAGAAATGGGTGGGAAGAAGCCTTTACCCCTGTGCTCAAGTCTTTCTTGACCGAGGCCCTAAGCATGATAGTTCTGCCTGCTGCCATCTGACCCTGGCATTTTAATCAACCATGCCTCTGTCTGCCACCAGAACAGGCCATGTCTCTGCCTGCTACCTGCACTGCCTGCTTATGGACCATGTTCTTGCCTACTGCCAGGACCAATACTTTGACATGTCTCTGCCTGCTGCCTGAACAATTCATTTGACTGTTGCTGACCCCACCTCTGCCTGTTGTCTGGACCAATGCTTTGCCTGTGCTGGCAATATCTCTGCCTGCTGTCTTTACTGACTATGGACAGTATTTCTGCCTGCTGCCTGGATGACTCCTTTTGCTATCGCTGACCACATCCCTGCCTTCTGCCTGGACCAGTGCTCTCCTGTGTGAACAACTGCACTACTAAAATCATGGGTAATCTTTTTTTACTCTTTGTTCAGCAGAATGTATTTTGGGATGTAATTATTGGTATGTACATGCTATTTGTCAGAAGCCTGAAGGTGCTACTTGGATGTTGGACCTCTGAATGTGGTCAGGCTGTGGAAAAGTCCCACACATATGGTACCGGCATACTCAGGAGAAGTAGTAGAATGTGTTTTAGAGTGTAATTCTTGGTATGTACATGCTATGTGTTAGCAATATTTTAAAAATGTACAACTTTGTGTAAAAACATCCAGCCTCTGCATATGGCCAGGCTGTGGAAAAGTCTCACACATGTGATATCGCCATATGGTATCGCCATATGGTATCGCCATATGTAGCAGAATGTATTTTGGGGTGTCATTTTTGCTATGTACATGCTACGTGTTAGAAATATCTTATGGATTGACAACTTTGTGTAAAATAAAATGTTTTCATTTTCTTTCCACTTTTTCCAAAAACTTGTGGAAAAAAAATGACATGTTCAAAAGACTCATTATGCCTCATAGAATGTACGTTGGGGTGTTTGCTTTCCAAAATGGGTTATTTTGTGGGTGTTTTCATTGTCCTGGTCTCCAGGGCCTTCAAAAGTGTGATAGGTAGTTAGAAAATTAAATTGTATTTGTAATTGTAATTTATGCCTCTAGAACGCCTGAAGGTGCTACTTGGTTGTTGGGCCTCTGTATGTGTCCAGACTGTGGAAAAGTCTCCCATATGTAGTAGCGCTATGCTTAGGAGGAGTTTTGGGGTGTATTTCTTGGTATGTCTTGGTATATCTTGTTATTTTTGACATTTTTGTGAAAAAAAATCTTAATTTTAAGGGAAATTGTGGGAAAAAAATTGCAACTTCAAAAACTCACTATGCCTCTAACTAAATACCTTGGACTGTCTTTTTTCCAAAAAGGGGTCATTTAGGGAGTATTTGTACTGCCTTGAAATTTTAGGGCTTCAAGAAATGAAAAGGGCAGTCAGTACATCAGGATTGATCAATTTTCAATGATACGTAGCATAGCTTGTAGACACTATGACTTTCACACAAACCAATTACACTTTACACAAAAATGATTTTTTTGTTACCAAAGACATGTAGCAAAATTCATTCTGGCCTAAATTGACTAAGCAATTTGATTTTATTGGATTGTTTTCAAAACAAAGTAGAAAATGTTTTTTTTTCAAAATGTTCCCTCTTTTTTTGCTTCTATTGCGAAAAATATAAAACCCAGCGGTGAATAAATACCACCAAAAGAAAGCTCTATTTTTGTGAAAAAAGGATAAAACTTTATTTGGGTTAAATATAGCATGACTGAGTAATTGGCTCTTAAAGTGTGAGAGCACTGGAGGCTGAAAATTGGTCTGGGCAGGAAGGGGGTAAGTGCCAAGTATTGAGGTGGTTAAATAATAAAACTCATTTTATAATTATTATTATTTATTTTATTATTATTTTTTTTATAAAGGAAGTCAGGGGCCCCCTTTGCCAGAGGGGCCTTGGCAATCGCCCTCTTGTGCCCCCTCTGGCACTGTGGAGTGGGGAAGGTTTAGAACCCCTATCAGGTTTTAACTGCTATAATAGTCTTCAACTGCTATAATAGTCTCCAAACCTCTCTGGTTTAGCTTTCCTTTGTGTGCTATTGACAACTTTTTGCCAGACAGGAAGTGAGGGGAACTCTCAAACAGCAACACCAACTGAAATAAAAATGCTTTTTTTCAGTAGAGGAGGGGAAGACTAGAACCCTGTCAGACTTTTAATTCTAAGTTGCAGATTTTTCCTCTTCCTGTCTAGAGAAAGAGTTGTCAGCAGGACAGGATGTAGGAGGAAATCTCTCTAAGTGAGCCCCATATATTGGCAAAAACCCGACAAGAATTCCAAACCTAGGAAAAAAGTCTTTGGCTTAACATGCCGAAACTCCAGCCAAAACTTTTTGGATTTGTATGGTGTTGAACCTCTAAAGACAGGGGACAGAATAATAGAAAGAGTCAGAGGCTCATACTATTTTCCACTCAATTAAAGCATCACAGTGACCACACTAGGCCTTATGTTTTGAAAAGGATTCATAAGGAGAAACCTTTTTGTTGCCCTGTTAATTATCTTCATGCCATTTTGTATCCCTCAATGGAAAATATCAGCTGATTGTTGTGTGTAACAAAGGCACTCTGGATTCTATGTTCAACAGCAACTGTGGTTTTGGTGTTGTCATGCACAGTGCATATCTGATTGTGGTCGCTGAAATCAGTGTAAATAATTGCAAATGAATGCCATAATGCCTGAGTGGATTGCTGGCAGCTCCTCATTGCCTTTCACAGTTTATGCATTACAAACTATCAGTCTCTCACCATCTGGAATCATAACTTATTGAAACATTGTTTGGTTTCACAGATGGGTCACACTTGGTTATTGAAGCTTCGCATTTTTTTTCCTTAAAGTGATATTAAAGCAGTATTAAACCTAAAAGAAAACATTTATTATTTTGCAGCGTAAACATTCTTAGATGTGATGGCTGCATTCATTTTATTTTTTAGGATCTCTTTTTTTCTATTTTCACCTTGTGATCCAGCCAGTAAGTCTGTTGTTTCTCAACAGAACAAGCTCTCTTGCAGTTACAAGGATAAGACAACCCATTTGACACTGACAGGTGTGTTTAACATGATCAGCTTTTATGTATGTAATATCTTTATCCCAAAAGGAAAACAACTGTTTGCTGTAACTGATTGTAATGTATTAGCAGCAGTTCCGTGTACATTTCTTACCATATTTAAATCTGTCAGTACATATAATACTCCCTTCCCCCAGACTGACAATTCTGCTGTCCGAATCTCCCCTCTGTTCTCCTTCATCCAGATTGGGGGCAGTCAAATACAGGAGGTGTGTTATTGGCAAGATTGCCAGGTGAAAATAGAAGGTAAAAAGCCTGGAAAAAAGAGAACCAATACAGCCTCTAGCTCTAATAATTGGTAAGCTGCAATAAATAACATTTTTAATTTTGGGTTTAACACCGCTTTAAACCCTCCGGTTTTTTTTTAAGCATCATCAGCAGCTGATTTACTCACTTACAGAGTATGCAGACTTATCTTTTAATCCTAGCTTATGTTTATGCTTAAGCTGGTGCTAGTGCCGCTACCTCAAGTTTCTCTTTCAGCAGAACCCCCTTGTATCCAGTGATCGGTGCTGTGTCACACAGCCCCATAGTCTAGGTTGGCAAGGCACTATTCTCCTCCACCTCCTCCTCCATCCCTTCTTCAAGCTAATAGAGAGGCTGGAGACTACTCTGTACACTGTTGGTGAAGTTGTCCTGTAAAAACGAGCTCTCTCATGTACTTCTGTAACTGCAGACTGTGGAGAAATTCATCTTCAAAGTTTACAACAAAGGCACAGAAACCTTAAGTGCTGGTTCACACCAGCGATCTCGCAGAGCGCGCATGTGATTTGCACCGCACTGCAGTGCAAATCACATGCGATGTCCGTGTGAGGCGATTTCAGCCATACAGATATTATGGCTAATATCGCATCGCATTTGGATCAAACTCGCACAGGACCCTTTTTTTGTCCACACCAGAATCGGATCGCAGGGGTGTTCACACCCTTGCGATCCGATTCATGTCCGAACTGTCAGTTCGCAGTGCGATATGCGAGCTGAAACGGGGGTGTCATTAACAATCTATTGACACTCCTGGCAGTTCACATGTGCTGGGGTTTGTATGCATCAGTGAGACTCTTTCTTTTTGCCGCAGTACACGTAGAGTTCCATCGGTCGCTTCCTCCCATAAGTGTCCCTCATTCTGAAGTTCAAAAGTTGGGGGGTATGTATATGTATTTGCCGCAATGTAAGTGCCGATAGGGTGTTTTGCCAACTAACCAGTATAAAGCATACAAAGGAAAGGGCGGCTATATCCTCATATGGAATAAAGCTCACAGAGAGGATAACCGAGCGGTTAATGAAAGGTAAAAACAGTCTTGCTGTAAGTGGCTAAAAGCATGTATTTATTGTAGCAAAATGTATCAAATCCAATAAATAGTGAGTTCAATAGCTCACATAAACCATACAGTATATCACACCCAATGATCCTTCACCAGAACAATAAAAACAATGTCAATATAATAACGTCCAGACATCAGTATTTATGTGGGGTACACAAATTAGAGCAATATTGCTGTGTAATGTTGCATAATGCAGTAGTCTAAGCCAAAGTCCACCTAAGGCCCGGGGTCTCCCCAAACGATAATAAGAGCTGATGGCAAAGCAAAACGGTTACAGGAAAGGCAGACTGCTCCTGATCCATATTGAAAGTAGAATTGCAGAGTCCCATAGATGGCTGTGTGATGTAACTAATCAGTTGGATACTGAAGCTTTGACTGCAACAAAGTCTATCTATGCTGACCCCAGTTTGACAGATATTTACGTGATAATGTCAACAGTTCAAAATGTATCAAAACATATGCTGACGTATTGCTGATGATTAGGGATCATGCACACAGGACGTTTTTACAGCTGCTGTTAGGGGCATTTGATGTTTTTTTTTAACTGCCTCTAAAAGCCCTTCAATGTTAGCCTATGTGTCCATGCACACATAAACTCTCAGACGCATAAGCATTTAGGGGAGGTAGAAAAAAAAACATCAGCCTGTGCTTCCAGGAGCAGTAAAAACGAGCTGTAAAAATGAAAAACGCCTCTAAAAGCGTCAAGCCACATTTAGCCGCATTTTTAGCTCTGCTGTAGTGCTGGCATTTTTCACTGTGTGTATAAGCCCTAAGAGAGGGGGAGAGAGAGAAAACAACTCCTTATGCAAATTGTTATTAACAGAGGACAGAATTAAAATTAGACTTTGGAAACTTAACATTAATAAATCACCAGGACAAGATGGCTTACATCCAAGGGTACTTAGGAAATTCAGTCAAGTAATTGCCAGACCGTTGTTCCTAATTTTTACTGACAGTCTACCGACTGGAATGGTACCAGCTGGTTGGAGGAAAGCCAATGTAGCACCAATATTTAAAAAGGGCCCAGAATACATCCCTGGGAATTACAGACCAATTAGCCTAACATCAATAGTATGCAAGCTCTTGGAAGGGATGATAAGGGACTACATACAAGATTTTAGTAATGAGAACAGTATCATTAGCAGTAATCAGCATGGATTAATGAAGAATCGTTCTTGCCAAACCAATCTATTAACCTTCTATGAGGAGGTGGGTTGTCATCTAGATAAAGGAAGGCCTTTACATGATGTATCTGGATTTTGCAAAAGCATTTGACACAGTTCCCCATAAACGTTTACTGTACAAAATAAGGTCCGTTGGCATGGACCATAGGGTGAGTACATGGATTGAAAACTGGCTACAAGGCCGGGTTCAGAGGCTGATGATAAATGGGGAGTACTCAGAATGGTCAGGGGTGGGTAGTGGGGTCCCCCAGGGTTCTGTGCTGGGATCAATCCAATTTGATTTGTTCATAAACGACCTGGAGGATGGGGTAAACAGTTAAATCTCTGTATTTGCAGACAATACTAAACTAAGCAGGGCAATAACTTCTCCGCAGGATGTGGAAACCTTGCAAAAAGATATGAACAAATTAATGGGGTGGGCAACTACATGGCAAATGAGGTTTAATGTAGAACAATGTAAAATAATGCATTAGGGTGGCAAAAATATTAATGCAATCTATACACTGGGGGAGAACCTCTGGGGGAATATAGGATGGAAAAGGACCTGAGGATCCTAGTAGATGATAGGCTCAAAAATGGCATGCAATGCCATGCTGCTGCTAACAAAGCAAGCAGAATATTTGCATGTATTAAAAAGAGGATCAACTCCAGAGATAAAACGATAATTCTCCCGCTCTACAAGACTCTGGTCTGGCCGCACCTAGAGTATGCTGTCCAGTTCTGGGCAGCAGTCCTCAGGAAGGATGTACTGGAAATGGAGCGAGTACAAAGAAGGGCAACAAAGCCAATAAAGGGTCTGGAGGATATTCGTTATGAGGAAAGGTTGCAAGCACTGAACTTATTCTCTCTGGAGAAGAGACGCTTGAGAGGGGATATGATTTCAATTTACAAATACCATACTGGTGACCCCACAATAGGGAGAAAACATTTTCGCAGAAGGGAGTTTGACAAGACACATGGCCACTCGTTAAAATTAGAAGAAAAGAGGTTTAAACTTAAACTACGTAGAGGGTTCTTTACTGTAAGAGCGGCAAGGATGTGGAATTCCCTTCCATAGACAGTGGTCTCAGCGGGGATCATCAAAAGTTTCAAAAAACTATTAGATAAGCACCTGAACAACCACAACATACAGGGATATACAATATAATACAGACATATAATCACACACATAGGTTGGACTTGATGGACTTGTGTCTTTTTTCAACCTCACCAACTATGTAACTATGTAAATGTACTATCTGTTGATCTATGACTTTTAACATAGAGTCCAAGCCAGTCAGTGTGGCTTACACACAGGAGAGCTTGTGAAGGATAAAAGAGCTGTTTTAACACACAAAACAAGCACCTTAACCAGTATTATATATTAAGGAAAACAGACTGGGAGAATGGTATCACTGATGTTTCATTTAATCTTCTAAAAACACCTGACAATAAGTTAGTTCAGTGTTTAACCCAGGGGGACCAAAGTCTGGAGCTTATATATCCACCACTTCTCCTTTTTGAGAAGGACCCTATTGAAGTCTCCTCTCCTGGGGGACAACTTAAGGGCATAGATACCCTTGATCTTCATGCCCTCCATGCTGCCCCCATGTACCTTTTTGGAAATGCTTGACCAGGGGCTTCTCAGGGTCCTTCTCTTTCAATTCCCTCATATGCTCACAGATCTTAATGCAAAGTTGTTTTTTTGTTTTTCTAATATAAAATGTATTGCATGGATAGGTGAACATATAGATTGCCCTAAAGGTGGAGCAATTGATCAAGTCCTAAATGGTGTAACTTTTTCATTCTCAGGGTCCATAAAAGTTGCTGCATGGTCCACAAAGGGACACATTTAGCATTTGCCACAAGGGAACATTCTCTTGGCTCTGGGATATTTGGATAGCCAATTGCTATCAGGTGTCTTTACAAACTCTGCTATGAACTAAAACATCGCCAAAATGACATGCCCTGCGAGCACTTGATAAATTGCTCCACCTCATGGTAATCTATATGCTCACCTGTCCATGCAATAAGCTTTATATTGGAAAAACAAAAAGACAACTTTGCATTGGGATTGCTGAGCATATGAGGGAAATGAAAGAGAAGGACCCTGATAAGCCCCTGGCCAAGCATTTCCAAAAGGTACACGGGGCAGCCTGGAGGGCATGAAGATCAAGGGTATCTATGCCCTTAAGTTGTCCCCCAGGAGAGGAGACTTCAATAGGGTCCTTCTCGAAAAGAAGAAGTGGTGGATATATAAGCTCTGGGCTTTGGTCCCCCTGGGATTAAACATTGAACTAAATTGTCAGGTCTTTTTAGAAGATTAAATGAAACATCAGTGATACCATTCTCCCAGTCTGTTTTCACGACTATATAATACTGATTAAGGTGCTTGTCTTGTGTGTTAAAACATCTCTTTTTTTCTTCACAAGTTCCACTGTGTGTAAGCCACACTGACAAACTGGCTTGAACTCTGTCAAAAGTCGTAGACCAACAGATAGTGCATTTGTATATACAATGGATGGATGAAACAAACTTATTTTATAAGAATGATTCACTGTGTCGCTTTAAGACAAACTAGTGGGTGGCCCCTCCCATGGATACTCACCGTATTTAGGAAGAACACAGCTGGGTTCATGTCATCCTGAGAAAGCTATGCTTCCACGTAAGTGAAACACGTTGATGTCACTGAGACATCATTGGACACATGTACTTTATTCGCCTTTGCACTTGCATTGCCAGTGGGAAACGCCGGAGTCCCCAGTAATGGCAGTGTGCAGCCTGCAGCACGGAATGGTGCTGTCAGAAGAAGCCTTCGTTCCGGTCCGGTCGTTTTTCACGCATTCCCGGCGGAACGGCCCATGCGCGTTCGCGGCTCGGCATTACGGCGCACGCGCACTGTTGCACACCCAACGTGATTCCCTGGGCAGCCTATAAAAGGCGCTCTGAGAATCAAACAAGTTGCTGGTTTGTCTCAGCTTCCTGTATTACCTGAACCTGTATCCTGTATCTCTGCCTGACTACCCGTTGTGACCCGGATTTGCCTTTGGACTTCTCTTGCCTCTCTCCTGGACCTGACCTCTGCCTGTTTATCGGATTCCCACCAATCTCCTGTGTTTGACCCTCGGCCTGTTACCTGGACTGTCTCCTGTCTCCTAGCCTGACCTCCTGCTTGTACCTGGACTCTCTTTATCTTGTCACCTTACCTTGCAGATCTTGCAGTGCCATAGCACCATCCCGGTGTTTGATCCTCTGCTCAGCTCTGGACCTTCTGCCTGTTGTCTCTGACTGCACCTGCCTACCAGTACCTGCACAGCGCCTCTTCTCTATCAAGACCCCACAAGCAAGCCACCTACGGTCCATTGGGGAGCCTGTGCCTCTTTGTGCCGTTCACTTCCTGTTCCAACTCCAGGGGGCGGACTGCGCTTAGTCGCAAGGCGAAACCGCTCTCGGCATCTCGGCCTCGGTGAGTACTATCAGTGACAGTACAAACCAGCCATGTCTGAGGCCGACAGAGCGCGTTCCCCATTGGAGATCCTGTGTCAGCAGGTCTCGGCCCTCACTGAGGCCGTCCAGAAATTGCAAGACAGCTACGCCCAAATTGATGGCCGCCTTCAGCAGCTTTCCGGACCATCTCCAGCTCCCAGTGGAGCTTCCTCTCCTCAGATACCAACTAATCCCACTGTGGTCATGGCCGCTCCAGAACCTAGGGTTCTCACACCAGAGCGTTTCTCCGGCAATCGCAAGAAGTTCAGGGCTTTTAAAAAATGCTTGCTCTCTGTATTTGGCTCTGCAACCCAGGACCTTTTCGTCGGAGGTGGTAAAAGTTGGGTTCATCATTTCCCTCTTGGCCGATGAACCGCAAGCTTGGGCTCATAGCCTAATGGAACAGAGGAACCCTATACTGAATTCAGTAGATACCTTCTTCGAAGGTATGGCACAACTTTACGACGACCCCCAGCGCACGGCCACGGCCGAAGCCTTATTGCATAACCTGAGCCAAGGACGAAGACCAGTAGAGGACTATATCGTAGAGTTCCGGAAATGTTCAGCTGATACTGGCTGGAATGAACCTGCCCTTAAATATCAGTTCTGTCAAGGGCTGTCTGAAGCATTGAAGGATGAGCTGGCCGGGATTGAGACCCCTGATTCTTTGGAAGACCTCATCCAAATTAGCACCAAACTGGATCGTCGCATGCGTAAGCGACGCACGGAGCGCTTCCAGACTCCTCGCCCTACCTGGATGATGCCTAAACCGGCTCCTATCCATCCACCTTACACAGCTCCACCAGTTCCTACCGCTCCTGAAGCTGAACCAATGCAACTTGGTCTAGTCCGTGCCCCACTCACTTCAGAGGAAAGACTACGTAGGCGCCAGGGCAATCTGTGCCTTTATTGTGGGGGTTCTGGACACTTCCTTCGTTCTTGCCCCGTGAGACCCAGTAAGTCCTACCTATGGTCTGCTATTAATCAACAAGTCACCGGTTCTTCTCAGCCTTATGTTACTCTTTTTATCTCCTTACAGCTTCCGGAAAAGGAGGTTCACTTACCGCTATAATTGACTCCGGAGCATGTAGCTGTTTTTTGGAAGCCTCATTAGCCGCAAGCTTGCATGTTCCTTTGACCACGAAGAACCAAAGTCTACGGATCCACCTAGCCGATGGGTCTCTTCCCCGCTCTGGGCCCATCACGCAGGAAACCAGACCCATCCTTACCACCACTGATACTGGCCACCAAGAATACCTGCGCTTTGATATCATCTCTTCTCCGATGTTCCCCATTATCTTGGGACTCCCATGGCTTCAAGCCCACGCACCACAGATCAACTGGAACAAGAAAGAAGTCTCTTTCTCATCCCAATATTGCTCCAGACATTGCTCCCTTCCGGCCCCAGCCTCTGTTTCTACCATTGCAACCATGTTCAATAGTCTGCAACATGTACCCAAAAGCTACCTAGAATTCAGAGATGTATTTGATAAACAGGCAGACTGTCTACCACCTCATCGGCCTTACGACTGCCCTATAGACCTGTTGCCGGGTGCTGAAATTCCTTTTGGTCGCATTTTTCCTTTGTCCGAAACAGAATTAAAGGCTCTTAAAACATACATTGATGAAAATCTTGAAAAAGGATTAATTCGCTCCTCCTCATCACCGGCTGGAGTTGGTATTTTCTTTGTAGAAAAAAAAGATGGATCCCTGCGACCTTGCATCGATTACAGGGAATTAAATAAAATTACCGTCAAGAATCGGTACCCGCTTCCTCTCATCCCGGAATTATTCCAACGTTTCAGATGCGCTCGCATCTTTTCCAAACTGGACTTGCGTGGCGCATATAATCTCATCCGGATCTGAGCAGGCGATGAATGGAAGACCGCCTTTAGATCCAGGTTTGGACACTATGAGTACCTGGTAATGCCGTTTGGACTCTGTAATGCCCCGGCCACGTTCCAACACCTAGTGAACGATATCTTTCGTGAATATCTTGACAACTTTCTAGTAGTCTACTTTGACGACATTCTCATTTTTTTCAGCCACCATGGAACTCCATCGGGTACATGTCAAACTGGTTTTCTCGATTCTCAGAAAACACAAATTATACCTCAAGGCGGAGAAATGTGAATTTGAGAAGACTACAGTGCAATTCTTAGGATTCATAATCTCAATTGACGGCGTTGCAATGGACCCCCAGAAGGTCAAAGCAATCCAGGATTGGCCAGCTCCTGTGGACAGAAAAGGGGTACAACGGTTCTTACATTTCTCCAACTTCTACCGAAGATTCATTGTAGGGTTTTCAGCTATCGTGGCTCCCATTACTCAACTGACAAGCCAGCAAAATCGTTTTCAATGGTCCTTGGAGGCTCAGGAAGCATTTCTAAAATTGAAAGCACTATTCTCGTCTGCACCAGTCTTACGACACCCGGATCCAGCCCTGTCTTTTATTCTGGAAGTCCCCCCAGATAAAGTCTTATAAGGCGAAACGCGTCGGTAGACTCCACTGCCTGCCATAATTTTACTTGAAGCGCTTTTTTTACTACTGAAATGTAAGTTGTTTACTTATTTTTAATAAATTTGCTTTACAAAAACGGTATTATGCTATGTGGCCCCCCTCCTTTATTTTCATATGGGCTATCCCTCTGAGATGATCCATGGGAAGGTTTGCCATCCATTTCAAAGAAAGTTCCTTCACGATTCTGGATACATTTGGAGTTTTGTCGCCATCCAGTTGGGAGGTCCTTCCTTTTGATTACCTGTTGGTGATACAAGCTAGATTGACTCATTGAACGTATGTTCTTATGAGTTCAATCCCTCTGGTAAGCCTTCACTCTTTCTATGTGGAGGGTCCATCACACCCAATTCTTTGCATGTGTTATCCACGTGGTGATTAAGGAATTATATACCCTTTGGACTAACAACAGTCTTTTGTATTTGAAGAGACACCTGAAGAGTACCAGAGACTTAATTTTAAATTTTTTTAATTTTTTCTTTTTTAATTTTTTGTATATTGTGGATTGACATAGACTTTTCTTTTTCATATTTTTATATAAGTTATATCATAAGCTTCTAAAAATCTATAGCGCTACACCTGTCCATGCACTTATTTTTGACAAAATCCTTATTTGTTGTGTGAGCTGCTGTTTTGTTGGGTAAGCGCAGGATTAAACTTTTTTCTCCTTTGTCTATTCTGGAAGTTGATGCCTCAGAGACCGCTACTGGTGCCATCCTCTCACAAAGACAAGGGCTCATTACATCCCGTGGCTTTTGCATCCCAGAATTTAAGCATCCCCGAGAGAAACTATGATGTAGGCGATAGGGAGTTACTGGCCATCAAATTCGCCTTAGAGGAGTGGAGATATCTGCTTGAAGGGGCGTCCAATCCTATCATGATCTTTACTGACCACAAAAACCTGGAATACCTGCGAACTGCTAAATGTCTAAGACCCAGGCAAGCCCGATGGGCTCTCTTCTTTTCCCGATTTAACTTTCACATATCTTATAGACCAGGTTCAAAGAACGGAAAAGCGGACGCACTTTCAAGGATGTTCCATGAAACTTCCCAGGTAACAGAGCCAAGTACCATCTTGTCTCCGCAAAATTTCCTCCTGGTTACTCAAGGAGACCTAATGTCCACAATCAAATCCACATCCGCTCAATGCTCTGAATCCCTCGTATTTTCTATGGAGAAACACAATGATCTATTTTGGTCTCATGGAAAAATCTTCGTCCCGCTGGAATATAGGCTCCTAACCCTACAGTCCTTTCATGACCACAAGCTAGCAGGCCATTTTGGGTCACAAAAGACCATGGAATTGATCTCACGTTCCTTTTGGTGGCCAGGCTGGAGACAAGACTGCAAAAACTATGTTTCATCCTGCATTCCGTGCCAGCGCAGCAAGGGCTCAAATACAAAGTCGTGGGGCCTACTCAAACCCTTGTCCATCCCTGAACGCCCATGGGCGGAAATCTCCATGGACTTTATTGTGGATTTACCTCCATCAGGGGGGTTCACGACTATCTTTGTCGTAATTGATCGACTCTCAAAAATGGCACACTTTCTGCCCATGGTGGGTACTCCCTCTGCCTCCGCTACTGCTAACATGTTTTTTAAAGAAATTATCAGGCTTCATGGTACCCCGGTGAGCATCACCTCTGACAGAGGGGTTCAATTTACTTCAAAGTTTTGGAAGGAATTATGCAAGACCTTGGAAATAAAAATTTGCTTGTCTTCTGCTTATCATCCTCAAAGTAACGGCCAGACGGAGAGGACAAATCAAACCCTGGAAAAATACCTCCGATGCTTCTGTTCCGATTCCCAGGATGAATGGTCCTCCCTCCTGCCATATGCAGAATTTGCATATAACAACTCCATCCATTCCGCTACCAACCAGACACCTTTCTGGTCCAATTTTGGATTTCACCCTTCTTTTCTCCCAGTTTCCATCCCTGAATTATCTGTCCCTGCAGTGCAGGACCGAGTAAACTCTATCCAGTAAAATTTCCAAAGGATCAAAGCAGCGATGCAAAAAGCTCAGGATGACTACCAAAAGTACTACAACAGGGGAAGGAAGGAGAACCAGGCCTTTAAAGTAGGCAAAGAAGTGTGGCTATCAACTATCTATCTCAGACTGCCAATTCCCTCCCGGAAACTGGGGCCAAAGTTTATAGGTCCTTTTAAAATAAAAAGAGTAATCAACGCAGTCGCTTTTGAATTAGCTCTTCCTGATGCTTACAAAGTGCACCCAGTCTTCCATGCATCCCTCTTAAAACCTATTGCTCCCAGCCTTTTTTCTAACAGAGAAAAACCTCCACCGCCACCGGTTCTAATCGACGGAGAAGACGAGTTTGAGGTAGAAAAAATTCTAAATTGCAGAAAATATGGCAGACAGCTGCAGTATTTAATCAAATGGAAGGGGTATCCTTCTGAGGATAACTCTTGGGAACCAGCCAGGAATCTACATGCTCCTCAGCTTCTCCAGGCTTTTCACCGAGAACATCCAGAACTGATGTCAACCTTGGGTGTCCAGAGGCCACCCCTCAGGGGGGCACTGTCAGAAGAAGCCTTCGTTCCAGTCCGGTCGTTTTTCACGCATTCCCGGCGGAACGGTGTTCCGGCGCATGCGCGTTTGCGGCTCGGCGTTACGGTGCTCGCGCACGCGCACTGGTGCACACCCAACGTGATTCCCTGGCCAGCCTATAAAAGGCGCTCAAAGAATTCCATCAAGTTGCTGGTTTGTTTCAGCTTCCTATATTACCTGAACCTGTATCCTGTATCTCTGCCTGACTACCCGTTGTGACCCGGATTTGCCTTTGGACTTCTCTTGCCTCTCTCCTGGACCTGACCTCTGCCAGTTTATCGGATTCCCACCAATCTCCTGTGTTTGACCCTTGGCCTGTTACCTGGACTGTCTCATTGTCTCCTAGCCTGACCTCCTGCTTGTACCTGGACTCTCTTTATCTTGTCACCTTACCTTGCAGATCTTGCAGTGTCATAGCACCATCCCGGTGTTTGATCCTCTGCTCAGCTCTGGACCTTCTGCCTGTTGTCTCTGACTGCACCTGCCTACCAGTACCTGAACAGCGGCTCTTCTCTATCAAGACCCCACAAGCAAACCACCTACGGTCCATTGGGGAGCCTGTGCCTCTTTGTGCCGTTCACTCCCTGTTCCAACTCCAGGGGGCGGACTGCGCTTAGTCGCAAGGCGAAACCACTCTCGGCATCTCGGCCTCGGTGAGTACTATCAGTGACAGGTGCCTGATGGGTCCATCAGTGTGATAACGGCTGTATGTTAACTGCTGAACAACAGGAGTGATCCTGGCACCAACTTAAACTACTTTTAAGTCCACTGAACTTGATGGGTAACTGGAACACAGGATCCATATACTTTAAAATGTGAAGCTGGAGCTAACTGAAGATCTGGCAGTTCCCCCGTGATGGCCCACACGATTACCATAACAGCATGCATAGTGGAATCATAGGGGTATGGTAAGATCTGCTTGCTCTTTTTTTCATTAGGATATCCGGCATTACCAGTCACCTTGTTTTTATATGGACTCGTTATAACTGCTGCCATAGGGACTGGAACGGCAATTTGCAAAAAGAGTTGGGTTCTCTCCCCCCGCCCTTATCAGCAATACGTCAGCCTATGATTTGAGACATTGATTGAGACATCAGGAGCAATTTGCCTTTCTAATAGCATAGGTTTGCTTTGCCATCAGCTCTTATTATCATTTGGGGAGACCCCGGGGCTTATGTGGATTACACAATTTGGCTTAGACTACTGCATTATGCAACATTATATGGCAATATTGCACTAATTTGCATACCCCACATAAATACTGATGTGTGGACATTACTATAGTGACATTGTTTTTATTGTTCTGGTGAAGGGACATTGGGTGTGATATACTGTATGGTTTATGTGAGCAATTAAACTCACTATTTATTGGATTTGAAACATTTGAAACATTTTATTACAATAAACACATGCTTTTAGCCACTTAAAGCAAGCCTGTTTTTGCCTTTCATTAACAGAATCATATAAGTAACTGAAATAAAATAAAAATAATAAATAAATAGTCAGACCCTATACTAAAAGGGCTGTGCACACCCACACAAACTAGATGCTGGTTGCAAGGATTACATGGGTCCAGGGGTTGGAAGCTTCATGCCACCCAATCCTCTAAAACTTTTCCAGGCTCCAAGACCTAAACCAGGATTTACCAATCCTGGAAAAAATTGAAAGGCCAGTTCAATACTAGGGATGAGCTTCGAGTTCGAGTCGAACTCATGTTCGACTCGAACATTGGCTGTTAGCAAGTTCGCCGAACAGCGAACAATTTGGGGTGTTCGCGGCAAATTCGAATGCCGCAGAACACCCTTTAAAAGTCTATGGGAGAAATCAAAAGTGCTAATTTTAAAGGCTTATATGCAAGTTATTGTCATAAAAAGTGTTTGGGGACCCGGGTCCTGCCCCAGGGGACATGGATCAATGCAAAAAAAAGTTTTAAAAACGGCCGTTTTTTCAGGAGCAGTGATTTTAATAATGCATAAAGTCAAACAATAAAAGTGTAATATCCCTTTAAATTTCGTAGCTGGGGGGTGTCTATAGTATGCCTGTAAAGGGGCGCATGTTTCCCATGTTTAGAACAGTCTGACAGCAAAATGACATTTCGAAGGAAAAATTTAATTTAAAACTACCCGCGGCTATTGCATTGCCGACAATACACATAGAAGTTCATTGATAAAAACGGCATGGGAATTCAACACAGGGAAACCCCGAACCAAAATTTAAAAAAAAAATGATGTGGGAGTCCCCCTAAATTCCATACCAGGCCCTTCAGGTCTGGTATGGATTTTAAGGGGAACCCCGCGCCAAAAAAAAAAAATGGCGTGGGGTCCCTCCAAGAATCCATACCAGACCCTTATCCGAGCACGCAACCTGGCATGCCGCAGGAAAAGAGGGGGGGACGAGAGTGCGGCCCCCCCCTCCTGAACCGTACCAGGCCACATGCCCTCAACATTGGGAGGGTGCTTTGGGGTAGCCCCCCAAAACACCTTGTCCCCATGTTGATGAGGACAAGGGCCTCATCCCCACAACCCTGGCCGGTGGTTGTGGGGGTCTGCGGGCGGGGGGCTTATCGGAATCTGGAAGCCCCCTTTAACAAGGGAACCCCCAGATCCTGCCCCCCCCGTGTGAAATGGTAAGGGGGTACTTACCCCTACCATTTCACTAAAAAACTGTCAAAAATGTTAAAAATGACAAGAGACAGTTTTTGACAATTCCTTTATTTAAATGCTTCTTCTTTCTTCTATCTTCCTTCATCTTCTTCTGGTTCTTCTGGCTCTTCTGGTTCTTCCTCCGGTGTTTTCGTCCAGCATCTCCTCCGCGGCGTCTTCTATCTTCTTCTCCTCGGGCCGCTCCGCACCCATGGCATGGAGCGAGGCTCCAGCTCTTCTCTTCATCTTCTTCTTCATCCTGTTCTCTTCTTCCTTCTTCTCTTCTTCTCTTCTTCATTTACTTCTCCGGGCCACTCCGCATCAATGCTGGCATGGAGAGAGGCTCCCACTGTGTGACGGCGTCTCCTCGGCTGACGGTTCTTAAATAACGGGGGGCGGGGCCACCCGGTGACCCCGCCCCCCTCTGACGTCCGGTGACTTGACGGGACTTCCCTGTGACGGGACTTCCCTTCCCTTTTTTTTTTTTTGGCGCGGGGTTCCCCTTAAAATCCATACCAGACCTGAAGGGTCTGGTATGGAATTTAGGGGGAACCCCACGTCATTTTTTTCCAAAATTTTGGCCGGGGTTCCCCTTAATATCCATACCAGACCTGAAGGGCCTGGTATGGAATTTAGGGGGACTCCCACGTCATTTTTTTTTTTAAATTTTCGTTCGGGGTTTCCCTGTGTTGAATTCCCATGCCGTTATTATCAATGAACTTCTATGTGTATTGTCGGCAATGCAATAGCCGCGGGTAGTTTTAAATGTAATTTTTCCTTCGAAATGTCATTTTGCTGTCAGACTGTTCTAAACACAGGAAACATGCACCTCTTTACAGGCATACTATAGACACCCCCCAGCTACGAAATTTAAATTGATATTACACTTTTTTTGTTTGACTTTAAGCATTATTAAAATCACTGCTCCTGAAAAAATGGCCGTTTTTAAAACTTTTTTTTGCATTGATCCATGTCCCCTGGGGCAGGACCCGGGTCCCCAAACACTTTTTTATGACAATAACTTGCATATAAGCCTTTAAAATTAGCACTTTTCATTATTCATGTTCGTGTCCCATAGACTTTAACGGTGTTCGCGTGTTCGAGCGAACTTTTTTCCTGTTAGCATGTTCTGGTGCGAACCGAACAGGGGGGTGTTCGGCTCATCCCTATTCAATACACACATAACACTCTGCAGGTAACTGTTCTGACAGAAGACATTCATCACATGCATACTATTTTCCATCAAACTCTTCAATTACGATTGTGCCATCTGGCACTTTTATCAATACTTTTATCAATACTTCTTTCGATACCGCCTTTTTAACCTCTTTTGGGTTACAGACAGAATTTCTGCCATTTCTTTTTCATTTTTCAGCCCTTCCACCTTGCAAGGTTTGTCTGCTACTGCAGCATGTTTGCCCTTGACCTTAAAGCGGAGTTCCAACTGCACTCACCTTTCTGGGATGTATCGTCACTCGATTGCCAATTTCATAGAGGAAGATATCTTATATTCCTCTTTCCTGGCAATTTCTATATTGCTTGTGGGCAGGTGAAGCCCACAAGCACTATCTTCCTGGATCAGGTGCAGCTGAGTGACCAGCATGCACCACCCGTTCTCGCGCATGAACAGGAGGTACGGCTCGCAGTGCCGTACACTTCTGACATTGTCATCACAACGGGCGTCGGTGTCGGAAGTGCCCGCACACATCTCCCAGGAGCACTAGCGAGCACGGGTCTCGAGGGAAATGATGTCAGGTGCCAGGGAGAGGAAGAGGCAGATTACAAGGCACCCCTTAGCAACAGCCAGGAAAGAGTGAGTAAAAAAATATTTTTTTTTTTTCCAAATGTTGTTGCTTAGGTTTATTGCTGATGAATACCACAAAGTAAATTTTATGGGTGGCTGGTAAGCTGGTCAGTAACCTGGGACTTCAATAAAAGAAATGCTTTCCATCAAACCGCTATATAGAGAAGCCTCCAAAATCTTAGATACCTTACATTTAGGGTAAAGTAGCCATTTTGCATAGATGCTAGTAACAGAGATGGTTTTTATAGGTGGGAAGTGTCCAATAGAAGTACTGAATGGCTTTCTATGATCTGAATGTCTATTTAAATACATTTAGATGTCCTAAGCATGTATGCAAAAAAGATAAATGAAAAGATAGACGATCATTAACTACACAAAAGCACAATGTGGCAAATGTGTATCTATATTGTAAGACTAATTGGCTGAATTATACAGTTTCTCTTGAAGACAAGTAAATCTCATACCTGCTAAGATTGTAAAATATTTCATGCTCATAACCTATCAATACATTCTGCCAGCATTGCAGATGATTCTTTGGTCCCTGTACTGCCGTTTTGTAAAGACATACCTAGCCTGCTGCATCCCAAATTATTTAACAGACATGCTTTCGTGACTATCTATCTTACAAACCCAAAACCCCCCCACCAAGGACATGACTAAATTTTACTAACATTTGATCCTATGCATTTAAAAACATGGTTGGCATTTTAAAGTACACCTGTCATTAAAGAAATTTGGAGGCAGATATACTTTTAAAAAATACGAGCTGCCTGGTTGTTAAGTTGATTCAGTACTTCCTGAACCATTAAAAAAGTATACAAATCTGGGAAGTTAGAGAAATGTCCTGCACACTTATGCCCCGTACACACGGTCGGACTTTGTTGACATTCCGACAACAAAATCCTAGGATTTTTTCCGACGGATGTTGGCTCAAACTTGTTGTGCCTACACACGGTCGCACAAAGTTGTCGGAATTTCCAATTGACAACCACGCGGTCACGTACACCACGTACGACGAGACTAGAAAAGGCCGGTTCAGAACCAAGCGCGGCACCCTTTGGGCTCCTTTTGCTAATCTCGTGTTAGTAAAAGTTTGGTGAGAGACGATTAGCGCTTTTTCAGACTCGTGGCTTTCAGATCATTTTCTGCCGTTCAGTTTGTGCTTGTGGGTTTGTATCTGCTCTTCAGTGCGTGCAAGCAAGTTCCGCGTGACTTTAAGTAGTCATTGTATTCTTGTTAGTTCGTTACTGGTTTTCAGGTCGCTCTTCACAGGCCTTGCTGTTCTTCAGTGCGTTCTGTTACTTCGTTCTGAGCAGCCGACCGTTTTCTAGCCATGTTTCGTATGTGTACTCCTCGTAGAGTTCGTGCTGTGTGGGGGCTTGGTGTTGGGGTCCTGACCTTGACACAAGTCCAGTCCATGAACAGGGTGGGGAGGAGTTCATGGACCAAGAATTGGTTGCTTCAGCGTGACCAGTTCTCTCATATGCCTTTGTTCCGTGAGATCCGTGAGAAATATCCTGATGATTTCAGGAACTTTCTCCGGATGACGGACCCCGTATTTCACCGTTTGTTGGCTTCGCTGACCCCCTATATCAGCAGGCAGGATACCTGCATGAGGCAAGCCATCACTCAGGAGCAGAGGTTGGTCGCTACCTTGCGGTATTTGGCTACAGGGAGAAGCCTACAAGACTTGAAGTTCTCGACAGGCATCTCCTTCCAGGCTCTTCTTTGTGGACATTTACTGCTTGTGTTTGTTTGAGCTGACCCTGACAGAAATGTGTGGAGTGCAGAAAATGTTGTGATTGTGTAACCTTACAAAGCACTGTTGGCTGTTATTTATTAAATGCAAAGACACTTTTCACTACAAGTGCACTTGCAACTGCACTGAAACTGCACTTGTAGTGCAAAGTGGATTTGCCCTTAGGAAATTACCCCCATTTTCTCATAAAACAACAATTACATCACCCCAAAAGTGTTGTATTGTTGAGACAATAATCCACACATTCTTGATTAACAATCTTTTTAATACCTGCACAATCACATGTGCATTTACCAAAGGTTTTTCTGACAAACCAACATGTTTGTTGTATAACAATTTTTGTGGTGTCATTATCCAAAATCAAAATGTGCATTTTATAGAAAACAGGCCTGTGTAAAACCCACAAGAAAGACACAAATCTTGATCTTACAAAGTTCACATTAGGTAGAACTTGAAGGCAATATCAGACATGAGTATTTAGGAACTGGGTTTGATATAGCGTTCAGATGGGGGGAAATCACCCCTGGAAAAGCCAAATTTGGAAGATGCACACCAATTTCCCAATGTCAACATGTGCTAGCTGCCAACACAGGGGATCAAGGGACGTGTTTTGGGGAGAAAGCCCTTCCTCACCGCTACTTTATTATTGAGGAAGGGGTTGCACCCCCAAAACGCGTCCATTGATCTCCTGTGATGGCAGATAGCACATGTTGACACACTGTGTGCATCCTCCAAATTTGGCTTTGGGAAAAATCACAAAAACATTTCGCACATTGTAGCACACAAAAGAAGAAATTGATTTGGAGGGGTTTTATACTCTCCTCAAAACATCAATGATGTTTTTATATTTTGGAATAACATCATTGATGTTTTGCTTGATGTTTTCCAATTGTAAATTACACCCCATGATCTCCCCGATCAGGATCTGGGCACTTTCGGATGTGAAAGGATCTTCATCCACATTCTCACAATCACCTAAAAAGAGAGGAACCCAAAATAAATTAGGTCAAAAAAATAGCCGCCATCCATCTCTTATCTGAGCCTGTGGTTGCAGACACTCACCTGTTCCACTAGTTCCACCACGTCTTCATCCTCCTGCTCAGCTTGTGTTGGGGGGATTTCCCCTTCTTCCGGGGGGGGGCTCGGGTCTCCTCGGATGAGGGGTGTCCTCCGAGTCTTTTCTTCCCTATGTAAAACAAAAATGGTATAATTAGCACACAGATATTTGATGGCAGAACTATAAAGATGAAACATTGCTTGGAAGTGGGGTACAATTGTCTGTTTTAGCAGAGTTCCAAGATGTAGCTTTTTTAATGCCCTTTGTCAACCTGCAATACTTTACCTATTTGGTACAAGCTTCACAGATGGAGACCCCCCTATAGTATACACTGGAGCACCTGTGTGGCCCCCCTAATAAAAATGGTGTTCTGGGGTCCCACACTAGTGCTCCAGTGTCCAGATGTGAAAACAGCTGCTGAGTGTCTTCTAGTAACAAAGCCATCTACACAACCCAATTCTTTGAAGACAAGTATAGGGCGTCAAAATGGTGGCCAAATGCATATGGCCTAAACAATGGTATTTTATAGTCCGAAATAAAAATGTGTGATCCGAACGAATAATGTGCCCATGAACATGAAAGTTGCCATTTTAAACTGTACAACAGTTCCTAAAAGCACATGGAGCAGCACGAACGTAATAAACACAAGAACAATAGGAACACAGCACAACTACTTACTTTTTTGCAGCACTCTCCGGATCTTTCTGTACTGCTCATGTTCTCGTAATTTCAGGTCCGACCATCGCTTCCTGAGCTGATCTTTCTATCGTCGTACCCCGAATTTCCGGTGCAGACTCCTGACCACTTTCGCCATGATCTTGGCCTTTCGGACATTGTGGTTGGGGTAAGGCCCATACTTTCCATCATAGTCGGCCTTCTTCAGGATGTCCACCATCTCCAACATCTCCCCAAAGGACATATTTGAGTCCTTTAATCTCCTTCTGGATCGGAACGTTTCAGGCTCCGGCCTTTCCTCTTCCTCCTCATTGCTGTAATTAGCACGATCCTGCTGTATATCCGCCATGTGCTCTTCCTCCACTGCGCCGAACGAAAAGGGGCGGGGAATAGAATAGAAAGAACGTCAGGGGAGGGCGGAGTTATACGCATGCGCAGTGTGTATAAATCGTAACGCGCGCGTCTTACGTCTGATCTGTGAGCGGAGGAAGGGGCATCGGAGACGCCGATCGTGCTAACGAAGGTAGGATCTAAACTTGGGCCTATACTGCTTCGAAATGGAAGCCTATATTGTAACAAGATTAGGGGAGTTTGGCCTGACATTAGGGTTTGTCTTGTGTTGTGTCTTGCAGAGAAAATGGATGGGTTCAACAACCACAATTTCCTGCCCCTGTTTATTGACAAGTACAGGGAGCTGCCCTGTCTGTGGCAGGTGAGACACCCCCACTATAATCACAAACAGAAGAGGCAGGCAGCGCTGGAGAAACTGCTGGAGTTGGTGAAGCCGGTGGTCCCCACAGCAACCATCCCTTATTTAAAAGCAAAAATTGGTGGCCTGAGGAGCACATATCTTAGGGAGCGCAAGAAGGTCACAGATTCCCAGAGGCCTGGAGCTGCAGCAGATGACGTTAATGTCCCCAGGCTGTGGTACTATGAGAGACTGCGATTTCTGTCAGACCACACTGAAGTCAGGGAATCCCTCTCCACTCTTCCTTCCACTCTTCCTTCCATCCCAGCTGAGGCTTCCGATGTCCAACCTGGGCCTTCCAGCCAGGAAGAAATGGAGGAGCCCAGCTGGAGTCAGGTATAGCATTCTTCTACAGATTTCTGGCCAATAAATAAATGATGCTTACTAGATGTTATTATTGATCATTAATTGAAAGTGTTTTACATATCAATAGACAGTAGTGGGCACCCAAAATTGGGACAAGAATGAAAAATGCTGGGCTCAGAATGATAGTCTGTTATATTTGTTAACATTCAATTTGCAGCAGTCAGGAGGTGAAAATTGTGTGTGATTGATGAATAAAATACTAAAACTATGTCCCTTTTTCATACACAGGAAGACCTCAGCCAGGAGGAGGCTGTGGAATGTGGCAGTCAGGAGGAGGCGGGGATTATTAGTGTCAGCCAGGAGGAGGCGGGGATTAGTGTCAGCCAGGAGGAGGCGGGGCTAAGTGTCAGCCAAGAGAAGCCTGGGACAAGTCGCAGCCTGACTGAGTCTCAGGTTCCTCCCCTCCGCCTGCCACATAAACGAGCCAGGAAGGCCACTCCCAGTCCTGTGCAGAATTCAGCATACAGGCTGATCCAGGAGGCTTCGGCGTCCCTCAGAGCCTTCCCCAGTCCTGAAGAGGCCTTTGCCTGCATGGCTGCCACCACATTGCTGGGCATGCAGGAGGGCCAACGCAAGATCTCTGAGGACCTGATTTATAAAGTCCTACGTAAGGGGGGGAGTGGGGAACTGACACACAAGACGGATGTCATTGAGATGGACGATCCTCCTCCTCCTTCTCCTCCTGCCACAACTAGACCACCACAGCCAAAGGCTGGAAGGAAGCGTGGAAGGAAGACCAAAGAGTGATGACCCTGGGTTCAGTCTGGTCTGACAGAAGATGCAGTCTCTCGTATGACCACAGCCTGGGGACACAGATGTCATCTGCTGCTTTCCGGATCTCTGGGACTTCTGAACCAGACTGCCCTCCCTTAGATATGGACTCCTCAGGCCACCAATTTTGCTTTTAAATAATTGATGTCTGCCCTGGGGGTCCAAGGCTTCGCCCACTTCTACAGTTTCTCCAGCGTTGCCTCCCACTTTGTTTATAGTTGTGATCCCTTAATAAAAAATTTTTCGGTAAATTCTACTCTCCTGTGTGTTTTCATCCAAAAAGGACAGTTTGTTGGTGACGATTCAGGTACATTTCTAACATAAAATGTGAAATTAACAAGGGACAACACCAAAAAATCTCCTACAGATTAAATAGAACAACATATCAATGGTGTTGTGGGAACTTGTCACAAAAAACACACAAACATTTTCGGGAGTACAAATCAAAATCACCAAAAAAAAAATTAAAAAAGAGAAACACAAAAAAAGATTCTACATTAAATTCAAAAAAAAAAAAAAAAAATATGTTGTCAGATGTGAGAAATCAAAATATATTGAGGGAATCCCGATAAATAGTAACGAAAGAAGTTTGTGAGAAGTGTGTGCGAATATGAGCATCAAAACTAATATATTCTTGGCACATTATAAAGAAGAAGAGAGTGCGCTGTATTAAACCATTTTGAACATTGCAGTGTGACGAAAGTGCTGTATCCATTGCGAACGCTAAGTTTACCAGAACGAGCTGTCACGTGTCGGAATTTCTTCTGAGCATGCGTGGCACTTTGTGCGTTGGAACAGGCCACACACGGTCGGAATTGACGCGATCGGATTTTGTTGTCGGAAAATTTTATCTCCTGCTCTCCAACTTTGTGTGTCGGAAAATCCGATGGAAAATGTCCGATGGCGCCCACACACGGTCGGAATTTCCGACAACACGCTCCGATCGGACATTGTCCATCGGAAAATCCGACCGTGTGTACGGGGCATAATTCTCACAATATTGAGGAGGGTCAGAAACACAGCCTGGTAACTGGCATTTAGCATTTCCATTTTTTGTCACAGTACATACAAAACTTTCCAATTTAAAAGCTAATCAAAGATTAATAAAAGTGAACAAATAACAGTGTCAGAGTGGGCAACTTGTGGTGGCTGCAAAAGTAAAGCTGAATCCACAAAATAAAAAATGTAAATAAAAGAGTAGATTACTCTTCGTATATTTTAAGTATTTTTTTAATACCTGGTCATGCTGATGAGGGTTACCAACTGTAAGTAAATTTACGGACAATTTGTAAAAATAAGTAATTTTTACAACTGTCTGTATATATCAGGGGCTGAAAATTTGTCATGCTGTGTTGACTTTTTAAGTGTAAATTACTTGTTATGGGTGTTGTCAGTGTTTCTATATTGTGTTTATACTGTTTAAATATAGGTTGTCTTTTTAATAGGAGTTCTGTCATTTTTTAGGATGTCAGTAAAAGATGTGCTCCATCAGTAAATTTTCCATGTTTTGTCAGTAAAAACTGCTGCGGGAAGTTGGCAACACTATTTCTGATTTTTGGGTAGCAACAATCCTTAAACAGCTCCCTAAGCAAGAGCAGTGTTATCACCCTAGGATCCATTGTGGACTCCAAGCTAATGTAATGATGCACAGCCTGACAGCTTGGAGTCTACAGGGTGTGCAAAACATTATGGGACATTGACATCACCAGAGTGGTTTGTTCCACACCTCCTAACTTTAAGGCTGGGTTCACACTGCTGCGGTGCGGGAACGCAGCGAATTTACTGCGGGTTCCCGCACCGCACCAACTCGCACGGCAGTTCACACTGCCATATGCGAACTGCTGGGGAGTGTCATACAATGTTAATGACACCCCCAGTTCAGCCCGCATATCGCAATGCGAACTGACAATTCGGACATTTTCGGATCGCATAGGTGTGAACACCCATGCGATCCGATTTTGGTCCGAACAAAAAAAAGGGTCCTGTGCGAGTTTGGACCGAATGCGGTGCGATATCAGCCATACTATCTGTATGGCTGATATCGCACAGCACAGACATCGCATGTGATGTGAACAGCAGTGCGCTGCGAATCACATGCGATGTCTGCAACGGCAGCAGTGTGAACCCAGCCTTAAAGAAAAAACGAGGGACACAGCGCTGAAAAGTGGGTGTGGATAAATGAAACTGAATATTGGCAATGGCTTAAATTCTGATTAGGAACAATGAAGAAACCTTACATTTATTGCAAGTCAAATTCATGGATTGTACACACCTGCCCCTTCCCTGTAAATGTTACCATCCCCCAACATACTGCCTGTGCACACTGCTCCTCCTTTTCTCTGAACGAATCCCCCCTCCTCCTATACACACTGTTTCTCCATTGCTCTCATTTTACTTTGCCCACACTATCCCCATCTACTCAAATCCCCCCAAATCCAACCCCCTGCACACATGGCATCTTCCTCCCCGCATCCTCCCCCATGCATACTGTGCAAACACAACTCTCATGCACATTGCTACCCTGCACATATTAGAAGGTTAAAGGTGACAGGAGGGGGACCTTTCTTCCCTCTCCCATCCCTACAGAACATCTCTCCTCTCACCCCTCTCCCATCTCTCAGAATATCTCACCACTCACTCAGCCCTTATATATTTTGGGGTTATTTGGCATGATGCCCTTCATGTTATTCATTCTATTTTATTATTTACATTGATATCCCCTCTACAAGTCTGTCTAAAAAATGTTACCTGACTAAATAGGAACTTTAAAGCTTTTCTAAACCCAAAAACTACAATTAATTATATTGCAGTTGACCTTTCCTTACATAAGGTTGCATTTGTTTGTTTTTTGCCTGGTTTTCCTTTATTTTCTCTTGATAACCCTGTGGATGCCCCACTTCCTTTCCCTGTGTGGCTACTCTCACTCCACTGTAGCTATGGAGGGAGCCATGGTTATCATCCAGGCTGGACTTCAAACATGTCTGCCTATCACCATCTTTAAACTGGATTTATGGGATTAGCAGGTTTACACAAATAGAATAACATTGTTTTACTTCCAGTTCAGCTCACAGAAAGTGACAAGGATTTTGCAATTCTGGCAAGATCAAGATGTATTTGCTAAAAATGTAAAAATGTTCTGAGAATGGAAAAGAAAATGAATGCAGCCAGGACTGGTAATTTGCAATATATTACATGTAGTGCTTACCTCCACAGGAGCCACTTGGTATGCTGGGTTCCAGGTTCTGCCCCAACGCAATATAAACGCAATGCACAAACTAATAAACAGGTCAGAGAATACTTTAGAATGTGTGAGACTAATGCCGCGTACACACGAGCGGACTTTACGGCAGACTTTGCCCCGCGGACTGGATTTCGTCAGAAAATTCGACAGTGTGTGGGCTCCAGCGGACTTTGTTTTCTCAAAAGTTGGACGGACTTAGATTTGAAACATGTTTTAAATCAATCCGTCGAAATCGAGTCCGGTCGAAAAGTCCGCTCGTCTGTATGCTAGTTCGACGGACAAAAAGCCACGCTAGGGCAGCTATTGGCTACTGGCTATGAACTTCCTTGTTTTAGTCCGGCCGTACGTCATCACGTACGAATTCGACGGACTTTGGTGGATTGTGTGTAGGCAAGTCAGTTCATTCAGAAAGTCCGTCGTAAAGTCTATGGAAAAGTCCGCTGAGCAAAGTCTGCCGTAAAGTCTGCTCGTGTGTACGCGGCATTAGTGACAGGAATCCTAGCCTAATATGGCAATTAACTTAAACCAAAATAAGGCTAAACCAAATGAAACTGGCATAAACAGTATAAGAACAGCATAAAGCTTGAAGAGCGTAAATGGCACAAAAAAAGTCTGTAACTCTCGGCAATAACTAGAATGTACTCTGCACATACACCCCTAAGAACGGGTGGGTGTACACAATTGTTAAAGGATTACCCCTGGGGATGACTGTAAAGTATCTGATGCCAAATTAGCAAATTTAACCCTGCTAACGTTGGGGCCTGTCCGTACAGTGGTGTGCATCTTACTGTATGCAGTGGATAATTGTTAGGCTACTAAAGAAAGGACGGTCTCTACTGGCAAGAGAACTGCAGACAGTAAAGGGAGACGCATAGTTGATTCTCACCACTCCTGGTACACAATAAGACCAGTCAAGAACACTTGGTGGTCCGTTGGCCTCAGGAATCCAGTTCCCCAGTGGCTCAGCCCTCATGATTAGCCCCTCACAATGCTCAATCCCAGTGTTCAGGCTCTTGCAAATACTGCTTTGCTATAGTGGCAAACATGGAAATGGCTCCCTCCAGCTCCATCCCCTCACAGGAAATTACCTTTTAGTGGCTCAGTCCTTTTGGCTGTCTGGGCATGCAGAACACAAAAATGGCACCCTGGTCCCCAGATAACAGAAACAAGATATACCTATGCTCAATAATAATCCTAATAGCTTGTACATGTATTTCACTGATCAGGTACTAAAGGGATGTGACCACATATTCACACCGGAAATTCTGGACGAACCCTCTGCACACTGCTATATACCCTATCTAGCAACTTTGCAATGAAAAACAGGGATTTTTGGTTCACACATATTGCAATACATGCAAGCTGTTTAAGCTGGCCAACTGCGTCAAAGTAATCGCTCTAATGCCGCGTACACACGGTCGGACTTTTCGTCTACAAAAGTCCGGCAGCCTGTCCGACAGACTTTCGGCGGACTTTTGGCGGACTTTCGGCGGACTTGCGGCAGACTTTCTAATGAATGGACTTGTCTACATACGATCACACAAAAGTCAGACGGATTCGTAAGTGATAACGTACACCGGACTAAAATAAGGAAGTTGATAGCCAGTAGCCAATAGCTGCCCTAGCGTGGGTTTTTGCCAGTCGGACTAGCACACAGACGAGTGGATTTCTGGGTCCGGCGTAGTTACGACGTAAAGAATTGAAGCATGTTTCAAATCTAAAGTCCGTCAGATTTGTGGCTGGAAAGGTCCGCTGAAAGTCCGCTGAAAGTCCGCGGCAGCCCACACATGATAGGATTGTCAGCCGTATTTTGTCCGTCGGCGTCCGTCGGACTTTTGTAGACGAAAAGTCCGACCGTGTGTACGCGGCATTATTCTACGGTGGACACACTGCCAACATGGGGCAAACAGACATAAAATGGGGGAGAGCTACTAGGTTTTGCAATTCAACAGAAACAAGATATAAATGTGCTCAAATCCCATTCGAAATTCTGGATGAATCCTCCGAACACTGCTATATACCCTATCTAGCAAACTTTGCAGTGAAAAACGGGGATTTTTTGGTTTAAACACATTGCACATATTGAACCTAATAGCTCCCGCAGCCACTCCAGCAGCATAGCGATGGGTAGAAGTAGGAAATGGACGAGAGCCCGCACAGAAATGCAGCCCGCTCCTCCAGCTGGCAGACAGCACCTGGCTACATATATTTTTGTTCTTGGGTTTTGTTATGCCTTAATAGTAGTAGTTTCAGAATAAAATGTATATTCTTTGTTAAAGTGTTAAGGGATTAAAAGGATATAGCCATCTTCACCTGCCTCGTTGTAATTAACCTTTTGGAGCTGCATCTGAGAAATACAGTTTCAGAGCTAATCTAAGGTATATCAACACATTAGGATATTCCCCAAAGAAATTCTCTTGTTTTTTTCATAAAAAAATGTGTGAAATTCAATGTGTTAAAGAAAACTGGTTATTATTAGTGCAGACTCTAGGGTTGTTATTTGGTCCATGGCTTCACTATATACCAAATCTCTGATGAACGAACATGCAGGGGGAACAGTGCTTAACTCCACCAGCCCCAAAGGACAGAACATCATAGTTCTGACTATTCTAAATGCATGAAAATTGATTGGTTGGTATAGGATACTGTAATTGTTTCATCACTTATTTTTGTGCTGCTTTAAATAAATAGTTCTGTAACAGGAATACGAGTATATATGCAATACACGGGATCTGATCAGCAGCAACAGCTAGAGATAAAGTATCAAATCTGCGTGCCCATTACAGATTTCTGATTTGTTTGGCTGCTGCTTGTTGGATATATTCAACTTGATTACAAAATACTTTGTATTCCATGCACCATTTACCGCAATAGAAATTACTCCGTCTATGGGGCTCCTTCAGTAATGTGTCACCAAAATGTTGTCTATATCAGTTTTAATATCTTCAGTTTATTTCTGAGTTGCCTCATTTGTTTTAGATGTTTTTTTTTTTAACAGATGGGTAAATAACTAAATGTAAAATGAATTGGTAAAAAAAATGTACAACAGGTGAGATTGTAGATGATTTACTGGACAATGCAAATGAACAGGGTCATTTATCCAAGAGAGGGGTATTGAATAAACCTTTATTTTAATATAAACAACATTAAAGCTAGCCAAGACATTACACTGCCTTGAAAAAGTATTCATAACCCTTAAAATTTTTTCCACATTTTGTCATGTTACAATCAGAAAATGTAAATGTATTTTATTTGGATTTTATGTGATAGACCAACACAAAGTGGCACATAATTGTGAAGTGGAAGGAAAATGATAAATGGTTTTCAATTTTTTTTACAAATAAATATGTGAAAAGCGTGCATGCATTTGTATTCAGCACCCCTGAGTCAATACCTTTCGCTGCAATTACAGCTGCAAGTGTTTTTTGGCTATGTCTCTACCAGCTCTGCACATCTAGAGTGACATTTTTGACCATTCTTCTTTGCAAAATAGCTCAAGCTCTATCAGATTGGATGGAGAGCGTTTGTAAACAGCAATTCTCAAGTCTTGCCACAGATTCTCAATTGGACTTTGACTGGGCCATTCTAACACATGAATATGCTTTGATCTAAACCATTCCATTGTAGCTCTGGCTGTATGTTGAAAGTCGTCCTGCTGGAAGGTGAACCTCCGGCCCAGTCTCAAGTCTTTTGCAGACTCAAACAGGTTTTCTTCTAAGATTGCCCTGTATTTGGTTCCATCCATCGTCCTATCAACTCTGACCAGCTGAAGAAATGCATCCCCACAACCTGTTGCTGCCACCACTATGTTTAACGGCGGGCATGGTGTGTTCAGGGTGATGTGCAGTGTTAGTTTTCCATCACACATAACGTTTTGCTTTTTAGGCCAGAAAGTTCAATTTTGGTCTCATCTGACCAGACCACCTTCTTCCACATGTTTGCTGTGTCACCCACATTGCTTCTTGCAAAGTATAAACTGGACTTTGTATGGCTGTCTTTCAACAATGGCTTTCTTCTTGCCACTCTTCCATAAAGGCCAGACTTGTCGAGTGCATGACTAATAGTAGTTCTGGGAACAGATTCTCCCACCTGAGCTGTGGATCTCTGCAGCTCCTCCAAAGTTACCATGGGCCTCTTGGCTGCTTCTCTGATTAATGCTCTGTCAGTTTAGCTGGACGTCCATGTCTTGATAGGTTTGCAATTGTGCAATACTCTTTCAATTTTCAGATGATGGATTGAACAGTGCTCTGTGAGATGTTCAAAGCTTGGGATATTTTGTTACAATCTAACTCTGCTTTAAACTTCTCCACAACTTTATCACTGACCTGTCTGGTGTGTTCCTTTGCCTTCAAGATGCTGTTTGTTCACTAAGGCCCTTTTCACACATGCAGACCTTCAGGTCCACCTGTCAGTTTTTTTGGGGGACCTGAACGGATGCTCCATGCAGTTCTATGAAGCAACGCATGTCAGCGGTGACATGCCCGCTGACATCCGCTCCGCTAAATTCAGACGGATGGAAGCCATATTTTTTATCCATCTGGCGGATTAGATGAAAACGGACAGGCAGATCTGTTTTCATCCGATCCCCCATAGAAGAGAGCGGAGATCTGACAGGTCTGTCTTTCCACAGTGAGCAGAGACAGACCTGTCATCCGCCGGCTCAGCGGGGATCAATGGAGCGATCCTCGCTGTGAAAACGGACAACAATGTTTGAAAGGGGCCTTAGGTTCTCTAATAAACCTCTGAGGGCTTCACAGAACAGCTGTATTTATACTGAGATTAAATTACACACAGGTGGAGTCTCTTTACTAATTAGGTCATTTCTGAAGGCAGTTGGTTCTATTAGATTTTAGTTAGGGGCATCAGAGTAAAGGAGGCTGAATACAAATGCAAGCCACACTTTTCTCATATTTATTTGTAAAAAAAATTGAAAACCATTAATCATGTTCCTTCCTGTAACGAGCCCCTGCTCGCTCAGTTCCACTCTCCCGACACTCCTCTGCGGCTATAGAATCAAATTGCAGATCGCAACATCAAGTTCAAACAGGAATCTCTTTTATTGAAAAATACAGGCTCTTTTATACAATAAAAGAGGAGGTGCGTACCTCCGGCTCATATTACTCTGAACATACACCTGTGACCAGAAACCTAATTAACATGGGTTAATTAACTAATCCCTTTAGACAGCCTAGATGACTCAGACATGACCTTTAGGCCAGACTGGCCGTCTTGTAGCTCAGAAAACCCAATCAACATTATCACAATAGCAGAGTTAATTAACACAAACAACAATGGGGATCTAATGACTCTTAGATCCCATACTAGAGACTTATTTACAATACACATTCTAGCAGGCAACAGACAGACAGGTGGCTGGAATTGACATCAGCATCTCCTAACAGTATTTGTCCCAGCATTATGAAACAGCCACTATTTCTAATATGGCAAATCCAGGGTCCCCAGGGTCTGTGTGTCCTGAGGGGCCAGGACCCGAATCCACAGTAATACCACCTCAAGGGTCCCCAGGCCTACAGCTCACAAAGAGCACCGTTCCGCCAAATGCCCGGGCCCACGATCGATAGGCAAGAGGCTAGCATTCAGTCCCCTCCAAAAGTCTCTCTCCCGGGTAGGTCTGTCACATTTCTCCCCATTCGGCAGGAGACTAACACGGGAGGAGAAACCAGACGGGTTTACTCCGAAGTTAGTCAGTAGTTCCAGTCCTCTAATGCATGTACCCACACAGTACCCCAAACAAATTGTTCCAAACAAAGCATTACTCACCCAGCCAACCTCTGCCTCTCTCAGAGAACATATCTGCAGCTGGGGAGAGGCCTGGACTGGCCCTTCTCCCTGGAGTCCTTTCTGCCACTGGAGAGAAGACAGGGTGTCTGGGCTCACTCCGTCATGCTGTTGGGGATCTGGGCCGACTGCCCAGCATCCCTGGGGTATACAGGTGGAGACTGCAGTCCCATCCACCTTCACAGGAAATCCATCCTCTGTTAGTTGAGGGCAGAGTCCAGCAGTATTCGACCCTGTTGCCAGCCCTTCTGCTGGAAACCCCACACCATCTGCTCCAGATAACTGTTGGGGCAGGAGGCTGGCTTCCTCCACTCCCAAACTGTGTAGCTGCCATTGGGGAGGTGAGCCGGCTGCTTTCTTTTCCATTCCCTCATCTGGATGTTGGGACGATATGTCTGTGGTACTGTCTCCCAGGTGCACGGATCTTTGCTGGGGAGGAAAGACCACTTCCTCCACCCTGGCCAACTGTTTGGGAGGGACGACGAACACCTCCTCTCCCTTCTCCCCCTGTATCCTGATCTGCTGCTGGGAAGTGACCACCTCCTTCTCACCCTGAGCCCCCGGAACCGCCGCAGGTGTAGGGCAGAGATCTTGGACCCTCTGTCTGGTTGCCAGCGCTTCAGCTGGGGAAGTTCCTTGTAACTTCACAGATACTGCTGTTGGTGCTGAGCAGAGCACAGTGAAGTTTGGCCCTAAAACCAGCTCTTCTGCTGGAGGCTCATCAGGTTGTTCTTCCTCAGCAGAAAAGTCTATCAAATCCCCTGTCTCTGCAACTGGTATCTGGGGATAAAGGTTCACCATCTCCTGTCCCTGGAACCCAGAAGATGCTATCAGTGCTGGGCAGAGGTTAGCAGAGCTCTGCCCCATTGTCAGCACTTCAGCTTTGGGGATTGCGATCTCCAGATTTTCCACTGCCGATTCTTTGGCATTCTGCTGGACAGGCACATTCCTCCATCCAAGATCATCCAATGCAGAAACAGGTTCATCAAGGTCAGTCAGCACTTGCTGCATCCGCCATAAGACCTCTGCCTCCATAGCTGCGGGGGCATGTTGGCAAAGTCCACTGTTACTCTGCCACATTGTCAACTCTTCAGCCAGGATTTCAGAGTTGTCAACTGGTATTTCCTGATAGTCCCAGGCCAAGGGAGCCCCACCTTGCTGCTGAGCAGAGTCTAGCAGCTGTCTGTAGGCCATCTGAAGCTCCCATTCCTGAACGGCCAGAAACTCCAAATCTTCCTGTGCACAGTGCACTTCCGAGACATTCAGTCTTCGTTCTCTGTGCTCCATTATTTCCTCCAAACGCCACTCCCGATCACTCCCAAAGTCAGGGTCCTCGGACAGCCTCCAGTACAACAATCCCAGGCCATCGTAGTCAAAGCCTTCCGTGGGGCTGTCATCCGCTGTCCACAGGCACACTTGTCTACATACCACTGGAGGGCTCTGTAGCTCTCGTCCAACCGCATTTCTGCCCGGATCAGCCTGCTTAACTCAGCTGTCCACTCCTGGTTCGGCTGTTCCCCCAATAACAGCATTCGCACTTCATACTGCGACCAGTACCTTACATGGATGGAGGGGAGAACTTTTCCCTGGTTTCGCTGCTCATGGGCTAGCGCTTCCTTCCAGAGTTTGCAGTGGATAGAATCAAACCATCCTAGCAGGACCTGCTCTGATACTGGTCCTCTGTGCTGTATCTGCATCTCTCGCAACCTCCTTCTGAATTCCTCTTCCATGGTGGCTGGTATCTGTACCTCTCCTCTCCTGCTATCTGGACCTTGGATCCAGGTGATGGTTTGGATGTGTTCACAGCAAGGAAGCACGATCCCACCATTCCCTCCATGGCTCTCAAGTAAGTCTTTCAGCGTGGCTCTCCTGCAGGCTGGGTTGGAGTGTCCCAGTAACTGGAGAGCAAATCCTACGGCTGCCAACCAATGTAACGAGCCCCTGCTCGCTCGGTTCCACTCTACCGACACTCCTCTGCGGCTATAGAATCAGATTGCAGATCGCAACATCTGATGGTTCGGTCATCCGATGCTCCGGGATTATAACTACAGCTATGTGCCGTTCTAACCCAGTTGTGATAGCTCAGAACAAACACCAGGCAGGCTGTATGTAAGTTCAAACAGGAATCTCTTTTATTGAAAAATACAGGCTCTTTTATACAATAAAAGAGGAGGTGCGTACCTCCGGCTCATATTACTCTGAACATACACCTGTGACCAGAAACCTAATTAACATGGGCTAATTAACTAATCCCTTTAGACAGCCTAGATGACTCAGTCATGACCTTTAGGCCAGACTGGCCGTCTTGTAGCTCAGAAAACCCAATCAACATTATCACAATAGCAGAGTTAATTAACACAAACAACAATGGGGATCTAATGACTCTTAGATTCCATATTAGAGACTTATTTACAATACACATTCTAGCAGGCAACAGACAGACAGGTGGCTGGAATTGACATCAGCATCTCCTAACAGCATTTGTCCCAGCATGATGAATCGGCCACTATTTCTAATATGGCAAATCCAGGGTCCCCAGAGTCTGCGTGTCCTGGGGGACCAGGACCCGAATCCACAGTAATACCACCTCAAGGGTCCCCAGGCATACAGCTCACAAAGAGCACCGTTTCCCCAAATGCCCGGGCCCACGATCGATCGGCATGAGGCTAGCATTCAGTCCCCTCCAAAAGTCTCTCTCCCAGCTAGGTCTGTCACACTTCCACTTCACAATTATGTGCCACTTTGTGTTGGTCTATCACATAACATCCCAATAAAATACATTTACGTATTGGTTGTAACGTGACAAAATGTGGAAAATTTCAATGGGTGTGAATACATTTTCAAGGCGCTGTAGCTAGTAGTTAGATGTTCTATCTGCCAAATAATTAAATAGTTATGTAGATAATTCTTCTGTTAATATACTAGAATATATTGCTTCAGTGTACAAGTTAAAGAGTAAGTCCATTCCAAACTGATATTTCAATTTGGACAGAAGCTGCTGGAGAAAACCAGCAAACTATTTCTTTTGTTTCCTAAAAATGGTGAGATTCTGTCTCTGATGGTGAGATTAGGTACAGAGACCTGCAATTACAAAGGAATAGTGCTTTCCCTAGTGGATTCTTATGATGATTTATATTGCAATGAATGCAATAGGTGAAGTGGCAATATCCCATAGCAGACGTAAATACTGAAAAATCTAAAGTGTTTGGCAAGAGAGCAAAGAACTCTTGCCACGGGAGAAGTAATATAAAAACAAAACATTATTTCGCTCTCCACACAACAACTATAACTGAATATTAATATAGATTTTATAGAAATATAATTTCTAATAATTCTAAATATCATTTCTGTGGCACTGGCCTTATCTTCAAGGAAATAATGGGAATTAAGAAAAAAAATCCACCTGAACCAATTGCTAGTTTTCACTAGAAATGCTAACAAACTGACGTTCATTGTAGTGTACCACAATGCATGGATGGTAACCATCTGGTGGGTTACAAGAAAAGGTCTGTGTCCTTTTTTTTGTGAATCTCAAGCCTATTCATAATGGATGGGCTGGCTTAATATAACACATGTTAATGCAGGGTATACCGCACATTAACTACTTCAATACTGAGCATTTTCACCCCCTTCCTGCCCAGGCCAATTTTCAGCTTTCAGCGTTGTCGCACTTTAAATGATAATTGCATGGTCATGCAACACTGTACCCATATGACATTTTTATCATTTTTTTCACACAAATAGAGCTTTCTTTTGGTGGTATTTAATCACCACTTGGTTTTTTATTTATTTGTTTGCTAAATAAGCAAAAATTATTATTATTATTTTTTTTATTGTTTTTCTTGCTTTCTGTTATACAATTTTGCAAAAAAATAATCATTATTCATACATTTAGCCCAAAATGTATTCTGCTGCATTTCTTTGATGAAAATAACTCAATTTAGTGTTTAGAAGTGTTTTCTGGAGGCTTGAAAATGCCAGGACATCACACAAATCCCCCAAATGACTACTTTTTGGAAAGTGGACAAGAAGCATGACTCATTTTTGAAATTGTAATTTTTCATTGTAGTGTACCACAATGCATGGATGGTAACCATCTGGTGGGTTACAAGAAAAGGTCTGTGTCCATTTTTTTGTGAATCTCAAGCCTATTCATAATGGATGGGCTGGCTTAATATAACACATGTTAATGCAGGGTATACCGCACATTAACTACTTCAATACCGAGCATTTTCACCCCCTTCCTGCCCAGGCCAATTTTCAGCTTTCAGCGTTGTCGCACTTTAAATGATAATTGCATGGTCATGCAACACTGTACCCATATGACATTTTTATCATTTTTTTCACACAAATAGAGCTTTCTTTTGGTGGTATTTAATCACCACTTGGTTTTTCATTTATTTGTTTGCTAAATAAGCAAAAATTATTATTATTTTTTTTTTATTGTTTTTCTTGCTTTCTGTTATACAATTTTGCAAAAAAATAATCATTATTCATACATTTAGCCCAAAATGTATTCTGCTGCATTTCTTTGATGAAAATAACTCAATTTAGTGTTTAGAAGTGTTTTCTGGAGGCTTGAAAATGCCAGGACATCACACAAATTCCCCAAATGACTACTTTTTGGAAAGTGGACAAGAAGCATGACTCATTTTTGAAATTGTAATTTTTCATCCAACTTTTTTGGAAAATTAAAATAAACATATTTTCAAATGTATTTTTTTTAACGTATTGTCACCAGTGCAGTACAGTGTTATCATATAATTGGTGTGGCGGTGATCAGGGACACTGACTGGTGACAGTATGTAAAAAGAATATACGGATATTTTTTTTTAAATTTTTTATATTTTTTACATTTTTATTACTTTTTTGTAAAAGTCGGGGATCAGGATTTTTCTTTTTTTTTTTTCACACTATGATTGCTTATAACAGTAAATATCACTGTTATAAACAACTATTTTTACTGAATGAAGTCGATTCATTCAGTGTTTGCTATTGTGATTAACTGTAATTGGCCACAGCTAATCATATGGTGCAGATGGGCTATGTTTGGCCCTGTCTGTGACCAATCACAGAGATCAACACAATAAGTACACAATGGATGGCATGACTGCAAGCCATATATTGTGTACGATTGTCAAGTGATACACTTTTTCTGCATACTGTGACCAGAGCAATACAGTGTTACCACGTACACTGTACTACTCTGGGGAGGTGATCAGGATTTTTTTTTTGCACACTATGATTGCTTATAACAGTAAATATCACTGGTATAAACAACTATTTCTACTGAATGAAGCTGATTAATTCAGTGTTTGCTATTGTGAATAGCTGTAATTGGCCACAGCTAATCATATGGTACAGATGGGCTATGTTTGGCCCTGTCTGTGACCAATCACAACACAATAGTACACAATGGATGGCATGAATGAAAGCTATATATTGGGGCTGATTTATGAAGCATTTGTGCCACGGCTTGCGGTGCATGCCGATGCGCAAATGACATTTTCGTATTTACAAAGCATTTGCGCCGGTAACACAGCACGATCCCCCATTTACTATTCTCTTCCCAGCGCACGGGAAGAGGTGATCTGTAGGCCACTATAGACCTGGTGCACGGCATGTTTAACTTGAAAATTAAACAAGCTGGAAGTGCCAATAATATGGGGGTGATGTGGGGAAGTGTTGTACTAACTGCCCAAGTCACAAATATGACCAATATAGAACGAGAAAGTGACTTTCTCGGAACAAGCCAGCAGATACATTTAAACGGCGGGAGGTGAATTTATACACTGCGAATGCTCAAACGGGATTTGCGCTTGTTCAAATACTTTAGTTCAGTGCGCCGGCAAAATATTAGTAAATGTCAGGCAACGTAAAAACATTTGCATAGGTTGAACGGGCGCACCTCTAGACTTTTTTTTTTTTTTAACGCTGGTTCACTTCGTGCGGGTCTAATGAAATGTCGGTCCGGCAAAACACATACAAGTTTATTGATAAAAACAGCATTAAGAAAACAAACACAATTCAGAAAAAAAAATGCGTAGGGGTTCCCCCCAAATTCAATACCAGGCCCTTCAGGTCTGGTATGGTATTTAAGGGGAACCCCACGCCAAAAAAAAAAAATGACGTGGGGTCCCCCCAAAAATCCATACCAGGCCCTGCAGGTCTGGTATAAATTTTAAGGGGAACCCCGCGCCAAAATTAAAAAAAAAATTGGCGTGGGGTCCCCCCAAAAATCCACACCAGACCCTTATCCGAGCACGCAACCTGGCAGGCCGCAGGAAAAGAGGGTGGGACGAGAGAGCGCCCCCCCTCCTGAACCGTACCAGGCCACATGCCCTCAACATTGGGAGTGTACTTTGGGGTAAAAAAAAAAAAATGTATTCCTGCGCTACCATGTACGGAAAAAAAGAGGGGAATGAAAATGAAAAGAGTATAAAACTGGGAAAAGCCGCCTACACCGGATGGGGTACACCCTGCCCCTATAGGTTAAATCAATCAGTGAAAATGTGGTGCTGCGCTAATCCATTTGAAAAGATATGATACGTGAATAAGTGAAAGTATATAGTAAATTGTCAGTGTTAATATCTCTAAATCAAATTTGAAGATCTATATGGTGACTTTATGAAACTACCGTGTTGATTATAAAACATGAGACACGTGATAAAACCACATGTGATCAATACCATATGCAAAGTAATCATAAATAGATAAAATAACGGTAAATGACTTTAGAATAGATATATATAATGTGCAGCCAGGCACACAGCAAGCAAACATAAAATCAAGGTGACTGGTGCAAATAAACAAAATATAAGTGACAACTTGACTGGAACCATGTGAAAAACAAGTCCACAAATAAACGTGATTAAAAAGTGATCCACTTAGGGCTAATTAAAGTGATTGGAGTCAATGGTGATATTTCCTTTCTTCATGCAACACAGTACACAATGGTGGGCAGTGGCCCCTTACCTGCAGGTAATGGGGTAATAGCATTAGCCAATTTTAGGCATGACAGCCCTTAATCAAGGTATAGGGATAAGAAGAACTTCCAAATGGCGGAATCCCAACATCAACCAGTAGTGGGGGCGACAATCTTTGGTCCTATCCTGGCTAATCTCATCTGGAAATTACATCTCTCCAAGTAGTGTACCGGGGTCACCAAGATGAAAAAAACAGCAAAGGAAGTTCCACAATGGTGTAATATAGTTTGGCAGTAAGCTGGGTTTTATTAAAGCAGATAAAAGTACTCACATAAAAACAGTAGTACAGAGTTTAGATCCGACGAGTGGTGAGCTCCTATCACTAATCCACATAGAGTGCCTGTCCCGCCCCTATGCGTGACGTCACGACCCACGTGACTACATCAGGGGATACCACTGAGGGTAGCCCCCCAAAGCACCTTGTCCCCATGTTGATGAGGACAAGGGCCTCATCCCCACAACCCTGGCCGGTGGTTGTGGGGGTCTGCGGGCGGGGGGCTTATCGGAATCTGGAAGCCCCCTTTAACAAGTGGACCCCAAGATCCTGGCCCTCCCCCCTGTGTGAAAGGCCCTTGTCCTCATCAACATGGGGACAAGGTGTTTTGGGGGGCTACCCCAAAGCACCCTCCCAATGTTGATGGCATGTGGCCTGGTACGGTTCAGGAGGGGGGGACGCTCTCTCATCCCCCCTCCTTTCCTGCGGCCTGCCAGGTTGCGTGCTCAGATAACGTGTCCGGACTGCGTTTCTATGGTGTGATCTTTTTGGGGGGACCCCACGCCGTTTTTTTTTTTAAATTTTGGCCGGGGTTCCCCTTAATATCCATACCAGACCTGAAGGGCCTGGTATGGAATTTAGGGGGACCCCCCATGTAATTTTTTTTTTTAATTTTGGTTCGGGGTTCCCCTGTGGAGAATTCCCATGCCGTTTTTATCCATGAACTTTTATGTGTATTGTTGGACCCGCAATTCATTAATAGCCGCGAGTAGTTTTAAATGACTTTTTTCCCTTTGAAATGTCATTTTGCTGTCAGACTGTTCTAAACATGGGAAACATGCGCCCCTTTACAGGCATACTATAGACACCCCCCAGGTACGAAATTTAAAGGGATATTACACTCTTATTGTTTCACTTTAAGCATTATTAAAATCATTGCTCCCGAAAAAAAACAGCAGTTTTTAAAACTTTTTTTTGCATTGATACATGTCCCCTGGGGCAGGACCCAGGTCCCCAAACACTTTTTATGACAATACCATGCATATAAGCCTTTGAAATTAGCACTTTTGATTTCTCCCATAGACTTTTAAAGGGTGTTCCTCGGCTTTCGAATTTGCAGCGAACACCCCAAATTGTTCGCTGTTGGACGAACTTGCAAACAGCCGATGTTCGAGTCGAACATGAGTTCGACTCGAACTCGAAGCTCATCCCTACATATAAGCCTTTAAAATTAGCACTTTTGATTATTCATGTTCTTGTCCCATAGACTTTAACGGTGTTCGTGTGTTCTAACCCATTTTTTGCCTGTTCGCAAGTTCTGGTGCGAACCGAACAGGGGGGTGTTCGGCTCATCCCTAATTGCCAGACCGACATTTCATTATAGCCGCGAGTAGTTTTAAATAACTTTTATTCCTTAAGGGCCAGTTCACACCACATGCAGTCCAGTGCATTTTTTTTTGCATCAAAAACGCACGGAAAGTAGGTTATATAGTTTTCAATAGCATAGTTCACACCAGTGCTTGCAGTTCCAGTGCGTTTCCAGTTCCCCCAAAAAAAGGTCGAACATGCTGCATTTTTTTTGCACTAGACTGTACTGGAATGCTGTAACATGCATCAAAAACGCACTGGAACGCACCTAAATGCACCAAAAACGCACTGCAATACACTTGTCCTTATTTAGGCCTGATTCACATCTATGCATTTTTAGTGCTTTTTGCATTTTACAGATTTGCACTACAGAACGTGTTCCATAGGAAACCATGTTAAATGGACTGTAGTGCAGATCTGCAAAATGCAAAAAGCACTAAAAATGCATAGGTGTGAATCAGGCCTTAAGGTTAAGAAAAAAGAGGGGGGGGAGCACTGAACTGCATCAAAAATGCACCAAAAACGCACTGGAACGCATAAAAAACGTGCATGCAGAAAAGCACCTGGAACGCGTCCGGACTGCGTTTCTATGGTGTGATCTTGCCCTTAGGGCCCTTAGGGCCAGTTCACACCATAGAAACGCAGTCTGGACGCGTTCCAGGTGCTTTTCTGCATGCACGTTTTTGATGCATTCCAGTGCGTTTTTGGTGCGTTTTTGATGCAGTCCAGTGCTTTTTTCACCCCTCTTTTTTCTTAACCTTAAATCAGGACAAGTGCGTTCCATTGCGTTTTTGATGCGCTTTACAGCTTTTCAATACAGTCCAGTGCAGAAAAAATGCAGCATGTTCTACTTTTTTTTCTGGAACTGGAACGCACTGGAACGGCAAGCACTGGTGTGAACTATGCCATTGCACACCATATAAGTGAATTTCCATGCATTTTTGATGCATAAAATATGCACTGGACTGCATTGGTGTGAACTGGCCCTTAAGCAATTTGGCATATTTAAAGGCATTTCTCCTTGTTTCATTTTTGGGGTTGTCCAATTGGTGACATTGATATATGTCCCTTAGGGTGGGACCTGGGCCCCATACTCATTTTAAGGTTAGTAATTTAAGGACATTCTTAACAGGTGTACCCACTTTGAAGTTCTCTCTACATTGGGTGAACTTGCATTTTGTGTGTTTAATGGACTGTCCATGTGTTTGCAATTGCCTCATTAGCAGACAAACCTATGTTATATAAAGCTTGCAGCTAGCAATCTTTACTTTGCCCTGAAAAGAGGCAAGATTGTGTGGGGCTGTCCCTAGGACCCGTGTGTTTCCCAGCAGACAGCAGGGGGACAGGAAGTGGCGTAAATAACCACAGATTCTGCGGCTATCTATGCCGGAAGTGGGTACAGATACCTGTAATATACAGGTATCTGCACCCCCCTCCTCCCTGAAAGGTGCCAACTATGACACCGGAGGGGGGAGGAATCCGATGAGTGGAAGTTCCACTTTAACTAGGCTGATCGGCATGTCTTGGACAAATCCCTTTTTAATTTTTTTTTATGTTTTAGTTTTAAGTTACTTTCCTGGTGCCTTCATGGTAGCACATGCATGTATTGTGCATATGCTGCCATGAATAGTGACCAGGAACGTTACATTTCAGAGTGGTAAGCATTCAATTTTCTTTTTTGAGCAGTGGTTTTCAGCCTCAGTCCTCAAGTACCCCCCTGACAGGACATGTTTAGGAAATTTTATCTACTCTAAAATAGCTGTCCAAAATACAAAGCCATTGACTTTGATTTAAAGCACCTGTGCAAGATTAAGGCAAACCTGCAAACATGGCCTGTTGGGGGCGGGGGGGGTACTTGAGGACAGGGTTGAGAAGCACTGATTTAGAGCACTGAACTAAAATCAAGCTGAAGCCAATACTTTTCCAATTGTGGATATTTGAGGGAAATCAAGATTTTTATTTATTTATTTTTTTAAAGGTTGGGCTTTGTCCCTTTTCTTAAAATTGGCTTCACTTCCTGTCATAGCCAAACAGGAAGTGAGAGTAAAGCACAAATTTTTCCTTGGGGACACACAGGTCAATCTAACTAGTGCCCCCATTATGCAAATTGCACTCTAGCACTTTGTTGTGTACAACCCAAATTATTAGGTATTTTGGGGTTTATTAAAGGCAAATCCTTTCTGCAATACAAGTGTAGCTGATGAAATTCAGAGGGGTAGCATTGGTGATTTTATCATCCAATCATGTAGAGGCAAAGATGCTGTTTTTTTCTTTTCCTTGCATGTCCCCCTCGGATCTCCAGCAACTGAACTTCTAAGTGCACTTGTGGTGCAAAGTGGATTTACCTTCTAGTAAATAAACCCCAAGATACATAATAATTTGGGATGTACATGGCAAAATGCTAGAGTGCAATTTCCCGAATGGGGAAACTATTTAGATTGACCTGTGTGTTCCCAAGGACATACATTGGTAGGATTTTACCCTCACTTCCTGTTTGGCTATGTGACAGGAAGTGAATAATTTTGAATGCGAAATTGGCAAAATTTGGTAGGTGTCTTCACCCTATCAGGGGTGTAGACATCCCCCAAAACTTATAATCCCTCTGCAGTCTATCCCCAAGCAAAAATAAGAAAGGATTTTAATGAGTTTAACTTTGCAAATACACATTCATAAGTTCAATTGTGATGCATGTTAATGGCCCATTTAGACCTTTAATAGAAAGTCATCAGTTGCCTTTGACTCTAAACCAGGGATCCTCAAACTACGGCCCTCTCAGCTGTTGCAGAACTACACATCCCATGATGTATTTTAAAACTCTGACATTCACAGACATGACTAGGCATCATGCCTGGGGAATTGTAGTTCCTGAACACCTGGAGGGCCGCAGTTTGAAGACCCCTGCTCTAAACATTATTTTTGGCCAGTCCTAGAAATCTGCATCTGTTTTTCTATTAACCACTTGGTGTCTGTGCTATAGCCAAACGACGGCCACAGCGTGGAGCTGAATTTCTGGGAGGCTGTCATAGGATGTAGTCACTGAGACTCCGGTGATCACAGATCGAAGTAAGGGACGATCTGTTTATGTTTTCTACTCACGCTGACAGCATGAGGATAAAAATAAAAGCTGATCAGCGGCTTAGGTGCAAGGGACATTGGTCCCGAAGAGGCAATTCTTCCTCATCTGTGCCCACCAGTACCCCCTTCCAGTGCCACCTATCAATGCCCACCAGTGATACCAAGCAGTGCTGCCTATCAGTGTAACCAATCAGTGCCGCCTCATCAGCGTACATCAATGAAGGAGAAAAATTACCTGTTTGCAAAATTTTATATCAAAATATCCAAAAATATACCAAATTATTTTAAAAAAATCTGTCTTTTCTTTTGTTTGAACAAAAGAAAAAAAACACAGAGGTGATCAAATACCACCCAAAGAATGGTCTATTTGTGGGAACTTAAAAAAAAACAAAAAACATTTGGCTAAGTATGACCGTGCAATTGTCATTCAAAATGGATCAGCGCTGAAAATTGGTCAGGACAGCAGGGGGGTTTAAGTGCCCAGTAAGCAAGTGGTTAATTTCCATGCCAACTATGGATTTCCGTAATAAAGATGTGTGCCCGCTGTGTATACGGCATGGGCATAAGCAAGTCGCACACATATGAACGGTACTCATTGTAAATCATGGGGTACAACTTGTGATGCAACTTTTCAGTCCCAAGTGACCTTAAGCTCTCTTTCCACTACTGTGAGTTGTTGTGCGACTTGACACGTGAAGTCGCAGGACAAGTCAAAACACATGTATTTCAATGTTCCCCCGTTCTAATTGGTGCAACTCCAAAAAAAGTTCTTGCACTACTTTGTTCCAACTTCAGTGCGACTTTTTCTCAGATGTTTTGAATTAGTCGCGTGGCATTAAGGCTCGGTTTCCACTATTGAAAGCCCAAAGTTGCGTGCTTTTTGCCACGATTTTCCCCCAACTTTTTGCCAAAACTTGAAGCAATGCCTGTGTATTTTTGATGTCTATGGACCTCAAGTTGCATCAAAGTGGGACCAAAATAGTGCAGGGACTACTTTGAAGTTGCTGCGTCTTGAAGTCGCAGACATCTGAACGGTACTCATTGTAAATCATGGGGTAGAACTTGTGATGCAACTTTTCAGTCCCCAGTGGCATGACAAGTTGCAATAGTGTAAAACAAGCCGAAAAAGCACATTGTAAATCACGCAACTTTGGTGTTGAAATAGTGGAAAGAGAGCATTAGGCTAAAGCGGTAATAGGAAGATGCACTGTAAGAATTACTTCTAATTGTAGAAAATCAAACCGGCTCTTGCACTGAATCTAATTTATGGAAGATTTAACTGATTGGCCAGTGTATGGTGACCTTTAAAGATATGAAAACGTGAATTTCTGGTGTTTAAGCCTCATACACACGATGGGACTTTGTACCCCGTGTACGGAGCCCGCTCTGCTCAGCGGGGGATTGCTCCGTCGATCCCTGTTTGGCAGGCAAATGACAGGTCGGTCTCTGCACACTGTGCAGGGACAGACCTGTCAGAGTGCCGCTCTCCTCTATGGGGGATCGGATGATGGTGGACCGTAGAGTCCGTCGTCATCCGATCCGCAGATGGATGGAAAAATAGGTTTTTCCTCTGTTACACTTTTTAGGATTGGAGTGGGTCGGATGTCAGCGGACCTGTCACCACTGACATCCGACCCTCCATAGAGGTCTATGGAGTGTCCATTCAGGTCCGAGGCGGACCTGAAAGGTCCGTCCGTGTGAGGGGAGCCTTAGGCCCCTTTCACACTGGGGCGGTGCGGGCGGCAGCGTTAAAACGGCGCTATTTTTCGCGCTGCTTTACCGGCGGTATTCGGCCGCTAGCGGTTTTAACCCCCGCTAGCGGCCGAAAAGGGGTTAAATCTGCATGCAAAACACCACTGCAGCGGCGTTTTGCTGGCGGTATTGCCACGCTGTTCCATTGATTTCAATGGGCAGGAGCGGTTTATACACTGCTCCAAAGATGCTGCTAGCAGGACTTTTTTTAGGCCCCTTTCACACTGGGGCGTTTTTAGGCACTACAGCACTAAAAATAGCACCTGAAAAACGCCCTAAAGAAGCGGCTCCATTAACTCCAGTGAGGGCTTTCACACTGGAGTGATGCGCTGGCAGGGCGTCACAAAAAGTCCTGCCAGCAGCTTTTTTGGAGCGGTGAACTCACTGCTCCTCCCCATTAAAATCAATGGGGCAGCGCTGTGATACCGCCGGCAAAAAGCCGATCCAGCTGCGTTTTGTGGGCAGATTTAACCCCTTTTTGGCCGCTAGCAGAGGGGTTAAACCGCCCCGCCTGCAGCCGAATAACGCCGCTAAAACAATAGTAAAGCGGCGCTAAAAATAGTGCCGCTTTACCGCAGACGCCCCCACCGCCCCAGTGTGAAAGGGGCCTTAGGCTCTATTCACACTAGTGTGTTTTTTGATGCATTTTGCAGAAATGCATGGGAATTTTTTAACATGGGTTCCTATGGAACATGTTCACATCAATGCATTTTTTGCAGAATGACATCCGGGAAGTGGTTCTGTTATCCTGACTGGCCGTCATATGACGTCCAGCAGGATAACATGCCGGCACGCGCCCGCAGGGGCGCGCATCGCGGTGATCACGAGTGCGGTGTGTCAGTCTGACACCCCGCGTCTCCGATCGCGATAAGAAGCCTCTGTCAGGAGCTTCTTACCATGTGATCAGCTGTGACCAATCACAGCTGATCATCGCGAGAACCAGGAAGTACCGGTAAACAGCATTCCTTGGTTCGTGCTGACAGGGAGAGCCGATCGCAGCTCTCCCTGTCAGAGGGGGGGTCTGTGCTGATAATCAGCACATTGATTATCAGCACAGCCCCCCTCAGATGTGCCACAACACCTCAGATGTGACCCCTCAGCTGTCAGTCAGTTCCCCAATTAAAAGACAGCTCACAGTGCCCATCAAAGTGCTAATCAGTGCCCACCACAGTGCCCATCTCAGTGCCCAGCAGTAAAACCTGTCAGTGCTGCCCATCAGTGCCACCTGTCAGTGGCAATCAGTACCGCCTATCTGCCCATCAGTGCCGCCTGTCAGTGCCCATCACAGCCGCCAGTCAGTGCCAACAGTCAGTGCCCATCAGTGCCACCTATCAGTGCCCATCAGTGCTGCATATCAGTGCCCATCAGTGCTGCTTATCATTGCCGCATTTTAGTGCCCATCAATTCTACATATCAGTGCATACTCATCAGTGCCAACTCATCAGTGCCACCTCATTAGTGCCCGACAGTGAAGGAGAAAACAACATTTTATAACTGAAACGAAGAAAAACTTTTTTTTTTTCCAAAATGTTGTTCTTTTTTGGTTTGTTTAGCAAAAAAAAAAACTGCAGAGTTGATCAAATACAAAAATCAAATTTCAAAAAGAAAGCTCTATTTGTGGGAACAAAATGCTAAAAATGTTGTTTGAGTACAGTGTAGCATGACCGTGCAATTGTCATTCAAAGTGTGACAGCGCTGAAAGCTGAAAATTGTCCTGGGCGGGAAGAGGCAAAAATGTCTGATATTGAAGTGGTTAACAACCTATGAGTCATCAGCTGTCAGCTGACTTCCCGCTCAATGTAAAAAAAAAAAAAAATGCCGGCTAAAAAAAAAATCGTGAAAAAAGACAGTGTGGGGTCCCCCCAGGGTCTGGTATGGATTCGGAGGGGACCCCCATGCCAAATTTTTTTTAAAAATGGCGTGGGGGTCCCCACCCCCAGGGGCATACTAGGCCCTTTGGTCTAGTATGGATTTTAAGGGGGACCTCCCTACGCCGAAAAATCGACATGGGTTTCCCCCCAAAATCTATACCAGACCCTTATCCAAGCACGTAGCCCGGCAGGTCAGGAAAGGGGGTGGGGACGTGCGAGCGCCCCCCCCCCGAACCGTACCAGGCCGCATGCCCTCAACATGGGGGATGGGTACTTTGAGGAAGGGGGGCGCGCTGCGGCCCCCCCCAAAGCACCTTGTCCCCATGTTGATGAGGACAAGGGCCTCTTCCCGACAACCCTGGCCGTTGGTTGTCGGGGTCTGCGGGAGGGGGGCTTATTGGAATCCGGGAGCCCCCCTTTATTAAGGGGGCCCCCGGATGCCAGCCCCCCACCCTATGTGAATGAGTATGGGGTACATGGTACCCCTACCCATTCACCTAGGGAAAAAGTGTCAATAAAAAAAAACACACTGCACAGGTTTTTAAAGTAATTTATTAGACAGCTCCAGGGGGTCCTCTTCCGGCTTCGGGGGTCTCTCCGGTTCTTCTCCGCTGTCTCTGGCCTTTTCTTCCGCTGTTCGACCTGTTCTCCCTGCTCTCTGGGTCTTCTGCGGGCTCCTCCGCTATCTTCTGCTCTTTTGCCGCTCTTTTGCTATAGCGGAGGAGCCCGGTCTGCTGCCTTCTGCCTTCTTCCCTTCTTCTCTTCTTCCGATGTTGACACGACGCTCTCTCTGGCTGGAATGCTTTCTGGGCGCTCCGCTCTGACTTATATAGGTGATGACCCCGCCCCCTTATGCCGTCACAGTCCCTGGGCATGCTGGGACTGTGACGTTTTAGGGGGCGTGGTCACCGGGTGATGTTGAGAACCAGCGCGGTCCTATCACGCTGGAAACATTCTCGCGTGCAGGTACTCCTGTGTGTGCGCTGGTTCACACGCTGGATTAAGGATCTATCCAGCGCACCAATTAAGGTCGGAACCAGCGCAGTGCATTCATCTTAGTAAATGACCCCCATTGTATACAATTGTCATGTGAGCTGCTGTGACTGGTTACAACGATTACATGATACTGGCAGCGGGTCAGTACACTGATCTGTCATCCGCTGTGTTCGGTGGAGACTGGGAAATAGAGTTTAATTGTTCAGGCGCATCAGTCACAGCAATTGATCTTTTAACTTTTTATGCAAGGTAGTTGCGGTCATCATGATCGTCACACAAAGTGGTGAGCAAGCTGACATCCAGTAGCAGATATAACAGGTAGGGATCAAGCAGAACTGTAGTTAGTAAACAAGCCAAAGGTTGGTAACAGGTGGTTGTAGGTTGGGATCAAGCGGAAGCATAGTCGAGGAACAAGGCAAAGGTCGATAACGAATGGTAATGGAGATAAGGACAACTGCAGGTGCACAAAAGAGCAAGATAACGGCTGGAGAGAGCACAAAAATCCGGCAAACAGGAATTGCAGAGACATGGCTTAAGTTAGGAAGTTCATAAGAGGAGCAAAGAGTTTAAGGTTTACTAGAAACAAGAGACAAGGCAAGATTGGATCAGACAGAGAGCTCTCCAGCATCTCAGGTGCCACAGCAAGAAGAGCCAGAGCCACACACCACAGAGGTTGCAGGTTCAGATCTGGATACTGAAACACAATGCACCAAAATCAGGAGAAGGGGTCCTTAGGGTTTCTTACACAAATTAAATGAAATGCAAAGCCTAATGCCAAAAACAAAAATGTATGAAACTTCTAAATAAGCCTAAATCCTTCAAGTGTAAGTTCACCTTTTCAGAAAAATTTAAAAGGTGAACTAACACAGCTGGTGCAGCAGTCTGAGGATTTGAAACCCTTGCTCTTCTCCGCCTTCTTTCTGTACGGCTTCTGGGACCGATCAGCACTGTCACATAGCATCACACAGAGCATCGGCACCAATATACTGGTGGGGCTATTGCTCTTCTGATAATGAGAAACATTCCTTAGCATAATTTAAAAAAAATGTCTTCTTTAGCTATATTTTACTTTCACTTTCCTGCCTGGTTTATTCATTAAGATGCCTGTTGGAATGTTGGAAGTTGAATGGTCTTCTGTATATCAGATTTTCGCATCTTCTGCTATTGTAGCAGCAAACTGCTCAATTTTCTTGGAATACCAGGGATAATGCTGGGGCAACCGACTTCTTCAGGAATGCAAATCATTTATTTTGCTAGCAAAAAGACTCAGCAGGAACATGCGTGAGGTCTGACCATTTTGCCTGACATTCTTTGAACCACTAAAATTTGGTCTAATGCCACGTACACACGGTCGGATTTTCCGCCAACAAATGTTGGATGTTAGCTTGTTGGCGGAAAGTCCGACCATGTGTATGCTCCATCGAACATTTGCTGTCGGACTTTTCGCCAACAAATGTTTGCTAGCAGGTTCTCAAATTTTCCGAATTTTCAAAACTTTGCTGTCGGAAAGTCCGATTGTGTGTACACAAGTCTGCTCACAAAAGTTTGCGCATGCTCGGAATCAAACACGAGCCAGAAGCGATCGGTCTTGTAAAACTAGTGTTCGTAATGAGTTATCACATTCGTCACGCGGCAAATTATGAAATCTCTCAATGCTGCACATTCTCTTCTTTATAATGCTAGAATAATGAAGTTGCTTTGCTGCTGATATTCACAGAGTTCTGACAAACGGATTTTTTATTTCTCGTGATCTCCTGAAAAATATTTGTTTTTGTTGTTTTTTTTCTCGTGATCTCCAGAATAATCTTTTTTTTTTTTCTAGTGATCTCCATAATTTTTTTTTTCATTTTGTGTGTCAAGCTACCACAACACCATAATTATCTTGTATTTTTTAACATGAAAGGCTCAACTATGTTGGTGTCCCTTGTTAATTTGCATTGTATTTTTGAAATGTACCTGCCTACGCACAAACAACCTGTCCTTTTTGAAGTAAAACACATAGCCAAGTATTTGTCAAAAACAAAATTTTAAATTTAATAGGCAGCACAAGGTCAGAACGAAATAAAGAGGAAGGCAACGCTGGAGAAACAGTTGGAATTGGTGAAGCCTTTTTACCCCAGGGCAGTGATCAATTATTTGACTGTCAAAATTGGTAACCTGAGGAGTCCATTTAACAGGGAGGACAATACTGTCCAGGACTCCGAGAGATCGGGAGCAGCAGCAGATGACATATATGTCCTGAGGCTGTGGTCTTACAACAGCCTGCGTTTTTTGCCAGACCACACCAAACCCAGGCTATCACTCTCAACACTTCCTTCCACGCTTCCTTTCATGCTGCTGTGGTGGGTTGGATGGCTGTGGTGTTGGTGGTGTTGCTGGAGGTGGTGGAGGAGTATGGTGCAACTCACACAGGTGGGTTTGAGTTTTTAGTTTGCCCCTTGTCCCCTTGTTTAGGGCTTTCCAACGTAGTTCTTCACAGATCGTGTGTTGGCCCTCCTCCATGTTTTCTAGTTTGCTTGCAGTGACAAGTCCAAATGCCTCGTGTACACCAGGGGTCATGTTAAGTTGCGCAGTAGCCTGTTTGAGGAAAATATCCGCGGATTCAAGATTCCTTGCCTTCCTGGTCCTTTTGGTTGGAGGGCAGAGGGGAGGAACCTGGGATTCCGTCAGGCTGCTTTCCACCGCCTCCTCCTGGCTGAGACTTTCCTGTATATGAAAATGGTACACAGTTTTTGGTTTTTGGTCAGCAATCACACACAATTTTGAGCTCATGACTATTGCAAATTGAATGTTAACAAATAGAAAAGACTATCATTCTGACCCCAGCACTTTTCATTCTTGTCCCAATCATTTTTGGCTACTACTGTCTATTGATATGTATACCACTTTGTTAAATCAGAAATTAGTGATCAATAGCATCTAGTTAACATCATTAAATTTTTGACAAGAAATATGTTCAACAATGCTATACCTGGCTCAAGCTGGGCTCCTCCACATCTTCCTGGGTGGAAGGCCCAGGTTGGCTGATGTGGAAGGAAGTGTTGAAGGAAGTGTAGATAGTGATGGCCTGGGTTCCATCTAGTCTGACAAAAAATGCAGTCTGTCATAGTACCACAGCCTGGGGACATATACGTCATCTGCTGCTGCTCCGGATCTCTGGGAATCCTGGACCTTCTTGCGCTCCCTATTATATGTGCTCCTCAGACTACCAATTTTGGCCTTCAAATAGTTTATGTCTGCTGTGGGATACACAGGCTTCACCAATTTCAACAGTTTGTCCAGCGCTACCTTCTTCTCTTGCTTGTTCGAGTAGTCCCTGTTTTGGACTTGCCAGAGACATGGCTGCTCCCTGTACATGTCTAGGAATTTGGGCAGGAAGTCAGGGTCAGTGAATTTATCCACCATTTTAGCTGCAAGACATAACACAAGACAAACCCTAATGTCAGGCTAAACTCTCCTAATCTTATCCCAATATAGGCCTCAATCTATAAACAGTATAGGCCACTAACCACTGATGCCCCAAGTTACAATTGTACCACTGAGACCACAGCCTCAGGTTATGGACGGATGCCTGCATATTTGTAATACATGGTGTGTTTTTTTATTTTTAGGTGATGTGGATGTTGTGGAAGAAGACACTCACTTCAGCAGTCCTCATCAGTGAGATCATGGTGTGCAATCGGGATTTAGAAAAGCTGAAGCAAAACATCAATGATGTTCAAAAAAGACTGAGCAACACCATTGATTTATGCAAAATCTAAACACAAAAAAATGTAAATTTTGTCGTTATTATTGTACGTTATTTAAAAGTTTTTAATTAATTGCAAAGCCAAATTTTGAAGATGCAGACAGCGTGTCAACATGTGCTATCTGCCATCATGGGATATCAATGTACGTGTTTTGTGGGTGCAACCCCTTCCTCGAAAATAAAGTAGGTGAGAGGAAGGGGTTGCACCCCTGAAACACATCCATTGGTCCCCCATGGTGGGAGCTAGCACATGTTGACACACTGTGGCTTATTTTGCCCATCTGATGAAGGCAAAATCAACACAGTTTTGACATTCTAATGCCTCATATGGCCTTACAAAGTTGAACTTTGTAAGTTCCTGAGTTGGGGATGTGTATGTTATGTTACTTGCAGTGCACTTGTAGTGCAAAGTGGATTTGCCTTTAGTAAATAACCCCCACAGTGCTCTAAAATTTGCCCCAATCAGGCCATTTTAGGGACTCCAAGCAATTAATTCATGGAGTTGAAAAGGATGATTATTTTTATCATTAATGCATTACATACATTAACAACAAAAACACTGTGTGTGTGTAGCAGACCCACAGCACAATATAATAGTTAGCTGAAGAAGAGATTGTCACCTCATGTATCAAATAAGTTACGCTTGCACTATTGAAGAAAAGGGCCAAAAATAAAAGGCCATTGGAGAACCTAGGAGACAGATAAGAAACACAAGCAGTAAATCAAATGAAATATGAGTTTAGTTTTTCACAACAAATTTATTTGAAAGAGCTTAAAGATTATCTGGCATATCAATTGCCCCCCTACGCACAAAGTACTCCACATAGCTTTGCCGTACTTCACGGGCGCTTTGGGGGGGCAAGCCAGGGTGGCCAGTTTCAAGCACTGTCATTGTTTCTGCTGGTGAGTAGGCCTCAGTCGCAACTGAGGACAGATAGTTGGCTGCATTCTTACGCAGAAAATTATGTAGAATGCAGCAGCTTAAAATTATGTGGTTCAGTTTGTATTCGGCAATGTTTATGGCCATTTGGAAAAACCGGAACTGGCTGGTCATTATGCGGAAGGCATTCTCGACCACTCTTCTGGCCAGCTGGTAGTTAAAAACCCTCTGCTCCGGGGTGAGGGTCCTCATGGGGAACGGCCTCATCAGATAATTCCCCAGCACAAATGCCTCATCTGCCACAAAAACAAACGGGAGGCCTGCCACGTTAACTGCTGGAGGTGGCAAGCCCAAGCTGCCATTCTGGAGATGCCTGTAAAATTCGGTCTGTGCGATCACTCCAGTCGCTGACACCACCGCCAACACCACTATACTACTGTACCCCTTGTAGTTGTAGTAGTATGCCAACGAGTTGGGGGGTGGGACGATCCGGACTTGCTTCCCATCTATCGCACCACCACAGTTGGGAAAGTTCCACTGCTGGACGAATTGGGAGGCCACAGTCTGCCATTCCTGTGGGTTGGAAGGAAATTGTGGAGTTAAACAAGAAAAAAAATTAGTACTTTTGCACATAACATTGCAAGCAGATTAGACACAAACATTCTTGTCCAACATAAGTATAACATTTTTTGAAATGAGTATTTAAAGACAAAAGTATAAGGTCAACGTATCAGATTCCTCACCCCCTCTGATGGCCCATTGGAAAAATTTTAGGGTGGGGGGGTAGATGTTTTGTACAGGTAAGCCTCTCCACTTCATTGAGAGCTGAATGCATAAATAATGTGTGTTACTTTGGCCAGCCCCTCCTTACTTACATTATTAGCAGCCCACTGGAGAGTTAAGAAGTGTCATGATCCAAAAATATGAATACATACTGTCCAAATTGAAGCACATTTCTACATTCTGCAATTACCTATCAAGATAATAGGAGAACAAAACTTTAAACAATACCATTTGAAAGCATTTAGGCAGGCCCTTGCACTACATGCTTTGTTGAATTCATCCATAAATATGAACATAAAAGAGGTAGGTATAGTGTGTATGGCAGTGTTTCTCAACTCCAGTCCTCAAGGCGCCATAACAGGTCATGTTTTCAGGCTTCTGTTATGTTGCACAGGGGATTTAATCAGTTTCACTGCCTTAGTAATTACCACAGTTGTTTGAACCTGAGGGAAATCCTGAAAACATGACCTGTTGGTGCGCCTTGAGGACTGGAGTTGAGAAACACTGGTGTATGGCTTTGGCAAAGTCAACAGATAGAGTATTGGTATCGGTTGATTTAGCGGTTGGGGGGGAGGGAGGGTTCCAAATGAGTTTGGGCCCCAGAAAAAAGCATCTTGCACTCCTCCTGAATTTAAGGACAACAATAACATTTGGACACATTTTAGGGGGTGTTTAGGGTAAGCACTACAATGGAGCTGACAATATACATTAAGTGACTAGGCTAGGTGTGTATGGGCCCAGGATAGCATGCTGGGGAGGTCAGTGAAGGCAAATATGCTTGAAGGACAAAAAAGGAGCATTAAAAGCTTGCACTGAAGAACAGATACAAACTGACAAGCACAAACTGAAAAGCAGAAACGAATTGAAAAGCATGAGGCTGAAAATCATGAATCGTCTCTCACCAAACTTCTACTAACACGAGATAACCACGAGATTAGCAGAAGGGGCCCAAAGGGTGGCGCACTGGCTTTTGAACTTCCTTTTCATCAGCTCATCGTACGTGTTGTGCGTCACCGCGTTCTCTTCATAATTGTTGGCCAATATTTGTGTGACCGTGTGTATGCAAGACAAGTTTGAGCCAACAACCTTCGAACAAAAATCCACGGTTTTGTTGGCGGAAGGTCCGATCATGTGTACGCGGCATAAGTGTGTTCATCCGAGCACTAATACACTGCCCAATAAGAATTCTCTTGCCTTTGTGGCTGTGTGTGGTGAAGAGATGAGTTTGGGCATGTTATTTAGATGATATATATTTTTTTTGTGGCGCTGCTCAGGACTAAGGATGAGCTTGGGCGTGTTATTTGGATATGAGACACATGTATTTAACACACGCCTTCACTTTAAGTGGGAAGTTTCAGGAAAAAACTTTTAAATAAAGAACTGTGAAGCAAAATAAGGGTTAGTGCCCATCAATGCAGCCTAATCAGTGCCCATCTGCAGCCTCACCATTGCCATTAATGCAGCATCACCATTGCCATGAATGCTGCCTTACTATTGCCATTAATGCAGCCTCACATGTGCCATTAATGCAGCCTTAACATTGCCATGAATACAGCCTCTGAATGCAGCCTCACCATTGCCATCAGTGCAGCCTGATCGATGCCCACCTGCACCCTCAGGAGAGACAGGGAGGGGGGCAGGACGAACACCAACAGGTTACATACAAGAGAGTCTCCTGTTTATATGGGGTCCTCTTTAATACAAAGTCCCGCCTCCTCTGATAGACAGAACAGTCGTCCAATGCCAGCCCAGGTGACGGGACTTCCTATTACAGATGCCGCCGAGTAGACCGGAGATTCCCCCCCCCCTCCCTGTCCCCTCCGAGGCAGAGCTGATAAATACAGTATATATCTTTCATGGCCCTGGGGGCCACAAAAGATATACGGTGGGGACGGAAAGAGTTTAAGGCAGGCATGTCCAAAGTCCGGCCCGCGGGCCAGTTGCGGCCCCCGTTCTGGTTTATTGTTCCCCCCTGATCATTTGGATATATACAGTGGGGACGGAAAGTATTCAGACCCCCTTAAATTTTTTACTCTTTGTTATATTGAAGCCATTTGCTAAAATCATTTAAGTTCATTTTTTTTTCCTCATTAATGTACACACAGCACCCCATATTGACAGAAAAACACAGAATTGTTGACATTTTTGCAGATGTATTAAAAAAGAAAAACTGAAATATCACATGGTCCTAAGTATTCAGACCCTTTTCTCAGTATTTAGTAGAAGCACCCTTTTGATCTAATACAGCCATGAGTCTTTTTGGGAAAGATGCAACAAGTTTTTCACACCTGGATTTGGGGATCCTCTGCCATTCCTCCTTGCAGATCCTCTCCAGTTCTGTCAGGTTGGATGGTAAACATTGGTGGACAGCCATTTTTAGGTCTCTCCAGAGATGCTCAATTGGGTTTAAGTCAGGGCTCTGGCTGGGCCATTCAAGAACAGTCACAGAGTTGTTGTGAAGCCATTCCTTCGTTATTTTAGCTGTGTGCTTAGGGTCATTGTCTTGTTGGAAGGTAAACCTTTGGCCCAGTCTGATGGCCATTTCTCTGGGAAACTGCGGAGGATGGGATTTCCATTGGTTTTTATTGCGTGGCTGCAAACTATATACAAAACCCTGAAGGCGGCCATCAGACTGGGGGGTGACATCTCTCCCCCCTTCCCACTGTCCAGGGGTACCAGGCAGGGCTGCCTTCTCTCTCCAGCACTGTTCGCGATAGCTATGGAACTGGTGGTGGAGGCACTGTGGGTCTCGCCCCACATAAAAGGACTAAAAATAGCGTGGCTGGAGAAGAGGGTAGCTCTGTACGTGGATGACCTCCTGCTCTTTCTGAACAACGCGGACTCTTCCCTTAGAGGAAGTATTGACTGAATTCTCCAAAATAACAGGATTACAGGTGAACTGGACAAAATCTCATTTACTAGCTATTGACCCTGAGGCAAAAAGGCTAGCCCCGCCAGATCTCCAACTGCAATGGGTAGACGAAATGGTGTACTTGGGGGTGTGCATCTCGAGAGATGCATCCAGCTTTATCCCCCTTAACCTAGAACCGGTAGTCCAAGGAGTCAAGGCCAAACTTAAAGCCTCGGAGAACCTTCCTCTATCCTTATTATGCCGCATTAACTTAATAAAAATGAAAATCCTACCTAAATTTACCTACCTATTCCATAATTCCCCACAATGGATACCTTGCTAATTTTTTACGAAATTGAACCAAATGTTCTCCTCCTTCCTCTGGGGCCCCTTAGATTTAAACTGTCCACACTGATGCGTCCGGTGTTGCAGGGGGGTTTGGCGTTTCACGGCAAACCGTGAAACCGTTTCAATTTTGCTGGTCACGGCAATTTGGTGGCTAGTGCCGGACACGTCCAACACAGCGGCAGTTCTGGAGGCTGCGGTGGTCCGTTCTGTGGAGGCCCTAACACATTTACCCCTTCGAGGTCCCAAAGCTGCATACGACTTGACCACCTCCATGCACACGACTCTAAAGGCCTGGAAGGCAGGACTGGGACTTGAGAAGTTCCCACGGAATGCAGTCTCCCCACACGCCCCCCTATGGTTCAACCCTACCTTAACACATTTTTTTCTCACTACTAGACCCCAAAATATGGGCCAAATGTGGTATTAAACTGATATCTGACCTAACCACCGACACGGCTATACACCCCTTCAATCATCTAGTATCCAACAATAATGTGCCCCCCTCGCATTTATTTCGCTATATGCAGCTGTCTCATGTGTTTAAAACCCAAATACTACCCAACGACACGCAAATAGTGCAATCCGATCTGGAGAGGGTCACAGTCTGAGGTCCTGAGCACTCTGAAGAAGGTTTTTGTCCAGGATATCCCTGTACTTGGCCTTCATCTTTCCCCCGATTGCAACCAGTCGTCCTGTCCCTGCAGCTGAAATACACCCCCACAACATGATGCTGCCACCATAATGCTTTACTGTTGGGACTGTATTGGACAGGTGATGAGCAGTGCCTGGTTTTCTCCACACATACCGCTTAGAAGTAAGGCCAAAAAGTTCTATCTTGGTCTCATCAGACCAAAGAATCTTATTTCTCATCATCTTGGAGTCCTTCAGGTGTTTTTTTTAGCAAACTCCATGCAGGCTTTCATGTGTCTTGCACTGAGGAGAAGCTTCCATCGGGCCACTCTGCCATGAAGCCCCGACTGGTGGAGGGCTACAGTGATGGTTGACTTTCTACAACTTTCTCCCATCTCCCGACTGCATCTCTGGAGCTCAGCCACAGTGATCTTTGGGTTCTTCTTTACCTCTCTCACCAAGGCTCTTCTCTAGGAAGGGTTCTGGTTGTCCCAAACGTCTTCCATTTAAGGATTATGGTGGCCACTGTGCTCTTAGGAACCTTAAGTGCAGCAGAAATTTTTTTTGTAACCTCGGCCAGATCTGTGCCTTGCCACAATTCTGTCTCTGAGCTCTTCAGGCAGTTCCTTTGACCTCATGATTCTCATTTGCTCTGACATGCACTGTAAGCTGTAAGGTCTTATATAGACAGGTGTGTGGCTTTCCTAATCAAGTCCAATCAGTATAATCAAACACAGCTGGACTCAAATGAAGGTGTAGAACCATCTCAAGGACGATTAGAAGAAATGGACAGCACCTGAGTATATGAGTGTCACAGCAAAGGGTCTGAATACTTAGGACCATGTGATATTTCAGTTTTTCTCTTTTAATAAATCTGCAAAAATGTCAACAATTCTGTGTTTTTCTGTCAATATGGGGTGCTGTGTGTACATTAATGAGGAAAAAAACGAACTTAAATGATTTTAGCAAATGGCTGCAATATAACAAATAGTAAAAAATTTAAGGGGGTCTGAATACTTTCCGTCCCCACTGTATATATTCAAATGATCAGGGGGGAACAATAAACCAGAACGCGGGCCGCAACTGGCCCGCGGGACGGACTTTGGACATGCCTGCTTTAAACTCATTGTAGTAATGTATTTTATATTATATATACATATACAGTCATGTAAAAAGTAAGTACACCTCATAGAAACAGGAAAAAGAAAAAAGAGGAAAAAGAACTTTAAAGGTTGCCACTAAGATCTCGAAATAGGAAAGAAAAATGGTCTCAAATTCTAATAAAAATAATTTAATTAATTAAATTTAATTAAATTAATAAATTAATTAAATCTAATAATTAGAATAAGAAAAAAAAAGAACATATCTGGAAAAAACACTGTCCCATGTATAAGAACAGATGAAATGCATGTATTTATATATAAAATTACCTGAATTCCATAGTGATTCCATTGTACTTTTTAGTACCAATAGGATCTCCTGAAGACGCTATCGGCAAAACGCGTAGCGATCAATTGACATCAATTGATCAATTGATCAGCTGACACTGTGATCTTGTATGTGTGGCCTTCAGCAACAAGGGACTTCTAGGACTACTTTGTAATCCATTTCTAGGCCATCCATACGATTTTCATATATCAACATTAAATCTGTTCTTATACATGGGACAGTGTTTTCTCCAGATATGTTCATGTTTTTTCTTATATCATCTGTTTCTAATGCGATTATAATAAATTAAAATATTTTTATTATAATTTGAGACTATTTTTCTTTCCTATTGCGGGATCTTAGTGGCAACCTTTAAAGTCCTTTTTTCCTCTTTTTTTTTTCCTGTTTTTGCTCAATTATCATTGGATGCGGTGCCACGCTCTGCAATTTGTCTCAGATTTTCTCTACACCTCATAGAAGCCATTGCCATTTTAACATATTTGATACTATAAATGCACACACACATGCACATAAATTTAGGAAGGAAACAAGAATTTAACCGCTTGTCGACCAGCCCACAACGATGTGCATCGGCACAATGGCACGGTTACGCAAATGGGCGTACTTGTACGTCCCCCTTTAAATCACGGACTAGTGGGCACTCACGTGCCCACTGCGTGAGTGTGCCCGCGGGCCCCGCGGACTCCGTGTCTGCCGGAGGCCCTGCACAAGACAGGGATCTACTGCCACTAACGATCGGGAGCAGTGATCTCTGTCATGTTCTAGTGACCCTATCCCCCCTACAGTTAGAACACAGTGAGAGAACACAGTTAACCCTTTGATCGCCCCCTTGTGTTTAACCCCTTCCCTGCTAGTATTATTTACACAGTAATTAGTGCATTTTTATAGCACTGATCGCTGTATAAATGTCACTGATCCTAAAATAGTCTCAAAAGTGTCCGATGTGTCCGCTGCAATGTCGCAGTGATGATAAAAATCGCAGATCTCCGCCATTACTAATAAAAAAAGTTAATAATAAAAATGCTATAAATCTATCCCCTATTTTGTAGACGCTATAACTTTTAGGCAAACCAATCAATATACACTTATTGCGATTTTGTTTACCAAAAATATGTAGAATACATATTGGCCTAAACTGAGGAAGAAATTTGTTTTTTTATATTTTTTTGGGGATATTTAATATAGCAAAAAGTAAAAAATATTGCTTTTTTTTCAAAATTGTTGCTCTTTTTTGTATATAGCGCAAAAAATAAAAACCACAGAGGTGATCAAATACCACCAAAAGAAAGCTCTATTTGTGGGAAAAAAAGGACATCAATTTTCTTTGGGTGCAATGTTGCACAACCGCACAATTGTCAGTTAAATCAACACAGTGCCTTATTGCAAAAAGAGCTCTGGTCAGGAAGGGGGTAATCCTTCCAGGGCTGAAGTGGTTAAAGTTTATCCTGATTAGTTTAACTTTATTTATTAGGGAGATTTATTCTCACTTCCTGTAGGACTGGATCATTTTACTTAAAATCTTGTTCTACTGACAATGATCACCAGGACAAATATAATATGGAAACATGAGACTACCAAACCAAAATTAGTATATATGAAACCCCTCACCTCATCCCAAATTAATTACGGGAAAAAGTAGGAAGAGATTGCCCCGGGATTGTATGGGTGGGGGGTTAAATGCCTATAAATTGGGTAACAAGAGTAGAAAAGTAGAAAAAAATATAACTTTATTCAAAAAATTACATGAAATACATAGTTAAATCAGTTCATACAGTTAAATTCCTATACCGTGTTAGAAGGGGCTCTAGGATGAGAGAACACAATCGAACATGATAATCAAGATTGTCTAATATTACTAATATTACTAATATTGTTAGTACAATTCCTTATTCTGGGTTTTTTTGAGGATATACTGTATGGTCTAAAATAAAAAGGTATATAGATGGAAAATAGTAAACTGTCATTCAAAAATACACGAGATAAAATACAAATAGTGGGGATAGGAGCTTGGGGAATGACAAAAAGGGAAAACAACAATAATAAAAGAGACTTTATACAAAAATTATAATTTATTGCGTACAGTATTTGATACATTATTGTATGCATGTAATCAAATATATACTTTATATCTTTCAGTTTCACTCCAATCTCCGGTCTTTGGCATTATGTTATACTTTGTTTCCCTGTTAGTAGGCATCGAATGGCTGGGACTTTGTTGGGTCAGTGTCTGTGGCTTTTTTGGTGTCCCCCGGCATGGGTAGGCATGGCGCCTTCCGGTTCTGGGCCTTGTTTTGGGCTCAGTGGGTTCCGGCATCGGCCACTGATCGCGCATGCGCGATCTGACCGTCTTCTCTGCCGGCGCCGATTCAGCCCCCTCTTCCCGTGTCGGCGGCGCTCCGACATCTGACGTCATCGCGCCTCTGACGCGGTGACCCTGGACTCCGCCGCGTTGGGGGAACAGCATCCAATGATATGCATCTCCTTGCTGACACCACCGTCAGCTGTAGTGAGATGTGTCATCGAATCCGGTCCGTCCCCCAGCTCAGTATCATGAATAGTATGTTCCGCCCCCATAGTCTCCTGGTGTACACCTAGAATTTACATCTAGTAACAAGGAGACTTCACCGCAGTCCAATTCATTAAGTAAGTGCGTGTCTTGTCTTGCTGACCCTCTGACTATTTATTTTTAGCTTTTATAACTAGCTACTTATACCACAGGCATCTATACAGTTTAATCTTTGAATATAGTCTTTAACCACATTGTGGCTTTTCATTTTATTATCACCCTTTTTTTTATATAGCATTCCATCCCAGCCACTTGCTATTTCATCCCCGTGGTACATTTTAATTAAATTTTTGTTTACCTAATACACCATGACCACTATATGGTCTTTTAAGTCAGTGACTGTATACAAGCCTGTGACATTCCTTAAAACCATCTGCATTCTGTGGCCGTATTATTACTTATTGGGCCCTCTTTTTCTTTTTCTGTTTCTTTTTTGACTATACCTTACCATTATCTTTAACTGTACACATCCACATGATACTTATACTACTATATATTTACATTTAGGGGCCTGTGCCCTTCCCTTTTGCTGTTTCTTGTGGACTCTTGTGGACTCCACCCAACTCTACCTTCGCATCAATGGGCAAAAAGACCTTCATCAGCAATTACAGAAATGCCTCACTTTAATAGATGACTGGATGACAAGTAGCTCCCTCAAACTCAACGGTTCAAAAACAGAACTTCTTCTCCTTCAAGCTAACAAAAATTCCACAACAAAGACTCCGTGGACACCTCCCACCATCCTCGGACAGACCATCTCTCCAAGCACCAAAGCCAAGAGCCTTGGAGTCATTTTCGACTCAGGAATGACAATGGATGCACAAATAGGATCAGTGGTGAGCGGATCCCACCATCTCCTCCGCCAGCTACGCAGACTAATCCCCTTCATCCCAGAAGAGGACAAAGCGGCAGTTGTGGGAACAATCATCAATTCCCGACTCGACTACGCAAATTCCCTCTACGTAGGACTTCCCCAATATCAGCTTGCGCGCTTACAACTCATCCAAAACACGGCGGCAAGACTGTTAACAGGAAAAAAACCCTGGGAATCCATCTCCCCATCCCTAAAGAGCCTACACTGGCTAACCGTGAAGAATCGGATCACATTCAAGACCCTCTGCCTCACCCACAAATGTATACAAGGAAATGCTCCGCTATATCTCCGGGAGAAAATAAAACACTACACACCGAATCGCAGTCTTCGATCAGCCAACCAAAACCTCCTTATCATTCCCAAATACCGCTACAAAGCAAAGGGAGAACGAAGATTCGCAGTCCAAGGACCCCGACTATGGAATGCTCTTCCTACCAACATCCGCATGGAAGAAAACCACCAGGCCTTCAGGAAAAAACTAAAGACCTTCCTCTTCTAACAAGCTGACAACAGAGAATGTATCTCAGCGCCTTGAGGCAATTCAGTTCGCATTTGCTGCGCTTTACAAATCATTCATTCATTCATTCATTCACTCCTTGGCCTGACGCATCCGGCTGATACCCATTTTTTTTTTTTTTTATGTAATCTTTATTTGAAAAATATTTAGATAACAAACAAGTAGACATTTAACAAGACATGTAGGTAGAAAAGGACATGACATGACAAGTCATGAAATGAAGGGCCCCTTATCGGGTGCATGTGGTCAACAGGAAAATTACTCAGGGATGTACACATTTTTTGGGGGATCGCCCCGGGGGATTGGTTATCAACATCTTACAACCATGATATGAATTCAAACAGCAATGGGTCACCCCTATCGTCCCTGTCTGGTACATCTCTGCAGAGGATGTAGGTCTCTAATCAAAGGTAAAACTCAGACCGCACATTTAGACCAAGGGCCCATCAACATAGAAAACAAATGGGGTAAGGGAAACAAATTAAATTAAGGAGCGGAAAACTAGAATAAAGTGGAAAAAAAAACTAAAATAAAAATAAGGTAGTACAGTGTTATTAATCTGAAAAGAACCAAAAAAATCTGCTCTTATGTTAGGCTGAAGTAATCTGTGGCAATCTTGTCAAGGTTCGGCTGCCCCTATGCATATTCATGTCCTTGGTGCCCAAAGCTCTCCCCGGCCCGACCCCATCAGACAGAGGGGGTCGCAGCCGTCGAGGGCCATCGGGCAGATAGCCCAGTTGGGTTTGCGTAATTTATCCAGGTAGCCCACATGGAATAGAACTTCTCATGTCTATCTTTATATTGTGCCATCCACTCCTCAGCAGCCATAATATGATTAACTAAAGTCACCCATTCGGTGCAGGTAGGTATACGGGGTGTTTTCCAGTGGATTGGAATTAGCCGCCGTGCTGCATTAAGCAGATGGGGTAATAGGGATTTGCGGTATTGGTTAAGAGGAGTGGTGGGGAAGTGCAACAAGGATTCCAACGGGGAATCTGGGAGCTCCAAGTCCAGAATAATCTTGATCTGAGCATGGATATCTAGCCAAAAGGGCTGTAATTTGGGGCATTCCCACCAGATGTGAAGGAACGAGCATCTGAGGCCACATTCTCTCCAGCATGCATCTGAAAGGTAAGAGTATATCTTAGTGAGCTTGGAGGGTACCACCTGGTCAAAATTTTATAACTATGCTCCTGCATTTTCGTATCTACTGTGCTCGAATGTGTCAGTCTATATAGATGGTCCAGCCGAGGCTCGGTGAAGACGTGCTGAAGGTCTCTCTCCCATTCCCTAATGAACCCTGGTTTCTCCCCAGTATGCATGTTCAGCAATAGGTCATACAGCACTAAGATGGCATGGGGAATAGCCGTGGTCGCCATACATAAACGTTCGAATGGCGAGGCTAGAGTAGGTGACCGGACTCCTTGGGGAAGGCTAGTGATAAAGTGCAGAAGCTGTCTGTAGCACCATTCATCCATAAGGAAGGGGCCGAACTCCTCCCTCAGCATGGCCAGCGTTAACAGGCCATGAGCCTGAACAAATCTGCCACATCTTGACTCTCCATCAGCCGCCCAGGTCCGAAAGAAGGAAGGATGTTCCCCAGGGGCGAACCACGGGAAGCCGCTTAGGGGCGCCAAGGGGGAAGTCGGTAGTGCGAGTTTCCCTCCCTTGTTCAGGGCGTCCCAAGTCGCCAAGGCATGGGCGGCCAGTGGAGAGACCAGCATCGAGAGGCCCCTATGTTCCCGGGGGACCCAGGGGGCATATGATAGGTTACGAGCTGCCAGAAACTTGACTAGGGGTACCCAGAGTTTGTAAGGGGTATTATGATACCAGTCTAAAATGCATAGTAAAGCTACAGCCTCATAGTATCTGCGGACCACAGGCACACCCAAACCTCCCTTCATCTTAGGTCGCTGTAACGTAGGGAGAGCCAGCCGAGAGCATTTCCCACTCCATATATACTTAATAAACAGACTATTGAGGGTTGAGAAGAAAGTCCTAGGAAGGGCAATCGGCACCATCTGCAGGAAAAAACAATACACGAGGTAGCACATTCATTTTAAGAACACTGACTCGGCCCATCCATGAAAATACAACCCTGTCCCATCTTTTCAGGTCCACTTTAGTAGTGGTGTGTAGTTGCTTTCATAAAGCAGGGAAAATCTCATGGGCAAATTGACCCCTAAGTACTTCAGAGCGGTTGGGCACCATGTAAATGAGAAAGCAGATTGCAGCTGTGCACGCAAACCCAAGGGGACATTCAGTGACAGGATTTCGGACTTGTTATAATTTATCTTGAAATTAGATAGTAAGTTAAATTCTTTCCACTCTGCCATAATATTAGCTAACGATATCAGGGGGTCAGAGACATAAAACAAGACGTCATCTGCGTACGCGGATATCTTATGTTCTGTCAACCCACCTTAAAGCCCTTGATATCATTATTAAGGCGGATCCTATTAAGCAGCAGTTCGAGGGTTAGAGCAAAAATAAGAGGGGATAATGGACATCCCTGTCATGTCCCATTGCTAATCGGGAAGGCATCGGACAGTAGCCCATTCACATTCACTCTGGCAGTCGGGGAGCTATACAGGGAGGATATCCAAGCCAGCATATTGGGGCCCAATCCGAGTCTGGTCAGTACCGTTTTCATGTAGGTCCAGTCCACCCTGTCAAACGCCTTCTCGGCATCAGTGGAAAGCAAGAGACAGGGGAGGGTCATCCCCTGAGATTCAGTGTATCAGTTGGAGTGCCCTATTTGAATTGTCCCTAGCCTCTCTGCCCATAATAAATCCCGTCTGGTCGGGGTGAATAACCATCGGGAAGATCGGCTTGAGTCTGTTGGCCAATATTTTGGCTAAGATCTTAATATCAGTGTTCAAAAGCGATATAGGCCTATAGTTTCCTGGTAGGGTGTGGTCTTTCCCCTCTTTTGGGAGTACTGTGATGTGCCCCATTAGTGCCTCAGAGGGCATTACCGTACCGGAGACCAAGGCCGTGAAGTAGGCACACATAGGATTAGAAAACACCTCAGAGTATTTCTTGTAGTAGGCATTAGTATAGCCATCTGGACCGGGGCTTTTCCCATTAGGGAGGTCTTTCACCACCGCCTGAATCTCCGATACGGAAATGGGGGTATCCAGTTTTTTGCCAATGGAGGCCTCTAGCTGTGGGGAATGGGCCTCTGTGACATATTGGAGAATGCGTTCGACCCGTTGGGGTTTCGAAGAGCCGGGCAAAGTACCTGGGAAATGGTACAACTGTGCACAATATTCCCTAAATGTATTTGCTATTTTCAAGGAATGGATAACGGATGCACCCGTCGTGGAGGTGAGTTTATGTACGTGTCCAGTGGCACGTTGGCGTTTGAGGGCTCTTGCCAGCAACCTCCCACATTTAGTACCAAATTTATAGAATTTGTGCGCCAAATGGTGTATACGTGCCTTAATTTTAGTGTAGTAGAGTAGCTAATTCCTGTCGAAGGGCATGTAGCTCCGACGCCATTATAGGGGTGACATTTTTCTTGTGCATGAGTTCCGCCATGTGTATTTTGGCTAAGAGGGTCTGTGGTTCCCCCTCTCTGGCTTTCTTCAGTCTCACCCCCTGGGATATCAGCTCCCCCCGAACCACTGCTTTATGGCCCTCCCAAATGGATCCCATGCCTACCTCGCCTGGTTTATTCTCTGCAAAATACAGAGAAATGGTGTCCGATACTTGTTTTAAAGCTACCGCATCATCCAATATGTTGTCGTTCAAACGCCAGCTCCATGTCCGTGCCTCCATAGACAGGGGATGCAGGGAGATAGAAACCGGCGCATGATCAGAAATGCTAATGGAGCCTATGGAAGATCCAGCTAGGGAATCGAGGGAATACTGCTCCATCATCAAAAGGTCTATATGGGTATAGACATTGTGAGTGGCTGAAAAATAGCTATAGTCCCTGTCTGCTGGGTGGAGAGTCTCCAGCAGCCGACTAAATGGTGTGCCTGCGGGGACTTCCTAAAATGCTTCAGAAAGGCAAATGAGTGCGTGGAGCGGCCCGAGGATGTGTCTATGTGTGGGTCAGGGCTAAAGTTAAAGTCTCCCCCCAGGATGAGCTGCCCCTCCCGGAAGGCAGTCAGGGATTCCAAAGTAGCGTCTAGAAAGGTAAGCTGTTTGCTATTCGGGGCATACACAGCTGCAAAAGTGAACTTACGGTTATAAATGGTGCCTTTAATGAACACAAATCAGCCCTCTGGATCAAGCATTTGATCCATCATGACAAATGGACAGTGTTTGTGGACCGCTATAGTGTCCCCCCCGGATTTGGGACGGGGGAGTTGCTGAGGTACCACGATGTATACAGATGGGTAGGGAGGTGGGGGACTGAGTCAGTGCAAAAGTGTGTTTCCTGCAAAAAAATGACGTGTGCCCCCATGCGTTTCATCTCAAGCCACAACTTACTGCGTTTTGACGGGGATCCTAGGCCACGTACATTGTAGGATACGACTTTCAGGGCAGCCATGGTATGAGGTCACACAGCGGAATCACTAGACCGGTGGCAGAAGGGAGATGAGACCAACAGCACGTCCAGGCCCACAGCAAGGAGCACAGAGAGCACATTGAGCATAAGCAGGAGCCTAAAAAGTAAACCACAATTATAGCAGGTGTAAAAAACATAGCACATAAAGAACACTGAGAACAAAAACATAGAAAAAAACAAAAGGCCCAAAGGGTATAACATAGTGCAACTTCACCACTGGTCGGGAGCCTCCACCCCCCCCCCTATAATGAGGAGACAGTGAAGGCCAGCGAGCAGAGGCAGTCCTCAAAAAGGGAGCATAACTCCAGGGAGTTGTCCTATTGGGGGAAAGTGGTAAGGCACTAGGAGCGAGTCCGCTGGGAGACCCGCGTCCAATATGAGATGCTAATTCTATCCCTAAACATGGGTAAAAAAATGAGGATAATGATACGGCAGCTAAGGGGGGTCAGATCCATGTCGGCGTCTGCGGCGGCCTGGTTGCCACGGATCAGGGCGTGTGAGGAGAGGTATGTCTGGTGATGTCCTCCAGTCTGGGATATCCACCTGAGGCAGTCCAAGCGACTCCCAAGAAGCGGAGTAAGTCACCTTTATTTTGCAGGATAGATTGTTTCCCATCTTTAGTTGCAGAAAGACTGAACGGGAAACCCCACCTGTAGGGCAGTTAAGCATCTTTTAAGGCCGCCAACAATGGCTTAAGAGCGCGGCGCTGCATCAATGTGCATCTGGAGACATCCAGGAAGAAGGATAATTGGGCGCCATCAAAAGTCCACATGTCTGACTCCTCTGATTTGATTCATAATGCGTTCTTTGAGAGAGTATTTATGTAACTTGCAAATAATGTCTTTGGGCTTCTCTGGGTCATTTCAATGTGCTCGGGTGCCTGGCGGCCTAGTATTTGCTTAAAGATCCCTTGCAGGGAGGGTATGATATCCCTCGGGCCTGTTGCTTCAGGGAGGCCTCTAATGTGGATGTTAACCCTGCGGCTCCTGTTTTCAAAATCATCCATTTGATCCAGCAGAGCCTCAATCCTGCGATTCTGCATTTTACAATGGTCAGTAAGGGCCTGCAAAGTGGAGCTAGTGTCTTCCCACTGTGTCTCTAAAGCCTCCGCTCTACCCCCCAGATGTGCTGTGTCTGCCTGTAGATCCTTAATGTCCTGTCTCAGGGCCTTCTCTACGCTATGAGCGAACTGCTCCAGATCAGCCTTGGTGAGGAGAGACAGAATGTGGGATCTAAAGTCCTTGTCCTCCCAGGGATCACCTCCACTTGTGTGTCTTTCAGTGCTGTCTGAGCTGGAGGGAGAGGAGGGGGGAGGTAGGGTCAGCACAGGCATGTGAGGGGAGCTGATGGGGGAGGCAGCCCTGGCAGCGTGGAAGCCGGGCGCCATCTTGGCTGTACTTGCCGGTTTTCTGCGGGCCCCAAAAAAGTTGTCCAGTGATTCGGGCTGGTTTCGCGGTGTCCGCTGAGGCTGCGGGGATGTCCTGCACTTCGGTGGCATCTTTTTGGGGTGTGTATCCCCCCCCCGGGAAGCTGCCATTCAGGCTGGTGTAGGTGCGGGTCTCACGGAGCTAGGGGAAAGCACGTCCTTACTCATGTATGCCGAAGCCACGCCCCTGGCTGGTCGCCATTTTGATGCTAAGTCTTACCAGATATATTGGAGAAGCTCTACATATCTCTCAATCCACAGACCCAAATATATGGGCCTATGCACTGCTTTACTCCCTCAAGTGTACCATTGATTAGCACCATAGAGACCGGAACTTGGAGTGTTATCTGCTAAATCATTAAACTACCATCTGTCTGGAATACGATTACTGCCTTTGAACCAGTAAGTCCCTTTTATTATTGTTGTTTTCCCTTTTTGTCATTCCTCAAGCTCCTTTCCCCACTATTTGTTATTTATCTCATGTATTTTTAAATGATAATTACTATTTTCCATCTATATACTTTTTTATTTTAGACCATACAGTATATCTTCAAAAAACCCCCAAATAAGGAATTGTACTAACAATAGTCCGAAACATGTTGGGTATATTGATTATCATGTTCGTTTGTGTTCTCTCATCCTAGAGCCCCTTCTAACATGGTGTAGGAATTTAACTGTATGAACTGTTCATAATATTGCTTTTTAACTATGTATTTTATGTAATTTTTTGAATAAATTTATATTTTTTACTACTTTTCTACTCTTGTTACCCACTTTATAGGCATTTAACCCCCCACCCATACAATCCCGGGACAATCTCTTCTTACTTTTTACCAGGACAAATATAGGGGGCAAATCTCCTAGTGGGGACACTATACAAAGCTAGGGGGATCTAATCCTGCCCTCATTATACAAAACTTAATGAGTAGTGTTAGTTATAGATAGATTTTAATATGTATAAGAGAAGGTGTACAAAGATAGAATGGGCAAGAATGAAGTCCCTATGGATATCTAAATTCTATCCTATTGGAGGTTTTTCCACAATACGGATGGCATTGCATAAGGGTATACGATAGGCTACTTACAAATCTGACGTTTTTTTAAAAAAAATTGCCCAGCATTATAATTTATATCATACATTTACAAAAATATTACAGTATACATTTTTTTTTCTAAATGATTATATTTCTTACTGATATCTTCTATATATTTTTTTCTACATACAACTCATTGCATGGATGTTAATCCAATGTGTAATTCTCAGTTGCTGAATATATGTTGCCTCTAGCTGTTTATATGTTTATTTGAAGCTGAGGTTACATGGCGTTAGTATCTAGTTGGCCAATCACCTTTAGCAATTGCTAAATTAGCCTATGTCTCATTACACACACAAATTGAACCCTATTAGCCAAAGGGATCCCATAAAGCATCTATTACCAAGATCACATATTAGGTTTGTTTCTGATGATGCAATGAGATACAACAGACTAATGAAAAGAGACAAGAGGTTCACTAGGTGATGATGAGAATGAACTTTAGCTGGGAGAGAAACAGTTTCATACCATGTCTAGCCCAGGGTAAACAAATGATTAACAATATCAGTTAGAAAAATCTCACAGAAAAATGTGTTACCTGCAGTGTTCAAAGCCTTGGCATACTAGACATTTTTTTTTGTATTTGCTTTGTTTATGTTCTAATTTTTATTTCGGCATGTTAAATATTTTCCAATGCCTTCACAGACTGGGTTTCTTCCTGTGACTATTTTCCTTTTTCATGAATTTAATATAGCAGCAAGGCTGGTTACTAATACTACAATATTACAAGTAATATTAGATATTTGACCCTTTTTTACAGAAAATGGTTTAAAAAAGATGCCAGCTCTAAATATGTGGGCCTCGGCCTATAACATACTGTACACAATTTCATTTACATCAATTAAAAAAAAAAGACAAAAATGTGCTATGGCCTTGCAAATTTTATTTTATTTTTTTTAGGGGTGGGTGTTCAATTGCTGCAAAAAAGCACTCTCGCATTGTGTGTAAATCAGATACTTATTGTCTAAATACAATTAGCCCCTACACATTTTTAAGCCTAGTACATACTGCTAGTTTTTTTTTCATTCAACCCAGCGGGCTGAACGAAAAAAACCTGACAGCTCAGGTTAGAGCTACTGTACTAACAATCCAATGTGAGCAGGGAACTCTCTGGCTGTTGTATTGCGTTCTGACAGAACACTCCAGTCATCGGTCTCATCGATTGACCATTGGCTGCTGATCAGGAGCTGGTCAGCAAACCCTTTTCGGTCATGCCCCTTTGGCAGAAGCCAGCTGAACTTCTGTCTTCTGTCGGACCAGCTGCAGTACACACGGGCAGAATGTCAGATGGTTTTTATTGAACCAGCCGATGCCGTCTGATAGTCGGCCCATGTGTACGAGGCTTTACAGTCACCGAGCATATATGTGTTAGTTATAAATCCAGGGTGGGAAAGATAAAACCTTGCATGACAGCTAGACAGCACAATAGAGCAGCCATACAAACTAGACCTTTCATCACTAGAGAAATAATGAAAGTGTGAGCTCTAGAGATATCACTGTTTACTTGTTTTTTTTAAACTTTTTAGACAATATTGTGATTTTTTTTTTACTATATTGGTGCCTCTTTCTTTATTTTTAGCAGTTACCCTCTGTAACACCCTTTAACCCCAGTAAGTCACTCTTCTTCTTTCCCTATCTGACAGGTTCCCTTTTGGTAGGAAGAATTGTCACTTCACTTCACTGTCACTTCTTGAAGATTGACCAGAGGCAGAAACGGGACAGGAAAAATACTACATCCCATTTAATCCTATCCAATCCTATCCAAGTTTAAGTAACTTGTCAAGAGATTGAATTTGGTAGAAGGCTTAAAGCATGGGGTAGCTGGCACTAGGAGAAGGATTTATGCTGCCTTCAGAGACAGTGATGGGCAGATGCAACCCATGAGTATTAAAATGCAATACCAGACTCTCTGTACTCTTGATTTTTAGCTATCGGGAAATGAGAAAGATTGCTTGGAAACCATAAATGGCTGAAACAGACAACGATCTCACTTGTCGCTCCATATATCTATTCATGCTAATGTCTTCACCATTTCCTCAAAACCATCCCCTCTATATTACTCATCTTAATGCTCCATATAAATCTGCAGCATATAGAGACAAGGGGCATTTAATGTTTTTTTGCAGTTCTGACATTTTACGCCATTTACCAATGTGTTATTTTAGCAAAGTTAATTTAACGCTGCAAGATAATGAAATGAGATTTTAGGTAGAATGTTTTATTTAATAAAGTTTGACCAAGCCAAGCGAGAGCTATTTAAACAACATTTAATTCAAATCAACCTCTTTCACCTTCCATGCAACAGAACCACTGGAGCGTCTCCGTTTTATTTTTTTTAACAGAAAAGAAAATTAATCATATTGAGCACAAGATAATATTATGGTCACATTTATTGTAAGCTTAGAGATTGGAAAATCAGCACTAAGACCTGATTGTTAGACAGTAAAAGGATTTCATAGAAATTAGATTTTAGCCTTAAAGGAATTTGAGTTTGATTTAACAATAAAAAAAATTGTCAGAGTTGTTTTTTCTATGTGGCTTTGAAATCATCTTTTCACGTATAGGTTGCCCAAGTGACAGATTGTCCTTTGAATGCAAGAGTAGCCAGCAAATGTGATGTACTGTATTTTCATGGTATTTTTCACAAAGTGTCCAGTTAAACACATAAGTATGCTATTCTACAAAGAAGCACTGCAACCTTATTCATCTGCAAATAAATACATTGATGGCCCTTACTATGAATTGATACACCTGGCCAAGATGAATTCAAATAGCAGACCTCTAAAAAATACAAACAGTGAAGGTATTTATAACCATTAGATGGCAGACATGTGAACTGAATAATACTATTTAGGGCTGAAGCTAGTACAGCTTACACCCTAAGATATTTTAATCATGTTTTTGTTTTAATTTTAAACTATTGAAACAATTTAAGCAAACAAGAATTCCATATGGACTATGATTAAAATTTTACTAAAGGTTTTTATTTTAACTTAATAAACATGTTATACTCACCTGCTCTGTTCAATGTTATTGCATACTGATACTGCTGTGATATAAAAACCTAGAAAAAAAATACAAATTGTCCAGATATTTATTAGATCAAACAGATTAACAAAAGTAATATTTAGCAAAGCAGACTTTAAGAAACTAATTTCTATTTTTTTTTCGAACAACTATCTAGTTTTGAGTCCTATACCATTTGTTCGCAAGAACAGTTGTCAATTGGGCTACCATGGCTAGTTTGACGCATAAATACATTTCTGACTAATATGTGTCTATAGGACTTTATTGACTCAATTGCTTGAAACTGTTGTCTCTAACTCAAAACATATCTTTGCTTTAACTGCAGCATTACTTGCCATTTTCTTTGGACAATAGGGCAAAATAAGCATTCTACCTCCACCTAAATAGGACCGTGTTGGCAGGAGTGCAAAGTTGCACATGCCTCTTTTTTTTCACTTTAGCTAAAGTAATTGACAAGCAACTGATGGTCATAGGACAACACTCTTTTAAGCTGACCATACAGGTTTTGAAATTGGGTTGGTTCAGCAGGGCTGCAGAACTGAGCAGTGTATTTAGACAGTGGAGGACTCCCACTGTCAGAAAACAAAGACACAGCAGGAAGGATTACCCCATCCACCTCAAATGTGTGGATGGGTAAATCAGCTCAGTTTTTTGTGCCTCTTCCCTGAAGCTGCTTCCCAGTCAATTCCGAGCTTACCGGAGTTGTCTGTAAGCCCGGACCTCCAACGTCACTTCTAGTTCTGGGGCAGATAAACAGGATTTTTTTAATTAAAGTTAAAATGTCATTTTTCTTTTCTTTTAAGGGTAAATGAAAGATCTGGGGTCCGTGACCCCTGATCTCTCAATAAAGCTGACCTGTCATGCTTATTTCTTTTGCAAGGGATGTTTGCATTCCTTGTAATAGGAATAAAAGTAATACAAAAAATAAAAAAATAAAGGGACAGTGTAAAAATAAAAATAGAAAATAAAATAGATAAGAAATTTTTTCTTAAAGTGCTTCATTCCTCCGTGCTCGCGCGCAGAAGCGAATGCATATCTAAGTCACACCCACATATGTAAACAGTGTTCAAACCACACATATGAGGTATCACCACAATCGTTAGAGTGAGAATACTAATTCTTGCACAGGACCTCCTCTGTAACACTAAACAGTTAACCTGTAAAAAAATGTAAAGCGTTGCCTATAGAGATTTTTAAGTACCATAGTTTGTCGCCATTTCACAAGCTTGTGCAATTTTAAAGCATGACATGTTAGGTATCTATTTACCTGATGTATCATCAGCTTTCACATTATAAAAAACATTAGGCTAACTTTACTGTTTTTTTTTTATACATTAAAGTGTATTTTTTTTTTCTTAAATTGCATTTGAAAGCCGCTGTGCAAATTCAGTGTGACATAAAATATTGCAACAACCGCCATTTTATTCTCTAAGGTCTCTGCTTAAAATATATAATGTTTGGGGGTTCTAAGTAATTTTGTAGCAAAAAAATACTGATTTTTACTTTTAAACAACAAATGTCAGAAAAATGCCTGGTCTTTAAGTGGTTAACATGAGTGTAATAGTAACATGAAAAAAAAAATAAAAAATATATATGTATATATATATATATATATATATATATATATATATATATATATATATATATACAGTATCTCACAAAAGTGAGTACACCCCTCACATTTTTGCAAATATTTTATTATATCTTTCCATGTGACAACACAGAAGAAATGATACTTTGCTGCAATGTAAAGTAGTGAGTGTACAGCTTGTATAATAGTGTAAATTTTCTGTCCCCTCAAAATAACTCAACACACAGTCATTAATGTCTAAACCGCTGGCAACAAAAGTGAGTACACCCATAAGTGAAAATGTCCAAATTGGGCCAAATTAGCCTTTTTCCCTTCCCCGGTGTCATGTGACTCGTTAGTGTTACAAGGTCTCAGGCGTGAACGGGGAGCAGATGTGTTAAATTTGGTGCTATCGCTCTGACTCTCTCATACTGGTCACTGAAAGTTCAACATGGCACCTCATGGCAAAGAACTCTCTGAGGATCTAAAAAAAAGAATTGTTGCTCTACATAAAGATGGCCTAGGCTATAAGAAGATTTTCAAGACTCTGAAACTGAGCTGCAGCATGGTGGCCAAGACCATGCAGCTGTTTAGCAGGACAGGTTCCACTCAGAACAGGCCTCGCCATGGTCGACCAAAGAAGTTGAGTGCACGTGCTCAGCATCATATCCAGAGGTTGTTTTTGGGAAATAGACATATGAGTGCTGCCAGCATTGCTGCAGAGGTTGAAGGGGTGGGGGGTCAGCCTGTCAGTGCTCAGACCATATGCCACACACTGCATCAAATTGGTGTGCATGGCTGTCATCCCAGAAGGAAGCCTCTTCTAAAGATGATGCACAAGACAGCCAGCAAACAGTTTGATGAAGACAAGTAGACAAAAGACATGGATTACTGGAACCATGTCCTGTGGTCTGATGAGACCAAGATAAACTTATTTGGTTCAGATGGTGCTAAGCGTGTGTGGTGGCAACCAGGTGAGGAGTACAAAGACAAGTGTGTCTTGCCTACAGTCAAGCATGGTGGTGGAAGTGTCATTGTCTGGGGCTGCATGAGTGCTGCTGGCACTGGGGAGCTACAGTTCATTGAGGGAACCATGAATGCCAACATGTAATGTGACATTCTGAAGCAGAGCATGATCCCATCCCTTTGAAGACTGGGCCACAGGGCAGTATTCCAACATGATAACAGCCCCAAACACACCTCCAAGACGACCACTGCCTTGCTAAAGAAGCTGAGGGTAAAGGTGATGGACTGGCCAAGCATGTCTCCAGACCTAAACCCTATTGAGCATCTGTGGGTCATCCTCAAAGGGAAGGATGAGGCGGGCAGGGTCTCTAACATCCACCAGCTCCGTGATGTCATCATGGAGGAGTGGAAAAGGACTCCAGTGGCAACCTGTGAAGCTCTGTGAACTCCATGCCCAAGAGGGTTAAGGCTCCTGCTGGAAAACAATGGTGGCCACACAAAATATTGACACTTTGGGCCCAATTTGGACATTTTCACTTAGGGGTGTACTCACTTTTGTTGCCAGTGGTTTAAACATTACTGGCTGTGTGCTGAGTTATTTTGAGGGGACAGCAAATTTACACTGTTATACAAGCTGTACACTCACTACTTTACATTGTAGCAAAGTGTCATTTCTTCAGTGTTGTCACATGAAAAGTTATAATAAAATATTTGCAAAAATGTGAGGGGTGTACTCACTTTTGTGAGATGCTATATAATATATATATATATTATATTTCATTTTCATTTTTACAGCATTCAGTTTTTTATCCATGAATCGGTTAACACAAGTAGCCCATTAGATACAATATTTAACCCTCCTTTCATACAGTATAAGAATACTACATACAGCGATCCACCAGCCTATAGACAATTTTGCTCAGCAAATGTAGCCTATTTCAGTACATGTACATACAGTAGTTAAAAATTTTAAAAATCCTTCCAGAATTGTGAGTGTTTATCACTAAATAGGTAGAATAAGAGTTTCAAGATTGCTGTGGACTTGTAGTAGATTTCAGTTTTCACATTGAGCACTGTCTGCAGGAAAATGTAGGTTAGTTGCCTTACCCCGAGTCAGATTAGGTGTGAGTGTATATGTGTGTCCGTCTGTTTGAATGGCACAAGGACATTAGGTAGAAAGCTTCAGGACAAGAGACTAATGTAAGTGTTTCCATATACTCATTAAAAACCTTCAAAATATGTTGGCACCACAGACAAAAAAATAAAAAAATAAAATAAAAAAGGAATCAAGGCCCAGGGTTTTCCCTAACCTTCCTTTTCAGTAAACTTCTTTAGGTGACATCTATCAGTCATATTAGTCAGAATAAGTATTTAATATATTGACTATGTTCACATTTTACTGGTGTTAGAAAGATGGGATATCATCAATCACATATGCATAGGAAAGCATAGATGCTGATTACAGTGTTGATGGATAAGGATGTAAAAAATGACTTCCTATTTATGACTGAATAATGTTTCATTCGAAAAATAAATTAATGTTATCTCCAAAACCAAACATCTTCAAATCTTTTATACAACACATTTCTATGTGATTGAATTTAAAACCACTCGGGTGAGTGAGCACACGCATGGGGTACTGCAATCTCAGAGTCAAATGGACTTCTTATCTCATACTATTACTCAACACTCACTAGTTGATTTATAATCTTGATGCAGATCTTGAAAATGAAATCTGATTTGTGTATGTGCAATAACTACCTGATTATTCTTTTTGAAGTATACTGTATTTATAAACATTTTAAAGAATAAGGGATTAACTATATTCTTCATACAGGATATAGACATACAATATTGCTCATCACAATGTAATGGTGTTTTCAAAAGTAAAGTAATAGCTAATGTTATAATTATATATTACGTTGTATGAAGATTTGTTTTCTATCCTTTTTACAGTCAGCAAGCAATTACATTTTATGTATTAGAGGCTTAATTCACAGTACACATGTGGGGATCTGTAGAAGACCTCTGGTTAGGCATAGGGGTGTCTGACATTCCAAATGCGAGGGCATGGGTGCAAATGACAGAATTTTGAATGGTATCCAAGAACGATAACCGGAGAATGTTTAATGACAGAATAGGTCATGGCGACAGAATAAAAGAAGGGGAACGATTAGTTACCCATCACATGGGAATGAGACAGAATGAGGGATATGAGGGATAAAGCTTTAAAATAAAAAATAAAAAAATAAATTAAAAGAATAATAACTAAGTTTTAAATGATTGGTTACTTACCTATATGCACAAGCCCTCTGTCAGTTGGATCCTGGAGTACCTATAAATAGGAGTGGTTAATTCCGTTATTCAGCAGAGCGGCGTTGACGATTGAGAAGACACGCCCTCCCTCCCACCCATTTGTCACAGCCCGATGTTGTGTGGTTTGTTTATGTCCCATCTTCTGAAGGGGACACTTTGTTGTTATATTATAGTTGTTTAGTTCGAACTGTGATGGCTGGACTATTTTATGTATAAATACTGTTCCGGAAGTATCAATATTAACCACTTCAGCCCCGGAAGATGTGGCTGCTGAATGACCGGGCCATTTATTTGCGATTCGGCACTGTGCCATTTTAACTGACAACTGCGCAGTCGTGCGACACTATACCCAAACAAAATTTACGTCCTTTTTTCCCCACAAATAGGGCTTTCTTTTGGTGGTATTTGATCGCCTCTGCGTTTTTTATTTTTTGCGCTATAAGCAAAAAAAGAGCGACAATTTTGAAAAAAAACACAATATTTTGTACTTTTTGCTATAATAAATATCCCCATTTTTTTTTTTTAGGGGATAGAGTGGGAGAGGACGAACGGGGAGATGCTGATGTAAACAAGCATCTCCCCGTTCTGCCTAGTGACAGTGTCACTGATCTCTGCTCCCTGTCATCAGGAGCAGAGATCAGTGATGTGTCACAGCTAGCTCATCCCCCCTACAGTTAGAAAACACTTCCTAGTACTGACTTATCCCCTCCCCGCCCCTTAGGGTAACCCCTTCACTGCCAGTGTCATTTACACAGGAATCAGAGCATTTTTATAGCACTGATTGCTGTATAAATGACAATGGTCCCAAATATGTGTCAAAAATGTCCGATGTGTCCGCCATAATGGCGCAGTCACAATAAAAATTGCTGATCGCCGCCATTACTAGTAAAAAAAAAATATTAATAAAAATGCCATAAAACTATCCCCTATATTGTAAACGCTTTAAGTTTTGCGCAAACCAATCAATAAACGCTTATTGCAATTTCCCCCTACAGTTAGAAAACACTTCCTAGTACTGACTTATCCCCTCCCCGCCCCTAGTGGTTAACCCCTTCACTGCCAGTGTCATTTACACAGGAATCAGAGCATTTTTATAGCACTGATTGCTGTATAAATGACAATGGTCCCAAATATGTGTCAAAAATGTCCGATGTGTCCGCCATAATGGCGCAGTCACAATAAAAATTGCTGATCGCCGCCATTACTAGTAAAAAAAAAAATATTAATAAAAATGCCATAAAACTATCCCCTATATTGTAAACGCTATAAGTTTTGCGCAAACCAATCAATAAACGCTTATTGCTATTTTTTTTACCAAAAATATGTAGAAGAATACGTATCGGCCTAAACTGAGGAAAAAAAAACATTTTTTAACTATTTTTTGGGGATATTTATTATAGCAAAAAGTAAAAATAATGCGTTTTCATCAAAATTGTCGCTTTTTTGTTTATAGCGCAAAAAATAAAAACCGCAGAGGTGATCAAATACCACCACAAGAAAGCTCTATTTTTGGGAAAAAAAGGACGTCAATTTTGTTTGGGAGCCATGTTGCATGACCGCGCAATTGTCAGTTAAAGCGACGCAGTGCCGAATCGCAAAAAGTGCTCTGGTCAGGTAGGGGGTACATTTTTCCGGGGCTGAAGCGGTTAATGCCTAAAGTGAAACAATAAAAGTGAAATATTCCTTTAAATTTCCTACCTGGGGAGTTTCTATAATATGCCTATAAAGTACCGCATGTTTCCTGTGTTTAGAACAGTCCCTGCACAAAATGACATTTCTAAAGGAAAAAAAGTCCTTTAAAACTACTCGCGGCTATAATGAATTTAATGAATTGTCGCTCTCTCGTCCCCCCCTCTTTTCCTGCGGCCTGCCAGATTGTGTGCTCAGATAAGGGTCTGGTATGGATTTTGAGGGGGGCCCCCACACCATTTTTTTTTTTAAATTTTGGCGTGGGGTTTCCCTTAATATCCATACCAGACCTAAAGGGCCTGTTATGGAATTTGGGGCGACCCCCACGCAATTTTATTTTTAAATTTTGGTTCGGGGTTCCCCTTAATATACATACCAGACCCAAAGGGGCTGGTAATGGACTGTGGGGGAATCCCATGCCGTTTTTTTTTCAATGACTTTTATTTGTATTGCCGAGACCCGACAATTCATTATAGCTGCGAATAGTTTTAAATTACTTTTTTTCCTTTAGAAATGTCATTTTGTGCAGGGACTGTTCTAAACACGTGAAACATGCGCTACTTTACAGGCATACTATAGACACCCCTCAGGTAGGAAATTTAAAGGAATATTTCACTTTTATTGTTTCACTTTAAGTATAATTAAAATCACTGCTCCCGAAAAAACGGCTTTTTTTTGCATTGATACATGTCCTCTGGGGCAGGACCCAGGTCTCCAAAAACTTTTTTATGACAATAACTTGCATATAAGCCTTTAAAATTAGCACTTTTGATTATTCATGTTCGTGTCTAATAGACTTTATCGGTGTTCCCGTGTTTGAACAAATTTTTTGCCTGTTCGCATGTTCTGCTGTGAACCGAACCGGGGGGGTGTTCGGCTCATCCCTAGCGATCAGTGCTATAAAAATGCATTGATTACTGTAAAAATGTCACTGGCAGTTAATGGGTAAACACTAGGGGGCGATCAGGGTGTTAACTGTGTTCCCTGGGAGGTGATTCTAACTGGAGGGGGAAGGGACTGACTAGAGGAAGTGACGGGTTGTGGTTCCTAGCTAATAGGAACACACAATCTGCCACTACTCTCAGGGCAAAGCACGGATTTGTGTGTTTACACACACACTTACGTGTTCTGTCCCTCGTGCTCGTGATCTCTCATGGGCGGCGGTCATCAGAACCGTCGGCCACGAGCATTGGCACCCCCGCTGTGCAGTGGGCGCACGCGCGCGCCTGCTATCCCAATCCCGCGAGCCGACGTATAGCTAGGCTGGTTCCCAGGATCGTGCTGACCTGCCACAGTATAATGACGGCGGTTAAAGATATGTATATAAATACATTTATTATTAATACCAATAATAAAAAAGGGCTGCGGCCAATTAATACCAATTTCGTTATAGTCTTGTAGTCATTATTTCAATATTAAAAGATCTATTTCTGTTTTCATTCCCATATCAAATAGATACCAGACTAGACAAACAAATGATCATATGAGGGATAGAATGTCACATGTAAAAGAAAAACATCTTCTTTTGCCTACAGTAGTACCATTTTCGTTGAAATATCAGTGTTCAGAGGCACTTGTTTTTCTTCAGGTCTCACTGTGTGACAAACCCTTTTCTGTACCCATAGCAGGAGACCAGAGTGTAGGGTGTAACAGAGGCTGTCTCACAAAATTGAGTACACCCCTCGCATTTTTGCAAATATTTTATTATATCTTTTCATGTGACAATACTGAAGAAATGATACTTTGCTACAATGTAAAGTAGTGAGCGTACAGCTTGTATAACAGTGTAAATTTGCTGTCTCCATAAAATAACTCAACACACAATCATTAATGTCTAAACTGCTGGCAACAAAAGTGACTACACCCCTAAGTGAAAATGTCCACATTGGGCCCAATTAGCCATTTTTCCTTCTCTGGTGTCATGTGATTCGTTAGTGTTACAGGGTCTCAGGTATGAACGGGGAGCAGGTGTGTTAAATTTGGTGCTATCGCTCTGACTCTCTCATACTGGTCACTGGAAGTTCAACATGGCACCTCATGGCAAAGAACTCTCTGAGGATCTAAAAAAAAGAATTGTTGTTCTACATAAAGATGGCCTAGGCTATAAGAAGATTGTCAAGACTCTGAAACTGAGCTGCAGCACGGTGGCCAAGACCATACAGGAAACCTCTTCTAAAGATGATGCACAAGACAGCCCGCAAACAGTTTGCTGAAGACAAGCAGACAAAAGACATGGATTACTGGAACCATGCCCCGTGGTCTGATGAGACCAAGATAAAATGATTTGATTCAGATGGTGCCAAGCGTGTGTGGCGGCAACCAGGTGAGGAGTACAAAGACAAGTGTGTCTTGCCTACAGTCAAGCATGGTGGTGGACGTGTCATGATCTGGGGCTGCATAAGTGCTGTTGGCACTGGGGTGTTTTAGTTCATTGAGGGAACCATGAATGCCAACATGTAATGTGACATTCATGAAGGAGTGGAAGAGGACTCCAGTGGTAACCTGTGAAGCTCTGTGAACTCCATGCCCAAAAGGGTTAAGGCAGTGCTGGAAAATAATGGTGGCCAAACAAAATATTGACACTTTGGGCCCAATTTGGACATTTTCACTTAGGGGTGTACTCACTTTTGTTGTCAGCGGTTTAAACATTAATGGCTGCGTTGAGTTATTTTGAAGGGACAGCAAATTTACACTTATACAAGCTGTACACTCACTACTTTACATTGTAGCAAAGTGTCATTTCTTCAGTGTTGTCACATGTAAAGATATAATAAAATATTTACAAAAATCTGAAGGGTGTACTCACTTTTGTGAGATACTGCAGCACATGTCAACTAAACACTGGACTGGCTTTAGGTGGTAAAGTGTATATCTGGGGCAACAAAAAAAAAAACATTTTGAATGAATACCTATATTAATTTCCCCATGTTTTATTCATTTTAAATGTTGTAAATACAGAAAAATACTTATGCCTAGTACACACGGGCCGAATGTTGGCAGACATCGGCCGGATCAATAGAAACGTGTGTATGTGTATGTCAGCCGGTCAGACAGAAACCAATGGCTGAGAGCGCTGACTGGAGTTGTCAAGTCACCTAGAGGTTGGGTGACAGATGCACACCGTTGGGATCAGGAGTGCACCACAAGGCAGTGGACCCTACGGCTGACTGCTGCGGATGGGGTTGTAAGGAAGGCAGGGCCGCTGGGACACCAACACTGATCCCACCTGGGTTAGAGCATAGGATTCCCCGGGGCGCGGAGTCTAAGAGCCAGCAGGTGTTCACCAGAGCCTCTAGAGGTGAGGATGGACTGGGCTGCAACTGGCTCCAAATCGCGACCCCCAGGGTCCACCAGCTCACACCCACAGTAGGCAACAGGAGGATAGGGATAGTAAAGGAATAAGCCAAGGTCAGGGCCACAAGCAGACAAGGACAACAGAGTACACGCCAAAGGTTCAGGGTCACAGGCAAACAGAGATAGTCGGGGACACGCCAGGGGTCAGGGTCACGAGCAGACAGGAATAGTCGGGGACACGCCAGAGGCCAGGGTCACGAGCAGACAGGAATAGTAGAGAACACGCCAAGGTCGATAACAGAAACAAACGTAGAGCACACGGCAGGCAGGAACAGGAAGTCAAACACACAAAGGTTGATCAGCAGGGCTGGCCTGCAGTGCAGAGGTTAAAATAGAGTTCTCTGATAGGAGCTGGGGTGGAGCCGTGCTAGAGGAGAGTTAATAAAAGCAGTCAGGAGAGAGTCAGCTGGTCTTTAGAGATGAACACATGGAAACAGGTAAGCTGATGGACAGCACTATTGCATAACCATGACAGGAGTGTTCTTGTTGGGGGGGGTCCCTCTGTCAGAACACAACAGCTCAGTGGGGGAGATCGCTGAACAAACGTCAGATCGCTAGTACAGCGGCTGCGACTGGAGCTGTCAGGTTTTTTTTAGTTCAACCTGCTGGGTTGAACGAAAAAAAAAAAAAACTACTAGTGTGTACTAGGCTTTACTAATCTACTCGACTCATAACTCCCTATTTAATGGACTACAGAATGCCACCTATCCTTCACCCCTCATTGTTCTACTTCACATGCATACATTGATTTTTTTTCCCCCAGCAAAACAATGCTTCTATATTGACTCTTAAAGTGGTTGAAAACCCAATAAAAAAAAACAACAACATTTTCTTGATTTCTGAACTGTGACATACCAGGGGGTGTTGGTGGTTTGTTCGGGTGCTGGAAGGCGTTTGGGAAGCACTTGGGCGCTGGTGGAGTCTGTATTTGTTTTAGGTGTGTAGCATGTCTGTGAAATATTTCTGGCTCTTGACTGTGATATAATAGAATTGTGTTTTCAGATTAACATATGCCTCAACACTTCCATATACAAATGCTTGCATAATGCACAGCAAGTATGTGCAATATTTATTGCTGCGGTCTTTGAAATACCATACTTTATTTCTAGAAAAAAAAGACCTATCTCTTTATGTTTCTTTTCTACCCAGGGCCCCAGTCAAACTGCTTACATATTCTCCAGCCACTGTGCCATGTGTTTGGCTGTTGTCTCTGAAACATGGCACCGTAATCTTTCAAGATCTAAATTTCAGTCATGTTAGTCAAACCTACATCGAACCAAACCCAGGTATATTTGAATAATCCTTGGGGTACATTAGAAGTCTCAAAGTGCAGAAAATTCATGCTGAAGGTCCTAGATTCTTTTTAGTAACTATAGATGGGTCTATCTATGAGGTGTGTCTAAAAAGTTTGGTGAATGGTGAAAACAAACAAGACAGAAAATACAAACAAATTACCTTTATTGGCCTTCAAAATAATCACCATCCTTCACCACACACTTTGGCAACGTTCATAAAGCTTCTGGAATCTGTCAGCAAAGAACTCTTTAGGAATCGATCACAGAACTGCTGTCACACATTCTTGCCACCACGTCCGCAAAACCTGTGCCTTTCATGGCGCTCTTCAGGCGGAGAAACAGAAAAAAGTCTGCAGTCGCCAGATCAGGGGAGTATGTGGATGATCAAGATCAGGTACGCCGCACTGAGCCAAGAATTGGCGCACATGGATTGCACAGTGGGCAGGGCAGGATGGATCCCGGTCACACAAGGTAATTAAATCTCCAGAGGTTTCCATCTGTTTTGCTTTCAGTTTGTCTGTCAGCTTGTGCGGCACAAACCAGGAACAGATCTTCCGCTTACCCAAATCTTTGTGGACGATGGTGTGCACCATGTCCTTGCTAATATCCAATTCCTCTGCCATCAATCGTAGATTCAGTCGCCGATATCATGCCAGCATTTGTCACACTTGCTTGATCATGTATGGGGTTCTGCTTGTCGATGGCTGACCAGAACGCGGCTCTTCCTCAGTCATCTCCTTCCCATGGCGAAAGCATTTGAACCATTTGAACCATTTGTAAGCACATTTTGTGCTCATGGCTTCGGTCCTGTACACACCAACATTTCATGCATCTCCACTGCTGTTTTCCCCAATTTGTAGCAGAACTTGATGTTGCTCCATTGCACTGTGACCTTACCTTTTACAATGACTATGTTTGACTGCCCGCAATGGGTTTACCCTGACGGTCATGTGTACTCCACGCTGGGTGGCGCTTCTTGGCGTGTTTCTGGATAGCCATGTGCATGCACACGCACCTGGCCCATGTTACTGTTAAGATATTGGACCATTCACTGAACTTTTTAGACACATCTCATACATCTGCAATGATTGCCTCAATTCAATTCTTTACTATATACCTGTCTGAATCATAGGTATTTACTGTAGATGTATAAAATTTGGGGATTTTATAAAATTTGGGTTTGTCTGGATCAGTTTGCTGATCTCTTTATGCTATGTGTATTTGTTAAGTCCTGCTGCATAGAAAGCCATTAACTTTATTTTGAAATTCTGAATGTCTAAACTCTACAAATGTGCTAATCATCCTTGTAGCTAAGATTAACTGAACCTAAACTGGTGATAATCACTCAGTGTGTGACTCTGAATATGGTGCCATGACGGTGTGTTGCGTTTGATATAAATGTACTGTGTAATATATATATAATTACCGTAATTATTTTCTCCATCAGACTAGTTTTCACAGGAACAGAAATCAGGTTTTGTTTGAGTTTGTTTGAGGATGCTTCTCAAACTAATGTTTTGGTAACAAGTACACAGGCTGTCCTCAAACAATGGGAACTGTTGACAGTTGGAACAGTCGGTTGTTATGGTGAACAACCTGACATATAAAGGGTTGTCAGACATTAGGTGGACAGGGGCTCCATAATGCGTTAACACCAAAGGAAGGAAAGTCTGTCAGCCAAGACGCTTTTGCCTGATCTCCAGAAGAAGCCTGAATCCTCGTTGTCAACAGAGATCATGAAAACACAGTGTAGCGCTGGTAGATTTTCAATCTACTGCTTATAGGTAAATTTAGTGGGATATCTGTTTATACATAGTCAGATTTGCCTCTGTTCCAGGTTGGCTGAGTTGCATTTAGTTTCACACTGTGCCTGTGGGTGTCGTTGTCACCATGGGTCGGTGTTGGAAAGGCAACACGTTGAAGCGTATGAGTGCTCCTCTGTCCCGGAGATAACTTGGTGGAGGTGGTCCTCCGAGTTGCATTCTGGGAGAGGGTATTTATGGGACAGACGCCATGTTTTAGGGTTCGTTTTCGTTCCACCTGCTGGCCCTCCTGGCCGACAGGTATGTGCTAGGAGTACTACCTTGTGGTCCTCTGTCCGGGAGGCCCACGTCGCTGCGGCGTGTGGGTGGGCCCAGAAGCCTGTCTGGGGCCTACCACAGCGGCAGAGGAATGGTCCTGCGCTGTCTGTCCTACGGGAAGAAGCTGGACAACTGAGAAGATCCCAGGGGAGGACCCATCATGGAAGGATCATGCAGAGTGCTGGTCTGGAGAGGGGCCTGAGGAGAGAGAGAGAGGACGCATCCTAAAGTAATCCTACCGCATAGTACTGCCGGGTCAGCTTAAAGGTTCTAGTGCTGTGTTTGCTGTTTATCGTAATCCAATACATCCTGTGGCAGAGGATCGTATGGGTTTTGTTCCAATCAAGTCTGTGGCAGAGACTTTTGTTCGTGCTGCGTACTGGCTGTTAGGTTAGTGAGAGAAACCTATCCAGGTGGGCAAAGATTCAACTCTAAAGAGAGTACATTCATCTACAAGCTTTCAATTCCTAATACTACACTAAGAAAAGGTATTTGAACTTCCCTGCAACTCTCCTTCTACCTCTTTCCTGCTACTTCCTTCAATTTACGAGAAAAACAAAGGGTTGCGCTAATACTGGTATTGCATAACATAAAATCTACAGTGAAAGAAGATTTATAAAGTGATCATAAATCAAATTAAATATAAAAAAATGTGCAAAACATTTGGTGATAGTGAAAAAAAAGTCCCATCCGATGAGGCATCAATTAAATATCCTAGTGAGTCCAAATCACCAACAATAGACAACAAAAGTCCAAGTGATAATGAATGTAATTCTGTGACAGCAAGGGAGGGTCCACCACCAAAGAATGGAAGGGGTTGCTCCTTACCAGATGGCCATGACCCCCCACCACAGAGGATCACAGCAAGCAGAGATCTTTAAAAGCCAAAAATGGGAACTGCCAGTGGTGTCAACCAGAGGTCATCTCATCATCAGCCACACCAACGAACCCATGGCAAGGGTACCATAAAATATAGAAGGAACTCACATAGTGTAAAACTGATAGGATTTATTGAAATATAATAAAATACAAATGCATGCCTGTGCCCCTGGAAGACGTGATGATGTCACGAAACGCGTAGGGCGTCACCCCCAAGCAAGTTGTATTCCAGCAGGACGGGTTTGTCCGAGCTCCGGTGGCCACGGAGCCGGACTTAAGGCTGTTCCATTCATTACGTTTGTAAGTGTGCATTTGTATTTTATTATATTTCAATAAATCCTATCAGTTTTACACTATGTGAGTTCCTTCTATATTTTATGGTACCCTTGCCATGGGTTCGCTGTTGCTTGCTGTGATCCTCTGTGATGGGGGGTCATGTCATCTGGTAAGGAGCAACCCCTTCCATTCTTTGGTGGTGGACCCTCCCTTGCTGTCACAGAATTACATTCATTATCACTTGGACTTTTGTTGTCTATTGTTGGTGATTTGGACTCACTAGGATATTTATTTGATGCCTCATCGGATGGGACTTTTTTTTCACTATCACCAAATGTTTTGCACATTGTTTTATATTTAATTTGATTTATGATCACTTTATAAATCTTCTTTCACTGTAGATTTTATGTTATGCAATACCAGTATTAGCGCAACCCCTTGTTTTTCTCATGCTTATCCACAATTGATGTTTTTTGTGGGGATTGCTGCTTTTCACTTTTTTTGATTTTTATTTGGTTTTTAGCGCAGTTTCTCCCAATTTTCTATATCTTCCTTCAATTTACGTTTGTTAAAGCATTGGAAAAGATACTCAAGTGTCCGGTGCCTATATTGTCTGGTATTAAACTCAACGGAACCCTAGACCCGGTTCTGGTGAAATAGAGGTAACGAAAGTGATGGTAACAGCCCGTTTTAAACCAGCAGCTCCACCGAGAGTTTTTGCTACACAGTAACCGGAGTTAAGTAACTTTTAAGCATACCTTTACTGTGTATAGACCATAGGCTGTTTATTTGCTAGGCATTTTGCTTGTTATAGATATCTGTCAGTCTTGTACTGTATTCCTAATATTCTAATAGTTTTGTACAGCATTTTTGATCAGTAAAAGCACATTTATACATTGCAGAGGTCTGAACTGCCTTGCTTATACCGCAAAGTAACCTTGCTAGATAGACACAAGCAAAATAATGGGGGGCTCGTCCAGGATAATTGCGCTAAAGTTAAACTGAAGCAGACCTGTATTTCTATGGTGTGTTGTGTAGCTTGTGCTAGGTAAAAATGCTGCTTAAGCTGTTTAGGAAAAGCATAGCTGCAGTGGTTCCTGGTGGCCAGAAGGAAGTGTGCAGCTTGTCTATCTGGGCCAGACAAAATGAGTGGGAGCCACCTGGGGTGATAAAGTCTCAGATACATTTTTAGATTTTAGCCTTAAGGGGTTGGATTTAAGTAAAGCAGAGAAGAGGACAGTGCCCACAGTGGGTTGGTACTTTCTTCATGCTCTCTATACTGAATCAAAGAGAAGGGAGAAGGCAGAGAAAAAAGTTAAAGCATTAAAAAAACAGCTAGCAGTTGCTTCAGAGTGTGTTCATTCAACTGCTAGTTGGGCTGATGATTTGCAAGAGTGGTGTGCAGCCTTGATGACCAAATCAATTAATGCCTTAAGGAATAGGCCATAAACCTGTTAGTAGGGATGGGCTGAACTCACACCTGTCAGGAAATGTTCCATCCGCTGGTAATATCTGTCATTTGGCATGCAGTACTGAGGTCCACCAGCAGGTGTCTCCTGGCAGTTTGGAACTGTGAGGAGAGCTTTTCCCTGCTGATGTTATGTCATCTTTGGGCCGCAGTACTGGCGTCCACCAGCGGATGGATCCTGGCAGTGTGGAGCAGACAGTACCTCCTACAATCAGGTGTCACTTGAGGCCAATCACAGGCCTATAAATACCCGGCAAGCACTCACATGTTTGCCTTGGTTTCTTCCTTGTGCCCTGACCTGCTAGCTTGTGATCTGATTCTGATTCTGAACCTGTTCCTGTACCCTGAACCTGTGACCCGTGTTTCTGATTCTGTCTCCCTGTCCCGATCCCTATCCTGTCCCACCTGTTACCTTGCATCCCTGCCTGCAGTCTGATCCATCCTCTCATCCTCTCCCTGTCCTGTGTTCCTTACCCCATCTGCTGATATCCCTGTGTATGACCTTGGCCTGGCTTACGTTTATGTCTCTGGAACATCCCCTGTCCATCTGCTGATCTGCTGTGTATGACCCTGACCTAGCTATTGTTTATGATCCTGGTATTTCCCATTTATTGCACTTATCTGTCTGTTGTTATTTGTGGATCTCTGTCTGTGGTTGGTTATTGCACTGTATCATATTGGAGGTGGTTGTACTATATTATTCACTTACTTTAATAAATTATTATATTTTCACTTATATACGTTTTGGTGTCCTCTGTCACAGATCACACGGTTCTGGTCACACCTGTTCATGACACCACCCTTTTTTGCCACGAACAGGCAAAAAGTTTTAGCGAACATGCAAACCCTATTAAAGTCTATGCAGCACAAACATGAAAAAAAGTGCTTAAAGGCTTATATGCATGTTATAGCCATGAAAAAGTGTATCGGGACCCGGGTACTTCCCTAGGGGACATGTATCAATGCAAATAAAGTTTTTAAAACAACCATTTTTTAGGAGCAGTGATTTTAATAATGCTTGAAGTAAAACAATACAAATGAAACATTCCTTTAAATATCGTGCCTGGGGGTCCCCTTAGTGTGCCTGTAAAGTGGCACATATGATGTGCGATGTGTAGAACAGTGCTGCAGCAGTAATGACAATTCTAAAGGAAAAATTTAATTTAAACTTGCTCGTGGCTGTAATTTGTATTGCCGGCTCTTGGCAATATAGATGTTAATCCAATGAAAAAAATGGCGTATAGTGCCCCCCCAGTCCATACCAGGCCCTGCACGTCTGGTATGGATATTAAGGGGAACTCCATGCCAAAACAAAAAAAATAAAAAAATTGGCATGAGGCCCCCAAAATCTATACCAGATTCATATCTGAGCATGCAGCCCGGAGGTCAGGATAGTGGGGGGGACGAGCGAGCATCCCCCCCTCCCAAACCATACCAGGATACATGCCCTCAACATGATGATGGGAACAAGTGCCTCTTCCCGTCAACCCTGGCCTGCGGGCGGGGGGCTTATCTGACTCTGGAAGCCCCCTTTAACAAGGGGGCCCCCAGATCCCAGCTCCCCTCTATGTGAATGGATATCAGGTACATTGTGCCCCTACCCATTCACCAAAAAAAGTGTCAAAAAGTAAAAACCACAACAGACAGTTTTTAACAATTTCTTTATTAAAAAAAAAGTGTCCCACGATGTCCATCCATCTTCGATCACGCCGCCCGAAAAATTAAAAAAAAAAAACCTAAGCTGTGCCTCCGTGGGAGGCCTCCCGGCGACTGCTGTCTTCTAGCTTTGACAGCTCTTATGTATAGGCAAGGGTGGGGCCACCCGCTGACATCCCTATCACATCACATGACATCAGAAGGGGTGGGGTCACTCTGTTACCTCACCGGATGGCCCCGACCTTGCCTATTCAACAGCTGTCAAAGCCAAGAGACAGCAGTTGCCGGGAGGCCTCCCATCTAGGCCGAGCTTTTTAAATTTTTTCTATTTTTCCGGTCTGTCTGGTGGCGTGATTGAAGATGGATGGACCTCACGGGACACTTTTTTTTCTTTTTTTAATAAAGGAGTTGTCAAAAACAGTCTGTTGTGGTTTTTACTTTGTGACACTTTTTTGGTGAATGGGTAGGGGGGAATGTACCCAATACCCATTCACATAGGGGGGGGCAGGATCTGGGGCCCCCCTTGTTAAAGGGGGCTTCCATATTCCGATAAGCCCCGCAGACCCCGACAACCACCGGCCAGGGTTGTCAGGAAGAGGCTCTTGTCCCCATCAACATGGGGACAAGGTGCTTTGGGGGGACCCCAAAGCAGTTTTCCCCATGTTGAGGGCAAGTGGTCTGATATGGTTCAGGAGAGGGGCGCTCACTTGGCCCCATCCGCTTTCCTGGCCTGCCAACCTGCTTGCTCGAATAAGGTCTGGTATGGATTTTGGGGGGCCCCACGCCAATTTTTTTTTCAATTTTGGCATGGAGTTCCCCTTAAAATCCATACCAGACCCGAAGGGCCTGGTATGGATTTTGGGGGGGACCCCAAGCCATTTTTTTTCTTAATTCTGTCATAGGGTTTCCCTTAACAACTTCAATACACTGTATTATATACTCTGCACTGCACTATATATACTATACGGACTGCACTATATACTCTGAACTGTATTATATATACTATACAGACTGCACTATATACTCTGAACTAGGGTTGCACTGATGCCACTTTTTTAAGACTGAGTACAAGTACCGATACTTTTTTCAAGTTCTCGCTGATACCGATACTTTTTTTAACCACTTAACAACCGGCCCATAGCCAAATGACGGCTACAGGGACGTCCTCCCAGAATTCTGCTCCCGCGCGCCCCCTAGGGCGCGCACTCGAGAGGATCCGTGACCGCCGGGTCCAGAGGACCCAGCGCATCACGGATCTTGGTAAATGGCCGCTAATCGCGGCCGTTTACCATGTGATCGCGCCGTCAAATGACGGCGCGATCACATGTAAACAGACCGGCGTCTTCTGATGACGAGGGTTCCTCTCCTCCCCTCCTGTGTACCAATCGGTACACTGTGAGCGGAGAGGGGGATGGATGGATGGTAGCAGCGTTGTGGGCTGCATCTGTAGTGCCCACAGCGCTGCACAGAGACATCCAGCCATCCATTCATCCATGCTCAGCCATCCCCACTACTCTGCATGCCCTGCAATGCTGTGCAATACTCTGCAATTCCCTCTGCAATGCCCCACAATACTCTGCTATGCCCACAATACCCCTGCAATACTCTGCCATACCCTGGAATACCCCGCAATACTCTGCCATACCCTGCAATACTCTGCCATAACCTGCAATACCCCGCAATACTCTGCCATACCCTGCAATACCCCGCAATACTCTGCCATACCCTGCAATACCCCGTAATACTCTGCCATACCCTGGAATACCCCGCAATACTCTGCCATACCCTGGAATACCCCACAATACTCTGCCATACCCTGCAATACCCCAAAATACCCCGCAATACTCTGCCATACCCTGCAATACCCTGAAATACCCCGCAAGACTCTGTCATACCCTGCAATACCCTGAAATACCCCGCAATACTCTGCCATACCCTGCAATACCCCACAATACTCTGCCATACCCTGCAATACCCCGCAATACTCTGCCATACCCTGCAATACCCCGCAATACTCTGCCATACCCTGCAATACCCCCCAATACTCTGCCATACCCTGCAATACCCCGTAATACTCTGCCATACCCTGGAATACCCCGCAATACTCTGCCATACCCTGCAATACCCCGCAATACTCTGCCATACCCTGCAATACCCTGAAATACCCCGCAATACTCTGCCATACCCCGAAATATCCCGCAATACTCTGCAATACCCCGCAATATCCATCCATACTCTGCAATACTCGGTGATACCCAGCCATACTCTGCCATACTCTGCCATGCTCTGCAATACCCTGCAAAAATCTGCAATACTCTGCCATAACCCGCAATACTCTGCCATACCCAGCCATACTCTGCAATACCCCGCAATACCCAGCCTTACTCTGCAATACTCGGTGATACCCAGCCATACTCTGCCATACCCAGTCATACTCGGCGATACTCTGCAATACCCAGCCATGCTCAGCAATACTCGGCCATGCTCAGCCATACCCAGCCATGCTCAGCCATACTCGGCCATGCTCAGCCATACCCAGCCTCTGTATGTGGCCAGGCTGTGGAAGTCTCACACATGTGGTATCGCCGTACTCAGGAGGAGTAGGAGAATCTATTTTGGGGTGTCATTTTTGGTATGTACATGCTATGTGTTAGAAATATTGTATAAATGGACAACTTTGTGTTAAAAAAAAAAAAAAAAAAAAGCGTTTTAACCACTTCCTGCCTTCCGTCATACGACGTTCTTGACTTTGTGCGGGGATATCTGAATGATGGGTGCAGCTACAGGCATCATTCAGATATCAGCTTTTTCAGCCGGCAATTCCCTACACCAAAAGAATGATCATAGCGGCTGTTACACTGCTTGATCGTTCTTACAGGAGGCGAAAGGGGATGTCCCCCCTCCCGCCGCCCTACGGTGCTTCTACCGACTCACCGCTACGATCGAAGCCAGGATCTTTTTTTTTTTTTTTATTTCAGGCACAGCCTAGAGGTGAGATGTGGGGTCTTATTGACCCCATATCTCACTGTAAAGAGGACCTGTCATGCCATATTCCTATTACAAGGGATGTTTGTATTCCTTTTAATAGGAATAAAAGTGATCAAAATTTTTTTTTTTGGAAAAAAGTGTCAAACTAAAATAAATAAAGTAAAATGAACAATAAAAAAAAAAAAAAAAACTGCTTTCTCGAATAAGGTCTGGTATGGATTTTGGGGGGCCCCACGCCAATTTTTTTTTCAATTTTGGCATGGAGTTCCCCTTAAAATCCATACCAGACCCGAAGGGCCTGGTATGGATTTTGGGGGGGACCCCAAGCCATTTTTTTTCTTAATTCTGTCATAGGGTTTCCCTTAACAACTTCAATACACTGTATTATATACTCTGCACTGCACTATATATACTATACGGACTGCACTATATACTCTGAACTGTATTATATATACTATACAGACTGCACTATATACTCTGAACTAGGGTTGCACTGATGCCACTTTTTTAAGACTGAGTACAAGTACCGATACTTTTTTCAAGTTCTCGCTGATACCGATACTTTTTTTAACCACTTAACAACCGGCCCATAGCCAAATGACGGCTACAGGGACGTCCTCCCAGAATTCTGCTCTCGCGCGCCCCCTAGGGCGCGCACTCGAGAGGATCCGTGACCGCCGGGTCCAGAGGACCCAGCGCATCACAGATCTCGGTAAATGGCCGCTAATCGCGGCCGTTTACCATGTGATCGCGCCGTCAAATGACGGCGCGATCACATGTAAACAGACCGGCGTCTTCTGATGACGAGGGTTCCTCTCCTCCCCTCCTGTGTACCGATCGGTACACTGTGAGCGGAGAGGGGGATGGATGGATGGTAGCAGCGTTGTGGGCTGCATCTGTAGTGCCCACAGCGCTGCACAGAGACATCCAGCCATCCATTCATCCATGCTCAGCCATCCCCACTACTCTGCATGCCCTGCAATGCTGTGCAATACTCTGCAATTCCCTCTGCAATGCCCCACAATACTCTGCTATGCCCACAATACCCCTGCAATACTCTGCCATACCCTGGAATACCCCGCAATACTCTGCCATACCCTGCAATACCCCCCAATACTCTGCCATACCCTGCAATACCCCGTAATACTCTGCCATACCCTGGAATACCCCGCAATACTCTGCCATACCCTGCAATACCCCGCAATACTCTGCCATACCCTGCAATACCCTGAAATACCCCGCAATACTCTGCCATACCCCGAAATATCCCGCAATACTCTGCAATACCCCGCAATATCCATCCATACTCTGCAATACTCGGTAATACCCAGCCATACTCTGCCATACTCTGCCATGCTCTGCAATACCCTGCAAAAATCTGCAATACTCTGCCATAACCCGCAATACTCTGCCATACCCAGCCATACTCTGCAATACCCCGCAATACCCAGCCTTACTCTGCAATACTCGGTGATACCCAGCCATACTCTGCCATACCCAGTCATACTCGGCGATACTCTGCAATACCCAGCCATGCTCAGCAATACTCGGCCATGCTCAGCCATACCCAGCCATGCTCAGCCATACTCGGCCATGCTCAGCCATACCCAGCCTCTGTATGTGGCCAGGCTGTGGAAGTCTCACACATGTGGTATCGCCGTACTCAGGAGGAGTAGGAGAATCTATTTTGGGGTGTCATTTTTGGTATGTACATGCTATGTGTTAGAAATATTGTATAAATGGACAACTTTGTGTTAAAAAAAAAAAAAAAAAAAAGCGTTTTAACCACTTCCTGCCTTCCGTCATACGACGTTCTTGACTTTGTGCGGGGATATCTGAATGATGGGTGCAGCTACAGGCATCATTCAGATATCAGCTTTTTCAGCCGGCAATTCCCTACACCAAAAGAATGATCATAGCGGCTGTTACACTGCTTGATCGTTCTTACAGGAGGCGAAAGGGGATGTCCCCCCTCCCGCCGCCCTACGGTGCTTCTACCGACTCACCGCTACGATCGAAGCCAGGATCTTTTTTTTTTTTTTTATTTCAGGCACAGCCTAGAGGTGAGATGTGGGGTCTTATTGACCCCATATCTCACTGTAAAGAGGACCTGTCATGCCATATTCCTATTACAAGGGATGTTTGTATTCCTTTTAATAGGAATAAAAGTGATCAAATTTTTTTTTTTTTGGAAAAAAGTGTCAAACTAAAATAAATAAAGTAAAATGAACAATAAAAAAAAAAAAAATTTTTTTAAAGCGCCCCTGTCCGTGTGCTCGCATGCAGAAGTGAACGCATACGTAAGTCCCGCCCACATATGAAAACGGTGTTCAAACCACACATGTGAGGTATCGCTGCGATCGGTAGAGCGAGAGCAATAATTTTGGCCCTAGACCTCCTCTGTAACTCAAAATTTGTAACCAGTAAAAAATTTTAAAGCGTCGCCTATGGGGATTTTTAAGTGGCAAAGTTTGGCGCCATTCCACAAGCGTGTGCAATTTTGAAAGGTGACATGTTAGGTATGAATTTACTCGGCGTAACTTCATCTTTCATATTATGCAAAAACATTGGGCTAACCTTACTGTTTTTTTTTTTTAAAGCAAAAAACTGTTTTTTTTCCAAAAAAAAACGCATTCGAAAAAGTGCTGCGCAAATATCGTGCGAGATAAAAAGTTGCAATGACCACTATTATATTCTCTAGGGTCTTTGCTAAAAAAACATATATAATGTTTTGGGGTTCTATGTAATTTTCTAGCAAATAAATGATGATTTTTACATGTAGGAGAGAAATGTCAGAATTGGCCTGGGTGCTCCAGAACGCCTGATGGTGCTCCCCTGCATGTTGGGCCTCTGTATGTGGCCACGCTGTGTAAAAGTCTCACACATGTGGTATCACCATACTCGGGAGTAATAGCAGAATGTGTTTTGGGGTGTAATTTGTGGTATGCATATGCTGTGTGTGAGAAATAACCTGCTAATATGACAATTTTGTGAAAAAAAAAAAGAAAAAAAAAAAAACTTGATTTTGCAAAGAATTGTGGTAAAAAATGACAACTTCAAAAAACTCAGCATGCATCTTTCTAAATATCTTGGAATGTCTTCTTTCCAAAAAGGGGTCATTTGAGGGGTATTTGTACTTTTCTGGCATGTTAGGGTCTCAAGAAATGAGATAGGCCATCAGTACTTCAGGTGTGATCAATTTTCAGATATTGGCACCATAGCTTGTGGACGCTATAACTTTCACAAAGACCAAATAATATACACTAATTTGGGTTATTTTTACCAAAGATATATAGCGGTATAAATTTTGGCCAAAATATATGAAGAAAAAATACAAATTTTCAAAATTTTATAACAGAAACAAAGAAAAATTAATTTTTTTACAGATTTTTCGGTCTTTTTTCTTTTATAGCGCAAAAAATAAAGAACCCAACGGTGATTAAATACCACCAAAAGAAAGCTCTATTTGTGTGAAAAAAAGGACAAAAAATTCATATAGATACAGTGTTGCATGACTGAGTAATTGTCATTCAAAATGTGAGAGCACCAAAAGCTGAAAATTGGTCTGGTTATTAAGGGGGTTTAAGTGCCCAGTGGTTAATGTCATGTGACAGTGGCACTAATATGCAGCACTGATGGGGTGGTACTGATGAGGAGGCACTAATTTGCAGCACTGATGAGACGGCACTGAAGGGCACTCGCCGATACCGATTACCGATACTTTTTTTATGTCATGTGACAGTGGCACTAATATGCAGCACTGATAGGTGACACAGATGAGACGGCACTGATGAGACCCTAATGGGCACTGATAGGTGGCACTGATGGGCACTGATGAGGCATGGACTTTTTTTTGGGGGGGGGGAGTGGATGGTGTCAGTGTTTTTTTTTATTTAATTTTTTTTCCATAATAATTTTTATTAACATTTGCATTGAAAAGCAAATACAATAGAAGGGACATTACATAGTATTTCTTGTAACAAAATTCTAGGTCACAGATACCGAACATAGGTATGAAATTGTCATCAAAGCCAATTGAAACTCGATTCCATATTTCCAAATTAGTGTAATATTTCAATAGAACCTTCTAAGAAAGTAAAAAGGGAACAAATTTGTTCCATTAGAAGAGTAGGAGTGATATTTAGAGAAAAAAACAGACAAAGGAAAAGAGAAAAAGAGAACCAGGAGGGAAAGAAGTACTAGAGAGAAAGGGGGAAAAGGATGAAAGAAAGGGAGGAATACAAAGAACATGGGGGATTGACAAGGAAGTGGGGGGGGGGGGTGGATTCGCTGTTGTGAGATATGAACCAGCTCTTCCATCTCCTCTATTTTAGAGATCCTCCAAAACCTATCGTCGGAGCGCAAGTGGATCGCCAATGTGTCGGGATGCACAGTCTTGCCGGGTTCACCAAGTGCATGGCCAATGATTTATAGTACTCATTTTTGGTTAGATGGGTATGGTGTAAGAGACACTGAGCAGGAGAGTAGTCTAAAGAGTATGTTGTGATATGTGTAATAAGTTCATGTACCTCCTTCCAGAATGGTTGTATGGAGTCACAATCCCACCATATGTGGAGCATGGTACCCTTCGCTTTCCCACATCGCTAGCATGTATCCGGGATAGATGGGGAAAATTTATGTAAACGTGATGGGGTCCTGTACCAGCGTGTCTGAATTTTATAACAATTTTCCTGAATGGCGACATTAAGGGAGCCCTTGTGTACGTATTCGTTAATGCGAGTCCAATCCTCCTCCGTAAGGGATACCTGTAAATCAGATTCCCAGGCTGTGTGCGCTGAGTCTAAAGTGCAGGAAGTGTCATCTATGAGTGCATTATATATATATAGGAGATTAGATGTCTCTGCGGGGGAGCCTGGTTGCATAATTCTTCAAAGGGTGTTAATTGTCTTGTCCATGTCGTTGTCGTTGCCTTAGTTGAAAGAAAATGTCAAATCTGTCGGTATGTCCAAAAAGGGAAAGAGTTACAGTAAGAGGGGACGAGTCTACTAAGTTCTCGTAAGAACGAGGGGTTCTACCGGTAAAAAACTGGTATGCTAGTACTTTGTCATGTGGCCATGTTTGGTTAAGAAAGGATGGTGAAAGCCCTGGTGTAAAGCTAGGGTTCCCTCTCAGTGGGGTTATTGCTCCTCTAAAAGCTCCCAGCGATGTACAAATAAGAGGGTGTACTTCTATCTCCGGTGGCCAGTGTCCAGGTGGCAACCAGGGTAGGGACTCGAGGGGAAGGTGAGAGAATGATTTTTCTAGGGTCACCCAGACCTTTCCCAATTCATGGATATTCCAGTCCATGAGTCGCGTAAGGTGGCTAGCTAGGAAATATTTGTGAAGGTCCGGTAGCCCGATACCCCCTCTAAGTTTTGGACGCGTAAGACGAGTGTACTTAATACGGGGAGGAGAACCTTTCCATAAAAACAGTGTGCACGCCTTTCTGTATGCAGCAAAGAACAAGGCCGGTAGGTTAATTGGGAGACATTGAATAATATATAAAAACCGCGGCAAGGTTATCATTTTTAGGAGAGCAGAGGGGCCAAACCAGGAAACATTAAGATTTCCCCATTCTTTTAAGTCATGTTTTGCTTTTTTCAGAACACTACAGAAGTTTGCACTGTATAGGTCAGCTAATTTAGTCGTAATTTGAATGCCTAGGTAAGTTATGGCCTGCTGGCTCCACTGGAGAGGGAAAGAGTTCTGGCATCTCTCCACCTCCTGTGTTGCAAGGGTAATATTTAGGGCATGGGATTTTGCGTAGTTGATCTTTAGGTGTGACAGAGTCCCAAAGTGTTCTATGTCTTTTAGCAAGTTAGGTATAGAAGTGATTGGGGAGGTCAAGGAGAGCAAGATATCGTCGACTTTATACTCCCTACCCTGTACTGTAAGGCCTTTAATGTCAGAGTTATCTCTTAGTCTATTAAGGAAAGGTTCCAATACAAGTACAAATATCAGAGGAGATAGGGGACAGCCATGGCGAGTACCATTGCTTATGGGGAAGGCGTCCGACAGGTGACCATTGACTCTTACAGCTGCACTCGGAGAGGAGTACAACGCCGAGATATGAGCCAACATGCGCGGATGAAGACCAATCGTCTTAAGTACTTTACGCATGTAGTCCCAAGCCACCCTGTCGAACGCCTTCTCAGCATCTAGTGATAAAAAAAACCCCTGTGTTTTCGAGGTAGTGAGCCAATGGTGGAGATTTAGTGCCCTGATGGTGTTGTCCCTGGCCTCTCGACAAAACCAACTTGATCTAAAGAATCAAGGCTCGGTAGAAGCGGGGACATCCTATTAGCTAAAAGTTTAGCGTAAAGCTTGATATCCACGTTAAGGAGAGAAATAGGTCTGTAATTCTGCACCTGTGTGGCATCTTTACCCTCTTTAGGTATGACTGTAACGTGGGCCTCTAGCATATGACCGACTGACACTGTGGGATTGGCTAAAGAGTTGAAAGTGGCTACCACCTTTGGGGATAGGACCTGGCAAAAACATTTATAATATTGCAGTGTGAACCCATCTGGGCCTGGGCTCTTCCCCGTTTTCATCTGCTGTAGGGCAACTTGAAGTTCCTCTACTGAAAGGGGTTGTTCTAATTCCTCAGCCTGCACCTGTGAAAGTGATTTCGGGCAATATTGAGTTAGAAAACTCTTAATAGCTTCTGACCTCCGTCCCGCCTGGTCTATGTTCTGAGTGGTAGATTTTAAATTATATAAGTTTTTATAGTAGTGTTCAAAACATTTTGCGATATCCTCGTTTCTGGAAAGTAATGTGCCCTGTTGAGTCCGAATGTGATGAATTGTATTGGAGGGTCTAGAAGCACGTACTGCTCGAGCAAGCAACTTTCCGCATGTATTACTTTGATCATAAAAAACTATCTGATGCAGGACATATCGACGCCTCGTGCACTCCCCTAGTTCTTCCAGTAGCAGTGAACAGTGATGTAATAACTCCTGAAGGGTCTGCTGTGAGTGGGATTGTTTGTGTGAGGCCTCTAAGTGTCAGATATTGGCGATTAGGTTTTCGATAGTGACCTGATGGTTTTGTTTTACTTTTGCTGCCTGAGCCATCAGTTCCCCCCGAATGACACACTTATGCGCTTCCCATAAGATAGTGGGAGATATGTCCGGGGTGGTGTTATCCATAAAGTATGTGTTGATTCGTGATTCTAGGCGTGAGGTGAACTCAGCATCTTTCAGCAGAGCGGAGTCTAGTCGCCAGGTTTTTTTTTTTGGGGTCCAGTCCGGAATAGTCAGGGAGACCGAAATGGGGTGATGGTCGGATAAGTACATGGGATCGATTGTAGCGTGTGTAAGGTAAGTCAGGTCAGGTTGAGAGAGGAAAAAATTAGTCTAATCATAAGTATTTTTGAAAAGGAGTGGAATAAAAGGTATAATCCTTAACGGAGGGAAATAGTGTGCACCATGTATCATGCAACGCCAGACCTTGGAGTTGTAATTTGATTTGCCGAAGGGCTCGGTAGGGCATCATGGAGGTGCCCGAAGAGGTATCAATGTCTGGGTTGAGGGGCACATTGAAGTATCCTCCCATAAGAACCATACCCTCCTTGAAGGAAAGTAAAAGATCACTAATTCTCCTGAAGAAGGAGACCTGATGTTCGTTTGGGGCATAGATATTTGCCAACGTGATCGGCTTGGAAACATAAAAGCCTTTAATAAAGACAAATCTCCCCTCAGGGTCCACCAGAGAATCTGAAAGTTTGAAGGGAGCATGTTTGGACACGAGTATGGAAGCCCCTTTGGTCTTTGCGGTGGGGTTCACGGAGTAGATAGCTGTATGATATACATGGTTAGTAATTTTTGAATGGAGTTTGAGCGAAAGTGGGTTTCCTGAAGGAAAATAAATTGGGCTTTCTGCTTGGTGAGAGCGGACAAGACCTGCGATCGCTTTTCAGGCACATTAAGGCCTTTTACATTAAGCAAAACACATTTCAGCGAGAGAGGAGCATGGGATGTCATTTTTTCCGGCATTGTATAAAAGGAGTTAGGGACAGAGCTAGGAACAAGAACTTTTTATTTATCTCGGTTGAAAAGCACCTTTCCAAGTCCGAGGCAGCCGAGCCAGGAGGGGTAGGGAGGACAGTGGGGTAAGACGTGTGAAACAGCAGAAATGAAAAGGGAAGGGACCCACAGAGTGAAAGTAAGAGAAGAAAAGAGAAGGGTTTGTGGATAGAAGCAGGTATAAGAGGGAAAAAAGTACCAGAGGTGGAAATGGAGGCACCAGTCCACCTATGAGAAAGTAAGCTGGGTGATCAACAGACTAAATAATAGAACTGCTGCGGGGGGTTGATGAGAATGTCTAGGATCCTACGCTGCTGCCGCAAGGAGGATTGAGGGGGGACAGTAGTTCAATGGGGACTATTGCAAGTACAAAAAGGGAAGGTTAACTTCTGATAATAGCAAACAACATTTTCCTAAGATAGTGTATCCTGGCTACCCGCCCATAAGTGTCATACAAGAACTAACACAAACATTGTGACTTATAGCCTTATTTGTAAATCTCATAGTCCCAGTAGTATGAGAACATAATAACATTATAACATTATAATAGCCCAAACCCTAGGTCCCATTAGGGGAAGGCTTGCATAGCTTTAGAGAAAAGAAAAAAGTATTGTGTTATTAGAGGTCAAACACAGTACATATAAAATAATTATGGGGTATTCCTGCGCTATCGTAAACGGGGTTAGGGAGAAAGGAGGAGGGGAACCCAATCTCAATAAAACAAGGAAAAGCAGCCTACACCGAATGGGGTACAGCCTGTCCCCAGTTAAAGAGAAATTAAATAGAATGTGGTGCTGCGCTAATCCTAATGAGATAGGCGTATATTGGCTCTGTAAAGGTGAGTATCTCTCAGTGCACCTAAATTTAATCTTTGCAACTGTAACAGTTGCAAAGATTAAATTTAGGTGCACTGAGAGATACTCACCATTACAGAGCCAATATACGCCTATCTCATTAGGATTAGCGCAGCACCACATTCTATTTAAACACAGTACATAGAGTTCAAGATAACCCCTTTAAATTCACAAGTGTCAAGGGAAGCAGTTAAGAAAAAGGTGAAAATGAAAATTAAAACTAGAACAAAAATATAACTATATGTAGCGCTGGTAGATTTTTAATCTACCGCTTATGTGTAAATTTAGTGGGTCATCTGTTCTGTACATAGTTCAGATTTAATCTATGGCTAAATTAGCTTCTGTTCCAGTCTTGGTTGTGTTGCGTGCAGTTCCACTCCGTCGCCTGTAGATGTCGGTGTCACTACAGACCAGAGCTTGAAAGCAACAGACTGAGGTGTATTGAGTGCACTTCTTTCCCAGAAGTAGCTCGGCAGAGGCTGTCTCCTTCGGTGCATTCTGGGAAGGGGTATTTAAGGGACAGACGCACATATTTCTTGGTCTCTTTTTTTCTACCTGCTGGCCCTCCTGGCTGACAGGTATGTGCTAGGAGTCCTACCTCGTGGTCCTCCGGGCCGGAGGACTGCTTGCTGCAGCGTGTGGGTGGGCCCAGAAGTCTGTCTGGGGGCTACCACTGCTGCTGCAGAGATGGTCCTGTGCTGTCTGTCCTGCGGGAAGAAGCTGGACAATTGAGAAGAATCCAGGGGAGGACCTGTCTTGGAAGGATCATGCGGAGCGCTGGTCTGGAGAGGGGCCTGGTGACTCAATTGGAGGACGCATCTTAAGTCAACCTACCACATAGTACTACCGGGTCAGCTTAAAGGTTCTGGTACTGTGTTGCTATTCATGTAAAACCACTACGTCCTGTGGCAGAGGATCGTGCAGTTACTTTATTCTTCTCAAGTCTGTGGCAGAGACTTTTTCTTGTTCGTGCTACGCTCCGGCTGCTAGGTCAGTGAGAGAGGCCTATCCGGGTGGGCAAAAGATTAAATCTTGGACTGAAGGAATACTCGTCCTTAAGAAATTCAAGTACTCAAAGATCAAAGACAGAAAAGGTATTTGAAGTTCCCTGAAACTCCCTCTCTACCTCTTTCCTGCTACTTCTTTCGTTTATCTCCCATTAAAGCATTGGAAAAAGTACTAAAGTGACTGGTTCATACGTTGTGGATGCAAAGCTTAACATGGTCTCTAGGTTCCTGATGTGGTGAAAATACAGGTAATGGGTGGCAGAAACAGCCCGTTCAAAATCAGCAGCTCCACCGTGAGGGGGAGGGGGGGTGGGTGTGTGGGAAGCATATAGGTTACATTGGTAGCATGGATAGGTCATCCACTGGGAGTCTGAAGGGGGTTTAGGGTTCCATAATATGGGGGAGTAACACCGTAAGTGTTAATTCTCAGCTAAGTTCTAACGTTCCTAAAGTGGGGGTCAGGACCAAAAGCATGGCGATAAAAGTTTATGTGGTAATGACAAGCCTCGTAATATGAATGAAGTCGAGGAGTAGTATAGTCTTTACTCACTCTGACATCAGACAGTCATCCAGGGTGGGCTGCTTTGCAAAGGTGGGTAAGAGCTTGTTGCCAAGTAAGGCGAGTCACGATGGTAATAACAGTTAAACTAAGTGAGGTAACAGAAACATAAACTTCGTGGGTATACACTGACAGGTAGGTAGGGGCAAGATATCCAAAGGTGTCTCAAGCCTCCTGGCGGTCCCTGCGAGGAGTTGCAGGGGGTCCTGAGGCTTGCTGATCCAGGTCATGACGAGAAGCATGGGCTCCGGGTGAAAAGGGGCCTGATCTCTGGCGTCTTGAGCGGTGTATCTGCGCTTTGGGTGAGGGGTTATGAGATACCAGTCGCCATGGCTCTGATGGGAAGTGAAAAGCACACTAGTCCGGAAGTTTCGTTAGGGGTATGTCAAGTTGTTCACAGAAGGCTGGCAAGTCTTCTGGTGACCTTAGGAGAGCGGCCTCTAGCGGTGGCCGAGAGGCAGAATGGGAATTTCCAACTGTACTGTATGTTCTGCACTCTCAGTTGATCCAACAGGGGGCGTAAGGCTCACTTGTTCTGCAGTGTAGTTGGGGAAAGGTCTTGAAAAAGCTTAATCTCAGCGTCGTTATGTTGTATATGGCCACTTTCCCTAGTTTTTCTTAGAACTTATTCCTTGAGCGGAAAGTTCACTACACAACATATCACATCCCTCGGGGGTTCGTTGTCTCGGGGTGGCAGCCTGAGGGCTCCATGCAACCTCTCCATCTCGATAGGAGAATCTGCCGGACGATCTAGTAGATCATTAAAGATGGTGCATATAACTTGTGGCAGGGAACCAGCTTCTAGCCCCTCGGGTACCCCCCTGACTCTGACATTACGCCTACGACCTCGATTGTCGAGGTCTTCGACCTGACGGTAGAGGTCATACAGGTATGAGAGTTGGGCATCATAGGTGTGTTGGACTTGACTTATAGCAGCTGTATGGAGCTGCGTGGTTTGCTCCACTTCCGATAGGCGAGGCGCTACCGCCTGAATGTCCGTCTTAAGATCTAAGATTGCTGGTAAAAAAAAAAAGCGCAATAAGCGTATATTGATTGGTTTGTGCAAAAGTTATAGCGTCTACAAAATAGGAGATTATTTTTTTTACTAGTAATGGCGGCGATCAGCGATTTTTATCAGGATTGCAAAATTGCGGTGGACAAATCATTTTTGGGACCAGTGACATTTATACAGCGATCAGTGCTATAAAAATGCACTGATTACTGTATAAATGTCACTGACAGGGAAGGGGTTAACACTAGGGGGCGATCAAGGGGTTAACTGTGTTCTCTAGGTGTGTTCTAATTGTGGGGGGATGGGACTGACTAGGGGAGGAGAGAGATCGGTGTTCATACTTAGTATGAACACACAATCTCTCTCCTCTCCCCTGAGAGAAGCGGGATTTGTGTGTTTACACAGATCTCAGTTCTCGCTCTGTCATGAGCAATCGCCGGACACTCGCATTGGCTCCGGCGTGCCTCCTACAGTGTCTTAAAGGGCTGACGTACAGCTACAACAGAAATTTAATAAGATATTTCTCACACACAGCAATGGCATACGTAAAAATACAACCCAAAGCACGTTCTGTGATCCATGATAAATGCTTAGGGGTCCCTGCTCAGGCTGACAAGGTCCAGTAGATTGGATGGCGCTGACAAGGGAGGGTGAAAGCTGGGGAGAGGTTTGTCCAGACCCAAAGCATTGTGTAGAGATAAAGAACTAGCCCTTCTGCCGCACACCTCACCCAAGTAGTTAGCAGGTAAAAGCAGCCTCAGCTCGATTCATCCAGGCCACATCCCAACATGTTTGGCCCACCTAGGGACTTAACCCCTGACTCACCCAGGCCACGCTCCAACATGTTTCGCCCCACCTTCAGGGCTTAAGGCTTAAGCCCTGAAGGTGGGGCTAAATATGTTTCAGCATGGCCTGGATTGATTGAGCTGAGGCTGCTTTTACCAGGGCTATTTCTTTCTATTTCCAAAAGATGTTTTGGTACTTCTTCTGAGTAGGGCGATACCACATGTGTGAGACTTTGTTAATGTGTCAGGGCTGGGCTCAGCCCTTCCTTCTCTGAGCTGGCCGCTCAGCTCTCGGCTAATTTCCCACAGTTACCCAGCTGTTGTTGATTCTGCTCCTCAGTCCTGCCTACTTAAAGTCGTCCAGCTCACTTGATCTCTGCCTTCGCCTTTGTCAAAATCACAGAGACTTTCTCCTGCGTTCCTGTTGAAGACTTGCTCGGCTGATGTTCCTTCTGGCTCCTGATCCTGCTTGCTCTACTACTACATTTATCTCTGGCTCTCTGACATTTGACTGACTACCCGATCCGGTTACTGAACTCTGGCTTGTTTTGACTACGCTTACTCTGTTTACCTTATTACTATTATTCTTAAACAAGTGTGATTTAACTATACTTCTGTCTCGGTCTGATTCATGGTTCCTGATATAATGTTTGTATGAATTATGTACTGGACATTGTACATCAAACAAATCAGCCAATTGTATCAAAGCCAATGTACTGTAATGGTCACCTTTATACAAGTGGTCATTGGTAGTGTCACCTAAAGCAGTCCCTGTTCCTGTAAGCCAAACAAGCAAGTCTTTGTTAATTTCTGTGTATTAAACTGAAATATCAAGCAATGTTTTTAGTCTTTCTAGCTATCTTCTGTAACCTACTAACCCTCTCCCCCCATGTAAAGGAGATGTGGAGAGGAGGTGTATGTAGTCCAAATCAGCAGAGCGACTTATGTTGAAAACACTGCTTCTCCATATATTTGGTATTGTTAGTAAGCATTGTCATCCTGGGGCAGTAAGTATGTTACTGGCAGGATCATCAGGTGAAAATAAATGAAATAAAGGATGAAAAGGAGGAAAGAAATGCAGTCACTATCTAAGGACTTCTAATTTTCAATACATACAATTTTTGTTTTTGGATCTAATCTAAGCCACTGTTATGTATACACTCACCTTTTGCTGTACCTGCTTCACACTGCTGTTGGCAGATCTGCACCACAGCATACTCTTCCAATCATTGTTTTTAGGTGAACCTGACTTTGTCTGAAATGCACATAAGTTAACATTACTAGTAGAAACAGGCAAGCAAAATAGGTTCCCAGACTCCCAGCATACTTACAAAAGAGAGAGGGGTGGACTAGTACACAATGATGTATATGTGAATAAATGAATCCATGGGCAGATACTGTATACTGCCTTTACACATCTCAAGACTTAACTTCTATTTGAGGTGCTGATAGGGAAATTGCATATTTCATATTCCTTATTAAGGTTGGCATAACAAATATCTAATAAAGCCTATAATATCCTGCTTATTCTGGGTAAATTGGATGACTCATCTTATAGGAATGTGAACAGCTTTATATGGACAAGCCAGCCCCCTCTCCATCGGAATTTGCCATTTTCCTTAAAAGATCATTTTGCTCTATGGGTGGGCTTGATCATTTCCCATACACACAACCTATATACCTTAGCTAGAATTGGAGTATTTAGTCTCACCCAGAACTGCCATGAGGCAAGTGTCTGGACCTGGTCAACAGCTATGCTGCATGTGCATATGGGACTCCATGGCGAAACAGCATCTTTAGCTAAGTATTCTTGTGATATTCTATCTTTATCTGTCATTACCTTTAATAAATGTTATACTTATAACTATTTGTGTGATCTCTTTTTGCACATATCGAATAAAAACCCTAAAAGAACCTAAACAATCACGTGACCGTGATAAAACAGGTGTAAAAAACATATGAAGAACATACCTGCAATATCTGCACATTTGCTTATGTTTTATCCATTTTAAGAACCTTGAAACACAGAAAAGTACCTGTTGATCTACTGGAAAATGCACTCAGCTCTTAATTTTCTATTTTGGATTGACAACACACTCCCTTTCCATTGGCTTTTGCATCAATACTTAACCACTCCCATTGTGTTCTTATGCACAACATTGGGACTTATTGATCTATCTGTAGTCCAAGATAAGTACAGGGAGTGCCAAATAGTCTCTTTGCGATAACACAGGCAGATAACGCAGGGCACGTGATAGCTCTGAACGTCTGACAAGATCAACAAGGACATTTCTGCAAATGTAACAAATTGCTTCTAATGGTATACTTAACAGCCCAAAGGGGAGCAAATAAGATAAGTTCATTGCAAGAGTTTTCATACGCTTTTACAGTCTTTAAGTTTTTTGTTTTTTTTTACCATCAGTCTCCTTGCTATGCTATTTAGAGAGGAAGTAAACCCTGGTGGGTTTTACTTCCTCTTTATTTCCCTGCAAAGATAAAGTATAATGGGCTACTATGCATGCACGCAGTAGCCGCCAGTCACGGCATGACCCCTATTAGAAACAGCACAATGTGCCCTTTCTAAAGTGAGCATGCGCCGTAGTCGTCGTCGACTCTTTCGTAAATATCTCCCAAACCGTGGAGGTTTAGGAGATATTTCCAGCACATACAGGTAAGCCTTAATATAGGCTTACCTGTAGGTAAAAGTGGTTGTACAAGGTGTTTATTAAATATACTTACCAAACTCATTATTGCAATAATACTAATAATCCCTACAACACTTGTAGGTCTATTGTGAGTTTTACCTGTAACAATATTGTTAAATTATACATTATGTTATATAGTTCCGGCTATTCTTTGGCATACCTGCTCTGCTTTAATACCTAATCAGGCAAATAATAAACATTTTGTGGCTGGGTGACACCAGGAGGTCTTTGTTTCACCTTATAACTTCGAGATTGTAGACTGATGTCCTTACATACAGTGTTCTGTATTGTCAATCCAGCTCATTCTGCCACCTCTTTGCATCTAGGAGTGGATAACACATTACTATAGGGGAGCATTTCCACTGACTGTTAAGAATTAAACTGGCGCTGTTGTATCATGGCAGGCCACTTTTAACATCTACTTACCTGATAATGGGAGAAGATGATCTTTCTAATGTGGGCTTCATTTAAAGCCTAGCTGTCTGCTTCAGCAGGTAACTAGGACACTTCATTTTTCATTTCATAGGTTTAATTGTTCTTGTACAATACAATACAATCACAGAGGGGCATTATGTGACAGATATTATTTATTTTTAAATAACCCTTTTTTTTTTTTTTAAATAACCCTTAAATAATTTGATGAGAAAAAAGATAAAAAGAAAAATATTCAGTTCCTGACATAGTGTGATATGAAGTAGAAAGGCATTCAAATTGCCTGTCAGCAGGGCTTCTTCCCATCCTTCGATCTGAAAGCTTTAATTGCATTTTCATAAAGTAAATAGTGTTATCCCTTTCTTTTGATAAATATTTCCCTTTTCTTCATATGTCCTTGGTAGTAGAAAGTCAATGCCTCCATTAGCAGTCAATCAACATTTTGTGTAAAGGGTAGCTTAAAGAAATTCAGGTCAATTATTTAAAAGGCATTTTAATAACTTAGCATGATAAATTACTGTGATTCACTCAAATTCAATTTTATAGTCTCCAGTTCATAGGTGCTCAAACTGGTCCTCAGGAACCTTAAGGCTGGCCATACACAGTTATTTTTTTCATTCAGTTAGTAGACTAAATCAAAAAAAAAAACAACTACTAACAAATTCCTCCATCCACCTCTTTTATCCCCCACCAGGATATTGTTTTCAGACGGGGCATCCACTGCTGTTAGAAGGCACTAATTCGTTTTAGGGATGAGCTGAACACCCCTGTTCGGTTTGCACCAGAACATGCGAACAGGCAAAAAGTTAGAGCGAACATTTCAACCCTATTAAAGTCTATGGGACACCAACATGAAAAATCAAAAGTGCTAATTTTAAAGGCTTATGTAAAGTGGCGCATCCGTGCAATGTGTAGAACATTTCCACAGCAAAATGACGTTTCTAAAGGAAAAAATATTGTTTAAACTTGCTCGTGACTGTAATGTATTGCCGGCTCCCGGCAATATAGATTTAAAATCAAGAAAAAATGTGGCGTGGGTTCCCCCCTCAGTCCATACCAGGACCTTCAGGTCTGGTATGAATTTTAAGGGGAACTCCATGCCAAAATGTAAAAAAAAATATTGTGTGGGTTTCCCCCCAAAATCCATACCAGACCCTTATCTGAGCATGCAGCCTGGAGGACAGGATAGGGGGGAGGGACGAGCAAGCATGCCCCCCCTCCTGAACCATGCCAAGCCACATGCCCTCAACATGGTGAGGGTGCTTTGGGGTCCCCCCAAAGCACCTTGTTCTCATGTTGATGGGGACAAGGACCTCTTACCGACAACCCTGGCCATTGGTTGTCGGGGTTTGTGGGTGGGGGGCTTATCGGAATCTGGAAGCCCCCTTTAACAAGGGGGCCCCCAGATCCTGCCATTTTTTCATCAGTTTAGGCCAATATGTATTTTTCTACATATTTTTGGTAAAAAAATCACAATAAGTGTATATTGATTGGTTTGTTCAAAAGTTACCATATCTACAAAATAGGAGATAGATTTATTTTTTACTAATAATAGCGGCGATCAGCGATTTTTAGCAGGACTGCGACAGTGTGGCGGACAGATCGGACACTTTTTTGGGACCATTGACATTTATACAGCGATCAGAGCTAAAAATAGCCACTGAATACTGTATAAATGTCATTGGCAGGGAAGGGGTTAACACTAGGGGGCGATCAAGGGGTTAAATGTGTTACCTAGGGAGTGTTTCTAACTGTGGGGGATGAGACTGCCTGGAGGAGGAGACCGATAGCTATTCCTAATCAGTAGGAACAACAGATTGTCATTCCCCCCTGACAGAACGGAGATCTGTCTATTTACATAGACAGATCTTCGTTCTGCCTCTGTCAGGAGCTATTGTGGGTGGCCAGCCAGCCACACGCATCGGCTCCAGCATGCTCCCTAGAGCTCTTAAAGCGGCCGACTCACCCAGGGGAGTTACGGCGATTCGCCGAGGGGAGCCAACCCGCCGCAGTATAACTGCAGCGGCTGGTCCTTAAGTGGTTAATAAAGGAATTGTCAAAAACTGTCCATTGTGGTTTTTACTTTTTGACCCTTTTTTTTGGTGAATGGGTAGGGGTACAATGTACCTGATACCCATTCACATAGGGGGGGTGGGATCTGGGGGCCCCCTTATTAAAGGGGGCTTCCAAATTCCGATAAGCCCCCCCCGCCTGCAGACCCCGTCAACCAATGGCCAGGGTTGTCGGGAAGAGGTCCTTATCCCCATCAACATGGGGACAAGGTGCTTTGGGGGGACCCCAAAGCACCCTCCATATGTTGAGGGCAAGCGGCCTGGTATGGTTCAGGAGGGGAGGCGGCTCGCTTGTCCCCTCTCTTTCCTGGCCTGCCAGGCTGCCTACCCGGATAAGGGTCTAGTATGGATTTTGGGGGGCCCCACACCAATTTTTTTTTACATTTTGGAGTGGAGTTCCACTTAATATCTATACCAGACCCAAAGGACCCGGTATGGATTTTTGCGGGGACCCCATGACGTTTTTTTTTTTAAATCTGTCATAGGGTTTACCTTAACCATTTCAATGCACTGTATTATATACTCTGACTGCACTATATTATATATATATATATATATATATATATATATATATATATATATATATATTTACATTGCCTGCACTATATATATATTCTACACCGACTGCACTGTATATATATATATATATATATATATATATATATATATATACACACACACACACACACACACATACACATGCATACACACACTAAACTGCCTGCACACCACTAACTAACCTGCCTAATCTAGTTTAACTGCTTGCCGACCGACTCACTGGCAGGCCGCGATCACGGCGAGGGGAGGCAGAACAGGGAACTGCCTATGTAAACAAGGCATTTCCCTGTTCTGCCTAGTAACATGACAGAGATCTATTGTTCCCCGTCATCAGGAACAACGATCTCTGTCATATCAGTGGTAGCCCAGCCCCCCTACATTTAGAACACACTGAAGGAAAACACTTAACCCCTTTATCGCCCCTAGTGTTTTACCCCTTCCGTGCCAGTGACATTTATACAGTAATACTATTTTAGCTCTGATCGCTGTATAAATTTCAATGGTCCCAAAATAGTGTCAAAAGTGTCCGATCTTTCTGCCGCAATGTTGCATTCCTGATAAAAATCGCAGATCACAGCCATTTTTTGGGGATATTTATTATAGCAGAAAAGTAAAAAAAAAAGTTTTTTTCAAAATTGTCTTTTTTTGTTTATAGCGCAAAAAATAAAAACCACAGAGATGATCAGATACCACCAAAAGAAAGCTCTATTTGTGGGAAAAAAGGAAAATTTTCATTTGGGTAAAGTGTCGCACGACCATGCAAATGTCAGTTAAAGCGTTGCAGTGCCAAATTGTAAAAAGTACTCTGGTCAGGAAGGGGATAAAAGCTTCCGGGGCTGAAGTGGTTAAATTCTCTCAATCTCTCCATGTATCACACTACATATGCCGTGTAAGCAGCATTGTATAGTGTGGGGTGTGTACTTAGCCCCCTTAGCCATGATTGGTCAAAGGCACACTGCCCTTGGCCAATCATGGCTCTCCCAGCAGATCACACTGTGATTGGCCAAAGCATGAAGGTCAGGTGGCCAGTCAGCAGCTGTCAATGCACCGCGATCTCTCAGTGTATTATGGGGCGCTCCACGGCCCCCTAATTTGCCATGAACGCCCCATGTGTTCGGTTTGTTTGTGGACAAACACCCAACGTTCGAGTCGAACTTACGTTTGATTCCAACATCAGGGCCATCCCTAATCAATGGCTGCAGTCATTAGCTGCAGCTGCTGAACATCTGGAAATTTTCCAGCATGTCCCTTCCACATAGGCATTCATTTTTTTATGTTTTATGTTTTGTTTTGCCCATGCTCAATATTCTTACATGTAAGGAGGTGGACTGTGAATTTCACTTACTAGAAGAGCAGGAAATTAGTTTCACCATCTGGGAAGGGCAGATATTTTTATAAACCACTGTATTTATTATGGGCAAGGTGGCCTGGCAAACTGTCTACCTTTCTTTTCTTTTTTCCTTTTTTTTAAACTGCAACCAAAATGTACTCATAGAAGAGGAAGAAAAAGGGGGAAACATTACAAAGAAAAATATGCAAAGGATTAATATCATGCTTGATGTCTATCAAATCATGATTTTATTTAAATAAAAAAAAACGGTGATTGCAAAACATGGTCATCTTGAAATAATAATACAGTTAGAAAATCGAAATGTCCACTAGAGCATCATAAAACACTTCAAAACCCTTAGCACTCCCAAATCAGACCCTTTGGTTATGTCATTTTTTTTTAAACACTCTCCTCAGGGACTAAAGAAATTGCTGCATCTGCTGCTCAATAAGTCTCACTGAAACTATTAGGGATATTGTAAGAGTCATGTATGAGCGAAACAGTGACTCTTTTAGATTGTACTTACTATGTACATATTTTATTGTGCAGTTTTTATTTTCCTTTCCCTAAAACAAATATTTAAATGCCTCAAATAAAAATTAAAGAATTTCTTTAAGAGACCCAGCTGTATAGCAAAAGTGGAAATTTGAGGGTTAAGGCCAGGTTCACACTATTGCGAATTGGATGCAAGACCCCAGCATCCAATTCGCAATAGCAGGAGAATGTGACCGGCTCTCTATGGAGCCGGTTCACATATGTCCAATGTGGCTCTGGTGCGAATTTGCACATGAGCCCTGTACGTCTTTTGGTCCTTTTCAGGTCCAAATTCAGTCCAAAATTCAGGCTGAAATTGGACCTGAAACGGTGAACCAGGACGCACTGGATCCCTACTGTGAGCCGCATCGGCATTTAATGTGAACCCAGCCTTAAACAAACCATTTAACACTGGGGTGTTTTTAATAGTCATATTTTTATTGATTTAGTAAATAATTTATCCCAAAAGAAAAGCAGTTTCTGTAACTGCCTAAAAAGTGTTAGCTGAAGTTAGGTTTTAAACTGTTAGCCAAGTATACTTTACATCAATAATACAATCACTGAGTATTGATTTATAGGAGCAGAATTAGACATGTGCACTACTGAAAAATTTGTTTAGTTTTGTTTTCGTTTCATTGTTTTATTTTAATTTTTTGTTTATCGGATCATTTGTTATGATCGGCTAATGTTACTTCTGATAATTCGTAGCTTCGAATGCATTCGTTTTCGCTTCATTCCATTCACTTAGATGCAAAATTCGTTACTTCAGATAATTTGTAACTTCTAATGCATTCGTTTTTGTTCTGTTCCATTCGTTTAGATGCAGCATTCGTTACTTCGGATAATTCATAATTTCTAAAGAATTCGCATTCGTTACGTTTACTAATGCCCCGTACACACGGTCGGATTTTCTGACGGAAAATGTGTGATGGGACCTTGTTTTCGGTAATTCCGATCGTGTGTAGGCTCCATCACACATTTTCCATCAGATTTTCCGATCGTGTGTACACAAATCCGACGCACAAAGTGCCACACATGCTCAGAATAAATAAAGAGATGAAAGCTATTGGCTACTGCCCCGTTTATAGTCCCGACGTACGTGTTTTACGTCACCGCGTTCAGAATGATCGGATTTTCCGACAACTTTGTGTGACCGTGTGTATGCAAGACAAGTTTGAGCCAACATCCGTCGGAAAAAATCCATGGATTTTGTTGTCGGAATGTCCGATCAATGTCCGACCATGTGTACGGGGCATTACAGTTACCTTAGCCAAATTTGAAAGGAAATTCCAAAAAAAAATTTAAATCGACTCTATCCCAAATTAGTTGCAATGGAGCAAAGACATGAATAGAAGGACTACTGACTTCGACTATTTTACCTATAATTTAATAATTTATAATGATAAATAATAATAATTAAAACTATAATAGTTCATATCTATTTATAATAGAAAATACGTAAAAAGAAATGATCTGAATGTAATCGATTCTTTAAACTCGCAGCTTGAATCCTTTTTCATTCTTTCAGATTTTTGTATTTTCGTTCTTTCTGACAATTCGTTTTCATATGCATTAGTCAAAAGAGTCTTTCGTTCATTCGGATGCTTCTGAATGAACGAATATGCCAAATTTCTTCCGAAAATGAATTCATAACAAAATGAATTGAACATATCTAATTAAAATACCAAGTGCTGACATTCAGCAAAAACAGGTGTGACCAGATATGTTTAACTGCATAAAAGACACTGGATCCAAACTAAGTGCAATTCTAATAATGGGATCAGGTACAAACAGCAGGATCAGGGTAACAGGTACAAGGAAGCAAAGGTTCAGGGTAGAAGGTACAAGGCACAAGTACAGATACAGATGCTGTTCTGTATCTGTTCAAAGGCAGGCACAGGACTAATTTATGGAGCCTGCTGGCTGCTCGGGGGTCACACCCTGGTGAACAATACACTGAAACTGCACCCCTCAGGTCAAAGGAACATAGTATCACTAAGCATGATGCTCTAGTTTCTAACACACTTTTACATTTTTTTAACTTCATGCTGGTTTGAGTATCTGAATCGGTTTTGTTTCATTAATTCATGAAAAGTTGTAGTTGTTTGGCATCCCACTCCAATAATGTGTATGAATACCTCTTTGAATTATTGAACAATAGTTTGGGGAAGGTCCTTCTCGGATGCAGTATGGTTGTACAACTGTACACAAAGTTGGCTCTATAAGGACCTTGTTGGACAGGTTTGGCATGAAGGAATGAGAAAACATTTCTACAGACATACTCCAAACTTTAGTGCAAAGCCTATGCAGAAGTGTGGTGGCTGTTATAGCCACAATGGGGGTGGGGGTACGGCATCTCCAATTTAATAGAATGGTTTTAGAATAGGAAGTCCAACAAGCCCATATAGGCATGATGATCAGGTATAATGTATATATATATTTGGCCTCATAGCGTACTTTAAAAAATGGAGATTGGTTGTGCATTTAAAGCAGGAGTCCGGCGACCAATCTTTTTTTTTTTTTTTTTTTTAGGTCATTGAGACACTTTGCTAACCCCAAAATAATACTCAAAGTTTGGGTGTGATATTTCCGCCTCTGTCTGTTTTCTTACTGAAGAATAACTTAAAAAATGTGATGCTGGCTGTTTCCATCTTGCTTGTGGGCATGTGAAGCCCACAAGCATTGATTTCCTGGATGCGGTGAATGCTGTTCATTCACAGCTTGTTCACACACATGATCATTGTTTCCACACTGAATCTTGGGAAGCCTGACACTAAGCTCCCAGGAGACAGTGCGGCGCCGGGGAAAGGCAATAAACGCGCCTACTCCCATGGGTGGAGAGACAGGATGTGCCACAATAAAGTACAATATAAAGGTAATTACAGCGATAAAAAATTTTTCGTGTGGCATTTGAACATCTATGCAATTAACTGAAGGGGGTAAGATTAAGTTAAAAATTTGAGTGGAACCCCGCTTTAAAGAGTTTTTTTTCCACCCCTGCTCCATTCACATCCACGTGTCCAATATGATGGGTATGCTGATCATATTTCTGGACTTTTCTAGTATAACACTAAAGGCATACAATAGGAAAATAAAAATAAAACAATAAATGAGTTTCAGCAGAAGTTTCAGAAAGGCCTCTTTACTTTTAAAATCGTTTGGGCTTTTTCAAACAGTGTAACTAGTAATATTGAAGTGGAAAGTACAGTAATCCACAGCAAACATCAGTTTGCTAAAGTCAGATCAATAAAAGATGTCTCTATAGGTCACTGCTCCTTGCATGTTATTTTTTAGCCTTTTCAAGTTTCTTTGGTGTGGTGTGCTGCATCTGTTATCTGTTGCATTGTTATTTGCTGTGATATCCCATTCCTGTGCTAGTTTGAGGTTTATTTTCTTCTCTCTTCTGATCGCTCACAGTTCTTGTTTATCCTCAGGGGTTTCCCTTACCTGGTGTTTATCTCCTACAATCTGTTTTTTCTTTCATCCTTCCCTCAGCTTCTCTCTTCTTCTATTGTGAACAGCTGTGTATTGTCTGATACGCTTCAGGATTCAGTGACAGTGCTTCCTGTACTCATCAAGTAATGCCATTTACCATGTCTTTATACATTCTGTTATCTGTTAAAATTAGGTCACATGCTTAAATTCCTACTATCTAAAAGGACAAGGTATTTTTACTTCAAGGTACATGATCTTTCAATTACAAACCTCCCACATTGTTAGATAATAAATAAATATATTTGATGGAAAAATAGCCTTTACACAGTCAAGAACAGATTATGTTTGTAACTGTGGCTTTTCAATGATAATGGATTTAAGTTCAACTTGTCTTTTGTATCTGCTATGCACAGAGACAATAATGCATGTAGGATACCAGCTTGCAAATCTATCTGGCTTCCAGCTGTAATTCACATTTTTCTTAATGCTCAATCTCTGTTTTTAATATATATATACCCAATCACCAAAATTTCATATAAACTTTAAAAAGTTAATGAAATTTCAAAAGGTATTTTCAATGTATTTAAAGCTGAACTCCGAGGAAATAAAAACCCCATTCATTTTTGCAGTGGGTTCCCCTTCCCACTGCAAGGGTTAACTGCTCATTTTGCCTAGGAGAATGATAAGGTGGTACACTTACCTTATACCTCACTACCCTGGCAGTTGAAACTTCCCTCCACTTCAAAGCTTGGAAGGCCCTTGACATGCTCTCATACAATTCTGGAGCTGTGACTGGCTGGGCAGTAAACCAGGGAGGCTTTGGGAGAACAGTTGCACAAAGAGGAGGAATCCTGTTGGACTGAGAAATGAGGTAAGTACGCTATATTGATCAAGCAGTTAACCGTTGTATTGATTATGTCTTTTACTTGGAGATCATCTTTAACTAGCCACCTCAAGTCTGAACACTTTCACCCTCTTTCTAGTCCAGGCCAATTTTCAACTTTCAACACTGTCCTGCTTTGAATGTTAATTACTCAGGCATGCAACACTGTACCCAAATGAAATATTTATCTTTTTTGGAGACAGACAGAGCTCTCTTTTGGCAGTATTTAATCACCACTAGGTTTTTATGTAAAAGAAAAAAAATGACAATTTTGAAATAAAACGTTTTTTTTCCCCAGTTTGTTATAAAATGTTGCAAATAAAAAATGTTCTTCTTTTTATTTTTTTAAATGTAGGCCAAATATTTTCTGCTACATTTCTTTGGTAAAAAGAAACCAAATCAGTGTATATTATTTAGTCTGTGTGAAAGTTATAGAGTCACAATGGTATATATTTGAAAATTGATTAGTCCTGATGTACTGACTACCTATCTCAGTTCTTGAGGTCCTTAAATGCCAGGACAGTACCAATACACCCATATGACCCCTTTTTGGAAAGTAGACAAGCTAAGGTATTTAGCAAGAGGCATGGTGAGTTTTTTTAAGTTGTCATTTTTTGTCACTTTTTTTTACAAAATGAAATTTTTTTTTTCCACAAAGTTGTCATTGTAACAAAATTTATTCTCATAAACAACATAGACATACTTATAATTATAACCCGAAACACATTCTGCTGCTCATTCTGCGTATAGAGATATCACCTGTCTGAGACTTTTTTACAGTCTACCTGCATAGTGGGGTCGAAAATCCAAGGAGCACCTTCAGGTGTTCTAGGAACATAAATTACACATCTAATTTCCAGATTACCTATCACATTTTTAGAGGTCTTGGAGCACCAGAACAGTAGAAACACCCACAAAATGACCTCATTTTAGAAAGCAAACACCCCAAGGTATTTTCTGAAAGGCATAATGAGTCTTTTGAAAATTTCATTTCTTACCATGTATTTGGAAAATGCAGAAAAAGAAAATGAAAATGCCATTTTTTTACACAAATTCTTTTTTTTTTAAATAAGATATTTTTAACACACATCATGGGCATACTTGTAAATACACCCCAAAAGACATTCTGTTACTCCTTCTGAGTATGGTGATACCACATGTGTGAGACATTTTCACAGCCTAGCCACATAGAGAGACCCAAAGTCCAAGGAGCACCATCAGGCTATCTAGGGGCATAAATTATGCATCTAATAATTATCAGGGATGCTGTCACTGGTGTGGCTGTAATTTGTGATGCTGTAACTGGTGTGGCAGTAATTAGGGACAATATGACTGGTGTGGCGGTGATCAGGGACACCAAGAATGGTGCTGTGGTGATTAGGGGCACTGACTGGTGAGCGTATGTATATATTATACAATTTTAACTCAGTGCATACAATGCCAACTCAGTGCATTTAGGCATCAAGACGTGGTCTAGACGTCTTGTTGAAGTTCAAAGCGAGAATCAGAATGGGGAAGAAAAGGGGATTTAAGTGACTTTGAACGTGGTATGGTTGTTGGTGCCAGACGGGCTGGTCTGAGTATTTCCAAAACTGCTGATCTACTGGTATTTTCACGCACAATCATCTCCAAGGTTTACAGAGAATGGGCCGAAAAAGAGAAAATATCCAGTGAGTGGCAGTTGTGTGGACGAAAATGCCTTGTTGATGTCAGAGGAGAATGGGCAGACTGGTTTGAAAAGTAAATCAAATATCCACTTGTTACAACCAAGGTATGCAGAATACCATGACTGAATGCACAACACATCAAACCTTGAAGCAGATGGGCTACAGCAGCAGAAGACCACACCAGGTGTCGTTCCTGTCAGCTAAGAACAGGAAACTGAGGCTACAATTCGCACAGGCTCACCTAAAGTGGACAACAGAAGATTGGAAAAACTATGCCTGGTCTGATGAGTCTCAATTTCAGCTGCGACATTCAGATGGTAGGGACAGAATTTTGCATAAATAACATTAAAACATTGATCCATCCTGCCTTGTATCAACGGTTCAGGCTGGTGGTGTAATGGTGTTGGGGATATTTTCTTAGCACACTTTGGTACCAACTGAGCATCTTTTAAATGCCATGGCCTACCTGAGTATTTTTGCTGACCATATCCATCCCTTTATGACTACAGTGTACCCATCTTCTGATGGCTACTTCCAGCAAGATAATGCACCATGTCACAAAGCTCAAATCATCTCACCACTGGTTTCTTGAACATAACAATGAGTTCACTGTACTCCAATGGCCTCCACAGTCACAAGATCTCAATCTAATAGAGCACCTTTGGGAAGTGGTGGAATGGGAGATTTGACTCATGGATGTGTAGCCGACAAATTTGCAGCAAGTGTGTGATGCTATCATGTCAATATGGTCCAAAATCCGAGGAATTTTTCCAACACCTTGTTGAATCTATGCCATGAGGAATTAAGGCAGTTTTGAAGGCAAAAGGGAGTCCAACCCGGTACTAGCAAGGTGTACCTAATAAAGTGGACGGTGAATGCATATACTTTACCAATCCCACTGCTGCAAGCAATGCAGGAGGATGTACAGGTAAAAGCAGTTAAAATAATATCTTGTGATTTTGCTGTTAGAATTCTTGTTCAAGAACTCCCTGTTGTAGGGTGATAAAGCTTTGTCCTGTTGTCCAACTGTACACCTGTAATATCACCACGCCTACAGGCTTCCAATAAAGATTGCAAGTCGCCATTTTACCATGTATTGTGCAGGCATGGCTCACTGTATCAGCATCAGGAAATCCACCCTGAGAAATGCTATGCAGTCGTCTGCATGCATGTAGACAGAAAATGGCAGCAGGAAATTAACAGCATTAAAATACAACAAAGGCCTGATGCACACTGAACATTTAGCCCTGGTGCATGAGATATTGGTGTTTAGGTGCAGGAATAACACACAAGCGCACTGCCCAGCCTTACTGCCAGTGGCCTGTAAAACTCTATGACAGTCTGAAAGCTACTATGGCTAAACAGGGTATGGTTGGAGTTACTAACGTTAAGGGCAGAATGTGCCCAGGGACAAATGCATGGATTGCAGACCACTTGCGTTTTGCGCATAGGCCCTGGGAGAATACTGTCCTAAACCTTAGTAACACTTGGTACACTGTCCAGCCCTGACTAGCCACAGCAGATTTCAGCCTCTCATGAAGTGTTTTACAGGATTCCAGCAATGAGGCTAAATGGTGTGCCTGTGCCTTTCGCTCGCACCTAAATATCAGAGTCTCGTGCATTGGGGCTAAACACCCTGGGGGTCATTTACTAAGATGAATGCACTGCGCTGGTTCAGACCTTAATTGGTGCGCTGGTTAGATCCTTAATTCAGCGTGTGAACTGGCACACACAGGAGTACCTACACGCGAGAATGTTTCCAGCGCGATGGGATCATGCTGGTTCTCGGCGAGGTACATCTTGCGCTCGCTGCAATAGGAAAAACACATCTTCCTATTAAAGCAGCGCGAGAAAAACCGTCATGAGTTCCCCCTTCCCCCCCCAAGCGAGCGCCCCCCCCCCTCCTGAACCGTACCAGGCCGCATGCCCTCAACATGGGGGATGTTGAGGACATGCGGGCCCCCCCACCCCAAAGCCCCTTGTCCCCATGTTGATGAGGACAAGGGCCTCTTCCCGACAACCCTGGCCCTTGGTTGTCAGGGTCTGCAGGTGGGGGGCTTATCAGAATCCGGGAGCCCCCTTTGATAAGGGGGCCCCCAGATCCCGGTCCCCCGCCCTACATGAATGAGTATGGGGTACATGGTACCCCTACCCATTCACCTGGGGGAGAAAAGTGTCAAGAAAAAAAACACACTACACAGGTTTTTAAAGTAATTTATTAGGCAGCTCCGGGGGTCTTCTTCCGACTTCGGGGGTCTTCTTCCGCACTCTCCAGCCTCTTCTTCGCATCTTCTCCCGGTGTCCGGTTCTTCTCCGCACTGTCTGGCTTCTTCTCTTCTTCGGTGTCCGCTATCTTCTGCCGGCCTCCCCCGCTATCTTCTTCTGCCGCTGTCCGGTTCCTCTCTAGTATCTTCTGCCAGAGCCCCGTTATCTTCTTCCAGCTCTTTTGCTAGCGGGGGTCCAGTCGTCTTCTCCCCTCTTCTCTTCTTCGGATGTTGATACGCCGCTCCCGGATTCTGATAAGCCCCCCGCTCGCAGACCCCAACAACCAACGGCCAGGGTTGTCGGGAAGAGGCCCTTGTCCTCATCAACATGGGGACAAGGTGCTTTGGGTTGGGGGGGTCTGCAGTGCGTCCCCCTTCCCCAAAGTACCCATCCTCCATGTTGAGGGCATGCGGCCTAGTATGGTTCAGGAGGGGGGGCGCTCGCTCGTCCCCACCCCCTTTCCTGACTGGCCGGGCTGCGTGCTCAGATAAGGGTCTGGTATGGATTTTGGGGAACCCCCCAGCCGTTTTTTTCGGCGTAGGGGGTTCCCCTTAGAATCCATACCAGACCAAAGGGCCTGGTATGCTCTTGGAGGGGAACCCATGCCGGTTTTTTTATTTAAAATTTGGCGTGGAGTTCTCCCTCAAGATTTATATCACAGTGCCTGGCAATGGCAGGGATCCAAGTCGGATCCCCGTGCTTTTCTCTCATTGGGAAAGGAAAAAAAAAATTTTCCTTTCCCCATGAGCGAGCCAGCTCGGCGCTGCTATCTGCAGCTGACACAGTGCAGTGCGATTATCTGCAGTTATGTGCGGATAGCTGCGGTAAATCGCTCCTGGACGCAGTTAATTCTATTTTTTCTATCCGCACCAAACCGCATGTAATCAATACGCAGTGTGTGAATGGGGCCATAGGAAAGCATTGTGTGCCTTTAGCTGCGGTAGAAAATGCAGCTAAAAGCACAATTCTATCCGTCCGTGTGAAAGGATAAGGCCCCTTTCACACTGGCACGTTTTTTAGCGCCTGAAAAACGCCCTAAAGAAGTGGCTCCATTCACTCCTGTGTGAATCGGGCTTTCACACTGGAGCGGTGCGCTAGCAGGACAGTAAGGCCTCTTTCACACTGGGGCGGTAGGGGCGTTTGCGGTAATGCGGCGCTATTTGTAGCGCTGCTTTACTGTTGTTATAGCTGCGTTATTCGGCTGCTAGCGGGACAGTTTTAACCCCCCTGCTAGCAGCCGAAAATACACCCGCAAAACGCTGCTGGAGCGGCATTTTACCGGCAGTATCACAACGCTGCCCCATTCATTTCAATGGGGAGGAGCAGTGAGTTCACCGCTCCAAAGAAGCTGCTGGCAGGACTTTTTGTGACGGCCTGCCAGCGCACCGCTCCAGTGTGAAAGCCCTCCCTGGAGTGAATGGAGCCGCTTCTTTAGGGCATTTTTCAGATGCTATTTTTAGTGCTGTAGCGCCTCTAAACACCCCAGTGTAAAAGGGGCTTAAAAAAAGGCCTGCTAGCAGCACCTTTGGAGCGGTGTCGGACAGCGCGGCTATACTGCCGGCAAAACGCCGCTGCGTTGGCGTTTTGCGGACGGATTTATATAAACCCCTTTTCGGCCGCTAGCGGGGGTGAAAACCGCTAGCGGCCGAATACCGCCGGTAAAGCGGCGCTAAAAATAGCGCCCTTTTACAGCTGCCGCCCGCACCGTCCCAGTGTGAAAGGGGCCTAAGGCCCCTTTCACACGGACGGACCTTTCAGGTCCGCCTCGGACCTGAACGGACACTCCATAGACCTCTATGGAGGGTCGGATGTCAGTGGTGACATGTCCGCTGACATCAGACCCACTACAATCCGAAAAAGTGTAACGGAGGAAACACCTATTTTTCCATCCGTCTGCGGATCGGATCAGGTGACGATGGACTCTACGGTCCATCAGCATCCGATCCCCCATAGAGGAGAGCAAAACTCTGACAGGTCCGTCCCTGCACAGTGTGCAGAGACAGACCTGTCATCTGCCTGCTCATGGGGGATCCACAGAGCGATCCCCCGCTGAGCAGAGCGGGCTCCGTACACAGACACATCCGTGTGAAAGAACCCTAAGGCCAACGCCCTTTGTACAAAAATCCACCGGAAAGTTTGTACAAAGTCCCATCGTGTGTATGAGGCTTAAACACCAGAAATTCAACTTTTCTTTAAAGGTCACCATACACTGGCCAATCAGTTAGATCTTCCATAAATTAGATTCAGTGCAAGAGCCTGTTCGGTTTTCTACAATTAGAAGTAATTCTTACAGTGCATCTTCCTATTACTGCTTTAGCCTAATGCTCTCTTTCTACCATTTCAACCCCAAAGTTGCGTGATTTACAATGTGTTTTTTCGGCTTGTTTTCCACTATTGCAAATTGTCATGCCACTTGGGACTGAAAAGTTGCATCACAAGTTCTACCCCATGATTTACAATGAGTACCGTTCATATGTCTGCGACTTCAAGTCGCAGCAACTTCAAAGTAGTCCCTGCACTACTTTGGTCCCACTTTGATGCGACTTGAGGTCCATAGACCTCAAAAATACACAGGCATTGCTTCAAGTTTCGGCAAAAAGTTGCGTGAAACTCGCGGCAAAAAACACGCAACTTTGGGCTTGCAATAGTGGAAACGAAGCCTTAATGCCATGTCTTGCGACTAGTTCAAAACATCGGAGAAAAAGTTGCACTGAAGTTGGAACAAAGTAGTGCAAGAACTTTTTTTGGAGTTGCACCAATTAGAAAGGGGGAACATTGAAATACATGTGTTTTGACTTGTCCTGCGACTTCACATGTGTCAAGTCGCACAACAACTCGCAGTAGTGGAAAAAGAGCCTAAGGCCACTTGGGACTGAAAAGATGCATCACAAGTTCCACCCCGTGATTTACAATGAGTACCGTTCATATGTGTGCGACTTGCTTACGCCCATGCCGTATACACAGCGGGCACACATCTTTATTACAGAAATACATATTTGGCATGAAAATTAACCACTTGCTTACTGGGCACTTAAACCCCCCTGCTGTGCAAACCAATTTTCAGCGCTGATGCACTTTGAATGACAATTGCATGGTCATGTTTTTTTTTTTTTAAGTTCCCACAAACAAAGCATTCTTTTGGTGGTATTTGATCACCTCTGTGTTTTTTTCTTTTGTTCAAAAAAAAAGAAAAGACAGATTTTTTAAAATAATTTTGGATATTTTGATATTAAATTTTGCAAACAGGTAAATTTTCTCCTTCATTGATGTACGCTGATGAGGCGGCACTGATTGGTTACACTGATAGGCAGCTCTGCTTGGGACCACTGGTGGGCATTGATAGGTGGCACTGGTGGGCACAGATGAGGCAGAATTGCCTCTTCGGGACCAATGTCCCTTGCATCTAAGCCGGTGATCAGCTTTTATTTTCATCCTCATGCTGTCAGCATGAGGAGAAAAAATAAATTACCGAGATTTAGTTTACATCATGTAATCAGCTGTCATTGTCTGACAGCTAATCGCGTGGTAAGGGGCCGGAATCGGCCCTTACTTCGATCTGTGATCACCCGAGTCTCAGTGACCCAGTGCGCGCCCTGCAGGGAGCACACGGGGAGCCCGTCCTATGACAGCCTCCCAGAATCTCAGGTCCGCACTGTGGCCGTCGTTTGGCTATAGCACAGACACCAAGTGGTTAATAGAAAAACAGATGCAGATTTCTAGGACTGGCCAAAAATACTGTTTAGAGTCAAAGACAGCAGATAACTTTCTATTAAAGGTCTAAATGGGCCATTAACATGCATCACAATTGAACTTAGGAATGTGTCTTTGCAAAGTTAAACTAATTAAAATATTTTCTTATTTTTGCTTGGCGATAGATTGCAGAGAGATTAGAAGTTTCGTCAGATGTCTACATCCCTGATAGGGTGAAGACACCTCCCAAATTTTTCCAATTTCTCATTCAAAATTATTCACTTCCTGTCACATAGCCAAACAGGAAATGAGGGCAAAACCCTACCAATGTATGTCCTTGGGGACACACAGGTCAATCTAAATAGTTTCCCCATTCAGGATATTGCACTCTAGCATTTTGCCATGTACATCCCAAATTATTATGTATCTTGGGGTTTATTTACTAAAAGGTAAATCCACTTTGCACTACAAGTACACTTAGAAGTGCATTTCCTGGGGATCCTAGGGGGATAAGCAAGGAAAAAAAAAAATAAAAAAAAACCTTATCTTTGCCTCTAAATGATTGGATGAGAAAATCACCAGTACTACCCCTCAGATTTTCATCAACTACACTTGTATTGCAGAAAGGATTTGCCTTTAATAAACCCCAAAATACCTAATAATTTGGGGTGTACACTACAAAGTGCTAGAGTGCAATTTGCATAGTGGGGGCACTAGTTAGATTGACCTGTGTGTCCCCAAGGAAAAATATTATTAGGGTTTTACTCTCACTTCCTGTTTGGCTATGTGACAGGAAGCAAAGCCATTTTAAGAAAAAGGGACACAAAGCCCAACCTTAAAAAATAAAAAAATTAAAATAAAAATCTTGATTTCCCTCAAATGTCCACAATTAGAATAGGATGGCCTTCAGCTTGATTTTAGTTCAGTGCTTCTCAACCCTGTCCTCAAGTACCCCCCAACAGGCCATGTTTGCAGGTTTTCCTTCGTCTTGCACAGGTGCTTTAAATCAAAGTCAATGGCTTTGTATTTTGGACAGCTATTTTAGATAAGATAAGCTTGAGGACTGAGGCTGAAAACCACTGCTCAAAAAGAAAACTGAATACTTACCACTGAAATGTTACTTTTCTGGTCACTATCAATGGCAGCATACGCACAATCCATCCATGTGCTACCACGAAGGCACCAGGAAAGTAACTTAAAACAAAAAAAAAAAAAAAAAGGATTTGTGTAAGACATGCCAATCAGCCTAGTTAAGCTGCAGCTGGGAAATCAGTTGCATGAAAAGAACACACATAAAAACATGAAAAATTTGAAACCATTTTATCGGTCCAAAAAAAAATAGGACTTGGAAAAGAAGCAAGGAAAGCAAAATACACACATGTATGTTAGTTTGAGACACTAACAGAACATGTTTGCGGTTTGACCCTTTTGCAGTGTAAATTAACAGGAGTGCACCCACAAATGGACATTTATTAAGGATTAAAACAACAAACCAAAGTAACAAATCAATTGCATAAAAACACATCTGTTTTGCAACAACATAATAAACAAAATACATATGTTAGAAACTCGATAAGGACACCCAAATGTACTCTCTTGCCGGCCCCACACACACAATCTTGGCTCTTTTCAGGGCAAAGTTAAGACTGCTATCTGCAAGCTTTATATAACATAGGTTTGTGTGCTAATAACGGAAATTGCAAACACATGCACAGTCCTTGAAACACACAAAATGCAAGTTCACCCAATGTAGAGAGAACTTGAGTACACCTGTTAAGGATGTCCTTAAATTACTAACCCAAAAAACATACTCTGAGCATGCCCAGAAACATCCAAGTAATGTTCGCACACAAAAAGCATCACCAAAAAAGAAAAAAAGTCCCTGAGCATGCCCAGAACAACCAAATGCAGCTAGCACAAAATAAGCCACCCCCCCCCCCCCCGTCCAAAATTAAGCACATCATCCAGCATGCACCAAAATTACAGATGGGACAAAACACCCCCCAGTCCAGGGGGGCAACTAAAGAGCCTAACATGTGCAATAGTTATACAACAAATACCATTGCAGTCTAAGGGAACTGACTTGGCAATTTTACTAGTCCCCACTTGGCTGGCTTATCTTCTAGTTATTGGCCTTAAAATGCGTATGGGGCCCAGGTCCCAACCTAAGGGACATATATCAATGTCACCAATTGGACAACCCCAAAAACGAAACAAGGAGAAATGCCTTTAAATATGCCAAATTGCTTAAGGGCCAGTTCACACCAATGCAGTCCAGTGCATATTTTATGCATCAAAAATGTATGGAAATTCGGTTGTATGCTTTTCAATGGCATAGTTCACACCAGTGCTTGCAGTTCCAGTGCGTTCCAGTTCCAGAAAAAAAAATGAGAACATGCTGCATTTTTTCTGCACTGGACTGTAAAACGCATCAAAAATGCACTTGTCCTTATTTAAGGTTAAGAAAAAAAAGGGGGGAAAAAAAAGCACTGGACTGCCTCAAAAATGCACCAAAAACGCACTGGAACGCATCAAAAATGTGCATGCAGAAAGGCACCTGGAGCACATCCGGACTGCGTTTCTATGGTGTGAACTGGCCCTTATCCGAACCTGCAACCTGGCAGGCCGCTGGAAAAGAGGGGGGGACGAGAGAGCGTCCCCCCTCCTGAACCGTACCAGGCCACATGCCCTCAACATTGGGAGGGTGCTTTGGGGTCAACCCAAAGCACCTTGTCCCCATGTTGATGAGGACAAGGGCCTCATCCCCACAACCCTTGCCCGGTGGTTGTGGGGGTCTGTGGGCGGGGGGCTTATCGGAATCTGGAAGCCACCTTTAACAAGGGGACCCCAAGATCCCGCCTCCCCGTGTGAAATGGTAAGGGGGTACCCCTACCATTTCACAAAAAAACTGTCAAAAATGTTAAAAATGACCATTCCTTTATTTAAATGCTTCTTCTTTCCATCTTTCCATCACCTTCTGGTAAGTGAATTACCTATAGGGGATTCCCATAAAAGCAATGTGGTGAAGGATTTATCTGGGATTTTGATGAGCAGAGAGTTGGTGTTCAACATTCTTTATAAACAGATCAGCTACCACCCCACACCCTGCTGTACACAATTAAGACACAAGTGGAACTTTTCATCTTTATTTTTATTTTATTTCACATATGAACTTCTTAAGCACTGATAATGTTTAAAAGACTGTTTTTTTTTTTTACATATTTTTGATACAAAAATCTATATATCATTTCACCTTATCCATAAATAGAAGAGATATAAATATATACATTCAACTCAATTATTTTGAAAAGATCTCATCCATTCATTAATTTGTTAATATTTGTTAATGGATGAATATTAAATATTGGTTTAAAAGAAAACTTTCTAAAACTGGTGCAGTAGGGTTGAGTTGGTTTAGAAGGGCTGGGGTGTGGTGCCATCTAGATTGGATTTTATATCCGTTTTCCTGTATGGAAACATTTATTGATCCTTTATGGATATTCAGAAAAATGTGTTCACAGTTCTCAGTTGAAAATGATAGGGAAAGATCCTTTTCCCAATGTTTGCAAGCTTTATCATTGGATTGTTGATCTGCAAAAAGTAGGGCGTGTGTGGTAGATATAAGATGATTTTGGGGTGTTTTCTGAGTGCAAAGCATTTCGAAGGGAGTGAGTTGTCTCGAGCATAGTGAGTTTTTGTCTAGAGATCTCAGGTAGTGTGTGAGCAGTAAGTATGTCCAGGGGGGATAGGTGGCTTTTTCAGTTGAGTGGAAAGGTGGGAGGCAGACAGGAATTTTCCTTGGTGATAAAACTGATAGGCCCGAATTTAGTCTTCTGAAAAATGATTGGTAAGAAAGGTGCGATGCATTCCTGGGGGGAAGTCTGGGTTCATTTTTATCAAGGTTAGTGATCCAGGGATAGATGATAAGGTGGTTTAGGTACACATCTTATGGAAGCATTGTAGAGTGGGTCCAATTATTGGATGAAGATGTGTTTCTGATGGGATGTGACGTAGGGTTGTCCATAGTAAAGATTCAAGGGGAAGGGTGGTGATAGATGCTTCTAGAGGGACCCAGTCTTTGTAGGAGGAATGGACATTCCAGTCTACAATTCTGGAGAGATGTACAGCTATATAGCAGTTGAGGAGGTCTGGAAGGCCTATCCCCCCTAAGCGTTTGGGTCGAGTAAGCTGCCTGAAACTAATTCTGGGTTTACCCTCACCCCTAAAGAAATTTGGAGCATATACTTTTATATGTTTTGAAAAAAGTCCAGTGGGACCTGTATGGAAATCGTCTGTAGGATGTATAGCAGTCTTGGGAAAGCATTTATTTTTAAGATTGCTGCTCTGCCAACCCATAAGAATATTGGCTTATTACAGTTTTCACACATTTTTTATGTTTTCAGGCATAAGCATTTTTGTTTAGGCCAATGAAAGTAGACTAGACAAAACCCAGATGTGAATGGTTGTTCTTATTGAAGTCTAAAGTCTATGGAGACTATATTATGTGATCCTGCCCCTATGAAGCGCCCGTGCTTCCCTTGCAGAACAAGCAAAATTTGAATTGGTCCCATAGAATAAAATGGAAATCCTTCTTCTGCAGTGAGAGAAGGAATTTGTGAATGAATAATGTGGATGTGTGGACAGAGCCCTGCACAGCCGCGCTGTTTTAGAAAAATGACAGTGGGTGTGAGGAGAAGAATTCCTCCCTTTTGTCATAGGGAGTAGGGGATAAGGGGAATAAGAGGCAGGAGCTGGAACATGTTTCACCCATATTTAGGGTGAAATTTGCCTTTAAAGACCCCCAAATTTTACCATTCTGAAATTCCAATTTTTGCAGCCACCACTCACTGAATGAAATGAGAGATGCATCCAAATGAATGTGAAATTAAAGGAGAAGTACATCCAAAGCTTGTTTGGCTGTAATTCTCCTCTGGATCAAAACGGTGCAGTTCGTTCTGCACATCTGTGGCCCGTTTTCAGCAGACTGAAATCCGCTGTATGTTGACCTCACAGAGCCGGTTCAGGCTTGGGCAAGATCGGGACACTGGGGTCGGGATCTGCCCACATGCCTGGACCGGCACCTGGCTCAGCCTTCCAGCTAGCCACTGAGAGCCTGAGCCAGCCGCTCCAGCCCCCTCTACAGCCCAGTGCTCCAGTGTACGAGGAGGGGGCGGAGGAGAGAGCGGTGACTGACAGGGAAGCTGTGAGAACCGACCAATCTAGGGTTGCCACCTCAACCGAACACATATTAATTACGCAGGTTCTGTGGCTGATTAAGGTAGTAATTAAAGTCACTTGGTGCCTTATCTGCAATAAATTAGCCTCAGAACCTGTGTAATTCATATGTGTTTGTGTTTAAAGGGATGAGGTGGCAACCCTAGATTGGTCTGCAGTGTTAGAGCACTCGGTTCTCAGTATTAGAGGTGCCGGGGGACTGATGCTGCATCCACCTAGGTATGTATAGATATGCAAAAACCCCAAACCCCATACTTCTCTTTTAAGGAATGCCAAACAAGGTTAGCTACCCCTGTGAATAATGAAAGCAAGACAAACTCTCTGGTGTATGAAGAGTAGAAAAAATTCCTGCATAAATTGTGCCATGTCCCAAAGAATGACTTATTCAATGGTTATGGTGAAGACAAAAACAGTAAAAGTCCTGGTAGGTGAGCACTGCACATAGCATAAAGAGTCACCTTGGGAAGGTAAAATAAACTGAAGTGTCAGCGCAAACCATGAACACTGTGCTGTTCTCCTAAAAGGGACTATAAAGCTCTGTATTGTTCAATTCCTCAAAGTCCTCCTCCATTATTTGAGATTAATAATATGAGACTGCATTGTCATTGCAAAAGCAGAAAGTTCCTTTGTTTACTCTGTGCTCAGAATGGATCTATTACACGGTGTTCAGTAAAAATGAGACTGCATGTACTGTGTCTGAATAGTGTGCCCAGTGCTTACTGTGCAGCAGCACAAGTCCTGCTGTTTAAAACATTTATATCCAACATCACATAGCTCGCAGCATTGAATGCATTCCTTCCACAATAAAGCATTGGTTTCCAAGAATGCTTTTCACTGCACTTAATGTTCAATACGCCATATGGGGCAGTAAGCATCAGCCTATTTATCAGTATGCTGCTTTTTAACACAAAATTGAAACAGAGATCATTGAAGTAAAACTGAACATAGGGTAAGGTGACCAGATTTTCAAAATGAAATCCGGGACTTTTTTTTTTTTGGCAAATGGTAAACTATTTTATAAGCATATATTCCTCAAATTATATATGCAGTGTATGTGGTATGTGTTTATAGAATGATTGTATGATCTATACTTTGTTTTTCACATTTCGACCATGAGATAAAAAAAGATACTTCTTAGAATTTTTTGGGATATGACTACCAAATGTTAAGAAGATAAGATAGACAAAAAAACTTTTCAATGCATATTTGGTATTTTATTCTTACCAAAGAATTTTGGTTCAACAATAACAATAAACAATAAATGAATAATTCAGAACAGTAAAAGATTGCATGGTAACAACACGTACCACCTTTGAATATAAATAATCAAATATTAATAGCTAACTGTTATAAGACTACAAATGTTAACGGAACAAAAGCAACATAAAATACTGGTGGAGTTTTACAACATTTTGCGGAGAAACCCTTTAACTTGCATATTTCTCAGAGGAATGAATCTGCCTGAGAATATTTTCGTTCTTGGAGATTTTCTCCACAAATTCTAAACAGGACAATTTGTGAGAAGACTCTTTCCACTGGTGCATTGCTGCCTGGCAGACAGAGGACTACTTCAGCTAATTTTTGAAGGTTAATGTGGGGTACCTCCACTCTCGTGAAATGGTTCATAACTGCATTCCACTTGCTGGCTACAGACACTGCTGGTGCTGGTATTCCATTGGGGTATTTTCTCTTTTAGGAATGCATTAAGAAAAGTCACTTCTTTAAACAAAGCATCTTCATCTATGGTTACATTCGGGCATGTTGTGTTCAACTGTCGTCTCAATATCAGACCTTAAAGGCACTCTTTTTAGAAGCAAGCATTGAAGGTCTTCAAGGTCATCTATATGCTTTACCCAAGCATGTAAATATTGGACTGAGGCATCAAAAAAAGAGCGAGTACCTTTAAAGTAGGAAGCTCTTTCTAGCTCCTTGATTTGCTTTTTTGCCATCACTGGCACAAAGTCTTCCTCATGTCTAGTAGACAGCTTAGTTTTAAGGGTGTTGAGGATCTCAGCTGATTCCACGGTACTTCCATCTTGCCCCTCCAGGAATTTTATTGTGTCATGGAAAAGTGACATAGTACTCTGGATGAAAGTGAGCCACAGTTCAGTTGTAGGGTCTTCAAATATCTTCCTAAGGACAACTGGACACTTTTCTTCAGACAAAAAAATGACTTCAGTGGCTCATAAAGCATAAGAATTCTTTCTAAAGCAGGTAACATTGAGAGCCACCTGACATTGCTGTGCCCAAGGATGTTTTGATATTCTTGCCCCACAAACTCACAAAAACTCTTCAGTCTTTCAACACGAACAGTAAATATATAAAAATATCCAAAAATCTTGTTAAGAATATATTCAACATCCATGGGGAATTATATCTAGGGCAGTTCGGGCACAATTATGCACAATATGAGCTGGACATCCAAGACCTATAACTTCTCATTGAAGGGCTCTTCTACCTTTAGTGTGCACATTTTCTCTCCCTTCGTAGTCCACCAAAGTTTGTGTTTGTATTGCCGGCAGAGAAGGCCACAACTTTATTTTCCAGGGGGAATTTTTGTAAAATTTTTATCACCTCCTCTGAAATAAGTTCAGCTGTTTCACCTTTCAGTTCAACAAAATCAAGAAGTTTTGTCTCCACAAAGGGGCTTTCCTCTTATACTTTGAAGTAGCGAACCATAATAGGCAGCAACTTCACATGTCCATGGTTTGAAGCATCTAACGAAAGTGCTACAAAATTAACATGCTCAAGGTCACGTTTGAGATCATCTGTTGACCAAGGAGCAAATACATTTTGTCACAATTGCATCACATTTTATCCGTGCACAACAAAATTTAGGATTGAAGAACTTTCTATTTTTATTCTGAAGTGCAGTCTATTGATCTGAAACTATGGTTATGGGCAATGGTGTGATATGAAAAAACTCCCTCTTGTAAAGCAGGGTCATATTCACTCTGTGAGGGTTCAACTTTTTGAAAAAATTATGTCACAGAGGTAGAACCTGCACGGGCAGTTAGAGCAACTTTGTGTTTGTTTGTGGCTTTGTGCTCTTTAATTGATGTCCTACCTCCACTTGAAATAGTAAACACAGAATGACATATTGTGCATAAAACAGAAGATCCCTTTCCAGCACTTCTCAGGAAAGAATACTCTTTTTGGAGTGCATCATTGAAATAGCACGTTCTTTTGCTGTGTATTGCCATGACACTTCTGCAATCACTACACTGCCAAACTGGTACAGAATCTGTAGAGAGACAAGCATGTCTTACTTAAAGGAACACTACCACTAACAGATAGGCTGTAACTAGATTACTTACGCATTACATAAAAAAAAAAAAAAATAATAAAAAAAAACCTTATAAAACACATACAACAATTTTGTTTTTTATCTCCTGCATTCATTTTGATAGTGTAAATCACCTCCCAGACACATGCAAGTCTATGAGTTGGATTTGTGACTCATAGACTGCATTCTATACCCAAAGCCCCACAGTGGGGAACAAGTGCTTTAAAGACACTGTGGGGGGTAGTTTACAAGGCAAAATTACAAAATGGATGCACACAGTGACACATGCAGAGTAAAATATTTTATTAAATTAATACATATACATGAGAAAAAAGGAATACATATGAGATAGCACTAATATAAAATAAACAAAATAGGAACATTTAATTTTTCGGTGGAAGTGTCCCTTTAAACAGAGGTAGAAGATTGCATGCCAATGCAAGTACTGGGGATGTGGGGGAGAAAAAACATGTTTTTTTTTGTAAATTATGTCGTATTGAAATTTTAGAACAGATGCATACAACATTAAACCGCACATTGCGGAGTCAAAAAGACCGGTCACATTAAGAACTATACCAGCCTGCATCCAAACATGGACAAAGGAAAAGGGAGACCCCCCCCCCCCACATTTGCCCATACAAAACATGCACAATTCTTGAACCTCCACCAGGAGACAGATATATAGCTACTCTAGAGTTATGATGCCTCCTTCAATGATATGAACTCATACATTTATTGCAATCCCCAAAACCCTCCACCCCCCCTCCATCAAGAAAATTAAGCTCCATAAAAACCCTAAGCAGGTTATAACATTATAATGGAGTCTGATCTGCTGAAGCAGTCCCCGCCCACTGGGACGCAACGCGTCCAGAACGAGGATACGTCGTGATGTTACCCGCGGCCATCGCGCATCCTCATCAGCTGTATGTTTACACCATCGTGTTCTGCTTTTTACTTGCACTGGAGAAGTGCTCTTTTTGTAAGTGAAATGTTTTTATCTTTGTAATAAATTACACCATAAGGAGAGCACTATTCTGTCCCCTTTTTGTTTTTGTTCCACATGCCACCACTTATATCGAGAGTATCCTGATCTTCAACACCTTGCCACTTGACAGAAGTCTTGTATGCTGATTTGCAGTGCTACAACTTTATATGACCCACATGGGATTGCCTATATGACCCTCTGTAATTAAAGGGTCCTGGCTGCCAGGTGAGAGGCCATGCTTATCAATGGTGGAGGGCACATTGATTAGTCACGTATATTGGCATGCTGTTTTATCACACCTGATTGGTTGATATTCACTGGATGACTTAATGGACTTTTATCATTGCTCTTTTATTGTTTATATGCTTTGCGGATATTGATATAGATTATTTATCATTTATCTGCATGCAGCTGGACTGCAATTTTTTGTCCTTTTTTCAATATCATCCCATTTATTTATATTGATTCATTGCTTGTTTGATTTAGCGCTGCACCTTTTTTATACCTAATTCTTGAACCTCCATCAGGAGACAGATATATAGCTACTCTAGAGTTATGATGCCTCCTTCAATGATATGAACTCATACATTTATTGCAATTCCCAAAACCCTCCACCCCCTGCCTCCTCCATCAAGAAAATTAAGCTCCATAAAAACCCTAAGCAGGTTATAACATTATAATGGAGTCAGTCAACCACATCCCCCTCCCAGAAGTACACTCCTCTCAGCTATTCAGCCAGCACCAAGGAACATATAGTACATACATAGGGATTTAATCAAAAACATGTTTACTTGCTAACAACTATACTGTAAAAGGAAAAAAAAGTCCAGTATCCAAAAGTCACACTACTGTTTTGTTGTTTGTGTCAGTACGTGACTGTGTGTATTTGAGTTTGTCTGCATGTATATGTTTGTGACTGTGTTTGTGAATGTTTGTATGTTTGTCTAGAACTGCATTTGTTATTATGGGTCTATATCGTCTTCTTTACTGTCCTCATCATTCTCATCATCACTTTTCTCACTTCCCCCATTACTGTACAAGATCCCTGTCATCTCTGTCTTCACCATCCATTATTATCCCCGTCACTGTCCATGACAGTCTGCAATCATGTCCTTATCACTATCACTTTCTTACTCTCCTTCCATCATCTCCATTATCCTCCATACGGTCATCCTCATGATGATTCTTCTCTCTTACTCTCTTCTAACACTTCTCTCCTTCTCCTCATTACTTTACATTGCCATCCATAGGTGTGTGCAGCCCATTGCATTAGGGTGTGCACCCCAAAGCTCAAACACACACACACACATGTGATTGTGGTGTGACAGGATCATGTGGCAAACTGCTCCTTTAACCACTTTATAACAGCGATATAGCCGAAAGACAGCTACAGCGCAGCTCTTTTGTTCTGGAAGGGCATCCATGGAGTCCTCCCGGAACCATGCCCCCGAGCAGCTGCTGGAGTGCACATCTGGTGCATTCAGTGACTGTTGTGCCCACAGATCAGCGTCAAGGGCCAATCACAATGGCCCTTTACCATGTGATTAGCTGTGTCCAATCACAGCTGATCAAATGTAAACAGACTTGCTGGTTATCAACAGTACTTTGCTCACATTCTGTCACAGCCTGTGATCAATACAGGCCCATCAGTGCCACCTATCAGTGCCCATTAGTGCAGCCTATCAGTGCCAATCAGTGCTGCCCATCAATGCCTTCTTATAAGTGCTGCCCATCAGTGCAACCTATCAGTGTCCATTAGTGCAGCCCATCAGTGCCAAAATAGTGCTGCCCATCAATGCCTTCTCATAAGTGCTGCTCATCAGTGTCACCTACCAGTGCTCTCTATCAGTGCCCATCAGTGTTGCCTATCATTGCCTATTAGTGCCACCTATCATTGCCTATTAGTGCCACATATCAGTGTCCATCAGTGCTGCCCATCAATGCAGCCTATCAGTGTCTATCAGTGCCACCTCATCAGTGTCCATCAGTACCACTTCATCAGTGCCCATCAGTGCCACCTCATCAGTGTCCATCAGTACCACTTCATCAGTGCCCATCAGTGCAGCCTATCAGTGCCCATCAGTGCAGCCTCATCAGTGCCGCCTAATCAGTGCTCATCAGTGATAGTCAACTGTGCAAAAACCATACAATTATTGTCCAATTAGAGCTGTGTATATCAACCTGTGTTGGTGAATCCAATGAAACATACAGGTGCTCAGTTCACAAAGTAACATTTGCTGTTGCTGAGAAATGTGTCAAAAGGAAATCCTTACCATATTGTGTCAGTTAACTCGAACCACCACCTATAGGTGAAATAGCCTCTCACCTCAGGGAATGACCGATCGGTCAAATTACGCCTTTTATAGCAGAGATCTTCAGGTCCTAATCTCTTTCATCACAAGGGTCTGCAATATGGTAAGGATTTCCTTTTGACAAATTTTTCAGTAACAGCAGATGTCATTTGTGTACTGAGCACCTGTATGTTTCATTGGATTCACGAACACAGTTTTTTTGGACAGTCTTGACATACACAGCTCCAATTGGACAATAATTGTATGATTTTTGCACAATTGACTATCACATATATTTGATTGTTGTTTTTTTTTCCTTTTTTATAATCGATTGCATATATATATATATACACACACACACACACACACACACACACACACACACTCAGAGTTAATTTAATGAACAAACACACCATTCTTTTCAGATAGTAACAATTTATTTAGTGTTGGAGTTCACTAGTTAATGGTTGCAGCTGTTCCCTCTTTGGTATTTCATATCAGTGCCCATAAGTGTCACCTCATCAGTGCTGCCTCATAAGTGCCGCCTCATTGGTGCCCATCAGTAGAGCCTATCAGTGCTGCCTCTTGAGTGCCCTTGAGTGCTGCCTCATAAGTGCCCATCAGTGCCACCTCATCAGTGCTGCCTCATCAGTGCCCATCAGTGCAGCCTTTCAGTGCCACCTGTCAGTGTCCATCAGTGCCACTGCATGAGTGTCCATCAGTGCTGCCTATCAGTGCCACCCATCAGTGCTGCCTATCAGTGCCACCCCTTGAGTGCCCATCAGTGCCGCCTATCAGTGCCACCACGAGTGCCTCTCAGTGCCACCTATCAGTGCCACTGCCTGTCAGTGCCGCCCATCAGTGCCACCACATGAGTGCCTATCAGTGCCGCCTATTAGTGCCACTGCCTGTCAGTGCCACCACATGAGTGCCCATCAGTACCCTCAGTCCAGGGACTGTCCCCGGAAAACAGGGCCGTCTGGTCAAGGAACATAGGCCAACCACACATTAGCAAACTAGCTGTAATGTAGCAGAGTTTTTCACCATGCACAGATGCAGTCACAGGACCCTAATGCCACGTACACACGGTCAGACTTTTTGACCGGACTTGTCTGACGGACGCCGACGGACCAAATCCGGCAGACAATCCGATCGTGTGTGGGCTTCACCGGACCTTCAGCTGACTTTTCCAGTCGCAAATCTGACGGACTTCAGATTTGGAACATGCTTCAAATCTTTACGTCGTAACTCTGCCGGACCCAGAAATCTGCTCGTCTGTATGCTAGTCCGACGGACAAAAACCGACGCTAGGGCAGCTATTGGCTACTGGCTATCAACTTCCTTGTTTTAGCCCAGTGTTCGTCATCACGTACGAATCCGTCGGACTTTGGTGTGATCGTGTGTAGGCAAGTCCGGTCGTTAGAAAGTCCGTTGAAAGTCCGCCAAAAGTCCGTCGAAAGTCTGTCGGACGGCTGTCGGAATTTTGTAGCTGAAAAGTCCGACCGTGTGTACCCGGCATTACTCCTTTTCCCAGCAAATATTAGTTTATCTGCGTCTCTCAGCAGCAGCTCAGAGAGGTGACACATCATGAGGCAGAGGTACAGGGATTGGTACAAAAATATGAAAATGCTACATGATTTGCAAGTGTTAAAGTGACAACATGTTTTGCATTGAGCCCCTGTTCGCAACTTGTCATGTAATTTGACAGTTCAAAATCGCATAACAAGTCACACTCTATTTGTGCCTATAGAACTGTTCAAATCGGTGCGACTCTGACTTGCACCAATTTGAAAAAGGTTCCTGCACTATTTTTGGCGATTTCATGTGCAACTTGCATTGACATCTGCGCATGATATTGGGCAGATGTCGGCAAGCCACACATGAAATCACACTGACCATCAGCGTTGAAATTACGCAATTTCAAAGCAGCATTCAGTGTGAATGGGGGCTGATAGTGGAAGTGATGTAACATTCTTTTGCTTCTGCTGTGTGATGAGACACCCAGCTAACAAGTTGGAAGCTTCACTTTCGTCATTGACTGTGTACCCTGCTAGTAATGTGGAGTCATGTCAGAGCTTACTGAGTTTCAAAGAGTGGCTGAAGTTGCCAATTTATTTGTGGTGTCACAAGGTACAGTATCATAGGTTATGAAGGCATATACAGTTTCCGGATAAACTGTTTGATAAGCATGAGCGTGGTCGACATGGTCAAATGACAAAGACAAAAGGACATTGCACAGGATTGAGACCTGGATTTTTGCAAAAAGAGTGACATCAGATTCCATTATCCACCATCTTCGACTTATATTTGTCAATTCCCAGGAGAATTCAGGACGTCTTTGATGCCAAAGGCGGCCCAAAACCATATTCGATAACAATTTCATTCTTTTACTACACTTGTTTCCATAATTTTGTCCAACCCCTCTAGCTGTGCAAATGATATGCAGCCAGGTGAGCAACCCTCCACTGTCAGAACCAGTATCTGGGCAGTCAGGGCACAGCCTATTAGCATGCAGCCTCTCCATAAGATTCAACAACGATGGAAAACACCTTCCCAAATATCAATAGTTACAGTGGGGTTGTCTCCCTTTGTCCTCAGTCCTGGGATACCTCCAGCTAATTGTCTGTGTTACCAGAGCTATCCTGAACTTCAGTGAGACACTTGGTTTAGCAATTAAGAGCAGGCATGTTACATATTGTTCACGGCTTACTGGGTAACTTTGATGGCAGCCGGGAAGGATCCGGGGCGAGACACACTTTTGGAGCTGCTTGTGCTGCCCAACAACCTTACAGCTAGTGATGGTAACAGCACAGTCATCTCCATCTTCTCTCCCTCCTCCCCAATGACCTCTACTAGTGAGTCATCAGCTGGTATTCCTAGGGGACAGGAGTTGCACTGGGGCAGAGATTCTGTTACCTCTGCAGGGGCAGGCAAAAACGTGGTGCACCTTGGTGGTGCAGCGGTTCTTGGTCAGGTACCCGGGCTTACAGTATGTCCTGATGCAGGCCAGGAAAGCCTGTGTGCATTTCCACAGGTCATATAATGCGAATGCTCGGCTGGCTGACCTCCAAAAGGAATTTAACCTGCCCAAGAACTGCCTAATCTGTGACATGCCCACCAGGTGGAACTCAACATTAGCCATGCTGCAGCAGCTGCAAATGTAGCAGAGGGCCATCAATGAGTACCTATGCAACTATGGCACCAAGACAGGGTCAGGGGACCTTGGTTATGTGGGCTATGATCAGGGATGCATGCACTGTCCTGTCACCATTTGAGGAGGCCACAAGGATGGTGAGCAGTGACAGTGCATGCATCAGTGACACTGTCCCTCTTGTCCACCTGTTGGAGCACATGCTGCATGAAGTAATGGAAAGGGCACTTGTGGCAGAATAGAGGGAGGAAGACCCCTTTATCCAGACAGTGTTTCTGTGTTCCACACAGGAAGAGGAGGAGGAGAATTGTGTCAGCATGGAGGTGGAGCCTGGCACTCAGCATCAGCAGCAGTCTTTAAGGGATCATTTACAGTCCAAAGAAACCCATGGACTTGTACGTCGCTAGGAGGTGGCTGAGGATCATATCGTCCTTAGTGACCCAGAGGACTCTGGACCGAATGCCTCAGCAAACCTACGCTGCATGGCCTCCCTGATCCTGCGAAGCCTACGGAAGGATCCTTGTATTCGTGGTATCAAGGGGAGGGATGATTACTGGCTGGCAACCCTCCTTGATCCACATTACAAGGGTAAGGTTGCGGACCTTATCTTGCCATCGCAGAGGGAGCAGAGGATGAAACATCTTCAGGAGGCCTTGCAGAAAGGTTTGTGCAATGCGTTTCCAGAGCCTGGGAGGTTACAATTTCCTGGTCCTCCTGGACAACTTGTTGCTGAGGTTTCGGTCAGTCACAGAAGGAGCGGTGGAGAAGGTGACCGTCTGACCGATGCGTTCAGACAATTTTTTAGTCCACAGCCCCAAGGTCTGATTGGTTCCAGCAACCATTGCCAGCATCTAATTCACATGGTGCAGGATTACCTAGGGGCAAGATCAGACTTGGACACCTTTCCCACCGAAAATCCTCTGGGTTATTGGGTCTCGAGGATGGATCACTGGCCAGAGCTTGCACACTATGCAATTGAGCTACTGGCCTGTCCTGCATCCAGCGTTCTTTCGGCTTTGTAACCGATCACAGGGTGCGCCTGTCCACCGAATCGGTTGATTGGCTGACCTTCATAAAAATGAATCAGTCTTGGATCACCAGCTACCAAGCACCTGATGCTGATGTAACCGATTGATTTTTTTTTAAATGTGAGATGCCTTCAAGACTGCCTATGCTGATGCTGAGTGACTATCCTGTTATGCTGAGTCACAAGCCTCTTCCTCCTCAATTTTCATGCTGATAGCTTGTAAGAACATTTTTGGTTCTGGGCACCGCCACCAGTTGCCAAGGCCCAATTTTTCTGCCCCTGTTTAACAGGGGTGTGTAATTACAATTTTTGATGCAATACTTTGCAGCAGGGCTCATTCCTGCACTCCAACTATAGTATCTGTAAGGGGTTGCAGTGTTGTGGCACCAGCACCAGTGCCCAAGGCCCAATTTTTCAGCCCCTGTTTAACAGGGGCGTATAATTACAATTTTTTATGCAATACTTTGCAGCATGGCTCATTCCTGTGCTCCAACTATAGCATCTGTGAGGGGTTGCAGTGTTGTGGCACCAGTGCCTAAGGCCCAATTTTTCTGCCCCTGTTCAACAGGGACATGTTAATACAATTCTTGATCTAATATTTCACAGCAGGGCCCATTCCTGCGCCCACCAAGAGTAACTGTGAGGGCTTACAGTGTTGTGGCACCAGCACCACCACCACCAAAGGCCCAATTTTTCTACCACTGTTCAACAATGGCATGTAATTACAATTCTTGAGCTAATATTTCACAGCAGGGCCCGTTCCTGCGCTCACCAAGAGTAACTGTGAGGGCTTACAGTCTAAGGCCCCAATTTCTGCAGAGTATATAGGGCAAGCCCCTACTTTCAAACATCCAAGTTACAAATGACTCCTACTTGCAAACGGAAGGAGACAACAGGAAGTGAGATGAAATCTAACCCTAGAAAGAGAAATTCTCTCCTGTAAGAGAGTTAATATGGGAAAAACATGTCTTCTCTTCACTGATGCTTTATCACCAATCCTTTCACTAAAAACCCCAAATTTTTAAAAAACATTTGTCATTGGGACAGAAAGTGAGGTGAAATCTTCTGAAGAGGTGCACAGACAGCAAAACAAATGTTACAGGGGTGATAACCCTTCCCTATGTTTTCCAAAAAGCTTAAAAAAAGATTTTGTGGCTGGACCTACACTTTAAAAATGTACCAGTTCAAAATTACAAACAGATTCTACTTAACAACAAACCTACAGTCCCTGTCTTGTTTGCACCACCTATATACTGCTGTTCAGAGTATATAGTATATAAAGTCCTTTTTTTAATTTGGGTGCTGGGTTCCCCTTAATATCCATACAAGACCCAAAGGGCCTGGTAATGGACTGGGGGGTGGGGGGTACCCATGCCGTTTGTCTTACTGATTTTCATCCATATTGCCGGGATGTGACATTACATTAAAGCCGCAAGCAGTTTTAAATGACTTTTATTCCTTTAAAAATGACATTTTGTGCAGGGACTGTTCTAAGCACAGGAAACACGCGCCATTTTACAGGCATACCATAGACACCCCCCAGGTACGATATTTAAAGGAATATTTCAATTTTTTTTTTCACTTTAAGCATCATTAAAATCACTGCTTCCGAAAAAACGGCCGTTTTTAAAACTTTTTTTTGCATTGATACATGTCCCCTGGCGTAGGACCCGGGTCCCCAAACCATTTTTAGGACAATAACTTGCATATCAGCCTTTAAAATTAGCACTTTTGATTTCGAACGTTCGAGTCCCATAGACTTTAATAGGGTTCTAAAGTTTGCGCGAACTCTAGGTCCGTTTGCAGGTTCTGGTGCAAACCGAACCGGGGGGTGTTCAGCTCATCCCTATTTAGGAGATATCCAGTGTAGCTACAGGCAAGCCTAATTATAGGCTTGCCTGTAGTTTAAAGTGGTTGTAAAGGGTTTACAACCACTTAATGCATCTTATTCGTTAAGGTGAAAAAACACCTGGCAGTGACTTGCACCCTAGCCCCACATTTTACTTACCTGAGCCCCATAATTTCCTCGGCAAGGATGCGCTGTCCCTCTCCCCACGGGGTCCCGGCTCTTAAATGGATAAATTGATAGCAGCACAGTCATTAGCTCCCGCTGCTGTCAATAAAATCCAATGACGCGGGCGCCGGGGGGCGGGGCCGAGTCCGGCATTCATGTCTATGGACGCAAATGCTGGACTCGGGAATGCGCCCGCAAGGTAACCCCCCGGGAGAACGCTTCTCCTAGGGATTATCTTTTTTTTTTCAGTGACCTCCTTTGAGAGACTTATTTCAACTTTGCAGTTCAATTTTTGTCCCTTCCCCTTTTCACATCATTGTGGCATTTATGCGTTTTTTCCTTTTATAAGTTTATTTGAGCATTTCATGTACTTTTATAGAAAACTGCAAATTTCCCACTTTACCAATTCTAAGTTGCCCACCGACTTCCCTACCTCAAACCTCCCACCCTCTCCCTTATTTTGGTTTGTTTCATTCTTACCCTACTCTTTTCTAAACTCAGGACCCTATGCCTTCTAACTGTAAATACTGCAGCTGCCTTCAATACTAATAGGATCAGAAGAACACCACCAATTTTCTTCAGGTAGCTTTAGGTGCACACTGTGCAGAGGACACTAACTGTAAATACTGCAGCTGCCTGCGGTACTAATAGGATCAGAGGAACACCACCAATTTTCTTCAGGTAGCTTTAGATGCACACTGTGCAGAGGACGCACTACACTAACTGTAAATGCTGCAGCTAATAGGACTAAAAGGATCAGAAGAACATCAGCAATTTTCTTCAGGTAGCTGAAAATACTGTAAAAACACCTGTCTGCCTGTCAGTAGGAAGAGAATAACAGGAACGGATCTAGCTAAACTGAATACAGTGTATATATATATATATATATATATATATACACACATACACACAACACCTAGGATGCATATATATACACAATACACTGTAAGTGCAGCTAACTGACTCGACTGCCTACTCTATCTAACTTAAATCAAAGGACACACTCTCTCTTTCTATCTCTCTGTTGCAACACACTACACAGGGCCGTCACGCAGGTGGCCTTATATAGTGTGGGGCGTGTACTAAACCCCCTGAGCCATAATTGGCCAAAGACACCCTGGCTTTGGCAAATTACAGATCTCTGTACAGACGGCACTGTGATTGGCCAAGCATACGGGTCATAGTGCATGCTTGGCCAATCATCAGCTAGCAATGCACTGTGATGCTGCAGTGAATTATGGGCCATGACGCGCCACTCGATTTTGGCGCAAATGGCCCATAACTTTTGAAATTCAGCGAACGGTCGAACATGCGATGTTTGAGTCGAACATGGGTTCGACTCGAACTTGAAGCTCATCCTTACTCCTAAACCTGCACAGTTTAGGAGATATCACCTGTATTTGCATGTGCCAATGTTATCAGCACATGTGCAAACTGAAGCAATGGCACGCATGTGCCGTTGCTTCAGTTGTACTGTGCTGTTCCCGGCGGCTCCGGCACGCATGCGAGGAAATGACATCATCGCAGCTCCGGCCAATCACAGCGCCAGTGCCGTGATACCCGGAAGTAACCCCGGGGAGAGATGTCACCGGCTGGAGGGGGCAAAGAGGACGGCTGCGGTGGCTTCGGTCTCAGGTAAGTAATTTATAATGCGCTAGTATGCTATGTGTACTAGCTCATTATGCCTTTATCTTGCAGGTTTTTTTTGGGGGGTTTACGACCACTTTAAGGTGAAAAAAACACGAGGGTTTACAACCCCTTTCAAAACATGGGCATCTCTTTAGACAACGGAAGCCATGAGCCACTAGACTCTAGTGTGCATTCCAGTTGTGTGTGAGTCTACGCACCGTGCATTCCATCTTGACGCATTTCGTCACCACGTAACGTCTTCAGAAGTCCGGGCATTAATGCTAACATTGAATTTACTAACAACTCTCTTTATTTCCGCCCAGCATGCTTGCTTGGGTTACATTATCTCTGCTCCTGAATTCTGCTAACAGACAAGTAAAAACACGTTATTACGGCAGAAGAGACCTATAAAATGTATTCTACCAAAATACCTGCTGAGATTTTTTTTATTATTAAAGGTTTAGTTCTTCTTTAAAGCCCCAATGTACTTTCAGTCTAAATAAGCTAAAGAAATTAAAGATGCATCAAAAAAAAAGTGTACAAAGTCTAAGGCTCCATTCGCACCTAGGGAATTGAATCATGGGCGGAATTGCTGCTATTCTGCCTGAATTTCCAGAACTGCAGCAAAACGCAGGGCACGTTTACAGGGACAAAACACAATACAATCGTGGCAAAAAACGCAACATCAAACGGTCCTGGCTCTGTGCCAATATTTGGTACATGACCTTCTTTGGAGCTTCTTTGGAGCGTTTTTGGAGCGAAGGGAGGGTCGTTCAAATGAATGGTGCTGCTCCAAAAATGCTCCACTAAAAAACTCAAAAAAGCTAAAAAAAAAAAACGATGCAGCAGCTGTCGCTGTGCTATGCTCAGGTGTGAATGGAGCCTTACAGTTTGTTTTCTTTGAAAAAAAAAACAGGCACAATCTGAGTAGAAAACCCTGTCCCCTGCCAGCAAGCTGCAGAGTGACCCTTGCTCTCTGTGGTTATACAGTGATCTCTCTACAGAAGTAAAACAACAACACAGTCAGAGCCAGAGCTCTACAATCAGTGCAGCTTTAAGTCTGACTCACCAGGGGGAATGTTGGACCTCTGCAATGAAACCACTTCTTCTTTCCCCACAGAAAGCAAGGATCCCACGTTGCCACTTAGACTGTGGCTGCTTTAGAAAGAAAACACATAATAAAACCCTGAGCACCATTTGTTTTCATGCATCTGAATTGTATTTAGCTGATTTAAGGACCATTTACCTATTCACTGCTGATTGATTGGGCAGTGCCCTCTGATCCTTTGGGGATTGTGGGGCAAGGCACCTGTAACCCATGTTACACCAGCAGCTTAAAAAAGAAGTAGTATAGGTGCTATTCGAAATAAGTATAGCACCTGCCTGGATAGAGTGCTAGGAAAATTTTGTCTGGGCTCACTCTGTAATCTGTAGCTGGATTGCTTGAATCTATTGCGGCTCCACAGGCTGTGGGATTGATTGTTTCCTTCTGGCTCTGTTAAGAAAGTTCCAGAGCTTGGGGCAGGAAATTCAAATCCTGCAGCTTGAATATTTACTACTCTGTGCCCAAACAATACGTAGGTGTGCCCAGTAGGTGGAGAGAGAAGGGGTAAATATGCTGGAGCCTGGACAGACGAGGTACTTGCCATCCTCCCTACAAGGACAGACTGCTGATGCTTCAGGGGTCTGGTTGCCCCTGGCGCCATCCAGGACTGGCTGTTGGACTACTCCATGCTATGAGCAGAGCCCGCAAGCAGGATCTCCCTCCCAGGTCTGTGAGTAGAGCCTGATTACTCTGAAGTTATCCATGGTCCCCATCTGTGGATGTGTGACTGTTCCAACTAGCCCGAATTTGCCCAAAGTGTCTTGTGGTCATCAGCTGCAAGAGTTAGACTGTTTCGGTTTTCCACAATTGTGCTAAATTTCTTTTTGCTCATGGTCTTCAGCTGTGAACTAGGGACTGTACTGCTACTATAGAGACAAGTGTTCTCGGTCTTAATTTGCACTTAAGCGTTTTGGAGTATCCCATTCCTCATTGTTCTCCCTCTATTACAAGTTCTATAGCAATAAACTTCAAAAAGACATCCCATAGACTGATTACTGAGCCACAGTGAATGAACTGTTGCTGTGTGCCTGGCTGCTTCTGGGTAAGAACCTGTTCTAAATTCATTGGCCCTCTTGGGGGTGAGTGCTACATAAGGAAGCACAGTACTCCTCTATTAGGACACTAATTCTAATCATAGGAAAAGTTTGCAAGAACATTTAAAATCATGTCAAAACATTACTTTGAGCTAAAACCTACAATAGTAAATAAAAAAGCAAGCTCGTATAATACAGGCAATCATTTCTATTTAAAGGAAGTGGTGGTGGAAAGGGTACATATTTTACTCATAAATAGCTTATTTTTACAGATGCAATTCCTATTTGAGATGGGCACCATCAAAATGAGATTTTAAATATTCCAGCAATTTAATACCATAAGTCTTATCTGAAAGCATATGGCTGTAACACTGTGCAAGAGGACTACAAATTCTTTCCCCTGCTATCATATTTAACTGAAGTAGATAAAACACTTTCTATTGCTGAAAATTTACAGGCAGCATTCATTGTCCAGCCTGTCTAGGCAAGACAAAGCTGAGAGCCACTTGTGTCCTGATAAAGACTTATCTGTAGCAATAATCTGCATCCACTGTAAATGCGTCTTCTAATCCTTTCCCAGGAAACAACATCACTTGAGCTGTTGGGGTCTCATCACAGGACAGGTGGACGGTGATATCAAATTAAAAAAATCCAGCCTCATCCTTATCCAAAACTCTTATCAGGACATTGACATTTCAAGGTCAGTATGATGCACAGAGGGAACTATCTGCTTGTCACAAACTCCCTCTTAATGCTCAGAAGTGCTCTGTACTCCATTCAGCTGTAATCATCTATCTTCTCCCTGAGATGCAAAAATTTCCTATTAAGAACATTGCTGGAATATGCTAGGAATTTGTCACCTCTTATTGCTACAATTATGACATGGTCCTTTTTTTTTATTTCACCTTCCTTTTCAAATCTATTTTTTTCTGGCTGCGAGAGTCCGCATATTTCACAGTGACAGGACAATTTCAGGTCCTTTGCCTTCAGCTCAGATGTTATCATAGGCCAATTCATCGTGGCACTTTCAAAAGCTCAGCCTGCTGACCTTAATAGTTTTCCTTTACAGAAAAGACAGAAGATTTTATTTTTTAATTGTTGGAAAAAGAGTTGAAGTTATTTAAAGTATATGTAAAGCTCAAACTTGTTTTGTTTTTTATAAGAGCAGACAAGAGTCAAAACCTCTATCAGGTTATTTTTTTTTTGCTGCCTCTGTCTTGCTGGGGAGATTCAATTAGAGAGGATTCGGATGGGTGTGATACCCTTAAGACAAGAGAGAAATCTTCACCAGAGGCTGGACACTTAGGAAAGTTGTCATAGGGAACCATGGGTGCCTTGGCCAGTTTGGCAGGACTGTTATTTCTGTTACTGATTCCATTGCAAGTCTCAAGAATAATCTCAAGATAAGAGGCCGGGGGGGGGAGGGGGGAGTATAAGCCAGATTGCATGGCCAAGTACTCGACAAGGCATCCATTGCTTCTGCCTGACTGTGTGGAAGACATGAAATAAACCTCCGTAGCTTGATATTGCTTGCTGTGGCAAAGAACTGCTGTGGAAGTTAAGGAAGACCCCATTCATCCACAATTCAACTGAATGTCTTTGGAAGTAGGGACCATTCGTTGACATCCAGGAATCTTCCATTGCCTTAGGAACTCTAGTTGAAAATGTCTCAGGTGCCAGTGTGCCCATGGGATCATCATAATACAGGAAGACATAATACTTATTGAGCTGAGGCAGCTTGAGGCTGATAGGAATGACCATGTCCTCACTGTCTTGACTCTCAGAATGATCGTTGTTATCTTCTGAGAAGGCAGGGACACCGTTTTGCATGGGTGTTGAATAAGGTGCCTAGATAAATCATCTGTTGGACTGGAAAAAGATGACTCTTTTGATGATTTACCATTTACTGATAGTGTTGACAACAGCATTCTCTGGTGTTCCAATAGCTGGACTGGATCTTTTGCTAAAAGGAGAATAGTGATAGATAGTGATAGATTCTGAGACCCAGTTCTCATAAGGGCACTAGAATAGCAATCAGAACTTTTTTTTTTTTCATGAAGACTCTTGGAAAAGTGCAGAGACTGGAGGGGAGACTCTGGAATTGGACTTGGACTTGGCCTTCCGAAAATCTGAGTTATTTCTGAAATGGTACCTGTATCACTGCTTGCTGCTCCTGTAGGGAATGAAGGAACTTATGAATGCAGTTCAAAGTATATAGTGAAGTCTATATAGTATATATAATGCAGTTCAGATTATATAGTGCAATCAGTGTAGTATATATAATACAGTGCAGGGTATACAGTGAAGTGCAGAGTATATGATACAGTGCATTGAACTGGTTAAGGGGAACCCTATAACAGAATTAAGAAAAAAACAGCATGGTGTCCCCCCCCAAAATCCATACAAGGCCCCTTGGGGGTGGGGTCATCTGATTGAAGATGGATGGACATCACGGGACACTTTTTTTTTCTTTTTTAATAAAGGAATTGTCAAAAACTGCCTATTGTGGTTTTTACTTTTTGACACTTTTTTTGGTGAATGGGTAGGGGTACAATGTACCCGGAGGGCCTGGTATGGACTGGGGGGGACCCATGTCGATTTTTTCCTTGATTTTTCAGCTATATTGCCAGGAGCCGGCAATACATTACAGCCGCAAGCAAGTTTGAAATACATTTTTTCCTTTAGAAATGTAATTTTGCTGCGGCACTGTTCTACACATCACACAGATGCGCCACTTTACAGACAGACTAAGGGGACCCCCAGTCACGATATTTAAAAGAATATTTAATTTTTATTGTTTCATTTTAAACATTATTAAAATCACTGCTCCTGAAAAAACTGTTATTTTAAAAACTTTTTTTTGCATTGACACATGTCCCCTGGGGCAGTACCCGGGTCCCCATACACTTTTTATGGCAATAACTTGCAAAAAGGTCTTTAAAATGAGCACTTTTGATTTTTTATGTTTGTGTTCATTAGCAGCCATTGACAAATAGGAAGCTGTCATAGAGAGCACCGGTAGTAATACCACTAATAAATATGATGTTTGACTCCTGCAGAATGAACTAAAAATCTGAAGTTCAGATGAATTTTTGTTTGGTACAAATCCCAAACAGTGAGCACAGTAACTTGCTGCAGAAATAATATGAACCCCCTAAATGAAGTGCATTCAACTGCCTGGGGTTAATTACATTATATATAGTTGGGGGTGACCATACAAAACATTTTATGCAGTCAAATAAGAGATAGGTATTGTTGGTATGACATATACAATTAAAGTTAAGCTGATTTCCATGTTTCCTGTCACTTTAAACAGTTTGTTTGGACCAAGCTGGTCCAAGTGAACCATTAGCTACACTAAGTGCTGGAGTGTCGCTAAGCACTGTATGTACTGCATGTAACTTCAGATACATACAGTACACAGGGCTGGGTTCTGGTTGTGAGACTGAGACCTCCCATCTCACACCCCGAACAAGCGCTCAGCCATTTATAGGCAGTTTTCTTTTCTGTGAATGAGTACAAAGCTTCCTCTCTTTTGATAAGAACATATTTATTACATTTTTCCAATTGTTCCTTTAGTTCCCCACCTCTCTTATGCCCTGTACACACGGTCGGACATGGATCGGACATTCCGACAACAAAATCCATGGATTTTTTCCGACGGATGTTGGCTCAAACTTGTCTTGCATACACACGGTCGCACAAAGTTGTTGGAATTTCCGAACGCCAAGAACGCGGTGACGTACACCACATACGACAAAGCTATAAAAGAGCAGTTCAGTACCAAGCGTGGCACCCTTTGGGCTCCTTTTGCTAATCTCGTGTTAGTAAAAGTTTGGTGAGAGATGATTTGCACTTTTTCAGACTTGTGGTTTTCAGATCGTATTTCTGCTGTTCAGTTTGTGCTTGTGGGTTTGTATCTGGTCTTCAGTGCATGCAGTGAGTTACCATTGACTTGTCATTGTGTTCTTGTCCGTTAGTTACTGATTTTCAGGTCGCTCTTCACAGGCCTTGCTGTTCTTCAGTGTGTTCTGTTACTTTGTTCTGACCAGCGACCGTTTTCTAGCCATGTTGCGGGGGCTTGGTGTTGGTTTCCTTGCTTTGACACAAGCCCAGTCAATGAACAGGGTGAGGAGGAGTTCATGGACCAAGAATTGGTTGCTCCAGCATGACCAATTCTGTCACATGCCTTTGCTCCGTGAGATCCGTGAGAATAATCCTGACGATTTCAGGAACTTTCTCCGAAAGATGGACCCCGTATTTCACCGTTTGTTGGCTTTGCTGACCCCTTATATCAGCAGGCAGGATACCTGCATGAGGCAAGCCATCACTCCGGAGCAGAGGCTAGTGGCCACCCTGCGGTACTTGAAGCCTGCAGGACCTCAAGTTCTCGACAGGCATCTCCCTCCAGGCTCTGGGGATCATTATCCCGGAGAAATGTTCTGTCATCATTCAGGTCCTGCAGAAGGAGTATATTAAGGTAAAATTTGTATCCTTTAACATCACATTTTATTGTATTTAATGTTTGCTAATGTATTGTATTTCTTTCCTCATTCCCTAATTACCATGATTGTTATATGCTGTGAATGTCCCCTTTGTCCTCATGCATGCTGGAATTTTTGATTGATACCAATCCTCTATCTATCCTCAATCCTCTATCTGCTGACTTTGCCAAACGCTTACACACTATAACCACCTCTTTTGTGGTCATATTTATGGATGAATTCCCCAAAGCATGTAGTGCAAGGGCCTGCCTGAATACTTTCAAATGGTAATGTTCAAAGTTTTTGTATCCTATTATTATCTTGATAGGTAATAGCAGAATGTAAAAATGTGCTAAAATGTGTACAGTGTGTATTTATATCTTTGTATTATGACACTTCTTACCTGTCCAGTGGCCTGCCAATAGTGTAAGGAGGGGCTGGCCAAAGTAATACACATTATTTAGGCATTCATCTCTCAATGAAGTGGAGAGGGTTACCTGGCCTAAACATCTCCCCCCCTAAAATGTATAAAATGGCCCATGTCTTTAAATACTCCCTAAAATAAATGTTATACTGATGTTGGCCAAGAATGTTTTTGTCTAATCTGCTTTCCATGTTTATGTGCAAAATTAATAATTTATTTTTCTTGTTTGACTCCACAGTTTCCTTCCAACCCACAGGAATGGCAGACTGTGGTCTCCCACTTTGCCCAGTGGTGGGACTTTCCTAACTGCGGAGGGGCAATTAATGGGGGACACGTCCACATAATCCAACCACCCAACTCGGGGTCATACTATTACAGCTACAAGGGGTTCAATAGTATTGTGATGTTGGCGGTGGTGTCGGCTACGAGTTCCTGTATGTGGATGTGGGGAAGAATGGCCAGATGTCAGATGGTGGAGTCATCGCCCACACGGAGTTCTACAGGCGTCTCCAGAATGGCAGCTTGGGCTTGCCACCTCCAGAAGACAATGCGGAAGGACTCCCATGCGTCTTCGTTGCGGATGAAGCGTTTGCGCTGGGGGACCATCTTATGTGGCCATTTCCTATGAGGACCCTCACCCCGGACCAGAGGGTTTTAATTACTGGCTGGCCAGAGCCAGAAGAGTGGTGGAGAACACGTTTGGAATAATGGCCAGCCGCTTCCGCCTATTTCTTACACCGCTACACGTGGTGGAATATAAACTCAATCACATCATCCTGGCTTGCTGTATTCTCCACAACTTTTTAAGGAGAAATTCTGTGAACTATGCTGGCTCAGTTGGGCCTGATGCCGGAATTAATATAAATGAACCAAACCTGACGGCGCTTGAAGCTGGCCGTCCTGGCTTGCCCCCCCCAGAGTGCCAGCGAGGTCCGTCTAAGATACATGGAATACTTTGAGGGTAGGGGGCCATCAATATGCCGGACAATGTCTGAGACATTTTTTAAATAAAAATATATTTTAAACTGAACAAATATTTGCTTAGATTTACTGCTTGGCTTTCTTTTAGCTGACCATGACTGAAATTTGGGGAGTCCTGAAAATGGCGTGATTGTGTAAAATTTGAAAGCACTGTTGGGTGTTATTTACTAAAGGACTTTGTGCAGTGTCAAGTGCACTACAAGTGCACTTGACACTGCACTGAAACTGCACTTCTAGTGCAAAGTGGATTTGCCTTTAGTAAATAACCCCCATTGTCACTGAAAACACCACCTTTACAGCAAAAAATGCTTTTGAGCATTGAAAGAAGAAGTCACACATTGTTGATTATCAATCTTTTTAATCAAAGCACAATCACATGTGCATTTCTAAAAGTTTTTTAAAACAAACCAACATATTTGTTGTATAACAATTTTTTAGGTCACATTAAAAAGTTGAAATTGCCTTTTAAGGTAAAACAGGCATGTTTAAAACCATAAAAAAATACACAACTCTGGAACTTACAAAGTTCAACTTTTATAGAAAGTGAAGGCAATATCAGGCATGAGTATTTATAAACTGTGTTTGATATTGTGTTCAGCAGATGGGGTGAAGTCACCCCTGGAAAAGCCAAATTTTGAAGATACACACAAATTGCCGAATGTCAACATGTGCTAGCTGCCATCATGGAGGATCAATGGACGTGTTTTGTGGGTGCAACCCCTTCCTCTCAGCTACTTTATTATTGAGGAAGGGGTTGCACCCACAAAACGCATACATTGATTTCCCGTAATGGCAGATAGCACATGTTGACACACTGTGTGCATCTTTAAAATTTGGCTTTTCTATAATATGTCACAAAATTTTCAGAAAAACAAACAAACAAAGCACAAATAAGTTCAAATCAATGATGTTCTTTATTTTGTTTTGAACATCATTGATGTTTTGCTTGATGTTTTCCAAGTCCCTATTACACCCCATTATCTCCCAGATCAGGATCTGGGCACTTTCACTGGTGAAATGACCTTCTTCCACAACATCACGATCACCTAAAAATATATATATAAAAAAAAGACCATGTATTATAAATATGCCGACATCCATCTCTTACCTGAGCCTGTGGTCGCAGACACTCACCTGTTGTGGTGACAATTTCCACTACGTCTCCCTCCTCCTCCTCTGGTTGGGTTTGGGGTATTTCCCCTTCTTCCTGAGGTGGGGGGTCTGTTGTCTCCTCTGATGAGTGGTGTCCTCCAAGTCTTTTCTCCCCTATGTAAAAAAAACATAGGTATACTTAGCACACAGATATTTGATGGCAGAAATAGGAATATGAAACATTGCTTGGAAGTGGGGTACAATTGTCTGTTTTGTCAGAGTTCCAAGATGAAGAAATATTTTTGTCCTTTGTCAAGCTTGAATACTTACCTGTTTTGTACAAGCTTCACAGATGGAGACACCCCTATAGTATACACTGGAGCACTTGTGTGGGCCCCCTAATAAAAAGGGTGTTCTGGTGTCCCACACTAGTGCTCCAGCATCCAGATGTGTAAACAGCTGCTGAGTGTCCTCTCCTACACAGAATCTAGTTTGCGTTTCATTCTAGTTACAAACCCATCTAGACAACAAAATTATTTTCTGAGAAGTAGGCCAGAAAAAAGTATTGAAATGCATGTGGACAAAACATGGCATTTTATTGGCCGAATTAACAATGTTTCCTACGAACGAATAATGTGTCCATGAACATGAAAGTTGCCATTTTAAACTGTACAACAGTAAAGAAAAGCACATGGAACAGCACGAACATAATAAAAATAAAGAATAGGAACACAGGACAACTACTTACTTTTTTGCAGCACTCTCCTGATCCTTCTATACTGATCATGCTCCTTGATTTTGAGGTCCGACCACCGATTCCTCAGTTGATCCTGTGATCGACGTACCCCAAAATTCTTCTGCAGACTCTTCACAACTTTTGCCATGATCTTGGCCTTTCTGACATTGGGGTTGGGATAAGGTCCATACTTCCCCTCATAGGCGGCCCTCTTCAGTATGTGGACCATCTCCACCATTTCCACAAAGGACATATTTGATGCCTTAAATCTTCTGACATTTCTGGCTCCGGGCTTCCCTGCTCCTCCTCATTGCTGTAATTAGCACGCACTTGCTCTGTCTCCGCCTTCTGCTCTTCCCCACTGCGCCAAACGAGAAGGGGCGGGGGTTAGACTAGAAAGAAGGTCAGGGGCGGGCAGAGTTTCACGCATGCGCAGTGTATATAAAGCGTAACACGCGTGCGTAGTACGTAGGATCTGTAAGCGGAGGAAGGCGTATAGGAAGCACCGATCGTGATAATGAAGGTAACATTTAAACTTGGGCCTATATTGCTTAGAGATTGAGGCCTATATTGGGACAAGATTAGGAGACTTTAGCCTGACATTAGAGTTTGTCTTGTGTATTGCAGATAATAGGGATGAGCTTCGTGTTCGAGTCGAACCCATGTTCGACTCGAACATTGTCTGTTCACCCATTCGCCGAATTGCGAACGATGTGGGCCGTTCGCGCCAAATTCGTGTGGCGCATCACGGCCCATAATTCACTGCGGCATCGCAGTGCATTGCTGGCTGATGATTGGCCAAGCATGCACTATGACCCGCATGCTTGGCCAATCACAGTGCCGTCTAAACAGAGAACCGTAATTGGCCAAAGCCAAGGAGGCTTTGGCCAATTATGGCTCAGGGGATTTAGTACACGCCCCACACTATGTAAGGCCTTCTGCACGGCGGCTCTGTGTAGTGTGTGTTCCGGCGTTGAGAGAGAGATAGATAGACAGAGGGACAGTGTCATTTGATTTAAGTTAGATAGATTAGGCAGGACAGTCAGTGAGTTAGCTGCACTTACAGTGTATTGTGTATATAAATATGCATCCCAGGTTTTATATATATATATATATATATATATATATACACTGTATTCAGTTTAGCTAGATCTGTTCCTGTTATCTTGCTACTGACAGGCAGGCTTGTGTTGTTACAGTATTTACAGCTACCTGAAGAAAATTGCTGGTGTTCTTTTGATCCTATTAGTACCACAGTCAGGCAGCTAGACTATTTACAGTTAGTGTAGTGCGTCCTCTGAACAGTGTTCAGTTAAAGCTACAAGTTAGTTTAGTGAGACCTCTGCACAGTGTTCAGCTAAAGCTACAAGTTAGTGTAGTGCGTCCTCTGAACAGTGTTCAGCTAAAGCTACAAGTTAGTGTAGTGCACAGTGTTCAGCTAAAGCTACAAGTTAGGGTAGTTAGTCCTCCTCACAGTGTTCAGCTAAAGCTACAAGTTAGTGTAGTGCGTCCTCCTCACAGTGTTCAGCTAAAACTACAAGTTAGTGTAGTGCGACCTCTGCACAGTGTTCAGCTAAAGCTACAAGTTTGTGTAGTGCGTCCTCTGAACAGTGTTCCGCTAAAACTACAAGTTAGTGTAGTGCGACCTCTGCACAGTGTTCAGCTAAAGCTACAAGTTAGTGTAGTGCGTCCTCCTCACAGTGTTCAGCTAAAACTACAAGTTAGTGTAGTGCGACCTCTGCACAGTGTTCAGCTAAAGCTACAAGTTAGTGTAGTGCGTCCTCCTCACAGTGTTCAGCTAAAGCTACAAGTTAGTGTAGTGCACAGTGTTCAGCTAAAGCTACAAGTTAGTGTAGTGCGTCCTCCTCACAGTGTTCAGCTAAAGCTACAAGTTAGTGTAGTGCGTCCTCCTCACAGTGTTCAGCTAAAACTACAAGTTAGTGTAGTACTACCTCTGCACAGTGTTCAGCTAAAGCTACCTGTAGAAGGTTGGTGGTGTTTTCCTGATCCTATCACTACCGTAGGCAGCTAAATAAGCTACAAGTTAGTTTTTTGCGACCTCTGCACAGTGTTCAGCTAAAGCTACCTGTAGATGGTTTGTGGTGTTTTCCTGATCCTATCACTACCGCAGGCAGCTAAATAAGCTACAAGTTAGTTTTTTGCGACCTCTGCAGTGTTCAGCTAAAGCTACCTGTAGAAGGTTGGTGGTGTTTTCCTGATCCTATCCCTACCGCAGGCAGATAAATAAGCTACAAGTTAGGTTTTTGCGACCTCTGCACAGTGTTCAGCTAAAGCTACCTGTAGAAGGTTGGTGTTGTTTTCCTGATCCTATCACTACCGCAGGCAGCTAAATAAGCTACAAGTTAGTTTTTTGCAACCTCTGCACAGTGTTCAGCTAAAGCTACCTGTAAAAGGTTGGTGTTGTTTTCCTGATCCTATCACTACCGCAGGCAGCTAAATAAGCTACAAGTTAGTGCAGTGCGTCCTCCTCACAGTGTTCAGCTAAAACTACAAGTTAGTGTAGTGCGACCTCTGTACAGTGTTCAGCTAAAGCTACCTGTAGAAGGTTGGTGGTGTTTTCCTGATCCTATCACTACCGCAGGCAGCTAAATAAGCTACAAGTTAGTTTTTTGCGAGCTCTGCACAGTGTTCAGCTAAAGCTACCTGTAGAAGGATGGTGTTGTTTTCCTGATTCTATCACTACCGTAGGCAGCTAAATAAGCTACAAGTTAGTTTTTTGTGACCTCTGCACAGTGTTCAGCTAAAGCTACCTGTAGAAGGTTGGTGGTGTTTTCCTGATCCTATCACTACCACAGGCAGCTAAATAAGCTACAGGTTAGTGTAGTGCTTCCTTTTCACAGTGTTCAGCTAAAACTACAAGTTAGTGTAAGCTACAAGCTACCTCTGCACAGTGTTCAGCTAAAGCAGTGGTTCTCAACTCCAGTCCTCGGGACCCACCAACAGGCCAGATTTTAAGTATTGACTTGGGGAGATGCAGACTAGAATACTGCAATCACTGAGCAGCAAATTATATCACCTGTGATGTATTTCAGTTATCTTGCAAACCTGGCCTGTTGGTGGGTCCTGAGGACAGGAGTTGAGAACCACTGAGCTAAAGCTACCTGTAGAAGGTTGGTGGTGTTTTCCTGATCCTATCACTACCGCAGGCAGCTAAATAAGCTACAAGTTAGTGTAGTGCGTCCTCCTCACAGTGTTCAGCTAAAGCTACCTGTAGAAGGTTGGTGGTGTTTTCCTGATCCTATCACTACCGCAGGCAGCTAAATAAGCTACAAGTTATTTTTTTGCGACCTCTGCACAGTGTTTAGCTAAAGCTACCTGTAGAAGGTTGGTGGTGTTTTCCTGATCCTATCACCACCGCAGGCAGCTAAATTATTTACACGTTAGTGTAGTGCGACCTCTGCACAGATTTCAGTTAAAGCTACCTGTAGAAGGTTGGTGGTGTTCTCATACTACAGGCATGCAGTTGATTTTGCTAGCTGCAGTATCAGTATATATATATATATATATATATATATATATATATATCCCAGCTTAGTGCAGCTACAGGCCATTAGTATGTCTGGAAGGCCAACAAGGAGAGGCAGACAGTCACAAGCCAATAAAAGAGGACAAGCAGGCTCTGTGTCTAGAGGCAACAGTGCTGGTTGTGGAGACGGTGCATTCTCATCAGCACGTGGCCGTGGGACACGCTTGGCCTTTTTTTCGGCAGCTGGCCGTGTTGAGCCGCAACATGTGGAAGACTTGGTCGAGTGGATGACCAGGCCGTCCTCATCCTCCTCATCCTCTCTCACTAATGCTCAGGGAACTTTGTCTGGCAAAGCAGCTGCCAATGCGGCCTCTTCCCTCGGCTCAATGGCATCAGTGACTCCTTCCCTAGCCCCACCATGTCCTCCTGAGGAGTCCCTCGAACTATTTGACCACAGTGTTGGTTACATGCTCCAGGAGGATGCCCAGTGTTTAGAAGGCTCTGATGATGATACTGTGCTAGATGAAGGCAGTAACGTGAGCACAGACAGAGGGGGTGCCCAAGAAGGACAGCAATCTGGCAGTCATGCCCCCCTGCTGCAGCATACTGCCAGATTTGCTCCAGTGATGAGGAGGGAGGGGATGATGAGGTCACTGACTCAACGTGGGTGTCTGATAGAAGAGAGGAGGAGGAGGAGGAGGCACATCACAAACGAGGCAGGATGCCCTCCAGAGGCCAGCCTAAGGGCAGCACACCGACTGCATCACACCGCAAAGCGAGTGCATCAGATTGCACTGCTGCTATTTGCAACATATGTCTCAAGCGTATCTTGCGTGGCCAAAACATCTCCCGCTTGGGCACCACATGCTTGACCAGACATATGTTGACCTGCCATGCAGTTGGTAAGAGTATCTAAAAGACCCACCCCAAAGAACAAAGAGGACTTCTCCTTGCTCCTCATCAGCTGAGATCTCCAACCCCACTATACCTTCAGTCCTCTCTGAGACCTGCACTGAGAGGAATGAAGGTGTAGAATTAGGTGTGTCACAGCCAAGTACTTGTGGGCAATCTGCTTTTGGTACACCGACGTCAGATTGTACCAGGCAAATTTCCCTGCCTCAGCTGCTGCACCGCCGAAAGAAGTTCGCTCCCAGCCATCCACATTCCCAGTGGTTGAATGCTAGCTTGGCAAAATTGCTAGCACTTCAACTGCTACCTTTTCAGTTGGTAGACTCTGCCCCCTTCCGTGAGTTTGTGGAATGTGCGGTTCCTCAGTGGCAGGTACCCAAACGCCATTTTTTCTCAGGGAAGGTGATTCCGGCTCTATACCAGCATGTGGAAGGCAATGTCTTGGCCTCGCTGGACAGGGCAGTCAGCGGTAAGGTGCATATTACCGCTGACTCATGGTCCAGCAGGCATGGACAGGGATGTTACCTAAGTTTCACGCCACATTGGGTCACTCTTCTGGCAGCAGGGAAGGATGCAGGACAAGGTGCAGTAGTGTTGGAGGTTGTTCCGCCACCACACCTCCAAAATGCCACTACTATTGACTGTGACACACCTTTCTCCTCCACCCCCTCCTCTTCTTCTTCCTCCATGGCCTCTTCCTGTGCTTTGTCCTCGGAACCAGCGGTGCTTCGTAGGCATTCAAGGGGCTACGCAAGTAAGCAGGCCAAAAGATGCCATGCTGTGCTTGAGCTGGTGTGCTTGGGGGACAGGAGCCACACTGGGGCAGAGGTTCTGTCAGCTCTGCAGGGGCAGGTTCAGAGGTGGTTGACGGCACGCCAACTTAAGGCAGGAATGGTGGTTTGCGACAATGGCACCAACCTCCTCTCCGCCCTCCGACAGGGACAACTGACCCATGTGCCCTGTTTGGCTCACGTCCTTAACTTGGTGGTGCAGTGGTTCTTGGGCAGGTACCCTGACTTACAGGATGTCCTGAGGCAGGCCAGGAAAGTCTGTGTGCATTTCCGCAGGTCATATAATGCAAGTGCTCGGCTGGCAGACCTCCAAAAAAAGTTTAACCTGCCCGAGAACCGCCTAATCTGTGACATGCCCACCAGGTGGAACTCAACGTTGGCCATGCTGCAGTGGCTGCACATGCAGCAGATGGCCATCAATGAGTACCTGTGCGACTATGGCATCAGGACAGGGTCAGGGGAGCTTGCTTTTTTTTCCCCAGGCCAGTGGGCCATGATCAGGGATGCATGCACTGTCCATTTGAGGAGGCCACGAGGATAGTGAGCAGTGACAGTGCATGCATCAGTGAAACTGTCCCCCTTGTCCACCTGTTGGAGCACACACTGCGTGGAATAATGGACAGGGCACTTGAGGCAGAACAGAGGCAGGAAGAGGAGGACTTCCTTAGCTCTCAAGGCCCCCTTTATCCAGACAGTGTTCCTGCGTGCCCGCCGATCACACAGGAAGAGGAGGAGGAGGAGGATTGTGTCAGTATGGAGGTGGAGCCTGGCACTCAGCATCAGCAGCAGTCTTTAAGGGATCGGATCCCAAAAAACACATGGACTTGTACGTGGCTGGGAGGAGGTGGCTGTGGACCATGTCATCCTTAGTGACCCAGAGGACTCCGGACCGAATGCCTCAGCAAACCTATGCTGCATGGCCTCCCTGATCCTGCAAAGCCTGCGTAAGGATCCTCGTATTCGTGGTATCAAGGAGAAGGACCAATACTGGCTGGCAACCCTCCTTGATCCACGTTACAAGGGTAAGGTTGCGGACCTTATCTTGCCATCGCAGAGGGAGCAGAGGATGAAACATCTTTGGAAGGCCTTGCAGAAAGGTCTGTGCAACGCGTTCCCAGAGACTGGGAGGTTACAAACTCCTGTTTCTGGACAACGTGTTGCTGAGGCTTCGGTCAGTCAAAGAAGGAGCGGTGGAGAAGGTGGTCGTCTGACCGATGCGTTCAGACAATTTTTTAGTCCGCAGCCCCAAGGTATGATCGGTTCCAGCAACCATCGCCAGCGTCTGTTTTACATGGTGCAGGAATACCTAGGGGGAAGATCTGACTTGGACACCTTTCCCACCGAAAATCCTCTGGGTTACTGGGTCTTGAGGATGGATCACTGGCCAGAGCTTGCACAGTATGCAATTGAGCTACTGGCCTGTCCTGCATCCAGCGTTCTTTCGGAACGCACATTCAGTGCTGCTGGAGGCTTTGTAACCGATCACAGGATGGCCACCGACTCGGTCGTTCGACTGACCTTCATAAAAATAAATCAGTCTTGGATCACCACCAGCTACCAAGCACCTGATGCTGATGTAACCGAATATTTTTTTTTTGAAATGTCAGATTCCTTCAAAGTCTGCCTATGCTGATGCTGAGTGACTATCCTGTTATGCTGAGTAATTATCCTCTTCCTCCTCAATGATCATGCTGATAGCTTGTAAGAACATTTTTGGTTCTGGGCGCTGCCACCAGTGCCTAAGGCCCAATTTTTCAGCCCCTGTTTAACAATTACAATTTTTGATGCAAAACTTTGCAGCAGGGCTCGTTCCTGCGTTCCAACTAGAGTATCTGTGAGGGGTTGCAGTGTTGTGGCAGCAGTGCCTAAGGCCCAATTTTTCATCCCCTGTTCAACAGGGACATGTAATTAGAATTCTTGATCTAATATTTCACAGCAGAGCCCGTTTCTGCGCCCACCAAGATTAACTGTGAGGACTTACAGTGTTGTGCCACCAGCACCGCAACCACCAAAGGCCCAATTTTTCTGTCCCTGTTCAACAGGGGCATGTAATTACAATTCTTGATTGAATATTTCACAGCAGGGCATGTTTCTGCGCCCACCAAGATTCACAGCAGGGCCCTGTGAGGGCTTACAGTGTTGAGGCCACAACAACACCTAAGGCCCAAATATATACCTATACATTGTCCTAAGCGCAGTCATTATACTTTACTTTTTTTATATATACAACAACACCTAAGGCCCAAAATTCTGCTGAGTATATAGGGGAGGCCCCTATTTTCAAACATCCAACTTACAAGCGACTCCTACTTGCAAACGGAAGGAGACAACAGGAAGTGAGATTAAATCTACCCCATAGGAAGGAAAATTCTCTCCTGTAAGAGTTAATATGGGAAAAACTTTTCTCCTTTCCACTGATGCTTTATCACCAATCCTTGTTTCACTAAAAAAAACAAATTTTCAAAAAACATTTGTCATTGGGACAAAAAGTGAGGTGAAATCTTCTGAAGAGGAGCACAGACAGCAAAACAAATGTCACAGGGGTGATAACCCTATGTTTTCTAAAAAGCTTAAAAACCGATTTTTTTGGCTGGAGCTACACTTTAAAAATGTACCAGTTCAAAATTACAAACAGATTCTACTTAACAACAAACCTACAGTCCCTGTCTTGTTTGCACCGGATGTATACTGCTGTTCAGAGTATATAGGGCCTTGGGGCACCACGCCTTTCCTTTTTTAAATTCGGGTGTGGGGTTCCCCTTAATATCCATACACGACCTAAAGGGCCTGGTAATGGACTGGAGGGTACCCATGCCATTTGTCTCACTGATTTTCATCCATATTGCCAGGACCCGACATTACATTAAAGCCGCAAGCAATTTTAAATGACTTTTTTTCCTTTAAAAATGTCATTTTGTGCAGGGACTGTTCTAAGCACGGGAAACACGCTCCACTTTACAGGCATGCTATAGACACCCCCCAGGTACGATATTTAAAGGAATATTTCACTTTTTTTTTTTAACTTTAAGCATCATTAAAATCACTGCTCCCGAAAAAACAGCCGTTTTTAAAACCTTTTTTTGCATTGATACATGTCCCCTGGGGCAGGACCCGGGTCCCCAAACCCTTTTTAGGACAATGCCATGCAAATTAGCCTTTAAAATAAGCACTTTTGATTTCGAACGTTCGAGTCCTATAGACGTCAATGGGGTTCTAACGTTCGTGCGAATTTTCGGTCTGCTCGCAGGTTCTTGTGCGAACCGAACGGTGGGTGTTCGGCTCATCCCTAGCAGATAAAATGGATAGCTTCAATGACCACAACTTCCTCCCCCTTTTCATAGACAAGTACAGGGAGCTTCCCTGTCTGTGGCAGGTCAAACACCCGCAATATAATCATAAACAAAAGAGGCAGCGCTGGAGAAACTGCAGTGAGAAACTGGTGAAGCCGGCGGTCCCCACAGCAACCATCCCCTATTTAAAAGCCAAAATTGGAGGCCTGAGGAGCACTTATCTTAGGGAGTGCAAGAAGGTCCAGGATTGCCAGAGATCAGGAGCTGCAGCAGATGACATTTATGTCCCCAGGCTGTGGTACTATGAGAGACTGCGATTTCTGACAGACTAGACTGAAGTCAGGGAATCCCTCTCAACCCTTCCTTCCACTCTTCCTTCCATCCTATCTTGCACCCCAGCTGAGGCTTCCGATGTCCAACCTGGGGCTTCCAGCCAGGAAGAAGTGGAGGAGCCCAGCTTGAGCCAGGTATAGCATTGTTCTCCAGATTTCTGGTCAATAAATAAATGATGTTTACTAGATGTTATTATTGATCACTAATTGCTGATTTAACAAAGTGTTTTACATATCAATAGACAGTAGTGGGCAAAAATAATTGGGACAAAAATGAAAAATGCTGGGCTTAGAATGATAGTCTATTATATTTGTTCACTTTTTAATTTGCAACAGTCATGAGGTGAAAATTGTGTGTGATTGATGAACAAAAAACTAAAACGATATCCCTTTTCATACACAGGAAGACCTCAGTCAGGAAGAGGCTGTGGAATGTGGCAGCCAGGAGGAGGCTGTGGAATGTGGCAGCCAGGAGGAGGCAGGGGTTAGTGGCAGCCAGGAGGAGACGGGGGTAAGTGGCAGCCAGGAGGTGGCTGGGCCCAGTAGGAGTCTCACAGAAACCCAGGTTTCTCCCCTCCGCCTTCCAAACAAAAGACTCAGGAAGGGGATTAACGTAGAGGAGTCAGCACTCAGGCTCATTCAGGAGGCTTCTGCGTCCCTCAGAGCCACCCCCACTCGTGAAGAGGCCTTTGCCTGCATGGCTGCCACCAAACTGCAGGACATGCAGGTGAGCCAACGCCTCATGTGTGAGGACATCCTTTATAAAACATTAACTGAGGGGGTGAGGGGCGAAATCACACCGAATACCCACCTGTATGAGTTGCAGCATCCTCCTCCTCCTTCTCCTCCTGCCACAACTCCACCACCACAGACACAGCGTGGAAAGAAGAGTGGAAGGAAGACAAGAAAGTGATGGCCTGGGTTCAGTCTGGTCTGACAAAAGATGCAGGCTCTTGTATGACCACAGCCTGGGGACATAGATGTCATCTGCTGCTGTTCATGATCATAGACTTCTGGACCAGATTGTACTCCCTTATATATGGACTCCTCAGGCCACCACTTTTGCAGTAAAATAGTTGATGTGTGCCCTGGGGGACCCATCAAAGGCTTCACCAATTTCTGCTGTTTCTCCAGCGTTGCCTCCCTCTTTCTTTGGTTATGACCCCTAATACATTTTTGATTTGTTTTATTATACTGTATACTGTATGTGTATTTTCCTTCAAAAAGGACAGTTTGTTTGTGAGGAGGCAGGTACATTTCAAAACTACAATGTGAAATTAACAAGAGACACCAACACCAACCTCTTTGAGATTAAATAATACAAGATAATAATGGTGTTGTGGTAACTTGACACACAAAACACACCAAAACTATTCTGGAGTAATAAAAAAAAAAAAAAAAACACAAGATCAGGATTTTAAAAAATCCAAAATTAAAAATTTTAATCTAAAAGCATAAAAAAAAAAATGTTTTTTTTGGTAAATGTGACAAATAAAAATATTATATTGATGAAATCACGATAAATAATAAAGAAAGAAGTTTGTGAGAACTCTGTGTGATTATGAGCAGCAAAATAACTTCATTCTTCTAGCATTATAAAGAAGAAGAGAGTGCGCTGCATTAAACAATTTAAAAAATTGCAGTGTGACGAAAGTGCTATATCCATTCTGAACGCTAATTTTACCAGACCGAGCAGTTCTGTCTTGGAATTTATTCTGAGCATGTGTGGTACTTTGTGCGTTGTAATTGTTCACACATGGTCGGAATTGACGCGAACGGATTTTGTTATCGGAAAATTTTATAGCCTGCTCTCAAACTTTGTGTGTCGGAAATTCCGATGGAAAAAGTCCGATGGAGCCCACACACGGTTGGAATTTCAGGCAACAAGCTCCGATCGCACATTTTCCGTCAGAAAATCCGACCGTGTGTACAGGGCATTAGAGAAACTCTCATGGATCAAACAAGCTATTTTGGCTTTTATTAATAGATAATCTAATTTTTGATGTACTATTTTGTTAACTAATTATGAAAGTTCTGTGATCAATAGAGAATTAAGGTTCATGGAAGATCGCATCATGTGATTGTTGATGTTTACTAACCATTTTTTGTGTGAATAAGGGCCAATAACCACATACTATATGTGTTGTTTTCATGTGTTTTTATCCATTGTATGTGATATTTTAACTATACCGTATATACTCGAGTATAAGTCGTTCCGAGTATAAGTCGAGGCCCTAATTTACCACAAAAAAAATGGGAAAAACTTATTGACCCGAGTATAAGACGAGGGTGAGAAATGCACAGCTACTGTAAGTGGAAAAGAGGGTTAACAATGCCCATTTGCAGCATCACTGTGCCCATTTGCAGCCATAGGTCCCCTGAACTTCAAACTCGGTAGTTAAGGGTTCCTAGATGCCCCCTAGCTGCAGCCAAAATTTGGGGTCTCTGAACCCAAAGGGTCCCGAAATGACATTGCTGCAGATGGACACAGTTGACCAAATTTGGGGCCCTGTATCTCGGGGCCACTTAGTGCTAAGAACCCCAACTTTGATGTGCAAACTCAGTGGAACTAGCATCATAAAATTTCCAAAGCTGGGGTTTCTAGCACCAAGTGGCCCCGAGATACAAGGCCCCAAAAATCAGTTCAGAAAATGTCAAGCACTTTTCTGCAGCAGAGAATGACATTTTCTGAACCGATTTTGGGGCCCTATATCTCGGGGCCACTTAGTGCTAGGAACTTCAGCTTTGGATATGTTGTGGTACTAGTTCCACTGGGTTTGCACACCAAATTTGGGGTTCCTAGCTCTAAGTGGCCCTGAGATATGGGGCCCCAAAGTCGAGTCGGAAAATGAAATTTTTTGCTGCAGAAAAGTGCTTGACTCGAGTATAAGTCGAGGGGGCACTTTCAGCACAAAAAAATGGGCTGAAAAATTCGACTTATACTCGAGTATATACGGTACATGTAAAATAAAATGATTGCTATTTGAATTTTTAGTCTATGGGTCTTTGGGTACTGTCTAAAAAAATACTAGTTGATTAAATAGGTTTGTATTGTAAAGTTATCACTTGTACATTTTGCCATGCATTTGCCAAATTAAGATCACATGTATACCAAAATCTTCCCTGGACACCAGTACATCTGTTATTTCTGTCAGTGGGGGAGTTTTCTATGACTCCCCAACCATGACTGCTAATAGAAAGTTGTCAGGTACCTCTGATGTAGGGTTGTCTAACTTCTTAGCAAGGCAAAATATTGACATACAATAATTCATTTCAGACATATTTGAATAATTTGCACTTGTTTTTCCCCCAAAGTTCCCAAAACAGAGATAAATCACAGCCCAGTATTATACCATACAGCAAGTTCCATGCTTTACAGTTCCACTAGATGTCTTTACTATGAAAAACATAGTAGGATAATCTTTCGCATCTAGATAAGTCATGTGACAAGCACACCAAACGAATAATAAAATATGCAATAATAAAGTGTACACCACCAGATATATATGTGAAAAACATAACATAAAGCTCTGCAGGTAAGTGATGAAGTCACGTGATTGGGTGACATCACGCGTAGGGACGGGATAGGCACTGACACAGATCGGGTTTGACGAGCTCGCCGCTCGTAGGATATACATGTGATGTACATCTGCAGGTAAGAGTGCTGAAACAAACAGTGCAAGTCCAGGAATAAAAGTAGAAATATAGGCAAAACTTTTTTTCACCTTTTGGATACCGTAAGGGAGGATTATAACCCCTGTCTGATTTTTTTATCGCCATCTGTGTCCCATTGCAGAGATTTCCCTTCTGTGTCCCCACTGGAAGATTTCCCCTCTATTACTTTTCTGGGGACGACCCAAAATTCGAGTTTTTCTTTTACTTTCACTTTTAATGATAATGGTAAACAGGATAGAGAGGATGAACCTCCATAACAGGGGTACAAACAGCAGCAAAAAAATTGACGGGAGTGCTAATTCCTCTCCCCTCTATTAAAAACTTAAAAAAAAAAGTTTTGCCTTTAGTTATACTTTAACTCAATCTATAAACAGTCTGTGAAGGACTGTGTATTTTTACATGTATCGCACATAGGCCATTCACTTGAAAGGTCTGCCCTATGCATGACAAATGCCCCAAAGTAGCTCAAGAACCTTTTCGGTCTTTGAGCGTTGCGTGATTTCTCAGTGCGCTCACTCTCCCCCCCCTTCCCGACATGCTGGGCTGCATGCTCAGATAAGGGTATGGATTTTGGGGGCACCCCACGCCAGTTTAAAAAGTTATGATGTGGAGGTTTCCCTCTACACTGATACCAGACCCAAATGGCCTGGTATGGATTGGGGGGCCCCATTTCAAATTTTTCATTGCCGGCAATTATTTTTTGCATTCACCTGTCAGTGGGGAACCCCACTCACAGCTGATCACTCATCAGTTGTTAAGGACGAGGCGGCCGCCCGCTCCTTAACAACCATGTTGTTTACTGGTTGTTAAGGATGCTGGTGACCGCCTGCTCCTTATCAACCAGTTCTCATTCCATAAATACCTCATGCCTCGATCACTACTTAATTACCGCATGCATTTAATTCTATGTTTCCTTTTGTCAATTGAGTTTAACGCCTGTTCATGCGGCATTTAATGAGTGTTTTTAGAGTATTGCGGTAAATACCACAGAACGGTATAGTGAAATGACAGTTTCAGGATCGTATGCCGTATTTAGGTGAAAAGTGTCTGGGCACTAGGGATGGGCTAACGGTTCGGCCCGAGCATAAATAGGTTTGTATTGTAAAGTCTGGGCACTAGGGATGGGCTAACGGTTCGGCCCGAGCATAAATAGGTTTGTATTGTAAAGTTATCACTTGTACATTTTGCCATGCATTTGCCAAATTAAGATCACATGTATACCAAAATCTTCCCTGGACACCAGTACATCTGTTATTTCTGTCAGTGGGGGAGTTTTCTATGACTCCCCAACCATGACTGCTAATAGAAAGTTGTCAGGTACCTCTGATGTAGGGTTGTCTAACTTCTTAGCAAGGCAAAATATTGACATACAATAATTCATTTCCGACATATTTGAATAATTTGCACTTGTTTTTCCCCCAAAGTTCCCAAAACAGAGATAAATCACAGCCCAGTATTATACCATACAGCAAGTTCCATGCTTTACAGTTCCACTAGATGTCTTTACTATGAAAAACATAGTAGGATAATCTTTCGCATCTAGATAAGTCATGTGACAAGCACACCAAACGAATAATAAAATATGCAATAATAAAGTGTACACCACCAGATATATATGTGAAAAACATAACATAAAGCCGAACTTTCGCTGTTCGGACGTTCAACAAACAGCCAAACAAATGGGTAGTTCGACCGTTTGTTCGGCCTGCTGAACCAACCACAATGCTTTGAAGAGAAAAATTGGTGGGACTTTATGTGAGACCATGACCATCCAGTACACAGGTCTCCATCCCTATGTATATGAGAAAAAAGGGAAAAAGGGGGGGAGGCGGGGTATTGGGACTTTATATGAAACACAACACTAGGGCAAGCTAGGTCATCAGTTGGAAATAAAAATCATTTTATTGATACTTCATGGGAGCAAAGTGCATTAGATGATGGACACATAAAATCAATAAAAAACAGTATAAAGTAAATAAGACATATTTGTATCACATGGTAGTCATATGGTAATATCTCATACATTGTAACAAATGATATATGTTGATGCTAGCAACATTACCCCCAACATGAGTATACCTAGTAAATAATAATCAGATAAATTCGATGACCTGAACAAAAAAATGCTCATAATAGATGCATGATTGCTGTGGCATGACATCAATTGGTGAATGCTGTATTGTAAATGCTCGACGCGTTTCGTGGAAGTTGGTCCACTCATCAGGAGCAGCTAAATGGGAGTACCTGAGATATGGTGTAATAAAGTAGTAATTAATAGTAATTAATTTACACCAGGAAGAGAGGGAGCAGTAACTATGATCCTATCACTCTTACCTGTGAATATGTGGTACACTTAGAATAGAACATCTATGGTATTGTTCATGGTGGTAGGCGGATAAGAAGGGTGATAGTAACAGCCCCCCGGGAGCTGAGGCAGTGACCAGGCGGCGGCAAGGCGGGGCAACCCAGGACTCACGTAGGAGAATAGGTGACAAGAGGGTCCCTCCTCCAACATATTGATATAGATAATGATGACCCCATATGACTGTAAAATATAATTATTGTAAATAGTATAAGTATATAAAAATTATAATGGTAATAAAGATAGGGGAATATGTGGGAGGACCACTAAGTGAAGGATGTGATGTGAAAGGGAGCGAAAATTGGATTGTGACACCAGTAACAACCAGCACAGGAATAGATGAGAAATGAGGTGCAAATGGAGAGAGATAGGGAGGAGGACAGCCCACCCCAGAATCCAATGTGCATAAGTGTAGTGAGAGTGAGGATCCCCGATTGGAGAATGATACCAATGAAGAAAAACCAATTATAATAGTGCCAAGGTGCATGGAAAGGGAAATAGGTGATTACCTGGGATTGCAAGGACCAGCCGGCCAGCCAGCGAGGTACCGCCAACGTCACGCTGGATCGTGCTGTGAGGGAGGAACCGGAAGGAGTCCCACATAGGCGGCCAGCGCCTATATAGGGAACCTCCGCCTCCGTCAATTAGCACGCCAGATGGGCAACTGCACGTCAGCGCATGGCGTCAATGTGACGTCAGAGATGCTGGCGTGTGGGGCGTGGCGTCGACGCGCAGCGGAGGGAGGCCCCCGATCCCGTATCTGTGATACAGGGGACAGGGGGACAACAACGGTGCGCGTCGCAGCTCCCGGGAGTGGATGGACTCCACCCTCCAGAGGCTAACCAGCCTAACATTGACAGATGGAATAGTAGAAACATAACAAGGGTGTCCCAAACTAGCAAGTAATATATAAGCACTTGATGCAGGACAACAGCAATGATGAAGTAGATAAAAATAACTAGTGTGTGTTTCCATCCCTGTATATTTGAAGAGAAAAATTGGTGGGACTTTATGTGAGACCATGACCATCCAGTACACAGGTCTCCATCCCTATGTATATGAGAAAAAAGGGAAAAAGGGGGGGAGGCGGGGTATTGGGACTTTATATGAAACACAACACTAGGGCAAGCTAGGTCATCAGTTGGAAATAAAAATCATTTTATTGATACTTCATGGGAGCAAAGTGCATTAGATGATGGACACATAAAATCAATAAAAAACAGTATAAAGTAAATAAGACATATTTGTATCACATGGTAGTCATATGGTAATATCTCATACATTGTAACAGATGATATATGTTGATGCTAGCAACATTACCCCCAACATGAGTATACCTAGTAAATAATAATCAGATAAATTCGATGACCTGAACAAAAAAATGCTCATAATAGATGCATGATTGCTGTGGCATGACATCAATTGGTGAATGCTGTATTGTAAATGCTCGACGCGTTTCGTGGAAGTTGGTCCACTCATCAGGAGCAGCTAAATGGGAGTACCTGAGATATGGTGTAATAAAGTAGTAATTAATAGTAATTAATTTACACCAGGAAGAGAGGGAGCAGTAACTATGATCCTATCACTCTTACCTGTGAATATGTGGTACACTTAGAATAGAACATCTATGGTATTGTTCATGGTGGTAGGCGGATAAGAAGGGTGATAGTAACAGCCCCCCGGGAGCTGAGGCAGTGACCAGGCGGCGGCAAGGCGGGGCAACCCAGGACTCACGTAGGAGAATAGGTGACAAGAGGGTCCCTCCTCCAACATATTGATATAGATAATGATGACCCCATATGACTGTAAAATATAATTATTGTAAATAGTATAAGTATATAAAAATTATAATGGTAATAAAGATAGGGGAATATGTGGGAGGACCACTAAGTGAAGGATGTGATGTGAAAGGGAGCGAAAATTGGATTGTGACACCAGTAACAACCAGCACAGGAATAGATGAGAAATGAGGTGCAAATGGAGAGAGATAGGGAGGAGGACAGCCCACCCCAGAATCCAATGTGCATAAGTGTAGTGAGAGTGAGGATCCCCGATTGGAGAATGATACCAATGAAGAAAAACCAATTATAATAGTGCCAAGGTGCATGGAAAGGGAAATAGGTGATTACCTGGGATTGCAAGGACCAGCCGGCCAGCCAGCGAGGTACCGCCAACGTCACGCTGGATCGTGCTGTGAGGGAGGAACCGGAAGGAGTCCCACATAGGCGGCCAGCGCCTATATAGGGAACCTCCGCCTCCGTCAATTAGCACGCCAGATGGGCAACTGCACGTCAGCGCATGGCGTCAATGTGACGTCAGAGATGCTGGCGTGTGGGGCGTGGCGTCGACGCGCAGCGGAGGGAGGCCCCCGATCCCGTATCTGTGATACAGGGGACAGGGGGACAACAACGGTGCGCGTCGCAGCTCCCGGGAGTGGATGGACTCCACCCTCCAGAGGCTAACCAGCCTAACATTGACAGATGGAATAGTAGAAACATAACAAGGGTGTCCCAAACTAGCAAGTAATATATAAGCACTTGATGCAGGACAACAGCAATGATGAAGTAGATAAAAATAACTAGTGTGTGTTTCCATCCCTGTATATTTGAAGAGAAAAATTGGTGGGACTTTATGTGAGACCATGACCATCCAGTACACAGGTCTCCATCCCTATGTATATGAGAAAAAAGGGAAAAAGGGGGGGAGGCGGGGTATTGGGACTTTATATGAAACACAACACTAGGGCAAGCTAGGTCATCAGTTGGAAATAAAAATCATTTTATTGATACTTCATGGGAGCAAAGTGCATTAGATGATGGACACATAAAATCAATAAAAAACAGTATAAAGTAAATAAGACATATTTGTATCACATGGTAGTCATATGGTAATATCTCATACATTGTAACAAATGATATATGTTGATGCTAGCAACATTACCCCCAACATGAGTATACCTAGTAAATAATAATCAGATAAATTCGATGACCTGAACAAAAAAATGCTCATAATAGATGCATGATTGCTGTGGCATGACATCAATTGGTGAATGCTGTATTGTAAATGCTCGACGCGTTTCGTGGAAGTTGGTCCACTCATCAGGAGCAGCTAAATGGGAGTACCTGAGATATGGTGTAATAAAGTAGTAATTAATAGTAATTAATTTACACCAGGAAGAGAGGGAGCAGTAACTATGATCCTATCACTCTTACCTGTGAATATGTGGTACACTTAGAATAGAACATCTATGGTATTGTTCATGGTGGTAGGCGGATAAGAAGGGTGATAGTAACAGCCCCCCGGGAGCTGAGGCAGTGACCAGGCGGCGGCAAGGCGGGGCAACCTGGGTTGCCTACCACCATGAACAATACCATAGATGTTCTATTCTAAGTGTACCACATATTCACAGGTAAGAGTGATAGGATCATAGTTACTGCTCCCTCTCTTCCTGGTGTAAATTAATTACTATTAATTACTACTTTATTACACCATATCTCAGGTACTCCCATTTAGCTGCTCCTGATGAGTGGACCAACTTCCACGAAACGCGTCGAGCATTTACAATACAGCATTCACCAATTGATGTCATGCCACAGCAATCATGCATCTATTATGAGCATTTTTTTGTTCAGGTCATCGAATTTATCTGATTATTATTTACTAGGTATACTCATGTTGGGGGTAATGTTGCTAGCATCAACATATATCATTTGTTACAATGTATGAGATATTACCATATGACTACCATGTGATACAAATATGTCTTATTTACTTTATACTGTTTTTTATTGATTTTATGTGTCCATCATCTAATGCACTTTGCTCCCATGAAGTATCAATAAAATGATTTTTATTTCCAACTGATGACCTAGCTTGCCCTAGTGTTGTGTTTCATATAAAGTCCCAATACCCCGCCTCCCCCCCTTTTTCCCTTTTTTCTCATATACATAGGGATGGAGACCTGTGTACTGGATGGTCATGGTCTCACATAAAGTCCCACCAATTTTTCTCTTCAAATATACAGGGATGGAAACACACACTAGTTATTTTTATCTACTTCATCATTGCTGTTGTCCTGCATCAAGTGCTTATATATTACTTGCTAGTTTGGGACACCCTTGTTATGTTTCTACTATTCCATCTGTCAATGTTAGGCTGGTTAGCCTCTGGAGGGTGGAGTCCATCCACTCCCGGGAGCTGCGACGCGCACCGTTGTTGTCCCCCTGTCCCCTGTATCACAGATACGGGATCGGGGGCCTCCCTCCGCTGCGCGTCGACGCCACGCCCCACACGCCAGCATCTCTGACGTCACATTGACGCCATGCGCTGACGTGCAGTTGCCCATCTGGCGTGCTAATTGACGGAGGCGGAGGTTCCCTATATAGGCGCTGGCCGCCTATGTGGGACTCCTTCCGGTTCCTCCCTCACAGCACGATCCAGCGTGACGTTGGCGGTACCTCGCTGGCTGGCCGGCTGGTCCTTGCAATCCCAGGTAATCACCTATTTCCCTTTCCATGCACCTTGGCACTATTATAATTGGTTTTTCTTCATTGGTATCATTCTCCAATCGGGGATCCTCACTCTCACTACACTTATGCACATTGGATTCTGGGGTGGGCTGTCCTCCTCCCTATCTCTCTCCATTTGCACCTCATTTCTCATCTATTCCTGTGCTGGTTGTTACTGGTGTCACAATCCAATTTTCGCTCCCTTTCACATCACATCCTTCACTTAGTGGTCCTCCCACATATTCCCCTATCTTTATTACCATTATAATTTTTATATACTTATACTATTTACAATAATTATATTTTACAGTCATATGGGGTCATCATTATCTATATCAATATGTTGGAGGAGGGACCCTCTTGTCACCTATTCTCCTACGTGAGTCCTGGGTTGCCCCGCCTTGCCGCCGCCTGGTCACTGCCTCAGCTCCCGGGGGGCTGTTACTATCACCCTTCTTATCCGCCTACCACCATGAACAATACCATAGATGTTCTATTCTAAGTGTACCACATATTCACAGGTAAGAGTGATAGGATCATAGTTACTGCTCCCTCTCTTCCTGGTGTAAATTAATTACTATTAATTACTACTTTATTACACCATATCTCAGGTACTCCCATTTAGCTGCTCCTGATGAGTGGACCAACTTCCACGAAACGCGTCGAGCATTTACAATACAGCATTCACCAATTGATGTCATGCCACAGCAATCATGCATCTATTATGAGCATTTTTTTGTTCAGGTCATCGAATTTATCTGATTATTATTTACTAGGTATACTCATGTTGGGGGTAATGTTGCTAGCATCAACATATATCATTTGTTACAATGTATGAGATATTACCATATGACTACCATGTGATACAAATATGTCTTATTTACTTTATACTGTTTTTTATTGATTTTATGTGTCCATCATCTAATGCACTTTGCTCCCATGAAGTATCAATAAAATGATTTTTATTTCCAACTGATGACCTAGCTTGCCCTAGTGTTGTGTTTCATATAAAGTCCCAATACCCCGCCTCCCCCCCTTTTTCCCTTTTTTCTCATATACATAGGGATGGAGACCTGTGTACTGGATGGTCATGGTCTCACATAAAGTCCCACCAATTTTTCTCTTCAAATATACAGGGATGGAAACACACACTAGTTATTTTTATCTACTTCATCATTGCTGTTGTCCTGCATCAAGTGCTTATATATTACTTGCTAGTTTGGGACACCCTTGTTATGTTTCTACTATTCCATCTGTCAATGTTAGGCTGGTTAGCCTCTGGAGGGTGGAGTCCATCCACTCCCGGGAGCTGCGACGCGCACCGTTGTTGTCCCCCTGTCCCCTGTATCACAGATACGGGATCGGGGGCCTCCCTCCGCTGCGCGTCGACGCCACGCCCCACACGCCAGCATCTCTGACGTCACATTGACGCCATGCGCTGACGTGCAGTTGCCCATCTGGCGTGCTAATTGACGGAGGCGGAGGTTCCCTATATAGGCGCTGGCCGCCTATGTGGGACTCCTTCCGGTTCCTCCCTCACAGCACGATCCAGCGTGACGTTGGCGGTACCTCGCTGGCTGGCCGGCTGGTCCTTGCAATCCCAGGTAATCACCTATTTCCCTTTCCATGCACCTTGGCACTATTATAATTGGTTTTTCTTCATTGGTATCATTCTCCAATCGGGGATCCTCACTCTCACTACACTTATGCACATTGGATTCTGGGGTGGGCTGTCCTCCTCCCTATCTCTCTCCATTTGCACCTCATTTCTCATCTATTCCTGTGCTGGTTGTTACTGGTGTCACAATCCAATTTTCGCTCCCTTTCACATCACATCCTTCACTTAGTGGTCCTCCCACATATTCCCCTATCTTTATTACCATTATAATTTTTATATACTTATACTATTTACAATAATTATATTTTACAGTCATATGGGGTCATCATTATCTATATCAATATGTTGGAGGAGGGACCCTCTTGTCACCTATTCTCCTACGTGAGTCCTGGGTTGCCCCGCCTTGCCGCCGCCTGGTCACTGCCTCAGCTCCCGGGGGGCTGTTACTATCACCCTTCTTATCCGCCTACCACCATGAACAATACCATAGATGTTCTATTCTAAGTGTACCACATATTCACAGGTAAGAGTGATAGGATCATAGTTACTGCTCCCTCTCTTCCTGGTGTAAATTAATTACTATTAATTACTACTTTATTACACCATATCTCAGGTACTCCCATTTAGCTGCTCCTGATGAGTGGACCAACTTCCACGAAACGCGTCGAGCATTTACAATACAGCATTCACCAATTGATGTCATGCCACAGCAATCATGCATCTATTATGAGCATTTTTTTGTTCAGGTCATCGAATTTATCTGATTATTATTTACTAGGTATACTCATGTTGGGGGTAATGTTGCTAGCATCAACATATATCATTTGTTACAATGTATGAGATATTACCATATGACTACCATGTGATACAAATATGTCTTATTTACTTTATACTGTTTTTTATTGATTTTATGTGTCCATCATCTAATGCACTTTGCTCCCATGAAGTATCAATAAAATGATTTTTATTTCCAACTGATGACCTAGCTTGCCCTAGTGTTGTGTTTCATATAAAGTCCCAATACCCCGCCTCCCCCCCTTTTTCCCTTTTTTCTCAACCACAATGCTTTGCGGCACTGAACAGTGCATTGTAACCCCTGATTGGCTGAAGCAGTGAAAGCTTCAGCCAATCAGGGCACAGAGCACTGTCAGAGTCATGATTGGACACTGTCATCATGACTTTATCCAATCATGGCTCATTCCCGCCCCACAGTATAAAAGTATTCTTTCAATGGCAGCCATTTTCAGTGTGATTTCGGCATGGAGATAGATAGAACAGGGCTCTGTTCAGTGCTATTAGTTAGAAAGTGTCCTATATAGTGCTATTTTGCTTCAATTATCAGCATAGAATATTAGTTTAGTGTTAGTCTAGGGATAGTATGAGTGCAGTGAGGAGGACCATCATTCAGCTTTGCATAGTGTGCAACTAGAGTAGGGACAGCTCAGATAGTTTCACTGTAGTATAGTGAGACCGTGTCATTCATACATACATTGGTGTAGAGTAGGGACAGCTCAGATAGTTTCAGTGTAGTGTAGTGAGACTGTGTCAGTAGTCTTTACATTAGTGTATAGCTAGAGTAGGGACAGTTCAGATAGCATCAGTGTAGTGACGGTTGAACACAGTCTATTTGATTGCGTTACTGCCAGTTTAACGCCATATAGTTCTGTGTGCGTTACTGCCAGTTTAACACCGTTTACTTTTGTGTGCGTTACTTCCAGTTTAACGCCATATAGTTCTGTGCGTCACTGTACGTTTGGCACATTATATTGCAGTATATTATAGTGTATCCGTGGCGTGTGTCTGTGTAGTGTGAGTACTCAAATTAATGTGCACCAAACATCGCTTTACATTGATTAAAATGCATCTACGTACAGATTTCAACTTCTTCTTTACATTTGCTTATAAGCGCCGCCCTCTCCCTCCCAATAATGTATGGGAGGACAACAAGGAGAGGCAGACATTCCATTGGCACTCTAAGGGGGCCAGAAACAAATGTGTCCACAGGCAAAGTTGGACGTGGTGGTCATTCCCCAGGCAGGGCATCATTTCCTCTGTTTAGTGAGTTTGCCCATGCTATCCAGCCACAGCATGCAGAGGAGGTGGTGTACTGGCTTACTAAACCTTCCTCATCCTCCTCATCCTCTGTCACGCAAGCAGAGACAAATGTGCTGTTCCCTGCAGTTGCCAGAATGGATAAACCTGCCTCCTTGTCCACATCTATTCCTGCCATAGCCCCAGCATCAACCATTGAGGAGTCAGCTGAGTTATTTGACCACAGCGTCAGCCACTTGCACCTTGATGATGCCCAGCCATTACTGGATTCAGATGATGGTTCTGAGGTTGAGGATGACAGGAACATGAACCTAGAGAGAGGAAGGAACACTGGTAGACAAATTGGCATTCATGTTCTCCAAGCTGCAGCGTATTGCCAAGTTGTCTCCAGTGGTAATGATGAAGATGGAGGAGATGGAGATGATGATAATGATGATGAGGTCACTGATGCGACTTGGGTGCCAGATAGAGCAGAGGAGGAAACTGAAGGTGAAGCGGCACAACCCCAAGGAGGCAGACATCAAGAAAGAGTAGAGAGCAGCCACCCTATTCCATCACATTCTGCAGCTGTTATCTCCTGGCCCACTCCCCAAAGCTCAGCTGTCTGGGCCTTTTTCAGCACATCTGCAGCAGATCGCACTGTTCTATCTGCAAACTGTGTCTCAAACATCAAACATGGCAAAAACACCATATCATTGCAATTTTTTTTGCCTTCATCAAGAGCACCTCTATAGGGTTATGGTGGAAAGCCGCCCCCGACACCCAAAGAGTAATTTTTCTGCACCTGTTTGACAGGTGCATATCATTGCAATTTTTTACAGCAAGGCCAATTCTTGTTTTCATCAAAAGAGTACCTCTATAGGGTTACGGTGGGTAGGCGCCACCGACACCCAAAGACCAATTTTTACACACCCGTTACTTCTATACAAAGTCAAAGTGACACCAGAATGTATCCAAAAAATATTTAATCTTGTTCCCAGTGCACTACATTGTGGCCTCATCATACACACTGGCTCCCCAGCTGTTGCTGAGCAAAATAAAGGCAGCTTGCAGGGAAAATGTCATTTGTTTTGGCTTTATAAATGCAATTATTGCTACAGCAGATTCGAGAAATGGTACAGATCTGCCATTTTACAGCTAGACTAAGGCACTATACTGGAAGGATGTTTTCATTTTTTTAGGCTTTCACTTTAAAAATCAAAAAAAATCACTGCCCATTTAAAAATGACGTTTTTCACAAACTTTTATTTTTATTGATACATGTCCCTAGGGCAGGACCTGGACCCCTATAACCATTGTATGCCCAATTACTTGCATATAAGCCTTCAAAATGGGCACTTTTGTTTTTTGACATTCGGGTCCCATTGACTTTAATGGGGTTCGTTATTCGGGTCCGAACTTTTCCGGTGTTCGGAAGTTCTGGTGCGAACCAAACAGGGGTCTATTCGGCCCATCCCTACTGGGCACCTACATACAGCATGCGATCTGGTTCTGTGAATGCAGCCCAATATGTCTAATGCACTGCTGTATCCAAGGCCTTGATGTAATGGTCACAGACTACTCGATCCACAATTTGAGCAAGCTTGAGTACCTCTGTTTGCAACCACTTGTTTGCGAGGAGGAACAAATCATAAATGTAGGACCACGTGGGTACACCAAGGTTAAATTCCCATGTGAACACATGCTGTGCTTGAATGGCCATGTTTTCCCTGAGCCTGGCTAAAGGCCCGTACACATGATATGAAAATTGGAAGTAAAATTATGTCCGAAAAACGATCTGCCCATTTTTGGATCGTTAGTATGGTGCTTTCAACAGTCGATTCTGATTTTTCGTACGACAAAAGCTGGATGTGCAGACAATAACATTTTTGTCGGATGTGAACACAACGTCCGATTTTCGTTTTATTAGCACGGTTTTCATCCGAAAGAAAACGTAAGAGCAAGACTACGCATGCTCAGAAACAAAAGAACACATACAAAACTATTCAACACATTATCTCACTTCTGAAGTTGTCTGTCATACAAAAATTGGCATATGGTGAGTAAAAAAGAGAAAAAACTGCGCTAAACCAAAAAATGGTGTACGACAAATCTAAGCTGCTGGCTACAGAAATGAAATAAAAATTAGTGCAGCGCTAGACAGAATGTGACTAGATGTGTGAAGACATCTAGAACTTACCCAAAAAGATAAGATCAAATATAAATCCACTATGTCTCATGAATGATACTATATCACAATACAAGGACCAATGGAATGTTTAACATAAAAACACACTATAACATGTGAATAGTATATTCAAAAAATGATAAACACAAATCTAAGTCAATAGTGTTGTTCAAACACTGTGACAAAAATAATAAAAAAATAATAAGCATAAGTGTCCAAGCAAACAAGTGCAGTGAAGGGCAGCAGCCTCCAGATGAAATCTGAGACATAAAATCCAGATAAATCGATTGGATGCCAAAAAACACTTGAAGGTGGTATAAATGAGAGGTTGGGTACTCTTACCGGATGTGGTGGACACACATACCATACGGCAGTAGGTCAAACGAGCTCGTAACACCTCAATTTCTGGTGTTGAATGCAGTAATTCTGTGACTCCAACCATCCGTTTTCTATACTATACGTCAGGACGGCAATGAGACCGACAGCCTGATGTTCACACCAGATGTAGTTGTTCCGTGACTCCAACCATACGTCTCCAGACCTTAGGACAGGATGGCAGTACCACCTCTCACCTGTCTGTACCTGACAGGTACCTGATAGGTGAGTAACCTCTTCACTTTCGACATGAGACTAGCATGCAACAAAAAACAGACGATAGTTCATCCGAAAATCTGATCGTGTGTACAAGGCTTTAGATTTCTCCTTTAAGATTAGGATACTCCTTGACATTCTGACTGTAGCTGTTGAAAGTCCCCCCGACATCCACCCTCCCCTTTCTCCCTCCTCATACATTAAAAAAAATTCCCTGTGTTGTCTTATTACAGAATGTATCACATTCTGTAAATAGGAAGAAGTAGATGAATGACAGGATACCCTCCGCCACTCACAGAATGTGGTGCATTCTGTTACTACAATACAAAGTGTTTTCTTAATAGAGGATGGCGGAGGAAGGGGAGGATGGGTGTTGAGATCATTTTTACAGCCACAGTCGCTGTTCTTAAAGGGATTGTAAAGTCAGAAGTTTTTTTATCTTAAAGAGGTATAAACCCTGATGGGTTTAACTTCCTCTTTTGCTCCCTGCAAACCCTGCAAATTAAAAGCACAATGGGCTAGTATGCATTGCATACTAGCCCATTATGTGACACTTACCTGCAAACGAAGCCCGCGCTGTCCCCTGTGCAGGCCGCCTCCATCTTCGCCCCTCTTCCTTCCGGGGCACGGACTCTGACTCTGTGACTGGCCAGAGCTGCATGACATCACTCCCGCACATGCACAGCACACGCTGGGGAAGAAATGGCATGGAGGTCCGTTTCTTCACAGTGCATGCGCCAATGACGACATCGGCGCACTATAAGTGAAATATCTCCTAAACGACGCACGTTTAGGAGATATTTCCACTACCTATAGTTAGAAGTCACACAAAAGAGTTTACAACCACTTTAATGAATTCTATGCATTACGATAAAAAAACCTTCTGTGAGCAGTTGCCCCCTCATCCCCCTAATACTTACCTGAGCCTCATCTCAATCCAGCGATATTGCACAAGAGACTCGGCTGTCGGGGACTATCCCTTATGATTGGCTGAGACACACAGTGACTGCTATTAGCTCCCACTGCTGTCAAAGTCAGTGAGCTAATGAGGAGAGAAAGGGGGTGGGGCAGACCTGTGGCTTTGTGTCTGAATGGACACAGGGAGCTACGGCTCGGCTCGAGTGCCCCCATATCAAGCTGCTTTCTGTGGGGGCACTCGGCAGAAGGGAGAGGCCAGGAGTACTGGCTTGGGACCCGAGAAGAGGAGGATCTGGGCTGCTCTGTGCAAAACCACTACACAGAGCAGGTGTGTGTAGACATGTTTGTTATTTTTAACAAAAAAACAAAACAAAACTTTAATATTACTTGAATCCATGCAGAACTGGAGGCTCACAGCTGCAAGGAGGATCCAACATAAGTGATATTGGGTTTTCTACAATAATGCCCCGTACACACGGTCGGATTTTCCGACGGAAAATGTGTGATAGGACCTTGTTGTCGGAAATTCCGACCGTGTGTAGGCTCCATCACATCCGATTTTCCGACACACAAAGTTTGAGAGCAGGCTATAAAATTTTCCGACAACAAAATCCGTTGTCGGAATTTACAATCGTGTGTACACAAATCCGACGCACAAAGTGCCATGCATGCTCAGAATAAATTAAGAGACGAAAGCTATTGGCTACTGCCCCGTTTATAGTCCCGACGTACGTGTTTTACGTCACCGCGTTCAGAATGATCGGATTTTCCGACAACTTTGTGTGACCGTGTGTATGCAAGACAAGTTTGAGCCAACATCCGTCGGAAAAAATCCTAGGATTTTGTTGTTGGAATGTCCGATCAATGTCCGACCGTGTGTACGGGGCATTAGAGGTAGCAGGCAGAACGTAAAACATCCTTTAGTAGAGGTAAGTCATGCCCCTGGTGCAGTATAGCAAAAAAAATTGTTACGTTTAAGTTCAGCTTAAAATCCCATTCCACAAGATAAGTATAAGGGTTACAAAATAAATTCTCAGCTTCACTATGAAGTGATGTCGCTGTAAAATTACAATAGGGCTGGAATTTTCACACTGTTCTCTTTCAAATTTCACATTGTCCATTGACATACCTCCTTAGACATGGTGGGGATGATTCACTAAAACTGGAGAGTGCAAAATCTGGCACAGCTCTGCATAGAAACCAATCAGCTTCCAGTTTTTTTGGTAAAGCTTAATTGAACACACTGACCTGTGGTCAGTGTGCAGGGGGAAACAGATTGCCCGTGACCTAAAAAGGATCCAGAAGATCATAGTTATCACTGTAGTAGCGCCAATTGCTACACCGATTTACACAGGGGCAGACTGGGCTGCGGGGCAGGGTGGCAATTTCCCCCGGGTCGATCTGATTCTCCCCAGAAAAGGGCGCCACAGAAGCAGCTCTGCTGTCACAGTCAGGGCCGGCGCTACCTATAGGCAAGGTAGGTGCTGGCCTAGAGAGCGCACATTAGTCGGGGATGCCGCCTGCCGCCCCCCCCAGGCAGAAGGGCTGCCTGGTGCGGACTGTCTACGATCTTTCCTGGGACATGCAGCTCCTAGCCCCACTGCTGCCTCTGTAAAACCTTACTAGAGCCTCTCTGGGGTGTGTTGCTAGGTATTTAGAGGTGGGGTTTGGTAGTGTGGCTCACCAGCTAGGCAGAGCTGTGAGTGATGGGGCGGAGAGCTGGCAAGGTGAACCGAGTTCCGGGCTGTGCTATCAGCACAGGACAGAGCGGAGAAGCAGTCGGGATGCAGCCTCCTCCATGGAAAGTGAGTGGGACCTGTGTGGGAAATAGGCTGGAGGGGAGAATTATCTGGGCTCTGTACTGGGGTCATAGGGCTGAGGGAACCTGATTTGTGGAAGAAGCCACCTGACTGTCTGATGTGACAGTCTCAAATGGAACATATGTGTTTATTCTTATATAGTATGTAGAATATGACCAACACCAGTGTCTGATTACTACTCTAGCCTGTCTATATACTACCCCAGCCTGTCCATATCCCAGATAGCAAGGATAACTTGCCACACATTTGTGGTAGTATTGAATTGTAAGTCTTGTGAACTTGCTGCACCTCTTCCCTTGGCCAGTTGTACACTTACTAATGAATAATATTTTCTTGCAGTAAGCACTTTTTGTTCACTGTGTCAGCACACAGTTTTTTCTTTTGCATTTTTTAACAGCATTTGCACTTTGTTTGTTTCATAGAAACAAATAATATTTGTATGATAGATGAATTAGTTTATGCAATGACACAGAGTTTATCATTAGGCCCCTTTCACACTGGGGCGGTTTGCAGGCACTATTGCGCTATAAATATCGCTTGCAATCCGACCTGAAACTGCCGCTGCTGTGTCTCCAGTGTGAAAGCCCGAGGGCTTTCACACTGGATCGGTGCGGTGGCTGGAGGGAAAATAAACAGCATCTTTGGAGCGGTGAAGGAGCGCTGTATACATTGAAATCAATGGGGCAGCGCTGCTATACCGCCGGCATTGCGCCACTGTAGCGGCGCTTTGCAGGCATTTTTAACCCCTTCTCGGCCGCTAGCGGGGGTAAAACCGTCCCGCTGGTGGCCGAATACCGGCGCTAAAACTACGGTAAAGCGCCGCTAATAATAGCGACGCTTTACCGCCGATGCACCTCCCGCCCCAGTGTGAAAGGGGCCTTATACATGATTATTGAATTGAATGAATTTCACATGTGTACAGTATCAGTATCACCAGATTGTGGGATTATAGATTTGCGCTGCTTGTTTCTTTTTTCTTGCCAATTAACTTGTGATCGTAGGCATACGCGGGGGGGGGGGGGGGGGGTGCCAGGTGTGCCTGGGCACACCCTAATCACCCCAAGTGCATTAGCATTATTGCTCTGTGTGCAGGCAGGGAGATGGGAAATATCTCCCTCTGACCAGTTCTGCCACTCATGAAGTGCTCTCTTTTACTGTACTGGCTCTACCATAAGAGTATGTGTTTGTATATATCACACACACGTATACACACACACACGCATGTGTGTTTGATCTTTGGGGTGCGCACCCTAATGCAATAGGCTACACACACCTATGCTGGTGATTCACCGGTACTTAGGTGGCAGCAATCTTATTTAATCCCTCCATCTTCCATTAATATCTTTGGCACTAGTTTTTCTTGTTGTTTGTCCAAGTAAGTGTCTGATCGGGTCTATTCACTAATAAGTGAAGAGAGGTGAATTGTCAGAAAAATTGCAAAATCTAAGCCAAAGTGGCTGAAGTAGAAAAAAGAAAAAAAAAAGCTCTTATTGAGATATTTTTAGTTCAGCTTTTTTGGCCTATATTTTACCATTTCCCCTAAAATATGTACCTCAGTTCACTGAATAGTGCATTAGGACAAAACTGATCTTTATAAAAACATTAAAATATCTGAATAAAATCAATACATAACACTGGATTACATCTTAGTTATTTTTTTTATTAGGGTGAACATTTAACAAAAAAATGATACAATAAAAAAAAATATAAAAACAAAAAAAAACCACACAAAACAAAAATTGCAGTAATATGCTATACTATGTGAAACAGTGATTAAGTGCACTAATTCAAGAAGCTAAGCAGCACAAATAGACACATATGCATGAATGCCTATCCCTAATGAATAATATTAAAAAAAACACATCACAAAACACAAAATTCAAGAGAAAGTGCACTAATTCAAGAAGCTAAACAGCAAAAAGACAAATATGCATAAATGACTATTCCTAATTTAGAAAAAAAAATACAATAATATATGATAATATGTGAAACAGTGATAAAAGTGCTTGAATCAAAAGCAGGTATTCATCTGATTTTACATAAAAAACAATAAAATAAGTCCCAAATAATAAAGTGCATGTGCATCAAATAGTGATGAGATGTGAAGATAACATGCTCAAAAAACAGTTCTTGAAAGTTATGAACACAACTGTTCCCAGTCCCCCAATCCAGGCATCCACCAGGGGTGTGCCCTAGCAGCTCACCTTAAACAAAGACCATAACAGGTCTAATGGAGCTTTGGTATACAAATCCCTAATGGCAGTTCACGTTCCACTCTCCTCTCCTCGCCTGCATCAAAATCCACAGCTGGTCTGACAAGGCTTTAATATATGGATCCTTCCTTGAAAATCACATTCCTCTCCAAAAAGTGCCACTAGACCAGTTGTGGTCTTTGTTTAAGGTGAGCTGCTAGCATATAAACAAAGAAAAATAAAACATTCCAAATTGTGCTCCACCAATGGGATATTAGGGTTAGTCACTCCTTGATTTCTACCTCTCTAAACTCCAGATCTCATGGATACCACTCACCTCTCTGCACACCATTCCCCAGCACCACTTAAAGAAAAACCTTACACATAGCAGGGAGCAATGATGAAAATACAGTCACAGTGACCCCCTATGGTGGGATAACCATTACACAACATACCTGAACCAGAACTTGCAGCAGACTTGCAGAATGTTTGCAAAGAAAGTTGATCTGGAGTCTTGCAATGCAGACTTGCTGCAATTGTGCAACAAACTTGTGAAGCTTGGCAAGTCTAGCAAGAGCTTAGCAAGTCATTTTCAAACTTGCAGCACAATTACTTGCTATCTGGGATACTAGACTAGCCTGTCTATATACTACCGTAGCCTGTCCATATACTACCCTAGCCTGTCTCTATACTATCCTAGCCTGTCCATATACTACCCTAGCCTGTCTATACACTATCCTAGCCTGTCCATATACTACCCTAGCCTGTCTATATACTACCATAGCCAGGGCTGTCTTTATTGCAGGGCAAAAGGGGCAGCTGCCCTGGGCCCTATCATTGTTGTGGGGCCCAAAGCATCTGTCTCATACTTGCCAACTATCCCAGTTTAAATTCCCTAGTCCCTTGAGATTTTAGTCCTTTGCCCTTCCTGATATCTCAGTGTGAAATTCTGTAACTAATGCTGCCCAGCTCTGCCCTATTGTTGTGTACGGATGACTCACCTGCAGACCCTGTGTTTACATGTAAATACTGGCATTGATATGTAAATAGCGGTGGCTTTCATATGTAAATAGTGGTGAACCGACAGCATTCATATGTAAATAGAGGCAGCATTGTTATGTATATCATGCCCCCCTGAAGTCATATCCACCATCACCTACATACTGAATGCTGCCCAATGGGTAAATAAAGCTTGAAAGGCCTGGCTACAACTGTGGTCATTAAGCCTTCCATCAGCCTGTTCTGCAAAGGTAAGCAAATTAGTGGCGGGGGGTGTGGGGGGTGTGGCGGGGGTGGGTAGTGTGGGTTGTGCAGAGGTAGGCACAGAAGAAATTATAGCTTGGGGTGTACAGGTGAGCAATGAGGGGATGTATGGTATGATAAAGAAGGTGGGTGCAAAGATGAGCAGAACAGGCAGGTAGAGTTAAAGGGGAGGGGATTTGGAGTCGGGAGGATGGGGGAGGTTTGGGGTGCAGAGGTTAGCATGGGTTTAAGGATGCAAAGGTGTACTGACAGGGTGGATAAAGATGTAGGCAGGCATGTACTGGCCATCGGGACTACCGGGAGTTTCCCGGTGGGCTGATGGTTCAGTGGGCGGTTTCAGTGACAGCCTGATAAATTAATGGCTGCGCTACTCGCGTAGCCATTAATTTGAGCACTGCTGTACTGCCCATGGATAGGTATCGAGCTTCTGGATGCAGCGCAACGCACTTCAGCTCTTTCTGCCCCCGCTCGGATCTTTCTGAACACCGCACACATCTTCGGGCACCTCCAGCTCGACTTCCCCCGCCCCCTCCTCTCTGACAGCTCTTAGGCTTCATCCAGCAAAACACGGCTATCTCCGTTGGCCCCCGTGGTAACGGTCGCTGTGTTTACATGAGCTGGAGCTGCCTGTGAGAGCAACCGACAGGCAGAGAAGTTCCCGGAGCAGACGAGAGAGGCCAGAGGATGACGGTGCTGCAGGAATCCGTCCACGTAACCGGCTGGCCCGTCACAGCCATTGAATATATAGCAAAGGATGTGGCACTAACTAAAATAAGAATTATTATTGAAATGTTCATAAAAATATTTTCAGCAAAAATTCATATATAAACTATACTTATAATTAAAACCATTACATCCAAACTATGTCCATGGTAGTAAAGTGCAAAATGAGTGCAAAAAAAATGTGCAAATTAATGTGCAGATAAAAAAAAAACAGTGCAAAATACGCAATCAAAGCAATAAGAGTAAAGTGTCCCAGTGCAAGAAAAAAAACTCTGGGTAGTGTGATTCCACTTGCTTCCACCTTTCACAAGAGGTTTCACATTACCCAGAGTTTTTTTCTTACACTAGGACACTTTTCTCTTATTGCTTTGATTGCATTTTTTGCACTGTTTTTGTTTTCTGCACATTCGAAGAGGCTAATTTGCAAATATTTTTGCACTCTTTTTGCACTTTAATACCATTGACATAGTTTGGATATAATGGTTTTAATTATAAGCATGGTTTATATATGATTTTTTTTGCTGAAAATATTGTTATGCACTTATTTTTTGCACATTTCAATATTAATTGACACTTTTAATTAACTTTTAGCTACGTTGGATTTTGCATATTGTTTGAATCATTATTTTAGTTAGCATCACATCCTTTGCTATGTATTCAATTTATCTGTGGGTTTGTGGTAACCTGTTTGATGTTGGCAGCTGCTCACTACTGCGGTTGATTAAAAATAGGTGTGCGCATTAGTTGTTTATTTTAAAAAATATAATGCAGAGCAGGCTTCGGGCCTAGTCCTAGGGGGCAGGTGACAGGGGGACACCAGGGGGGAGAGGGGGGCTGGAAGATACAAGACAACCAGGGGGCCAGGGAATGAAGAGGCTCCTGTGGGAAGAAGAAGCCCTATGGAATGAAGGGGGTGTTTGAGATGTAGGGGCCCTATAAGAAGGACCCTATGGAATGAAGGGGGCCCCCAATGGGAAGAAGGACCTTATGGAGTGTAGGGGGTTGTATGGGATGTAGGGGGCCTAGAAGAAGGACCCTATAGAATGAAGGGGGCCCCAATGGGAAGAACTGGGGTTATGGTTTCTGCATCAGTCTTGATGACATCAGAAGACCTGGAGCATGAAGGAGAAGACTCACTGAGAACCAGTCTAGCAGGATGGAGGATCAAGTAAGCAAATCTTCCATTTTCATGCTGCCTGGACCTAAACAAGTACTTGCAGTGTGGGCACGATTTTATTGTCACATGACAAACTTACCTTTGAGGTGAAGCCCTCCAGCAGCGTGCTCTCACTGCTGCCGGGGGCTTCCCCCTGCACCCATTCTTTATGCTGGGTTTGCGTGCTCCTGCTGTGTGGATAGCCATGATTATGTCACTCTCGTACAAGTGCACAGGATACTGTTTTTGTGTGTGTTTGCAAAATTAGAGTGGGCCGATCTGGATGAAGTCCAGGGCCAAATTTTTTCCCCAGTACAGCCCTGGATGTAGGTCATGTGTAAGGCAGCACATTCATTTCAATGGGCTGCTCTATTTGCTACAAATGCGGAAGAAAGTCCCAAACCATTTCAAAATCACACAAAAACAATTAATGGCACTGCTGTGTATCTGCTAAAGGGCAGCACAATTCTGTGGTTTCAGGAAAGCAATTTTGCATGCATTCCCAACACACACAAATGTGAACGCAGGCTAAATGGCTCAGTTACATTGGTGGTCAGTAGGGATGAGCCGGACACCTTCTGGTTCGGTTCGCACCAGAACCTGCAAACAGACCGAAAATTTGCACGAACGTTAGAACCCCATTGAAATCTATGGGACTCGAACGTTCAAAATCAAAAGTGCTAATTTTAAAAGCTAATTTGCATGGTATTGTCCTAAAAAGGGTTTGGGGACCCGGGTCCTGCCACAGGGGACATGTATCAATGCAAAAAAAAGTTTTAAAAACAACCGTTTTTTTGGGAGCAGTGATTTTAATGATGTTTAAAGTGAAAAAAAAAGTTAAATATTCCTTAAATATCATACCTGGGGGGTGTCTATAGTATACCTGTAAAGTGACACGTGTTTCCCGTGCTTAGAACAGTCCCTGCACAAAATCACTTAAATAGAATAAATTATAGTGTATGAAACGCTTCACAATGTGATAAAGAGATGCATAAATAATTAATAAGCCACTCAAATAAATAAATCCAGCAGTGAGTAAAAAATCCCTAAAAATAAATACATCCGGCAATAAAAAATGTGAGATAATAAAAATTAGTGACACCTTATGTGTAGGAAAAACCACATAAAAAAGAAATATTAAATAAGAAGTGTTCAAGGAGTTCAATCTATAAAATGTATGATCCGATTGACACAGGGACTTAATCAAGTCCCACTAGCAAAGTTCTAGAAAACAGCACACATTTGTTAAATTGGGGTGCTAATTGATAAATTTTAGCAACAATGTTTCTTATGCTTCTGTTCACATCAGATGTGACGATCACAAGCAGACCTCCCAGATAAAGTAGATAAAAGAAAAACAGATCATTGTGCAATGATCTTAATACCAGGTACACAGGCAAAAAAACTTGTATCTGATCCACTCACGTGCGCCTTATAGTGATAAGGCGTATGCAGGTTTCTATATAGCAGTCAGCCAGACAGGAGCAGAATCGCTGCAATCTAATCTGAGGCCAATAGCCCCGAGTCTTTGCAGGGGTCCTAAAGGGGAGGGGAGGCTCTCTGGGGACCCTTATGTAAGTGGGGGGGCTCTCTGGGGACCCTGGTGTAAGGGAGAGGCTCTCTGGGGACCCTGATTTTAAGGCCTAGGCTCTCTAGGGACCCAGATTTAAGGGGGAGGCTCTCTGGGGACCCTAATGTAAGGGGGCCTCTCTGGGAACCCTGATGTAAGTTGGGGGGGCCCTCTGGGTACCCTGATGGAAGGGGGAGGCTCTCTGAGGACTCTGATGTTAGGAGGAGGCTCTCTGGGGACCCTGATGTAAGGTGATGTAAGGGGGGCTCTCTGGGGACCCTGATGTAAGTGGGGGGCTCTCTGGGGATATATATACACCCACATGTATATTACTGTATATACATGTGTATGCCCGCCCAAGCGTATGACTTTCTTTACTACGCTGCTATGGGCTCTAGCCCCAGATCTTTTGTAGACCTAGCAACACCCCTGGCCGGATGTATTTATTTTTAGGGATTTTTTACTCACTGCTGGATTTATTTATTTGAGTGGCTTATTAATTATTTATTCATCCCTTTATCACATTGTGAAGCGCTTCATACACTATAATTTATTCTATTTAAGTGATCCTGATAACACTTTTTTTTTTTTTTTTTGATAGCAGCCTCACTTGATTTTATGTGTATTTAATAGTTATTTAGCATCACCGCGCTTTGTGTTTTTATACCCCCTGCACAAAATGACATTTTTAAAGTAATAAAAGTCATTTAATACTGCTTACGGCTTTAATGTAATGTCCAGTCCCGGCAATATGGATGAAAATCAGTGAGACAAACGTCATGGGTACCCCCCCCCCCAGTCCATTATCAGGCCCTTTGGGTCTTGTATGAATATTAAGGGTAACCCCACACCCAAATTAAAAAACAGCAGTATACAGGCGGTGCAAACAAGACAGGGACTGTAGGTTTGTTGTTAAGTAGAATCTGTTTGTAATTTTGAACTGGTACATTTTTAAAGTGTAGCTTCAGCCAAAAAAATCTATTTTTAAGCTTTTTGGAAAACATAGGGAAGGGTCATCACCCCTGTGACATTTGTTTTGCTGTCTGTGCATCTCTGAAGAAGATTTTACCTCACTTTCTGTCCCAATGACAAAGGTTTTTTGACAATTTGGTGTTTTTAGTGAAACAAGGATTTGTGATAAAGCATCAGTGGAAAGGAGACACGTTTTTCCCATATTAACTCTTACAGGAGAGAATTTGCCTTCCTAGGGGTAGATTTCATCTCACTTCCTGTTGTCTCCTTCCGTTTGCAAGTAGGAGTCATTTGAAAGTTGGATGTTTGAAAGTAGGGGCCTGCCCTATATACTCTGCAGAAATTGGGGCCTTAGGTGTTGGTGTTGCCACAACACTGTAAGCTCTCACAGTTACTCTTGGTGGGCGCAGGAACGAGCTCTGCTGTGAAATATTAGATCAATAATTGTAATTACATGCCCCTGTTGAACAGGGTCAGAAAAATTGGGCCTTTGGTGGTGGTGGTGCTGGTGCCACAACACTGTAAGTCCTCACAGTTACTCTTGGTGGGAGCTGAAACGGGCCCTGCTGTGAAATATTAGATCAAGAATTGTAATTACATGCACCTGTTGAACAGGGGCAGAAAAATTGGGCCTTTGGTGGTGCTGGTGCCACAACACTGTAAGTCCTCACAGTTACTTTTGGTGGGCGCAGAAACGGGCCCTGCTGTGAAATATTAGATCAAGAATTGTAATTACATGTCCCTGTTGAACAGGGGCAGAAAAATTGGGCCTTAGGCACTGGTGCCACAAAACTGCAACCCCTCACAGATACTCTAGTTGGAGCGCAGGAATGAGCCCTCCTGCAAAATATTTCATCAAAAATTGTAATTACACGCCCCTGTTAAACAGGGGCTGAAAAATTGGGCCTTAGCCACTGGTGGCGGCGCCCAGAACCAAAAATATTCTTACAAGCTATCAGCATGATCATTGAGGAGGAAGAGGATAGTCACTCAGCATAACAGGATAGTCACTCAGCATCAGCATAGGCAGTCTTGAAGGGATCTGACATTTCAAAAAAAAATATTCGGTTACATCAGCATCAGGTGCTTGGTAGCTGGTGGTGATCCAAGACTGATTCATTTTTATGAAGGGCAGTCGATCGACCGAGTCGGTGGACAGGCGCACCCTGTGATCGGTTACAAAACCTCCAGCAGCACTGAATGTGTGTTTCGAAAGAACGCTGGATGCAGGACAGGCCAGTAGCTCAATTGCATACTGTGCAAGCTCTGGCCAGTGATCCATCCTCAAGACCCAGTAACCCAGAGGATTTTCGGTGGGAAAGGTGTCCAAGTCAGATCTTGCCCCTAGGTATTCCTGCACCATGTAAAACAGACGCTGGCAATGGTTGCTGGAACCGATCATACCTTGGGGCTGCAGACTAAAGAATTGTCTGAACGCATCGGTCAGACGGCCACCTTCTCCACCGCTCCTTCTTTGACTGACCGAAGCCTTTAGCAACACGTTGTCCAGGAACAGGAGTTTGTAACCTCCCAGTCTCGGGGAACGCATTGCACAGACCTTTCTGCAAGGCCTCCCGAAGATGTTTCATCCTCTGCTCCCTCTGCGACGGCAAGATAAGGTCTGCAACCTTACCCTTGTAACGTGGATCAAGGAGGGTTGTCAGCCAGTATTGATCCCTCTCCTTGATACCACGAATACGAGGATCTTTCCGCAGGCTTTGCAGGATCAGGGAGGCCATGCAGCGTAGGTTTGCTGAGGCATTCGGTCCAGAGTCCTCTGGGTCACTAAGGACGACATGATCCGCAGCCACCTCCTCCCAGCCACGTACAAGTCCATGGGTTTCTTGGGACTGTAAATGATACCTTAAAGATTGCTGCTGATGCTGAGTGCCAGGCTTCACCTCCATGCTGACACAATCCTCCTCTTCCTCCTCCTCTTTCTCGCCCTCTTCCTGTGTGATCAACGGGCACGCAGGAACACTGTCTGGATAAAGGGGGCCTTGAGAGCTAAGGAAGTCCTCCTCTTTCTGCCTCTGTTCTACCTCAAGTGCCCTGTCCATTATTCCACGCAGCGTATGCTCCAACAGGTGGACAAGGGGGACAGTGTCACTAATGCATGCACTGTCACTGCTCACCATCCTTGTGGCCTCCTCAAGTGGTGACAGGACAGGGCAGGACTGGCGTGGGGAAAAAAAACAAGCTCCCCTGACCCTGTCCTGGTGCCATAGTCACACAAGTACTCATTGATGGCCCTCTGCTGTGTGCGCTGCAGCATGGCCAAGGTTGAGTTCCACCTGGTGGGCATGTCACAGATTAGGTGGTTCTTGGACAGGTTAAATTCCTTTTGGAGGTCAGCCAGCCGAGCACTGGCATTATATGACCTGCGAAAATGCACACAGACTTTCCTGGCCTGCCTCAGGAAATCCTGTAAGCCCGGGTAACTGCCCAAGAACCGCTGCACCACCAAGTTAAGGACGTGAGCCAAACATGGCACATGGGTCAGTTGTCCCTCTCAGAGGGTGGAGAGGAGGTTGGTGCCATTGTTGCAAACCACCATACCTGTCTTAAGCTGGCATGGTGTCAACCACCTCTGAACCTGCCCCTGCAGAGCTGACAGAATCTCTGCCCTGTGTGGCTCCTGTCCCCCAAGCACCCCAGCTCAAGCACTGCATGGCATCTTTTGGTCTGCATGCTTGCGTAGCCCCTTGAACGTCTACGGAGCACCACTGGTTCTGAAGTCAAATCAGCACAGGAAGAGGCCATGGAGGAAGAAGAAGAGGAGGGGGTGGAGGAGAGAGGTGTGGCAGAATCACCACTAGTAGTGTTTTGGAGGCGTGGTGGCAGAACAACCTCCAACATTACTGCACCCTGTCCTGCATCCTTCCCAGCTGCCAGAAGAGTCACCCAGTGCGCGGTGAAAGATAGGTAACCTCGCTGTCCATGCCTGCTTGACCACGAGTCAGTGGTAATATGCACCTTACCGCTGATCGCCCTGTCCAGCGAGGCCAAGACATTGCCTTCCACATGCCGGTAGAGAGCCGTAATCGCCTTCCGTGAGAAAAAGTGGTGTTTGGGAACCTGCCACTGAGGTACCGCACATTCCACAAACTCACGGTAGGGGGCAGAGTCTACCAACTGAAAAGGCAGCAGTTGAAGTGCTAGCAATTTAGCCAAGCTAGCATTCAACCGCTGGGCATGTGGATGGCTGGGAGCGAACCTCTTTCGGCGGTGCAGCAGCTGAGGCAGGGAAATTTGCCTGGTACTATCTGACGTCGGTGTACCGATAACAGATTGCCTCCAAGTACTTGGCTGTGACACACCTAATTCTACACCTTCATTCCTCTCTGTGCTAGACTGAAGGTATAGTGGGGTTGGAGATCCCAGCTGATGAGGAGCAAGGAGAGGTCCTCTTTGTTCTTTGGTGTGGGTCTTTTAGGTACGCTTGCCAAGGAACTGCATGGCAGGTCAACATATGTCTGGTCAAGCATATGGTGCCCAAGCAGGAGATGTTTTGGCCACGAGAGATACGCTTGAGACATATGTTGCAAATAGCAGCAGTGGGATCTGATGCACTCATCTCAAAAAAGGCCAATTTGGAATAACGCGCAGAGACAGCAGCGCCCTGCACATGCGGAGCTCTGCGGTGTGATGCAGTTGGTGTGCTGCCCTTAAGCTGGCCCCTGGAGGGCATGCTGCCTCGTTGGTGATGTGCCTCCTCCTCCTCTTCCTTCTCTCTCCTATCAGGCACCCACGTGGAGTCAGTGACCTCATCATCCCCTCCCTCCTCATCACTGGAGCAAAGCTGGCAGTATTCTGCAGTTGGGGAAACATGACTGCCAGATTGCTGTCCTCCTTGGGCACCCCCTCTCTCTGGGCTCACTTTACTGCCTTCCTCTAGCTGGGTACCATCATCGTATCCTTCAAAATGCTGGGCATCCTCCTGGAGCATGTACACAACACTGTGGTCAAACAGTTCGGGGGACTTCTCAGGAGGACATGGTGGGGCTAGGGAAGGAGTCACTGATGCCATTGAGCCGAGGGAAAAAGCCGCGTTGGCAGCTGCTTTGCCAGACAAAGTACCCTGAGCCTGGGTGAGAGAGGATGAGGAGGATGAGGAGGGCTTAGTCATCCACTCTACCAAGTCTTCCTCATATTGCGGCTCAACACGGCCAGCTGCCGAAAAAAAGGACAAGCGTGTCCCATGGCCACGTGCTGATAAGGATGCACCGTCTCCATGACCAGTACTGTTGCCTCTAGACACAGAGCCTGCTTGCCCTCTTTTATTGGCTTGTGACTGTCTGCCTCTCCTTGTTGGCCTTCCAGACATACTAATGGCCTGCAGTGAGATGTAGCTGCACAAAGCTATGATGTATATATATATATATATATATATATATATATATATATATACTGATACTGCAGCTAGCAGAATCAACTGCCTGCCTGTAGTATTATTAGTATGAGAACACCAGCAATTGTCTTCAGGTAGCTTTAGGTGCACATTGTGCTGAGGACGCAGTACACTAACTGTAAATACTGTAGCTGCCTCCCTTTGGTAATAATAGGAGCAGAACAACAGCAATTGTCTCCAGGTAGCTTTAGGTGCACACTGTGCAGAGGACGCACTGCACTAACTGTAAATACTGTAGCTGCCTGCCTGTGGTATTAGTAGGATCAGAAGAGCACCACTAATTTTCTTCAGGTAGCTTTAGGTGCTCACTATGCAGAGGACGCACTACACTAACTTGTAAATACTACAGCTGCCTGCGGTACTGTACTAATAGGATCAGAAGAACACCACTAATTTTGTTTAGGTAGTTTTAGGTGCACACTGTGCAGAGGACGCACTAAACTAACTTGTAAATACTGCAGCTGCCTGCGGTACTGTACTAATAGGATCAGAAGAACACCACTAATTTTCTTCAGGTAGCTTTAGGTGCACACTGTGCAGAGGACGCACTACACTAACTGTAAATACTGTAGCTGCCTACCTGTGGTATTAATAGGAGAAGAACAACAGCAATTGTCTCCAGGTAGCTTTAGGTGCACACTGTGCAGAGGACGCACTACACTAACTGTAAATGCTGTAGCTGCCTGCCTGTGGTATTAATAGGATCAGAAGAACACCACTAGTTTTCTTCAGGTAGCTTTAGGTGCACACTGTGCAGGAGGACACAGTACACTAACTGTAAATACTGTAGCTGCCTGCCTGTGGTATTAATAGGAGCAGAACAACAGCAATTGTCTCCAGGTAGCTTTAGGTGAACATTGTGCCGAGAACGCACTACACTAACTTGTAAATACTGCAGCTGCATGCGGTACTGTGCTAATAGGATCAGAAGAACACCACTAATTTTGTTTAGGTAGCTTTAGGTGTACACTGTGCAGAGGACACACTAAACTAACTTGTAAATACTGCAGCTGCCTGCAGTACTGTACTAATAGGATCAGAAGAACACCACTAATTTTCTTCAGGTAGCTTTAGGTGCACACTGTGCCGAGAACGCACTACACTAACTTGTAAATACTGCAGCTACCTGCGGTACAGTACTAATAGGATCAGAAGAACACCACTAATTTTGTTTAGGTAGCTTTAGGTGCACACTGTGCAGAGGACACATTAAACTAACTTGTAAATACTGCAGCTGCCTGCGGTACTGTACTAATAGGATCAGAAGAACACCACTAATTTTCTTCAGGTAGCTTTAGGTGCACACTGTGCAGAGGACACACTACACTAACTTGTAAATACTACAGCTGCCTTTGGTACTGTACTAATAGGATCAGAAGAACACCACTAATTTTCTTCAGGTAGCTTTAGGTGCACACTGTGCAGAGGACGCACTACACTAACTTGTAAATACTGCAGCTGCCTGCGGTACGGTACTAATAGGATCAGAAGAACACCACTAATTTTGTTTAGGTAGTTTTAGGTGCACACTGTGCAGAGGATGCACTAAACTAACTTGTAAATACTGCAGCTGCCTGCGGTACTGTACTAATAGGATCAGAAGAACACCGCTAATTTTCTTCAGGTAGCTTTAGGTGCACACTGTGCAGAGGACTCACTACACTAACTTGTAAATACTGCAGTTGCCTGTGGTACTGTACTAATAGGATCAGAAGAACACCACTAATTTTCTTCAGGTAGCTTTAGGTGCACACTGTGCAGAGGACGCACTACACTAACTTGTAAATACTACAGCTGCTTGCGGTACTGTACTAATAGGATCAGAAGAACACTAATTTTCTTCAAGTAGCTTTAAGTGCACACTGTGCAGAGGACGCACTACACTAACTGTAAATACTGTAGCTAATAGGACTAATAGGGTCAGAAGAACACCAGCAATTTTCTTCAGGTAGCTGTAAATACTGTAAAAACACCTGCCTGCCTGTCAGTAGTAGGAAGAGAATAACAGGAACGGATCTAGCTAAACTGAATACAGCATATATATATATATATATATATATATATATATATATATATATATATATATACATATATACAACACCTACGATGTATATATAAACACAATACACTGTAAGTGCAGCTAACTGACTGGCCTGCGTACTCTATCTAACTTAAATCAAATGACACTGTTTCTCTGTCTATCTATATCTCTCTCAACGCCGGAACACACTACACAGGACCGTTTTGCAGGCGACCTTATATAGTGTGGATGTGGTAGTGTCCCTCGCGCTATAAAGAATAAAGGAATGTGTCTCAATCTAAATAAAATAATAAATAAGTGAAATAAAACGATAAAGGTAAGTGAGCGTGAGTATTATGTGATGATGTCTCTCAGGACTGCAGCAAAGTCAAAAGTGTTCACACTACACTTCAGCAAACTAAAAACCTGTGGAAGAACTTCGCGCTTCAAATCTATCACATAAAAAAGTGACAGTATAACAACCTACAAAGGTGCAGCTAAAGTAGCTGTAAACATATATATCAATGTGAATAAACACAACAGTGAATGAACACGCATAAAAATAATCAAACAAATCCAAATGTGCTGGTGACACACATGATCTTCATAAGTGAAAAGTTCATATTGTTCTCTTTTTAAAAGCAAAATTCCTATATGGCTGTGGCTGGGATCAGGTGTGGGGGACAATGGAGACAGTCTATAAATGGGGGGTCCGGTATATCCGGGCTCTCTAACTTCTCACCTTAAAGAAGGGGGATAAAGGCATCAGGTGTCTGCTGCAGTAGGTCCTGTAAAATGCAGTGCATAAGGTAATCCGGGTGATGTGCCTCTGATGATAGGATAATCTTCCCGGCGTACAGATGCAATATGTAGGTGCGTGAGTGCACCAATCTTTCCAGAGAGTGTTTGTATAAAACAAGCGTTTGTATGGCGTGCGGTGTGTCGTTCCTCATCTACCTCTGTCGCTGACATCTCCGTCCTACCCCTCCCCGATGCGTATTCGGCACAGGGATCACGTGCCTTCCTCTGGGGGATCTAATTGATTAGATCCCCCAAGCATTGTTTTATACAAACACTATGTAAACCCCCCCAACTAGTGAAGGAATACAGATCACAACATTAACCCGTTATATCTAAGGGGGTAAGATCCTTAGATCTCAGGGGTTCATGGTGGGACTTGTAGTTCTTCACTAGTTGGAAGGGGGTCACATCCTTAGATCTCAGGGGTTCATGCTAGGACTTGTAGTGGATGTGACCCCCCAAAAATGAAGGACTACAGGTCGCAGCATGAACCCCTCAGAACTCAGGATGTGTCACACCCCTCTCCACCTAACTAGTTGGAAGGGGGTCACATCCTTAGATCTCAGGAGTTCATGCTAGGACTTGTGGTGGATGTGACCCCCAAAAATGAAGAACTACAGGTCACAGCATGAACCCGTGAGATCTAATGATCTCAGGGGGTAACATCCTTAGATCTCAGGGGTTCATGCTGGAACTTGTAGTCCTTCACTAGTTGCTTCTATTGGTTGGTTCAGTGGACCACATGACTGGACTTGCCCCCCAGGCCTAAGATCTCCCCTGTATTTACTTTAGGTATCAGATTTACCTTCTATTATTGTGCCAAGCTGAACCAATGTAACTATGCAATACAAATAATTCCTGGAGTCCCATCTTAACTTTCCTCACTGTTTATTCCTCAAATTCAGTAAAATATCCCCTAGCAGTCTAGCATAGTATGAATAAGTAATGGTTTCACTGAATAGGCTGAACGGTCAGCCTGGGAGTAACTGTAACTTACCATTTACTGGTGCAAAGAATCAATAATGCAAAACATGTTCAGGATCACAAAGAACACTCATACACTTCAGAATTATGAAATCTGCACTAACACTTTTATCACCTTCATGACCAGGGCATTTTTTGCCATTTCTGTGCTACTTTAACTGGCAATTCCTCAGACATGCAGCATTGTACCCAAATTAAATTTATAAAATTTTTCACACAAATAGTTTTCTTCTGGTGGTATTCAATCACCACTGGGCTTTTTTATTTTTATAAAAAAAATATATATACATTTTTTTTTTTAAATACAAAACATTTTGTTTTTCTGTTATAAAATTTTGCAAACAAATAATCTTCCTTCATAAATTTAAGCCAAACTGTAGTCTGCTACATTTCTTTGGTAAAAATAACCAAAAAATGTATATTATTTAGTCTGTGTGAAAATTATAGGGTCTAGAAACTGTGGTATTCAATATATACAGTATTTGAAAAATAATCAGCCCTAATGTACTGACTTTCTCTTATTTCTTGAGGCCCTAAAATGCCAGGACAGTACAAACGCTCCCCAAATGACCCCTTTTTGGAAAGTAGACAGTCCAAGGTATTTAGTAAAAGGGTTGGCAAGTTTTTTGCAATTGCAATTTTTTGTTACCTTTTTTTGAAAATTAGGAAATTACATACAATTAGTTTTTTTCACAATGTGTTTTTTACATATTGTCACCAGTACAGTTCAGTGTGTAGTGATGATCAGGGATACTGACTGGTAACAATATATAACAAAACAAAAATATATATATATATTTTATTTTATTATTTTTTAAAAAAAATCAGTTTTTTAAGATTTTTAAAAAAATCTTCTACATTTTTTTTACATAAACTCATCAGAATAGTTCAGTACTACTCTGGGGGGGTTATCAGGGCTTGTTTTTTTACACTTATTACAGTGGCGATCACTGTAACAGCAATCGTTTGAACTGCCATGAATGGCTTTCATTCATGACTCATTGTTTACTATTGTGATGTTGTGATTGACCCACAGCTATCACATGGTACAGGGTGCTGTGATTGGCCCAGGTACCATGTGATCACTGGTGGCCAATCACAGGTGATGATGTTGTAAATTAATTCCATTCATGACTATTGTTTACTAGGTGTCATGTGATCCCACATGACACACAGTATCTGGGCCACTCACAGTGGCCTGATACTCAGCACTGAAATTTGTTGTGTCTGGTGGACATGGGGGGGTCACAGATCACGCCGCTGCACATCCCAGGGGGTGAGCTAGTGTGCATGTGCCCAGGGAGCCACTGGGGCAGTTGAAAATGGTTAAAGCTGAAATTAGTTCTTCACAGTGATGTCTCTTTGACTTAGTGAGGGTAACGTAGCTGCATAGCATAAGCTTGAAATCACTACTTAAATAAAAATAGTTCAGAACACAGCTTGCTGTGATTATCTTATTAAATATCGCCCCTCATAGTGAAGTCCAGGTTAGTTTTGGTAACTCAGGTAAACAACCAGAGGGAACAAAGCCCCGGGAACAAAGGGCAGTTCCAATAGAACTTATTTTCTCTGGTAGTAATTATCATGGGGCTCCCCACTCTAGCTGGGCTTTCTGGAGAAGGTATATGCTATTAGCTTTTGGTCCAGCTGCCTGCATTCCAGTTCTGACAGTAGAGAACCTCACAACTGGCTGCAGATCACGTGTCCTGCTACCTCTTCCTCATCAGGTGCAGCTTCTGTGAGCTACTGAGGGATAGAAGCTAAAGAATTTATACCCCCCAGGGTGTGGCCAAGAACCCAGAGAGTTGTGGAAAATGATTAAAGGGGCCATACCTGAATTTAAAAAATGGGCACTCTGCTACCATTGTTTGGCCCCCCACAGGGATATCTGCACTCATCTCATTTGTACCCCATAAAGCCATCATCTTTTTTTTTAACACACAACATTTATGGTTATGCATTTGTGAGTACACAACCTCCATGTTTTAATTTTTTTTATCAAATTTGATCAAACTGAAATGGTATATATATATATATATATATATATATATATATATATATATATATATATATATATATATATATATATATATATATATATATATATATATATATATATATATATATATATGGTGTATAATAATAATAATTGTGATTTTTTGATTTATCCCTTGGAAGATTAAGGTCCCCTGATGAAGCAACTAAATGGTGAAATGCATTGACCACCACCCTGCATTTTGCCCATATGTCATGTGATATTGTAATCTTATGCAAACTTATATGTTAAAAGTTGTTGATAGTTAAGGCCCAGCAGGATTAGTGCTCTTTTAGGGATTACCATTATAACAATATTGTAATTTTATTATATTATTTCATAACTAACAATCCTGTGAATAAACATTTTTAAATTTATTGAGGTTGTGCGGTCACCTTTATTTAGGGTTATGGTTGACACTTTAAAGTCCTCTTTTTTTGTCTCAAGTGTCTTTTTTAGATGTGGTACCAAATAAAGCAAACTATGTTCCCTATTGTATTGTAAGCTGAAGATAGAAGCAGATTGGTTACTGTGCACAGCTGCCCTAAATTCTGTCTGCTCCATATTTAGTAAATTCTCCCCTGTGATTCTTTATTAAACAGATCAAAGAGCTGGACCAGATAAATTGTTATCTGAGCAAATTTGAAAAAGTTTGCTCCACTTTATTCAATAATTATTTAAAAAAAAATATTCACTATGAAATTGTTTTCTTTTTCTTTAAGATCTAAAATGTAACTAGGATTGGCTTTATTTTTACAAAATATACTCATGCAATTTCATGCACTGGTCAAGTTGACGTTCTTAACCAAATTCTTTGATATGGCTGCTTGATAAGAGGTTTTTAATTTTTTTTTGTCTGGAGTTTCTCCAGAAAACACTTCAAAACAAAGTGGCTAAATTATTCAGTTTTGCCAGATGTGAAACTTTATTTTCCAAAATCCCTAGGCATTTTATCACAGAAATACAAGTGTTATTATTTTTCTGTACTCAGTATGCATGAAGCAGATGGCACAACAAGATATGGGTAAAGGGCAGCTATTAGTTGTATTTTACATTTAAGACACACACATTTTAAATACAACCCTTTATTAGAGTTTTTTCTTTTATGAGCAATATCTATTGCATACTAAAGAGGAGCCTAAATCAATATAAAAAAAACAACACCGGTAAGCTTTCAAATGTGTATTTCGTTTTCAGAGCTGCATAAATGAGTACCTGGGCTAAGCTGAAGATTTAAGTAAGCCAGCAGCAGGTGTGCAGGGATTTGCTATCAGAATCATGTGAAGACTGTATACAGTAAATTTATACTTTTGAAAGGAAGTACATTGCAAGCGGCAGCCACTTTTGTACTCTTCTAAAAACAAATTATGCAGATAATTTCTTATTATAACAAACACAAAAATCAGCCACAAGTAATAGTAATTGACAGCAAATGTATAACTAAAACGTGCTCTGCTGGGTGATGTTTTATCACCTGTTGATTTGCTATTTTTCCACTGAATATAACAGGCCAAGCTGCCAAGTAAACTGGGCACTTAAATTTACAGGACATTCCTGTCTTAACTGCCAAATAATCAGAGCAACTGCCAATCAACTAGCTGGGGGCATTGGCAGTGGATTAGATGAAAAGCAAAAAAGGAGATAATTACACAACTTTAGTATTTGGGTTAACGCATGATGTGTTATGAGTTGCCACTTTCAGGTGATTAGATATACTGGTGTTTGTTCCTCAAAAATGATTTATTTTTTACATGTGTCCCATAGCAACTTTTATTATTTAAAGTATAATGGCTACTAATGACTTTAAGAATGACCGGTGGGGAGGCATCTGCTTGTCTTATGTAACACATTGACTGCTTCTTGATTTGACAATGGACCAAAATGACATACATGCAGTTAACTCCTACCTTCTCATTCATAAGAGGGAATCATTGAATCACAAAGGTATTTTTTTTTCATATTATGTTTTTTTTTATATTTCAAAAAACTCTCAGAGACATAGCCAAACTTAGTAAATGCAGTTCCACACAATTGAAAATGTGAACACAGTACAGTTGACAGTTTTAATAGAAAACTTTCAAACCAATCCATTCAATTGCCTTCAATGAATTAGGCATGGGACACCTCTATGTCCGTATGGACAGTTCCATAAGAAAATAAGAAGATTAAAAAGAAGAGGTCTGTTTCCAGTATATAGATCAGAACTATGATTTCCCCCAAGAAATCAATTAAACCATTCTGAGTGCCAAAAGCTCTTGTTTCAAAAACTTCTATAATTTGGGGGTGGGAGATTAGAAAGGGATAGGGAGGTGGGAGAGAAAGAAGAAGGGGCATGTTGTGAAACAAAGAAGTAGGGTCAAACAGAACCTGCAGCAGAGGAAGGAGGGGGAATGGTTCCGTTTTGAATTCTTAAAAAGGTAAAGAGGATGAACCAAGGGTAGAGGTATGATGGAAGAGTAATTAAGTCAGATGAGGTTATGTAAAAGATGAAACCTGTACTCTACGGTGGAGCAAAAATCTTGCCAATGATACCAGGTTTTTGAAAATGTTTCCTCCTGATGGTAAAGAGAGAGTCAGATCTTCCATTTGCATTGTTTCATTGATTCGAAAAAACAGCGTGTCAAAATGGGAGGGGAGTTCTGTTTTCACAGGAAAAGAAAGCACACTCTGGCTGTGTTCACTAGATAGATTTTTGTATCTCATGACTGATAGGTAGTTAAAATGAAGCAGGAAAGCTAAAGGACAGTTGCTAATTGGGGCTTCAGTAAGTTCACAGCATAGTGCCTCAACTAAAGATCAGAGGGAGGGGAGGACATTCCCAGAATATGTGTTGAAGGGTAGTTTCTTTGGAAGGGTGATGCCAGGCTGAGATACAAAGAACAGAAGATTATCTGCATATGCAGCCATGTTGTGGTGACCTGAGTGAGTGAAGAAGCCTCAGATTTCTGTTGTGTTATGAATCGTTCACAAGAGAGGTTCCAGTGTAAGAGTAAAGATCAGTAAAGATAAAGAGAACCCAATTTGCGTACTTATTGTGATTGGAGAGAAACTTGATAAAACACCAGTGGATTTAATCACTGCCATTGGAGAGGAGTAGATGGCTCAGATCCCTAGGCTGTTGTAAGGTAATGTTTCAAGCATGAAGTGCCAGTTGGCCCTATTAAAAGCCTTCTCAGCATCTGTAGATAGGAGAAGAGATGGCATTTTCAAATGAAGTTGCATGGTGTACTAGATTCAAAGTCCTAAGGCTGTTGTCCCTTGCTTCCATTTGGGGGATAAAACCCAGATGATCAAGATGTATTATTGCTGGTTAAAAAAGAAAATAAGCGGTTGCCGAGTATTTTAGTAAATATTTTTAGGTACATTTTTAGCAATGCAATAGAAAAGTAGATACAGCGTTTACTGGGCTCTTTGCCTTCCTTAGGCTGAATTAATTGTGAATGTCATAGGAAAAAGGGGGGACCATCAAGAATAGAGTTAAAAACTTTAAGAAATGTCAACATTAGGTGTTGTTGAAAAATGTTGAAATAATTTAAGGTGAAGCGGTCTAGCCCTGGAGCTTTGCCTGTTTTCATGGATTTAATACCTCTTCCACCAAGATGGGTGATTCTAAAGCCTCGTACACACGATCGGATTATTGGCCAATAGAGCGTCAGACTTTTGTCTGAAGGGCGCGTGCCAGGAATTCGTCTTGCATACTAACGACACACAATTGTCGGCCAACAAACACTACATGGAATTTCAGCTCTTGAGCGCTACCCTTTGGGCACCTTCTGCTAATGTCGTGTTTGGTGAGCATTGATTCTGAGCGTGCGTGTTTGTACTTTGGACTTTTGTGTGACGGACTTGTGTACAGATGATACGAAAATCTGACAACAGACCATTATCATCCGAAAATTTACTAGCCTGCCATCCAAAATTTGTTGGCGGAAAGTTGGGCAACAATTGTCTGAAGGAGCATACTAATGGTCGGATTTTAGGCAAACAGCCTGTCATCACACAATTCCCTGACGAATATCCGATCGTGTGTATGAGGCTTTAGTTCTTCCTTTTTTTTTCAATCTCTTTATTAATTTTCTTTATGTCTTATAAAAATTTAATTATTAAATTGCTTAGTTCTTCCTATCTGTCAGTTTGAGTTTGGGAGGGAAGGAATCATGAAGGTAGGCACCGATTATGTAGGGCCATTTCAGCTCTTTAAAGGTTTGGGTAGGATTTATGGGAAGAGCCCTTTGGAAATATCAAGAAGTGAATCTGGCCCAACATTAAAATTGCCTCCAAGGATCACACCTCCTGCTACCTGTGGAAGGAATGTATCCAGAAGAGCCTCCAAGGCATTAATCTCGTTACTGTTTGGAAGGCATAAGTTAACAAATGTCACTTTTTGCTCTGGGAAAGGTGCTTTTGACTATTAGTAACCTACCTAAACTGTCATCAATAACTTTACTCAGCTACCAGGGGACTTTAAAAGAAATAAGATACTCATTCCTTTAGATTTTATCAGTGGGGAAGGGGCATGATAAGAAATCAGATTCATAAGATAGCTACGGTAACTTGGGAATTTTTTGAGAGTTAAATGGATCTCCTGAATAAAGGCTTTTTGAGTTCTCATCTTCCACAGATCATTAAGAAGGCATGCACACTTCTCAAGAGTATTCAATAATTTTTACATTATAAAGATTATATTAACACATAGGAAAACGTTACTACAATCTCAGCAGCTGGAAAACTAAGCCCCCCTGGTATATGAAAATATATAAAACAGGAGCAGCGCTTTTCCTAAAGATCCCAATGCAGTCCATAAAGATATTTTCTGCTCTCACCTGTAAAACAGGTAGTTTGTACATGGGAAAGTGCATTGGATGGATGAACACTGGGTGTTTTATCAAGCACATGGTATTTTTTTAATAATGTGAGCACATAAATAATAATTTTTGATTTTTTTGGGCCATACTACATTATATTTTTTGTTTGTGTTTTTTTTGTTCCTTGGATAAAACTCATGTCCTGAGGAGAAAGCAGATTTGGAGAAAAATATTATACAACAAATTTGGATGCACAAGAAACTTTATTTGACCCAAATGTAATATTTGGGGTCTGTTTTTCTGACAAGAGCATTACATTTCTTTATGGACTGTATTGGACATTGGGATCTTTAACCACTTGGTGCCCTCGCTATAGCCGAAAGACGGCTACAGTGCGGGCTTCCTTTTCCTGGGAGGGCATACATGGATGTCCTCCCATTCTCGTGCTGCCCGCGTGCCCCAGGGGGTGCATGGCGGCGCACTCTGTGATTGCCTAAGTCCTTGGGACTCAGCTGATCACAGGTCAGGATAAAGGGCCAATCACAGCAGGCCCTTTACCACGTGATCAGCTGTCAGCCAATCACAGATGATCACGGAAGTAAACAGAAGCCAGCAATCGGCTTTCTTTTTTCCTCACACTGTCAGTGTCAGTGAAGAAAGCCGTAAACAGGCTTCTGTTAGAGGAACATTGGTCCCCTTAGCGCCCATCAGTGCTGCTAATCAATGCCCTCCAGTGCTGCTAATCAGTGCCCACCAGTGCCATCTATCAGTGCCACCTATCAGTGCCCATCAGTGCCACCAATCAGTGCCAACCAGTGCTGCCAATCAGTGCCCATCAGTGCATCATCATCACTGTCACTCATCAGTGCTGCCTATCAGTGCCGCCTATCAGTGCCCTTCATTGCCGCCTATCAGTGCCAATCACTGCCACCTATCAGTGCCCATTAGTGCCGCCTATCAGTGCTCATCAGTGCCACTTATCAGGGCAGTCTCATCAGTGCCCATCAGTGAAGACTATCAGTGCCTCCTGATCAGTGCCCACCAGTCCTGTCTCATCAGTGCCACCTATCAGTGCCCATCAGTGCCACCTATCAGTAGGGGTGCGCATCTTCACTGGTCTCACGATTCGATTACGATTATCTGGTCAACGATTTGATTTGATTCCGCGATGCATCATGATGCATCACGATTACTGACGCGTTCCCACTTCCGCTTGGGCCACCTAGGCGGCCCTTGCTCCCTGCAATCTTCTGGGACACATCACAGTTCCCAAAAGATTGTCTGGCTGTGCAGGACAGTGCAGTGAGACAGGCGCACCCGGCTGTAAAGCTGCAAGCTGTCACAGCTGGATGCCCACAGTAGTATTTGTCAGCGCCGTGGACAGGCAGGGGGGAGAATGGAGGGTTTGGGAGGCCACGCCGCTGGATTGTGGGACAGGTGAGTTTTTATTAAAAGTCAGAAGATACACTTTTTTTGTAGCTGCTGACTTTTAATAAACAAAAAAATTACTAGGCAGCCCCTCCCTGCCAGCAATCTTCTGGGTCCCAGAAGATTGGCTGGCCAATGGCAGATCACAGTGCGGCTCGTGTAGTCTGCACCCGGCTGTGAAGCCATAAGCTGTCACGGGCAGGTGTCACTGCCCACAGTAGATATGATAGCGCAGAGGAGAGAGAGAGGAGCGAGGCTCTGTGCGGCCGCATCGATAGACTATGGGACAGGTGAATGTCTGATTATTAAAAGTCAGCAGCTACACTTTTTGTAGCTACTGACTTTTAATAAACTAAAAAACGGGTGAAACTCCACTTTACATGCGTGCACTAATCCGGTGAACTACAGGGTACAGGAATTCGCACACACTGCTGCTGGGAGGTCAGGAGGGATTACAATCCACAACTGACAAACAGCCCTGTGAAGTTCCTGTACTTCTGTCTCTGTGATGGCATTTCTCTGGGCTCCCTCGTTTGCACCTTCCAGTACACTAGGAGTTAACACAGTGGAATGTGCAAACTAGGGGGGGGGGGATGGAGAAATAATGTCAGCACAGAGCATGTGTAGGAGACAGTGTAAGTAGAATACAAGCACATTTGTACTGTACATACTGCTGTTAAAATACCTGTGTGGTAAAAAATGCAGTTAAAATCCATTAAGAGCCCACCGCTGTATGTGCATTTTAAAATATATGCAGCTTCATATCTCATTTCTTAGTCTGTGTGTGTAACTGTGTTTTTGTCAAAATGGCTTTTGTTAATAAATACAATTGTAATCCATTAAGTGGTGACCGCTGTATGTGTCTTTTTTTAAATATATGCATCTTCATACCTCGTTTTTTTAGTCTGTGTATAAAACTGTATAAGCCGCTCATGTGACTGCTCAGTCCAGCCCTCATCTTTATCCTCTCAGTCTCATGTCTCTCTGCCTCTCCTGACATCAGTGGGAGTTCTCAGCCCCGCCCACCAACTGTAGCTCTCAGATCGGGAGAGGCGGGCGGGGCCGACGTCAGGAGATACTGAGAGGAGAGGGGTGGGCTGGACCAGCAGTCACATGAGCGCCGGGATATACAGTTATATACACTGACTAAAAACGAGGTATGAAGCTACATATATTTAAAAAAAACACATACAGCGATCACCACTTAGTGGATTACAATTGCATTTAATAGCAAAAGCCATTTTGACAAAAAACGCTTCGGAGCACACTTCTGGGATGGGGGGGGCAAGTTGGGATGACGTCACACCCGACATCGATTTTTCGGGGTGCTTGCATCGATGCCGCATCGGGGACCCCCGAATCACGATGCATCGATGCGGTGATTAAATTCCACACCCCTGCCTATCAGTGCCAGCTCTTCAATGCCCATCAGTGCCCATCAGTTCAGCCTATGAGTGCACATCAGTGCCACCTCATCAGTGACCATTAGTGAAGGAGAAAAATTACCTGTGTGCAAAAAATTTGGCAGAACACACGAACACCGTTAAAGTCTATGGGACACGAACATGAATAATCAAAAGTGCTATATGCAAGTTATTGTCATAAAAAGTGTTTCGGGACCTGGGTCCTGCCCCTGGGGACATGTATTAATGCAAATTTTTTTTAAAAACGGACGTTTTTTCAGGAGCAGTGATTTTTTTAAAACTTTAAGTGAAACAATAAAAATGAAATATTCCTTTTAATATCCTGCCTGGGGGGTGTCTATAGTATGCCTGTAAAGTGGCACATTCTTCCCATGTTTAGAACAGTACCACAGCAAAATGACATTTCTAAAGGAAAATTTGTCATTCAAAACTGATTGTGGCTGTAATGAATTGGTGGGTCTTGGCAATATAGATTGTAACGAGCCCCTGCTCACACGATTCCACTCTCCCGACACTCCTCTGCGGCTATAGAATCAGATTGCAGATCGCAACATCTGATGGTTCGGTCATCCAATGCTCCGGGTCTAGAACTACAGCTATGTGTCGTTCTAATCCAGTGGTGTAGCTCAGAACAAACACCAGGCAGGCTGTATGTAAGTTCAACCAGGAATCTCCTTTATTGAAAAATACAGGCTCTTTTATACAATAAAAGAGGAGGTGCGTACCTCCGGCTCATATTACTCTGAACATACACCTGTGACCAGAAACCTAATTAACATGGGCTAATTAACTAATCCCTTTAGACAGCCTAGATGACTCAGACATGACCTTTAGGCCAGACTGGCCGTCTTGTAGCTCAGAGAACCCAATCAACATTATCACAATAGCAGAGTTAATTAACACAAACAACAATGGGGATCTAATGACTCTTAGATCCCATACTAGTGACTTATTTACAATACACATTCCAGCAGGCAACAGACAGAGAGGCAGCTGGAATTGACATCAGCATCTCCTAACAGTATTTGTCCCAGCATTATGAATCAGCCACTATTTCTAATATGGCAAATCCAGGATCCCCAGAGTCTGTGTGTCCTGGGGGACCAGGACCCGAATCCACAGTAATACCACCTCAAGGGTCCCCAGGCATACAGCTCACAAAGAGCACCATTCCCCCAAATGCCAGGGCCCACGATCGATCGGCAAGAGGCTAGCATTCAATCCCCTCCAAAAGTCTCTCTCCCGGCTAGGTCTGTCACATTTCTACCCTTTCGGCAGGAGACTAACAAAGGAGGAGACCCCAGACGGGTTGACTCCGAAGTTAGTCAGTAGTTCTAGTCCTCTAATGCCTGTACCCACACAGTACCCCAAACAAATTGTTCCAAACAAAGCATTACTCACCCAGCCAACTTCTGCCTCTCTCAGAGAACATATCTGCCGCTGGGGAGAGGCATGGACTGGCTCTTCTCCCTGGAGTCCTTTCTGCCACTGGAGAGAAGACAGGGTGTCTGGGCTCACTCCGTCATGCTGTTGGGGATCTGGGCCGACTGCCCAGCATCTCTGGGGTATACAGGTGGAGACTGAAGTCCCATCCACCTTCACAGGAAATCCATCCTCTGTTAGTTGAGGGCAGAGTCCAGCAGTATTCGGCCCTGTTGCCAGCCCTTCTGCTGGAAACCCCACACCATCTGCTCCGGCTAACTGTTGGGGCAGGAGGCTGGCTTCCTCCACTCCCAAACTGTGTAGCTGCCCTTGGGGAGGTGAGCCGGCTGCTTCCTTTTCCATTCCCTCATCTGGATGATGGGACGATATGTCTGTGGTACTGTCTCCCAGGTGCACGGATCTTTGCTGGGGAGGAAAGACCACTTCCTCCACCCTGGCCAACTGTTGGGGGGGGACGACGAACACCTCCTCTCCCTTCTCCCTTCTCCCCCTGTATCCTGATCTGCTGCTGGGAAGTATGGATGAGCCGAACACCCCCTGTTCGGTTCGCACCAGAACATGCAAACAGGAAAAAAGTTTGTTCGAACACGCGAACACCGTTAAAGTCTATGGGACACGAACATGAATAATCAAAAGTGCTTTTAAGGCCACAGGGGAACCCTGAACCAAAATTAAAAAAAAATGACGTGGGGGTTCCCCCTAAATTCCATACCAGGCCCTTCAGGTCTGGTATGGATATTAAGGGGAATCCTGGACAAAATGTTTAAAAAAAAATGACGTGGGGGTCCCTCTAAATTCCATACCAGACCCTTCAGGTCTGGTATGGATATTAAGGGGAACCCCACGCCAAAATTTTTAAAAAAAACGGCGTGGGGTCCCCCCAAAAATCCATACCAGATCCTTATCCGAGTACGCAACCTGGCAGGCCGCAGGAAAAGAGGGGGGGATGAGAGAGCACCCCCCCTCCTGAACCGTACCAGGCCACATGCCCTCAACATTGGGAGGGTGCTTTGGGGTAGCCTCATCCCCACAACCCTGGCCGGTGGAATTAGCACTTTTGACTTCTCCCATAGATTTTCAAAGGGTGTTCTGCGGTATTCGAATTTGCAGCGAACACCCCAAATTGTTCACTGTTCGGCGAACTTGCGAACAGCTGATGTTCGAGTCGAACATGAGTTCGACTCGAAGCTCATCCCTACTGGGAAGTGACCACCTCCTTCTCACCCTGAGCCTCCGGAACTGCCGCAGGTGTAGGGCAGAGATCTTGGACCCTCTGTCTGGTTGCCAGCGCTTCAGCTGGGGAAGTTCCTTGTAACTTCACAGATACTTCTGTTGGTGCTGGGCAGAGCACAGGGAAGTTTGGCCCTAATAACAGCTCTTCTTCTGCTGGAGGCTCACCAGGTTGTTCTTCCTTAGCAGAAAAGTCTATCAAATCCCCTGTCTCTGCAACTGGTGTCTGGGGATAAAGGTTCACCATCTCCTCTCCGTGGAACCCAGAAGATGCTATCAGTGCTGGGTAGAGCACAGTGAAGCTTGGCCCTAATAACAGCTCTTCTGCTGGAGGCTCACCAGGTTGTTCTTCCTCAGCAGAAAAGTCTATCAAATCCCCTGTCTCTGCAACTGTTGTCTGGGGATAAAGGTTCACCATCTCCTCTCCGTGGAACCCAGAAGATGCTATCAGTGCTGGGCAGAGGTTAGCAGAGCTCTGCCCTGTTGTCAGTACTTCAGGTTTGGGGACGGTAATCTTCAGATTTTCCACTGCCGATTCTCTGGCATGCTGCTGGACAGGCACATTCCTCCATCCAAGATCATCCCATGCAGAAACAGGATCATCAAGGTCAGTCAGCACTTGCTGCATCCACCATAAGACCTCCGCCTCCATAGCTGCAGGGGCAGGTTGGCAAAGCACACTGTTACTCTGCCACATTGTCAACTCTTCAGCCAGGATTTCAGAGTTGTCAACTGGTATTTCCTGATAGTCCCAGGCAAAGGGAGCCCCACCCTTTTGCTGAGCAGAGTCTAGCAGCTGTCTGTAGGCCATCTCAAGCTCCCATTCCTGAACGGCCAGAAACTCCAAATCTTCCTGTGCCCAGTGCACTTCCGAGACATTCAGTCTTCCCTCTCTGTGCTCCATTATTTCCTCCAAACGCCACTCCCGATCACTCCCAAAGCCAGGGTCCTCAGACAGCCTCCAGTATAACAATCCCAGGCCATCGTAGTCAAAGCCTTCCATGGGGCTGTCATCCGCTGTCCACGGGCATACTTGGGCTACATACTTCCGGAGGGCTCTGTAGCTCTCATCCAACCGCATTTCTGCCCAGATCAGCCTGCTTAACTCGGCTGTCCACTCCTGGTTCGGCTGTTCCCCCAATAACAGCATTCAGACTTCATACTGCGACCAGTACCTTACATGGATGGAGGGGAGAACTTTTCTCTGGTTTCGCTGCTCACGGGCTAGCACTTCCTTCCAGAGTTTGCAGCGGATAGAATCAAACCATCCTAGCAGGACCTGTTCTGATACTGGTCCTCTGTGCTGTATCTGCATCTCTCGCAACCTCCTTTTGAATTCCTCTTCCATGGTGGCTGGTGTCTGTACCTCTCCTCTCCTGCTATCTGGACCTTGGATCCAGGTGATGGTTTGGATGTGTTCACGGCAAGGAAGCACGATCCCACCATTCCCTCCACGGCTCTCAAGTAAGTCTTTCAGCGTGGCTTTCCTGCAGGCTGGTTTGGAGTGTCCCAGTAACTGGAGAGCAAATCCCACCACTGCCAACCAATGTAACGAGCCCCCTGCTCGCTCGATTCCACTCTCCCGACACTCCTCTGCGGCTATAGAATCAGATTGCAGATCGCAACATCTGATGATTCGGTCATCCAATGCTCCGGGACTAGAACTACAGCTATGTGCCTTTCTAATCCAGTTGTGTAGCTCAGAACAAACACCAGGCAGGCTATATGTAAGTTCAACCAGGAATCTCCTTTATTGAAAAATACAGGCTCTTTTATACAATAAAAGAGGAGGTGCGTACCTCCGGCTCATATTACTCTGAACATACACCTGTGACCAGAAACCTAATTAACATGGGCTAATTAACTAATCCCTTTAGACAGCCTAGATGACTCAGACATGACCTTTAGGCCAGACTGGCCGTCTTGTAGCTCAGAGAACCCAATCAACATTATCACAATAGCAGAGTTAATTAACACAAACAACAATGGGGATCTAATGACTCTTAGATCCCATACTAGAGACTTATTTACAATGCACATTATAGCAGGCAACAGACAGACAGGCAGCTGGAATTGACATCAGCATCTCCTAACAGTATTTGTCCCAGCATTATGAATCAGCCATTATTTCTAATATGGCAAATCCAGGGTCCCCAGAGTCTGTGTGTCCTGGGGGACCAGGACCCGAATCCACAGTAATACCACCTCAAGGGTCCCCAGGCATACAGCTCACAAAGAGCACCGTTCCCCCAAATGCCAGGGCCCACGATCGATCGGCAAGAAGCTAGCATTCAGGTCCCTCCAAAAGTCTCTCTCCCGGCTAGGTCTGTCACATAGATAAAACTCAATGAAAAAAAGAGCATGGGATCCCCCCCAGTCCATTACCAGGCCCTTTGGGTCTGGTATGAATATGAAGGGGAACCCTTAATATTAATAATAAATAATAATAATAAAAATGTCCCACAGAGTAAGTTCACGCCACCCGATGGGCCGAAAAAATAAAAGCCGCAACCGACCCGCCTCCTTGGGAGGCTTACGCCGTCTGACGAGTCTTCACTGTGACAGCTCTTATATAACTGAGGGCGGGGCCACCCGGTGATGTAACCAGGTGACCCCGCCCTCTGATGCCACGGGGCTTTCCTATGGCTTCCCCGTGGTGCCAGAGGGGCGGGGCCACCCAGTGACATAAACGGGTGACCCCGACCCCCTCTGATGCCATGGGGATGCCCCCTTGGCATCAAAGGGGGCAGGGTCACCCAGTTACGTCACCGTGTGGTCCCGCCCTCAGTTATATAAGAGCTGTCCCAGCGAAGACGCATCAGACGGCAGGAGACTCCCATGGAAGTGGGTCGGTTGCGGCTTTTTTTTTTTTACTTACACCGTGGGACATTTTTATTTTTTTATTTTTTAATAAAGGACTTGTTACAAGATGTCTATTTTTTTTTACCATTTTGACACTTTTTTGGTGAAATGGTACCCTGTAACCAATTCACACGGGGGGGAGGCCGGGATCTGGGGGTAAATATTAGTAAATATTTTTAGGTCAATTTTTAGCAATGCAATAGAAAGGTAGATACTGCGTTTTACTGGGCTCTTTGCCTTCCTTAGACTAGAATAAGTGTGAATGTCATGGGAAAAAGGGGAGACCATCAAGAATAGAGTTAAAAACTTTAAGAAATGTCAACATTAGGTGTTGTTGAAAAATGTTGAAATAATTTAAGGTGAAGCTGTCTAGCCCTGGAGCTTTGCCTGTTTTCATAAATTTAATACCTTTTCCACCAAGATGGGTGATTCTAAAGCCTCATTGGATTGTTGGCCAGCAGAGCGTCAGACTTTTGTCCAAAGGGCGTGTGCCAGGAACTTGTCTTGCATACTAATGACAGACAATTGTCAGCCAACAAACACGAACGTAGTGAAGTACTATGTGGAATTTTAGCTCTTGACCCTTTGGGCACCTTCTGCTAATGTCTTGTTTGGTGAGCATTGATTCCGAGCATGCGTGTTTGTACTTTGGACTTTTGTGTGACGGACTTGTGTACAGACGATACGAAAATCTGACAACAGACCTTTTGTCCGCCGAAAATTTACTAGCCTGCCATCCAACATTTGTTGGCGGAAAGTTGGGCAACAATTGTCTGAAAGAGCATACTAACGGTCGGATTTTAGGCAAACAGTCTGTCATCACACAATTTCCTGCCGAAAATCCGATCATGTGTACGAGGCTTTAGTTCTTCCTTTTTTTTAAAAATTAGGATAAGGGTCTGGTATGGATTTTGGGGGGGACCCCTACGCCATTTTTTAAAAAATTTGGCACAGGTTTCCCCTTAATTTCCATATCAGACCCGAAGGGCCTGGTATGGATTTTAGGGGGATCTCCACGCAATTTTTTTACATTTTGATTTGGGGTTCCCCTTAATATTCATACCAGACCCAAAGGGCCTGGTAATGGATAGGGGAGGGATCCCATGCTCTTTATTTCAATTATCTGTATCTATATTGCCTAGACCCGACAATTCATTACAGCCGCGATCAGTTTTAAATGACAATTTTTCCTTTAGAAATGTCATTTTGCTGTGGTACTGTTCTAAACACGGGAAAAATACACCACTTTACAGGCATACTATAGACACCCCCCAGGCACAATATTTAAAGGAATATTGCATTTTTATTGTTTCACTTTAAGCATTAAAAAAATCACTGCTCCCGAACAAAAGACTGTTTTTAAAATCATTTTTTGCATTGATACATGTCCCCTGGGGCAAGACCCAGGTCCCCAAACACTTTTTATGACAATAACTTGTATATAAGCCTTTAAAATTAGCACTTTTGAATTTTCATGTTAGTGTCCCATAGACTTTCGAATTTGCCGCGAACACTGCATATTGTTCGCTGCTCAGTGAACAGGCGAACACCCGATGTTCGAGTTGAACTTACGTTCGACACAAACATCTATCTCATCCCTAATTCTGCAGTGTTTAGAGATATACTGTCAGCCCAGATTCAGCCAAATGCAGCAAAGTTGATTGGATGGTGCTTCATAGTACAGATGGACAATGGTCCAAAACACACTGCAAAAGCAACCAAGGAGCTTTTGAAGGAAAAGAAGTGGAATATTCTGCAATGGCCAAGTCAATCACCTGATCTCAACCCAATTGAGCATGCATTTCACTTGCTGAAGGCAAAACTAAAGCCAGAAAGACCCACAAACAAAGAACAACTGAAGACAGCTGCAGTTAGAGCCTGGCAAAGCATCAGAAAGGGCAAAACCCAGTCTTTGGTAATCATGAGTTCCAGACATCAGAGTCATTGCCAGTGAAGGATTCTCAACAAAATATTAAAAATAAACATTTTATTTATGATTATATTCATTTGTCCAGTTACATTTGAGCCCCTGAAATAGGGGGGCTGTGTATAAAAATGGTTGTAGTTCCTAAAATTTGTACTTGATATTTATGTTCAACCTCTTAAATTAAATCTGAAAGTCTGCACTTCAAATTCATTTGGATTGTTTCACTTTAATTTTGCTCTGGTGGCATACAGAGCCAAAAGTATGAAAATTGTGCCTGTGACCAAATATATATGGACCTAACTGTATGTTTAAAATCCTTTTTTTTTTTGTACATACATTTCATAATTTTTCTGTATATATAAACAAAAAAAAAAGTTCAGAACGGATTAACCTGATTTACATTGAACCCTATGGAAAAATTTGCCTCGGTTCGCGACCAGAGTCGTTTCACGAATTAAGTTTGTGAACCAATGTACCACTGTATTTTATTATATCTTTTCATGTGACAACACTGAAGAAATGACACTTTGCTACAATGTAAAGTAGTGAGTGTACAGCTTGTATAACAGTGTAAATCTGCTCTCCCCTCAAAATAACTCAACACACAGCCATTAATGTCCAAACCACTGGCAACAAAAGTGAGTACACCCCTAAGCGAAAATGTCCAAATTGGGCCCAAAGTGTCAATATTTTGTGTGTCTATCATTATTTTCCAGCACTGCCTTAACCCTTTTGGGCATGGAGTTCACCAGAGCTTCACAGGTTGCCACTGGAGTCCTCTTCCACTCCTCAATGACGACATCATGGTGCTGGTGGATTTTAGAGACTTTGCGCTCCTCCACCTTCTGTTTGAGGATGCCTCACAGATGCTCAATAGAGTTTAGGTCTGGAGACATGCTTGGCCAGTCCATCACCTTTACCCTCAGCTTCTTTAGCAAGGCAGTGGTCATCCTGGAGGTGTTCTTGGGGTAGTTATCATTTTGTAATACTGCCTTGCAGCCCAGTCTCCGAAGAGAGGGGATCATACTCTGTTTCTTTATGTCACAGTACATGTTGGCATTCATGGTTCCCTCAATGAACTGTAGCTCCCCAGTTCTGGCAGCACTCATGCAACCCCAAACCATGACACTCCCACCACCATGCTTAACTGTAGGCAAGACACACTTGCCTTTGTACTCCTCACCTGGTTGCCACCACATCTCATCATTTACGGGCTTTCTTGTGCATCATCGTTAGAAGAGGCTTTCTTCTGGGACGACATTCATACAGACCAATTTGATGCGGTGTGCGGCGTGTGGTCTGAGCACTGACAGGCTGACCTCCCACCCCTTCAACTTCTGCAGCAATACTGGCAGCACTCATACGTCTATTTCCCAAAGACAACCTCTGGATATGATGCTGAGCACATGCACTCCCATGGTGAGGCCTGCTCTGAGGGGAACCTGTCCTGTTAAACCGCTGTATGGTCTTGGCCACCGTGCTGCAGCTCAGTTACAGGGTATTGGCAATCTTCTTATAGCTTAGGCCATCTTTATGTAGAGCAACAGTTCTTTTTTTCAGACCCTCAGAAAGTTCTTTGCCATAAGGTTCCATGTTGAACTTCCAGTGACCAGTATGAGAGAGTGAGAGCGATAGCACCAAAGTTAACACACCTGCTCCCCATTCACACCTGAGACCTTGTAACACTAACGAGTCACATGACACCAGGGAGGGAAAATGGCTAATTGGGCCCAATTTGGACATTTTCACTTCGGGGTGTACTCACTTTTGCTGCCAGCAGTTTAGACATTAATGACTGTGTGTTGAGTTATTTTGAGGGGACAGCAAATTTATACTGTTAAGCCCCATACACACTATCAGATTTTCTGCTGATTTTTTCCTTCAGATTTACCAAAACCATGTAGTGCAAGGGCCTGCCTGATTGCATACAAATTGAAACTCCTAAGGTTTGATCTCATATTATATAGTTTTGGTAAATCTGGAGGAAAAATCAGCAGAAAATCTTATAGTGTGTATGGGTCTTTATACAAGCTGTACATTCACTACTTTACATTGTAGCAAAGTGTAATTTCTTCAGTGTTGTCACATGAAAAGATATGATAAAATATTTACAAAACCGTGAGGGGTGTACTCATTTTTTTTTCCAAATAACAATTTTTATTGTAAATTTTAGTGATACAGAATAAAGGAACATAGAAAATCACAAGCATTGTTCAGTGTATCCATAAGTAGTATTAAGCATGTATTCTGTATGACTTAGCTGGTAATATTTCCTATGATAAACAGGGAAGAAAATGGTGTACTCATTTTTTGTGAGATACTGTAAGTCATTAGCAAAGAACCAGAAGTCTTACAGCAGAAAGAAGGCAACTCGATTCTGGCCTGGGGGGGAACTTTACGTTCTAGCCCTGTCTGCTGTTCACATTCTAGAGTTGGAACACTGGCAGACATTAAAAGCCATTCATGACAGCTAAAACTAGTGTTTATAAAAATGTCCATCACTGTTATAAGCAATAATAGTGTAAAAAAATGGTGACACTGAACTACTCTGATGACAGGTTGTACAAGATGTAAAAAATAATAAATCCTAAAGAAAATGTTTTTTAAAAAATTGAATAGAATTTTATTTTTACATACCAGTCAGTATCCCTGATCACCGCCACACCAGTCATATGATGCACTGGTGACAGCACGTGGTGATATACTGGTGACAGCACGTAAAAAAAAAACTTCAACATTTTTTCATTAATAATAACAAACATGTTATACTTACCTAATCTGTGTAATAGTTTTGCACAGAGCAGCCCCAATTCTCCTCTTCTTGAGTCCCTCTTCAGTGGTCCTGGCCCCTCCCTCCTGTTGAGTGCCTAAACAGCAAACAGCTTGCGATGGGGCACCCGAGCCAAGCCACAGCTTCCTGTGTTCATTCAGACATGGAGCCAAGGACTGCCCCACCTCTTTCTCTCCTCATTGGCTCACTGACTTTGATTGACAGCAGTGGGAGCCAATGGCACTGCACTGCTGTCTCAGCCAATGAGTAGGGGAGTCCAGGACAGCCCAGTCGCTCCTGCAACATTGCTGGATCTGGATGGACCTCAGGTAAGTATTAGGGGGGCTGCTGCACACAGAAGACTTTTTATCCTAATGCATAGAATGCATTAAAGGTTTTATAAAGGCAGTACTCACAATCACTGCCAGCCCCTCTGCTAGGATAACATGTAGTATACAGTGTATGCTGTTTTTTTAAATTCTTCTTCTACATACCTTATTGCTCCTCGCCAATCAGGGGTCATGGGACCACCCGTCGCTCTCTTCCTCCGATGTATGTACTACATAGGGAGGGGACGAGATCTCCCTCTCACGTCTGCCGGGTAGTCACGTGACCTCCCTCTGTAGTGCATACATCGAAGAAAGAGAGCGATGGGTGGCCACGTGACCACTGATCGGCGAGGAGAAATAAGGTATTTAAAAGAAGAATAAAGAAAAAAAACAACGGCATATACTGTATACTACATGTTATCCTAGCAGAGGGGCTGGCAGTGATTGTGAGCAGTAATTTTTATACTGCACAGAACGGTGCTAGAAGGGGGGGAGGGCTGCTCAAACGACGACAAGCAGGGAGGGGAGGGGGGAGAGGACAGGGGAGAGCAGAGAGGAGAGCTGCGGATGATGGAAGCAGGTAAACTGACCACGGTGTCAGGGCTTAGCAGCCATGATAAACCATGGTCTGTTTACAGGGGGGAGGGCAGAACCAGGCAGGAACAGCCAGGTATTTTAGGTTACACATGGGACCAAATTACACAGCACAAGCACTATGCTGTTATTCATGCATTAAGATAAAAAAAAAACCTTCTGCCTAACAGCTACTTTCATTTCTTCATTTTCTGAAAATTTGTGAGAATGTGTGACAATTAATATTCCCCTATTGGGATTTTGTTTTACCAAAGACATGTTGGCATGAAAGTATGAAGCAATTTGATTTTAGAAAATATTGTTTTTTGTTTTTAGGTTTTTTTATAAAATCTTTTTTCGTTTATATAGCAAAAAATAAAATAAAAAAAGTTCTATTTGTGTGAAAAAAATATATAAAAATTTTGATTCCATAAAGTGTTGTATGACCAAGCAATTGCTAGTTGAAGAAGCACAGTGCTGAATAGCAAAAAATGCCCTGGTCATGAAGGGGGGTATTTCTTCCAGGGGTTTAGTGATTACATAAAACCTAATTATAAAAAACATAATAAATGATTATTAGTACAGCTCTCTTAAATTCAAGGAACTTTAGGATGCTAGTAATTTGCTAGTAATTTGTTGTAAAACAATTTATATCAATATCTATATTAAAGCACAGGTAATATCTATTCTAATAAATGGTCTGTTTACTCATGAACAGTTAACCACTTAAGGACCGGCAGCGGTCTTACAAGCGCACTTTTTTTTAAAAAATACACTTTTTTACTAAAAAAAAAAAGACAACAGAAAAGTTAGCTCAATTTTTTTTATATTGTGAAATATAATGCTACACTGAGTAAATTGATACCCAACATGTCACGCTTCAAAATTGTGCCCGCTCGTGGAATGGCGACAAACTTTTACCCTTAAAAGTGAGCGAAGTTTAAAAATTTCCACAGGTTACATGTTTTGAGTTAAAGAGGAGGTCTAGAGCTAGAATTATTGCTCTCGATCTAACGATCGTGCTGATACCTCACATTTGTGGTTTTGAACACCGTTTTCATATGCAGGCAAGACACACGTATGCATTTGCTTTTGAGCACGAGCTCGGCAGGACGGGTCACTTTTATTCCTATTACAAGGAATGTAAACATCCCTTGTAATAGAAAAAAGGCATGAAAGAACCTCTTAAATATGAGATCTGGGGTCAAAAAGACCTCAGATCTCATATTTACACTAAAATGCAAAAAAAAAAAAAAATTTCATTTGAAAAAGTAAAAAAAAAAAAAATGTCTCCTTTAAGAGCATTGGGCGGAAGCAATGTTTTGACGTCGCTTCCGCCCTTCAATGCTATGGAGCCGAGTGGGGGCCATCTTCCCCTCACTTGGCTCCAGGCAGTGGACATGAGAGCACGTGATCGCTACCGGCGGCTCCTGTGAGCGGCGGAGACCACTGGAGCATGGCGGGAAAAGTGATCTTTCGGTGAATTTGCCGCAGAGACCCCTTTTATCTGAAAGTGGACCGCCCGCTAAAAAAAAGGATACCGGGGTTATGGCAGCTATCTGCTGTCATAACAACGATATTCCTAACAGCCAACGTATAGCGATAGTGGCCTGTCCGTAAGTGGTTAATAATGTTTAAATCTACCTAGAGCAGGGGTCTCAAACTCAATTCAATTGCAAGCATTATGGTTGCCCTTAAAGGTTCGGTTGTATCTATAAGACTAGATCAATTTATCTAGGGCTTTTTTTCTCAGAGGATAGGTGCAGGAACTCAACCAGGCCCCTTCCCCTCTCCCCCCAATGAACCACAACAGTGGGTGTGGCTAAATTGCACTAATAGTGGGGGATCTTAAAGGGGCAATAAATACAAAGAGTGCTTTATGTACAGAGTTCAGAGATGATCTATATACAGAATGCTGAGTTCAGGGGTGCGCTGTGCACAGAGTGCAGGGTTCAGCTCTCTTTCACATGCTGTCCAAATATCCCTTCCACCCCTCCTCGGCTCTGACCTCTACACCACAATTTCCCATTCCCAACCTCTCCACACATCTCCCTTCACACAGTTCTCATCTCCCCCTCGAAACTCTAGGAAGTTCAGTGTGCTGTTGCTCCATTACCCCCAGCTCTTATGCAGCTGAGAACAGAGAGAATGTGATCACTTATGAATAAAACGGAAAAAGGTATTTATAATGTTCTTTATATCTATAAACAAATGTTCTGTCTTTCATTTTTATTTTCAATTGAATGGCTTGTCTTACAAGGTGATCGTTTACAGTCGCTTTAATATTTATGTTTTGTGTCTTCATATGGAGAATGCACTTGGCAGGGACCTTTGCTTTTTTCCAAGAATGCACTTCTCCTTATACTGGAATGATAAATACGGTACAGCCACTGCCAGCAGTAAGTGCCATATTCCTGTTTGTAAGAAGGTTTGTTTTGATAACTTCTTTTTTTCTTTTGAGCAATGACTTTCTTGATTAATTTACTATGCATCAACCCTTTTATACTCTGCCAAAACTTTGAATGATACTGATGAAGTTGCTTGGAAATTCCAATTGAAATTATTTAGATTTTTGCATATTTTATTTCTTCTCAAAGCTGACTAGTTTTCATCAATACAAAACGCAAAAAACTTTGACAGCTGTCTGAAAAAATCTGACAAATAACGTATTGCCATAAATAAATTCAGCGCTTTCTATTCTAGCTCATTTAGGGGACTGGTAGATAGATGATGAAACTTTAGGAATGTTTTGCAGAGTAGTGAAGAAGAATCGGTGTTAATATGAACATCATGTGTGCTTCTGTGAATATAAACTGCCCACAATGTGGATACTGATTTTGCCACAAAATTATCAACTTGGCATTAGTGAAATCACTAAGCTGCTTAGCTGAAATTTGCTTAAAAAAAATCAATTAGTATATGGTTTTTAGGGGTGTATTTATGGTGGAAAAGTTTATCTCATTTAGGCTGCTTTCACACTGGGGTGGTGGGGGCGTGGGGCGTTGACGGTAAAACGCCGCTAGTTTTAGCGGCGCTTTACCATTGTTTTAGCGGCGCTATTCAGCCAATAGCGGGTTGATTTTAACCCCCGCCAGCGGACAAATAAAGGGTTAAATGCGCCCGTGTAGCGCTGCTGCCGAATCGCATGGCAGCAGTGCCCATTCATTTCAAGGGGCAGGACCGCCCCGAAAGATGCTGCTTGCAGGACTTTTTCTAACGTCCTGCAAGCGCACCGCCCCACAGTGAAAGCACTCAGGCTTTCACACTGGGGATGCAGGGGAGGCGTTTTTCAGGCGCTTTACAGGCGCTATTTTTAGCACAAAAGTGCCCGAAAAACGCCCCAGTGTGAAAGGGGTCTTAGTGTTCTTTTGTCCTTTCTTTTTTTTTTTTTACTTTTTTTGCTTGTTTTTGTTCTTTATTTGTGTTCTGCTACTTTTTTTTTTTATGTCACTTTTTCCTCCATCTGCTATTTGCTGTCATAAAACACAAACACTGAAGCTTAAGCCTGGTACACACTGCTATTTTTTTTCCTTCAACTCAGTGAGCTGAACAAAAAAAAAACTGTCAGATCGCTGTACCTACACAAGTGATGCCTTTGTATGCTGAAAGAAAACCCCCTCCCTGCCAGGACACACTGATCAGTAAACGCAGCTATAGGCTGCAATCGCTGATCTGATGTTGTTTTTCTAGTATGTCCCTTCGTCAAAAGCCAGTCTTTAGCCCTGCTTCTGTTGGACAGACAACTGTACACGCTGACTGAATGTTGGCCGGTTCCTGCTGAATCGGACGATTTTCTGCCCGTGTGTACCCAGCATTATAAAGTCGTGACTGTTAGGAGCCAATTAAAGTCTATTGCATCCTTAAAAACCACCAAATGACTCTAATGCATTTTACCTTATAATATGATATTTCCTGCTATTTGAAAACATGTCTGTGCAATTCAAATGTGGAAACTTATGTCTTGTCCTCTGCTTGGTATAATCTTCTGTGGGACACAGGGAACAGGGGACATTTTGTACACTAAGGACAATGTCCTGCAGTGAGAGGGGCACGTTTTGCAACTATGAAAATATATAGGGATCTCTTGGGGAATGTGGACAGAAGTACCTAATAGGTTGCTATAACTCCGGAAAAACAAATAATTGTTCAGAAAGACCTAGTCACAAATTCTAAATTCTCCTAACAAGTGCAGGCAGCTTATTTCTGATCGTTATCGAAGTATATGAAAATGCTCAAGTCAAAAATAGCAAGATTCCTTAAATGTAAGTGACAGGTACACTTTAAGGCAAGTGCATTCTGTAAACAGATAATAAATGTCAGTTAGGTCCCAAATTGTAGCATATGAATCACGTCTGGTGGAATACAAACATCATTAAAAGCGCACTGAACAATTCTAGCCCATTATGCCCAAGGTCAAGTGAAACTGAATGGGCTTGTATGAATATAAAACATTTTGTTATTTTATCTGCGATACTGACTATAAAAATAATCCTGTCTCTTGATGTCTCTGGATAGTTGGTGCAGTGTGAGGAGCATTGTGATGGAAGCTGCTTTGCACAGAATTAATGAACTTTAAACAGTAAGTACATGCAGCAATTTGCATTCATTAGGATTAGGTGCAGATAGAATCTCTCTGTTGAGAAACATGAAGCCACATCCAGTTTCCAGCACATTACTGGCTGTTTTAATGCCCCCACTGTGCCACAGTCTGGTGGAGCGAAGAGAAAAAGGACTGGCACACGCAAAGAGCATGTTCTTGGGCATGCAACAGCCCATAAAAAGCTGGCATTAAAACACAGACAACCTCAATCCTTAATGAAATAATCCTATCATGTTCTAACAACCTCTCTGGCAGAACATGAATCAATATGTTTAAACACCACAGAGTTTACATTGGACACAGTGTGAGCTGGTTGTACTGCATGCTGCACATTTTTCAAAACCTTTTGGCAGCCAAACTCAGCAACTGTTAGTAATTACAATAATACTTGAAGTAGAACCATGCTGGCCTGTGTCCTTTTCACTAAAGGGCATGGGTCATAGCTGCTGAACAGTGATCTGGAAAAGCTGAACAATTTGTCCTTAGTCAACATCCACCCACACTTGTGACCCTTTCATATAAAAAATGGTATTCCACATTTATTCCTCATCCTTTATCATAACTGTCAGTGGGTGGATAATTCATTGGAAAGGGGAACATGGTCTAATGGAAAATGGAACAAACATGAAATATCTAAATAATTACTAAGCTAATTCTTAATCTTACATACGGTATAGTAGGATGGCAGGGTAGCTTAAAAAATAGAAGATACAAGTTTGGCTATAAAGATATTATTGCATTTTTAAGTAAGAAGTAAAAACAAAACAAGAGAATAACACTGAAAAAATGTGTCACTGCCGCAAAAATATATAAATCTATTATAATGTAAAACTTTACCTATTGATTTAAATAGCAGATCTGCTGCAGTTATAGATCCCCCAACAATAGTGTGGGGTAAGCAATGTTACAGAAAAAGGTGTAATTGCGCTGACCCTAAATAGTATATTTATCTTACCACATATCAAAAACAATCTTTATCAATGATTCATCATCATGAATTCAAATAAAGTGCATATTTAGTGAACTGCAATATTATAAAGAAAGTAATCCTTCTTAAGCAAGAAACAATATAAAAAAAATCACGTGTTAAACAAAAAACAATCCCAATAATGCTCTTCAAAAGATGGTTATCTGAATCCCACGTGCACAAATCCACATTCGTGTTTGGAAAACTTTCACCAATTTGTGAAACACCACCGCCTTCTAAAATGGACACTCACCAGAAACAAGGTAAAAAGACACCTTTGGTTTATGTTGGGTTAACTACTCCACTCATAAAGGCATGCCTGAAGATTTCCCAATTGAATGCCAGTAATCATTTCTTGCATCTCCACATTATTCTCAGGATTTCATAAGAAGCAAACAGCCGGCACTAAGTCTTTCCAGCAATGCTCTTAGGGCTAGCAAGTGGCGTTCCGTCTCCTCGGATCAGTCATACGTTCCAAGCCTTGATTCAGTGTGGGTTGGGACAGGAAGTGACATCAACGTTACCCAGAAGTCTCTATGCGTTTTGCATCCAATCATGGGTCTTCAGGAAGCTAGAGCCGCCATCTTGGTTTGGGTATTTATGCCCCTACTGACGATTGATCGGCCAATCAATTCGCCGGACAAACTGGAAGTGCATTTACAACCGTCTTGTTTACTGATGTTCTGTGCCCGTACCGGAAGTGCGTCTACCGCCATTTTAACTACTGGTGTTTTATGCCCTTTTCTCAAGTGTGACAGTTTCCTCCTTTCCCCATGCTACCTCAACCTATACAACCAAAACTTGATACCCCAGTTCATGCTCGTCTGCTAGTTATATATACCGATGTGCATCTAAACATATGCCTGTTCCAAGGGGATGGCTGGAAGGACTTTACAATGTTAACATACATATTATACTTTGCAAATCATTAAAACTTTAATCAAAAGTACTAGTTCCTTTAATCGTTTCCTTACATATACTATAGGCAATACATATGAATCTATTTAGACTATACTGAAGTACCAATACAGTTGCAATAAAAAGTATGTGAACCCTTTTGGAATGATATGGATTTGTGCACAAATTGGTTATAAAATGTGATCTGATCTTCATCTAAGTCACAACAATAGACAATCACATTCTGCTTAACCACTTTAGCCCCGGAACATTATGCTGCATAAGGACCAGAGGACTTTTTCCAATTTGGCACTGCGTCGTTTTAACTGCTAATTGCGCGGTCATGCAATGCTGTACCCAAACAAAATTTGCGTCCTTTTCTTCCCACAAAAAGAGCTTACTTTTGATGGTATTTGATCACCTCTGCCGTTTTTATTTTTTGCGCTATAAATGGAAAAAGACCGGAAATTTTGAAAAAAATTATATTTTCTACTTTTTGTTATAAAAAAAATCCAATAAACTCAATTTTAGTCATACATTTAGGCCAAAATGTATTCATCCACATGTCTTTGGTAAAAAAAATGTCAATAAGCGTATATTTATTGGTTTGCGCAAAAGTTATAGCGTCTGCAAACTAGGATACATTTTCTGGAATTTACACAGCTTTTAGTTTATGACTGCCTATGTCATTTCTTGAGGTGCTAAAATGGCAGGCCAGTACAAAACCCCCCCAAATGACCCAATTTTGAAAAGTAGACACCCCAAGCAAATTGCTGAGAGGCATGTTGAGCCCATTGAATATTTATTTTTTTTGTCCCAAGTGATTGAATAATGACAGAAAAAAAAAATTTATAAAAAGTTGTCACTAAATGATATATTGCTCACACAGGCCATGGGCATATGTGGAATTGCACCCCAAAATACATTCAGCTGCATCTCCTGAGTATGGGGTACCACATGCGTGGGACTTTTGGGAGCCTAGCAGCGGACGGGGCCCCGAAAACCAATCACCGCCTTCAGGATTTCTAAGGGCGTAAATTTTTGATTTCACTCCTCACTACCTATCACAGTTTTGAAGGCCATAAAATGCCCAGATGGCACAAAATACCCCCAAATGACCCCATTTTGGAAAGTAGACACCCCAAGCTATTTGCTGAGAGGCATGTTCAGTCCATGGAATATTTTATATTTTGACACAAGTTGCGGGAAAGTGACAATTTTTTTTTTTTTTTTGCACAAAGTTGTCACTAAATGATATATTGCTCACACAGGCCATGGGCATATGTGGAATTGCACCCCAAAATACATTTAGCTGCTTCTCCTGAGTATGGGGATACCACATGTGTGGGACTTTTTGGGAGCCTAGCCGCGTACGGGCCCCAAAAACCAATCACCGCCTTCAGGATTTCTAAGGGTGTAAATTTTTGATTTCACTCTTCACTGCCTATCACAGTTTCGAAGGCCATGGAATGCCCAGGTGGCACAAAACCCCCCCAAATGACCCCATTTTGGAAAGTAGACACCCCAAGCTATTTGCTGAGAGGCATTGTGAGTATTTTGCAGCTCTCATTTGTTTTTGAAAATGAAGAAAGACAAGAAAAAACTTTTTTTTTTTCTTTTTTCAATTTTCAAAACTTTGTGACAAAAAGTGAGGTCTGCAAAATACTCACTATACCTCTCAGCAAATAGCTTGGGGTGTCTACTTTCCAAAATGGGGTCATTTGGGGGGGTTTGTGCCACCTGGGCATTCCATGGCCTCCGAAACTGTGACAGGCAGTGAAGAGTGAAATCAAAAATTTACGCCCTTAGAAAGCCTGAAGGCAGTGCTTGGTTTTCGGGGTCAGGTACGCGGCTAGGCTCCCAAAAACTCTCACACGTGTGGTATCCCCGTACTCAGGAGAAGCAACAGAATGTATTTTGGGGTGTAATTTCACATATTCCCATGGCATGTTTGAGCAATATATCATTTAGTGACAACTTTGTGCAAAAAAAAAAAAAAATTGTCTCTTTCCCGCAACTTGTGTCACAATATAAAATATTCCATGGACCCGACATGACTCTCAGCAAATAGCTTGGGGTGTCTACTTTCCAAAATGGGGTCATTTGGGGGGGGGGTTTGAACTGTCCTGGCATTTTATGCACAACATTTAGAAGCTTATGTCACACATCACCCACTCTTCTAACCACTTGAAGACAAAGCCCTTTCTGACACTTTTTGTTTACATGAAAAAATTAATTTTTTTTTTTGCAAGAAAATTACTTTGAACCCTCAAACATTATATATTTTTTTAAAGCAAATGCCCTACAGATTAAAATGGTGGGTGTTTAATTTTTTTTTTCACACAGTATTTGCGCAGCGATTTTTCAAACGCATTTTTGGGGAAAAAAACACACTTTTTTAAATTTTAATGCACTAAAACACACTATATTGCCCAAATGTTTGATGAAGTAAAAAAAAGATGATCTTAGGCCGAGTACATGGATACCAAACATGACATGCTTTAAAATTGCGCACAAACGTGCAGTGGCGACAAACTAAATGCATTTTTAAAAGCCTTTAAAAGCCTTTCTAGGTTACCACTTTAGATTTACAGAGGAGGTCTACTGCTAAAATTACTGCCCTCGATCTGACGTTCGCGGTGACATCTCACATGCATGGTGCAATTGCTGTTTACATTTGACGCCAGGCCGACGCTTGCGTTCGCCTTTGCGCGAGAGCAGGGGGGGACAGGGGTGCTTTTTTTTTTTTTTCTTTATTATTTTTTTGCTTTTTTATCTTATTTTTAACCACTTCCCGACCGCCGCACGACGATGTACGTCCTAAGTTTGAATGGGGATATCGTTGTTATGGCAGCAGCTAGCTGCCATAACCCCGGTATCCCCGTTTTCGTACGGCGGCCGGCTTTCAGATAAAAGTAGTCCCTGCGGCGGATTCGCCGCGAGATCACTTTTATCGATGGCGGGAGAGGGGCCCCCCCCTCCCGCCACGATCCGGTGCCCTCCGCCGCTTACCGGAGCCGTCGGCAGCGGCGGAGGCGATCGCGTCCTCTGCCGTGGTGTGTCTGGAGACGAGTGAGGCCAAGATGGCGCTCACTCGTCTCCATGACACTGCTGGGTGGAAGCGACGTCAAAACGTCACTTCCGTCCACGCCTCTTAAAAGCATATTTTTTCAAATGTCATTTTTCTAAATGACTTTTTTTTTTATTGCATTTTAGTGTAAATATGAGATCTGAGGTCTTTTTGACCCCAGATCTCATATTTAAGAGGTCCTGCCATGCTTTTTTCTATTACAAGGGATGTTTACATTCCTTGTAATAGGAATAAAAGTGACACAATTTTTTTTTTTTAAACAGTGTAAAAATAAATAAAATATTGTAAAATAAATAATAAAAATAAAAAAAAATTTTTTTTAAACCCCCCTGTCCCGATGAACTCGCACGCAGAAGCGAACGCATACGCGAGTAGCGCCCGCATATGAAAATGGTGGTCAAACCACACATGTGAGGTATCGTCGCGACCGGTAGAGCGAGAGCAATAATTCTAGCCCTAGACCTCCTCTGTAGCGCAAAATATGCAACCTGTAGAATTTTGTAAACGTCGCCTATGGAGATTTTTGAGGGTAAAAGTTTGACGCCATTCCACGAGCGGGTGCAATTTTCAAGCATGACATGTTGGGTATCAATTTACTTGGCGTAACATTATATTTCATAATATAAAAAAAAATTGGGATAACTTTACTGTTGTTTTATTTTTTTATTCAAAAAAGTGAATTTTTTCCCAAAAAAGTGCGCTTATAAGACCGCTGCGCAAATACGGTGCAAAAAAAAGTATTGCAATGACCGCCATTGTATTCTCTAGGGTGTTAGAAGAAAAACCATATATAATGTTTGGGGGTTCTAAGTAATTTTCTAGCAGAAAAACCTGTTTTAAACATGTAAACACCTAAAATCCAAAACGAGGCTGGTCCTTAAGTGGTTAAACTGTTCCTTTCATTTTTTTTTTTTTTAATCATTTTTATTGTTATCTCAGGGAATGTAAATATCCCCTATGATAGCAATAGGTAGTGACAGGTACTCTTTTTTGAAAAAATTAGGGGTCTATTAGACCCTAGATCTCTCCTCAGATGCCTCAAAGCATCTGACCACACCAAGATCGGTGTGATAAAATGCTTTCCCAATTTCCCAATGGCGCTGTTCACATCCGGCGAAATCTAAGTCATGAAATGCTCGTAGCTTCCGGTTTCTTAGACCATAGAGATGTTTGGAGCCACTCTGGTCTCTGATCAGCTCTATGGTCAGCTGGCTGAATCACCGGCTGCATTCTCAGGTTCCCTGTTGAGACAGGAGAGCCAGAGAAAAACACGGAAGACGGTGGGGGGCATTCCCTCCCACTGCTTGTAAAAGCAGTCTAGATGCTAATTAGCCGCTAGGATTGCTTTTACATGAAAGCTGACCGCTGGCTGAAAGGAATGATACCAAGATGATACCTAAACCTGCAGGCATCATTCTGGTATAACCACTCAAAGTCGTGAATGGCGTACCTGAAGACAAAAAAATGGTTAACAATAAAACACAGAAAACGGTAAAGTATAAAAAATTGCATACCTGAAAAGCAAACATGATAAAACATAATAACAATAAAACATTGCAGAATAGAATACAGTAAAAAAGAGCAGAACAATAGAGAGAGAATAGAGAGAGAGAGAACAAAAAACGACAACTATTTTTTTTTATTTTATATATATATATTTTTTTACACTTTTTTTGTAACTAACTTTTATAACTGTAACCGGTTCCAGGTTCGGGTCTCTCAAAATGCGATGGCATCTTGGGAGACCCTGTGAAAGTGTGTCCTAGTCTGTGCAATGCTGTACCCTACGCTAATACGCAACTAGTGAATGGTAGAGTTCAAAACATTCACCAATGCAAAAACCAGGATTGTCAAAACAGGAGGGACAATAATAACGGGTGTCACGCCTATATCCGCGCTTGCTGCAGACACAACATCTTTTTTGGGGGGGTTCGCTGGGTAGTGGTAGTCGGGAGGACATAAAAATGCCTCTCATGCAGCCGACTGCATTTGGTTGGGGATGTGAATGGGGGAAGTACGGGCGCTGCAGAAGTGGTGGGTTCCCAATTAGGATTGGCGAATGCAGCAGGAAGGGCACTATGGGCACGACGGGGCTGTGTTTGTCTTCTTCTTGGTGGCAGCGGGACACTACTTGTGCTTGCCACCTCACCAGCTTGAACTGCACTTATGGGACTCGCCACGTCACCAAGTGTTACTGCAGTGCTGGTTTGACTACGACCGGGGTGTACTAGGCCACTGGTGCTTGCCAGTTCACCAAAACGCTACCAAAAAGGCCTGACTCTGCGAACGCTGCAGTTATGCGTTTAGTGTTTTGTAAGTGACGGTGATCGATCGATACTGCACTTGGGTGGGCTGGGCTGGGCCGGGCGGAGGGGCAAAACACAGGTGCTAGCAGGTATCTGGGCTGATCCTGCTAACACTGTGTTTTTGGGAACCCTAAACTGCTGGGGACGCTAGTATAGATCTGATCGGATCAGATATTGATCCGTTCAGATACTATACCACTAAGGGAGGCGTATGCTGCGTGCGTGGGTGTTAGCGGTACTGGCGCTAACCTGACGCTGCCTGGGGCTGGTGCTTGCCAGTTCACCAAAACGCTACCAAAAAAACTGTTAGCGATCCCAGGGATCAGGCCTGACTCTGCGAATGCTGCAGTTATGTGTTTAGTGTTTTGTAAGTGACAGTGATCGATACTGCACTTGGGTGGGCTGGGCGGAGGGGCAAAACACAGGTGCTAGCAGGTATCTGGGCTGATCCCGCTAACACTGCGTTTTTGGGAACCCTAAACTGCTGGGGACGCTAGTATAGATCTGATCGGATCAGATATTGATCCGATCAGATAATATACCACTAAGGGAGGTGTACGGTGCGTGCATGGGTGTTAGCGGTACTGGCGCTAACCTGACGCTGCCTGGGGCTGGTGCTTGCCAGTTCACCAAAATGCTACCAAAAAAACTGTTAGCGATCGCAGGGATCAGGCCTGACTCTGCGAATGCTGCAGTTATGTGTTTAGTGTTTTGTAAGTGACAGTGATCGATACTGCACTTGGGTGGGCTGGGCGGAGGGGCAAAACGCAGGTGCTAGCAGGTATCTGGGCTGATCCCGCTAACACTGCGTTTTTGGGAACCCTAAACTGCTGGGGACGCTAGTATACATCTGATCGGATCAGATATTGATCCGATCAGATACTATACCACTAAGGGAGGCGTATGCTGCGTGCGTGGGTGTTAGCGGTACTGGCGCTAATCTGACACTGCCTGGGGCGACGCATATTACCGCCGGGCGATCAGGGGGCTAAACCTTTATTCGGTAATAAACGGCGGGTTCTCTGACACTATAAAAAATAAACAAACTAACCAGCGTCACCCGTAACAGTTATACGGTGATCAGTGGTGAAAGGGTTAACTAGGGGGCAATCAAGGGGTTAAAACATTTATTAGGTAGTATATGGGGGTCCCTGTCGCTATAAAACGCTGACGGCGAACCTAAATATTTACGTCCCTAACTAGCGTCACCAGTGACACCAATACAGCGATCAGAAAAATGATCGCTTAGTGACACTGGCAACAGGGGGTGATCAAGGGGTTAAAACTTTATTAGGGGGGTTAGGGGGGTATCCTAGACCTAAAGGGGGCTAACAGTAACTGCCCTAACACAGTAACTGTCACAAACTGACACCATGCAGTAATCAGAAAAAAAAACTGCTTGGTGTCAGTGTGACAGGGGGGGGGGTTAGGGGGTGATCAGGGGGTAAAGGGGGGTGTTTTGTGTGCCTGGCATGTTCTACTGTGTGTGTGTTGTGCGCTCACATTGAAGTCTTCTCTCCTCGGCGCCGGAACGGAAAGTACAGAGCCGAGGAAAGATGACATCATTTCCTTTGCTGCTGTTTAGCATACAGCAGCAAAGGAATGATTTGATTGGCCGGCGGCGATCGCCAGGGGGGGGCCACGAACGGATGGTCTCCCCCTCATCTCTGATCACTGTTGGTCAGAAGCGGACGTGATTCTGCCTGCCCGTGCCATTCTGCCGACGTACATCGGCGTGAGGCGGTCCTTAAGTGGGTAAACTAATAACACACAAAGAATTAAATGTTACCATGTTTTTATTGAACACACCATGTAAACATTCACAGTGCAGGTGGAAAAAGTATGTGAACCCCTAGACTAATGAGATTTCCAAGAGCTAATTGGAGTGAGGTGCCAGCCAACTGGAGTCCAATCAATGAGATGAGATTGGAGGCGTTGCTTACAGCTGCCCTGCCCTATAAAAAATACACACCAGTTCTGGGTTTGCTTTTCACAAGAAGCATTGCCTGATGTGAATGATGCCTTGCACAAAAGAGCTCTCAGAATACCTACGATTAAGAATTGTTGACTTGCATAAAGCTGGAAAGGGTTATAAAAGTATCTCCAAAAGCCTTGCTGTTCATCAGTCCATGGTAAGACAAATTGTCTATAAATGGAGAAAGATCAGCACTGCTGCTACTCTCCCTAGGAGTGGGCGTCCTGTAAAGATGACTGCAAGAGCACAGTGCAGTCTGCTCAATGAGGTGAAGAAGAATCCTAGAGTGTCAGATAAAGACTTACAAAAGTCTCTGGCATATGCTAACATCCTTGTTAGTGAATATACGATACGTAAAACACTAAACAAGAATGGATTTCATGGGAGGATACCACTGCTGTCCAAAAAAAACATTGCTGCACATTTACAGTTTGCACAAGAGCACCTGGATGTTCCACAGGAGTACTGCAAAATATTTTATGGACAGATGAAACCAAAGTTGAGTTGTTTGGAAGAAACACACAACACTATGTGTGGAGAAAAAGAGGCACAGCACACCAACATTAAAACCTCATCACAATTGTGAAGTATGGTGGTGGGGGCATCATGGTTTGGGGCTGCTTTGCTGCGTCAGGGCCTGGAGGGATTGCTATCATTGAAGGAAAAATGAATTCCCAAGTTTATCAAGACATTTTGCAGAATAACTTAAGGCCAACTGTCCACCAGCTGAAGCTCAACAGAAGATGGGTGTTGCAACAGGACAACGGCCCAAAGCATAGAAGTAAATAAACAACAGAATGACTTAAACAGAAGAAAATACGCCTTCTGGAGTGCCCCAGTCAGAGTCCTGACCTCAAACCCGATTGAGATGCTGTGGCATGACCTCAAGAAAGCGATTTACACCAGACATCCCAAGAATATTGCTGAACTGAAACAGTTCTGTGAAGAGGAATAGTCAAGAATTACTCCTGACCGTTGTGCACGTCTGATCTGCAACTACAGGAAACGTTTGGTTGAAGTTATTGCTGCCAAAGAAGGTTCAACCAGTTTTTAAATCCAAGGGTTCACATACTTTTTCCACCTGCACTGTGAATGTTTACATGGTGTGTTCAATAAAAACATGGTAACATTTAATTCTTTGTGTGTTATACGTTTAAACAGACTGTCATTGTCTATTGTTGTTACTTAGATGAGGATCAGATCACATTTTATGACCAATTTTTGCAGAAATCCATATCATTCCAAAAGGGTTCACATACTTTTTATTGCAACTGTATATGACCATTTAAGACCCAAAAATAAAATAATAATAATAATAATAATAATAATAATAATAATAATAATAAATAAATAATAAAATAAAAATAAAATAAAGATACAAATACAAATAAATTTACAAACAAAAAAAGATAAAAATAAAAATAACTAAAAATAAAAATAGGGGTAAATGAGAATAAAAAATTCATGACATAACAGAAAAATGAAAAAAATGAAAAAAAAAATGGAAAAATAAAATGAAAAAGAATATAAAAAAGGAATATGAAAAATATATAACAAAAAAAAACAAAATAAATAAGAATGGTGTATAATAAAAATAAAAATAAAATAAAATTATTATTAATCTAATAATCTTCTATAAAGCAATTGATATCCAGTTCTACATACAACCCATTTGGTTTCATATTATTCAATTTAAAAATCGAGTAAGTTACATTATGCAATATTTCCCTGCGTAAAATTGAATTTCTCAAAATTTTGATCTACTTTGTCTAAAGCGTAAAATTTCAGGTGTCATGGGTCTCTGTTATGTGCGTGCCTAAAGTGCTTTGAGACAATATGGTGTCTAAACCCCTTCTTTATATTTCTAATATGTTCCCCTATCTGTCAGGGCTGGGCTCAGCCCTTCCTTCTCTGAGCTGGCCACTCAGCTGTCGGCTAATTGCCAGCTCCTATCTCTTCATAGTTACTCAGCTGTTGATGATATCCTGCTTGTCAGTCCTGCCTACTTAAGCCGTCCAGTCCAGAGGATCTCTGCCTTCACCTTGGTCAACATCACAGAAACTATCTCCTGTGATCCTATTCAAGACTTGCTTTGCTGACATCCCTTCTGGCTCCAGATCCAGCTTGCTGTTCCACTACATTGTTCCCTGACTTCTGGCTTGGCTGACTATCCGTTTTGTTCTTTTTGCTTTTATTATTAAACAAGTGTGATTTAACTGTACTTCTGTCTTGGCCTGATTTCATGGTTTCTGACAGTAGGCGAAGGCCATGAATTCAGAAGATGAAGTTAATCCACTTGTTGGTAATATTTTTTCCAGATTGGATGAACTGGATCACCGCATGTATCACTTTGCCATGGCGTTACAAACACTCCTGAGTCGCACAGCTCACCTGGAATCTCCCACTGTGGCCGCCACGGTACAACCTATGTTACAGGCCAACCTTGCTGCTGCTCCATTCTCTGTGCAGGCACCCGCCTCGAGTATTACCTCTATAAGATGTATGTCTGGTTCTGCTCCGCTTCCCCAACGATTTGGGGGTGATCCAGTCCAATGCAGAGGGTTTCTCAACCAGGTTGAGATATACTTTGAGATGCTGCCCCAGGCGTTTCCCACGGACAGAAGCAAAGTAGGTTTTGTGATATCTTTGCTTTCTGAGAGAGCCTTGGCCTGGGCAAACCCTCTATGGTAGATGCAAAAACCTATTGTCTTGAGCTACCCTGAGTTTGTGGCTTCATTTAAAAGGGTATTTGAATTTCCCGCATACACAGCTTCTGCTGCCAAGTGCCTCATGTCCATCGAACAGAGTACGAGAACTGTTGCCGACTACGCCATTGAATTCCGTACTCTGGCAGCAGAGATTGTGTAGAACAATGAGGTCCTTGTGGCTGCTTTTCCTCATGGTCTCCTGGATACCATCAAGGATGAGATAGCAGCCCAAGATATACCCACTGAGCTAGAGAAGTTGATCAGGTTTGCCATCTTCATTGACTCCAGACTCAGAGAAAGACTTTCTTTTAAGGAGCGCTTGTGGAAGCTTCCTGTACGTTTGTCTCTGAGCTTTGCAGTGCCACCCGTCCCTCCCTTACCTCCCATGCCTCCTGGTACCGAGTCGGTCAGTGAAGGTGAACCCATGCATTTGGGTTTCACGCGTCTCTCTGTGGATGAGAGAACCTTTAGGAGGAAAGAGAGATTGTGCCTTTATTGTGGCCAGGCAGGTCACTTTTTGAAGTCTTGTCCTACCTGTCCAGGGAATGCCCAAACCTTGAGGTCCTGTCATGAACAGACCTTAGGTGGCGTTGTTTCATCCCCAGTTATCCAGAAGGATAAGCCCTTGGTTTCGGTCACCCTTTCTTGGGCTCAGTTGTCCGTCGAGATACAGGCTCTTATCGACTCTGGGGCTGTAGGCCTGTTCATTGATGCTGCCTTTGTATCGAAGCACTCGATTCCGCTGCAGCTGCGTGACACTCCACTTGCCATTGAGGCTCTTGATGGGGGACCTCTACAGCCTGCCCATGTGACTCATGAGATGATTCTATTGTCCATGGCCGTAGGGGCTCTTCACCATGAGATAATTCAATTCCAAGTTATTTCCTCACCTAAGTTTCCGCTGGTTATTGGTTATCCTTGGTTACAGAGGCACAACCCCTCTTTTGGTTGGCTCCGTGCTGAGGTTCTCTCCTGGTCACCACAATGCAGTGAGGCATGCTTTCAGAAGGTAGCCAAGGTCCTGTGCAACTCTTCACTCTCCTCCCAGCCAGAGTACCTCCCCGAGTACCTCGATTTTAGTGATGTCTTTCACAAGGGTCAGACCAGTAGTTTGCCTCCACACCGGCCGTATGATTGCGCAATTGACTTCTAACCTGGTGCCATACCCCCTTGTGGCTGGGTTTACCCTTTGATGGCCTTGGAGGATAAAGCCATGGAGGAGTATGTTGCAGACACACTTTCTCAAGGTTTCATTCACAAATCCTCGTCTCCTGCTGGTGCTAGTTTCTTCTTTGTGAAGAAGAAGAGTGGTGAACTGAGACCTTGTATTGATTATAGGGGTCTAAATTGTTTCAATTGTTAAGAATGCCTATCCGATTCCATTAAATATGGAATTATTTGACCGCCTCAACGGTTTTCACAAAGGTTGATTTGAGAGGGGCATACAATCTTGTGAGGATTTAGGAGGCTGACGAGTGGAAAACTGCGTTTAATACCAGAACAGGCCATTATGAGTACCTCTTAATGCCTTTTGGCCTTTGTAACGCCCCGGAAGTTTTCCAGGAATTTATTAAAAATATCCTCAGAGATTTGTTGCAGTTATGCTTGGTGGTTTATCTCAATGATATCCTCATATTTTCCAAGTCCCTGGAAAGCCACCACACAGATGTCTGTCATGTGCTTCAGAAATTAAGAGAGAACACTCTCTATTGTAAACTGGAGAAGTGCGAGTTCCCTCGTGAACAGGTTAAATTCCTGGGTTATGTAATTTCCACTGCTGGTTTTTGGATGGACCCAGAGAAACTTTTGGCAGTTCTACAGTGGCCCCGACCTGTGGGTTTACATACTATGCAGCGTTCCCTGGGCTTTGCCAACTATTATCGGAAGTTTATTCGTAACTACTCGTCTCTGGTCAAGCCCCTGACTGATATGACCAGAAAGGACAGTAACCCACAGAGCTGGTCTCCAGAGTGGATTAAGGCCTTTGAGAGTCTCAAGACTGCCTTTGTTTCTGCTCTTGTGTTGGCACATTCTGATCCTACGTTACCCTTTATCCTTGAGGTTGATGCTTCTGAGACTGGTGTTGGCACCCTTTTGTCTCAACGTCCTACCTCTGAGTGCGCTATGCATCCTTGTTGCTACTTTTCCAAGAAATTGTCACCTGCAGAGTGTAATTATGAGATTGGTGACAGAAAGCTGTTGGCGATCATTTTAGCCCTGAAAGAATGGAGACATCTCCTCGAAGGTACCAGTGTGACGGTTCTCATTCTTACTGACCATAAGAATCTCACATTTTTGTCTGAGGCTAAACGCCTCTTTCCCAGAAGGGTGCGATGGGCTCTTTTCTTGTCAAGTTTCAATTACATTGTCTCATTCTTACCCGGTACTAAGAATGTAAGGGCTGACGCCTTGTCACGACAATTTTCCTCCACTTCCAAGTTGGAGTTGGTTCCGGTTCCTGTGATTCCCCCTGATCGTATTCTGGCTATGGTTCGCACCATCTCTCTCTTCTCCTTTGGGTGCCAAAATTAATGCTGCTCAGGTCCATGCTCCTCCTGCGAGACCTTGTGACCGCTGCTTTGTCCCAGAGAGTTTCAGTACTGCCGTGCTCCAGACTTACTATTCTCCCAAGGCTGCTGGCTACTCTGGGAAGAATCAAAACTTTTGGACCATTTCCCAACAAGTCTACATGCTGATGTAACTGCCTTCGTAGCTGCCTGTTCCATGCGTGCTCAGAGTAAGACTCCACAACACCTTCGGGTGGGCCTCCTACAATCCATACCCAATGGAGAGAGGCCCTGGACCCACCTGTCTATGGATTTCATTGTGGAACTCCCAGGGCAACACAGTTATCCTTATGGTGGTTGACCGGTTCTCAAAGATGTGTCATTGTATTCCACTTAAGAAGTTGCCCACTTCTAAGAAACTGGCTTCCATTTTTGCTCTGGAGACCTTTCGCTTACATGGGCTACCTAAGGTGATTGTCTCGGACAGGGGTAGTCAGTTTGTGTCCCGGTTCTGGTGAGCCTTTTGTGCATAGTTGGGAATTCAGCTTGCTTTCTCCTCTGCGTATCACCCGCAGTCTAATGGGGCCAAAGAACGAGCCAATCAGTCCTTGAAGAAATTCCTACGTTGCTATATTTCTGATCATTATAACAACTGGTCAGACTTATAACCGTGGGCAGAGTTTGCTCACAACAGTGCCTTGAATTCTGATTCTGCTATTTTAGCTTTGGTGTGTTTGATTGGAATTCCATTGTTTTTCTTGTTCCTTTATTAGTAATTCCGCAGGGTTTACATTTGCCACACCTATAAAGGCCCTTATGGTCAAAGAAGGTTACCATCTTTTTTGGGGGGTCAGGTACATTTTTCACAATCCATCTCTAATTCTCCTCGCCTTTCTGTAGATGAACTTAGGTTTGGATGGTAGAATGGCCAATTTATTTTTACAATTCCCTCTAGGTCCCTGTATTCTGTTTCAAATCCCGTTATAAATGCTACTTTATTTTTCTCTATTTTCTTAATTATTTTTTCTAGCAATAAAATATCTCTGTTCAGACTTCCTACTTTATCTCTGGTATACTCCAAGTCTCTCCTTTCATAGCCCTTGTCCACAAATCTTTTGATTAGGACACTTATTTGTGCAAGATAGTCTCCCATCAGGTCACAATTACGCCTAATTCTTTTTTTTTTTTTTCACATCAGTGAATATCATTAGAGGGTTGAATCAGCTCAACGTTCATTAACTGTTGCCTTCTCAAGTTCACATCATTGTGGTATATGCTTTTCCTCTTTTCCAATTATGAAAACACAACTTAAACTTTATTACAATAACTTACTATTACTAATAACCCCTATCTACTATATGCTCATATACACCGTTTTAATCAAACTGGGCACCAAGGAGTGAAAGGACCTTATCTCTTACTAAGTATGGTTGGTGGAATAGTAATGCAGTAAGAGTGCAGCATACCATCTCTAATAAATAAAAAAATTTAAAAAAAGAAGATACTAGTGGGCTCCCCACGCCCACCACCTACTGTCGAAGCCCGTAGTGTACAAACCAATAAGAGATCATGGTTCCACCCTTCCCCTCCTCCCCCCAATCAACCCCCCCCTTACCCAAGCATCACATAAGTTAATTACAAACCAAAAAAAAAAAGAAAAAAAATTAACAACCATTCTTCTATTAACTGAAATTAGACTTAACAAAAACCACCACTCTAAGGCACCTGTTGCAATCAGGAGTTTCTATATCCTACCAGGCTGACTGAGTGAAACTATAGCCCGCTCTATTGCTCCTTGAACTCACCATTGAGGGCAGCCTACCTTTTCCACCCACGGCCTCCAAATTCTATCAAATTCCTGGAGGTTGCTTCTCCTAGTATACTCCAATCTTTCCCTACACAGGATTTCGCTAAGAGTAGCTATCCAATCTTTCACGGACGGGGGTCCTTTAATTGCCATCTTAATGCTATCATTTTCCTGGCTTGAAACAAGCCTCTCACGATGGCCAGTGTGGTACTCATCCACTCCCCCTTCACCCACCTATACTCCAAAATACATACCGTAGCTTCCCTCTCCACTAAGGTGCCAAAAATGTCACTCAGGCTATTAGTCACCCCCTCCCAGTACCGGAACAGCTTGGGGCACCTCCAGAACATGTGGATGAGAACCCCTGTCCCCCGGAACCTGGGACAGCTATCATTGGGCCTTCTGCCAAACTTAAAGAGACGTTTAGGTGTATGATAGGCTCTATTTAGCAACATCAAATGCGAGATCTTCTGTGGGGGGGAAACCGAAACCGAAGGCCCTAACTCCAGAATCCTCTTCCATTGTTCCTGGGTCATAACTCCTACATCCCCTTCCCATTTAGCTCTTACACCTTGGAGTAATCCCCCACTATTATCTGAGTTACTTAGATGTCCATAAATCTTAGATATTAGCCCCCTAGTAGGAGCTACTTGGAGTACGCTTTGAAATAGAGGCATTTCGCTCCACCTCAAAGTCTGGTCCTTAAATTGAGCTTTCAGGGCATGTTCTAACTGATAATACCAAAAGAGGGAGCTTTGTGGTAACTTAAATTCCCTTACCAACTCGGGGAAATTCTTTAGGGTATTGCCTGTGTAAAGTTGTCTTAGTCTATTAATACCAAGATTCTCCCACTCACTAATTTTTCCAATTTTTAGCATTTCCTGTAAGTTACGATTGTTCCAGATAGGGGTAAAATCTGTTAGCCCCTCATACCTCATCAGTTTCTTAACTGTTTTCCAAAGCCTAATTGATTGTTGGAAATTCATGGTGAAACATGTCTGCCTCCAAGGCTTCAATTAGCGTATTATGTCGGGCGCTTGTTAATAGGAGCCTACCGTTTGGGGTGCCTCCTTCTGGAATCCCGCACCCCATTAACTGCTGCAATTGAGTTGAGAGGAAGTAACGCTCTGGGTGTGGGAGGGCAAAGCCCCCATCCCGAGTGGGGAGCTGAAGTACTTGTAGACGTATCCTGGCTTGTCTCCCCTTCCATATCAGTTCCCTGAAAAGGCCCTCAATTCTTTTGAACCAACTTTGCAAATCCACACTGGAGAATTGTGCAGGACATACAGCAGTTGTGGCATCCAAATCATTTTTATTAAGCTACATCTTCCTGCAATTGACAAGGGGAGGCGTCTCCATATACCTCATGGATCAGCTTATGAATGACTCTATTCAGTCTGACTGCCAAAACCTTGGCCAGGATTTTGGCATCAGTGCATAAGAGGGAAATTGGCCTATAAGCAGCCACATCTAGGGGGTCTTTCCCATCTTTTGGTATCACTATAATTGTTGCCTCTAACATTGATGCAGGCAGCTGTCCCCCCTTTAGTGCCCCCCCAGTGCATTCAGCAGCTCGGGGATTAATACTTCACCGTAATATTTATAGGCCTCAACTGGGAGACCGTCGGATCCAGGCGACTTAAGGCTTGCCATGCTAACTATTAAGTGTTGTAATTCTGCAATTGTTATTGGGGTTTCTAGTAAGTCCCTTTCCTCATGTGATATGGCCGGAAACGCCAGCTCCCCCATGAAGCCCTCCAACATACCTTCCTTTCCTTTTTTCTGAGAAATATACCTATTTATAATAGTCCCTAAAGGTTTGTACTATTTTTGGGGTACTTGATAGTATATCTCCTCCCCGAGATCTAATAGCGAAGACCGAGGATGGAGCAGTATTGGATTTCACCAGCTGCGCCAACAGCCTACCCACCCTCTCGCCCTCCACCAAAGATGTCCGTCTCTGAAGAAGACGCCTAGTCTCTGCTTTCTGCATGATAATTAGCTTATACGCTTGTTGTTTATCTTGCCATGCTAATTCCTTCTCAGGGGTTGGATTTCTAATATAGTTATTTTCGGCCTCAAGTGCTTCCCTTAGGGAATTCTCTTCCTCACTCCTAACCTCCTTATTAAATTTGGCCATCTGCTGTATTAGTACACCCCTAAGGAACGCCTTAAGGGCGTCCCATAGCACAGCGGGCGATACAGCTCCCTAAATGAATCCTACAAACTCTCTCAGAGTAGGGAGAACCCCATCCGACTTTTTAAAAACTTCAAACCAGTGCGGACTTATTCTCCATTCCTTACGAGGTCTATTCCCACCAAGATTCAATGTAGCCACCACGGGGGAGTGGTCTGAGATACCTCTTGGCCCATATAGAATATTTTCTGATATCTGAAGTGCTCTGTCATTCCCCAGGACCAGGTCTATCCTTGAGAGCGCTGGATGTGACACTGAGCGACAAGAATATTGTAACCAACCCGGGTTCCGCACCCTCCACAAATCCACTAACCCCACTTCGTCCAGAAACTGACATAAACGACTCTTCTCCATATGCTCTGGGAGGATTCGTACAGGGAATCTATCCAACCTCCTGTCTAAGATCTCGTTAAAGTCCCCCACTGCTATAATCGGCACCTCTTTTTTGTCAAGCAGAAATTCATTCAGTTTGAGCATAACATCCAGGTTAAAAGGTGGAGGGATGAATATATTTGCCACCACATACATAACACTGTCAATAGAGCAACAAAGAAAAATATAATGACCCAATTCGTCTATACTGGATTGCCTGCAGGAAAATTTTACCCCAGATTTCACCAAGATACTTACACCCCTACTGTAAGAGGAGTGGATCGCATGGAAATGGCATTGAAATTTTTGCGTCTGTAACAGCTGGGCTGTATCTTTGGATAGGTGAGTTTCCTGCAGGCAGACCAGATCTACCCCATAACTCTCCATCAGAGAGAGTACTGCCAGCTTTTTGAGCGGTGTCCCCAGACCCCTAACGTTCCAGGATCCTATTTTCACTGTTTTAGCTTGCATCTAGATACGGGGAAATATAAAATGCCCTGACGGGTACCACTATATAAAACTAAATTCTTTACAGAATAAAATGTATGCACCCTCCTACCCCAAAAAGTGGTTTTAACCAGTGGAGTCTGTGCTTCTTCTTCCCACTTAAACATCAAAAACTCTAAATAGTGTATTCAACATAGCCACACAACTGTGTGCACCAACCCCCCCACCTCCAACCCCCAGATGACAGGGAGCACTGGCAAGGGACAAAAAAAAAACGCATATATTTCCCAATAGTTTAGTATATCCCGAGGCTAACACACCCCCTCCAGCCCTCTACAAGGTGCTTAAAATGTTCTCTCTATTATCATCCAGCCACTTCTCCACGCCAGCTGGAGAGTCAAAAAACAGGGTTCCCCCCAAAGCTGTTACACGTAGCCTAGCTGGGTACAGAAGGGCATATGGGAGCTTACATTTTTGTAGGGTGCGCTTTGACTGAATAAATTCCGCTCTACACCTCTGCAAGTCTGGCGAGAAATCGGAATAAAAAGATATTTTAGCCCCCTTGAAGAAAACATCTCCTGCCTCCCTCGTTTTACGAAGCAGCGCCACTTTGTCCTTATAATTAAGAAACCTCATGAGTAAAGGTGAAGGGGACCCTGTGGGCTCTTACAATTGCAAATGAAGTTGAGAATGATTCTTTCCCAAACAGTTCCTCCAGCCACTTTTCTAGGAATCCGATCGGGTTATCACCCTCGCTTCTTTCCAGTAACCCTACCAGCCACACATTGTCCCTTCGACTCCTCCTATTCTCCATTTCATCCAATTTGGAAGCTTGCTTGGATATCTGTTCCTTCATCCATTTCATTTCTTTAATTAGTGGGGATATGTCATCTTCAAGCACGCCAACTCTTTCTTCCAGTGCTGTTGTTCTCTCTGCAGTTTTCTGTAGGTCTTGCCTGACTAGTAGTAAATCCGCTTTTACTCCCTTCACCTGTTCACAGAGTTCTTTAAGTGAGCTGTTGCATATCCCTACTGCCATAAATACATCCGTTAAAGTTGTCTCTTTTTCTAGGGGCAAGTTTGAGTCAGTTATTACATCTATATTTACATTTATGTTTTGATCGCTTGGCCCCGGTCCTTTATTGCTGTGCGTTTTGGTTAGCTGAGCCACCGAGGCAGCACCGGATGGCTGTGACTGAGGCTGGGCCTGGCCCTGACATTTCCCAACCAGTGCCCCCCCTGTTGTGTTTTCAACTGTGACCCCTTCTTTGGGGGTGTCAAAGCGGGGGTATGAGCATATTGCTCTAGTTTTGCTGCTGCTGACGCTGCTGCTGTAAGCCGCAAATTTTTTTCTTTAGAAGAATGTAGATTCTACATCATGTACTCTTTAGCAACAGGTTGGTAACCTGTCAGAATTCCAATGAAAAAAAAAAAAAAAAAAAGGGACTGTACACCTACCCGCCCGCTATGCAAAGGCGACACCACTGCACTTTAAGATGACCGGCATAAACCAGCTCCCACCGCTCAGATGCACCCCAACCGAGTCAGTAGTAGATGCTGCCCCCCCAGCAAACTTCACCGTTAGAGCAGGTTATAGATCAGGTTGTGGAACCGCACTATATAACGTACAGTTATCAGGGCGCCACTGGCTGAAGTGCTCTCCAATTTACAAAGAATGGTTGGCACAGCTGTATTAGACTCTAACCGTGTGTGGTAAGTAAGGTGTAGTTACAAGAGAGAACCGACAGTCACCCACACATGCAGCCCTCACGGCTGACAAGAATGTCTGATGCTTTAGCAGGTAGCTTTATAATCAGTAATTGGGGGGTTTTGCAGGTGTTTAAAAACGCCCAGGAAAAGCCCCCACAGCTCCAGGTCCTGGAGCCAGTAAATGCACAGGGAGAGCAATTTATACGTAGTGTATTAAGTTTTTACTGCTCACACTTAGGCTTTGTGGGAGCAAAAACTGTCCATTTAACAGAAGCTGTACTGCAACATACGGCAACATGTAATACTTGTATTGCATACATAGTTGCGTACAGAGGGTCATTTACTATACAGGTGTGAAGATCCTCCCGAACTCTAGATGTCAGTGTGCCCATGCACGAGTGGGGGGCACTGATTACAGCCCGCCAGCTCTCACCTCTCTCGAACCGCTACTGAGTACCTCTCATCAGCCAGTATGGAGTGATGTCACTCCCGGGAGTTTCTCCGACACCCCCAGCTAGCGGCGATTGAAGGAGACTAGGGGGAGGAGTAGAAAGAGACCTGATACCCGGTCCCCTCTCCTCACTCTTCCACACTGTCCATCCACCGAGCGCACACCTCCATGAAGACTCTGCACCGCTGGGAAAGTCGCCCGAGCATCCGCGAGAGAAGAGTAGAGTGGAGGCGGGGGGGAGCACACAGCGTCCTCGCGCTCACTCACTCCATGCCACAACACAGCTCACCCCCGTCCATCCGGTCACTGCCTAATTCTGATGAATTGGCCTTTGGGTATTGCTCTTTTCCATTGGGGAAGATGGCAACTGCTAAAAGGAATGTACCGATTATGGTCTGTATCCTTGAAGTGCGTTCTGGTGTTTAACTGCCCCCCGTTTTTGAAAATCTCCAGATCTAGGAAGTTGATGGTTGTTTGGTGTACATTTACAGTAAACCTAATACCATATTCGTTTGCGCTTATGTGTTTTACTTATTTATTTAGATCATCCTGGCTGCCTTTCCAGACAATCAGTATATTGTCTTTAAATCTTTTGTACACCTGTCTGTGTGGCCAGCACTTTCAAAATATCTCCTCCTTCTCCCATTTATTTAGGAATATGTTGGCCACACTTGGAGCATATTTATTACCCATGCCCACACCCTTTATTTGTTTGTAATACTTATGTTTATGCAAAAAGAAATTGTTCCCCATAGCCATCCTCATGCCCTCCAATATGAATCTTGATGATGGCTGTTTGCTTCTTAAGAGATCCTAAAAATAATGTGGAGATGCAAGGAGTGATTACTGGCATTCAATTGGGAAATCTTCAGGCATGCCTATATGAGTGGAGGAGTTAACCCAACATAAACCAAAGGCGTCTTTTTACCTTGTTTCTGGTGAGTGTCCATTTTAGAAGGTGGTAGTGTTTCACGAATTGGTGAAAGTTTTCCAATCACGGATGTGGATTTGTGCACGTGGGATTCGGATAACCATCTTTTGAAGAGGATTATTGGGACTGTTTTTTGTTTAACACATGATTTTTTTTATATTGTTTTCTTGATTAAGAAGGATTACTTTCTTTATAATATTGCAGTTCACTAAATATGCACTTTATTTGAATTCATGATGATGAATCACTGATAAAGATTGATTTTGATATGTGGTAAGATAAATATACTATTCAGGGCCAGTGCAGTTACACCTTTTTCTGTAACAAGATATAAAAAAAATAACACTGATTTATTAGATTTTGCTAATAAGGATGAACATAAAAAAGCTTATTCACACTCTTAGATAACATTTACTTGAACTTGATTTACTTGATTCTGAAATCGTTTTTAAAAAATGTTTTGAGAGACAGGGCTGGGTTGACATTAGAGGGATTTATAGTGATTAGACTGGTTTCATAATGACAAGGTATGAGTGAATATGTCTTGGTTTGGTTCATAGGGTGTTGATCTAATCCACTGTCTAAGCCAAAAATTGCAAACGTAAAACAGAACTCCACTTGAATCTAGAAAGTTTGAATCTTGAAATTTAAATTGTGAAATAACCCTTCGCAACACATGTGATTTTAGGGAGTATCACTTAATCTTTACATGTTTACCCCTTGCCAACCAGCCGCCGTCATTTTACTGCGGCAGGTCGGCCGCCGTCATTTTACTGCGGCAGGTCGGCCGCTCGTGGGATCGGATTGCAGATGCGCGCATGCGGCTGCACAGCAGAGGTGCCAATGCTTGTGGCCAATGGTCACGATGACCGCCAGCCACAAGCGATCGTGGGCACGAGAGGCAGAACAGGGAAGTGTGTGTGTAAACACACAAATCCTTCTTCTGTTCTGTGAGGCATGACAGATTGTGAGTTCCTATTAGCTCGGAACCACGATCCGTCACTTCCTCTAGGTCAGTCCCCTCCCACTACAGTTAGAAACACACTCAGGGAACACAGTTAACCCCTTGATCGCCCCCTAGTGCTAACCCCTTCCCTGCCAGTGACATTTTTACAGTAATCAGTGCATTTGTATAGCACTGATAGCTGTATAAATGCCAATGGTCCTAAAAATGTGTCAAAAGTGTCCGATGTGTCCGCCATAATGTCGCAGGCCCTAGTAAAAAAAATATATAATAAAAATGGTATAAATCTATCCCCTATTCTGTAGACACTATAACATTTGCGCAAACTAATAAGTATACGCTTATTGCGATTTTTTTACCAAAAATATGTAGAAGAATACATATCGGCCTAAACTGAGAAAGAATTAGCTTTTTTTTAAAAAAAATGGGGATATTTATTATAGCAAAAAGTACAAAATATTGCATTTTTTTCAAATTTGCCGTTCTTTTTTTGTTTATAGTGCAAAAAATAAAAACCGCAGAGATGATCAAATACCACCAAAAGAAAGCTCTATTTGTGGGAAAAAAAGGACGTCAATCTTGTTTGGGTACAACATTGCACAACCGCGCAATTGCCTGTTAAATTGACGCAGTGCCAAATCACAAAAAATGGCCGCTCATTCAGCAGCCAAATCTTCGAGGGTTGAAGTGGTTAATGCATGTTAATCATCCTGAAGCCAATTGTGGCTGCCCGTGTGGTTTTAAACTTTTGTATGGGTTTTAAAAAAACGTTTGCATTTAAAAACTGTATACATTTTTAGTGAGTTATGTCATTGTTGGTTTGGTTGCCTTTTGACCTCCCACAGAGGTCAAAAGGAACAAATACAATTTCATTAGGGATGGTGGCAACCTCTTTCCAAAGCAGAGTGAACATTAGCAATTCTTTCAAATTAATTCTGGCTAATATGGAAGATATAAAAAGGTCATGAGGAGCTGGGCGTTGCAATGGGAAAATGTACCAATGCAAGGAAAATTTAAAAAACTACTGTACATTGGGAAGAGGGTCCACCTTTTAATGCGATTTCTAGGGTGATATGAAAAAAAAAAACCCTGGTCCTTTACATTTAAATTATATGCTTGATGCTTTTAAGTTATATGTTGTGTTACAGAACAGTATGATTCACAAGGACAACATCAGCAACAATGTTTTCTGGCATCATATATTTTAAAATATATTTTGAAATGCATTATTGATTTTTCACATTTTACATTATTTATTGAATTAAATATAACAGCAGCAGCCAAACCTGATTCAATCCAACTTAAAAAAAATGCTTTCTTCAATAGTTTAGGCTGCACACAACACCTCATTTTTTTATGCAGAAATAATAGGCATGAAATGAACGTTGGAAGTAGGAGCCACAGATCTTAAAATGATAGGAAAGTTTACTCTTAAAAAATATAGCTAAATCCCTCAACTTTGCACAAATGTGCCAGAGGCACAACAGCTTAACGGTATAGTTTGTGACCTTGCAGTACCACTCTGCATTGTCCTAAAAGTTTAATAAAATGAATGTCTAATTAAATATTGTCAAAACAGTGTTCGCAAAACCACCACCCCACATTCTCCGAACCTCTCCCATTCTTGTATGCCCAATTATTTACAAAATATTGAAAATATATAGACTTTAGATATGTGTTTGGTATAAAATGGCTACCATCAGGACAGTATGCAAACACTTGAATTGGTAGCAAACAGAAAGAGTTCTGCAGTGTGAGCCTTTTTTTAAGCATCTGATGTGGACAGCACAGTTTTGGTTTGCAGCCATTGCCAGCTTTTTATCAGCCATGGTAAAAGTAACATTCATTTGGGTAGAACATGCAAGAGGAAACACATGATTCCACAGAGATTTGTGGGAGCACCATCTCAATGAGCAAAAGGTTTGTCCCCCCCACCCAAGGACACATAGCAGTCACTTTCTTTCAGAATACTACTAACATGCTCTTTTCCTTCTCTTCCTCTTCCTCAAGGGGGACTAGCAGCCATTTTTGTTGAGCCTACTGATGCAGCCTATTCCTCCTCCCCACTGGGGCATAGAAGCCATTTTTAAATGTGTGCAGAAGTTCTTTGTGCTGCAACCCCCTCCCATATAATCTAGCAGGAGGTTCCTGGCCTGCTAATTGCCCTTTTCCTGGGCTGCAGCTTGTGCTGTGTACACCACAGAGGCAGGTATTTTGGCATGAAGATCATATTCCAATGCCATTATTTTGAATAGCAGGCAACTTCATACCCTCTGCCAGCATGTTTGGTGCCATGAGGCACCAGGAGGCAAAAGAGGAATATGAGGAGAAAAAGTGTTGGAACTCTGGCTGTTAGGTGGTGGACAAATGTTGGGGTGTTGACAGTGAGGAGGGGAAAATATTTTTGAGGGGGAAAATGACATGGGAAATATATGGAAAACCTATTGCCATCAAATGAACCACTCTAAAGGAAGCAGTGGAATAAAGGATTTTGCTGTATTTCCTCATTGTGGTTGGATCCCCTACACTAGAGGCCTAGCTGCAGGGGGAAAATATTTTGCCATAGGCTGCATGCCTTCCACAAAAGTGATTTGGTAGTGGACACTGGCAGCTAAAAAAGAAAAGATGATGTTTGTTTGTGTACTTCTGTGATAAAGTCATATGCACTTAAGCTGCATGCATAAATGCCACTTATTTATCCTCCCTTTTCCCATAGATATCATGCAAGTTATGAAATTATCTGTATTAAAAAAAAGGCAGAAGCAGGACTAAAGTTACAGGCATAGGTTCTGTAATCTGTGGTAGTAGTTTTTTTTTTTAAACAATATGTAAAGATTTAAAAATTTAAATCTAAAATACATTATTATTCAAAAATGTATTTTTTTTCCCCTGTAGGACCGTACCTACCCTGGTGAAGTAAGCGCATGCATGGAGAACAATGCAAACTGGGTACTCTTTTTAGGCAAGAAGAAAGTCCTTGGTCTCAACACCACCTTGTGTCAATGCAAAAATAAAAAGGGTTCTTTACAAGATGAGGCCACCAGCTCAGATACTCAAATGAAGCTATGCATTGCCATGCTGCAAACAGTTGGTCATCATGAATAAGTAATTGATGTGCTTCGAGCATTCCAGAATTTAAAAAGACCTTATCAAGATAAAATAAAAATCTAAACCACGGTTAAAACAAAACAGTTATACATGAAAGATTACCCTATCAACATTATAACAAAATGCCATATAATATATCCCAAAAATAAACAAGGCATCAAAATACATACAATACATATGTGCAACTATTTCATATATTATACTGCAAATAATATGCATAGTTCTGCCACTAAGTGGTACCAAGTTGGGTACTTGGGAAAGGTGATAGGGACAGCTTGCTATTTCCAAAACCACTTACTGGGGAAAGCTACAGAGAAAACTCTACATAAGGTATGGAATGGAAAGAAGCCTGACCTCAAAAACACAAAATGGGAATATTGTGCTAGGGTAGCCTATATTTGTAGTCTACAGTGATTCTTAAAAGGGTTACAGAATTCTAAATCCAGACACCAATTAGATAACCAGAAGTTTTATTATTTAATGAAACTACATATCAAAAGTCTCATGAAGCGACAGGCTCATCACCATCAGAATGACAATCTAAGCAAGAAGCCCCATCAATACTGCAGGAAAAGAAAGAGAATATCACTGAAATTATAATGGGCATCAGTGATTTGTCCTCTGAAAAGGAAGAAGTTAAACCACCTGCAATTTCAGGAAATCTGCAAGCTCCAATATGGGACCGCAGCTAGGTACTTGCCAAATATGGTTCTTTCAATGCCTCAGCCTGAGCAAGTATTATAGAAGAAATGCAAAACCTACCGGTTCCTTAGGAGCAAATGTAGATTAAAGATGCAGATGACGATATAACATTTGCCAACCATCGCCAGCTAAGAAGCAAAGTTGTAAGGATACCAATGGAAACAATTTACCAATAGTTGAAAGTAGAAGAAGTTCTACTTAACAATGGAAGGTAAAGACAAGCAGTTAGGCACTTTTAGACAATGCAACCACTACATACTACCAAAGCCAAAGTTTAAAGAGCTCCAAAAGAAGATGGGACTTATATGAGAAGTAGTTGTTGAATGGGGGTGCTACAGACATAGATGCAAGAACCGTTTATGTACTGTATATTGTACTGTGATTAATAGTTCTGCCACGAGGTGGTAGCTTTATGTTTATGTTGCTTTAATGTATTGTTCATCCTAGTGGAGCTACATTGTTATGGTGTAATTTCCTGTTTCCGTGTGTTCTTGGTGTTTTTTCAATATAACAAGAAGAACTCAGTCATGTGTTTGTAGCACCTTCCTACATAGGCTGCTAAGATGTTAGGTGAATGTTATTTTTTTTATGTAACTCCCTTGTAGTCTTGGAGCAGTGTTTGATTTCTTTAGGCTGCACTGGTTTCACAGGTTGCAGGTTTGACTATTACCCCTGACTTCTGGAAACTTCTGGAACATAGGGAGGGGAGAGTTAAATATGTAGCTTAATATTTATTGAGTACCAGCCAATCCATAGGTGGATTCCCCAGTATGTGGCTGGAAAGGCTGATAAATAGTGTGAAATCCAGAATAGTGGGATCTTCCTGTAGAATGGATTCTATTTGTTTGGGTGGGGGGTGGTTACCCTCCCTTCTGAAAAATGTCCTGCCAAGTCCAGTTGCTATTAATTGAGTTTCCAGCTGCAGTAGAGCTGGGGGCCTACATGAAAGGTTATCTTCAACACCCCCCGTTTCATCTGAGGGATCCAGTCTGCAGTGCACTAGAAGTCACCTGGAGGAAGCTGAATGGGCACAGATGTTCCCCGACCTTGTACTGACTGTTTAACAAGATCCTGGTGACTGGGTGCTATTGGGATGTCTGAGCCAAGTAGTTCTTCTTTCATAGTGTCCCTACCTCTGGTCTTTCCCTTAGTCACTCCAAAGGGGAATTTATTCTAAAGTGTAGCAGAAGATTTGCTTCAGAGAACTCTAACACAAGGAAGTGGAACCACAAATAAGTAGTGGAATAGTGGAACCACAAATTAAACCACAAATAGCAGATCTGTTGAGGCCGACAGTTTTTAAACAAGATAGAAAGGGCAGAAACCTGACCTGAGTGCTGAGAGCCAAACATTGGTACAAACCAAACCATTATCCCACCTATCACCACTATTTTAAGCAAACATGATGGGTAGATACAACAAAAGTGATCTTATCTACATGTATACATCATACATGTATACCTATGGAATATCCTTCTATGGCTCTGCAACAGTAACAAAGATATTCAATTCAAACCAAAAGGCGCTCCAGATCTAAAATGGATTGATGTGGATTCCAAAACAAAAGGTCTTCTTTTCGGCTTACTTTGTTTTTGCGATCGCATGAAGGTCAAACAGATCAAAGCTCATGAATATTTTCTGATTGCCAAATAGACATTACTCCTTTGCTTGACAAAGATGAAGAATTTGATGAGAATACCAGCTGTCTTTGATTAAACAATCCAATGCTTGTGGCACAATCACTATTTACCTTTGTTAATGCAGCACAGTATATAAGGCCTGTGTGTCTTTAGGTAGCTACTGAATAACCTATTGGTTTGTGAATGTTTTAAAAAGGGTTATGGGATTTCTTGTCTCAATCAGATTAAATCCCTTCTATTTACCTATAGAACCCGAGGCAATACTCCCTCACATTTTTATACAAATATATATAAAAAAAAAATATTGTATGGTTATAGGAACCAAATACCGTACATATTTAATCCCACTTAAAGTTCATTTACATCCAGCATGGTTGATATTATAATTATTTTGTACCCAAGCTGTCTTTTCAGACAGAATACCTATGATTATATACTCTTTTTCTCTTGTGTCCACTGTTGCTTTTGATATATATTTATATCCATATATACATTCTTCCTTAAGTAGCGATGTGGACTGTTATCAGAAAGTTCCGTACCTTCCAATGTTCTGAACATTGTTTGTCCCCGTGATTATTCTGCAGCCAGTGACCTCATACTTGTGCACCAGCAGAGTGAGTTATAGGGCGTATAGTCCTTCTGGAATCTGCTGCTATACATTCATGTACCTTAAGACTATAAATCCCAGGGATCCTTGCAGGTGGCCTGAAAGTTGCTGGGAGGGATGATAAAAGGAGCCTAGGAAACCCGGGCACACTCTCTTCTTCCTGGGCCAGATGCAAGACGGACTTCTCTGTGTGACACACAGAGAGGTCGTGGAACATAACATCCGGCTGAGAGGCCGGGTCCTGTTACCCACTGATGGACATCCTGTTACTAGCATCATTTACAGTGCCTACCCATCGGTGCAGACGTGTGGGGAAAGTCGCTACAGAAGACCAAGGCCGAGGATCTGCTGCTGGAGCGTCGCCATCTGCTCAATCTTTATCTATCCACTACCACCATTATAGAACACAGTGCGTACATATCTTTACCCAAGAACACGTTACTGAATTGCTGGAACACTGTACTCAGAAGCTTTAGGCCTACACTACTTGGAATCTATTATTTTACAATTAATGAGCTTCAACTAGCTAGCGAAGAATACCAGATCTGTCACGTGGAACTCTACTGCCATCACTTACAGGAAGCTTTTATATATATATATATATATATATATATATATATATATATATATATATACATACAGTATCTCACAAAAGTGAGTACAGCCCTCACATTTTTGTAAATATTTTATTATATCTTTTCATGTGGCAACACTGAAGAAATTACACTTTTCTACAATGTAAAGTAGTGAGTGTACAGCTTGTATAACAGTGTAAATTTGCTGTCCCCTCAAAATAACTCAACACACAGCCATTAATGTCTAAATTGCTGGCAACAAAAGTGAGTACACCCCTAAGTGAAAATGTCCAAATTGGGCCCAAAGTGTAAAAATTTTGTGTGGCCACCATTATTTTGAAGCACAGCCTTAACCCTTTTGGGCAAGGAGTTCACAAGAGCTTCACAGGTTGCCACTGGAGTCCTCTTCCACTCCTCCATAACGACATCACTGAGCTGGTAGATGTTAGAGACCTTGCACTCCTCCACTTTCCATTTGAGGATGCCCCACAGATGCTCAATAGGGTTTAGGTCTGGAGACATGCTTGGCCAGTCCATCACCTTTACCCTCAGCTTCTTTAGCAAGGCAGTGGTCATCTTGGAGGTGTGTTTGGGGTCGTTATCATGTTGGAATACTGCCCTGCGATCCAGTCTCCAAAGGGAGGGGATCATGCTCGGCTTCAGTATGTCACAGTACATGTTGGCATTCATGGTTCCCGCAATGAACTGTCGCTCCCCAGTGCCGGCAGCACTCATGCAGCCCCAGACCATGACACTCCCACCAACATGCTTGACTGTAGGCAAGACACACTTGTCTTTGTACTCCTCACCTGGTTGCCGCCACACACGCTTGACACCATCTGAACCGAATATGTTTATCTTGTCTCATCAGACCACAGGACATGGTTCCAGTAATCCATGTCTTTAGTTTGCTTGTCTTCAGCAAACTGTTTGCGGCCTTTCTTGTGCATCATCTTTAGAAGAGGCTTCCTTCTGGGATGACAGCCATGCAGACCAATTTGATGCAATGTATGGCGTATGGTCTGAGCACTGACAGGCTGACCCCCCATCCTGCAGCATTGCTGGCAGCACTCATACGTCTATTTCCCAAAGACAACCTCTAGATATGATGCTGAGCATCTGAATATAGTGTATCCTTGTGTATATAACATTATCCATTGTTCAACCATTGTTTTTCGGGGGTAGTCTGTTTGCTGAGTTGACACTGTTATCACAGCTCAGCAGATATACTTCTTTCTTTGTGAAATAACTTTTCTTATTTGGTTCAAGTAAAACATTTCAGGACCTTATACTACTGACTTGCTTGAGTCTTGCTTTATAGTATTAACAGGATGTCGGAACCCAGAGTGTCAGGTGGGTTGGAAGGTTCACTTGGTCATGGCAGATGAGATCTGCAGATGAGCAGGTAATTCTTAGCAGTCCTCCCGAGGGCTGTGCTACACTTACATGCTTATGAGTCTAAAATATATTAATATAGAAAGTGAAAATGCTGTGCTAAACCCAAAACTAAAGCAAAAGCAGCTAGCACACAAACAAACCAAGTTCAAAGAGAGATAACAACAAAACAGTGCAGCGCTCAAATATTAAACATGTGATAAGAGCATATAAAGTAAACACCTTTGCAGATGTGAAAACATGTAAGCATCAAATGATAATCAATTGTCCTGTGTGCAATATGGAACAGCAAACCAATTAAAAATAAAAATAGTAAAAAAAAGTCCATATGAGGAGTAGTAACGCTTCAAGTTTGGAAAATATAAACAGGAAAATTTGAGCATCAAATGGTGTCCGGTATAAAGTATGGAACAGAAAAGTGAAATAAAGTTCATATGAGAAGTTTTGGAGGGATATCTCTTCAGGTTGGAAGATGCCGATAAACATCAAAAGGCATATAAATATTCAATGAGGAATAAGAGGGTACCCTTACCGGATTCGTAGGATGCACATACCATATGGCAGTACGTCAGAAAGGCATAGGGAGAATCTCCCGTAGTATCCAGACAAGGTGGTGTCTTTGTAGGCCGCAAGCCCCAATGGATGTTGGTAGACATGAGCAGGAGCGGAACAATGCCCACAGTTTTCTGCTTAGGTTGTTTTGTTATTTTCTTTTCCTCTGTGGCTACACATTCACTTATCCTCATTAATGTTTCCAAACGCATCCATTAGTTTTGCGATACTTCCTGGTCAGACTTTAGGTCATGAGTGACACAGGAAGGAGTTGACCAGCTGACCTCATTAGCACACACTGTGCTTCATCTTTGCTGTTAAAATATATTAATACCTCTCCGGTCCCTTATTATTTAAAAGACTATAGTATGATCCAACCTGTGGCATTAAATCTAAGATAAGAGTTGTACTATCAATAGCTCTCCAGATTGGCCACATTACTACGTTTTTTTTTTGCTTCACACATGAAATGGTTTACCTAACATTTGTACCCTGTTCACCCTCCTAGGTGTCCAATAATATCAGGACAGGGATCAGTATTTGCCTCAATTGTTGCATTTTTTCTACCTTTATTATAACCCCACTCCATGCTACAGATGCACAAATAAAACCCACACCAAAATATGTAAATCAAAATACCTGAAAAAATCTATATGTATATATGAATCTACAAGCAATTTAAAACAGAACTCCCTAGGCCCCTTTCACACTAGTGGACCAATCAGGTCCACCTACCACTTTTTCAGATGGACCCAATCAGACCCCCCAGTCTCCTGTATGGAGCGGCAGGTGTCAACGAACATGTGTCCGTTGACACTTGCCAACATCCAATCCGCTAAAAACAGACAGATGAGGATCCATCTGGCTGATTGGATGGGGTGGCAGTCAGCTGTAAAAGGACAGGTGGTCTGTTTGCATCCGACCACCCATAAAGAACAGCGGACTGTGTCTGTGTCCACTCTGCATAAGTTAAGCAGACATGGACCAGCCATCCACCTGCTCAGTGGGAATCAGAGGACAGACTTCCCGCTGTGTAGGTGGACTCCAGCGGAGCCCGCGCCATGTGTAAGGCTGGCCATACATTATACAATTTTCTTGTACAACTTTCCTTTAGATTTACCAAAACCATATAATAGGATGCCAAACCTAAACACTTTCAATTTGTATGCAATCAGGCAGGCCCTTGTACTACATAATTGAAGGTAAATCTAAAGAAAATTGAATTAGAAGATTGTATGGTGTATGGCCAGCTTTAGAGGCCTTAAAATATAATACAAATAAGGCTAATCCTACTTGAATACAGTGCTTAAAGTGGAGTTCCACCCATTTATGTGTTTATTAAAAGTCAGCAGCTACAACAAGCATAGCTGCTGACTTTTAACAAACAGACACTCACCAGTCCCACAGCCCAGCAATGCGACCACCTGAAGCCTCCCTTCTATCCTTCTCCTCTTGTGGCGCTGGCATTGCAAGTATGGGCACCCGGCTGTGACAGCTTGTGGCTTAACAGCTGGGTGCGCACCGCGCATGCACAAGTCCCACTGCACATTTTGAATGGCCGGGCAATGTTCTGGGAACTGTGAAGTGTCCCAGAAGATTGCAGGGAGGGAGGGGGGAGAGGAGTACTTCCACTCAGCGCCGTGGTGCCATGAGTGGAAGTGGGAGCTGGGTGTCTGTCAAAACTAGGTACCCGCTCCCCCCCTCCCCCAAAAAAATGAAAAAATAACATGCCAAATGTGGCATGTCAGAGGGTCAGGAGTCACACTTTTGGGCGGAACTCCGCTTTAATTAGTGTAACAAAAATCAAATATAAATGTAAACAAACAAAGCACTCCAGCATCGTTCAATCGATCAGTGAGAGTAAACATTTAAACAAAGTGTACAAAATCCTTGCTCAATCCCGTTCCAAAGGTTAGAAAATCAGACAGATGTGTTAAACCTTTGATCAATCTCTCAGTGCAAGTGAGAAAGTGTCCTTTCAGTGTGCAAAACCCATGCTAATTCCTCTTCCGAGGCTTGAACATCAGACTGTTCTGAAAAAAATATAAAATCAACTCTATGTCGATCACCAAGTGCAGCCCTTTACCTTCTATTAGACACACATGCACCAATTTAATTGACCAATTTAAAGTTGGGCAACAACAGCATGATACAGATATAGAGATTCCAGCTCCTCCAGCCCGGCTCTCCTCTCTGCTCTTAACAGAATTCTGGATGATTATAAATGTAAAAAAAAAAACAAAAAAAACACCACCTAGCGTAATTCCATGATAAGAAATAAATCCCTTTATTCAAAAGGATATGCACTCACATTAAAATATTAAAATAAATTTCACAGCAAGCCACAGCATCTCTCTTGTTGCAACAGCAGTCAGCTTCCAGTATTGTCACAGGAGGCTGATGTATACACACACAGTACTCCTGGCTTGACTTACTCCATCAGCACACACAGCAGGATTGGCTCCACCCCTGACCTGTTTCATCAAGGTGACTCTTTCCAAGGGTATGACAGGCCAAGTATATGTTCAGACTTATGCATCCCAGTAATAAACAAGGTTCAGTATTGTATATGGTCACATTTCAGTTTTTTGATGTATAAACCCACATACACTTTGCATTTATTTATTTATGTATTTGTTTATGTATTTAAAAGACAGAAATTGATGTTATTTATATTTAATGCAAGCACGTATGCTTTAGGGTATTTACTCATTTATTTGTTTATTACCTTAAAGATAGGTAGATGTTATTGGATGATCTGTTTTTTTTTTTCGAAAAGATTAATGTTTCAATGGTAAGACATTATATTTTATTTATTCATTTTGTTTTTCACCATATAATTAATCTTTAATTTTTTGTACCGACTGCTGGCTCCATGGGTCAAATAGATAAAAGCAAACTTAAAGATACAGGGGACTTTTGCACAAGTTGAACAGCTATAACTGAGATCCCTATTGATACATTGTTGGTAACTTAGGATGTGTCCAGTCTGAATACCTCAATCAATCATCAGAAAGGCATTGTTGCTACACTGGCTTATGACAGCTAGTGACTGGTTTACATCTGAATAGCTGAATCACTTTAAGGAACTGTTTGTGTTTAAATTGATTTTTAACTTAAATTACTTTTGCTTTCAGGATGCTTTTTACCTACAATGCTAGGAGGTTGTGATAGGATCCAGTATTGGACAGATTCTTTATGGGGGCTTTTATAAGCCAATTTAAGACCCAGTTCACAAAACACTAGATGATGGTGTTACATTGATGATGTCTTTGCACTGTGTTGTGACAACATTAGGTCCCTATTCCAGTTTTATGAACAGCAGAACAGTTTTGATCAATTTATCCAATTCAGTCTAAATGTGGATTCTGAAAAGGTTGCATTTTGAACAGGTCTAGTAGCAATTTGTGTTCAGACCTGTACACCAAACCTACAGACAAGAATCAACTGCTCTTGTACAGTAGTTATCATTCACCCTATGTGTTTTGATCCATCATTTGTGGTCAGTTATTGAGAGGATAAAGAACTGTTACAGAGGAGCAGCACAGGACTGACAGATTACAATAACTGTGTGACCGGTTTACTCTAGATTTGGAGATACCTTAGGGATTTGATTGAACAAGAGATGCATAGACTAGCAAATAAGTCAGGAAAGCCTAATAAGAGCCCTCCCAAAATAGCACATCCAAAATGAATTCTGTTCACTACCCATTTCGATACATACAGCAGGGAAATCATTGGTATTTTTAAAACACTTTATTGACATTGATGGAGGCTTATTTTAACATCCCTAAGTTTCAACAGATGTTCATTCAGTTTTTAAGCGCAACCCTGGTTGGCAAGTGTAGTTGAAATTCTGAACTGAGAAGGATATCCAAAACATTAACTTTACTGGGACTTAAGAGATGTGTTTTTTTTACCACTGTCTAGAGTGTATAAATTGACCGCTATGCTTGAAAGGGGAGGGGGAGGTTTTTCAGCATCCGTCCCCTAGAGTTTGTTAAGGTATAAAAATTAATTTACGTGTCAGTCATCTTATGTAATGTATGTCCTTACTTGTCTGTACAATTTCATCTATGTGGGTGATGATAAAAAAAAAAAAAAACAGGGATGAGATTGCATTATCTTTCCATTAGGTAGAGGCAGCCAAAGTCCTTTACCTCTTAACTGAAATGGGCCACTCTGACAAGAATCTAAAATGTATGATTATTGATGGGATTCCACAATTGAGGAAAGGTAACAAATTTCTCACACCAAGGAAAAATAAGTATAGTGGATTCACAAATTGTCAGCATTACACCATTGGGTCTTAACATAGATTATGACTTAAATAGGCCCGAGATTTAAACCATGCGTGGGAAGGCTAAATGTACCCAGTTGATCGATCAATCAACTTGGGTATAACCAGCCTGCCAGATTTACTTGTGATTATCACAATCTCATCTATGTGGCTGCTGAAATATCAACTAGCAATAATCACTGTCTTCTCCTGATGGAGGTTACTTCCCCCACCCGCCCACTGGGTGCGGACAATTGCTCAGGAGGAAGGATTCCTCTGCCAGCACTATCTGTGTTGATGGGGGAATAGTGCCAATTACTTTCCTGCAACTCGTGGTTGTAAGAAATAAATTTGCACCATCTATGGCCTGCCTAAGAGAGGGGTAATCCTAAAATGTAAAAATTTGTTTACTTAACAGAATCTGAAGAATCTCCAGGAACAGGATAGGGATAGATGTGATTAACTAAAGTTCATTCATACTACATTGCTTGCATTAGATATAGTTTACAGGGAGTGTTTTAATGATAGTGCAGAATCAATTGATTCTGTTAGTTACTTTGCTTAGGATTCCTATTGTGGGTATTTTGTTTATTCAATTGATTACAATGCTCACCTGAGGACTACTGTTCTGCTGTATTTCTAGTGTATGGCTTAAGGTTTTGCAAGATTAAAGGAATAAAAATTGCATTTAAGCTAGTACCACATCCCTACTTTATCGGATAATTATTGGCAGCAATTTGGAGCCTGCTAGATGTGTTTGCACAGATGTTACCATTAGCAACATGTGGCTTACCGCCTAAAAACTGGTTAACAATGTATAAACTAAAAAAAGCTTAACATAAGTGACCCCCAACATTTACAGTTTCCTTTTAATTTTATTGCATAGGTCAAATAGCTAAAATGTCAATTACATGCATTTTAATTCCTGTTAGTAACATAACAATATGTGAAAAAGTCCAATGGGGACAGGTAAATACTTATGCAAAGTCATTTTTATTTTATTTTTTTCAACACTAAACCTTTTTCATATTTTAAATTCTTTTTTTTGTTGTTAAATTGTGTATGTGTTTATTTATCTAACACATTTATGGAAATTATATCTTCTAATAGAAAAATGCAAAATGATTTTTCATAGTAAAGTGTTTTCTTTATTGTGTGCTTTTACCATTTAATGAATGAGTATACCGCCCAATTTTACTCACTCCTTATGTCAAATGTCGGTACCTATGATGTCCTGCCAGGCAAAGCTTGACAGGTCTCAATGATGTCAGAACTGCAAATTTGACCTGCAAGTTGGAGTAAGCTGTTTAGGTTAGTCATGTTATTCACTGCACTTAACATGGAGATAAATATGGAAATACCATTTATTTACCCCCAAAGAACTAGCCAGCTGGTCAGTAATGACAGATACAGTATAAACTTGCACCCTTCCACCTGGAACCTGTCACGCCCTTCAATTACTTCCTGCAACTTCCCTGCCTCATAGAGCTTTGGATATAGACAGCCAACTGCTTTCTTGCCCATGAACTGATGCCTATCTGCAACTCCTCCTCACAGTCACATCCAGTACACTCACTCTTCCCCACATTCCCACACCTTGCAGTCTGAAAGGCACGCGATTCCATCCACAAATTCAAACTAATAGCCACATCCTACACCTCACCCTATGGAGCAGACAGCCAACTGTACCCCTTCACCCTATCTATCCTTAAAAATTCAATGGTTTCAAATTTTAACAGCTGAAGATAGAACATTTTTTAGAACCATTTAGTAAAATATATTTTAGCACCCATTTCATGAAAATGTATATAAAAAGTTTAAATCTTTCGAAACAACGTCATTTTCCAGTATGATGGCTTATCCTATCATTATTCATTAGATATGTGACAGATTTTAAATAACACCTTTCTGAAGAAGTGGATGCTGATCGATTGTTTTGCCACCAAGTTCAATTCACCTGATCTAACCCTATGTATTTTTTTTGTGGGAACATGTCAAAACATGTTTCATCAAAATCTCATTGTTTGGATGAGATAATGATCAGAATTAACAAAGCACAATATTAATATGTTTATAATTATCATACAGTATATACATTTTAATTACTACATACACATAATATAATGTTTTACATTTAGAAGTAATAACACCTGCTATTTTTTAAACATGGAATATGCCATTTTCTGCCTTCTTCTGGATCAACTTTGGATATATGGCTTTTTTTTTGGAGTTCTATTTATCTATTCTTTTTTTTTTCCTATTGGAATGATAATGATAATGAGGAACCATTATACACTATGTAGAGAAATGTCATATGTAGTAGGATGAACAGTACATACCGTATAATTATTTTTGTACACCAAAAAAGAATACCTTGTAAAAAATATTTTGGACCAATAAAGTCCCACATTAAAGGCAAAACATTTTTTTTTTTGGATAAAGTGGGGATGGATTGGAATGCTTGTCAGTTTGTATAGTTGTCTGTTAAGAAGATTTATCCTCTCTATTTGTCCTGTTTACCATTATGATGGAAAGTGAAAGTAAAAGAAAAGTAATACAGGAGAAATCTTACAATGAGGACACGACTTATGGTGACCTGGGAGTTCCCAAGGAATTCCCTTCATTTGCAGGGATTCCTCTCACTTCCTGGTTGGCTATGGGACAGGAAGGAAAGGGAAATCTCTGCAATGGGACACAGATGGCAAAAAAAATCTGACAGAGGTTATAATCCTTGCTTGCTCTCGAAAATGAAAAAAAGTTTTGCCTATAGCTCTACTTTAAAGTTTTTTTTTCTTTTAATGTACATTAGCAGTTTAATCTTTGATATAAATAAAATGTTTGTTCTTATTATATGTATGTGTTTCTGGAGGTATGATTATTTATGGCTGAATTTCCTTTTTTGCACTTATAGCACTATTGTCATCAGTGTATGAGCATCACATGATTTTGATTATTTGAATACATGTTTGAGTATATTCACAGTGCAACAATTTTTTTTTGTTTTTTAAATATATATAAAACACATAACTCCTTAATACACATGCAAAGCTATAGAAATGTGTTTTTCTGTGTGTGATGACTAGATAAAGACATTTATTGTCAAATTATTTTCATGACATCTCTCAGTCATAACCTGTCATCAATTCATCCCCATTATAAAACAATCAATTCAGGTCTATATGGATAATATCTGTAAGAAGATCACTTCGGCAGCTGAAAGCCCTCTCCTGTCACAAACATTCTGCAGTGATTTTCCTCCTAGGCTGAGTGCCGTAAGATGTCACTTGGAAGTGATGCGTGGAAGAGGTAGAATTATCTAGGGGCTGCACAGAAATTTGAAAAGAGCAGCATTTCCATTATATATCAGTGGAGACTCGTAACCATTACCCCATTGCCTGCCGAGATCAGCACCTGCTAAACTAAGCAGCAGATGACAATATACTTAAAGGTGCACTCCATTCAAATTGAAAAATTAAGACCTAAAATGATTACAGAGAGCATTCGTGCATCAGGCTTTAGTTTTTCATTCAGGTGCTGTTGTTGGGCACCATTCCATTTCGCTTTCCTTTTCCAGTAATTTGGTAATTGAAGAACCCCAAATACAAGAGAGATATTCAATCATAGTATTCTATCAAAGGTTCAGTGATATGTGATATTTGTTCTAAAACTGCTTAATCCCAGTATTACAGCTACCAATTCAGTTCAAACCTTAAGGCTTCATTCACGCTCATGCAGGTGCAATAGTACACCTGCATTTTTGGGTGGTTCACATTTGGGGCAGCCCGTTCAATGCAATAGGCTGCCCTATACATGACAATCACACAAAGAAAGTGCGGGCACTTTTTTTTTGTATCTCACTACAATACATGGCAACTAGTTATCTTGCATTTTGGTGTGATTAAGGAATCATATGTTGGCTGGTGCATTTGGGATGCCATTAACTACTTGAGGACTGGACTGGACTGTTTCATCCCCTCCAGTCCATGCCATTTTTTAGTTTTCAAAGCTGTCACACTTTGAATGACAATTATTTAATCATGCAACATTGTACCCAAATTTATTTTATATCAATTTTTGAGACAGATAGAGCTTTCTTTTTGTGGTATTTAATATCCACTGTTTTTTTTTTCTTTTACTTTTTACTATATAAAGGAAAAAGACCAAACATTTTGAAAAAAAATAGTTTTTCTTAGTTTCTGTTATAAAACTTTGCAAATAAATAATCTTTTTTCATAAAAGAAGACCAAAAGGTATTCCATCCAATGTATACAATTACACCCCAAAACACATTCTTCTTCTCCACATTGGAGATATCCAATGTGTGAGACTTTTCCACAGACAAAATGCATAGAGAGGCCCAAAATCCATGAAGCACCATTGGATTTTAAGGAGCATAAATTACGTGTCCAATTTCCTGATTATTTTTTTTTTCTTGAGACCCTGAAGTGCCAGGACAGGAGAAACACTGTCAGGGATACCGAGTGCTGGTATCCTGTGAAAAAAGGTGTGGCCACAAATGTATGGACTTGCATAGAGAACACCAGGCACAAATATGATATAAAATAATGTGGTTTATTAAAGGATAATGGCAGTAAAACAAAAATATAACACACACACCAAGATACCCAAAATCCCAATAACCTAAATCAATGAAGTCTAAACCAGATAACCGAGATAACTACATACAGATGGCAGGTTAAAACGAAAAGAATGGTCAGAGTCATACATGGAAGTCATACACTGAAGATCAGGCAGAAGGAGCAGGGAACAAGCCAGGACAGGGAAAGGGTACCCCGAGCAGGAACAAGCTGGTGAATGAATGAATGAATGAATGATTTGTAAAGCGCAGCAAATGCGAACTGAATCGCCTCAAGGCGCTGGTGGGCAAAGGATCGGGAACAGGGAAGCAGGTCACGAGGCACACAGATCAAGGGCACAGGGCAAAACACCAAGGCAAAGAGGAATAGCAAAGGAAGAGCTGCATATACTCCCAGCAATCAGCATCAGGTGATGGTGATGAATGATGTAGTATGAGCTGCTAACTGCTGATGGACACCCGCTAGGTGGACACCGGAACTACAACCTACAGATCTGGGAACCCCAGTGCCAACAGCAGGTGAACCCATTCCTGACAGTTCCCCCCATCTAATGAGCGGCCTCTGGATGCTCCAACCAACCATAGCTGAATGAGTCCATAAAAGATACTGAATAAGTCCAGAGGAAAAGTCTCTCATAGGCCAAGGAAGTGCCAGGTTCTAAATAAGATGCCCTGCTGCCCGGATCTAATAACAAGCTAGGTGTCCCACTGCCTGGTGACTGACTGGGTACCGCTGGGCTCAGGCAACTAGCTAAGTATCCTGTTGGCCAGATTCTCAGAAAGGTACAACACCTAATTTCTCAAGATTTTTCACCTTCATGCAAAAACCTTTTAGTCTTGAGAACCATTTTATTTCCCAAAGATCAAAAAGATCCCACACAATGCACCAGCTACAGGCCAATATCCCTGATAAATGTCGACCTGAAGATATATGCTAAACTCATACTGTATCTTGCCAACTGCAACAAATTATCCCTATGATAATCAATTTGGATCCAGTGGGTTTCCTCCCTATCAGGGAGGCCCGGGATAATACTATCAAAACAATCTACTTAATCTCACAAGCTCAGAGAAGTTAGACACTATTATGTTTGGTATTCATAGTTGCCGAAAAGCCTTAACTGGAACTTCTTGGAAGCCTCTTTATTCAAACTAGGACTGCCGGAGGTCTTCGTGCATAAAATCCTGGCCATCTATACCTATCCCATAGCTAGGATAAAAATAAATGATTTATTATCCAATCCTGTGCAGATCTCAAATGGCACGCATCAGGGATGCCCCCTTTTGCCTCTCCTCTACATTATAGCAATGAAACATTTAGCAAACACTATACACAATAATGCTTCAATTCAATGTATTAAATTGGCAACCAGACACCATAAACCGAGCCTATTTGCAGACGATCTGCTCTTATATATCTTGAACCCCAGGATAGCTTTTCCTTTCTTACTGGGTGAACTGTAGCAGCTCTGATAGCAAGCAATTGTGCTGCAAGTTTGAAAATGACTTGCTAAGCTATTGCTAAAGTTGCCTGGCTTCAAAAGTTTGTTACACAATTGCAGCAAGTCCGCATTGCATGACTCCAGATCAACTTTCTTTGCAAATATTCTGCAAGTCTGCTGCAAGTTCTGGTTCAGTTATGTTGTGCAATAGTCATCCCACCACAAGGGTCACAGTGGCTGAATTTTCATGCTGTAGACTTGCAGAGACTCACCACTGCATCTAGATACTATCTTGCTAGATACTTGCCATGCAAATTTTCTGCAACTTGGAAAAGTGTCAACTAGAACTTGTGCTTCAAGTGCTCTGCAAGTGTAGGATATCCCTTTAGAAAATGGTTATCCTACCCCATTTTTTATACCTCTTTCAGATTGTGCCTATTCATGCCCCACAATTGTTCTTCAGATTTGTGAGAACAGCGTTGTTTAATTATATTCGGCCCAAAAATTATGTACGCCTATGTCATGACATCTTGTTTAAGGGAAAAGCTGAAGGGGCACGGGCTTGCCACACCTTGAACTCTATCACACGACAGCAGTCCTCACCAGAATACCAGCCTGGTACTCACAAGCCCGAAGCAAGCTCTGAGTTTGCCCAGAATGAGACATTTCACCTGTGTTACTAACATCTGCACCGTACCAACCTCCAGTGCAATCTCTCTCCTTCCTTATTTTAGCAGTACTGTGGGTTTGGGATTTAGCAGTTTGTAGATATGCCATTTCCTCGCAAATGGGACCCCTCACTCCTGTGCTAGGTAACCCCGAATTTCTACAGGGATCACTGGCTGTAGCTTCCTTGGTTAGTCTTCTTCAGGCTCCTCTCTGATCAAAAGAGCCACCTGCTCCACCGGGCTTAGATCTACACAATAACTTCTTCCCACAACATGGTCGCTGGCTTCAATATCTGCTACCAATGCACTTCTATTTTAAACTTTCTTCTGTTGGAATATCCCACAGGGAATTTTAAGATGAGTACATTGAGTTTCGCACAGGAATGTAACTTTAAACTCCTCTCCAGGTGGTATACGAGTCCAGCAGCTTTACATAAGATAATTCAAACAATCCCTGACAAGTGCTGGCGATGCGGAGAACAGGGGGTACTCTGTTACATGTGTGATGGTCAAGTTCCCGAATAAGACCCTTTTGAACCTTTATTTTCAAGCACATAACGGGTCATCAGATAACACATTGAACATGGCCAGAGACCCCTAAATTGGCCATTATTCTCTTATACTAGGGTAGATAGCCTGGCTTAAAAAAGGTATATTTTGCTTCCTCGTCTTGGCAGCACATGTACTCATTCCACTGCACTGGAAAAGACTTCCATTCCCTCCATTAGGTAATGGGTAGAGGAAATCAATACAGTTATGAGGATGGTAGAATTAACTGCCAGTTTACATGAAAGCTACCCAAACTTTGTACAAACATAGATTACCTGGCTTTCCTGTGGCTTCTGATGGGGTCTAGGTCTTGGGACTCCCACGCTAATCCTCTTTTTCTGTTTTCCTGTTTTTCCTCTTTATTCCTCTTTATTGTTCTCTGCTGTCTTGTTTGCAGCAAAGGTCGCCCCCACTACTGGATACTAGCCTAACCCGAACAGTGACCAGTGGTTAGGATACCAACAGCCCACATCCCAGTTTCTTTGATGCTTGCTGTAACAGGAAGTGCTATTAGCCCAGGGATTGGGTGAATCAATTGTAATGTTCTTGCAGGGATAACTTGCATGAATTATCAATAGCATGTTACCTTTTGTTATGATCTTGTATGTTTCATGGAAAATGTAATTTACTGCATCGAATTGTGATGTCTTTTGGACCTGTGCTCTTGATATAAAACTCAGTAAAACATATTGTTTAAAAACGCAAAACAGAATGTGTATCAATTAGATGATGATAAAAGACATACTTATGGGAATGTTATACAGTATGTTTGTGCATGTATAGATTCCCTAAATACAGTTTATGTATTTTACAGAATTGTGGTTTTATTCTAGAGTAAAATGTATTTTTTCTATTAATGCTGTTGTTCTAATATTTATTATATTGACACCTTAAAAGTCCTTTGTCCAATTGCTTGTCTAAAAATAGGGAATTTAATGCCACAATCTTATGACCCATGCGACATTTCTATTGATTTTCATTTCATAATGAACAGGCTAAGCATAGAACAATATACAAGTTACTTGTGCACAAACCAATACATGAAGTGAATATATCAAAGGAAACTGCCATCACTCAAATGTGCCCCCACCTATAATACTAATATAAATGTGGCGCTACCTCTTACAACACAATACAATATGAAGTGTTCACTTCATAGTTATAAAAATAGGCTCTAAACCAAAATTCAAGTACAATAAGTATGTGCAAAATAGCAAATAAAGATTTCAAATTCATAAAACAGCAAGTCAAAATAAAATAAACCCTACTGAGTAATGGACCCAGATCCTCGGTGCTGCAAAGGAAAAAAATGTGCTTAATGAACAAGTGAACTGCAGCAACAAATTGTTAGAATATCTCCTTTAATATGTGTTGTAGCAAGAAATAATTTTAATCGAATTTCAAGTGCAAAATAGCAAATTATAAAATCATCAAATACATAAAGCATCAAATATATATACCTGGGTCCATTACCTAGTAGGGTTTATATATATATCACATATAGTAATAATTAACATACATCAAAGATGGAGAAGGAAGGATTCACATTTCTTAAGATGTAAAAGCTTATGTTTTAGTTAAGATTATTAAGTTCTTTATACTACAATATCTCTTAATTAGAATATTAATAAGAACATTGGGTTTTCAATGAATATATATATATGTAGTATTTGATCTTATGTTAAAGGAAACTTACGGTATATTGTATACGTTAAATGGTTTCACACATTGTTGTAGTCCACTCCTCAGGAATGCCAATGCATAGAGACTGAGCAACTCCCACCATTACGTGAGGGGGTTAAAGCCTGCGGTTTTCTGTAGAACTGCAAGACATAGGAGAACCACACACACACAAAGACACATCTGATTCAATCTTCATCTTAACCACTTCCGGACTGCTGCAAGCCGATATAGGTCTTTACTTTGAAGGAGGATATTGTTGTTGTTCGGCCGGCGGTCCGCTTCAAGATAAAAGTGGTCTATCAATTTTATCGCCCCCCCCTTCCCGCCGCTCTGGTTCCCCCTCCTGCTTACTGGAGCCATTGGCAGAGGCAATTAGATGTTGTGCCTTCCTTGGTATGGAGACAAGTGAGGGAAAAATGGCCCCCATCCGTCTCCCTGACATTGCAGGGCAGAACGTCACTTCCGCCCATAGGTCTTAAAGGGCCATTTTTGAAATTCTTTTTTAAATGACAATTTTTTTTGAATTGCATTTTAGTGTAAGTATGAGATCTGAGGTCTTTTTGACCCCAGATCTCATATTTAGGAGGTCCTGTCATGCTTTTTTTCTATTATAAGGGATGCTTACATTCCTTGAAATAGGAATAAAAGTGACACATTTAAAAAAAAAAAAAACAGTGTAAAAATAAAAAAAAGGTAAAATAAATAAGAAAAAAAACATTTTTAAATGCGCTCTGTCCTGCCGAACTTGCGTGCAGAAGCAAACACATACGTGAGCCCGCATATGAAAACGGTATTCAAACCACACATGTGAGTTATCGCTGCGATCGGTAGGGTAGTGGGTAGGGTCTTAAGGATGAGTTCAAGGTTTATTCTGAACACACGTTTAAACTAAACCTTGACTGTTATATCGTTCAGACAAATGCCCAATATTTACCCATTTTTTAGAAGCCGAATGTTATGTATGATAGCGGTATTAACGTTGCTTATGTATATGACAGCTTCCTGCTGTCATTGGTTGTTAAAGTTGCCAGCAGATGCCAGCGCCACCATGTCCTTAACAACCAGCGATGTCATATTTGATTCTAGATCCCACTGGGTTGTCCTGCTGACCTTCATGTCGCTGCAGGAGAGAGTAGTCATGTTTAGGTTGGCAGGAAGGTACCAGCAAGAGCTGCAGGGGACCCAGGAGAACAACACGCCTGAAAGTGTTACTTTCGCAGTGAACCTCAGAGAACTGTTTCTCTTGTTTTAAATAAAACATTTGACCCTTTTTTTTTATCTTGCGCTCTTTTAGGAACTACAATGAAGCCAGAAGCAGGAAAAATATCAAAGCAAGCCACAATTAGTTATTTTTTTCCATAGGTTTCCAAGACAGGGATCACTGGATAAAAATCAATTCAAGGGTACACATGTTAACTCTACAGTTCTATGTCTGCGGCTGAACCTGATTCAGCAAGTAGAGAGGAATATAATGCATCAGCTAGTGTTGCTTTTTGTTCACCTCCATTATTGAAGAACAACATATATAATTTTGTAATCAGGAGCAATATAAGTGATGCTGAAAGATTTGACCTTCTAAATAATCTATGGTTCTCAGATGAAAACAGAAATGGAGCCCCAATACAACCTGATATCTTCCAATGCTTTCTTTCTGTCCTAACTGTTATCTATTATTAGCTTTGTTCTTTGTGGACAACAGAACATCTCCCCCTATGTAATGGAAATGGGAAAAGGGGCAGAAGCTCTATAGTTTTAGCACAATTCCTGTCCTAGGGTGAGTTAGTGTTGTCACCCTAGGACAGAAAATTGTTACTGGCAGCATCACCAAGGAAAATTGAGAGAAAAAGTCTGAAAAAGAAAACAAATGCAAGCACGACATCTTAGGACTGGTATGCTGCCATCTATTATATTTTTATTTGGTTTAGTTATGCCTTAAGTAAACATGGACATTTTTATAAACATTTTTATAACCTACCACATACAATATGCCACCTACATGTGGCAGATTTGCTGATCTATTTAGGCTCCTTTCACAAGGGTGGCCAGGGGAGTAAAAACAAGCAGCTTATATGAATTTTGGCCACCCCCCGAACTCCTGCCTACAAGTGGATACCTGACAAACTTTCATATAAGTGAGTGAGAAAGTGCCACAACCACAAGCTGCTTGCCTTGCTGCTGGAACAGGGTCCCACAATGCAAAATCACTATTTTCCACTCAAAAAGCCCCAAAACACAGGCATCAGGAAGCAGCAATATCCAGAAATGCCTCCAAACCTTTGTAGCAATGACTCCCTGCTACGTGTTACAGCATCCACACATTTCACCCTGCTGCCAGACATCCATTAGACACACTTCTCAGTCAATGAACAGGCTCTTGCTTGTTTTTTTGTTGTTTTTAGTAGGGGATTGAACTTGGTTGGGGAAAAGGGACATGGGATGCCCATAGGATAAATTGTACTTTGCAGAATAAAAGTAACTGCGTCACACTTCTCAGTAGAACAGGATGGCTGACCCTAAACTTGACAGACTTTTACCTCAGAACACTTCTTCCAGCTCACTTCCTCCAGCACACTACTTCACTGTCCAATTTTAGTAATCCTGTCACACCATCAGAACATGACTAGGCCTCACTCTGAATAAGTCCCAGTGTCTTTACTTGATGGCCCTTTGTAGGCCAGGGCCTGCAGTACCCCTTTGTGGTAGCAACCAATTTACTTGAGAAGAATAAATGTAGATGGACTACTGATCCCAGCAAATCCTGCCTGTCCTCCTGGCTGCAGCGACTTGATACTTGATACATGTCTATTCCAGATCATGACACTGTGCTTTCCACTCACTGACACCTGCCCTGGATCCTTCCTGAATGACTTTACCCTGGACATGCGGACCAACTGTCTCCTCCAGCTCCAGTTCCAGGACACCTCTCTCTGTAAGCAGAGGATGCCTCCCAGCTCCCGAGCTCTCCGCCTGAGGTACACCCCCCCCAGAAAGGGGGTTCCCTCAGACATGACAGTCTAACACTCCATCATCCATTTGACCCAGCTGACAACTCCTCCCCCAGCAGGCTGACCATGGGTATATGTAGGAGGCCTGCCCCCTGCCAATCCTAGTTGGGGATTGGTCAGAGCTCCTCACATGCACCCCATGTCACTCCAGCTCTCTGCCCTGCCCTTTTTCCAGAACATTCTCCCTGGAAACAAAGGAGGCGCCCAAGAGCTGAAGTACATGTCAGTCACCTATTGCTATACTAAATCACTCCCCTGCCCCAGATCAAAACAAACAGGCCTAGCTCACAGCATAGGCCTGCTTAAATTTACCTGCACTGGCAGCTTACACAAAAAACCTGCACTAGCACCTACCTATCCAAGGTAGAGGGTGCTACACTTTCTTTTACCATCCTCTGAAAAGAGATTTACCATAAATCACTTTTCAGAGAAGGCAGTAAACAATTCTGCTAGTGTAAAAGGGGCCTTATTGAGTGTTTCAGATTTTAATATATATCCACCCTGTGGAGTCAATGTGAAGCCACCCTGTGCATCCCATAAAGCTTTTCCCGCCCACCATTTATTACTTAGAAATATTTACAGCATAACAATGATCTAAAAACCATCTTCTGAATAATTATTGAATAGAGATAAGTTCATCAAAGGATTTTGAAGATATGCCAAGTGTTAGCCAGCAAATTTGCTTTTCTCCAACACAGGACTTTGTTGGGAGTAAAAACATAAATCGATTCCAGACATCCCAACCTGCAAAAATGCATTTCAGGGAGGTGGCAAGCTAATTTAAGGGAGGTCACGCTCCGTGCTGACAACCCCCCCCCCACACACCCCATTCATAATAAAATACTGTAATAAAATAATACTTTAAAGATAATTAATAATATAATGCCATAATAAAATAATACTTTAAAAGATAATGTTGTGTCACACTCACCAACAATGCACCCTCACTGTGCCCATTTGCAGCCTCATCAGTGCCAACAATGCAGCCTCACTGTGCCCATCTGCAGCCTCATCAGTGCCCATCAATGCAGCCTCACTGTGCCCATCAATGCAGCCTCACTGTGCTCATTTGTAGCCTCATCAGTGCCAACACTGCAGCCTCACTGTGCCCATCTGCAGCCTCGCTGTGCCAACAATGCAGCCTCGTCAGTGCCCATCAATGCAGCCTCACTGTGCCATCAATGCAGCCTCACTGTGCCCATCTGCAGCCTCGTTAGTGTCAACAATGCAGCCTCGCTCTGCCAACGATGCAGCCTCACTGTGCCCATCTATATGCTCATCAATGCCCATCTGCAGCCTCACAGTGCCCATCAGTATCCACATCAGTGCCCATCTGCAGCCTCACTGTGCCCATCTGTATCCTTATCAGTGCCCATCTGCAGCCTCACCATGCCCATCTGTATCCTCATCAGTGTCCTCGCCAGTACCTTGACTACACACAGCGGGTGTCTCCCGCTGTGTCATGCAGCTGCAGTCTTAACTGTTCGGCAGCCTTCCACTGTAACAAAGCCCCGCCTCCTTATCCATGATAGACGGTCAACTGAACATTGAACACTGATACAATGCTGGGAAATTGAATCACTGTTCCGTCTATCATGGATGAGGCGGGGCTCTGTTACAGTGGACGGCCGTCGAACAGTTAAGACTGTAGCTGCTTGACACAGTGGGAGACACCTGCTGTTTGTGATTACTCCAGGATAAGTGGCAGTGCAGGCTCAGCCGGGAGATTGTGCTGCACTCACGGGTGTCCGTGAGCCCACTGTCAAATGTGGGAGACTTGAGATGTCTGCGATTCAGTTTATGGTCATATCAGTCAGGGGCTTGACCAGAGATGAGAAGTTACGAATAAACTTCTGATAATAGTTGACAAAGCCCAGGAAATGCTGCAGAGGACGTAAACCCATGGGTCGGGGCCACTGTAGGACTGCCCAAAGTTTCTCTGGGTCCATCGAAAAACCAGCAGTGGAAATGACATAGCATAGGAATTTAACCTGTTCACGATGGAACTCGCACTTCTCCAATTTACAATACATTGTTTTCTCTTACTTTCTGAAGCCCATGACAGACATCTGTGTGGTGGCTCTCCTGGGACTTGGAAAATATGAGGATATCATCGAGATAAACCACCACACATAACTTATCAATCGTTAATCAATCCTGGAAAACTGATGGGGCGTTACAAAGGCCGAAAGGCATTACAAGGTACTCATTATGGCATGTTCTGGTATTAAACGCAGTTTTCCACTCGTTGCCCTCCTTAATCTGCACAAGATTGTAGGCCCCTCTTAAATCAAGCTTCATGAAAACCGTTGCTCCCTTGAGGCAGTCAAATAACTGTGTAATCAACGGAATCGGGTAGGCATTCTTAATCGTGAAATGATTGAGACCCCGACAATCAATACAAGGTCTCAGTTCACTGCTCTTCTTCTTCACAAAGAAGAAACCAGCATCAGCAGGAGATGAGGATTTGCGGATGAAACCTCGAGAAAGTGTGTCTGAAACATACATCCTCCATGGCCTTATCCTCCAAGACCGACAAAGGGTAAACCCGGCCCTGAGGAGGTATGGCACCAGGTTGAAGGTCAATTGCACAATCATAAGACTGGTGTGGAGGCAAACTACCGGCTTGACCTTTGTCAAAGACATCGCTAAAATTGCGGTACTCCTCCGGGAGGGAGGAGAGTGAAGAGCTGCACAGGACCTTAGCTACCTTCTGGAAGCATGTCTCACTGCATTGTGGTGACCAGGAGAGAACCTCAGCATGGAGCCAATCAAAAGAGGGGTTGTGCCTCTGTAACCAAGGATAACCAATAACCAGCAAAAACCTAGGTGAGGAAATAACTTGGAACTGGATTATCTCATGGTAAAGAGCCCCTACAACCATGGACAACTGAACTGTCTCATGAGTCACATGGGCAGGCTGTAGAGGTCTCCCATCAAGAGCCTCAATGGGAAGTGGAGTGTCATGCAGCTGCAGCGGAATCAAGTGCTGCGATACAAAGGCAGCATCAATGAACAGGCCTGCAGCCCCAGAGTCAATTAGAGCCTGTATCTCGATGGACGACTCAGCCCAAGAAAGGGTTACTGAAAGCAGGAACTTATCCTTCTGGATAACTGGGGATGAAACAATGCCACCTAAGGTCTGTCCATGACAAGACCTCAAGGTTCGGGCGTTCCCTGGATGGGTAGGACAAGACTTCAAAAAGTGACCTGCCTGGCCACAATAAAGGCACAGTCTCTCCCTCCTCCTAAAGGCTCTCTCATCTGCAGAGAGACGCATGAAGCCCAAGTGCATGGGTTCACCTTCACTGACCGACTCGGTACCAGGAGGCATGGGAGGTGAGGGAGGCACGGGTGGGACTGCAAAGCTCGGAGGCAAACATACAGGAAGCTTCCGCAAGCGCTCCTAAAAAGAGAGTCTTTCTCTGAGTCTGGAATCAATGAGGATGGCAAACATGATCAACCTCTCCAGCTCAGTGGGTATATCTCGGGCTGCTATCTCATCCTTGATGGAATCCGAGAGACCATGAGAAAAAGCAGCCACGAGGGCCTCATTGTTCCAAGCAACCTCTGCTGCCAGAGTACGGAATTCCATGGCGTAGTCGGCAACAGTTCTCGTACTCTGTTTTGATGGACATGAGGCACTTGGCAGCAGAAGCGGAGCGTGTGGTAATGTCAAATACCCTTTTAAAGGAGGCCACAAAGTCAGGGTAACTTAAGACAACAGGTTTTTGCATCTCCCATAGAGGGTTTGCCCAGGCCAAGGCTCTCTCAGAAAGCAAAGATATCATGAAACCTACTTTGCTTCTGTCTGTGGAAACGCCTGGGGCAGCATCTCAAAGTAAATCTCAACCTGGTTGAGAAACCCTCTGCATAGAACTGGATCGCTCCCAAATCGATGGGGAAGCGGAGCGGAACCAGACATACCTCTTATAGAGGTAATACTCGAGATAGATGCCTGCACAGAGACTGGCGCAGCAGCAGGGATGGCCTGCAACTCAGGTTGTACCAAAGCAGCCACAGTCGGAGACTCCAGGTGACCCGTGCAACTCAGGAGCGTTTGTAACGCTATGGCAAACTAATCCATGCGGTGATCTTGCTAATCCAATCTGGAAAAAAAATTAGCAACAAGTGGATTGACTGTATCTTCTGAATTCATGGCCTTCGCCTATTATCAGGAACCATAAATCAGACCGAGACAGAAGCATAGTTAAATCACACTTGTTTAATAATAATAATAATAATAATAAGGCAAACAAAGTAAGCGTAGTCAAAACAAGCCAGAGTTCAGTAACCTGATCGGGTAGTCAGCTTTAGTTGGACAACTTTAAGTAGGTAGGACTGATGAGCAGAATCAACAACAGCTGGGTAACTGTGGAGAGAGATGGGAGCTGGCAATTAGCCGACAGCTGAGCGGCAGCTCAGAGAAGGAAGGGCTGAGCCCAGCCCTGACAAATGGTCCCAAAAATGTGTCAAAATTGTCCGATGTGTCTGCCATAATGTCGCTTATTGTGATTTTTGTTACCAAAAATATGTAGAAGAATACATATCAGCCTAAACTGAGGAAAAAAAATAGTTTTTTTAATATATTTTTGGGGGATATTTATTATATCAAAAAGTAAAAAAAATGAATTTTTTTCAAAATTGTCACTTTTTTTTGTTTATAGCGCAAAAAATAAAAAACGCAGAGATCAAATACCAGCAAAAGAAAGCTCTATTTGTGGGAAAAAAGGACGTCAATTTTCTTTGGGTGCAACGTCGCACGACCGTGCAATTGTCAGTTAAAGTGACACAGTGCCGAATCGCAAAAAGTGCTCTGGTTAGGAAGGGGGTAAAATCTTCCGGGGCTGAAGTGGTTAAACAAGGTCTAAATGGGCCATTGACATGCATCACAGTTGAACCTAGGAATGTGTGTTTGCAAAGTTAAACTAAATGAAATCCTTTCTTATTTTTGCTTGGAGATAGAGTGCAGAGGGATTAGAAGTCTTGTCAGTTTTTGGGGGTGTCTGCACCCCTGATAGGGTGAAGGATTTAAACATGTAAACACATGCACATGCATTGGCCTTAAAATGGGTATGGGGGCCCAGGTCCCACCCAATTTGGTCAACCCCAAAAATTAAACAAGGAGAGGTGCCTTTAAAAACACAAAATTGCTTAAAAACTAGTAACTTGTGCGGGAGGGGGGCTTACTCTGCCTGTAAAGTGGTGCATCTGTAGCATGTATCCAAAATGCTGCTTCAAAGATGTTTGGCTTTAGAGAAAACTTACAAATCTACATTGCAGCTGCAAGATTTTAACACAAAACCAAAAATAGCCTGCCCCCCAATACATATAAGGCCATTTGGGTCTGTTAAGGCTTAAAATGAGAACCCCCATGTGAAAAATACCACCCCAAACTAAAAAATATTGTGCCCGTCCCACACACTAACACACCCCTAGCCAAACACACAGCAAGCTCTAGCCCATGAAAGGGGGTGGATACTTGGGAGCAGGGGGGCTTCTGGCACCCCAAAAGTCAACCACCCTGTTCCCATATTCAGGGGGACAAGGGCCTCTTCCACACAACCCTAGGCTGGGGTTGTGGGGGGCTGCCGACAGGGGGCTTTACGGAATGTGGAAAGCCCTTTTAAACTAGTGGGTACAAGGTGCTTTGTAGAGAACAAGGAAGAAAAATCTGGACGGCCGCACTTCCGTGAAGAAAAAAGCACCTTTATTGTGATAAAAAATTAAGTACAGATAGGTCACATAAAAAGTAGATGATACAAGACAACTGCTAACGCGTTTCACATCAACCAATGCTTATTCATAGCTAAGTTGAAGGTTGTCACAACATGAATATATAGCAAGTGTGTGATTAAAAACATATGAAACACCTGGCGATAGGTAAAGAGTGAGAAAGGAAACAAAAGAGAAGCACCACCTCCATTCCATGTTTAACCTTCAAAAACCCAGAAAGCATGAAATGTTAATGAGAATAAAAAAACATGTGAGATTAAAAAACTTTGCATTTCAATAAAATTCTGAATGATCGCAATTATTCGCACAATACCTAAGAAAATGTACATAATATCCGCACATGTGTATATATGTATACAGTTGATGTATATCAAATATATGTCAAGTAAATAGATACAAAAATGTGTGTGAATGAAACACACCCAAACTGTGTACTAAAACTTAATTAAAACAAATTACTCTGTGTGGAACAGACGTTATTAAGAACCGTACTGAACTTTTGCGATCCACATACACATTGAAGTGCGCTACAAAGTTGCCCCATTAAAGGGTATCGAAAGAAGGGGGAAAAAGAAACATATTAAACATGGCAAAAACATAAACTGATACATAAACATGAACATGAATTCACCCCTATATGCACATCTGTTTATAGATGTTTATAGATACTATTACATTATCTATTCATAAGTGCACAATGAACAAGATCTATTTTGGAAGGTACCAAAGGTACCAAAGCCGTGCCAGTAATGTCAAACGAATTGAAGAAGGGCAGTGCCCAAATGATAGTATATCATTTGGGCACAGCATGGACCGTCCAAAAAAGCGCACAGAATTGTGAATGTATAAAATAATTAGCTCAAACTTATGACTCTTATGGACCCCCAGAGTGACATAACAAACATATGTAAATATAAACTTAAACTTGAAAATAGCCTGCCGATGACCGGAAATATAACCCATACTGTCTCAATAGCAAAGGATAAAGCCCTATGTAGAATGGAATACCTAAAACGGAGCATTATAGTTCCGAAAACAAGGAAAGGAAAACCCACCTGAACCTCTCCGCATATGTCAAAATAGCCCCGTCAAAATATAGCAATAGGCCAAAAATAATGACTAAAATAGCTACACGACACAACCTTTTAGTTGAGATTTTTCCTTTGTTTCTTTCTTGTGTGTCTAGGTAGTACTTGTTTATACATGTATAAAAAAAACTCTTCCATAGATTGGAACTATCATCAGCAAATTTCAATTACAACATTGACCTTTTGCAACTCATTGGTAGGCTTGTTTGGGTCTTTTATTCCAGCAACGTAAGGCAGCCATGCACATAGTAGCATCTTTGCTCTAATAGTAATCTTTACCCTACTTTAATAGATGAGTTAGATTCAACAATATTAACTTTATGGTTTCTGCCACATTACATGTCATCTCCCCACTTATATTATTTATCCAACATTATTCTTGGGCACATATGATACAATACTGGGATGGATTTGAATTTGCTGGAGATTTGTGTGCTGCAGCATGTGGAGTGAGACTCTTGCCTCCACAGTGCAACCCACTTTATATGCCGAGGACACTTATTATGCCGAGGACACGATTTTTCAGTTGAGATTCATTTTTGTTTCTTTCCCGTTTGTTTAAGTAGTGTCTGTTTCCATATACATCCTTCATAGATTGATACTTCCATTAGCAAATTTTAATCATTATTTTTGGCCTCTTGCTATATTTTGACGGGGCTGTTTTGACATATGCGGAGAGGTTCAGGTGGGTTTTCCTTTCCTTGTTTTTGGAACTATAATGCTCCGTTTAAGGTATTCCATTCTACATAGGGCTTTATCCTTTGCTAGTGAGACAGTATAGGTTACATTTCTGGTCATCGGCGGGCTATTTTCAAGTTTAAGTTTATATTTACATATGTTTGTTATGTCACTCTGGGGGTTCATAAGAGTCATAAGTTCAAGCTAATCATTTTATACATTCACAGTTCTGTGCGCTTTTTTGGACGGTCCATGCAGTGCCCAAATGATATACTATAAGGGCAGTTTTATTCTCCCTTCTTCAATTCGTTTGACATTACTGGCACGGTTTTGGTACCTTTCAAAATAGATCTTGTTCATTGTGCATTTATGAATAGATAATGTAATAGTATCTATAAACATCTATAAACAAATGTGCATATAGGGGAGAATTCATGTTCATGTTTATGTATCAGTTTATGTTTTTGCCATGTTTAAAATGTTACTTTTTCCCCCTTCTTTCGATACCCTTTAATGGGGCAACTTTGTAGCACACTTCAATGTGTATGTGGATCGCAAAAGTTCAGTACGGTTCTGAATAACGTCTGTTCCACACAGAGTCATTTGTTTTAATCAAGTTTTAGTACACAGTCTGGGTGTGTTTTCATTCACACACATCTATGTATCTATTTACTTGACATTTATTTGTTATACATCAACTGTATACATATATACACATGTGCGGATATTATTTAATTTTTCTTAGGTATTGTGCGAATAATTGTGATCATTCAGAATTTTATTGAAATGCAAAGTTTTTTAATCTCACATGGTTTTTTATTCTCATTAACATTTCACGCTTTCTGGGTCTTTGAAGGTTAAACATGAAATGGAGGTGGTGCTTCTCTTTTGTTTCCTTTCTCGCCCTTTACCTATTGCCAGGTGTTTCATATGTTTTTAATCACACACTTGCTATATTTTCATGTTGTGACAACCTTCAACTTAGCTATGAATAAGCATCGGTTGATGTGAAATGCATTAGTAGTTGTCTTGTATCATCTACTTTTTATGTGACCTATCTGTACTTAATTTTTTGTCACAATAAAGGTACTTTTTTCTTCATGGAAGTGCGGCCGTCCAGATTTTTCTTCCTTGTTCTCTACAATTTGTTCAGAGCCAGCACCTGTGAGGCTGAGTGAGGGCGTTCACTACCATTCAGGAGTGAGAGTCCTGTGAGCGGCTTTCCCTTCTAATACAAGGTGCTTTGTGGTTGGTATTGGGCTGAGCCCAACATGCCCCATAGGCATCCAGCTATGTTGAGTGCATGTGGCCTTGTATGGTTCAGGAGGGGGTTGGATGATCGCTCTTCTAGCCCCTTTCCTAACTGGCCCTGTTGTATGCTCTGAAAAAGGATGTGGTTTGGATTGGTGAAGGCAGCTCACTGCCTTTTGAGAATGGAGTGGAGTGTGGAGCTCCCATTTAAAAGCAAAAGCTAGCCCATGGAAATCCAAGGGGTTAGAGGGGGAGACAAGAGCATTGGAGAATGGAGTGTGGAGTTCCCCTTTAAAAGCAAAAGTTAGCCCATGGAAATACAAGGGATTAGAGGGGGGAGACAAGAGCATTGGAGTGTGGAGTACCCCTTTAAAAGCAAAAGTTATCCCATGGAAATCCAAGGGATTAGTGGGGGGAGACAAGAGCATTGGAGACTGGAGTGTGGAGTTCCCCTTTAAAAGCAAATGCTAGCCCAAGGAAATCATATGCATTCGAGAGTGAAGGTTATATGAGCTAGAGGAGCGAGAGTCTTTTTACATAATTTTAACAAGGTACATGTCACATGTTGGCAACGTGTAACATGCTAACATGACCTGTGTGCACTTTCTCATTCTATTTTGGGCATATTTGTTACTTGGGCAGTTGTTACTAAACTTCCACACGTCACCCCACATCACCCCATAATATTAGCACCTCCATCTTCTGGTAATATTGAATTGAAGATGCTGTGCGCCATGTCCATAGTAGCGCACAGATTGCATTCTCCCGTATACTATAGATCGCTATAGTAATGGGGGATTCGCGCTCTGTTCCTGGCGCACCGTTAAATATTAAATATTAAAATGTGCATTGCGCCTTGCCGTGCGCCTCTACTGATGGCACGCGGCTTTTGGAATTCAGCCCCATAGAGTGGTTGTAATTGTACTGCAGCATTTTCTACCCTTATGTTGCAAATGTATCAATGTGAAAATGCTTAGCTTTTAGTATTGCTTTAAGGTCAGAGAAGAAATCCAATTATAGAAGTATCTTTTAACCAAAGGAGTATTGTTTATGGAGGAAGTTTTCCTGATCTGCTATCAGATTCACTATATCACAGATTTAGGGGGAAAAAAAACTTTTAGAGAGGAGCTGAAAGAGCTCTTCGATGTATCTGGTAAAAGATTAAAAAAAGGAAGTGAACAGTACTTGTCAGATCAACCAAGCATGTTAGTGCTGTTAAGGACTTGACTTTTCACTTTGAAAGTCTGATCAATATATTCCCAGATTGGCATTGTCTGAGTCGAAAGAATTTCCCTGTTACAGTAATACTGTTTAAGAATAGCCCATTTTTTTCACAGTACATAGTGACATTACAGACAGAACTCGTCACATCCAGAGTCCACATAATTACATTCTGAATTCCATTATCCGAACTTATTTGCTCTGCGAATTTATTTTCCTTCTTTAAATGGCCGCAGTGAGGAATATAAAAAGAGTGTAATTGACTTTGAAAAATATTTGACATTTTCACTGTAGAAAACTGAATGTTCGACGGAACAAATAAATAACTGAGTGAGGGGAACAGCAAGAAATGAATAAGCGATTGCTTTTGATCCACACGCTAACCCATGTAAATTGTTAATGCCAATAAAACATTTATTGTTCTGCATCTGAGGAACTAGGGAGTGGAAAGCCTATTAAAGAAGAGAAAAAGGTTTGGAGTAAACGAACATTTGTTCAGAATCAATAATGGAAGATTACAAGACTGAGGATTAAACTAGAATCTATGAACCTCACATTTGCCCTTGCTTTGAGCAGACCATCAACTTTAAAAAACATTTTGACAGGCCTCAATTGCTTACTATTCTAAAACTTTTAGCAGAACAAATTATCCTTTAACTTGACAGAGACCTTGGCTAGTGTTACAGAGGTAAAGAAGTTCCACGAGTACTTGTATTGCAGAACTTTTGCAATTATAATTGACCATAACCTGTTGTTAAAGCTACTTCAAAAGGTTAGCACTACCCCCTGGATAATCTCACCATTAGAGATGACTAGAGTGTTTTCAGTGAAAATTATTTTCCTGTGAATTTACTATTTCCACCATTGGATTTGCCAAATCAGAATTTTTTGCTCACTGAATTGTTCAGAAGAAATTTGCTTGAAAAAAGTGTTATTTTTTATTATCAGATGGGCATAGCATTGGATGTGGGAGTGAATAGATAACTGTAATGTCAGATAAGGGGGGTGGGGGGTTCAGCAGCATCTGATGGAGATGTTTAGAGTCAGTGGCAGTGAAGTATGATGGTGACATGCAGCGTGGGGGGCAACGGTGTCTGATGGGGGGTGGGGAGTGGTGAGGCATCAATATCTGATAGGGGTGAAGAATGGGGGGACAGTAGCCTCTGATTGGGGTTAGGAGTGGGGGCTGTGTGTCTTATAAGGGGTTGAGGAGTGGAGGGACACAAGGACACATATTGTATGTGTGACTGTGTACGTACAGATGCTGTGCCCATGTGAACGAGTCCTCAGTGTCCCTTGTATTTGTGGCTCTTTACCTTTTCATATTTGACTGTTTGTGTGTTTGTGTGGTTTTTTTTTTTATCTTTTTACTATTTGTGTTTTTTTGCAAAAATAAAAGTAAAGTAATGAAAAGAGTTTCAGTAACCTTCAAGGGTTATAAGAAGCCCATTGCATCTTGAAATACAACATAAAAAAAACATCCTCTTTTCTTTTTGGCAAAGTGGTGAAACTTTAAGAAAATTTGCAGATTTACTGAAATTTTGGGGAAATAAAAACTGATTTTCGGTCATCCCAACTCACCATAAAATTTTCCCTGGACTTTTGATCAGACTTCATCTTACTGAAAATGCTGATGCATTAATCTGCTTGCCCTTTCAGAGTTCTGAGTTTGAAGTTCTACATGTACTGTATGTGCAGTTTATCTGCTTCATTGCCTATCAAAACCACAAAGGGTTCTGCACCATTTTGGTGTGAATGTGATGTGTGAATGTGTGAATAGTTTGTATGGCTGGATTCACAATGCACAGACAACGCATGTGATCTGAACAATAATGCAGTGCAAATCACATGCAATGTCTGTGAACACAAGTGTGAACCCAACCTAACTCCTAAATGTATAAAGACTGCCAATCCTTTCCAAAAGTGTGTTTTCCACCCACAGCCTGCAAAATAAAATTGTGCCTGCTAACAGTACACAGTGTATGCCTGCTGAATTTAGTATTTGTTTGGATTGTTTTCACCTTGGTCCAAGAGCCCCATTCCACCTATTGGCATGTGAACAATTGAACACATGGTTCCAATTTGAAAAAAGAAAAAGACAGTCTTGAACAATAAATTTGCTAACCCCCCCCCCCCCCCCCGTAACAGTATGCAACATGATGCTTAGGTACAGACCAAACTTTGGCTGTTCAGGCGCTTGTCAAAATGCCAGACTTTTTCCTCATTTGGTAGGAGCTGAACAACATATATATGATCTCAGTTAAAATGCCTGTGAACATTTATTTTTTTCCTTTTCCCTAGCTTTTGTCCTCTGTATTTTAATATTTCTGATACTTTGGTACTTGAAAAAAGCAACCATTTAATGGCTCCAACTTTAAAGCTTTTGAATCAATGATACATGAGTAACAGGACAGCGTTATTATTTATTTGTTATCACAGGTATACACTTATCCATGTAATATAAAATATATATTTTTTATTTTTTTTTCCTTGCTACAAAAAACAAACTTTTACTTCTTTATAACCTAATATGAATAAATATCTTTTTCCAAAGTCTGATTTTTGTTTTACAATCATGAAAGTGTTTTTATTCATTTCTGCCTGGGTCAGATTCCAGAAATTTACTCTTAAAACAATGCAATTGTCAGACATTCTCACTGTACCCCTGTACAGAATAGAGGGCATAGAGTACTTCCCTCACTCTGCTACTAATTAACTGATGGCAAATGATTCCATTAACTAATTGGACTGATGACTGTTGTTTGACCCTCTGCTTCTTTAAACAATTTAATCTTCAAGTATCAGAAGCCATATCACTAAAACTTGATAAAGCATGCATTAATTCCAAATTCATTATCTATGTAACCTTTCCTGACAGCGTTGAAGGCTTTCTATTGTTGTCAGTTGTTTTATTGTTATATGTTTCCTAATGTTCTTCTTTACAGAATAGTTTACAAAACAGTTTACACATTTAGCAAATAGTGCTCAGATAACTGCATTAATTGTAATGCATTAATAATCATGCAGTGCTGAGTTTGTTATTAATTAGAGTATAACAGGTAGGCACAACCCATGTGGTCATCTAGACTCTCTTCACTTTATTTGCCATTTGCAAAGGCATAGAGGTGATTATCAGCCATTTAATAATTCGATCTGCCAGGATTCTCTATTAAAGTTTATCTAAATCCAAGAAGAAATGTAACATATTGCAGCTTACGTGTTCTCAGATATATAGCAAAAACAAAAATAGTCCAGCGCTCTGGATATCACAAAGTCAAACTGCAACAGCCAGAAGTAAAAAACTGAATAATTTAATAAAGGCAGTTCATAAAAACAGTCCCATGGATACACAGTACTTGAAAACAATCATTAAGAACTTATAGTATGTGACAAACTGTCCATCGAGCAACAAGAGTCCAAAACGGGAGATCCATCCCACTACATGGACCCAAGCTGTGACAGAATGGAGGGGGAGGGGGAGGGGGGAACCCAGGTATGAGAGACACTCTGGAGACCCGCAGAATCCCCGCTGTTGTGGGGTGCGAGCCCCGAAGGGATGACTCACCGGCTCCGGAATGCCATTCTGTGTGTGCGGCGTGGAGGGAGACAACTGCTTCGCCACAAGGAAGGAGAACGAGCCGAGGCTCCGTCTGGCAATGGGCGATAACGTCAGCCCAGCTGGGAGGCCATTCCGAGGTGGAAAGGGCTCGGCTTCATAAAGGAGAGCCGCTGGAGTGTCAGCTGGTAAGACACTGAGCCGCTGACGTGCCGGTCTGTGTCTCCTCAGGGATGAAACGTCTCTATCTTGAATGGTGTCACTCAGGGGATGCAGCAGTGCAAAGTGAGGTAAAAAAAAAACGAGGAGGGGAATAAAAAAGCCAGCAAAAAAGGTGATAAATGCCGCTAATGCATGGCAATGTGGAGGTCCCAAGGATGGATGGATGGATGGTCACCGTGGCATGTAGCTTGATCAGACCACTGTGGAAGAGTTGCCTTGACGACGCGTTTCGCGCATCAGCGCTTTGTCATAGTCAAGGATGGAGGCCTACCTAACATATGTCAAATGTTATATTATATGTTACACATCACATGTTATGGTTTAGCTCCCCAGGTGTCCATCTACTGGCGCTAGGACATTGTTGTTGTTTGTGTTCTCAGATATGGTTGCTAAATAGGTTTTCTGTTTTTTAGACTTTCTTTTTCTTTATTTTCACCTGGTAAACCTGCCAGTAACACTATCTGTCCTAATATAGTAAAAGATCTGAAAAAAGTTGGACTTTCCTGGTATCAGCAAGGAAAGAATACATAAAGTGTATAAAAAAAATATATTTTGTTACAAAACATTAAAAATAGATAAAAACATAATGCCAATATCCTGTGATGTGGCCATATTAGTAAACCATCAGAGAGTACAACAGAAAGGTCGTACTGAATACAAAATTTTGCAGGCCCGATGTGGAATGCCTACGCGTTTCACCTAATCGCTTTCTCAGGGCATTATCTTGGTTGCAAAGGTATCAAATATGGCCTAACCAAAAGGGAATGCACAGTGAACAACATGAATTATATACAATAATCATGTAACATTTGAAGTCTCTCTGTGTATAAACACTTATGCTTGGACAATGTAGCCTAGGGAGAATGCTGTCATACACAATGTGATATGAGATAGTTGCAAGGGCGACAGATATAATTCAGTAGTAATTGAATACTAGGACCTAAATATAAAAAAGTATTATAGATTGTTCACTGTATAAAGGCAATGCAATCAGATCCTACAGCCATGACCATTAATCATTAACTTACTAGATTGAGAAACCACTGGGGAAGGGGAGAGGGAAGGTATTCTGTGATGTTACCTTCCTGTCTTAGAGTGACAACACTGCTTCTTCATAGATACAGTACAGTAAGTGATTGCTTTCACGCCTGGACAAGAAGGAAACATCACAGATTACCTCTTCCTTTCCTCTTAACATTGTGTGTGTGTGTGTGTGGGGGGGGGGGGTAAAAGAGCTGTCACACTTCCAATTACCATTGTTTGAGATAACATTGCAGTTAAACACCCCAAAAGGTTGCAAACAGCATATGTTTATATATATAGAGTTTACATACATTTTGAGCAGAACTTTAACAACTAATTATCCAGCTAAGCACAATGTTTAAATACATATGTGTAAATTACACAAAATACCAAATAGTTCAGTGCTGAATTATACACAAAACATTCAAATATAACCAAATTATGATATCATGTGAAATAGAAGTCCAACAATCTATTTTACACTTTCCAGTGTTTCCACTTGTAAAAACCTCAAATTATAACTCTTGTCACCACAGTTTTCACACCTTCACCAGTTGTGCTGTCCCCTGAAGTAATTGACCCTACAATGTTTGTAGGGTCAAAATAGGTAGGGTCAAAATAGGCTCACTGGTCCTCAGCTGATATGGCACCTCCTTCCACACTTAAGCCTCGTAAACACGATCTGATTTTCCGCAAACAAAACCGCAGACTTTTGTCCGTTGGCCCCAAACTTGTCTTGCATACAAATGGCACACAACTGATCAACGAACATGAACGTAGGGACATACTACATGTTTTTTCATCTCTTTAGTGCCACTCTTTGGGCTCCTTCTGCTAATTTCGTGTTAGTAGAAGTTTAGTGAGTGTTGATTCGTGCTTTTCATTTTGCGCTTTTTATTTCGTGCTCTTCATTTTGTGCTTTTCAGTTCGTTTCTGAACGCCCATTCATCAACCAGACATGTTGCGGAATCGGAGGAGATAACGTGTTATTTATTATTGGCCTTGGAGTTATTGCTTTGACCCAAATCCAGTCCAGGAACAGGAGGAGGAAGATTTCTTGGATCAAATATTGGTTGCTTTATTAATCGTGACCAATTATGTCATATGCCTTTGCTGCGGGAGCTCCAGTTAAATACTCCAGATGATTTTAGAAATTATCTCCTGATGACGGACTCCTGCTTTCACCAACTCTTGGTATGGTTGACCCCTATATTAAGAAGCAGTAAACATGCATGCGGCTTTTATTTTATTTTTTTGTTGAATAATGATTTGATTTGGTATATTTTCTATATTTTTGGATGCATAGAATGCATTTTTTGGTTAAGTTCTATTGGCAGATAGCATGTCTAATTTTATTTGTTTTATTTTTTTAATGCACAATAAAAAAATTGTGGAGAATAATACTTGGCTATGTGTTTTACTTGACAATGACAGTTTGGGAGTAGGCAGTTAAATTTGAAAAAATACAATGTAAAATTAACAAAGGACACCAACATAGTTGTATCTTTGATCTTAAAAACTACGGTATAATGGTGTTGTGGTAACTTGCACCAAAAAAAAAATAACAAGCATAATAATATTATTCTTAATATCACTAGAAAAAAAAGACTTTGAAAATTAATTTGCCATAACTCCATCAGTGTCACCAGCAAAGCAGCTTCATTATTAGCCCATTAAAGAAGAAGAGAATGTGCGCTGCATTTCGAGATTTCATAATTTGCCGCGTCACAAGTGTTAATTCTCCATTGCGAATGCTAGTTTACAAGACCGACCGCTTCCAGCTCATCCTTGCTTCCCAGCATGCGTGTTTGTACTTTGGACTTTTGTCCGACGGACTTGTGTACACACTCTCGGAAAATCCGACAACAGACATTTGTCCGCAGAAATGTTTAAAGCCTGCCATCCAACATTTGTCCACGGGAATTCCGACAACAATTGTCTGATGGAGCTTTCAAACGGTCAGATTTTCCGCCAACAGCCTGTCATCACACAATTCCTGTCGGAAAATCCAATCGTGTGTACGAGACTTTAGGCACAAATGGAAGATCTTTCTAGTAATTGCAGATCCTTCTCCTTTAAGATGACCTCTCCATCCCTCTCTCTCCTCTACTCATCCATTCAGCCTCATAAGAAAACAGACTAAAATAGTGCTTTATCATTAAGGTTTTCTTTATTCACACACTTTCACAAAAATAAAATGCACTCACATTGTTTAGATGCTTGCAAGTACCACAATACAATTGCCTGTATGCTTAAAAAACTCTTTTGTGCATATAACACAGATCACAAAGCTCAGATACCAGGATTTCCTGTATTCCTGAACATGAGGACATCATCCAGTATGCCCCATGGGGCTACTTCGTACTTTGGCTCCCCTCGTGTAAAGTCCTTTAAATTGGGGTTCTTTCAAGCATATAAAGCTTGTGGAGGTGGGGTACCATGCTGAAATACAAAGTCTTGAAAACGCAATCCAGTTAAAGAGTAATAATTGCTGCTGACTTTTATATGGAATGGGGCAAATACTTTTTCACATCACTGTACATCTGTGTCCCCACACCAATAAATCCTACTATGGTGTCCACATTCTTCTTTCCCCCACACCATCCATGCAAAAGTGACCACCTTGTGGTAAAAAGTGCTCACTCACCAGATTAAAATCACTTCTTTAATACAAGAAGGTCACAATGTGCTTGAAGGGTTAAGGTTTAATCTTTCCTCCTGCAGCCCAGATATCAGGTCTCCCAGGGAACTCAGAAAGATCTTAAGATCTGCAGTCACCTCTCTCCAATGTCAACAGTCAGATGCACATGTGCCAGAAAAGTAGCTCATAGTGTAATATTTATTTAGAAAAAAAATGTAAGCAACACAATTACAATGTTTCTAATCAAGCTGCCACCGGAGTTGGCATGCGTTCCAATTACCGGATGTAGCGGCCCAGATGTGACATCACAGGAAACTGTAAGTGATGACCAAAGTCTTGCTGTACAGGTGTCTTCAGGAAGTTCTCCAGCCACCGATTTCCCGGAGACTTTTATACCACATACTAAATCCTAATTGGTGGAATAATCAACAATCAGGTAAATACATACAGGCTGGCTATGTTGTCCTCATTCCCCATAACAAAAACAAAGGTTTAGGAAATATCCAAAACCCCCAAACACAATATAAAAATTCTACAAACATATATGATAAAAAATACATACATGCATGCATAAAAAAATCCTCAAGCACAAATGCATTTTTCTCAGAAAAAGAGTTTTTTCAAAACGATACATTTTATCATATTAACCCAGCAAACCTTATTGGATCTGAGTTATCCTGGGTCTAGATTATGTACCAACCAGAAGTGATTTGACATGCTTATTTTCAAAATCCATTTTTTATAATATTAAAGTGTTCATTAATGTGTGTGTGTTGCTGGTGGTCCTACCCACATATTGTAGTTCGCAAGGACATTTCAAAATGTAAATAACATATCACATGTAATGAATTTGCCTCTTACATACTGTAATTCGACAAGAAATGAAATTCTTTAATCTTACGATTTTTATTCTGTGTGGTTCTACATAAAGTACATCTCCTACATCTATAGAATCCCACTGTCTCAAAAGGTTACAGCTCTTTTGGGTGGATTCAGAAGTTTTGGTGTGCTTTCAGAAATCGTACCAAACCAAAAGGATACTATATATTAGAAGTCAATGGCTCAGTGCAGCTAACCTGCAAGAAAGCCACAAGTGCACTGTGCTGCACCTGCGGATCAGTGTGAAAACAGCCTAATAAACCTTTTTCTAAAAGTGCTTATATATATTATATATAATACATAATATAGCCCATCCCTAAACTGTGATGTTTAATAAACTGACCTTTTATCTTTCATATTCTGTTGGCATTGTTAGCTGTAAAGGTTCCTGTCCCAGGCAGTGTGATACCAAATGCGCTTCGACTTCAGCTTATGCTGCTCCTGTTTCCTGCACAACTGATCGCTTCCTCTGGTGCCAGCTCCATCCACTCTGATGCTCTGGGATGGCGAGTCGGCAACCCGTAATCTGGGATTGTCAACCCGCCATCCTAGAGCAGGAGGTCATGGGCCACATCAGAGGGCTCCATGGGCCACATGTGATCCATGAGCCATGGGTTGAGAACACCTGTGCTATGCTCTATAAGCTGTTGTATATTGTTATACATTATACTCCTGATCAAGACACTGCATTTAATGTGTTCATGTATATTATACTGACCAGGACACTGCATTTACTGTGTTCATGGATATTATACTCCTGTTCCCTTCACTTCACATTATTCTCCTGACCTCTGTAATGATAAATCGTCCTGTATATGCAGTATTTTAAATGTAAATTGTAAAATACCTTTGTAGCCAGCCAGCCAGAGGGGGCCTCTCCTCCTTTTCCCCCCCCCCCTTACGCCACTTTTGCTGGCTGTGCTGCAGAGTGGCTCCGTGTGTTCTCCAGCCGCTCTCTCACAAGGAATGCATTAACCCTTTCACCATCAGGTCCGTACATCGTACGGACCTAACAGCGGGGGGTATCACACACAATATGGTGGCACCTGGATTGTGTGTGAAACTGACAGGCAGACTACTGCCTGTCAGGTGAGAGCATTCGGGTGACTCCACTTCCGCCCAATCTCTCGCACACACCCCGGTACCAGCGCTCCCCCCACTGCCGCGCCCCACTATGCTTACCAGGCTCCGCTAGCCCATCGACGGGCCCGGAAGATCCATGGCGGGTGCCGGCGGGTAGAGGAGAAGGAGGAGAGTGGACACACATCCACTCTCCTCCCCTTCTTCTTGTGACCTGGAAAGCGAGGTCTCTGACGTCACTTTCGGGTCAAGCTCTTAGTGTACCTGTCTAGCTCAGCCGGAAAATAATGTTTTGCAATGCGATCTGCATTGCAAAACATTTAGTGGAGCACAGGGGAGACATGTCTTAGACCCTGCATATCTCAATAAAAAAAACTGTCATCTAAAAATCATCTAATAAGGGACATTTTGTCCCCTATGTGATGAAAAAAAAAGTTAAGTAAAAAACACCTGAGGGAGAGCAACAATTCTGACACAAGACCTTCTCTGTAACATTAAACTGATACCTATAGGGGGCTTTTGAAGCGTTGCCTATAGAAAATATAGGGTACTGAAGTTTGACGCCATTTCACGGGCGCACAAAAAGGTAAGGTTTGGCATGTTGGGTATCTATTTACTCGGTGCAACCTTGTCTTTTATATTTTACCAAAAAATTGGGTAATTTATAGCATTTGTTTGCCCTGAAATTCACGTTAGCGTGTTTTTTAATGTAATTTTGCAGTTACCTTTGCGGTAATATCGTGTGACATAAAAAATTGGAACTACCACTATTTTATTCTCTAGGGTATCTGCTTTCAGAAAATATATAATATTTGTGGATCTTGTGTAATCTTTAGGCCTGAAATGATTTTTAAAACATGTGTGCAAAAAGCACAAAAACGGCTCTGGCAGTGACAGGGTTAAGGTAAAAAATGTTCAGGCTTTATAACCACTTTAAGGAGTTGGATGAGGCATCAGCACAGGGAACCATGGGATCTGTAGTCCTGGAGGAATGCAGCACAGGGGAGGTGGATTTGGCTGCATACTTTAACACTCAGAGTTCCTGTCAAACAGGGGTGGAAAGCATAGAGTGTTCCCAGACTCTGAGAAAGAGAACAGGCTCTTGTTTATGTGAAGACAAAAGAGGGAGAGGACCAGTTGCTGTGTTCTGTATACTCAGAGACAGAGGACTGAGACATGGAGGGCTTTTGCGGTGTGGGGAACCAGAGAGTGCAGACCTGTCAATGGGGTGTCTGTGCCCATACCAGAGAGCCTGAGGACTGAGCTACTAAAAGGTCTTTTGCTGTGCTGGAACTGGGGCTGTTGAGACCTTTTGTCATGAGTGTACCTACAGCAAGGGAGAACCGGAGATAGTCCGAGTGTTGAGATTAAGTCTTGTGAGGACCTCATTTGGGGACTGAGCTAATGAGGACTGGATTTCTGAGGACAAGAGAGTGGCAAGTATTCAGGACAAGATTCGCCAGGATTGGTGAGTGGAATCAACTGTGCTTATGTGCTATATGTCAATGTCAGCATCTTAAAGAAGAAGTAAACCCCGGTGGGCTTTACGTCCTATTTTGCTCCCCGCAAGGCCTGCAAACTAAAAGCATAATGGGCTAGTATGCATTGCATACTAGCCCATTATATGACACTTACCTGCAAACGAAGCCCACGCTGTCCCCTGTGCAGGTCGCGTCCATCTTCGCCCCTCTTCCTTCCGGGGCAGCGGACTCTGGCTGTGTGGCTGGCCGGAGCCATGTGAGGTCACTCCCGCGCATGCCCGCGGGAGCCATCAGTGAAATACAAGTACAAATGGTGCACGTTGAGGAGATATTTTCACTACCTATATTCTAAGCTTACCTATAGCTAAATGTCACACAAAAGGGTTTACAACCACTTTAATGCCAGTAGAGACTGCCCATTACTTAGCAGCCCAACAATCATTCACTGCATGCAGCTGTAAAGAGACAGTAACAAGTGAAACACCGTACAGATGGTTCCCACATTAGTCAACTTAAATTTGCAAGTTAGGCACCAGGTATCATACAAACACCATCCAGGGGTACCCCTTCAGGAACACCTACCTATACCCACATCCAGGGGTACTGTATAATCACAGAGCACAGTCTGGGACACTTTTTTTAATTGGTTATTGAAGAGACTTACTGTAAGACTTTTAATTGCCAAATTAATTGCCATATTAGTCTAGTATGCACATTAAGTATTTTGACGCATTCAGACATATTCAGTTACCTGATTATTGCTTTGTGCATTGTATTTGCCCGCCTTGCAGCAATATATTCACTTTATCTACTATCAAGTAGCATAAAGGTAATTTCCTGTGTGCTAATATAATGTTTGGTGACGGTGCGATTTGCAGAGTTGTGACAGAACAGAGAACCCATCATACCCAAGTAACTTGTGTGGGGGTAAACACTACACATTACCAACATGTCTTTTCTAGAAACACATCAATTTTAAATGAATGCCCTGTCCCTAATTTAATTAAAGTTTAAATTAAATTTAATTAATTACATTCTTCACCTACAATGGCTGTTGGATGAACAGCAAAGAAAGGTGTCCCTATTTTATTTAAATGTTGGCAGCTGTGCATTCATTATGTATGCAGGCTGAACATTCATTCTGCACATTTTTTAGAAAAGGTCCTGGTTGAGAATGCAGTGCATGAAGAGCTTCAACACATCCAGTAAATCCAGTTTTATGTAATACAGAGAACTGGATCAGTTTGTCAAATGTCTTTTAAATATTGCCTGTCAATAATGTGTGTTGAGTCTTAGTTTATGAATAAGATGTATTAAATCTATGGTAATGCAGATGCTATCTGCTGCCTGGCTGAAGGCATAAAGCAAATGGGATTTTTAAATATTAGCATGCATATACTTTTATTCTGTTTGCCAAGATAGCGGTAAAGATTTACATTTTGAAGTGTTTGGTGAAAGATATTGCACAGTTTGGTTAGGGAATACTTTGATTAGTGCTGTAAAGAATGCAAGTGAAATTCATGGAAATATTGTAACAGATTGTCAAGTGCTCGTAAAAGTCTTGGTTTTACTCAATTTTTTTTAAGGCTGTACTTTTGGATTATTATTATTATTATTCCTCTTTTACAGACAACAAAGAGTCATAACAACTCATTTAAGGTTAATTCGGGGTAAAAGCGAAAAACATGTTTGATTGGAGGTAAGAATAACCCTTGCATTGTTGCTAGGTGATATTCAGGACAAATTACTAATGTAGCTGATTAATAAAAGAAAGAGATATAATTACATACTTCTATTTATCACTATTTTTGCCCAGTGTTAGTACAGGTTTTTCCTTGAGAGTCAATTACTTTTCAGCAAAGATTCAATGATTACAGCAATTTTTGGTTGTTTTTAAACAAGAAAAGCTGTAAAACAAAACACTCAATCAATATAATTATATTTGAAATAGTGCTGTAACAGTAATGTGTGCTCATATGTTAGTGTTACCAGACATCCCAAACATTATACATATATACATTAGAAAAATCACATGGCCACAAATATTTAGAACAAATATTTCTTGCCACAGGGTGACACTTGGTGGCTAAGAGAGGCAATGCTTGAACAAATAATGAAGTTAATATTTATTCGCATAAACCAATGAAAAGAGGTTCCACCTTTTGGGCTAGGCTTGTTAAAATTTTTATGAGCTTATTGTTCAGAATAGTATATATATTCATCCATACATATTCAGACACTTCAGACACACACACGCGCGCGCACACATGCATACACACACACACATGCTCACACACATCCATCTAGAGAGACACTCATCATCACGCCTCATCATCTGACACTTCAAGGACACCAACATGCAGCTCCACCCTGACGAGACACCATTTTGGGAAAGGCAGCCATTTTAGGGGACTCTGGTAACGATCATTGTAAGCCAGCAGCCATTTTCAAAGGGTAATTATAACACCTTGATCATTTCATGATTCACTGATAATTTTGATATACATATTACTGATTTCTTATGATATTTAGATTGTTCTTCCCCTGATATAATAACCATTTTAGATTTTTCTTCAATTTTTTATTGTTTATCAAATTATAATAATTTCTTGTTGGCACTATTGTAGCATACTTTTTTTTTTTTTTACGCGGTTTAACACTTAATCCTTCTGCAGGGGAATAACTGTTGGCTTTGTAAAATGCAGACTATTGTCTGATAGTTAGTTTTCAATATACATGGTTATTGTGTCCACGGGGAGAAATTGATCCTTTTTGTTTTATTCATATACGTAACAAAATACTTTAGCGAGTGTTGCATACGATCTTGTTATTTTTATGTAAAATTGTTGTCTAGTTGCATCAACAAATCGAACTATTTATTGTGAATACATGTTTAGTAAATAAATATTAATATAATTCCATATTTAGTCTGTATTCATATTGATCAATTTGTGTTCTTTTGAAGATTTCTGCTTTGGTAGAAATTACTCAATATAATAATTCAGGCAATTCCTGACGCAAACTCATAACAGTCCCACCTACCTGCCTACCATAGGAGCAAGTAAGAGGTCGCTCTCTGGTAAACTATTGTTAGATTCACCAGTGCGTGCAGGTAAGTGAAAGTTAAATAAAAAATTTAAAAATTATATATTTATATATTATATAAATAAAATTATATATTTATTTATCTATTTTTAACTACTATTTACCTTCCCAAGTGTCCAAATATGTTCTGGCTTCATCCATCAATGGCAGGTCAAAATAAAGAAGGAACATAATCCTCCTTTCCTGACGCATCATGGCAGCACACACAGTGGGTTGTGACTCCGCCTCCACAACCTGATAGGACTGGTTAGCTATAAGTTTTGAAGAGGAGCCCACCGCTGCATTCTCCTTTTTTCCTCACCTAGATGGTTGGACCAGTAAAAGCTGAAAACCCCTTACCGCTTCGCCCCAGCTAGGTTCAAGCCTCTCCTAGTTGGAAGCCCTGGCTGTACAGTCTCTAAAAGAGCTTTATGCAAGGGAACCCCACTCTGGTGGTCTCAGGGGTTAAAAAAACACAAACAATCCACCTTTGCCTTACAAACCTTAAAGAGGTTTTTTGGTGTCATCTGCAGCGGCCTCCAGGTACTGTCTTTCCTTTTTTGTTCTCCTCTCTCTTCCCTCTCCTGACATGCTGTATTCCCTTATACACATCTGTGTAATTATGGCTCCAGGCGTGCTGGACGCTGTACTCCCACAGCGTCTTCTTACTGTGCATAGCGCCGGCTCCAGGGCGCACAGGATCTGACATAGGCGGTGTTAGGGCATGCCAGATTCCAAGATGGCGCCGGACGCCACAAATGGCCACTGCGCATGCGCGGCCGTGACGTCAGAGCCACCGCGGCGACGGTATATTTAAAAACAGAGGAATTCTGTCATTTTGCCTCAGTGAGCTCCAGAACCTCACCACAGTGCTGCCTTGTGCCCTTTTTTGATCCCTGACACTGGTAAGTCTTGAACTCTCTCCTACATTGCTAAAGCTCTGCATTTCTTTTCTCTTGGCACCTCCTGTTTTAAAAAAAAAAAAAAAAACACAAACTTTTTCCTTTCAGATACACTCTATCTCCTTTTATGGAGGCCGCTGCTCCAGCAGACCATTCACGGGCTACAAGGTAAGGGGGGACAGACATTAGGTAAGTAGTAAAGAGGAGTAAAAGAGAGCCTTGCCACTAATGCTATATTATTTTGATAGCTCTGGCAGATCATCAAGATCAACGCACTCCAAACGCAGGGACCGATCCCCTTCAAAACGTTCTCAGTCCAGACGAAGTCGGTCAAGAACCTCATCCCATCACCATAGAGATGAGACTTCATCCCGTCAACCTCGCGATGACCATCGCACCCATCCTGCGGCAAACGCCTGCTGGGTTTGCGGAGCAGTAGCACTACCTGCTAAACTAGTCTGTCAAGTCTGTTTTGATGAAGCAGCCCGTGAAAAAGAATCGGATGCAAGGGAAGCATCCAACATAATAAAGAATCTGTGAAAGAGTCTATCATGCAAGTGGCAGCCCACGAATCCATCAGACAGGCTTCAGTGGCCTCAACCGCTTACACGCCGCAAGATCTCTCCCCGTCAGCCTCTCATACACTTCAGGAAGACTCCCCAGAAGAGGAAGAGATTCTAATGCCCACTTCGTTTGATTTTGCGCTTATAGATCCCTTCGCAAAATTTGTAAAGGAGGCAATCAGTTGGGAAGAAGAGAAAGAGGCGCCACGCAAGTTAAGAAAGTATTTTCCTAAACTGAAAAAAGACCCTGAAACCTTTCCTTTTATTGAAGAGCTAGAGGAGCTAATAAAGGATGAGTGGCAGAAACCAGATAAAAAAAACAGTCTGAACAACAGGATAGCAAAACTCTACCCATTAAGGGAGCCAATGGTGAACCCTCTAATTTCAGCTCCTGTAGTAGATTCCTCACTAATGCGTCTGGCGCGACATGTAACTCTCCCGATCGAGGATGCCGTTACCTTTAGGGATGTAATGAATCGAAAAATAGACCTCGATCTTAAGAAAGCCTATTCAGCAGCAGGAGGAGCATGAAGACCAGCGATCACTCTGGCAGCGGTCGGCAGAGCGATTACCTTTTGGGCAGCCAAAATTGTTGCTAGAGGCAGCGGATCAGGAAAAAATCATATCAGCTATGCAAGAACTTAGCCTAGCAGGAGACTTTGTGGCTGAAGCGGCCGTGGATATCATAAGATCTTCAGCAAGGGCGATGTTGGCTTCAGTAATGTCAAGGAGAGCACTCTGGTTAAAGCCATGGGTCGCAGATGCGACTTCTAAGTCGACCTAGTGTAGGATTCCCTACGACGGCACCAACTTATTCGGCCCTAAACTAGATACAGCGATTTCAAAAGTTACTGGAGGGAAGTCTGGCCTCATCCCTTCCGATAGAAGACCCAAACAAAGAAATCCATTGTTTAGACGCCAGTTGCCAGAGAGATACCGAGAGGCAAGATCTTACAAACCAGGAAGGGAATTCAAGTGAAACTAGCGAAATCCCCAGTCGTCTTTTGTGAGGGTGCAAAAACCTAAAGTCCCCAATTCAGGAGAGCAGCAAAAGTCATTTTGATGGCGTGCACGCCCAGCCCGCGATAGTAGGAGCGAGGTTGAGGCGATTTACTCGGACTTGGGAAAATCAAATAAGAGACGCCTGGACGATTTCCACCATCCAGGAGGGTCGCAGATGGTCATTCAAACACAAACCTCCAAAAGACCACTTCAGACTGATCAGAACACCATCTTCTCTACCAAAACGAAAGATCCTGACTAGGGATGAGCCGAACACCCCCCGGTTCGGTTCGCACCAGAACCCGCGAACTTACCGAAAGTTCGCACGAACGTTAGAACCCCATTGACGTCTATGGGACTCGAACGTTCGAAATCAAAAGTGCTCATTTTAAAGGCTAATTTGCATGGTATTGTCCTAAAAAGGGTTTGGGGACCCGGGTCCTACCCCAGGAGACATGTATCAATGCAAAAAAAACTTTTAAAAACGGCCGTTTTTTCGGGAGCAGTGATTTTAATGATGCTTAAAGTAAAAAAAAAAAGTGAAATATTCCTTTAAATATCGTACCTGGGGGGTGTCTATAGTATGCCTGTAAAGTGACGCGTGTTTCCCATGTTTAGAACAGTCCCTGCACCAAATGTCATTTTTAAAGGAAAAAATCTCATTTAAAACTGCTTGCGGGTTTAATGTCATGTCGGGTCATGGCAATATGGATGAAAATCAGTGAGACAAACGGCATGGGTACCCCCCAGTCCATTACCAGGCCCTTTGGGTCTTGTATGGATATTAAGGGGAACCCCGCACCCAAATTAAAATAAGGAAAGGTGTGGGGCCACCAGGCCCTATATACTCTGAACAGCAGTATACAGGCGGTGCAAACAAGACAGGGACTGTAGGTTTGTTGTTAAGTAGAATCTGTTTGTAATTTTGAACGGGTACATTTTTAACGTGTTTAGCTCCAGCCAAAAGATCTTTTTTAAGCTTTTTGGAAAACATAGGGAAGGGTTATCACCCCTGTGACATTTGTTTTGCTGTCTTTCCTCCTCTTCAGAAGATTTCACCTCACTTTTTTGTCCCAATGAAAAATGTTTTTTGAAAATTTGGGTTTTTTTGTGGAACAAGGATTGGAAAGCATCAGTGGAAAGGAGAAATTGTTTTCCCATATTAACTCTTACAGGAGAGAATTTCCCTTCCTAGGGGTAGATTTCATCTCACTTCCTGTTGTCTCCTTCCATTTGCAAGTAGGAGTCGTTTGTAAGTTAGATGTTTGAAAGTAGGGTCCTGCCCTATATACTCAGCAGAAATTTGGGCCTTAGGTGTTGCTGTGGCCACAACACTGTAAGCCCTCACAGGGCCCTGCTGTGAAATATTAGATCAAGAATTGTAATTACATGCCCCTGTTGAACAGGAGCTGAAAAATTAGGCCTTAGGCACTGGTGCTGGTGCCACAACACTGCAACCCCTCACAGACACTCTAGTTGGAACGCAGGAACGAGCCCTGCTGCAAAGTATTGCATCAAAAATTGTAATTACAAGCCCCTGTTAGACAGGGGCAGAAAAATTGGGCCTTAGGCACTGGTGCTGGTGCCACAACACTGCAACCCCTCCCAGACACTCTAGTTGGAATGCAGGAACGAGCCCTGCTGCAAAGTATTACATCAAAAATTGTAATTACACGCCCCTGTTAAACAGGGGCTGAAAAATTGTGCCTTAGGCACTGGTGGTGGCGCCCAGAACCAAAAATGTTCTTACAAGCTATCAGCGTGATGATTGAGGAGGAAGAGGATAATTACTCAGGGATAGTCACTCAGCATCAGCATAGGCAGTCTTTGAAGGGATCTGAGATTTCAAAAAAAATTATTCGGTTACATCAGCATCAGGTGCTTGGTAGCTGGTGGTGATCCAAGACTGATTCATTTTTATGAAGGTCAGCCGATCGACCGAGTCGGTGGACAGACGCACCCTGTGATCGGTTACCACGCCTCCAGCAGCACTGAATGTGCGTTCCGAAAGAACGCTGGATGCAGGACAGGCCAGTAGCTCAATTGCATACTGTGCAAGCTCTGGCCAGTGATCCATCCTCAAGACCCAGTAACCCAGAGGATTTTCGGTGGGAAAGGTGTCCAAGTCTGATCTTGCCCCTAGGTATTCCTGCACCATGTAAAACAGACGCTGGCGATGGTTGCTGGAACCGATCATACCTTGGGGCTGCGGACCAAAAAATTGTCTGAACGCATCGGTCAGACGGCCACCTTCTCCACCGCTCCTTCTTTGACTGACCGAAGCCTCAGCAACACGTTGTCCAGAAACAGGAGTTTGTAACCTCCCAGTCTCTGGGAACGCGTTGCACAGACCTTTCTGCAAGGCCTCCCGAAGATGTTTCATCCTCTGCTCCCTCTGCGATGGCAAGATAAGGTCCGCAACCTTACCCTTGTAACGTGGATCAAGGAGGGTTGCCAGCCAGTATTGGTCCTTCTCCTTGATACCACGAATACGAGGATCCTTACGCAGGCTTTGCAGGATCAGGGAGGCCATGCAGCGTAGGTTTGCTGAGGCATTCGGTCCGGAGTCCTCTGGGTCACTAAGGACAACAACGTCCGCAGCCACCTCCTCCCAGCCACGTACAAGTCCATGTGTTCCTTGGGACTGATCCCTTAAAGACTGCTGCTGATGCTGAGTGCCAGGCTCCACCTCCATACTGACACAATCTTCCTCCTCCTCCTCCTCCTCCTCCTCCTCTTCCTGTGTGATCGGCGGGCACGCAGGAACACTGTCTGGATAAAGAGAGCCTTGAGAGCTAAGGAATTCCTCCTCTTCCTGCCTCTGTTCTGCCTCAAGTGCCCTGTCCATTATTCCACGCAGCGTGTGCTCCAACAGGTGGACAAGGGGGACAGTGTCACTGATGCATGCACTGTCAGTGCTCACCATCCTCGTGGCCTCCTTGAATGGTGACAGGACAGTGCATGCATCCCTGATCATGGCCCACTGGCGTGGGGAAAAAAACCAAGCTCCCCTGACCCTGTCCTGGTGCCATAGTCGCACAGGTACTCATTGATGGCCCTCTGCTGCGTGTGCAGCCGCTGCAGCATGGCCAACGTTGAGTTCCATCTGGTGGGCATGTCACAGATTAGGCGGTTCTTGGGCAGGTTAAACTCCTTTTGGAGGTCCGTCAGCCGAGCACTGGCATTATATGACCGGCGGAAATGCACACAGACTTTCCTGGCCTGCCTCAGGACATCCTGTAAGCCTGGGTACCTGCCCAAGAACCGCTGCACCACCAAGTTAAGGATGTGAGCCAAACAGGGCACATGGGTCATTTGTCCCTGTCGGAGGGCAGAGAGGAGGTTGGTGCCATTGTCGCAAACCACCATTCCTGCCTTAAGTTGGCGTGGCGTCAACCACCTCTGAACCTGCCCCTGCAGAGCTGACAGAACCTCTGCCCCAGTGTGGCTCCTGTCCCCCAAGCACACCAGCTCAAGCACCGCATGGCATCTTTTGGCCTGCGTACTTGCGTAGCCCCTTGAACGCCTACGGAGCACCGCTGGTTCCGAGGAAGAGGCCATGGAGTAAGAAGAAGAGGAGGGGGTGGAGGAGAGAGGTGTGTCACAATCAGCATTTTGGAGGCGTGGTGGCGGAACAACCTCCAACACTACTGCACCTTGTCCTGCATCCTTCCCAGCTGCCAGCAGAGTCACCCAATGCGCCGTGAAACTTAGGTAACGTCCCTGTCCATGCCTGCTGGACCATGAGTCAGCGGTAATATGCACCTTACCACTGACCGCCCTGTCCAGCGAGGCATGGACATTGCCTTCCACATGCCGGTAGAGAGCCGGAATCGCCTTCCGTGAGAAAAAGTGGCGTTTGGGTACCTGCCACTGAGGAACCGCACATTCCACAAACTCACGGAAGGGGGCAGAGTCTACCAACTGAAAAGGCAGCAGTTGAAGTGCTAGCAATTTTGCCAAGCTAGCATTCAACCGCTGGGCATGTGGATGGTTGGGAGCAAACTTCTTTCGGCGGTGCAGCAGCTGGGGCAGGGAAATTTGCCTGGTACAATCTGACGTCGGTGTACCAAAAGCAGATTGCCCACAAGTACTTGGCTGTGACACACCTAATTCTACACCTTCATTCCTCTCACTGCAGGTCTCAGAGAGGACTGAAGGTCTAGTGGGGTTGGAAATCTCAGCTGATGAGGAGCAAGGAGAGATCCTCTTTGTTCTTTGGTGTGGGTCTTTTAGATACGCTTGCCAACGAACTGCATGGCAGGTCAACATATGTCTGGTCAAGCATGTGGTACCCAAGCGGGAGATGTTTTGGCCACGCGAGATACGCTTGAGACATATGTTGCAAATAGCAGCGGTGCGATCTGATGCACTCGTCTCAAAAAAGGCCCACACCAAAGAACTTTTTGAATAACGCGCAGAGACTGCAGCGCCCTGCACATGTGGAGCTTTGGGGTGTGATGCAGTCAATGTGCTGCCCTTAGGCTGGCCCCTGGAGGGCTTCCTGCCTCGTTGGTGATGTGCCGCCTCCTCCTCCTCTTCCTCCTCCTCTCTCCTATCAGGCACCCACGTTGAGTCAGTGACCTCATCATCCCCTCCCTCCTCATCACTGGAGCAAACCTGGCAGTATGCTGCAGCAGGGGGAGCATGACTGCCAGATTGCTGTCCTTCTTGGGCACCCCCTCTGTCCGTGCTCATGTTACTGCCTTCATCGAGCTCAGTATCATCATCAGAGCCTTCCAAACGCTGGGCATCCTCCTGGAGCATGTACCCAACACTGTGGTCAAACAGTTCGAGGGACTCCTCATGAGGACATGGTGTAGCTAGGGAAGGAGTCACTGATGACATTGAGCTGAGGGAAGAGGCCGCTGCTTTGCCAGACAAAGCACCCTGGGCATGGGTGAGAGAGGATGAGGAGGATGAGGACGGCTTGGTCATCCACTCGACCAAGTCTTCCGCATGTTGTGGCTCAACACGGCCAGCTGCCGAAAAAAAAGGCCAAGCGTGTCCCATGGCCACGTGCTGATGAGGATGCACCGTCTCCACGACCAGCACTAGACACAGAGCCTGCTTGCCCTCTCTTATTGGCTTGTGACTGTCTGCCTCTCCTTCTTGGCCTTCCAGACATACTAATGGCCTGTAGCTGCACTAAGCTGGGATAGAACACCTGTAATTTTCTTCAGGTAGCTTTATATACTGTAACCAGACAAGCCTGCCTGTCAGTAGGAAGATAACAGGAACGGATCTAGCTGAACACTGTGAGCAGGACGCACTGTACTAAATGTAAATAGTCTAGCTGCCTGACCGTGGTACTAATAGGATCAAATAGAACACCTGTAATTTTCTTCAGGTAGCTTTATATACTGTAACCAGACAAGCCTGCCTGTCAGTAGGAAGATAACAGGAACGGATCTAGCTGAACACTGTGAGCAGGACGCACTGTACTAAATGTAAATAGTCTAGCTGCCTGACCGTGGTACTAATAGGATCAAATAGAACACCTGTAATTTTCTTCAGGTAGCTTTATATACTGTAACCAGACAAGCCTGCCTGTCAGTAGGAAGATAACAGGAACGGATCTAGCTGAACACTGTGAGCAGGACGCACTGCACTAAATGTAAATGGCAGGAACGGATCTAGCTGAACACTGTGAGCAGGACGCACTGCACTAAATGTAAATAGCAGGAACGGATCTAGCTGAACACTGTGAGCAGGACGCACTGCACTAAATGTAAATAGTCTAGAAGATAACAGGAACGGATCTAGCTGAACACTGTGAGCAGGAAGCACTGCACTAAATGTAAATAGCAGGAATGGATCTAGCTGAACACTGTGAGCAGGACGCACTGCACTAAATGTAAATAGCAGGAACGGATCTAGCTGAACACTGTGAGCAGGACGCACTGCACTAAATGTAAATAGCAGGAACGGATCTAGCTGAACACTGTGAGCAGGACGCACTGCACTAAATGTAAATAGTCTAGAAGATAACAGGAACGGATCTAGCTGAACACTGTGAGCAGGACGCACTGCACTAAATGTAAATAGCAGGAACGGATCTAGCTGAACACTGTGAGCTGGACGCACTGCACTAAATGTAAATAGCAGGAACGGATCTAGCTGAACACTGTGAGCAGGACGCACTGCACTAAATGTAAATAGCAGGAACGGATCTAGCTGAACACTGTGAGCAGGACGCACTGCACTAAATGTAAATAACAGGAACGGATCTAGCTGAACACTGTGAACAGGACGCACTGCACTAAATGTAAATAGCAGGAACGGATCTAGCTGAACACTGTGAGCAGGACGCACTGCACTAAATGTAAATAGCAGGAACGGATCTAGCTGAACACTGTGAGCAGGACGCACTGCACTAAATGTAAATAGCAGGAACGGATCTAGCTGAACACTGTGAGCAGGACGCACTGCACTAAATGTAAATAACAGGAACGGATCTAGCTGAACACTGTGAGCAGGACGCACTGCACTAAATGTAAATAGTCTAGAAGATAACAGGAACGGATCTAGCTGAACACTGTGAGCAGGACGCACTGCACTAAATGTAAATAGCAGGAACGGATCTAGCTGAACACTGTGAGCAGGACGCACTGCACTAAATGTAAATAGCAGGAACGGATCTAGCTGAACACTGTGAGCAGGACGCACTGCACTAAATGTAAATAGCAGGAACGGATCTAGCTGAACACTGTGAGCAGGACGCACTGCACTAAATGTAAATAGCAGGAACGGATCTAGCTGAACACTGTGAGCAGGACGCACTGCACTAAATGTAAATAGCAGGAACGGATCTAGCTGAACACTGTGAGCAGGACGCACTGCACTAAATGTAAATAGCAGGAACGGATCTAGCTGAACACTGTGAGCAGGACGCACTGCACTAAATGTAAATAGCAGGAACGGATCTAGCTGAACACTGTGAGCAGGACGCACTGCACTAAATGTAAATAGCAGGAACGGATCTAGCTGAACACTGTGAGCAGGACGCACTGCACTAAATGTAAATAACAGGAACGGATCTAGCTGAACACTGTGAGCAGGACGCACTGCACTAAATGTAAATAGTCTAGATAGAAGATAACAGGAACGGATCTAGCTAAACTGAATACAGTGTATATATATATATGCAACACCTGGGATGCATATATATATACACAATACACTGTAAGTGCAGCTAACTGACTGACTGTTCTGCCTAATCTATCTAACTCAAATCAAATGACACTGTCTCTCTCTCTCTCTATCTCTTAGCACACCGGAACACACACTACACAGGGCCGCCGTGCAGGCGGCCTTATATAGTGTGGGGCGTGTACTAAATCCCCTGAGCCATAATTGGCCAAAGCCACCCTGGCTTTGGCCAATTACAGCTCTCTCTACTGACGGCGCTGTGATTGGCCAAGCATGCGGGTCATAGTGCATGCTTGGCCAATCATCAGCCAGCAATGCACTGCAATGCCGCAGTGAATTATGGGCCCTGACGCGCCACACGAATTTGGCGCGAACGGCCCATATCGTTCGCAATTCGGCGAACGGGCGAACAGCCGATGTTCGAGTCGAACATGGGTTCGACTCGAACACGAAGCTCATCCCTAATCCTGACCAGTTATATTCAAGAACTGTCGCAGAAACAAGCAATCATAGAGGTTCCTCAGGAACAGAGAGGTTTAGGATTCTACTCTCCGCTTTTTCTAGTAGCAAAAAAGACGGGAGATTTGAGGCCAGTGCTAGACTTGAAAGACCTAAACGAAACAATTTCAGTCGAATCCTTCAAGATGGAAAGCCTCCAGTCCATATTACTAGCAATAGGAACAAGGGACTGGATGCTCTCGGTCGATTTGTCCGACGCCTATCTACATATTCCGGTGCACCAAGCCTTTCAGAAATACCTACGCTTTGCAATAGGTCGTCTGCATTTCCAGTTCCAAAGCCTTCCGTTTGGCATATCGACAGCTCCCAGAACCTTTACAAAAGTCTTACTCCCGATCATAGCTATCCTAAGAGAAAAAGGGCTAAGGGTGTTGCACTCTCGACGACATCATCCTCCTGGCCGACAGCCAACAAGTTGCCCTCCAGCATCGAGCAGTTCTATTTTCTACACTTCAACAGTTCGGCTGGATAATAAATTGGGAAAAGAGCAGTCTGGTTCCAACACAAAGAATGGTCTTCTTAGGCGCAGAATTGGACACCAGCTCCTATACGGTCGGGTTGCCTCAAGAGAAGATAGGGCCATTGATTCACAAAATAAAGAACCTTTTGGCGGCAGAACATCTTCCCTCCCAGTGGAACTCAAGGGTCTTTCAAAATGCATTCCTGTCTCAATGGAACGGGTCCTCAATGAAACAGAGAATAATCATCGGCCAGGCAGTAAAAAGATCAGCATGGTGGTGGACACGGGTCAGCAACCTAACACGCTTTCGTCCCATAGTTCCTCCACCACCAGAAGTAGTCACGAGAGATGCCAGTCTTCAGGGATGGGGAGCACACTACCAACATCACGGAGCACAGGGACGTTGGTCTTTCCGCCCACAGGGCATAGTCTCAAATGTCCTGGAACTCAGAGCCGCCTGGCAGGCTATTCTAGCATTTGGACCATGCCTAGAAGGGAAAAGTGTTCTCTTACGTATAGACAATACGGTAGCGGTAAATTACATCCACAAACAAGGAGGTACCAGGAGCAGAACGCTCATGGAGGAAGTGCGACCTATACTCGAGTGGGCTCAGATCTACGTGACGGATTTGAAGGCGATTTATGTTCCGGGTATGCAAAACCGACTAGCGGACGACCTGAGCATGAGGTTTGTATCGAACAACGAGTGGTCTCTCAGTTCCCAAGCCTTTGCTCTCATCACCCACAAATGGGGGATTCCCGACATAGATCTAGTGGCAACCCCAGAGAACAACAAGTGTATTCGATTCTTAGCGAGGAACAATTATCCGACAGCAGCAGGGATCGATTGCCTTCACCACCCATGGGAATTCCACCTGGGATACATTTTTCCTCCGATTCCCCTAATAGCCAGATTTCTGGCCAGGCTGAGGAACTCGACATCCACGGTCATAGCAGTACTGCCCTTCTGGCCAAGGAGACCTTGGTTCGCGACTGTATTACAGCTGAACACAGAGGAGCCGCTTCCGCTCCCGTTGAGCCCGGAGTTACTCTCTCAGGGTCAATTCCTGCACCCGGCACCAGAACGTTTACACCTAAGGGCATGGAGGTTGAAAGGGAAAGGCTGCTGGATAAGGGATGCTCACTCAGAGTAGTGGCCACACTGCAACAGGCCAGGAAAAGATCAACAAATGGCACATACAGCAGGATCTGGAAGAGATTTACCGCGTTTGCCCAGCAACATTCTTGGGATCCGTTCTCTCCTTCAGTCTATCATATCTTGGAATTCTTGCAGCTAGGCCTGGAAAAGGGCCTGGGTGCAAGCACTCTTAAAGTACAAGTCTCGGCACTGTCCGCAATGATGGGAACTAGATGGGCGTTAGACCCGCTCATAGTTCAGTTCTTGAAGGCATGCATGAAGATAAGGCCGCCCAGAAAAACAGTCTTTCCAACCTGGAATTTATCCACCGTGTTAGAAGCTCTATCAAAAAAAAACATTTCTTCCCCTGGAATCAGTATCCTTATGGGATCTGACGCTCAAATTATCATTTCTGACCGCAATAACGTCTGCCAAGAGAGTCTCGGAGATGCACGCTCTAATAATTAAAGAACCACATCTAGTCCTCTACCCGGATAGAGTTGTTCTCAGACCATCAGAACGATTTATACCCAAAGTGACGTCTACCTTCCACTTTAACTCGGAAATCAATCTTCCAGTCTTTCTCTCTAATGAAGGACATCCACACCCCCTAGATGTCAAGTCTACCATTGTTTCCTACCTTGAAGCTACTGAACCATTCAGGAAGGTTGAAAACCTCCTAGTCATTCCGCATGGCCCTAGAAAAGGGCAAGCAGCTTCCCCTAGAACAATAGCGACCTGGTTGATTAAAATCATCAAGAGGACGTACAGTATACAATCACTCCCAATACCGGATGGTCTAAAAGCCCACTCCACCAGAGCAGTGGCCACCTCCTGGGCAGCGTACTGCAGAGTGTCAGCGGAAACTATTTGCAAGGCAGCAACTTGGTCTTCTAAAAACACGTTTATGTCACACTACAAAATATATCCGGCTCAATTAACTACGGTTGAGTTCGGAAGATCAATCATTCAATCTAACTCCTCTATACCTTGTACCTGAGTAAATAAAATGCTCTAAAAGCACCCACCCATGTAGCGAGTTATTTCCTATTGTGTGTGCTGCCATGATGCGTCAGGAAAACGGAAAATTGTATACTTACCTTCCGTAATTTTCCTTTCCTGATGCATGCCATGGCAGCACACGGAATCCCACCCTTCTAAGGTGATAGTTACTGAGAATGCAGCGGTGGGCTCCTCTTCAAAACTTATAGCTAACCAGTCCTATTAGGTTGTGGAGGCGGAGTCACAACCCATTGTGTGTGCTGCCATGGGATGCGTCAGGAAAGGAAAATTACGGAAGGTAAGTATACAATTTTCCGTTTTCTCACTGCTGGAACTTTATTGGAGCCCTGTCAGATTTCCCATGCTGGGAAAATTTTGATGTGCTCAGGTAATACTGAGATGGAATATGTCACATCACTTTCCATATTTGGACTTACTGGATCTCCATAGCAAGGGATTGGCGAACATGCAGCCTTCCCTCTTGCTCTGTCAAAATCACCCCACATGCCCATTAACATTGGTGTGATGTTTTTGAGTGCATCCATTCCTGTTAGTTAGTCAGAGGTGCTAATTGATCTCTGCTCTCTGCAAAACTAAAACAATGTTGTGGCTAAAGTTATACACTTTATTTATGTCTATCTGATCTCATTTGTTCCTGTATACCATTCTACCTGTTTACCATTGGCTCCTGTCAGTGTCAACAAATCTGTCTTTGCTATTAGATTTATCCGTTATTGCCTTGGGAAATTGGAGTAGGGAAAAACTGGAAGCCTTCAGCTGCCATTGTACTTTGCTGGGCTTTTAGTGTGTCTCTGCACCTTTAAGGAGAAGTGGGCAGCCTCCAGGCATACCTACCCTTAATTTACCAGTTGCTATTTATGCTCCTGGAAACTCTAAAATATTAGAATTAAGACTGCATATTTTTGAGGGGTCATGACAAGGTAGTGCAGCTTCCACATATATTTGTACATGTTGTACAACTAAAACCTGTTATTAATGCAAAATGTTAGACAGTGTAATTTTGTTTTTTTGCATGCTAGTTGGTAATTGTGCTTCCACGTGCACCTTACAGAAAAAAATATTTATGAATTGGGCAGCTTCTATGTTTGTATATACAGTCATGTCAATTATTGCCTGTCTATGTCTAATCATCTCTTTATATTATATGTTATGTGAGGACAAAATAAAACAAAACACTCATTACATCACTGCAATACATTCCCTTATGATGTATGCCTTTAACCACTTGCCCACTGGGCACTTAAACCCCTATCCTAATCAGACCAATCTGCTACTCCTCCTGAGTATAGTGATACCACATGTGTGAGACTTTTACACAGCCTGGTACAGAGAGGCCCAACATGCAGGGAGCACCAGCAGGTGTTCTAAGGACATACATTTCAAATCTAATTTGACTACCTATTACACTTTTGTAAGGCACTGTAGTGGCATGGATGAGTACTGATGTTGCATGGATGTGGCACGGATGAGAACGTATGTGGCATGGCTGTGGCACAGATGAGTATGGATGTGGCATAGATGTGGCATGGTTGAGTACCGATGTGGCACAGATGAGCATTGATGTGGCATGGATGTGGCACGGATGAACACTGATGGGACATGGATGTGTCATGGATGAGAACTGATGTGGCATTAATGTGGCACAGATGAGCACTGATGTGGCATGGATGTGGCATGGATGATCACTGATGTGGCACGGATGATCACTAATGTGGCACGGATGAGCACTGATGTGGCATGGATGTGGCACGGATGCTCACTGATGTGGCACGGATGATCACTGATGTGGCATGGATGTGACACGGATGATCACTGATGTGGCACAGATGATCTCTGATGTGGCACCGATGAGGCATGGATGAGCATGAATGAGGCATAAATGAGCCATGGATGGGGATGTACCCTCTCCGATCAGTACGGAGAGGGGAGAGCTGAACCAGGCATGGGCCGGCTTGACATTGGACGGAGGGATCACATGGTAAAGGGCCGCTGTCATTGGCACTTTACTGTGATCCATGATCACAGACATTCCCGGGTGCGCACCCAGGGGGCACGCGATTCTGGGAGGACATCATAGTACGCCCTCCCAGAATTATCCAACTGCGCTGTAGGTGTCATTCGGCTATGTCTCAATCGATAAGTGGTTAAAGATCCTGCATATACAGTAAAATACCTGTTGATCTGACAGAAATGCACTAAGCTACTAAATCCTGATGCAGACTGACAACACTTTTTTGTGACAGAGTGGTGTCAGCCCTGCCCAGTTGTCTTTTGCTAAACTAGTCAATCACTCCCATCCTTTTTATCTCTACAACGTAGACACTAATTAATTTGTAGTACAAGACTAGGAGGGCTAAATAGACTTCTTGAGAAGAAAGTGTGCACAGAGGACAGCTCTGAATTTCAAACATAAACAACAGGAATTTTTTGCACTTATTTAACAGATATAACAAAACACTTTCAATGGTATACTGTACTTAACAGACTAAAATACAGCAAATAAGAGATGTTCACTGTTATAGTTTACATACACTCTAATGCCAGTATTGACATCTATATGGGTGTGTACACCATTATCAATCAGCAAATGTATCAGGATATGTATCTCTTTCTCTCAGTCAACATCTGAACATATACCTGCCTGCATCAATATCAGTCTGCATAAACATGCCAATCACTTTGTCAGTCAATACTATCCAATCTGCACATTAAAGTGGTGTTTCACCAAAAAAAAAAAAATTAGATGTCAGCAGCTGCAAATACTGCAGCTGCTGACTTTTAAAATAAGGACACTTACCTGTCCCAGGGTCCAGCGATGTCGGCACCCGAGACCGAGCCGTCCCTCGATCCTCGGGTGCTGCCGCCGCCATTCACACTGAGGGAATCAGGAAGCGAAGCGTTGCCGCTTCACTGCCCGGTTCCCTACTGCGCATGCGCGAGTCGCGCTGCGCGTCTTCACTGGTCCCCGTTGTGTTGTGGGAACTGTGTATTTCCCACAACACAACGGGGGTGGGCGGGGAGTCTGCGGCTAGCTGCGGCTAGCTGTACCAGGAAGTGGGTGCAGATACCTGTATTATACAGGTAACTGCACCCCCCTCCCCCCTGAAAGGTGCCAATTGTGACACCGGAGGGGGGGAGGAATCCGATGAGCGGAAGTTCCACTTTAGGGTGGAACTCCGCTTTAATTACACATTTTCCAAAAAAAATAGGAAGTGTGTTTTTTAGAGGTTTGTAATTGTAAATATGCTGTAAAATCATTTTTTGTTGTTTAACCCTCTAACTACGTTCCATCCTAAAGTCCCACAACAATCTGTCAAGAGGTGTTTGCATTGTATTGTTGAATCAAAAAGATGTTCTTAGCTACCAGCTTTCACAAAAGTTCACATTTGCATGCACATGCATCCCAGCTTCAAGAGCGACTAGGACAAAAACTCAGCCAGTTTTTCGTGGGGGAAAAAAGATAGCAAATAAAGACAAAATAATATAGCGTATATAATTGGGACACTAATCATATTGTAGTTGAATGTTATTAAAAATTACCTTTCCTTTTCAATCTACATATAGTTGTTCTGTACACAGACTAAGATACAAGTGAGATTTCAGGCATCCCTTGCAACAAAAATGTCTTTTTTGGAGAAACACTTTCAATAGGAGCACGTCTAAAGGGATGCAGGCCCAGCAGATTTCTTCATTAGAGCTGTGCGGCTGCATACTTGACAGATAATTATGAAACCACTCCCATTGGACCCACTCAGTACAGAGGCACAGACAAAAACACATGGATTACTTCAGAATAAAAAAAGGTAGGAATCTGCAACAAAGGTTTTTATAATCCTTGTAATGTATATAGATCACCCAGAGGGGAATGTTTTATTCTCAACAAAAGTGGAGATACGCTTTAATTAAATGAAGGGTATGTGCAGCGACCATGTGGATTCTTTTGTTATCTAGATCATTTTGCTTTCATTCTGGTTTGACATTCAGTTTAAATAAGGCCAGCCATACACGGAGTAAATTTCTTTCTTGCAACCATGCGTAGGCAGTGATTATTGCTAGCTGTACCCAGTTGATCAATCAATCAACTTGTTACATTCAGTCTGCCCATACATGGTTTAAATCTTGTCCGATTCCTGCTGAACTGGTTGAGTTTCGAACCGTGTATGGCCTGCCTAAGTTTGCATTTGGTAGCAATTAAAAAAGAACCATCTGGCCAATTGCACTCAACTCTACTGTATGTTAAATGTATGTTGATTCTTTACCTTGTTCTTTATCTTCCTGTACTTAACTCGTATTGGCTATAGGAGAGCAGTAAGGTGCAATGACATTCTCCTTTAAAACAGACATGTCTAAAGGCCCGTATACACGATATGAAAAGCGGAAGTAAAATTTCTTCCGACAAACGATCTGACGATTTTCAGATCGTTAGTAAGGTGCTTTCACCAGCCGATTCCAGTTTTTGGTCAGACAAAAGCTGGATGTGCAGACTATAACATTTTTGTCGTACTCACTCAACATCCAATTTTAGTTTAATTAGTGCGGTTTTCGTCCAAAAGCGTAAGAGCAAGACTACGCATGCTCAGAAATGAAAGAATACATACAAAACTATTCAACACATTACGTCACTTCTGAAGTTGAATTCTGTCATACGAGAATTTTCCCATGGTGAGTAACCTCTTCACTTTCAACATGAGACTAGCATGCAACAGAAAACGGACGAAGGGTCGCTTGAAAATATCATCATGTGTTTATTCACATGAGTCCTGAACTGAGTAAGATTAATTTGTCAGTTACTGCTGACAAAGTAACTGTAAAGTTACTGTAAACGCTTTGGGGAACTAACACTGGAGGTATGGTACTTGTTATTAAATAATTACATATAAACTGGTGGGTTGTTTCATTCCCAGGAGGACCATACTATATGTTTCTTTTTTTCCTTGTACATAAGGCCTGTTTCACATTTGCTTCAGCTTGAATAAGAGCAGTGTGAACAGCAAGCTTTGACAAGGCATTTGCAGAGCTTTCTGCAAGCTTTGTCAAAGCTTTTCAAGTACCATTCAGCTGCAGTTTGTAAATGCTGAACACTAAACCTAATGGGAATGTTGATTCCCACTTAAGCAGGCTTTCAACAAGCTTCAAGAAGTGCTGAAGCCTGCTAGCAGCTTGCTTAAAGTGGCCATCACCACTCCCATTAGGATCACATTAGGATCTCTGTTTAACATTTACAAACTGGAGCTGAATTGTACTTTAAAAGCTTAAACAAAGCTTGCTGAAAGCTTTGCAGTTGCTTTGTCAAAGCTTGTTATTTACGCTGATCTTATGCTGCTCTTATACAAGCTGAAGCCAGTGTGAAACAGGCCTAGGTGTTTGAATACACACACCCTCATGGGAATTTATAGATTAAACATACCCCTTTCTCTCCTTTCAACCTTTTTTTAAAAGTATAGCCCGTTACGATGACTGCCGGTGACGAGCGATCGCAGGCACGAGAGGCAGAACAGAGAAGTATGTGTGTAAACACACAAATCCCTGTTCTGTGAGGAGAGGCGTTACAGATTGTGAGTTCCTAATAGCTAGGAACCATGATCCGTTACTTTCTCTAGGTCAGTCCCCTCCCCTACAGTTAGAATCACAAACAGGGAACACAGTTAACCCCTTGATCGCCCCCTAGTGTTAACCCCTTCCCTGCCAGTGACATTTTTACAGTAATCAGTGCATTTTTATAGCACTGATCGCTGTATAAATGGCAATGGTCCCAAAAAATTTTCAAAAGTGCCGATGTGTCCGCCATAATGTCGCAGTCCCAATAAAAATTGCAGATTGCCACCATTACTAGTAAAAAAAAAAAAAAATAATAAAAATGCTATAAATCTATCCCCTATCTTGTAGACGCTATAACTTTTGTGCAAACCAATCAATTTACACTTATTGCGATTTTTTTTACCAAAAATATGTAGAAGAATACATATCGGCCTAAACTGAGAAAAAATCTGCTTTTTTTAAAACAAATGGGGATATTTATTATAGCAAAAAGTACAAAATATTGTGCTTTTTTCAAAATTGTTGCTATTCTTTTGTTTATAGCGCAAAAAATAAAAACCGTAGAGATGATCAAATACCACCAAAAGAAAGCTCTATTTGTGGGGGAAAAAAAGGATGTCAATTTTGTTTGGGTGCAACGTTGCACAACTGTGCAATTGTCAGTTAAAGCGATGCAGTGCCGAATCGCAGAAAATGGCCCGGTCATTCAGCAGCCAGGGCTGATGCATTGAGGTTGACGTGTAAATTGCAGACATCCTGTAAGGATGTTATTTCACTGCATAGCTTGGTGTCATCTGCAAAAACTGAAATGGGATTTTTAATCCCAGACCCTATATAATTCATAAATACAGTGTATTAAAAAGTAAGGGTCCGAATGATGAGCCTTGGGGTACACCACTAATAACCTTAGACAATTCAGAGTGTGAATTATTAACCACTACTCTCTTAATTTTGTCTTTTAGCCAATTACTATCCATTTACAAACTGAGTTTTCCAAACCTGTAGACTTTACCTTACACATTAGCTGTGTGTGGGGAACTATGTCAACATGCTTTTGAAAAATCAAAGTATACTATATCCACAGACACTCCTTTGTCTAAGGATTTGCTTACCTCCTCATGAAAAGAAATTAGATTTGTTTGACAACTTCTGTCTTTCATGAATCCATGCAGTCTGTTGCTTAAAATATTTTTTTTCTAGCAAGAACTCATCTATGTGTTCTTTTATTAAATTCTCCAGTATCTTCCTAACTATAGAAGTTGAACAGGAACTAACAGGTCATCATGGGCATCACATTGGCCATATGCTAATCCAGTGGTACTATGCCAGTCATTAAAGAATCCCTTAAAATTAGAAACAATAGCATACGTAGGTCATGCACACATATGTGAATGGTAATCGCTGCAAACGTTATAAAAAAAGCAATCATTTTAGCACTAAACCTCCATTGTAACTCTAAATTCGTAACCTGTAGAAATTTTTTATGTGTTGCCTATGGAGATTTTTAAGTATCGTAGTCGTAGTATGTCGCCATTCCACAAGTGTACACAATTTTAAAGCATGACATGTTTACTAGGCGTAACATCATCTTTTATATTTAACAAACAAATTGGGTTATATGTTGTGTTTTTTCTTTTTTGCATTAAAATTCATTAAAGTGTATTTAAAAAAAAAAAAATAATAATAATTTAAAGAACTGTTGTACAAATAACGCTTGACATAAAAAATTGCAACGACCACCATTTTATATATATATATAATGTTTGGGGTTCTAGATAACTTTTCAGCAAAAAAATACGGATTTTTAAATGTAAATAAAAAGTGTCTTCAAATGGTTAAAAAAGATACTCACAAACAAGTTGTAGTAAATGCATGTATACACAGAAGCATGCTGCTCAATTGAGTTTCTGTGCATGATGACATCACTACCAAGTTCTGTCCGATGTGTTTCATCTCAACAGACATCTTCAGGGGTCCCCTGAATTTATGTAGTTCAGATATTCTGTTCTCCTGCATGATACTTGGGGCTTTATGTTGCTGGGATTGATGTGGAAGGGTTGATTGGTGTTTAAATGGCCGTTTGTTTATTCATGTTGTTACACCAAGTACAGAGTTTTTTTTATTCCTTTTTATTCCTTTCTTTTCTGTACACATGTGAAATACGGTGCTGTTATTTTCAGGTGAAAGGCTTAATGGCTTTAAGTGAGGTCACACAGTGAAGATCACTGGATTGGTGATGGAGGTAACTATTTCACCTATTGAGCAGCACTTAGGGGTCTGTGGGGAACCTATTAACTCCATCGCTGCCACCCATGTAATACTTATGTAGCACCCTCTACCTAGGTAGGTGCTAGAGTAGTGTTTGTATTTTACTGTCAGTGCCGGTAAATTTAGGCAGGCCTAGCTGTGAGCTTGGCCTGTTTGTTTTTGATCTGGGGGCAGGGGAGTGGTTTAGTGTAGCAGCAGGTGACTGACATGTACTTTGTCTCTCTGGCGCCAATTCTGTTTCCAGTGAGAAGGTTCTGGAAAAAAGGCAGGGCAGAGGGCTGGAGTGACATGGGGTGTATTTGGGAGCCCTGAACAATCCCCAACTAGGATTGGCAGGGGGTAGGCCTCCTAAATATACCCATGGTCAGCCTGCTGTGGGAGGAGTTGTCGGGTGGAAGAACTGAGATGATGGCATGTTAGGCTGTGGTGGCCCTTGAGGGACCCCCTTTGTGGGGGGGGGGGGGTGTACCTTGAGCCTAGAGCTTGGGAGCTGGAAGGGAGCCTCTCTTTACACGGTCATTGAGAGGTGTCCTGGGACAGGAGCAGGAGGAAGACAGCGGGGAACACGGCCAGGAAAGTCATTCAGGAGGGATTCATGTTGGGGTCGGTGAGTGAGAAGCACAGTGAGAAGCTCTGGGAGAGACATGCCAGGATTAGATGTGGAGCCAGAGGGAGAGACTGAGGTGTTGTTGAAGTCAAGACGCTGCAGCCAGGAGGGTTGGCGGGATTTGCATCGGATGTGCTGGGAGCAGTAGTCCACCAATTATTAGTTAGCACAATTATCTTCTTCATTTAAAATGGTTGCTATCACAGAGGGGCTGCAGACCCCCACCTGCAAATGGCTACTAGGAAAATGTTAGGACCTATTCAGAGTGAGGCCTAGCCATGTTCTAATGGTGACAGGAATCTAGACTTGGAAAGTGAAGGAAAGCAAATGATCTCAAGTAGAGTGCAGTAGCAGAGACTGTCAGTTTTGATTCAATTACCTTTATTTCAATTAAGAAGTATTAATCATTTGTGCATCCCATGTCCCTTTTCCCCATCCAAGTTTAACCAATTGAGGTCCGGGCCATAGCCGAATGACGGCCACAGTGCGGACCTCAATTTCCGGGAGGCCGTCATGGGACGTGCTCCCCTGTGCATGCGCACCGTGCGCACCCTGCAGGGCGCGCGGTGTGCACGCTGTGATTACCGAGTCACGGAGACTCGGATGATCACAGATCCGAGTAAGGGGCCAGTCTTGGCCCCTTACCATGTGATCAGCTGTCAGCCAAAAGCTTGGTGATTGGGTTTTTTTTCTCCTCACGCTGACAGCGTGAGGAGGAAAATAAAAAGCCGATCACCGGCTTATGTAAAAGGGACATCGGTCCCGAAGAGGAAGGAGGCACATATGCCTCATCTGGGCCTGCAAGTGCCACCTGCCATTGCCACGTGCCAGTGCCCACAGTGCCCAGCAGTGCCACCTATCAATGCCCACAAGTGCCACCTATCAATGCCCACAAGTGCCACCTATCAATGCCCACCAGTGGTGCCAATCAGTGCCACCTAGCAGTGCTGCCATCAGTTTAAGCAATCAGTGCCCATCACTGCCACCCATCAGTGCCCATCACTGCCACCCATCAGTGCCCATCACTGACACCTATCGATGCCCATCAGTGTCGCCTCATCAGCGTACATCAACGAAGGAGAAAAATTACCTGTTTGCAAAATTTTATAACAAAATATAAAAAAATATAATTTTTTTTTTTTTAATTCTGACTTTTTCAATTTTTTTAACAAAAACTAAAAACCGCAGAGGTGATTAAATACCATCAAAAGAAAGCTCTATATGTGGGGAAAAAATGATAGAAATTTCATTTGGGTACAGTGTAGTATGACCGTGCAATTGTCATTCAAAGTGCAACAGCGCTAAAAGCTGAAAATTGGTCTGGACAGGAAGGGGGTTTAAGTGCCGGTAAGCAAGTGGTTAATCTCCTAATAAAAACAACAAAAGCAAGCAAGAGACTGATTATTGACTGGAGAAAGTGTGCCTAAAATGGATGTTGGGTGATGTGTGGATGCTGAAACATGCAGTGACCCCACGGGGGCAACTCTACACCACTTATGTTGACAGTAGCTCGAGGAAGGGGGGTTTACACAGCTGATGACTGTTGCATTTCAGATGAAAGTGATCCAGCAGCTGTACAGCCACTCAATTGCTTTCACAGGCCCCCAGAGCGGGCACTCCCCTGCACACAACCCTGTCATGTTTCCTGGGCTCTGCTGTCCCATCTAATGGTCTGACTATTAGCATGTCAGGTGTTGTGAAGTGAAGGGAAGGAGACCTGCTCCTTCCTAGCTGATATTCCCTAGCTAGTAAGAACCTGGAAGTGACAAGTATTTTGTCACTTCTGGTTTCAGGTGTCACTTTTCTCAGCTGTTGTGGCTTGGGAGAAGCAAATGGAGTATCATTTATGCTTCATTAGCTTCAGTGGAGGGTAGGGGAGACATCAGGGATGATTAGATCCCTATTGTTTCAGTAAAGAGAACCTGTCAAAAAAAATTCTATCATATATGAGGCTTGTCAGCTCAAGCACTTAAACCCCTCACCCCAAAACAATTTAAGGCCCCTCCTCAATGTACATGCACATGCAAACACAAATGCACCCATCGGGAGTGCCTATATAAAAAATATTGATTGCGCTACACATATTAGGCATCGTCATGCCCACTGGAGGAAGAGCAATAATTCTAGGGACATTATTAACAGGTAACTCTAAATGAATGACTTGTAAAAGCTTTTAAAGCATTGCTTATTGAAACTTTTGAGTATCTAAGCTATTGAGGTTTGTTTAGCTTCTATTTATTTACTGCAGCCTCCTCTTTTAGATTTTATTTAAGAAATGGCTTATATATTGCATATGTATGCATTAAAATGAACTTTAAAGCATTTTTACTGAAAATATGAGTTTGATCCACATATCTTGTGAAATGAAAAAAATGTAAACTGTTACCATTTTATTCTTTAGGGTCTCTGCTTTAAAAAAAAAAATACATGTTTGGGGTTTTAACCTTCCTGGCGCTATGATTATTTCAGATTTTAGGTGCTGAAAGCGGTACAATTATTTTGCATGGAAATTTGGCGTTTTATATTGTAGGCCTGTAATTCTTAGGAATAATTCACTTAAATTTGTCAAAACCAGAGTCTAGTAGACATCCCGGGTATGATAAAGTTTGAAAAACGAAATCATAAATTATAATATAATAAATAACTATAAATAATTATACCAAATAATAATATAGCACCCTGCTCCTTTTGACCAGGTGCTCGCATGTAAATTTAGTATTTGGCTGAGCTGTAACCAGCTCAGACTGAATGTATATAGTTTACTGGATCTGTTCTGGAATTGACTTGGTTGTGCAGTTCCCACTGTTGCCAGTAGGTGTCACTGGTACCATGGAACAGTGTGCGAATAACAACTTAGTGAAACTTTAATGAATATTCTTCTTTCAGAAACAGCCCAGTGGGAGGTTCTTGCTGCTGTGCATTCTGGGGGAGAGTATTTATGGGACAGATGCCATGTGCTAGGGATAAGTTCTTACCTTGTGGCCCTCCGGGCTGGAGGGCTGCGTCTCTGCAGGTGTGCAAGTAGGCCCAGAAGCCTGTCTGGGGCCTACTACTGCAGAGGTGTTCCTTAGGCTGTCTTGCCTGGGTGGAGGAAGCCAAGCTGAGGAGATCCAGGGGAGGACCCTTGCTGGAGAGAGCCAGGATGAAGGCTGGTGACTTACTTGGTGAACGTACCTATCTCTAACCTACTCTTACAGTATCGCTGGATGGCTTAAAGGTTCTGGTACTGTGAAGAAGCTGTTCTATATTTAAACTACCCTTATAGTATCGCCGGATGGTTTAAAGGTTCTGGTACTGTGAAGCTGTTGTACAATTTAATCAAGGTAACTAACTGTCTGGCTGCTAAGTTTGTGAGAGAGACTTATCCAGGCGTATGCTGGCTGCTAAGCCTGTGAGAGAGGCTTGTCCAGACATCTTGCAGGGTGCTAGATCTGTGGCAGAGATCTACCCAGCCATACAAGATTTACAGAGAGAAAGCTGTGTTTTGTCCTCTATTCTGAAAAGTCTGTAAGTGATCTGCTACAAAAAGGTATCTGCAACTTCGCCTCAACCTCTTTACTACTACTTCTTTCAAGTTTTTCATTAAAGCATTGAAAAATACTAAAGTGACTGCCGCCCGTAATTGTTCTCACTTCCCATTAAAGCTATGGACTCAGCCCTGGGGTGAATGTAAGCCTGCTCCCGGTATCTGGAGGTGTCTCTTTGTCCCCAGTACACTCAGGGGGGCGCTACAATAATAAAAATGATTCAATAGTGTAATCAAATCAAAAACACTGAAATTTGCTCAGTTGCAGAATTGTCGCTGTCATTACTTTTCAGTGTTTGATGACGGATCTCCCCACAATCACTATTGCTCAATTCTGCAAGTGATTCTAATTTATTATTGCTGTTTTCTAGCTGGTCTAAAACCACTTTTGATGTAAAGGGACAGTTTTAGTTGCTATGGACAATCTCTAGTTTCCAGGCAGAAAAAACTGTTTTTATAATATAAAACTGCATGCAGGACACTGGACAAACCACTAGGGACAAAGGGGATTTGTAATTTTTTTGATACAGTACTGTAATCTGCAAGATTACAGTATACCGTATCTATACTGTGCATTTTACTTTCTGAATCTGGCGCCAAACTCCGTCCCCGTGCGTCGCAACGCTTGCAGGGAACAGAGCTTGGCACTTTGAATCGAGCGAGACACGGTGGCTGGCCGATCACAGCGGGGAGACATCGCAGGATCCAGGGGACAAGGTAAGTAACCTCTACATGGATCCTGCAATGCGATCCCGAGTCTGGCTTGGGGTTACCGCTTTTGGTATTGAAAATCCACCCCGAGCCAGACTCGGGAATACCGCAAGGGGGGGTTAACTAATCTTCAAGCCCTACATATACATTTTAACACGAGTGCAAAAAATGCTCCAACAACTAAAGGGTTACAAGAATACCGTGCAAATGTATAGTTTCACTTTAATACCAAGTGTCTTCTATACAGTTATGTGATGAATGCTATTCCTCTTCTTTCTTCAGCATCAGGCAATGGATAGTACTAAGTAGAATCATGCTCACAGTAGTGACTGTTCACTTTGCAAGGGCAGTTGCACTATGTAAGGGAGTTTTCCCCAGAGCGTAGTGAATGCAGTGAATTGTCACTTTGCAAAGAATACTTAATCATGTGCAAAAAAAAGCATTTTTACCTGCACATGCTTGGATAATGGAAGAAGCAGAGCTTCCCCTCATTCAGTAGGCTATGGGTAAATTCACTTGCAGAGCACAACTGCACATGCAAATTAAACAGTCTGTTTGCTTTTAGTAAATCAAGCTCATTGTGGCAAGTGAGCACTGTTCTATGAGCATTACACATTAAGCATTAAGTTCAGGTTGTGTGATGACGTTAGATTAAGGGTGTGTCCATGACAATCTGGGGTCACCGAAAGGGTTTCAACCCAGATGTAGGGAAGGGACCAGCAGCTGAGAAGGACTTGAAGGAGAGCTAGTGTCAAAAAGGTGAGTATGGCATTACAAACCTTTTTTTTCCAGGAAAGGGGATAAATAAAGCATTTTTAAAAAATAAATAAACAAGTAAATAAATAAATATAAGCTGGTGTTAGGCTTTAATTAATACATAACTGCATTATTGGGCTTAATCTTTTACCTGCTTTGAGCTTATCTTTAAGTATAATGATTAATCTTTAGATTTGTTCAACTCCAAAAAAAAATCATTGATAGTTTTAAATTTAGTACATGGTTATAATTAGTCTGTTTTCTCATACAATTATTATTTTCATTTTGCAGAAGTGAACATGCATGCATCCAGGTCATTGAAGCCTCTGAGTCTGTGTGTGTTGTTATAGTTACGTGTTCTACGCATTGTGTATCTTTTGGGGTTTTTTTCTTGTTTTTTTGTGGAGTAGCTAGTAATTGCCTGTAAATGGAGCTAGGCAATTTCCTGTTCAGTTTCTGCATTTTATTAGGTTTTAACAAAACTATTTTGGCTCCCACTTTATTTTGAAAGTGCAAGCAATGGCTTTAATCATCAGAATTTTTTCCACTCCTTTGTGAATTAAACTTATTGTAGTCATACAAATGGGCTCATAATATTGTGCAGTATTTTTTCCTTTTTGGGATAATTATTGTTATTTTCCATGGTTGGTACCCAGTGTTTAAAAAATAATATTAACAATTATATATATTATATATTTATATATTATATATTATATTTAATACTTTATATTTAAATATATATGTATCCCCAAGGGTAGCCACGACAATCTCTTTGAGGTAAATTCCCAGGTGCTCACCCATAAACCATTCCATACAAAATCTATACAAATCCAAAACTATTATAGAGGCACTCACAGGTCTTACAGAGGAGGTAGATCAAAATAGCAGCATTTTTTTTATTCTCAAGACGGAGAAGAAGATATTGACAAAGATGGACTGAGCTCCCCCCAAAAAAGCACCCTTTCAATAAAAGGTCTAGCAAAGTTTATGTCATCACACATGCAAGCTTTTCCACTTTTTCTACTTTTCTATTATTTAAAGGACACATGCTTGCTAGTAGAATGTAGAAAAAAATATGTATATTTATATATACTGTATATATACAGTATCTCACAAAAGTGAGTACACAACCTCTGGATATGACGCTGAGCATGTGCACTCAACTTCTTTTTTCGACCATGGCGAGGACTGTTCTGAGTGGAACCTGTCCTGGTAAACCACTGTATAGTCCTGGCCACCATGCTGCAGCTCAGTTTCAGGGTCTTGGCAATCTTCTTATAGCCTAGGCCATCTTTATGTAGAGCAACAATTCTTTTTTTAAGATCCTCAGAGAGCGATAACACCAAATTTAACTCACCTGCTGTCCATTTACACCTAAGACCTTGTAACATTAACAAGTCACATGGCACCGGGGAGGGAAAATGGCTAATTGTGCCCAAATTGGACATTTTCACTTAGGGGTGTACTCACTTTTGTTGCCAGCGGTTAGATATTAATGGCTGTGTGTTGAGTTATTTTGAGGGGACAGCAAATTTACACTGTTAACTGCTTGCGGACCAGCCACCGTCATTATACTGTGGCAGTTTGACATGATCCTGCGAGCCGTCGTAGCTATACGTCAGCTCCTTTAAACACGATAGCAGGCACGCGTGCGCGCCCGCTGCACTCGGGGGGGTGCCGATGTTCGTGACCGCTGGCCACGAGCAATCGCGGGCACAAGAGGCAGAACAGAACCGCGTGTGTGTAAACACATGAATCCTGTTGTGTTCTGTGAGGAGAGACAGATTGTGAGTTCCTAATAGCTAGGAACCACGATCTGTCATTTCCGCTAGATCAGTCCCCCCCCCTACAGTTAGAAACACACACAGGGAACACAGTTTACCCCTTGATCGCCCTCTAGTGTTAACCCCTTCCCTGCCAGTGACATTTTTACAGTAAGCAGTGCATTTTTATAGCACTGATCGCTGTATAAATGCCAATGGTCCCAAAAATGTGTCAAAAGTGTTCAATGTGTCCGCCATAATGTCGCAGTCCCGATAAAAATCACAGATCGCCGCTATTTCTAGTAAAAAAAAAAAAATATTAAAAATGCTATAAAATTATCCTCTGTTTTGTAGATGCTATAACTTTAGTGCAAACCAAACATTATACACTTATTGTGATTTTTTTCACCAAAAATATGTAGAAGAGTACATATCGGCCTAAACTGAGAAAAAAAATAGCTTTTTTTTTAAAAAAAATGGGGATATTTATTATAGCAATAAGTACAAAATATTGTGTTTTTTCAAAATTGTCGCTCTTTTTTGTTTATAGCGCAAACAATAAAAACCGCAGAGATAATCAAATACCACCAAAAGAAAGCTCTATTTGTGGGAAAAAAAGGATGTCAATTTTGCAAAAAATGGCCTGGTCATTCAGCAGCTAAATCTTCCGGGGCTGAAGTGGTTAAACAAGCTTTACACTCACTACTTTACATTGTAGCAAAGTGTAATTTCTGCAGTGCTGTCACATGAAATGGTATAATAAAATATTTACAAAAATGTAAGGGATATACGCACTTTTGTGAGATACTGTGTGTGTGTGTGTGTGTGTGTGTGTATATATATATATATATATATATATAAGTTGTGCTCAAAAGTTTGCATACCCTGCAAATCATTTATTATCACATAGTTTTTAGTATCCTTTTTAAATCATAATGATAACAGAAATTATTCAAATGGCCCTGTTCAAAAGTTTACATACCCTGGAATGTTTGGCATTGGTACAGACACAGAAGGTGGCACACACAGGTTAAAACAGCAATTAAAGGTTAATTTTTCACATTTGTGGCTTTTTAAATCACAATTACTGTCTGTGTATAAATAGTCAATGAGTTTGCTAGCTCTCACTTGGATGCCCTAAGCAGGCTAGACACTGAGCCATGAGGAGGTAGAAAAGAACAGTCAAAAGACCTGCGTAACAAAGTAATGGAACTTTATAAAGATGGAAAAAGATATAAAAAGGTACCCAAAGCCTTGAATATGCCAGTCAGTACTGTTTAATCCCTCATTAACAAGTGGAAAATTTGGGGCTCTTTTGATACCAAGCCAAGGTCAGGTAGACCAAGAAAGATTGCAGCCACAACTGGCGGAAGAATTGCCCAGGATACAAAGAAAAACCCACAGGTAACCTCAGGAGAAATACAGGCTGCTCTCCAAAAAGACGGTGTAGTTGTTTTTAAGGAGCACAATTCAACAATACTCGAACAAAAAATTGCTGCATGGTTGAGCTGCCAGAAGGAAGCCTTTACTGCACCAATGCCACAAAAAAGCCAAATGAAGCATGTCAGGGAGTTGTTGGGCATATTGTAACCAGGCTTTTTTGTGGATCTTGTGCAGTAAAGGCTTCTTTGTGGCAACTTGACCTTGCAGCTCTTTTTTGTTCAAGTATCATCGTATTGTGCAACCACACCATATTTTTCCAGAGCAGCCTGTATTTCTCCTGAGGATACCTGTGGGTTTTTCTTTGTATCCCAAACAGTTCCTGTGGAAGTTGTGGCTGAAATCTTTCTTGATCTACCTGACCTTGGCTTGGTATCGAGAGATCCCCAAATTTTCTATTTTTTTTTAAATGATTGAACAGTACTGACTGGCATATTCAAGGCTTTGGATATCTTTTTATATCCTTTTCCATCTTTGTAAAGTTTCATTGCCTTGTTACGCAGGTCTTTTGACGGTTCTATTCTGCTCCCCATGGCTTAGTATCTAGCCTGCTTAGTGCATCCATGTGAGAGCTAACAAACTCATTGACTATTTATACAAAAACACTAATTGCGATTTAAAAAGCCACAAATGTGGGAAATTAATATTTAATAGCCATTTAACCTTTTCCAGCTTCTGTGTCTATACCAAGGCCAAACATTGCAGGGTATATAAACTTTTCATCAGGGCCATTTGGGTGATTTCTGTTATCATTATGATTTTAAAAGGAGCCAATAATAAATGATAATAAATGGCTTCACATGATCACTATCCGTGAAAAAAAGACTGTTTTTTTGGCATGATTAATCAAATTTTCAATATAAATGCCAAAATTTCACAATTTTGCAAACTTATGCAAACTTTTGAGCACAACTTTTTATGCACGGTATGTATATATATATATATATATATATATATATATATATATATATGGTATCTCAGGGATGCGGATGTCTGTTAGTAACAACTTTGCAAACTCAGGAATCTGCATCAATTAGGGAAAGTCTATTTTATTTCCTCTTCATCCTTTAGCTGACCCATCCATGATGGTCACCCCAGTACAGAGGGTCTCCCAGTATCGGTACTTGGGTGTTGAAATCCATTGTGATTTTTCATAGTATATCTCTCTAAATTTAAATCCGATGGTTTCGCATCTGACTCAGAAATGCGCTGTGTGGAAGTCATTGCCCTTGACACTGGTTGATCATGTTAACTTTATTAACCACTTCAGCCCCGGAAGATTTGGCTGTTGTATGACCGGGCCATTTTTTGCGATTCGGCACTGCGTCACTTTAACTCACAATTGCGCGGTCGTGCGACGCTGCACCCAAACAAAATTAACGTCCCTTTTAGTCTCACAAATAGAGCTTTCTTTTGGTGGTATTTGATCGCCTCTCACGATCATTTTTATCGTGACTGCGGACACATCGGATAATTTTGACACATTTTTGAAACATTTTTGGGACCATCGGCATTTATACAGCGATCAGTGCTATAAAAATGTATTGATTACTATAAAAATGTCACTGGCAGTGAAGGGGTTAACACTAGGGGTGATCAAGGGGTTAATTGTGTTCCTTGGGAGGTGATTCTAACTGAAGGGGTAGGGGACTGATTAGAGGAAGTGACAGATCATGGTTCCTAGCTAATAGTTTACACACACATTTCCATGTTCTGTCCCTTGTGCTCACAATCGTTTATGGCCGGCGGTCATCGCGACCATCAGGCACGAGCATCGACACCCCCGCCGTGCAGTGAGCATGGGCGTGCGCCTGCTATCCCGATCCCACGAGCCGACGTATAGCTACGACGGTTCGCTGGATTGTGCCGACCTGCCGCAGTATAATGATGGCTGCTGGCCGGCAAGCGGTTAAACTGTCAATTTTACCCAAGTTTTTATACTTGTTTAGACACACTAACACATATACTTAGTACCTTTTTCTATAGACTTGATAGGAGAGTTACATGCCTTATCTGGAAGGGTACTATACCCAGAATAGCTGAAACTACTTTGCAATTACCAATCACTTTTGGAGGCTTTGCACTGTCATGTTTTATTAAATATTACTGGGCTGCAGTCCTCATCACAGTTTGCTGGTGGTTATCAGAAGAGCCAGCTAACCCTGCGGCTACCCTGGAGGCGGCTTTGCATGGCTCCTATTCTGAGCTACATAACTTAGGACACTGTGTCCTACGCTCTAACCCTAACATCACTCTCCCTATGAAGGCAAGAGTATGGTTGAGTATGGGCAACCATCAGGACTAAAGTAGCAAAGAGTGACTGGTGGTCCCCATATACCCCACTATGGGGCAAACCATTACAACCACACTTTAGATCCATTCCAGATTCTGTGTTGTGGGCTCAATATGGCATCAAAACCTTGGGCAATATTGTATCACGTGGGTGGCTGCTCACTTTTGATGACCTCAAACATGGGCGGGGCCTACCTAATCAGATGTTTTTTAGGTATCACCAGCTGTGCCGTGCCTTTGGGGCCTTCTATAATATTATATTATTATAATATTAATCTCAGTTTGTAGAAAGAGCTTGGAGTGGCTTAATGAAATTTTACAACGAGTAACATCATGGGGGGCATTAGGCATGTTTGCTCTGGTAGGCATTTGTTTTCTCAACGAAGACTTGTAAACAGCTTTGCACAACAAGCTGACAGGTTGCCAAGACAAAGTGTTTAATTCATGTTCCACATTCATTTACTGAATAGGGCTCTCCAAATCACTGGCATAGAGTAAACACATAGAGACTAATGAAGGCCTGTAAATTTTGCCTCTGCTTTTTGATCATTGGGAAAAATTAAAAAACCCTGCATGTTTTCTGAATAGAATAGGCAAAGAACACACTTTTTAAAACAACCATAAGTTAAAAGCTAAACTCCAAAATGATGCAGGTCCAGGGCATGTTTTAATCCTTAAAGTGGATGTAAACCCGAATTTTTTATTTTTTTTTTTAATATCATACTGTAGAGTATAAGATTCCCTATCATTTGAGCCCAGTCTTGCCACACAGAGTTAATCCATCTCTGAGCAATCCCCTTTTATTGTTCAGTAAGACAATTCTTGACAAACTGAGAAAAACTTTGTCAAATACTCCCCCTTGTTGTAAGTGACAGGTGATTTACATCTCATGCATTATCCTAAGAGACATGCAGTATTTTTAAATTCCCTCCCCCACTCCTTTCTTCAGCAGTTCTGCAAGGATTGGCTGTTCCACACCTCAGCATGATTTGGCATGCTGAAGTCATGTGGTTACTTTCCTGTCTTTTCACTGGATGTTAGAGATCATAGCAGAAGTTCAGCAGAAGTTCAGTGTTAGAAATAAACAGGAGAAAATAAATATTGACAAGGAGAGTGTAGAGGTGGGCGGGGAGTCTACTGACATCAGGACTCCACCCACCGAGCTCCAGACAACAGACCCACCCACAGAATCTACAACAAGTAAAGAGGCGCCTCTGGGTGCAGACGTGTTTTATAGATTTAAAATACTTTAATAAGATATATAGAGATAAACTCACATTGTGGTGATAAAAACAAGCATGATAGTAAGAGTCATGGATGGCGCTCCCAGTCCTGTGCCTGTGAACAGTCTCTGTGGTGGATGTAGTGACAGATTTTCCTGGTTGTAATGAGCCGGCTTCAGACAATGGAGGAGCGGACTCAGAACGAGGCTTGAGACACACGAGACAGCTGGCTGCAGGGGGGCCTCGTTCTGAGGCCGCTCCTCCATTGTCTGAAGCCGGCTCATTACAACCAGGAAGAGCTGTCACTACATCCAACACAGAGACTGTTCACAGGTTGTTTTTTTTTTTTTGCTTGTTTTTATCACCACAATGTGGGTTTATCTCTATATATCTTATTAAAGCATTTTAAATCTATAAAAACGTCTGCACCCAGAGGCGCCTCTTTACTTGTTGTATTTCAGCCTCAGGACCATGGTTTAGTTCCTACTATGATGGCAGCCCTGCTTGCTTCTCTGGGCGTTTTTTTCCCCTCATCCTGATCACAACAATATATGGACTATTGGCTTATATTGTATGGATTGTCATTGTTCACATTTTATATTCAGTTTTTTGACTGTCCTTTGATTGCTGTATTGTATAGCTTTATTGTATAGATTTGATTATGTGGGAGCTCTAGGTGATTGCGCCTAGACTTGTTATTTTATATTTTCCACCCACAGAATCTGCAGTTTTTCAGCTCTCATAACAGACAGAGGGGAGACATTTGACAGGTAAAGATACATGCAGGAGGCATATATTCTTATAGATAACCCCTATGGCAGTACTTTAGAAAGGATGACATTGGGTTTAGATCCACTTTAACTACTTCAATACAGGAAGTGCCCGAGTTACGAACATCCGACTTGCAAACGACTCCTACTTACGAACGGGACGGCGGGCAAATTCGACGGAACCATTTTGACGACGGGCACATTCGACGGGATCTTTTTGACGGCGGGCACATTCGACGGACCCTTTTCGATGGAAGGCACATTCAACGGACCCTTTTCGTCAGCGGGCACATTCGACGGACCCTTTCTGACAGCGAGCACATTCGACGGAACATCGGAAAACAACATATCTGCCGTTCTGCTCATGCTGTTCCGACTTACGAACATATTCGACTTAAGAACAAACCTACAGTCCCTAGCCCATTCGTAACTCAAGGACTGCCTGTAAAGGGCACTTACACCCCCTTCCTGCCCAGACCAATTTTCAGCTCTCACACTTTGAATGACAATTCATGCAACACTGTACCCATATGTAATGTGCATCCTTTTTTTCACACAAATAGAGCTTTCTTTTGGTGGTATTTAATCACTAGTGGTTTTCAGTTTTATTTTTTGTGCTATAAATAAAAAAAAGACCGTAAATTTTGTGAAAAAAATGCCTTATTCTTTGTTTCTGTCAAAAAATTTTGCAAATTAGTAATTTTTCTTCATACATTTTGGCCAAAATATATACTGCTACATATCTTTGGTTAAAAAAAAAAACAAATTTGTGTATATTATTTGGATTTTGTGAAAGTTAAAGAATCTACAAACGAAGGTGCCAATCACTGAAAATTGATCACATCTGATCACACCTGATGTACTGAAGGCCTATCTCATTTCTTGAGACACTAACAAGTCAGAAAAGTACAAATACCCCCCAAATGACCCCTTTTTAGAAAGTAGACATTCCAAGGTATTACGTAAGTAGCATGGTGAGTTTTTTTAAGTTGTCATTTTTTCCCACAAAATTACTCCATTTTGGAAAACAAACACCCCAACGTATAATCTATGAGGCATAATGAATCTTTTGAAAGTTTCATTTTTTCCAGAGGTTTTTGGAAAATGTGGAAAAAATTAAAACTAATTTTTTTTACACAAATCCATTTATCAGATATTTCCAACACATAGCATGTACATAGCATGTACATAGCAAAGATGACGCCCCAAAATACATTCTGCTACTCCTCCTGAGTGTGGCGATACCACATGTGTGAGACTTTTACGCCGCCTGATCACATACAGAGGCCCAACATCCAAGTAGCACCAACAGGCATTCTAGGAGCATAAATTACATATATAGTTTACTGGCAACCTATCATTTTTGAGGCCCTTCATATTTCTAACACATAGCATGTACATACCAAGAATTACAATACAAAATAAATTCTATTACGGAAAGGGTAAAAAAAAAGAGCATTACCTGTGCTTTTAGTAGTGTCCACAGAGGAGAGCACTGGTCCAAGCAGAAGGCAGGGTGGTGGGTGAGAGGGCATGGTCACTGATGGGTGACAGGTGCACCGCTGATGGTCACTGATGGGTGATAGGCCATGGTCACTGATGAGTGACGGGTGCACCGCTGACGGTCACTGATGTCTCTTATGTGACAGGTGCACTTTATGGGGTGACTGTGGTGACTGTTGGGTGACAGATGACAATTGGGGGGCGATGGAACAAGTGTGGTGTTGGTGCAGACACTACAGAACACAGATCTGTAACTCACTGCTCCTGGCTCTTCTCTCTTCACACTAGAAATTGTGTGTGACGAGGGAAGAGGTGGTAACAGGTAGTTACCCGTCTGTGTTTACATTTAGTGATCAGCTGTGAAAGGATCACAGCCGATCACGTGGTAAACAGCCGCCAGCCAATGGCACCTCCCTGTGCACACTGCACATTACATGGCACTTACTTTTTTATAACCTAAACAGACATGAAGCCTACTCATACCACTACCTGGATTTCTGCCTTTCGTTTTCCTTGGGGATGATGTTTTGTGCACCCGGACCCTCTCCTGTGGGCTCCTTCCACAGCTCCTGGTACAGACAATTGGGAGAGCCTCTGATTCCTCGTCCCCCATTTTCCAGACTTATCATGATAGTTGCATGCATCTGCCCTTGAAGAGTGGTACCACGAAATGAGTCAGGCTTTTAGGATGCATTCTGATGCCTACTGATAGGAACCTACTTAGACTCATTATCTGCAACCAAATGATTATACTGTGTTTCTTACCATTGATTACATTGAATAGTGCCACTTAGATGACGTGTACATATATGAATTTTCAATAATTCATTTTATCCATATTATACCTCTTGTCAATTTTATATGCCGTCCCTTTGATATGTATATGTAATGTATTCATGAGGTCAACACCATGTATGTGTGTGTATACATATTAAACCTTTTCTACTATGTGCATTATTGTTATGTATTGTCAGACTCAATATGCCAATTAAATATATTTTCTAATTATCTCACCCCCACAAATCAATAGCCTCATTTAAAGTCCCACCTTCCTTTTTCTCATATCTTTACTAAACCATATCAAGAAAAAATATGTGTAATTAAAGTCCATCCATCATGGCAAAGAACCATCATGGCATACCATTAGAGAGGTATGTGATTGGCCCCAAATTCATTCTGCAGCAGGTCAACGACCCCCAACCATACAGCTAATGTTATTACAGTGGCGTTCCTATCAGTTTTGTGTTTATTAAAAGTCAGAAGCTACAAAAAGTGTAGCTGCTGGCTTTAAATAAACACACACCCACCTTTACCAGGATCCAACAATGTAGTCACCTGAACCGTCATTTCTCTCCTCTCCCCGGCACCGGCATTTCAACCGAGGGCACCCGGCTGTGACAGCTTGTGGCTTCACAGCTGCGCTGTGCCTGCTGAATGATCCAGTAGTCTTCTGGGACCTGTGGCGTGTCCCAGAAGACTGCAGGGAGGGATGGAGAGAGGAGTACTTCAACTCTGATTGCCTAGGTGATCCGAGCGGAAGTGGGAGCGGGTACCTGTCAAAACTAGGTACCGGCTCCCCCCCAAAAAATTACATTCCAAATGTGGCAGGGGCGGGGGGAGAGGAGTGCTTACAGTGGAACTTCCAATTTTGTGTGGAGCTACGCTTTAAGAACTATCTTCAGCATAAAGAAGAACAAGGAGTCCTGGAAGTGATGGTTTCCCCCCCCCAAAAGCCCTCACCTCAACATTGTTGAGTGGTCACATCAAATAATGTTTTGTTTGAATTTCTCTTCTGTTCATTAATTTCCATTTTGTTAATTGATCAAACAAAACTATTAACACTTCTTTTTCTAAAAGCATTCTTAATTCACAGTACTTTTTCACACCTGTCTAAAAAAAATGCATTGTAATGTATGGCTACATTAAAAGATTTTTTTCTCTTCCTCTCTGGCAAACAGTTTTTCTTCCTTTGTGTATGTTGTGTACCGTAGGAATATACTGTATTGTTGAAGTCTTTTTTAAATCTGTTAACAAATTTGTTATGATAATTCAACCCTTTGTTCTCAAAGTAGATTAATAATTCTTTCCACTACATGTATGTCCTAAACAAATCTGTAGTCTGGAGGAAGCAGAATACCCGCAAAATGTGCAGTCTGATGTTTGGATTTGGACACAATTGTTTCAAATTCCTGCGCTTCCATTGTTTTTATTGTTAACAATTGAGTTTTAAATATCTTTAACAATATGGTTGATTTGATGAATTATGATGTAGACAAATCTTCCATTGATACTTTCCTGATGACCATCTTAAAAATCCAATTTTTTTCTTCTTTATGTGTATATTTTATTTGGTAAACTATGAGATGATGACCTCAGGAAATTGATGAGTCATAAACTATTATCAGCCTTCACACCTTTAGATTTGGTAAAGTCACGGACCATCACCTGAATGTCAGTGGTATGACAGAAAAAGTATGCCAGCAAAACAATTTACTATGTAGCGCTGGTAGATTTTCAATCTACCGCATTTATGTAAATTTAGTGGGTCATCTGTTCTGTACATAGTTCAGATTTAATCTATGGCTAAATTAGCTTCTGTTCCAGCCTTGGTTGTGTTGCGTGCAGTTCCACTCCGTCGCCGGTAGATGTCGGTGTCACTACAGACCGGAGCTGGAAAGCAACAGACTGAGGTGTATTGAGTGCTCTTCTTTCTCGGAAGTAACTCGGCAGAGGTTGTCCCCTGCGGTGCATTCTGGGAAGGGATATTTAAGGGACAGACGCCATATTTCTTGGTCTCTCTTTCTTTCCACCTGTTGGCCCTCCTGGCCGACAGGTATGTGCTAGGAGTCCTACCTTGTGGTCCTCTGAGTCGGAGGACTGCATTGCTGCAGCCTGTAGGTGGGCCCAGAAGTCTGTCTGGGGCCTACTACTACTACTGCAGAGATGGTCCTGGGCTGTCTGTCCTGCGGGAAGAAGCAATTATTCCCCCCGAGAAAAAATTGAGAATAATCCAGGGGAGGACCCATCGTGGAAGGATCATGCGGAGCGCTGGTCTGGAGAGGGGCCTGGTGACTCAATCGGAGGACGCATCTTAAGTTAACCTACCACATAGTACTGCCGGGTCAGCTTAAAGGTTCTGGTACTGTGTTGCTGTTCATCTAAAACTACTACGTCCTGTGGCAGAGGATCGTGTAGTTACTTTATTCTTCTCAAGTCTGTGGCAAAGACTTTTTCTTGTTCGTGCTACGCTCCGGCTGCTAAGTCAGTGAGAGAGGCCTATCCGGGTGGGCAAAAGATTAAATCTTGAGCTGAAGGAATACTCGTCCTTAAGATATTCAAGTACTCAAAGATCAAAGACAGAAAAGGTATTTGAACTTCCCTGCAACTCTTATTCTACTTCTTTCCTTCTATTTCTTCCAGTTATCTCCCATTAAAGCATTGGAAAAGTACTAAAGTGACTGGTGCCTACATTGTCAGGTAATAAGCTCAACATGGACTCTAAGTCTGGTATTGGTGAAATTACAGGTAAAAAGGTCACATTAACAGCCCGATTTAAATCAGCAGCTGAGTTATTGCTACAACTATTATAAATAATAAAGTGGCACCCTAACCAGGAAGCTTGTGTCTAGAAAAACAATACATACCCACAATAACATCAATGGCCTAACAAAGAAGTAGCACACTTCTTGATTAGATGCTATCTTAATAAGGAAATGAAGTACCCAAGGGGACTTTATTATTAGTTTTTAGTGTAGTGCTTATTAATGCTAGAACAGACAAGGAGGTATCAATGATGAAGGAGAGGTTTCTTGAGCTTGATTATGACAGTTGTGTTGTGTGGAGAACCCTTTTAGAAGTCATCACCACCCCAAGAGAGCATCTGTTCAGAAAATGTATATTGAAGGAGAGACAGAACCAAACCTATGATAGATAAAGTTTCTTTTAGCATAGCTTGGAATTTAATGAAATCAAGTATATTCTACAAAGATGCCAACGTATTTTACAGGGAGAGTTAGATTTAAGGCAAATACTATACTAATGGGTATTTGCAAAATGAGTACCAGCAATAGCTAGAATTTTGTCTCCCAATTTAATTAACTAAAAAAGATGTAGGAATACATGGTTGAATACATGTTTAAGTGTGGCTCCTCTCACTGCTTTAGCTGTGCATTTCTTGGTGTTCCACACATTATCTAATCCTACACTAATGGTAATAATTTTAGGCTTAGGCAATTGGTAAACTGCCAAACACAATTTGTGATATATCTTATGTAATATGAGATATGTAGAAAACAGTATGTAGGCAGAACAAACAGACGATTGGGCGACAGCAAGAACATCAATGTAGCTAAACACTTTGTGAAACAACATGGGTGTTGTCAGGGCTGGGCTCAGCCCTTCCTTCTCAAAGCTGGCCACTCAGCTGTTGGCTAATTGCCAGCTCCTATCTCTCTACAGTGACTCACCTGTTGATGATATCCAGCTCATCAGTCCTGCCTACTTAAGCCGTCCAGTCCAGATGATCTCTGCCTTTGCCTTGGTCACATCTCTAGAGACGCTCTCCTGTTTTACTGTTAAAGACTTGCTTGGCTGACATTCCTTCTGGCTCCAGATCCTGCTTGCTGTCTTACTTCGCTCATCTCTGGCTCCCTGATGTTTTGACTTGTCTGACTATCTGTTCCGGTTCCGGAACTCTGGCTATGTTTTGACTACATTTACTCTGTTTACCTTTTTTAATTATTATTATACAAGTGTAATTTTACTGTACTTCTGTCTCAGTCTGATTCATGGTTCCTGACAGTAGGCGAAGGCCAAGAATTCAGAAGATGAGGTCAATCTACTTGTTGGTAATATTTTTTCCCGATTGGATGGGCAGGATCACCGCATGGATCAGTTTGCCATGGCGTTACAAATGCTCCTGAGTCACACGGCTCACCTGGAATCTCGCACTGTGGCTGCTCTGGTACAACCAGTCTCAGTGAAGGCACCTGCATCGAGTATTACCTCTATAAGAGGTATGTCTGGTTTTGCTCCGCTTCCCTAGCAATTTGGGGGTGATCCAGTTCAATGCAGAGGGTTTCTTAACCAGGTTGAAATATATTTTGAGATGCTGCCCTAGGCGTTTCCCACGGACAGAAGCAAAGTAGGTTTTGTGATATCTTTGCTTTCTGAGAGAGCCTTGGCCTGGGTAAACCCTCTATGGGAGATGCAAAAACCTGTTGTCTTGAGTTACCCTAAGTTTGTGGCTTCTTTTAAAAGGATATTTGATGTTCCTGCATGCTCCGCTTCTGCTGCCTCATATCCATCAAACAGAGTATGAGAATTGTTGCCGAATTCCCACTCTCCGCGCAGACAACAGAACGGTATGAGCCAAAGCATACCCAAACTATTCCAGAGATCCAATTTGACAGCATCCCGCCAGGGTCCCTTGTAGGCCTCTGCACTGCCACGGCTCAGAGCGCCGTCCATCCTCCCCACCACAGAGTCTGGTGATCACACAGCACACCACCAGCAACATCCTAGCCTGTTTGACCTCAGAGCGGTGGCTGCGGACGTTAAGGACACTCTGTCAATGGCCATTGCTGACCTGGACATCCACGCCATCAATGACAGAGTGCAGGAAGTGGAGAAAACTTCAGCCCAGCATAACACGGTCCTCTGCAACGTGACCCATAAGGTAGCTTCTCACACCTTACAATTAAGAGACCTCCAGTGCCACATAGAGGATTTATATAATAAGGGCAGACGCCATAACCTGCGTGTCAGGGGGTTGCCAGAATCGTTAGAACCGGAACAACTAACCACTACCATAACGGGCCTGTTTAATGATTTATTGGACAGACCAGCGCACACCAATATAGAAATGGAGTGCATTCATCGTTGCCTGGTGGACTATGCATTGAAGGAAGACATACTCTGCAAGGCGAGAAACAGGATCCAACTCTCACATGGGGGCTCAGATATACACATCTACCAAGATCTCTCCGGTATTACTTTGCAGCACAGGAGAGACCTGAAGCCGCTTCTGGACACTCTACGTGCCAAAGACATACACTACAGGTGGAAATTCCCCTTTGGCCTTTCCGCTACCTGTCAAGGCTGCACAGCATTGTTGAGAGTTCCCGAGGATCTACAATTCTCTTGCAACACCATTCTCTGTGCCCACGAAGGGCCAGACGTGATTCTAGACCGACCTGTGGTCAATCCCCGGCGAGCTGAACAGAGGATCACCCTGGCTAAAGAGAAGTTCTTCTTTCTTTTCTCCCGGATGAAGCAGGTTTTATTTTCAGGTTACTTTTGAGATCATGTTTTTCACCAGGTGGACAGTTACCCTTCTTTAATAATGCATGCTCTAAAACGGGTCATTGCTCCGGGATAGGTAAGACTCCCACACTGCCATTAGTGGGTTCAGATGTCCCACCTTCGACTTTGCTCACCTCCTAACGTTTAACAAAGACAGCAAGTCCCGCATTGTGATACCATATAACCTCACTAGCTGAGAGACTTAGTCACTCTATTGCCAACATATTGATGGTTTTGATACAGATTTAACCGCTGCTGCATACAGGTTAACATATTTTAGGATGCTAAGCACCTAAGGGTGCTCACATTCTGACAATATGGCAGACCTAAAAACTTTGCTGCCGGGGGTTCAATTGTATGCTTTTTGTGGGGGAGGTGCGGGAATGGTGGAAATGCCACTGTGGGCTTGCTGGAACCTCTCTCATATCAATCACCCCGCAGTTGCGCTCCCTGTATCTTTCTCCATCCAGTTGTCTCCCCCAGCAATCAATCACTTTGACTTTGCTCTTACGCAGAATCCAGTACAGTGCCCACTCAACACCCCCCCAAAAACGCCAATGTTTACCTGGGGATAATGTTATCTGTATTGGAGGTTCCGGCGGGCAGACATGGGTACTTCTAACTGGCGTGCTGTATGCACATACTATCTAATACAGGACACGGTTCGTATTCTACTTTAGTTAGGGAGGTCTATTGTCCACGATGGAGGAGAGCATATGCTGAACTTCCCCTAGACAAGAAAGACCCCCAGCACTGTGTAAATAGAGATGTCGGGTTTATCCTGTGACATCACAGGCACCCCACTGCCCTTATTGCCAGATGGATACATGCTGGATCACACAGTGTCACCACCTGAGGGATGAGAGCTAGAACTCTTAGTACAAATGTTTAGTCAGGTATCGACCCTAGCCTACAGTGACACATTATTGGCTGATAACAGAGTTTTTAACAGCTGCAAGTTTGGTTACCATTTTGACATCACAGAAAATATGTGTAACCCCATTTTGGTCTGCCTCCTTTGGTTGAATAGATTAATTTAGAAAAAAGGTGACGCAAATGATACACACCCCTTGCGTGTAGTTGTTTCCACCCAGACAAAAGCGGGCCATCCAGCCAACCAGTAAGGACCCGCATCATTCATACCATGCATGTAGATGGCACCAAACCACACAAAAAGAACGCTTCCCACACATGTATGTTCACTTGTCGTTGGTATTGATAGTGGCGGACAGCCACACTATTCATATACTTCTTTCCCATGCAGTCTTTCTCAATCCCAAGTCCGGAAGTCTGGACTACAGTTTGCCTCTCTTGGACAGGCACTCTATCCTCACTCTGTACCTCACCGAATCCATTCTTATAGGAGAAGGGATAGACTCCTTGCCTTCTCGGTTTACGGATTAGGAGTATGACCCTCCTACTCCTTTCCCCACCCCCATCCCACTCCCCCCCCTTCGTCCTTCAATACAACATTTACACTTTTTGTGCCCACAGTGTGTGAAATTCCATCCTCATCATGCCGCTTCATGGAGCAGTTTGTCCCCCTCCCAGGTCAATCTATACTCCATAAATATAAGGGGACTCAATACCCCCCAAAAAAGATCACAGTTACTTCTATTCCTACGAAAGGCCAAGGTCTTTCTGCAAGAAACGCATTTCATATCTGACAGTATCCCCAAGCTCTATAACTCCTCTTATCCAACGGTATACCACGCCACCAATGATGATTCCAAATCTAAGGGAGTATTCATCCTAATTTCAAAAAACTGCCCCATTCAGATTCACGACACCGTAATAGACACTAACGTCCAATACATTTTTCTGAAGGGCAAGTTGCACAACAAACCTATCACACTGGCCAACATCTACGCCCCCAACAAGCAGCAAGTTCCCTTCTTTCGCAACACCCTACAATGCCTCACCACGTTTTTCCAGGGTTTGCTGGTGGGGAGCGATTTCAACTTAGCCCTCACCTCCTCTTTGGACTCCTCGTCAGAATCTTCTGCTATCACATATAGAGCACTTTGTGCAATCAAAACACAACTCTCCAACCTAGCCCTGTATGACACATGGCGCACATTACATCCAAACACCAAGGATTTTACCTTCTACTCTCCCCCCCATCACAAATATACAAGGATAGACTATTTCATTCTGACTCAACCTGACTTAGATTCCCTCCTGACTGCAACCATAGACCCAATGATCCTGTCGGACCATAGCCCCATTTGCATCACAATTGCTTTCCCGACAACTCCCTCAAGACATACGAGCTGGCGATTGGACAACTCTCTCCTTACAGATCCTATACACATCCTATACACATAAAGAGAATAAACGATTGCATGTTGCTTTATTTCCGAGAGAATGCATCCTCCGACACCAATCCACTGACCCTCTGGGCGGCACACAAGTGCGTCATTAGGGGTGAACTAATATCAATCGCCACGCAACAGTGGAAAGCCAGACAAGCAAATATTTCTAAACTCTCTGAAAGAATTCACTCTCTGGAAAGAAAGCAAAACAATCGTTGGCGGACCAAACTTTCCAAGAGTTGCTGAAAGCCAGGGAAGATCTCCTTGAGAAATTAGGGAAATCAACCAGGCACAAATACACCCTGTCGCAACAAATTTTTTTATGAGTTTCGGAACAAATCAGGCAAAATGCTTGCTAGAGTCTTCCAAAACAAAAAGGCAAACTCAACCATTCACTCTATTTTGGACCACTTAGGGAACAAGATAGAGACATCAAACGGCATAGCAAACTAATTTAAACAATTTTACTCCAAACCCCAATAACCTACATACCCAATCGTTGGCTGATCCAACCTGGGACAGAAAGAAAATGATAGACGACTTTTTAACACAATTTGACCCGCATCCCATCACCGCCGATGAGGCTGCTGACTTAGATAAACCACTCACATGGGAAGAGACCACTGAAGCCCTTAAACAAATGAAACCCGGCAAGAGCCCCGGTCCGGACGGCCTATCCATTAGCTACTACAAAACCTTCACAGAGACACTCACACCGCAGTTTCTGAAAACTTTTAACTCACTACCCACCCACCCTAATAAATGTACTCACCTCCTAGAGGCTCACATTGCTGTGATACCGAAGCCGGGCAAAGATGCCAATTTGGTCTCCAATTATAGACCTATTTCGCTCATAAATGTAGAAGCTTGTGAAGCTTTACGCGAAAATAATAGCAAATCGTATACTCCCCTCATTGGTCTCTTTGGATCAAGTGGGATTCATCCCCGGTCGCAAGGCCAGGGATAATACCCTGAAGGCAATTAACATTCATCATTGGCTATCCTCATTCAACACCCTGGGATTTTTCCTCTCCCTCGACACAGAGAAGGCATTCGACAGAGTGGCTTGGGACTATATGACAGAAGTGTTACGTAAAATAGGGTTTCAAGATCGCATGCTTCAATACATCCTAGCCCTTTACTGGAACCTATACTCCGCAGGCTCAGGACTAACATCAAAGGTGCTGAAATCAACAACGAACAATACAAACTGGCTGCATACGCTGAGGACGTCCTTTTATTCCTTACAGACCCCATTACCACAATTCCCAAGCTATTAAAAGATTTCTCCCTCTTCAAATCGCTTTCCAACCTTCAAATCAATTTTGCTAAATCCAAGGCCCTCAACGTCTCTTTACCTGATCCCCCGGTGACCTTATGCCAAGTTAACTTCCCTTTTGGTTGGGACGCACACTCTATTACCTATCTAGGGATTCAGCTACCAGCTAAACTAAATGATCTTTACTCCAGAAACTTCGCCCCCATTCCGAAAACGATGCAAAAGGACCTCCAAGATTGGAACAGAGGTACATTTTCATGGTTCGGGAGGGTAGTGATCATAAAAATGAACTTCCTCCCCAGACTTTTTTAAATGTTACAGACGATCCTGGTCAAACTACCGCCATCATTCTTTGCCACCTATAAAAGGCTGTGCCTAAAATCTCTTTGGGCTGACAAGCAACCACGTGTAAGATGGTTGAAATTAGTGACACCAAAGCTGAAAGGTGGAATCGGCCTCCCTGACATACAAAAATATTATTGGTCATGCCATCTAGCCAGAATTGTAGACTGGCACTTACACAACAAGACTAAAGCTTGGATAGGCATCGAGGAGGCATTCTCCTCTCCGCCTATTCATCATCTTCCATGGATAAGCCCCCACAAGACCCCGAGGGAGAGTAGGTGTCAGAGAGGTTACCTGGTTGGGCGCTGGTGCGCGCCGGGGCGCGTTGATGCTCGTGTTCCTGTGCGTGCTGGGGCGCGTTTTTCCTGGGGGCACTGATGTGTCTGGTCTGGCCGGCCGTGGCGTGCAGGGTGGCGTCCGGGCGTGCGTGCGTACGCGCGTTCGCGCAAGCGCGCGTTCTCCTATGGGCGTTACCGCGGGCGTGCCCGGTAGTGTTGGCATGCACGCCAGTGTCGGGGGCGCGGGGCGCTTTGGCGAATCAGCGCGTGCACGAGCGCGGTGTTTTGGCGCCAATCAGCCTATTTGAGTCTGCCTCTCCCCCTGTTCGGTGCTGCCTGATCAACAGCTCTGTGTCTAGTTCCGTGATCCTCTCTGTGTTCCTGTACCTCTGAAGTTTGACCCGTTGTGACCCGGCTTGCCTTTTGGACCTCCTTGATTGCTGCCTGAACCCGACCCCGGCTTGTTTGACCTTGTTTCTGCCTGCTCCCTTTGTACCGTTGTTGCCAGCCCGTTGCCAACCTCTGCCTGTGTGTGACCAGCCTGATAAGCTCCTGCTCAGCATCAGTTCCAGTCTTCCTGAAGTTCTACCTGTTGCTTGAAAGACCACCTTTCTCCAGGATCCAAACATCAGGCCCTCATAACACTCCGCATTCGCGGGCTTCCTGTCTACTCTACCAGGGGCCCCGAATCGGATACGTAAGGGAGCCTACCCTCTGCCCAAGCGGACTCACCTGTCTGGTAAGTGTGGGACCTGACAGTATCAGGCAGCCATGACTGAGTCCGGGCAGGGGGCCTCCCACATGGATGAACTTTGCAGGCACCTAGCGGGCCTCACCCAAGCAGTTAAAAGCTTACAAGAGGGCTATACAAGACTGGAAGGACAGGTCCAGGCCTTCTCAGCATCCCCTCCGGGAGCAGCACCTGCTAATCCTGCCTCAGCGCCCTCTGTAGTAATGCTCCCACCAGAGCCCAGGGTGCCTACACCCGAAAGATTCTCCGGAGAACGTTGCAAGTTCCGGGCGTTCCGCAACGCATGCAAACTTTATTTTGCCTTACAACCCCGTACGTTTTCCTTGGAGGCCACCAAGGTGGGGTTCGTCATATCTCTTTTGACCGGCGAACCTCAGACCTGGGCCCATCACCTGCTGGAGCAAAAGGCCAGATCTCTGGATTCCTTGAATGACTTCTTCATAGCGATGTCTCAGTTATACGAGGACCCCCAGCTAACAGCCACGGCAGAAGCTGCCTTGCACTCCCTACAACAAGGCCGCAGAGGGGCCGAAGATTACGCTGTGGAGTTTAGGCGTTGGAGCTCTGACACGGAGTGGAATGACGCGGCCTTGCATCACCAATACCGGCTGGGGTTGTCGGACCCCCTTAAAGACAAATTGGCACGGGTAGGGATACCTCAGACACTGGATGAGCTCATAAACCTGTCAATCCAGATTGACCGCCGCCTTAGAGAGAGACGTTCTGAGAGGTCCATTGGCCATCCACGCCTCACTTGGATGCTGCCCAGGGCTCCTAGTGCCCCGAACCAAACTCCTCCTGTCCCGTCTGTTCCAACCCAGGAAGCTCCTGAACCCATGCAGCTAGGTCTGCTCCATCCCTCTTTGACCCCAGAAGAGAAAACGCGCAGACGCACACTCAATCTGTGCCTGTACTGTGGAGAGTCTGGACACTTTGCAAGGGCATGCCCCAACAAGAGACGTAAGTGCCTGCCGTCCTCGTCTTTGTGTGCACCTGTTTCACCCAGATCCGGTAACCACTTAACACTTTCTATTATATTACAGTTACCTGGAAGGAACATCCCAGTACCGGTCATCATTGATTCGGGAGCATGTAGCGGATTCATTGACCGGACCTTCATTGAAAACCATCATATTCCTACCCAACCCAAGGCCCAGGGACTGGCAGTTTTCTTAGCAGACGGCTCCTCCCTAAGCTCCGGTCCTGTTACCCAGGAAACTGTTCCTCTACTGGCCACCATTGGCCCGGAACACCAGGAACTTTTACGCCTGGATGTCATCTCCTCTCCCCTCTTTCCAATTATCTTGGGGATGCCTTGGCTACAGGCTCACAATCCCAGTATCAACTGGTCCACGGGCAAGATCGAGTTTTCATCTGAATATTGCAAACAATACTGTTTACAGGGACCCCCATGACATCCTCTCAATGCCTTTGCCTAGATTCAGAAACCAAGTCTTATCAAAATCTTCCCGAACCCTACCGGAATTTCCTGGATGTGTTCAGCAAAAAGGGGGCAGAAACCCTTCCGGTACATAGACCCTAGGATTGCCCGATAGAACTTTTACCGGAACTGAAGTTCCCTTTGGGAGGATTTTTCCCTTAACTGAGCAGGAGCTGGGCACCTTGAAGGTTTATATTGACGAAAACCTAAAGAAAGGATTCATTCGTCCCTCCACATCTCCAACAGGCGCAGGCATTTTTTTCGTAGAGAAGAAAGATCACTCCTTACGTCCCTGCATTGATTACCGGGAACTCAATAAAATTACTATAAAAAACAGATACCCGCTACCTCTAGTGCCCGAATTATTTCAGAGATTAGGATCTGCTACCGTCTTCACCAAGCTGGACCTCCGCGGAGCCTACAATTTGATCCGCATAAGAGAGGGGGACGAGTGGAAGACGGCCTTTCGTACTCGATTCGGGCACTACGAGTACCTCGTCATGCCCTTTGGCCTGTGCAACGCGCCAGCCACATTTCAGCACTTCGTCAACGATGTCTTTCGTGATTTTCTGGACCTATATGTCATCGTTTATCTGGACGATATCCTGGTTTTCTCTGCTTCCCTGACTGACCACCGCAAACATGTGCGAAACGTAGTTACCCGACTTAGACAACATGGGCTTTATGCCAAACTCGAAAAATGCGAGTTCGAGCTTCAATCCATCCAGTTCCTAGGCTTGGTCATTTCTCCTGATGGTATCAAAAAGGTATCCGCTATCTTGGATTGACCTGCACCTATAGACAAAAAAGGAGTACAGCGCTTTATTGGCTTCGCCAATTTCTATAGGAAATTCATTAAAGGATCTTCTTCAATAATAACTCCCATTACGGAACTTATCAAACAGGGAATCCGGTTCTGCTGGACCCCTAAGGCGCAAGTGGCCTTTGAAAAACTCAAAGCTCTGTTTACATCAGCCACTATCCTCATACATCCCAACCCTGCCTTGCCTTTCGTCTTAGAAGTGGATGCTTCCGAAGTCGCGGTTGGAGCCGTGCTCTCACAAAGACAAGGTGCCAAAGCACTCCTGTACCCTGTGGGATTCTTTTCACGCAAGCTCTCCTCTTCCGAGAGGAACTATGATGTGGGAGATCGGGAACTTCTAGCCATTAAGGCAGCTCTGAAGGAATGGCGTTATCTCCTGGAGGGTGCAGCTCACCCCATCTTGGTCTACACGGACCATAAAAATTTAGAATATTTAAGGACGGCTAAAAGACTAAAACCCCGGCAAGCCAGATGGGCACTTTTTTTTCCCCGATTTATTTTTCATATCACCTAGAGACCCGGATACAAGAATGTAAAATCCGACGCCCTCTCCCGAATGTTTCTTAATTCAGAGAAGACCCTGTCTCCAGACACCATCCTCCCCTCTGGGAATTTCCTGGTCCTACAGGAGGATCTAATCTCTCAGATCAGACGGTCCTCTATGAGAATGTCATCACCTGCTGAAGCTTGTACCAAAGATGGGCTGTTCTGGTACAAAAACAAAATTGTGGTCCCTGAGGAGCTAAAAGTACGGGTGTTAAACTTGTGCCATGATCACAAATTGGCCGGTCACTTCGGCACACGGAAAACAATTGATCTCGTCCAACACACCTTTTGATGGCCTCACCTTACTAAAGACTGCAAGGAATACGTTGAGTCCTGTAATACTTGCGCCAGATGCAAGAGTAGCCGGGCAAGAGCATGGGGTCTGTTGAGACCATTATCAGTCCCAGAGAGACCGTGGGCCATGATTTCAATGGACTTTATCGTTGAACTCCCCCCATCAGAAGGTTTCTCTTCCATTTTTGTTGTGGTAGACAGGCTGTCTAAAATGGCCCACTTCCTCCCCATGAAGGGCACCCCTTCGGCTATGGAAACCGCTACCATCTTTATCAAAGAGATCATCAGACTGCATGGAGTACCAACCAACATAGTTTCCGACAGAGGAGTCTAATTTACCTCCAGATTCTGGAAAGCCCTCTGTGGCGCCCTAGAGATCGAATTATCATTTTCTTCGGCCTATCACCCTCAGTCAAATGGACCTCCGCTGTTTCTCTGCATTCTCCCAGGATGACTGGGCTTCCCTGCTCCCCATCGCGGAGTTCTCTTACAACAACTCACTACACTCAGCTTCCAATCAGTCACCATTCTATGCTAACTATGGTTTCCATCCATCCTTCTTGCCTGGGTCTATTCCCGAGTGCCCTGTCCCTGCAGTATCCGAAACCTTGGACTTTTTTTCAAAAAATAACAAATTACTGCAGGATACCATGACCAAAGCTCAAGAGGATTACAAGAGAATTTTTGATAGGAAGAGACATGGAGAACTTGCTCTGGAACCGGGCAACTCTGTCTGGTTATCTACCACTAACCTTAAGTTGGCCTGTCTGTCCAGAAAACTAGGCCCTAAATACTTGGGTCCTTTTTCGGTTAAAAGAAAAATCAACGATGTGGCATATGAACTTGATCTTCCTAACACCCTGAGGATACACCCAGTCTTCCATGTGTCCCTCTTGAAGCCGGTCACCCCCAACTCTTTTGCTGGCCGTAGTATTGGCCCGCCCAAGCCTATCTTAGTTAATGGCGAAGAGGAGTTCGAGGTGGAGGCAATTTTAGATTGCAGAAGAAGACGCAATCAAGTTCAATCCCTTGTAAAATGGAAGGGCTATGGGCCCGAAGATAATTCTTGGAAGCCAGAGAGCAACTTGCATGCCAGGGAACTCCTACAGTCATTTAAAGCTTCTCATGCCTCAAAAATGGCCCAGCTGGGCATCCGGAGTCTGCCCCTGTGGAGGGGGCACTGTCAGAGAGGTTACCTGGTTGGGCGCCGGTGCGCGCCGGGGCGCGTTGGTGCTCGTGTTTCTGTGCGTGCTGGGGCGCGTGTTCCTGGGGGCACTGGTGTGTCTGGTCTGGCTGGCCGTTGCGTGCAGGGTGGCATCCGGGCGTGCGTGTTTGACTATGGGCGTTACCGCGGGTGTGCCCGGTAGTGTTGGCGTGCACGCCGGTGTCGGGGGCGCGCCCGGGCGCGTGCGGGGGCGCTTTGGCGAATCGCCGCGTGCACGAGCGCGGCGTTTTGGCGCCAATCAGCCTATTTGAGTCTGCCTCTCCCCCTGTTCGGTGCTGCCTGATCAACAGCTCTGTGTCTAGTTCCGTGATCCTCTCTGTGTTCCTGCACCTCTGAAGGTTGACCCGTTGTGACCCGGCTTGCCTTTTGGACCTCCTTGATTGCTGCCTGAACCCGACCCCGGCTTGTTTGATCTTGTTTCTGCCTGCTCCCTTTGTACCGTTGTTGCCAGCCCGTTGCCGACCTCTGCCTGTGTGTGAACAGCCTGATAAGCTCCTGCTCAGCATCAGTTCCAGTCTTCCTGAAGTTCTACCTGTTGCTTGAAAGACCACCTTTCTCCCGGATCCAAACATCAGGCCCTCATACCACTCCGCATTCGCGGGCTTCCTGTCTACTCTACCAGGGGCCCCGAATCGGATACGTAAGGGAGCCTACCCTCTGCCCAAGCGGACTCACCTGTCTGGTAAGTGTGGGACCTGACAGTAGGTCACATCCCCTGACAGGCCCCAAGATACAGATTTTTCGCACAGTTTGTAAAAAATTTAATATAGCCTCTTCACCCGGTCCGTTGACCCCGCTTGACCAGAATCCGGACTTTCCCCGCTCCTAAACAACACTGACATGTCCGTAAAATGCTCCGTCAGAGCAGAATACTTCTTTGACATAGGAAAGTTAGTGTCTTTCCAAGCCATCCCAGCTCGACTCCCTGAAGCGGGCATTCTCTTTTTTAAGTTTCTCCATAAAAGACACTTCTTATACGGCTCTAATCCACATTCTCAGTGGTGCAGAGACCAAACACCTTTTGAAGCCATATGCACCAGGACTGACCCCCAAAGACACGTAATTTCAGATATGTACGCCTTAATGTTTGCCGGGATCCCTACCACAGATGATGTGTTATGCCAAAAATGGGAGAGAGAACTGACCACAGACCTTACACAAGAGGACTGGGATAATATATATACCCATATACATAAAGGTTCTCTGAATGTTTCCTCACAAGAAAATGGGTACAAAATATATTCCAGGTAGTATAGGACACCAGACAGAATAATCAAATTCCACCCCAGCATCCCTCCACTGTGCTGGAGATGCAACACCGCTCACGGCTCTTTACTACACATTTGGTGGGACTGTCCACTAATCCAACCCTATTGGAAGGAGGTTCACTGTCTTACCTCTCAAATCATAACATATACCCCAGATTTCACGCCAGCTCACTATCTTCTACACCAATTATTTCTATTCCCCAATCGGCTTACAAAAAATGTGCAGCGAAACTAAGTATTCCCACTCACTGGAGGAATACTTCCAAGGCCGGACTGGCCAACCGGGATACCGGGATATCCCCCGGTAGGCCGGTGGTCTGGCTACCCCTGTGCGGCCGCCGGCCGCTGTGAGGGCAGCGGCGCCTGAAAGAAAAATGGCTGCGGGGGCCGGGCCGACGTGCAACTGCGCAGGCGCCAGCGCTGTTCCGAGGTTGGCCGTGCTCGGGAAAACCCGTACACACTCGGCAATTTTCGGAAGTGCGGGCGCATGCGCAGTGACACGATGGCGCCGAGCGGCGCCATTTTCAAAGGTAAAGCGGCTGCAGCGCTCAGTGTCTGGCGTCTGGTGGCCTGTGCCTCTTCCTGCGTCCCCCCACAGCCTCTGACCTCCTGCCCGCCCCCCCCCTGCAGCCTCTGATCACCTGTCCCCCCCCTGCAGCCTCTGACCACCTGTCCCCCCCCCTGCAGCCTCTGACCACCTGTCCCCCCCCTGCAGCCTCTGACCACCTGTCCCCCCCTGCAGCCTCTGACCACCTGTCCCCCCCCCTGCAGCCTCTGACCACCTGTCCCCCCCCTGCAGCCTCTGACCACCTGTCCCCCCCCTGCAGCCTCTGACCACCTGTCCCCCCCCCCTGCAGCCTCTGACCACCTGTCCCCCCCCCTGCAGCCTCTGACCACCTGTCCCCCCCCTGCAACCTCTGACCACCTGTCCCCCCCCCCTGCAGCCTCTGACCACCTGTCCCCCCCCTGCAGCCTCTGACCTCATTGTCCCCCCCCAGCCTCTGACCTCCTGTCCCCCCCCCCGCAAGCCTCTGACCTCCTGCCCCCCCCGCAAGCCTCTGACCTCCTACCCCCCCTTCAGCCTCTGACCACCTGTCCCCCCCTGCAGCCTCTGACCTCCTGTCTCCCCCCTGCAGCCTCTGACCTCCTGCCCCCCCCCTGCAGCCTCTGACCTCCTGCCCCCCCCCTGCAGCCTCTGACCACCTGTCCCCCCCTGCAGCCTCTGACCACCTGTCCCCCCCTGCAGCCTCTGACCACCTGTCCCCCCCTGCAGCCTCTGACCACCTGTCCCCCCCTGCAGCCTCTGACCACCTGTCCCCCCCTGCAGCCTCTGACCACCTGTCCCCCCCTGCAGCCTCTGACCACCTGTCCCCCCCTGCAGCCTCTGACCACCTGTCCCCCCCTGCAGCCTCTGACCACCTGTCCCCCCCTGCAGCCTCTGACCACCTGTCCCCCCCTGCAGCCTCTGACCACTTCTCGTCCCCTCCTCAGTCTCTGACCTCTTCTCGTCCCCTCCTCAGTCTCTGACCTCTTCTCGTCCCCTCCTCAGCCTCTGACCTCTTCTCGTCCCCTCCTCAGCCTCTGACCTCTTCTCGTCCCCTCCTCAGCCTCTGACCTCTTCTCGTCCCCTCCTCAAGGCCGGACTGGCCAACCGGGATACCGGGATATCCCCCGGTAGGCCGGTGGTCTGGCTACCCCTGTGCGGCCGCCGGCCGCTGTGAGGGCAGCGGCGCCTGAAAGAAAAATGGCTGCGGGGGCCGGGCCGACGTGCAACTGCGCAGGCGCCAGCGCTGTTCCGAGGTTGGCCGTGCTCGGGAAAACCCGTACACACTCGGCAATTTTCGGAAGTGCGGGCGCATGCGCAGTGACACGATGGCGCCGAGCGGCGCCATTTTCAAAGGTAAAGCGGCTGCAGCGCTCAGTGTCTGGCGTCTGGTGGCCTGTGCCTCTTCCTGCGTCCCCCCACAGCCTCTGACCTCCTGCCCGCCCCCCCCCTGCAGCCTCTGATCACCTGTCCCCCCCCTGCAGCCTCTGACCACCTGTCCCCCCCCCTGCAGCCTCTGACCACCTGTCCCCCCCCTGCAGCCTCTGACCACCTGTCCCCCCCTGCAGCCTCTGACCACCTGTCACCCCCCCTGCAGCCTCTGACCACCTGTCCCCCCCCTGCAGCCTCTGACCACCTGTCCCCCCCCTGCAGCCTCTGACCACCTGTCCCCCCCCCCTGCAGCCTCTGACCACCTGTCCCCCCCCCTGCAGCCTCTGACCACCTGTCCCCCCCCTGCAACCTCTGACCACCTGTCCCCCCCCCCTGCAGCCTCTGACCACCTGTCCCCCCCCTGCAGCCTCTGACCTCATTGTCCCCCCCCAGCCTCTGACCTCCTGTCCCCCCCCCCCGCAAGCCTCTGACCTCCTGCCCCCCCCGCAAGCCTCTGACCTCCTACCCCCCCTTCAGCCTCTGACCACCTGTCCCCCCCTGCAGCCTCTGACCTCCTGTCTCCCCCCTGCAGCCTCTGACCTCCTGCCCCCCCCCTGCAGCCTCTGACCTCCTGCCCCCCCCCTGCAGCCTCTGACCACCTGTCCCCCCCTGCAGCCTCTGACCACCTGTCCCCCCCTGCAGCCTCTGACCACCTGTCCCCCCCTGCAGCCTCTGACCACCTGTCCCCCCCTGCAGCCTCTGACCACCTGTCCCCCCCTGCAGCCTCTGACCACCTGTCCCCCCCTGCAGCCTCTGACCACCTGTCCCCCCCTGCAGCCTCTGACCACCTGTCCCCCCCTGCAGCCTCTGACCACCTGTCCCCCCCTGCAGCCTCTGACCACTTCTCGTCCCCTCCTGCAGCCTCTGACCACTTCTCGTCCCCTCCTCAGTCTCTGACCTCTTCTCGTCCCCTCCTCAGTCTCTGACCTCTTCTCGTCCCCTCCTCAGCCTCTGACCTCTTCTCGTCCCCTCCTCAGCCTCTGACCTCTTCTCGTCCCCTCCTCAGCCTCTGACCTCTTCTCGTCCCCTCCTCAGCCTCTGACCTCTTCTCGTCCCCTCCTCAGCCTCTGACCTCTTCTCGTCCCCTCCTCAGCCTCTGACCTCTTCTCGTCCCCTCCTCAGCCTCTGACCTCTTCTCGTCCCCTCCTCAGCCTCTGACCTCTTCTCGTCCCCTCCTCAGCCTCTGACCTCTTCTCGTCCCCTCCTCAGCCTCTGACCTCTTCTCGTCCCCTCCTCAGCCTCTGACCTCTTCTCGTCCCCTCCTCAGCCTCTGACCTCTTCTCGTCCCCTCCTCAGCCTCTGACCTCTTCTCGTCCCCTCCTCAGCCTCTGACCTCTTCTCGTCCCCTCCTCAGCCTCTGACCTCTTCTCGTCCCCTCCTCAGCCTCTGACCTCTTCTCGTCCCCTCCTCAGCCTCTGACCTCTTCTCGTCCCCTCCTCAGCCTCTGACCTCTTCTCGTCCCCTCCTCAGCCTCTGACCTCTTCTCGTCCCCTCCTCAGCCTCTGACCTCTTCTCGTCCCCTCCTCAGCCTCTGACCTCTCCTGTGGTCCCCTCCGCAGCCTCTGACCTCCCCTGTACCATCCGCAGCCTCCGACCTCCCCTGCATCATCTGCAGTCTCTGACCTCCTGTCCCCCCTGCAGCCTCTGACCTCCTGTCCCCCCTGCAGCCTCTGACCTCCTGTCCCCCCTGCAGCCTCTGACCTCCTGTCCCCCCTGCAGCCTCTGACCTCCTGTCCCCCCTGCAGCCTCTGACCACCTGTCCTCCCCTGCAGCCTCTGACCACCTGTCCTCCCCTGCAGCCTCTGACCACCTGTCCCCCCTGCAGCCTCTGACCACCTGTCCCCCCTGCAGCCTCTGACCTCCTGTTCGCACCCCCCTGCAGCCTCTGACCTCCTGTCATCCCCTCCTCAGCCTCTGACCTCTTCTCGTCCCCTCCTCAGCCTCTGACCTCTTCTCGTCCCCTCCTCAGCCTCTGACCTCTTCTCGTCCCCTCCTCAGCCTCTGACCTCTTCTCGTCCCCTCCTCAGCCTCTGACCTCTTCTCGTCCCCTCCTCAGCCTCTGACCTCTTCTCGTCCCCTCCTCAGCCTCTGACCTCCTGTCGTCCCCTCCTCAGCCTCTGACCTCCTGTCGTCCCCTCCTCAGCCTCTAACCTCCTGTCGTCCCCTCCTCAGCCTCTGACCTCTTCTGTGGTCCCCTCCTCAGCCTCTGACCTCTTCTGTGGTCCCCTCCTCAGCCTCTGACCTCTTCTGTGGTCCCCTCCTCAGCCTCTGACCTCTTCTGTGGTCCCCTCCTCAGCCTCTGACCTCTTCTGTGGTCCCCTCCTCAGCCTCTGACCTCTTCTGTGGTCCCCTCCTCAGCCTCTGACCTCTTCTGTGGTCCCCTCCTCAGCCTCTGACCTCTTCTGTGGTCCCCTCCTCAGCCTCTGACCTCTTCTGTGGTCCCCTCCTCAGCCTCTGACCTCTTCTGTGGTCCCCTCCTCAGCCTCTGACCTCTTCTGTGGTCCCCTCCTCAGCCTCTGACCTCTTCTGTGGTCCCCTCCGCAGCCTCTGACCTCTTCTGTGGTCCCCTCCTCAGCCTCTGACCTCTTCTGTGGTCCCCTCCGCAGCCTCTGACCACCCCTGCATCATCCGCAGCCTCTGACCACCCCTGCATCATCCGCAGCCTCTGACCACCCCTGCATCATCCGCAGCCTCTGACCTCCCCTGCATCATCCGCAGCCTCTGACCTCCCCTGCATCATCCGCAGCCTCTGACCTCCCCTGCATCATCCGCAGCCTCTGACCTCCCCTGCATCATCCGCAGCCTCTGACCCCCCCTGCATCATCCGCAGCCTCTGACCTCCCCTGCATCATCCGCAGCCTCTGACCTCTCCTGTACCATGCGCAGCCTCTGACCTCTCCTGTACCATGCGCAGCCTCTGACCTCTCCTGTACCATGCGCAGCCTCTGACCTCTCCTGTACCATGCGCAGCCTCTGACCTCTCCTGTACCATGCGCAGCCTCTGACCTCCCCTGTACCATCCGCAGCCTCTGACCATCTCCTGTCTTATATCATGTCTGCAGTCTGGAGCGGAGTCAACAGTGGGAGTGCCTCAGGGATAGGGGTCATGGGAGAAGTCAGACATGTATGGACTGTGGAGAGGAAACTATGGGATAAAACCAGAGCCACCGAGCTGGAGCCGACTGACTGAGCCCTGTACGGTGCACCTGAGAGGAGGTCAGTGACAGCGCCGCCAGGCCTACCTGAGAGGGAGGGGGGTCAATACAATATTGTAAGGGGGCACTGATATATAGGTTTCCCCCTATATCAGTAAACCCCCGTACCTTAGTGTTTTCTTTCTGCAGAAGGTGGTCTCTGGTCACCAGAGTCCTCCCCACATTCCCAGAGTTCCCCTTTACATCATAGTCTGCAGGATTCCACCTTACAGTGCAAGGGGGGACTCTGATGTAAAGGGCAATGCTGCAGACCCTGATGTAAGTGAGAACTCTGATGTAAAGGGGAAAGCAATGGACTCTGATATAAGTGGGGTCTCTGGTCACCAGTGCCCCCCTTTTATATCAGAGTTTCTGCTTAGATCATGATCTGCAATGTTCCCCTTTATGTCAGAGTTCCCTTGCACTGTAAAGGGGAATCCTCCTGATATATGGGGGGAACTCTGTGTTGGGTTATATTAATCTGACCTTCATGTAAGAGGAGAAATATGGTTTTTGACTTTTGTTTAACTTAACACATTGCTAATAGCAGTTTATAGCTTAAATATTGATATTTGCACTGAAACCTGCCATTTACGGCACCTTTTTTTTGCAGTATCAGTAAAAAATGTGCCAGTAAATGCCATGATTTTTTTGCCAGTAAAAAAATAAAAAATTGCTGCTGTTTGTAAATTCCATGTCTCTCTTATCTATATATAATACACTCTTCAAATGTGCTTTAAAATGCATGGTTTTCCCTTTTGTGAACAAAAAAAATAACGACGTTATGCGGTTGGGCTGGTATAAAAATACTATGGGGCTGGTATGAAATTATTTCCAGGGCTGGTTTTTATTCCCAGTCCGGCCCTGCCCCTCCTCAGCCTCTGACCTCTTCTCGTCCCCTCCTCAGCCTCTGACCTCTTCTCGTCCCCTCCTCAGCCTCTGACCTCTTCTCGTCCCCTCCTCAGCCTCTGACCTCTTCTCGTCCCCTCCTCAGCCTCTGACCTCTTCTCGTCCCCTCCTCAGCCTCTGACCTCTTCTCGTCCCCTCCTCAGCCTCTGACCTCTTCTCGTCCCCTCCTCAGCCTCTGACCTCTTCTCGTCCCCTCCTCAGCCTCTGACCTCTTCTCGTCCCCTCCTCAGCCTCTGACCTCTTCTCGTCCCCTCCTCAGCCTCTGACCTCTTCTCGTCCCCTCCTCAGCCTCTGACCTCTTCTCGTCCCCTCCTCAGCCTCTGACCTCTTCTCGTCCCCTCCTCAGCCTCTGACCTCTTCTCGTCCCCTCCTCAGCCTCTGACCTCTTCTCGTCCCCTCCTCAGCCTCTGACCTCTTCTCGTCCCCTCCTCAGCCTCTGACCTCTCCTGTGGTCCCCTCCGCAGCCTCTGACCTCCCCTGTACCATCCGCAGCCTCCGACCTCCCCTGCATCATCTGCAGTCTCTGACCTCCTGTCCCCCCTGCAGCCTCTGACCTCCTGTCCCCCCTGCAGCCTCTGACCTCCTGTCCCCCCTGCAGCCTCTGACCTCCTGTCCCCCCTGCAGCCTCTGACCTCCTGTCCCCCCTGCAGCCTCTGACCACCTGTCCTCCCCTGCAGCCTCTGACCACCTGTCCTCCCCTGCAGCCTCTGACCACCTGTCCCCCCTGCAGCCTCTGACCACCTGTCCCCCCTGCAGCCTCTGACCTCCTGTTCGCACCCCCCTGCAGCCTCTGACCTCCTGTCATCCCCTCCTCAGCCTCTGACCTCTTCTCGTCCCCTCCTCAGCCTCTGACCTCTTCTCGTCCCCTCCTCAGCCTCTGACCTCTTCTCGTCCCCTCCTCAGCCTCTGACCTCTTCTCGTCCCCTCCTCAGCCTCTGACCTCTTCTCGTCCCCTCCTCAGCCTCTGACCTCTTCTCGTCCCCTCCTCAGCCTCTGACCTCCTGTCGTCCCCTCCTCAGCCTCTGACCTCCTGTCGTCCCCTCCTCAGCCTCTAACCTCCTGTCGTCCCCTCCTCAGCCTCTGACCTCTTCTGTGGTCCCCTCCTCAGCCTCTGACCTCTTCTGTGGTCCCCTCCTCAGCCTCTGACCTCTTCTGTGGTCCCCTCCTCAGCCTCTGACCTCTTCTGTGGTCCCCTCCTCAGCCTCTGACCTCTTCTGTGGTCCCCTCCTCAGCCTCTGACCTCTTCTGTGGTCCCCTCCTCAGCCTCTGACCTCTTCTGTGGTCCCCTCCTCAGCCTCTGACCTCTTCTGTGGTCCCCTCCGCAGCCTCTGACCTCTTCTGTGGTCCCCTCCTCAGCCTCTGACCTCTTCTGTGGTCCCCTCCGCAGCCTCTGACCACCCCTGCATCATCCGCAGCCTCTGACCACCCCTGCATCATCCGCAGCCTCTGACCACCCCTGCATCATCCGCAGCCTCTGACCTCCCCTGCATCATCCGCAGCCTCTGACCTCCCCTGCATCATCCGCAGCCTCTGACCTCCCCTGCATCATCCGCAGCCTCTGACCTCCCCTGCATCATCCGCAGCCTCTGACCCCCCCTGCATCATCCGCAGCCTCTGACCTCCCCTGCATCATCCGCAGCCTCTGACCTCTCCTGTACCATGCGCAGCCTCTGACCTCTCCTGTACCATGCGCAGCCTCTGACCTCTCCTGTACCATGCGCAGCCTCTGACCTCTCCTGTACCATGCGCAGCCTCTGACCTCTCCTGTACCATGCGCAGCCTCTGACCTCCCCTGTACCATCCGCAGCCTCTGACCATCTCCTGTCTTATATCATGTCTGCAGTCTGGAGCGGAGTCAACAGTGGGAGTGCCTCAGGGATAGGGGTCATGGGAGAAGTCAGACATGTATGGACTGTGGAGAGGAAACTATGGGATAAAACCAGAGCCACCGAGCTGGAGCCGACTGACTGAGCCCTGTACGGTGCACCTGAGAGGAGGTCAGTGACAGCGCCGCCAGGCCTACCTGAGAGGGAGGGGGGTCAATACAATATTGTAAGGGGGCACTGATATATAGGTTTCCCCCTATATCAGTAAACCCCCGTACCTTAGTGTTTTCTTTCTGCAGAAGGTGGTCTCTGGTCACCAGAGTCCTCCCCACATTCCCAGAGTTCCCCTTTACATCATAGTCTGCAGGATTCCACCTTACAGTGCAAGGGGGGACTCTGATGTAAAGGGCAATGCTGCAGACCCTGATGTAAGTGAGAACTCTGATGTAAAGGGGAAAGCAATGGACTCTGATATAAGTGGGGTCTCTGGTCACCAGTGCCCCCCTTTTATAATAGAGTTTCTGCTTAGATCATGATCTGCAATGTTCCCCTTTATGTCAGAGTTCCCTTGCACTGTAAAGGGGAATCCTCCTGATATATGGGGGGAACTCTGTGTTGGGTTATATTAATCTGACCTTCATGTAAGAGGAGAAATATGGTTTTTGACTTTTGTTTAACTTAACACATTGCTAATAGCAGTTTATAGCTTAAATATTGATATTTGCACTGAAACCTGCCATTTACGGCACCTTTTTTTTGCAGTATCAGTAAAAAATGTGCCAGTAAATGCCATGATTTTTTTGCCAGTAAAAAAATAAAAAATTGCTGCTGTTTGTAAATTCCATGTCTCTCTTATCTATATATAATACACTCTTCAAATGTGCTTTAAAATGCATGGTTTTCCCTTTTGTGAACAAAAAAAATAACGACGTTATGCGGTTGGGCTGGTATAAAAATACTATGGGGCTGGTATGAAATTATTTCCAGGGCTGGTTTTTATTCCCAGTCCGGCCCTGAATACTTCCCTCCCAGTACATCCGAGTGACTCTGTAGAATAAGGAAAATAGCCGAGATGGAGGATCTAATCTACTCCAGCTAAATTTCATAAAACATGGGAATGTTGGCTTTGCTTTAAAGAATCGACAGAATATCGCAACATCTTAACAGATTCCTCCTAGCTTGACCTGGGGGATAGTTATTGCTTCCTAACAAATTAACCAGACATCCATCCATGGACATCTCCCTCCCCCTCCTTTCCTCACCCCCTCTATCCACCACTCCCATTATCCCCATACACATATAGTGGTCACACAGACAGATCTCAGATGAGGACCATTACACCGAAAACTCACAATAATAATGAAACTTCTTCACTAAACCTGACATGCCCCGTATTGTGCAGTCCATAACCATTAGACGACTCGAAATTATTAGACGGATGAAGCCCCACCCACGTACAGTTAGTACAGATAGGGGTACGTGAGGACACGGCGATATACCCAGTCCCACGGAGAATACTTACAGCACAACTTTACTACGGGTCCTCTAGGAGGTCCACATGTCCCATTTTAAGTCCTACATCGTTCCACAGCTCCAAGTGTTCTAGTTTATTTTTGTATGTAACATCTTAATTTAGGTTTTCTCTTCTTTTTTCTATTTCCTTTAGCAGTCTCACTGTATACTAATGCTAATACTGTATTTCAAGATTGTAATGACGCTTGGTTTCATGTCTTATTATTTGCAGTTTCTTTAATAAAAACATTGGAATAAAAAAATAAATTTGGGTGAGACATGACCCTATGTTATTATTAATGGGCAGGTAATTTATGATTGTTTGGATTTTCAGATTTCTGTTTCAGATTTCGAGCTTGACTCCCTTTACTCCTTTTTATTCTTTTTCCATTCATTTCATCTACTCATGATTAGACAGTTAGAGTGTATCTTCACACAATTTATTATGTGAACATTCTCAAATCCCTTAGTAAATTATCCTATATATGTGTAAGTTTCAACTTGCGCTTTTGAGCTCTGTAAATGGCAGACTTTTTACAAGGAATGGTAAAGAGAAAGAAGAAAACATATGAAAAGGAGCCAAAGTTCTACTCACTGGTTAATAATAAGACAACATAATAATCATACACAATATTTTATTTTCATCTAACTAGAAAAAAAATAATTTTCAATAAATTATTTTCGTAGTTCTGACCATAATAAATAAAAGAAAATATATACAAAATCAATATACATTCTCTTTAAAAGTACACATTTTTTAAATATACCAATTTCTTTTTCACACTTTTTTCCCAGAAAGTTTTAAAATCTAAATGTGTTTAAAAAGGGCTTTTTTTAAAAGGACATTTTTTTCCAGAATCCAGTTGCTTTTCTTTGCAACCTTGACTTGTCTCAAAGCAAATCGTGGACATTGATAGAAACACAGACTTTGATAAATCCTTTCATTTTCTCTTTAAAAATTGTGTAATTATTTTATAATGCTTTCATAATTTGTTCAAAAATAACATTACCATTTAACTAATTTACTGAGAACATTAAAGTGTACTGTAAACTATTCATGTAGAGATACACAACATGGCAACACCAGAAATGATGATTATATTAGTGATTCCCTCACAAAACTTCAAACCTTGATAACATTTTGCAAATCTTTACATGCAGACACATACCGCTTTCAATGTACTGACTTCATAAAAATTGCACAGGTAACTCCACATAGGTGGAAAGATACAATCACAAAATGCTGATTACAAGAACAACTTACACCGCCCCAAAAGATGCTTGCAATAGTTATGAATGAGCTACAGTACAGAAGAACCAGGACCAGGATAGGAGTAAGGCAAAATGTAGAATTACGTTTTTATAATTCTTCAGAGTTTTTCCAGTAGAGAAACCATAGCCAGAGAGAGCATAGCTGGAGGAAAGACTGTGCTGCGGATGAGATAACTGCAGAATGAGATCTGAGGATGCAGAGAAGAGTTTGCTAGAAAACCTGACTAAGCATATGTGACTTTCTAGTGGCAAGTTTGTTGGTACTTACTATAAATATTTAATAATGTCTTTAAAGAGTAAGTGCACCCTTCACCTCCACCTTAAAATAAAATACTCCACCCTTATTCTACCCAGGTGTGCACTTACACCCATCCCACGGCTTGCAATACTGTGTACATTCCTTGTTTGCTGGCCTCTTCTGCACATTTTATTCCAATAGACTTCTATGTGATTTCCTCCAGATTGTCTACTGCTTTGAAAGACAGTCCCATAGAAAGCCATGGTGATTTATTTAAACAGGGCAAAGAAAATTTTGTGGATGGATCGTAACAACATTGTAGTTGACCATGTTGGAAGGACTACAGGCATCATAGGTGGGGGAGGGTGGGTTACTCTACTTTAGGTAAAGGTGGGCAAAAAAGGATAAGTGCACTTTGTCTGAAACCTTTAAAAGTAAAAGGTATTGGAAATGTCATTGTTGACATTTTTGAAAAAGGATGTTGTTGCCTGGCTATTATACTGATCCACTCGGATTGATTTTTGAAAGGCAAATAGGCTGTTCACTTTGCAAGGGAAGTTGATCTTGCAAAAAAATTTGATCGAGAGCTTAGTGAATGAGTTGAAGCGCTGCTTGCTGCACCTCGATCAGTCAATCAAAATTCTGCATTTTCTCTTTGCACCTAATATTGTATTCTTTGAAAAGTGAAACTTCACCACAATTACTAATGTTCGGGGCAATTTCCCTTGCAAAGTGTACAGTCTATTTGCCTTTAGTAAATCAAGATGTGAGTCATTGACATCAGACGAGTGTGTAGGTCAGGAATGTCAGAGTGCATGTCAGGAATGCCAGATGAAAGTAAGAAGTCCTTATCTACATACTTGTTTTAGGTGAGAGTACTGAAGGCAGGGGACAGAATTACAGCCAGACACCTATAATTTTGCAGAATGGGAAATTGACAATGGCAGACTTCATTTCTCTCTCAAGAACAGTGTCATTTGGAAAGCACCTTTTGGCACTCATTGGTAAAATAGCATTGACATGCATTTCTAGGCTTAACCTTTTTTATTTTCAGTTTTGAATAGAGTAGGAAAGGCCTTTCTCAAATTGCTATTGTTCTCTGTGTCCCCATTGGGGAGAAAAAACCCTCTATTTGTGCAAGTGACCATTATCACCAAAAAAAAAGGAGGTGAGAGGAAATCCAAATTGATAGAATGATCCCCAGAAAACATTTGAGCAAAAATCTTCCATTAGGGACACGTGTTTCAAGAACAAGAGGGGAAATCCCCTTACTTTTGGAGACTTTGGGGTATAACCTGACAGGAGTTTTGCCTCTTCCATATTCCTTGTCTATACATATGCTTTAAACAACAGAAAACCAGACATGGGTAATAGGGGCCTTAGAAGCTTAAAACAACAAAGTAATGTGATTGAAACTAAAACATTGTCAAAATGATCTATTCATTTCCAAAATCCTTGCTAACCTGATTCTGTGAAGCAAATGGATGTAAGCTTGGAAATGTAATCTTCCAGTCATGGGGATGAGTACTTGATGGTGCATGTGGAAAGCCTTATGAACCTGTCCTTCTTTATCTGTCTTTCCATTATGTCCTAATCATCTGAGTGCATGGAAAGCCATGGAAACACTGAAAAACTTACTCAGCTGCACTTATAAATGCTTACAAGTATATTGAGTCTTTTAGGCTGATTTACTAAAGTAGTTGCAATACTTCACATAATAAACTATCTGAATATTCACCTCAAATATCCAATAACGTGAAAAGAAAATTTCTGTTTACTTATGCCATCTGCACATATTTGAGGTATGCAAAGTGAACAACACTTAAGCTAGCCATACATGGATTGAAATCCATCTGATTCTGAAGAGCTGGTGTAGTAAGGAGGGGTTTGGGTTCCTGGTGGACTGGGCCGACTTCTTAGTCGATAACCGGTATTATAGAAGGAACGGACTGCACCTAAATGAGGAGGGTGCAGATCAGCTGGGAATGAAGATGGCCAAAAAGTTAGAGGGGTTTTTAAACTAGGCAATGGGGGGAGGGTCCAGAGGTAGAGATAGTCAGCACGGAACATATTTCAGAGCGTAGTATTGGGGGCATTAGTGGTAGGTTGACCAAAGCACATAAACCCAAGGTAAGTTTAGTAGAAAGTCCTAGTTGCAATCTCGGATCACCCAATAAGAGGATAATATGAGACCAGTCTAAACTACGTGACATGTTCACCAATGCCAGGAGCCTGGCGGACAAGATGGGTGAACTAGAGATACTATTGTACGAGGAGGATTTGATTTTGTGGGAATTTCAGAGACCTGGTTCAACAGCTTTCATGATTGGCTGGCAAACATTTAAGGGTATACCCTTTTTTGCAAGTATAGAGAGGGTAAAAAAGGGGTAGGGGTATGCCTATATATCAAGAAAAATGTGAATGTGAGAGATGACATCACTAAGGGATCTAGGGAGGAGGTGGAATCCTTATGGGTGGAGCTCCAAAGGGATGAAGCTAAGGGGAAAATAATACTGGGAGTATGCTATAGGCCCCCTAACCTGAGGGAGGAAGGGGAAACAGATCTCCTATCACAATTTGGATTAACAGCAAGGATGGGAAGTGTTATCATAATGGGGAATTTTAACTATCCAGACATAGACTGGGCGGAGGGAACCACGCATTCATCTAAGGTTCGCCAGTTTCTAAATGTCTTGCAGGACAATTTTATGGGTCAGATGGTAGACTCACCAACTAGAAATAAAGCGTTACTGGATCTACTGATTACCAACAATACAGACCTGATCAAGGATGTGGAAATACAGGGGCAATTTAGGTAACAGCGATCACAGGTCAACTGGCTTCAGTATAAATCACACAAATAGGAAACATAAGGGGAATACAAACACTGAATTTCAAAAGAGACAACTTCCCTAAACTACGAGCCTTGCTAGAAGGCATAAATTGGGATAAAACTTTAGGAACAAAGCACACGGAGGAGAGATGGGTTTGCTTTAAGAGCATATTAAATAAGGGCATTAGCCAATGCATCCCATTGGGTAATAAATGTAAAAGAGCGAACAAAAGTCCTGGATAGCTTAACTCCAATGTAAAAATGCATATAAAAGCAAAGGAAAAGGCCTTCAAAAAATACAGTGTTGAGGGATCATCATCAGCATTCAGACTTTATAAAGAATGTAAAAAGAAATGTAAGGGTGCAATAAGGATGGCTAAGATAGAACATGAAAGACACATAGCGGAGCAAAACAAAAAATATCCCAAGAAATTCTTTAAGTATGTAAACAGTAAAAAAGGGAGGACAGACCATATTAGTCCCATAAAGAATGAGGAAGGACATCTGGTTACAAAGAATGGGGAGATGGCCAAGGTATTGAATTTATTCTTCTCCTCAGTCTTCAGGAGGGAATCGGGGGGCTTCAGTAACCAAAACTGCAGTGTTTATCCTCATGACACATCACAGGAAGCACCTCCATGGTTAACAGAGAACAGAATTATAATTAGACTTGGGAAACTTAACATTAATAAATCACCGGGACCAGATGGCTTGCACCCGCGCGCGGGTACTTAGAAAACTCAGTCAAGTATTTGCCAGACCATTGTTCCTAATTTTTACTGACAGTCTACTGACTGGAATGGTACCAGCTGATTGTAGAAAAGCCAATGTAGTACCAATATTTAAAAAGGGGTCAAAATACATCCCTGGGAATTACAGACCAGTTAGCATAACATCAATAGTATGTAAACTCTTGGAGGGGATGATAAGGAACTATATACAAGATTTCAGTAATGAGAACGGTATCATTAGCAGTAATCAGCATGGATTCATGAAGCATCGTTCTTGCCAAACCAATCTATTAACCTTCTATGAGGAGATGAGTTGCCATCTAGATAAAGGAAGGCCCGTAGATGTGGTGTATCTGGATTTTGCAAAAGCATTTGACACAGTTCCCCATAAATGTTTACTGTACAAAATAAGGTCCGTTGGCATGGACCATAGGGTGAGTACATGGATTGAAAACTGGCTACAAGGGTGAGTTCAGAGGGTGGTGATAAATGGGGAGTACTCGGAATGGACAGGGGTGGGTAGTGGGGTCCCCCAGGGTTCTGTGCTGGGACCAACCCTATTTAATTTGTTCATAAACGATCTGGAGGATGGGGTAAACAATATAAACTCTCTGTATTTGCGGACAATACTAAGCTAAGCAGGGCAATAACTTCTCCACAGGATGTGGAAACCTTGCAAAAAGATCTGACCAAATTAATGGGGTGGGTAACTACATGGCAAATAAAGTTCAATGTAGAAAAATGTAAAATAATGCATTTGGGTGGCGAAAATATGAATGCAATCTATACACTGGGGGGAGAACCTCTGGGGGAATCTAGGATGGAAAAGGACCTGGGGGTCCTAGTGGATGATAGGCTCAGCAATGGCATGCAATGCCAAGCTGCTTCTAACAAAGCAAACAGAATATTGGCATGCATTAAAAAGGGATCAACTCCAGAGATAAAACGATAATTCTCCCATTCTACAAGACTCTGGTCCAGCCGCACCTAGAGTATGCTGTCCAGTTTTGGGCACCAGTCCTCAGGAAGGATGTACTGGAAATGGAGCGAGTACAAAGAAGGGCAACAAAGCTAATAAAGGGTCTGGAGGATATTAGTTATGTGGAAAGGTTGCAAGCACTGAACTTATTCTCTCTGGAGAAGAGACGCTTGAGAGGGGATATGATTTCAATATACAAATACCATACTGGTGACCCCACAACAGGGATAAAACTTTTTTGCAGAAGGGAGTTTAACAAGACTCATAGCCACTCATTAAAATTAGAAGAAAAGCGGTTTAATCTTAAACTACATAGAGGGTTCTTTACTGTAAGAGCGGCAAGGATGTGGAATTCCCTTCCACAGGCGGTGGTCTCAGCGGGGAGTTGCTCCATGTATGTGCTAGCTGGTTGTACACAAGTTGATCTACGGCCAGATTGTGCCTACCTACTAAGCCTATTTGCTGCATATAATGCACATACTGTATGTTCCATAGTACTTGAACCTACAAAATATGCATTACTATACATTACTATATTATTGTATACTGCTTTTCTACACACAGTATATAGACATATCACTAACACTTCACTTCTTGAGAACTACTTTTCAACCCGCAACTGTTGAGACAATGAACACCTTGGTAGGGAGTGTTTAACGTGCAACATAGGGTATACAGTGCAGCATTCAAGATTATATGAGGAACAATGTTGTGTATAGACTTCAGTGATCATGATATAACTTAGCCTATAAAACAGAGCAGTCAAAACTGTAGAATGTACAACACAGTGGGGGAGATTTACTAAAACTGGTGCACTCACAATCTGGTGCAGCTGTGTGTGGTAGCCAATCAGCTTCTAACCTCAGCTTGTTCAATTAAGCTTTGGCAAAAAACCTGGAAGTTGATTGGTTTCTATGCAGAGTTGCACCAGATTTTACACTCTCCATCCTTAGTAAATAATCCCCAGTGCACACAGTGCAGTGGTCAGGACTATATAGCATAACGAGTATAGCATTCAGGAGTATGCAACATACAATATTGCATATTCAATGAGTAATCATAGCTATGTAATGTACAACATAGCGTAAACAGTGCAGTGGTCAGATCTGTGTACTGTACAACATACCATAGGGTACAGCAGTAAGTACTGCATAACATACAACATTGTAGATAGATGTTTAGTAGTCAGGACTGTGTGGTCCGTATGCCCATTAGTGGGCAGTTCCTAGTGCTCCCTTACATTAGTTGTCAGTTCTCAATTTTCCCCTTACAGTGGTGTTCAGCACTCAGTGCCCCACTTCCATTGATTGTTAGTTCTCAGTGCCCCCTTACATTGATGGCCACTGCTTACTGCCCCCTTACATTGTTGATCAGTGATTAGCTTCCCCTTACATTGGTGGTCAGTCCTCAGTGCTCCAAATTGCATTAGTAGTTAGTTCTCAGTGTTCCCCTTACATAGGTGATCAATGCTTAGTGCCCCCTTATACTGGTAGCCAATTCTCAGTGCCCCTCTTACATTGGTGGTCAGGGATAAGTGCATTTCTTATATTGCTAGTTAGTTCTCAGTGTCCTTCTTACATTGTGTCCAGTCTTAGTGCCCCCTACATTGGCGATCAGTGCTTAGTGTCCCCCTTACATTGATGGTCAGTTTTCAGTGCTCTCTTTACACTGGTAGTCATCTCTCAGTGCCCCTAATTAAATTGGTGGTCAGTTTTCAGCACCCCCTTGCATTAGTGGTTAGTTCTTAGTGCATCCTTTACATTAGGGGTCAGTATTTAGTGCTCTCTTACATTGGTGGTTAGTGCATAGTTTCCCCTTGCATTAGTGTTTAGTTTTCAGTGCAGTATTTGCATTGGTACAACAGACCCCAGCTTCTGGTCTATTTTCCTAGGCACGGGGGATGTCGCTTAGTGTACTGCTCCTCTTTTTCAAGATTTGGGATACGCAGGTTTATTAGGAAACTTTGGGAAAGCTGGGTAATCTCACCAGGACCTAGGTGAGTGAACATAATATGGGGTTGTAAACCTCAGACATGAAATATGAACAAAGAATATCCTTCTATAGTGTGTACTTGTCTCAATTAAGAGCACTAAGTGTAATTTCTGTCTGCTGCTTCAATCATCTGCTTCTGACATCACTTCTGACACCAAGAGAAAAAAGATGACAGCAGAGGGATCTCCAGCTGACTGACAGCCTCAGCTCTGTTCCTGTATGTGAAGAGGGCGTCCCTTCCCTCCTATCAGCTCTTAGACCTCTCCTCACTGAGCTCTGCAGAGTGTAATTTCAGCTCTTCACCCCTTTTGTTTCTGTCAGCTCAGGCAAGCTTTACCAAATTCTGAACTTTGAATGGGTGTAGAGAAGACTGCAGATGTACAGGTACAACTTATGTAGGAGGATTTGTTTCATCTCTGCGTATCACCTGAGGCCAGTCACTTCACTGGGTATAAATAAGGGTTCACAGCCACTTTTTAACCTATGTATGTCAATTTATCACAGGCCCAGGCTTCTGCATGTGTTTAGTAAATACAGAAGGTTCCTCCATGAAGAGATATTATTGAACTTTTTGTAATTTTTTTGGTTACAACTTATGTTATTTTTACTGGTCAACATATTGACTTTCCTTCCTTTCTGTTTTGTAAAAAATATTATACATAAAATGTGCATTCTTCTGTATGTCATTGTAATGTTTTTTATGCATATTATATTGTATGTAAAAATGTTCCTCACACATAAATACAAATATACCAAACATAAAAACCTGTTAATAAAACATTACGTTAAAAAATGAAGATTTGAGTGATGTTCAAAGAATTTGATTCTTCAAAGGAACCTTAAATCCCAGTGAGAGAAAAACACTAATATTTAATCCATAGCATCTTTCAAGAAGTTATAAATGCATCAAAATCCTACATGTACTGCTCTTTGCCTTTAGAACCGATCATCTTTTCATCTGTAACGAGACCTGCATCACCTATTTAAATACTGCAGCTAAAAGTAGAGATGAGCATAGAATACAAATTCTATTGATTTTGTTTCAGAGTCTTTGTCTTTTCATTGTATCACTCTCTGCATACTGAGCTTTGTTTCTCCCTATGCTTGTAGAAGCTGTTTAAATTAGTTTTGGCATTTTTTGGAGATGGAGTACATACTTGGCGATTCCATTTAGGAAATAAAAATAACTCCCTATTTATGTATAACTGACAGCAAATTATGTATATATCACTTTACAGAGTCTGTACTCTATACCACTAATTACATTAATACAGGAGAAGAGATTCTCAAGCAAAGTCGGTTACAGGCAATTCCTAGTTTTCTTTCAGCAAGGTTGAAAATGTAATGCTAAGTTTTGTTGTTCCATATAAAGATCTTAACAAAATGTTCTAATGTGCATTTTTGTGTCTCCCCTTTTTTATTATATTCATAAAAGCTACTGTAATTCTAACATGACAACAGTTCGGAAATTAAACAAGATGATGTAGAATCTTCCGCTCAAAGAGGGGCTTAAACCAGAGTGCTTGTGTCTCATTACCTCCAGGAAGAGAAGAAGCCAAGGTGCTGGCTAAATGCTGATGCAAGTAGAAGAAAACAAGAAGACCTGGACAGCCGCACACCGGAATGGATAAATCCATCTTTTTATTCAAAATACAGGATCATGGGGTACACAAAACACGACTGTGGGGTGGTACAAAAATATCTGACGTGTTTCACACTTACACCAAGTGCTTACTCATGAGTAAGCACTTGGTGCAAGTGCGAAACGCATCAGCTACTTTTGTACCACCCCATAGTCATGTTTTGTGTACCCCATGATCCTGTATTTTGAATAAAAAGATGGATTTATCTATTCCGGTGTGCGGCTGTCCAGGTCTTCTTGTTCTCTTCTAATGACAACAGTTCTCTGTGGGGCATCAAAAGTGCAAAAATCCCTGTCATCCTTTGCTGTTGTGAAAGCTATGAAGCAGCTTATATAATTACGGTATCTTGTGACCCGGGTGTTGTTTTGGTGGTTTTGGACATTGCTATTCCTATTATGAAAGTATGTATAAGTATTGTAATACTTGAAAGCCCAGCTATAGCATGAATGATCTTGAATTGCCAGCACTGCCCCCATGCTTGCTGTGCCAGGATTAAATAAAATGAGTAGGACATTTTAGAATTCAGTACCAAAAAATGTCTTTAAAGTTAACTTCTCATGGGAGGAGAACTGCTGCACCAGATGGTCACATTCTATTGACATAGGGGTTGATTTAACAAAAGTAAAAGGGGAGTTGTACTTTGCAAGGGAATTTTACACAGCTCTTAGTGAATGCGGTGAAATTTCACTTTGCAAAGAATACGTAATCATGTGCTAGGAAAAAGAACTATGATTGGACAATCAAAGTCAACAGAGTTTCACTTCATTCACTAAGTTCTGGGGAGAATTCTTTTGCAACGTGAACAGTAATTTTGCCTTTATTAAATAAACCTCACAGCCACCATTTGGGGGCTGCATAGCCTTGAGTCCAATCAGCTGTAAAAACTAAATTTTAAAAGATTAAGCTCAGCAGCCTTTTACTGTATACATATTTTGCTTGTTTGCAGCTGCAAACCTTTGAAAAGAATACAGGGGTTGAAATGGCTGTTACTATGCAGGCTTTGTTAGCTGCAGACTGCAGTGGTAATGGTCACTGACACTGATGCTATGATGATGAAAACCCCTGACCAGGAAGAAGGACTCTGTGAGCTACATTTTCAAACAGAAACTGCACAGGGTAAGTAATGTGAATGCAATGTGAAAATATGAAGCTTGAGCCGGGGCGGGTACATAAACACATAGGCACACATTTGGGCCTACATGAATGTTTGCAAGCCTATTTGATGTACAATGTTAGTTACTTTCTATGTATATATTGTATGATACCAAATACTTTATCCTCCAGCAGTGATATGGTAAACCCTTAACTATCAAATATCACGAAACATATCACAATCAAATTGGGAAATTTTAAAACAATTTATGCTTGAAAACGGTAGGCATGGTTCTTTTACACTGATGTTAGTACAACAGAATAAGGCAAAAAAGGTTCAGTTCAACTGTGCCCACTATGGCCCTAGGTTTCATGTCACACATCATGAGATGGTTCTTGATTAAATCTGTAGGAACTTCTCACCGTCCAAACATTTGTAGACACTCCCCTTTTTTATTTTACTTTCGTTTTCATTTTTACTTTATTGTAATGTACATAGAAACAACCTCGGTGTTTCAGATAATTTTTTTTTTCACATATCACATATTCTTCTACAAGACTGAATACAAATGTGGTAGAGCCGTCTCTTGTCCATATTTAAAATCATTCATTAGAATACAATTGGGCAGTTTTCCTTCACAGACCAAATTTCAGAAAAATAGAAATTCACTGATGCTGTTTAATCAAGTAGATATGCAGCAGTCCAGGGTTCAGGCAGTGTTCTTCAGTCTCAGGTCAAATGGAGATGAGTAAGTCAACTGACCATCAGTAGAAGCTCCTTAGTAGCAGAAGCCTTTGTAGAAATTCTCACCACAGGGCTGCACTGCATCATTAATGACTTCTTAAAGATAGTTCATACTGGTAGTAAGAACATCATTATGAACTGTAAGGAGTTCTGTAAAGACTAGCCTGTAACCACCACAGAGAGCAGAGAAAATATACAGGACACACACTGATGAAGAGTGGGTCATAGAGCAGTATGAATGCAAAACCAGGAGAACATAGAGTACCAAAAAACAAATAAAAGATTAGCAATGCACATAATAAGACATATACCAACATACAATAAAACACTAAAGCACATTAAATGAATAATTACACAAACATTATTATTAAAAACTGGAAAACAATGTAAAATGAAATGTCAATAAAAAATTCCCTTTAGACAGTTGAGGCTGGTGGGTTTTTCTTTTGGGGGGGTGGCAGCAAACAATCCCCCCAGGTGGCTGGCTGGCAGCGCAGCACTACCTCCCCCCACCCTGGGCAGCCGGCAGTCTGGCACTTACCCAATCTAGGTGGCGGGCTGTGGTGTCCTCCAGCATTGTCCTTGTGGGCGGTGGGGGGGGTGTGGGCAGTGGCTCTGGTGTCTGCTACTCCAGCGGTTTCCTCCACCATGTATCTCCTTTCTCTTCCGCCTAAGCGCTAGGCATCCAAAAGGATCACCTGACACTTTGGCCAATTAGGAAACAGGTCTCACAACCTGCCTCCTGATTGGCAGGGAGGAACTTTAGTGTGAAAATAGCGAAAATTCTTTTGCTATCATCACACAACTGGGTGAGCTCGGACCGCAGTGCTCTGCACTCTTAGTCTGCCCTTTTTTGAAGCCTATTAGAGCCTCTGGCTCTAATGAAGTGCTTAAAAAAAACACCCACCCGCACTGGAAAACATAGTCCGGTGCCCTGATATGTAGATCAGGTGGCGGACATTGGATAGGGGGTGGCACCCGTGTGCCCTCTATGGACGGGCCGCCACTGCCTTTAGAACTGTTACTTGGTCAATCAAAAATAATTGAACTTATTTTTATATTCTGCTAAAGTAAATGCCTAACATCTTTATATTAAAATCCCATCAAACCCTGCACTTCAGATAAAATGTGAAATCAGGCTAAAATTGGAAACAGTTGTGTAAAAGCTGTATTTTCTGGCATTGGGGTGGCTCTTTTAATTTTCCTCATGTATGCTATTCTCTGTTTAGTACTGTTAGTAAAATGTACACAGTGCATCAAAAGTTAGAAAATAAAGTAAAACCTATTATTTTTTTTACACCAGGCAGAGAAGCAGTTTACTTGCCACCTGAATTCATGTTGTTCATAGTTTAGAAAAAGAGCAAATGAATGTGCCGCTATGGCAACCCTTTACCAATAATATCCTTCCTGGCCATTGAACTGTGGTCAGGTAACTTATAAGGGCCAATAATAAGGGTTTTCTTATGTATCAGTCCTCTCTAAAAAAGTCAGGGTTCCAAACATCTTTTGGTCAGAGTGTGTTGGAGACTTAGGGACAGCGAGAGCTTAGGTAGGGAGAGCTGACAGAGTGTTTTCAGGGAGACTGTTGCTTATATACTATACAGTGCTGAACAGTGCTCCTGTGTATACAATCCTATACATTGTCTTTCTTGTGTGGGTCAATGACAACTTCAGTTGCTCTTTATTTTTTTCTTTGGTGTTTTATCCTTTTTTTTTTAATTTCACGTTTTTTTATTTCTCTTTTATTTTCTATTAGGTTAAAAAATAAGGATGGGTTTTAGGTTTTTAGGGTTTTGGTTTTGGGGTTTAGAATGTTTTAAAATTGGGGTGTAGATTTCATGTTTTTAAGGGAGCTATGTTTTATTGTATTTCATGCAGTGTGAAATAGTTCTTGACACAGGAAAAGCTTTGATTTGTTTGCAGTACACCACTGCATACAATTATAATGCACCAAACCACCACATTCTTAAGTACACCAAAGCTTTACATCCTCAACCCTTCTGTTGCAATGGCTGTTATTAAAGCTAGGCAATCCCCTGTATTCATCATGTCTGGGCGTCCTAAAGGGAGGAGCAGAAATTCTTCTTGAGCAGCTACTAGGGGATGACCAGGTTCTGCATCCACAAGACAAAACAGTGGCCAGGACACACCTTTGAGACGTGGGGCATGTCTGCCATTTCTTTCTGCCAGTGGGTATATTATGCGGTGAGTCTACACAATATTTAATTTTTTTTGTCTGAAGTAATACACACTAATTTTTATTTCTTGATAAAACCTATCTGGTCTCTCTCTCTCTAAATTGTGGCTTGGTAAAAAGGCTTACAAAATGTGCATCAGGTTTGTACAATATTTCTGGCTATTGTCACTAAAATAATACTCACTCATTTTATCTCATAATAAAAACTGACCTGGTCTCTCTCTCACTGAACCTGGGGCCTACTACAGTTGTTCACTACAGTGTGCATTGAGTCTCTAAAATTTCCAGCTATTGTATCTGAAATACTACACACTAATCTTTATTTCCTGAAAACCTACCTGATTTCTCCCTCTTACATTACTGTCTTGTAAAAAGGCTTACTTACTGTTTGAATCTATATAATATTGCTGGCTTTTGTCTCTGAAATTATACACTAACTTTTAGTTAGTAATAAATCCTACCTAGGCTATATACTGCTCACTGAGTCTGTATAATACTTAGTATTTAATAATACTTAGTATTTCAGGTTCTCTTCTCTGAAATAATACACTCCAAATTTTTTTCACGATACAACCTGCCTGGTCTCTCCCATTAAACGTGTGGCCTACTAAAGCTGCAGACATAGCATGCATTGAGTCTATACAAATTTTCTGGGTTTCATCTCTGAGATACCACATTTAAATTTTTATTTTATGATAAAACCTGTCTACACCTTACTTTGCAGCCTAGTAAAAATGCTTACACACATATTGAGTCCTTACAATATTTCTGACTGTCCTCTTTGAAATAATACACTTAAATTTTTATTTAACGATAAAACCTTCCTTGTCTCTCCCTCTTAAACTGTGACCTACTAAAACTGCTTGCATACTATGCAGTGAGTCTGTACAATATTTCTGACTTTTCCAGAAAATTCAAATTATACATGTCCTCCAGGTCAATGCTCACCTATGTCCTTTATTTGACAATCCCTTGCTTATTATACGACTTTGAAACAGTTAGAATCATTTTTTAAGATTCAGCTTCTCCCTATACATGTCATTAGGGTTTGTAGTACGTTTTGCAAACATAGGCAAATTTGCTCATTTTTAGTAATCAGCTGGCAGCAGGAGAGAACAGCACAGGGTGATTCTCTCCAGCAATAGGTAGGATGGAATAAGGTAACATGGAAAATTAAATAAATACACTGTATTCTAAATATTTTGCAGGTAAATCAGGTTAAACACATGGATTTCAACTGCACATTTTATTTGTTTGCTTGAGGTGCTTTAGGCATCCCAAATGGATTGCTTAATTACTGTATCTTGCCACAAAATAAAAGAAAAGGAAGCTGATTTATCATAAAATTTACAGAGATCAGCTAGCTTTCTAGATTTTAAAATCCTAGTGTAGTTTTTTTTAAAAACAATCTCTATCACAGGCACAATATTAATACCACATGCTGGTTACTTTCTCACAGTCTCAATGCGTTATTAGAGTCGATGTGATTAATAGACCAAATAATTGTCCATCGTTATGACTTATTAGTGGAGGCTGCTCCAGGGTTTAATAATTAAGAGATAATTAGACTTGCCAGCAATGTATTTAGTGATATGATAAAGGAGTAAAGGGAGGTCCAATTTTATTTACTCTTTTATGTTTCTGCTAGCACCTGGGAATGAATTACACTTATCTCTCAAACAAACAAAACACTGCTCAGTTTTTTTCTAGTTGTGGTATTAGAACACACTTACTCTTATTTTAAGTGAAAAATGTGATGCTTGGATTGTTTACATGTTATAGAGGTATTATGACTAAGAATGAGTCATTGGATCCTCAATTGCTTTATAAAACACAGAGAGCAGATGAAGAATAGCAATGAGGGAATCTGCCTGGGTTTGGTCTGTGAAAAGTTTCACAAACCTTGTGTGAAGTTTGCAAATCTGTGGCAAACCCAATTGAAGTCTATGAGATGCCAATCTTGTTATTCAATTTTTAGGGAAGCAAGCTATTGCCAAACAATTTCACTGGAATCCAGATATCACCAAGACATGTATCATTGTGAAAATTAAGAAAAAAAAACACAAAAAAAAACATATATCTACTTTTACAGAGGTGTCAGCTGTCCCTAAAACACAATGACATTAAGGCTTTGTGAGTCCATCTTTTTACAGAAAGCGATCGGAGTTATTTCGTGAATTGCTCCCACAGGATTTTGCTGCATCATTTTGATACATTTGTTAAAAGGACATTTATTTAGCACTATTAGTTTATTTATCACAGTTATTACTGAATTATAGGAAGTTGCGCTGATCATTATGTATATATATACAATGGCAGGATGGGCAATTAAATGACAAATTGGATTTCATGTTGACAAATGTTATGTTAATCTAATATTAAAACCTAGTGAGAAAAACAGACTTGTAAAAAAGCTATGAGAAAATGTGTTTAACTGTACACTATACAGCAGTACACAATGCCAAGAAGTGCAAAAGCAAATAAAATTCTGATGTACAAAAAGCAACATAAGAATAATCGAGGGTAGTGTAGCCCCTATTATACTATAAATCACTTGAAAGGTCACATCTTGAAAAGAGATTTATGAGTTCAAAGGCGAGAAACAAAACTGATAAAATAGATGGGAGATCTCAGATACACTGAAATGTTAGAAAAAAATGAATTTGTCTAGCTTGGAAAAAAGTGGATTTGAGTAAGCTAAACACATGTAAATATGTGCACTGTCATAATTTTTTGTCAAAGTAACTTTTATTTCTGAAGACTGAAAAAAGAAGAAATGAAAATAAATACTGGTTGCATTTCATATATCTAATGGCATTAGTTAGAGTTACTTAAAATATTATGCAGGTGTTTTGGTCAAGGGAGGACATATGGGTGCTTTTTTTTAATTTGGAATGTTTCTTCAGTGAGGCAAAACTGGTTGTCATATGTTTTTGTCTTCTTTTGGTATAAAACTGCAAGAGTTAAAAGTAGAAGTTGATGGACACTTCTCTGTTTTCCACCTAATTTATTATATTTGCAGATAAAACAAGAAAATGGTAATCTAGAAATCTCATATCAAAGTAGACGCTCCTATAGGTTCTTATTGCTGCTTATTTCTAAGTTAGGGATAGCTACTCTCGCTTGCTTTTTGGCCATCAGTACAGGTCAGAAATTTTTTGTCCAATGGGACTGAGAAAGGTGAGTGGTGTAGTACAGTGAAAAGATGGAAAATGTGTCTGATTTTTTTATCTTTTTGACTGGTTTGAACCATATGGGAAAAAATTCCAAATAAGAGCACACCGATAAAAACTTTGCAGACGTTATAATCCTTCTCTATTCAAAACAAACAAAAAATGTGTGAACTCAAATTTAATTACATCTACATACATGTAATACCCCTATATTTCAATTATTTGAAGGCATTAGCTTTCTGATGGTTTGCCTTTCTGATCAATAGGAAAATTCAAAGGGAGAAGCTTTCATTAAATGTAATCTTTTGCTTTACATATGTTTATCATATGCTCTACTGTATTTCAACTGACTGGGCTTGTGATCTATTTTATTTATGGTACAGACTAAATATGAATGTTATTAAAATTGTAATACATTTCTGTAACTTAACTGTTCTCTTCTTGACTTTGTAAAGTGCACAATGCAACAGCTCTTCAGATAGATACCAAAATAGTCAAAATTGACACATAAGCCACTGTTTGGGAATTATCTTACACATCCAAATCTGACCTATTTTATGTATTTAAAAATGTCTTTTATAAATATGAGATGCATCCTTTCCACTAGGCTCTTTATCTTAAAAACAGGATTTTTAAATATGTGTAAATATGGTTTCATGTTTTCCTTTGTGGACTGAGCATGTAAATGATAAGATGTACATTCCTCCTGCATCTGTTTCTTCAGTATCATCATCTCCCCTGAACTCACATTATCCACTACATTGTTGTTTTTTGCAATACTCTACTAGGTATTGCTACAAATATATACTTTATGAAAAGACAGGTTCTTATATGCACTTCTAGTTTGGTGCTCTATACAGCTAAAAAATCAATATAAAAACCAGTTGCCTTCCATAAAACATCTGTAAGCTGTACTTAACAGATTGTTGAGTTTTGCATGACCACTGAGATAGATATCTCAGAAGAGAAAATAAATACGCTGTAACAGAAGGATTATCCGCTAATACATGTGAGATGTCACGTTAGAGTGAGCATAGACGATGTAGACAAACTGGATGGACTAAAGTAGAAAAAACTATATACAGATGAACAAGGGCTCCTCGGTAGAAGGCTGGTTGTGTTGAACTTCACACATCACTGTCCGTTTTAATGATGTGAAAAAGCGTGACATTAAAAAGCACCTGATGTCCATTGTTCCAGGCATACAGGGCACGATCTCGAGCATTGTAATCCAGCATAGATATGTGAAAGTACTGATTATGAAAGGGGATGTCCATATATTCATATGTAGAGGACTTGGTAGAATATGAGTAGTAGACCTTCGCCCCAGTGAGATGGTTGTTGGTGACATACAATGTGCCGCAAATCATAAAAGACTCTCCAGCACTCCTCTTAGGATATCCTGTACTCCAGCTTTTTAACACCTCTAATGTATCCTGCCGTAATTGGCTGATAACAATATTGCCAGCGTTCTGGTTGGTAGCATAAACAGCCCATAACCCAAATTCATCAGCCATGAGATCAATGTCAGAGTAGCCACCCCATGTGTAAGGATAGACGTTGTTGAATCCAGCATTGTCCAAACTACGTTGGGACAAAATCTTCCCCGTGCTAAAGCTGTACTTAATAATGATGTTGCTTTGGTACTTGTTGAAGTACAGTGACCCATTATACACTAAGTGGCTGGTGCCGGCCCATTTTACCGGTAGTGTGTAAGTCCTTGACTCTGCCCCAGTGACAAAATCTGCCATTGACTTATACTCACGAACAATCTTGCTGGTTGTAAATCCTTCCATGTACCAGACCTGAAAAGATGTAATAAATATGAAGGAAATAAAAATATTGTATTTATTGAGCCTCAGCTGAATCAGCTGCCCCCACTTATTTTAGACATATATGTTAAGATTTACATTTCTGCTGCCTTTGAATATCTTATGTTTTTAAGATGAACAAACACTTCACATTAAATTATTGCAACAGTTGTTAGCAGGATAAGAAGTAGGAATTTGCCAGCCAAATGTCATACCTATTCTCACACCTCCATTGGGAAAAGCATATTACCTATTATAATTCCTTGGAATTGTTTTGGGTGGTAAATTTAGTGAATTAGAAAATCTGCTACGTGTCTAAAGTTAGTGAGCTTCTATGTTTACCTTCTAAAAACTGTGCACTAATGGCTCAGCACTGGGGGGGTTCTGTAGCAGGATAGGAGAAAGAGACCAAAGACAAGGAATACAGCAGACAGATAGGTGAAGACTGATAGAATACAAGATATAGGGCTTTCTCTCCACCTTTCGTTCTTTTATGATACAAACCCCACAACATTTCAAGGTGCCCAGAAGAGTTGCTGTTTGTGTTTGGAAAAATGCTAAATTTGACCCAAACATTACAGGTTGGATTCTAAAAGGCTTGATCCAAACTTCTGCTGTTCTAGTGCAGTGAATTAGAAGCAGAAATGCACACATAATTACGCATGCAACTCTGTACAATGTTAAACTACATACTAGTGCAGGGCTGGTTTATAAGTTGGTAATGTATTGCCATCAATATCACATAGAAAGCCCAGATGTGGGTGGTATGTAGTAATAAAAGTAAAAAAACAAAAAGTATAGCGTGGGGTTCCCCTTTAGTATTACAACCAGACCCTTATCCAGGCATGCAGCCTGGGTGCTCTGTGGTCAAAAAAGGGAGGGCAGAACACATCCAACCCTTCCAGGCCACAATTCTTTCAATATTGGAGAGTACCCTGCAAGAAAGGTGTGGTAACCCCCCCCCCTTTGCAAAGAACAAATGTGTCTGAATGGGACAAGGATCTCTTCCTCACCTATGTGTGCCCTAAAAAGGAGCTGGGGGAATGCAGGGGACTTCTGCTGGAATCTGAAAACATTCTTTAGGATAAGGGGGCAACCAGATACCTGCTCCCTCCCAGGGTAATGAGTGCAAGTGTACATACGTTCCCTCAAAGAGATATAAGAACAAACACACACATACACCCAAAAAAAAATCATCAAAGAAATCACACCTGCTATTAAAATATCATTTCCCCAGAAGTAAAACAGCATCAATCACAGCCAGGGCCGCTGATAAGGCAGTACTGTTGTACAGGGCCCAGGCCCCATCAGCTAAACAGGTGGGGCCTAGTGCAGCTATATTGTTAATTTCTGCCTAAATTAATAAATTAATTTTACTAGACCACACCCTCACTCCTACTTGCCTACCTAACTCAGAATCATATGTGTGGTGCTTTCTTTCTTAGGTAACTGAACATTAGAGGGGGGTACATAACTTGAAAAGAGGTGTTGTAGAATGAGGAAGAGGGAGAAATCAAGGGAAAGGAAGGCATCAAAGTTCTCATTCCTGGATAGGGGGTAATGCATATTGAGAGGCAGGGGGGAGCATATTAGAAATCTAGCACAGGAAAAGAGTAACAACTACGGGCAATGTGATTCTCCCTGTTGACAAGATACTCCAAGAGGGACTTGTGTCTCAGCTAAATATGGAAGATGGGGAGGAAAAAGAAAAAAAAGGGGGGGGGGGCATTTTGGCAGGAGAAGGAAGTGTTACCAATTTTTGGTCTTTTAGGCTGAACTGCCAGCAAATCAAGCACAGACATATTTGAATAGCACTTGTGCCCAGGGGTGTCTGGGGTCCTTTAGGACTCTAACAAAACCTCTGCTGTAGATAACTGAATTTCTGGACTATACGGTACTTTAATTCTCTAAATGCACCATAGCAAGCAAGTAAACTGTTATAGGAACTGATTAGAAGCTCACTATAACTTTAAAAATATATATTTTGCTGTTGCATTTATTATTGTTATTTCTGATATCCTAATTACGGTATTTATAGAGCGATTACCTAAAACATTGTTTTTTTCATTTTATACTAATTATGAGAATACATACGCGATTATTTTTCTCTGATGCTATAGGATCTGTCATCCATGCTCCAAACCTTGGTCCAGATGCCTTTATTGTAATAGGACCTGTAATCTTCATCAGTCTTCCACAAGCTAAAAAATGATGAAAAATATGGGCTATAGTTACGACATATTACAGAGACTAAATAAAACTTTTTTTTCTTTTTTTACCCACAATTTGCTGTTTCATAAAATTTCTCTAAAATCTTATATACAGAATCATGGGGCTCCATTCACAAAGCGGTATCTACTGCTTTAAGTTATGTGGTAAAATACTACATATCGTTTTTCAAAACATTTTTTGGCATTCACAAAAAACACTTCTAAAATACTGCATTCAGTATTTTTCCGAAATATGCAATATTTATCTCATGATACCATTCAGAATTTTTTCTCATGGGATATCCAGTGGAATGGATACAATGAAGGAGAATTAGGACCCCTGTCAGTTTTTATTGCTGATAAAGAAGTAAAATGGTATAAACCACAGAAATATGCCAACTCACTAAGTCAGTGCGCTCCCTGCAGCATATGTATTGATGCAAAAGAAAAAAGGTGACTGGAATACAAAGGGAAGCTTTCGCAGGACACACTTGGTGTATCAAAAACAACTTAAAAAAAAGTTAAATTAAGTAAATACAAAATATCTTTATAGATGTCAAATGTTGAATGAAACTAGTATAAAAAATCACACACATATATAAATATCATTGTTCTACAACATTGTTTTTTTTATTGGTGGAAGAAGAGTATTTATGTATGTGTGTACTTTTTGATACTATTTACGTTCAATACTTGACCATTATTAAGATATTTTGTATTTACAATATTTTGGCTAGGGTGGTGAGGTATTAGAACAACTATTAGGTTTTTATTGCTGTCTGTGCCCCATTTGGGAGATTCACCCTCTCTGTTTGTCCGGTTTACCATTGCCATTGAAAGTGAAATTAAAAGAAGATCCCAAATTTTGTGATGTCCCCAGAAAAGTAATAGAGAAATTTTCCAATTGAGACACTAGCTTTGGTGACCTGGGGGACCCCAAGGAATTCCTTTAATTTGCCGGGATTTCCTCTCACTTCCTGTTTTGGCTGTGGGACAGGAAGTAAAGGTACATCTCCCCAATGGGACACAAAAAAACTGACAGGGGTTCTAACCCTCCATTGCTCTATCCAAAATAAAAAAAATAAAGTTTTGCCTTTAGTTACACTTTCAAGCAGCCTTTCTTATCCCTTTCAACACAGAGGAACCCTTGAAATGTTTTTCCAGTCTCAGGAAACCCTGCTAAAAATGACTACATCTACAACTCATGATATATTCTTGGATGATGGACTTTATAGGCACAACACTAACTACATAGTTTTGTAAAAACGTATATAAATCTATTATTTACAGAAACAATTAAAAAAAAATTGACTATCCGTGATTGTGCCTTGAAACATACAACACACTACCTATGTATCATAGAGAATAGAATACTTAGTAGTGAGAAACCCAAAGGGCACTCTCCAAGGATTGATGTAATAGCGCAAAATAGGAAAGTGGTGGGTCATGGTTCAGCTCAGCTCTACATGTTATGCATACTCAAAAAGACTTCTTCAGGAGCTTGGAGCATATTCTATGAATAGAAAATCACAAATAAGTTTCTAACATATAATCATAACACACAATATTGTTAATACAATGATACATTAATGGTATACATTTGCTGCTCAGCTTACCCGGACCACATTGTACCAAGTACCACAGATCCAAGCCCACAGAAGGACATTGGGACTATGGGAACAGGCATAAGATTGTTATCTATATCAGGTAGTGTATATGTAATTTGACACTCTGTATATATATAAGAAAGATAACCTACATTACTGTAGTCAAAAAAGTAAACAAAGGACAAAGTAGGGATGTAGGGATATCTCAATGAATCCCCCGCTAGTCTGTATATATGAAGAGATTTTTAGGGATGTATAATAGGTATTGATAAGGGCAGCAATATATGCAACATTAATCCTGTCACTGTAAAACTCTCTAAATAGGGGCAAGTGCTAGCTTACCTGTGGAATAACGGTCACACAAAAAACTTATGGTGATTGAGAGTTAATTCCATAGCCAGAAAGGAAAAGAAACCATTCAGGATATTTTAGAAAACTTTTATGACAATTCTGGAAATGGAAGGGGTCCCCCACTATTCTTACATCTTCATTATTAATCGTTTTTTGTTCCCATGTAGAACCTATTTGGACAGGTATAAAGCCCTTTTCGCTTTCCGCCTTCCTCCCCCCTCCTCCCCTTCTTCTTTTTCTTATTTACTTTTCTATACTACCCTTCCTATTCTTTCCCCAGTTGGAATTTAAAAATCTTTTTCTTTTTTTGAAAATACATTGGTTAGTGATTATGGACTTTGTAGGAACATCCAGGATGGGCTATATGAACGAGATTCAAACAAATGTGAATGCTGATACTGGGCCTGAAATAAATATCAACCAATATATGGCTAAAATTAAGAGATTACTCAAAAAGAAATCCAATCTACACTGGCATGTTGATTTTTTACAGCAATATGTACGTGAAAATATCAGCCCAATTGGGTTGTGGGTCCAGTTATATCCTTCTTTCCAGAACCATACCCAGGAATTTAAGAAATCCTGGGAAAAAATTCTAAGGCAATGTAGCATTGAGCTAATAAAATTACTTATTATTCAGTATCAAGCAAAGCTAAATAGCCTCGACCAAGATATCCTTATGTTACAATCTACTAACGTTACAATTAAAGATTACGCCCAATACACCAAACGGTGGCAGGAAGTCAAGGACTATATTACTAAGATCACTAAGGATATAATTTTCAAAAAGCAAAACAAAATGTCTAAAGATAGAATGGCCTTTATGGAAGGCTTTGCATACAGATGACAAAACCCCCATCAAGCGTGGGCCCTAAAAATAGCTCTAGGATCAAACATACTGGTAATGATTTTGGATTTACTGAGGACGATACGGAGTCTGATTCTTCTGTCTCTGTTCTTTCTTCACAGCCATTCAATAGAAGAGGAGCACCCACATCATCCAATACTAACCCAGGATCATGTAAGCGGAACCATGGTGGTGGGTACTATACACCCTACTCCAAAAAACGCCACTCTGATGTTGATAATACTTTTAGTAATTACACTCAAGTAATGGGGGCCACATCTTGTACTAGTGGTGGGAATAGTTCACAAGTCAAATATGGGACCCTTGGCCCATCAGGCTGCTCAAATACTGAATGTACAATCTCATAATTCCAATACACCTCTGATATCTGCTGTAACACAAGGCTCCTTGCCCAGTCTTTCAACCACACTGCCTCCTAGTTCTATGGCACTAAATACATGATCTCAGATGCCTATACCTAACACCCATCTGCTTCTGAACACTCTGCCAGCAGCTCAGGTGCAGATGTTTACCAAACAAAGCACTCTGGATCCCCATCTAGCCCATCCAGGCTTATCTTCCCAAAATTTTCACATGCCGGGGCCCAATCCACCCCAAACATAGAGCTTGACATACTTAATCTCACACCCTATCAATTTTCGCATCAAGAGCTAGAGGTTTTGAAATTTGGTCTGAGCTTTTGTCCATCTGCCAACTTGGACAAATATAAACTGATTAAAGATATATATTTGTTTGCAAGAAACCTAACCTACAGACACATGTTTGACCAAGATAGTGTGAGAGCAAAACAGGAGTGTGAACTTTAAGCATTAAGCACTATACAATGGAGGACTTTCGAGCCTTCCGTGACTTGATGCTACTCTTGGAGGAAAATCACAACACCATTGATCCTATAAATACTAGCACACAACCTCCTTCGCAGGTAGTTATTGCACCACCAGTCTCTAATAAATTTAAGCTCAAATCTCAAAGATTTCCTGATCTGTCTATGAACTCTTTTATTTGGGCTTTTTTGGTAGGTGTAGTGAGTGACATCAAACGTATGCAGTTCATTCCAAAATGCAGTAATCTAACCCTTGCACAGAAACAAGCCATTTTGAAACTAAACAATCACCCTATTTAGTGATTAAGGTGTCAGACAAGGGTGGCAATATTGTTTTGATGACCAAACAGAACTATGAAAGCATGTGTTTCAACATATTGTCCAACAAATTGGTACCGGAAAATTCCCCTATTGCGTATTCCAGTGGTTAAGACAGAGTATTTAACCATTAACAATAATGCTCATCACAGGGGTTTGATTGATCAGGATATTTATGACTACCTTAACAATAGACACCCTAGGAAGGCAATGTTCTGCGCACTACCCAAGGTGCATAAAAACCCTGTGTCATCCCCTGGCAGACCAATAATATCGCCGGTAGACTCATTGATTCTGTCTTAATGACTGTCTTAATGCCACATGTATGCCACATGTAAGTAGTTTACCGTCCTACACAAAGGATAAGCTTGACCTTTTGAAACAGATTGAAGGAATTGTGGTCCCTCCCGGCACCTTGCTCATGACATTGGATGTAGAGGCCCTTTACTCAAGCATCCCTCAAGAGCAGGGCGTCGGAATGGTTCGCACCTTCCTTTATGAAGAACCGTATACACAATGGAAATATAACAAATTCATTTTGACCCTCTTATATTTTGTTCTTACCCACAACTGGTTTGGCTTTAAAGGTTCCCACTACCTCCAGGTACAGGAAGTTGCCATTTGCACGTGGCTGCGCCGCTCTGACGCGACGACCGGGACAGGCATACAAAGGGACGCCAGTTTTGGCGTCTCAGACAGCCACTTTTTACCACGCTTTGTGGCTGCGACACAGCAGAGCTCTGCAGTGGATGTTCATCTTAATGGTATGTGCTAGCTCGAGAAGGGACTATTTAAGGGGCTTGTGCTTGTGTTTGTTGATTAAAGACATTTCTGATCAATTGCCTCAATGTTTGCTTTATACCTGTCCAAATAGGTTCTACATGGGAACAAAAACTGATGAATAATGGAGATGTGTGAATAGTTGGGGACCCCTTCCATTTCCAGAATGGTCATAAAAAATTTCCAAAATATCCTGAATGGTTTCTTTTCCTTTCTGGCTATGGAATTAACTCTCAATCACCATAAGTTTTTTGTGTGCTAAGCTAGCAGGTAAGCTAGCACTTGCCCCTATTTAGAGATTATTACAGTGACAGAATTAACGTTGCATACATTGCTGCCCTTATCAATACCTATTATACATCCCTAAAAATCTCTTCATATATACAGACTAGCTGGGAATTAATTTGATGAGATATCCCTACATCACGCTGCACCGTGTACTTTGTCCTTTGTTAATTTTTTGACTACAGTAATGTAAGTTATCTTTCTTATGTATATATATATATATATATATATATATATATATATATATATATATATATATATATATATATATATATATATATATATATACACACAGAGAGTGTCAAATTACATATACACTATGATATACCTGATATAGATAGCAATATTCAAATGTTATGCCTGTTCCCATAGTCCCAATGTCCTTCTGTGGGCTTGGACCTGTGTAGTTGGTACAATGTAGTGCGGGGAAGCAGAAAATGTATACCATTAATGTATCATTGTATTAACAATATTGTGTGTTATGATTATATGTTAGAAATGTATTTGTGATTTTCTATTCATAGAATATGCCCCAAGCTCTCTGAAGAACCGTTTTTGAGTATGCGGAACATGTAGAGCGGAGCTGAATCACGGCACACAGTCTTTCCTATTTTACGTTATTACATCAATCCTTGGAGAGTGCCCTTTGGATTTCTCACTACTAAGTATTCCAGTCTCTATGATACAAAGGTGGTGTGTTGTATGTTTCAAGGCATAATCGTGGATAGTCAAGAAATGTTTTTTCTGATTGTTTCATATGTTTCTGTAAATATTAGATTTATATACTTTTTTACAAAACTATGTAGTTAGTGTTGTGCCTATAAAGTCCATCATCCAAAACTTATTTTCCAATATAATATATCGGACGTAGCATATATTTACTTATCCCTCGTATCCACAATACCACCTTGTGATGATGCAAATCTAATTTATCTATGATATATTAATGGACACTGGGAAGAATTACTCCTGATAGATAGCTAAAAAGATCAATGGTTCTAGTGGGAACTTTGGTAGCTATCTCTGAAAGTAATTGGGAAAAAGTAAAGAATCCCTACTACAAACGACATATGTTCTAAGAAGGGATTAGATCATTGTGATGCGCATGTACATTGTATTATGTTTGGAGTGATTGGGAGGTTTTTTGAAGCAAATAATGTATATACTTGTATATTCATAAAAAAAGTCTCAAAAAATCTTGTGAAATGACAGGAGAAAATAGATAGATTTTACTACATGTAATGGGGTGGGTTTACTAAAGGCACATAGACTGAATACTTTGCAAGTGAAGTTGCTATAGAGCTTAGTAAATGAGGGGGACTTCCATCATCCAATCATGTGCAAGCAAAAATGCTGTTTTTTTTTCCCTTGAATGTGTTTGGGTATTCTTTGTAAAGTGAAGCTTTACCTAATGCACTAAGCTCTGGAGCAACTTGCAAAGTGCACGCTCTATTTGCCTTAAAGTATAACTATGGGCAAAACTTTTTCCCATTTTGGATAGAGTAAGGCAGGGTTATAACTCCTGTCAGTTTTTTTATTTTTTTGCCATCTGTGTTCCCATTGGAAGATGTCCCCTCTATTACTTTTCTGGAGACAACCCAAAATGTGGGATTTTCTTTTACTTTCACTTTCAAAGATAATGGTAGGTAAACAGTAAAAATAGAGAGGGGGAATCTAATAGGGGCACGGGCAACAAAAAAAAACAAAAAGGTGTTCTAATCCACCTCCACTCTATCCAAAACTAAAAAAAAAAAAAAATGTTTTCCTTAGTTATACTTTAAGTAAATCAGCCCCAATGATTTCCATATTTCCATATTTAGGTTTCTATGCATTACTGTTGAGAGAACTGATCCAATATGCCATGCAATACATAATAAAAATACAGGTACTGTATATATTAAGTGTATGTTAAATTACAATCTTTGTAATAAATGAACGTTGCCAGTGTAAAATTCTATCAGTTTTCACAGTCATTGAAGACAAGAACTTAAAGACCAAATGCGTCTCAGCTGATACCTTTCAAAATAGAAATGTGTTATATGTTCTGCCAATTTATACCAGTTCTTAACATTTTGACCTTCTACTGTAGTCAGCCTTGCAGGGCAGATGGAGGGGAGCGATACAGGTTCAGTGTGTATTTCAGCAGAAATATTCTAAATTGCCCCTAGGTGGCATATTTTTACAGCATACTGTACTATATAATACTTATATGGTGCTAGGTGTGTAGAGCAAAACAAAACTGGATAGCCTGTTAAAAATTAAAATGCTATTGTTGATTGCACAAGCTCTGTTCCAAAAAGGTACCAGTCCACAGAGGTAAATTGTCACACAATTAGAAGAGCTCAAAAGTAAGGTCCATGCAGCAGTTTTTATATGGAGAGAAAGAAATCACACCCAATCTGTTTTGAAGAGATGATTCAGACATATTAGTAACTTTTATTTAACTTTTAGTAACCTCATCTGAGTAAGCAGAAATAAGTGAGGGTAATATTTAGCCTTTCTGAGTATATTGCACACATTCAGTATGCAAGAGATGTGCAATAACGATAGCAGTAAATAGAAGTGAAGGCTTTAACATTGTAACAAATAATATTGAATATAGCCTAAGTAAGGTGACCAGATTTTTAAAATGAAATCCGAGGTCATATTTTTTTTTTTTTTTTTTATTGACAAATGGTTAACTATTTTATAAGCATATTTTCCTCAAATGATATATGCAGTGTTTATGGAATGATTGTATGATATATACGTTATTTCTCATATTTCATCCATGAGATTAAAAAAAAGGTTAGGGCAGTACAGTGACAGTATACGGCAGTACAGTGACAGTATACGGCAGGTTAGGGAAGTACAGTGACAGTATACGGCAGGCTAGTTCAGTATGTAGTGACAGTATAAGGCAGGCTACTTCAGTATGTAGTGACAGTATACGGCAGGCTAGTTCAGTATGTAGTGACAGTATACGGCAGGCTAGTTCAGTATGTAGTGACAGTATACAGCAGGCTAGTTCAGTATGTAGTGACAGTGTACGGCAGGCTAGTTCAGTATGTAGTGACAGTATACGGCAGGCTAGTTCAGTATGTAGTGACAGTATACGGCAGGCTAGTTCAGTATGTAGTGACAGTATACGGCAGGCTAGTTCAGTATGTAGTGACAGTATGCGGCAGGCTAGTTCAGTATGTAGTGACAGTATGCGGCAGGCTAGTTCAGTATGTAGTGACAGTATACGGCAGGCTAGTTCAGTATGTAGTGACAGTATACGACAGGCTAGTTCAGTATGTAGTGACAGTATACGGCAGGCTAGTTCAGTATGTAGTGACAGTATACGGCAGGCTAGTTCAGTATGTAGTGACAGTATACGGCAGGCTAGTTTAGTATGTAGTGACACAGTATACGGCAGGCTAGTTCAGTATGTAGTGACAGTATACGGCAGGTTAGTTCAGTATGTAGTGACACAGTATACGGCAGGCTAGTTCAGTATGTAGTGACAGTATACGGCAGGCTAGTTCAGTATGTAGTGACAGTATACGGCAGGCTAGTTCAGTATGTAGTGACAGTATACGGCAGGCTAGTTCAGTATGTAGTGACAGTATACGACAGGCTAGTTCAGTATGTAGTGACAGTATACGGCAGGCTAGTTCAGTATGTAGTGACAGTATGCGGCAGGCTAGTTCAGTATGTAGTGACAGTATACGACAGGCTAGTTCAGTATGTAGTGACAGTATACGGCAGGCTAGTTCAGTATGTAGTGACAGTATACGGCAGGCTAGTTCAGTATGTAGTGACAGTATACGGCAGGCTAGTTCAGTATGTAGTGACACAGTATACGGCAGGCTAGTTCAGTATGTAGTGACAGTATACGGCAGGTTAGTTCAGTATGTAGTGACAGTATACGGCAGGTTAGTTCAGTATGTAGTGACAGTATACGGCAGGTTAGTTCAGTATGTAGTGACACAGTATACGGCAGGCTAGTTCAGTATGTAGTGACAGTATGCGGCAGGCTAGTTCAGTATGTAGTGACAGTATACGACAGGCTAGTTCAGTATGTAGTGACAGTATACGGCAGGCTAGTTCAGTATGTAGTGACAGTATACGGCAGGCTAGTTCAGTATGTAGTGACAGTATACGGCAGGCTAGTTCAGTATGTAGTGACACAGTATACGGCAGGCTAGTTCAGTATGTAGTGACAGTATACGGCAGGTTAGTTCAGTATGTAGTGACAGTATACGGCAGGTTAGTTCAGTATGTAGTGACAGTATACGGCAGGTTAGTTCAGTATGTAGTGACACAGTATACGGCAGGCTAGTTCAGTATGTAGTGACAGTATACGGCAAGTTAGGGCAATGTAGGGTGAAATAGTGACATGTTAGGTCTGTATGTAGTGACAGTGTGCTCAGTCACTTACAGCATGGCAGGTGATGGAAATTCCCAGGCTTCTGTGCTCTCTCCTCGTCTTTCTTCTTTAGCAGCAGGATCAGCCTGAGGGGAGGAGTTTGTAGGAGGAGTGGAGGAGGTAGCCACACCCTGACCCCACCCACCAACTCCGGCTGCCTCAGGAGATAGTGAACATCCCCGAGGGACAGCTTAAGCTGATTAGACAACAGGGGAGTCTTACAGACATCCTCCCCCATACCGCTGGACTCTCTGCGATCGACTTTTTACAAACTGCAAGGACAGGGAAGTGCAGCCCCCCTCGGATCTGGTGCCCGCTCATTAAGGGTATTGTACTGGCTTAAAAGTGGCCCTGCCTGACGCCGCCCCTGCAATCCGGGGACATCTGGTCACCCTATAGTAGGCCTCGTATCATTTATACTCCATTACAGAAGAAATTGCATTAAAAATACAACTCAAGCTGCATATGTGATCAAATCAGGGCTTTTTTTCAGTGGGAACGAGGGGGAATGCAGTTCCGGCACTTCCGCACTGAATGTATGTAATAACTAGGGTTGCGGGTCTATTGATGCTAGCTGCTAGGGGATCTATTGTTGCTGGGGGGATATATTTTTGTAGGGGGGTTCTATTGTTGTTGGGGAGGTCTATTGTTGCTTCTAAGGATCTATTGTTGCTTGGAGTGTGGGGCATTTTGTAGCGAGTGGTCCATTGTTGCTGGGGGCTCTATTCTTGCTGACTGCTGAAGCATCTGTTGATGCTGGCTGCAGGGAGATCTGTTATTGCTGCAAGAGGGGGGTATTTTGTTGCGGGTGGTCCATTGTTTCTGGGATGATCTATTTTTGCTGGCTGCATGATATCTATTTTACTGCTTTTCTTGTTATCATTCACAAATTACATACAAATGACTACCACAAGTGTTACTTCTATATTCTCTAAAAGGGGTCAGTACTGGGGGGTGGATAGGGGCTGGAACCAAGATATAGTGCAGGAGGTGGTTAGGGAGTGGAGACAAAGAATGGCTTGGAAAGGATTAGTTCCTCCACCTATTGTCTGAGAAAAAAAGCCCTGGACCAGATTCATACTTCAGCAGAGCCTACAGCATACCCCACTCACCAAACAGGCTACAGTGCTACCAATTCATATAAATATATTCAGAGTCTCTAAAATTCATACCAATAAGTTAAAGAGTATCCTGTTCTCTTTGTATTGCTTCATTTGTGTGATTTCCCTTGCATTCCTGCTAGTCCCTATGCTTTCCGATTAAAAACTGACTACACTAAGCTGGAGAACACATTGTGGTCAGTTCTCTAGCTATGCTGGGAACTCAGGCTGCTCTCCTCCATTGATCAGACTTGTCCTGACACACCTCGCCTGCACACCTCGCCTTCACTGCTTTCACTGGGAAGCTCAGTGTTCTGCTGCTTCTCCCCCCCCCCCCCCCCCCCCAGCTCTTACACAGCTGAGAACAGAGGGAATATGATCATGTTTAAAAAAAGGCAACAAAAGGTATTTTATAATATATTTTTATATCTATACAAAAATGTTTTGTCTTTCATTTATTTTTTAAACTGAATGGGTTGTTTTACAAGGTAATCCTTTATACTCACTTTAAGCATAGGTGCATGACAATATTATCAAATTGATACAGCGGATGCCATCACTGTTCCTAACGAGAGTTCACCTTATTTTTGTACTTGGTTTCTAACAAAATACTACACCTCTGATGATATTCAGTATAGTTAAAAAAAAAGATGAATGTTCATCCACTTCCCTACATGCTTTCAATAAAAGATAAATGCATTATACATAATATTTGTGAAAGTCATAGTAGCTAATGTAACATATCCTGTAGACCTTCATTGTGCTTCTCACAACAAAGTATTTAAAGGATAACTACTGTTAATTTAGTCTTGTAAATCTCTGTCCTCACTCCAACATGATGTTCAATTTGCTGCCCCATATGGAAATTCCCAGCGGGTCTCTTCTTCAATCATAACATCCAGGATAATTGAATAGCGCTATTTACTACAAACTTCATGTGAGTGTTTTTGATAATTTGATCTTATATTGACACACTGGGGTTGATTTACTAAAACTGCATAGAAGCCAATCAGTTTCCAGTTTTTTTTTTGTCCAATCTTAATTGAACAAGCTGAAGTTAGAAGCTGATTGGGTACCCTGTACAGCTGCACCAGATTTTACACTATCCATTTTTAGTAAATCAACCTCACAGTATTTTTGTTCCAAGGACTTTCATTTGTGTTATCACTAAATATTGGATTTGATATGTCTTATCAAGGATTCACTGTTTTTACTCACTGTGCACATTGGAGTTTATTTTCATATCTGGTTGTTGATTTAGAGGTGCCAGCTTGGCACTTGCTCCTGTTTATATTTATTATATCAAATATTGCAAACTACTTTTCCCCATTTATAGTTCATTTTGTCTATAACCCTAGTTTTATTTGACATCACGTTTCTAATATAGCAAATGTAGATGTTATCCAATTAACCAGTTTGGCTAGAAATATAGCAATACCCCCATCCCCAAATAGCTAGTTCAGGGAATGTGAGTGTTCAGTGAGTTGGCAGATGTGGCAGAACAGCACAGGAAGGCTTAAGATGAGTATACACACGTCGTTTTTTTTTTTTCTTTCATCTGCCACAGACGCAAGGTAGATGGAGGAATCCTCCCCATTGTGCTAGAGGTCAGAGGCTGCGCATGGTACAGGAGAGGTCAGAGGCTGCGCATGGTACAGGAGAGGTCAGAGGCTGCGCATGGTACAGGAGAGGTCAGAGGCTGCGGATGATGCAGGGGAGGTCAGAGGCTGCGGATGATGCAGGGGAGGTCAGAGGCTGCGGATGATGCAGGGGAGGTCAGAGGCTGCGGATGATGCAGGGGAGGTCAGAGGCTGCGGATGATGCAGGGGAGGTCAGAGGCTGCGGATGATGCAGGGGAGGTCAGAGGCTGCGGATGATGCAGGGGTGGTCAGAGGCTGCGGATGATGCAGGGGTGGTCAGAGGCTGCGGATGATGCAGGGGTGGTCAGAGGCTGCGGAGGGGACCACAGAAGAGGTCAGAGGCTGAGGAGGGGACCACAGAAGAGGTCAGAGGCTGCGGAGGGGACCACAGAAGAGGTCAGAGGCTGAGGAGGGGACCACAGAAGAGGTCAGAGGCTGAGGAGGGGACCACAGAAGAGGTCAGAGGCTGAGGAGGGGACCACAGAAGAGGTCAGAGGCTGAGGAGGGGACCACAGAAGAGGTCAGAGGCTGAGGAGGGGACCACAGAAGAGGTCAGAGGCTGAGGAGGGGACCACAGAAGAGGTCAGAGGCTGAGGAGGGGACCACAGAAGAGGTCAGAGGCTGAGGAGGGGACGACAGGAGGTTAGAGGCTGAGGAGGGGACGACAGGAGGTCAGAGGCTGAGGAGGGGACGACAGGAGGTCAGAGGCTGAGGAGGGGACGAGAAGAGGTCAGAGGCTGAGGAGGGGACGAGAAGAGGTCAGAGGCTGAGGAGGGGACGAGAAGAGGTCAGAGGCTGAGGAGGGGACGAGAAGAGGTCAGAGGCTGAGGAGGGGACGAGAAGAGGTCAGAGGCTGAGGAGGGGACGAGAAGAGGTCAGAGGCTGAGGAGGGGATGACAGGAGGTCAGAGGCTGCAGGGGGGTGCGAACAGGAGGTCAGAGGCTGCAGGGGGGACAGGTGGTCAGAGGCTGCAGGGGGGACAGGTGGTCAGAGGCTGCAGGGGAGGACAGGTGGTCAGAGGCTGCAGGGGAGGACAGGTGGTCAGAGGCTGCAGGGGGGACAGGAGGTCAGAGGCTGCAGGGGGGACAGGAGGTCAGAGGCTGCAGGGGGGACAGGAGGTCAGAGGCTGCAGGGGGGACAGGAGGTCAGAGGCTGCAGGGGGGACAGGAGGTCAGAGACTGCAGATGATGCAGGGGAGGTCGGAGGCTGCGGATGGTACAGGGGAGGTCAGAGGCTGCGGAGGGGACCACAGGAGAGGTCAGAGGCTGAGGAGGGGACGAGAAGAGGTCAGAGGCTGAGGAGGGGACGAGAAGAGGTCAGAGGCTGAGGAGGGGACGAGAAGAGGTCAGAGGCTGAGGAGGGGACGAGAAGAGGTCAGAGGCTGAGGAGGGGACGAGAAGAGGTCAGAGGCTGAGGAGGGGACGAGAAGAGGTCAGAGGCTGAGGAGGGGACGAGAAGAGGTCAGAGGCTGAGGAGGGGACGAGAAGAGGTCAGAGGCTGAGGAGGGGACGAGAAGAGGTCAGAGGCTGAGGAGGGGACGAGAAGAGGTCAGAGGCTGAGGAGGGGACGAGAAGAGGTCAGAGGCTGAGGAGGGGACGAGAAGAGGTCAGAGGCTGAGGAGGGGACGAGAAGAGGTCAGAGGCTGAGGAGGGGACGAGAAGAGGTCAGAGGCTGAGGAGGGGACGAGAAGAGGTCAGAGGCTGAGGAGGGGACGAGAAGAGGTCAGAGGCTGAGGAGGGGACGAGAAGAGGTCAGAGGCTGAGGAGGGGACGAGAAGAGGTCAGAGACTGAGGAGGGGACGAGAAGAGGTCAGAGACTGAGGAGGGGACGAGAAGTGGTCAGAGGCTGCAGGAGGGGACGAGAAGTGGTCAGAGGCTGCAGGGGGGGACAGGTGGTCAGAGGCTGCAGGGGGGGACAGGTGGTCAGAGGCTGCAGGGGGGGACAGGTGGTCAGAGGCTGCAGGGGGGGACAGGTGGTCAGAGGCTGCAGGGGGGGACAGGTGGTCAGAGGCTGCAGGGGGGGACAGGTGGTCAGAGGCTGCAGGGGGGGACAGGTGGTCAGAGGCTGCAGGGGGGGACAGGTGGTCAGAGGCTGCAGGGGGGGGGCAGGAGGTCAGAGGCTGCAGGGGGGGGGCAGGAGGTCAGAGGCTGCAGGGGGGAGACAGGAGGTCAGAGGCTGCAGGGGGGGACAGGTGGTCAGAGGCTGAAGGGGGGGTAGGAGGTCAGAGGCTTGCGGGGGGGGCAGGAGGTCAGAGGCTTGCAGGGGGGGGGGACAGGAGGTCAGAGGCTGGGGGGGGACAATGAGGTCAGAGGCTGCAGGGGGGGGACAGGTGGTCAGAGGCTGCAGGGGGGGGGGACAGGTGGTCAGAGGTTGCAGGGGGGGGACAGGTGGTCAGAGGCTGCAGGGGGGGGGACAGGTGGTCAGAGGCTGCAGGGGGGGGGGACAGGTGGTCAGAGGCTGCAGGGGGGGGACAGGTGGTCAGAGGCTGCAGGGGGGGGACAGGTGGTCAGAGGCTGCAGGGGGGGGGACACGTGGTCAGAGGCTGCAGGGGGGGACAGGTGGTCAGAGGCTGCAGGGGGGGGACAGGTGGTCAGAGGCTGCAGGGGGGGGGACAGGTGGTCAGAGGCTGCAGGGGGGGGACAGGTGATCAGAGGCTGCAGGGGGGGGGCGGGCAGGAGGTCAGAGGCTGTGGGGGGACGCAGGAAGAGGCACAGGCCACCAGACGCCAGACACTGAGCGCTGCAGCCGCTTTACCTTTGAAAATGGCGCCGCTCGGCGCCATCGTGTCACTGCGCATGCGCCCGCACTTCCGAAAATTGCCGAGTGTGTACGGGTTTTCCCGAGCACGGCCAACCTCGGAACAGCGCTGGCGCCTGCGCAGTTGCACGTCGGCCCGGCCCCCGCAGCCATTTTTCTTTCAGGCGCCGCTGCCCTCACAGCGGCCGGCGGCCGCACAGGGGTAGCCAGACCACCGGCCTACCGGGGGATATCCCGGTATCCCGGTTGGCCAGTCCGGCCTTGCACCCGCCCCTGGAGGTCAGGGGGTGCTACAAACAGCTCTGAGTATACTGTGCAGTGCCATATCAAGGCCTGCATATTATTTTGGGAGTTGATGGTATGATTTACTAAAAACAAATAGGCTGTTAACTTTGCAAATAAATTTGCACTTTGAAAGGACATTTTCCCTTAAGTTAATAAATGAGAGGAAGGTGTGCTGACCTCCATCATGCAATCCTGTTCAAGAAAAAATGCTGTTTTTTTCTCATGGCTTGTGATTTAGTATTTATTGCAAAGTATTCACTGCATTCAATAACCTAAGAGAAAATACCCTTGCAAAAATTTCCATTGCAGAGTGAACAGATATTTGTTTTAAAGGGGTTGTAAAGGTATTTTTTTTTTAAATAACAAATGGGAGGTTCCCATCCGCTGGCGCTTCTGGCTCCTCCTCTCTGGTCAGTGCCCCCATAGGAAGCTGCTTCCCATGGGGGCACTCGTGCATGCTCTCACCCGAGTCCCTCTGCTGTAGGCATGTGCAATTCGTTTTGTTCTGAATTAGTTTTTTAACACATTTCGACAAATTTGTTAATTCGGATATTCCCCATTTAACTAATTTTTTCTGAATATTCGGAAATTCGATAAAATTGGACATTCGTAAATTCGGGCATTCGTACATTCGCAATTTACGAATGTACATTCGTACATTCGTACATTAGTAAATTAGTGAATTTGTAAATTCGAAAATTCGGAAATCTGAAATAATAGTTAACTAATAATAACTTAACTATTAGTAATTACTAGTAACTTTTAAATTATAGGTATTGTAATTTCCTTTCAAATTTGGCTGTTAGTGAACGTAACACATACAAATTTATCCAAAGTTATGAATGATCCGAAAAAACTGAATTAATAATAATAAATAACAATAATAATAATAACAACGCTTTATTATTATTATTTATTATTAATTTGTTCCGTTCCATTTGTTTAGATGCAGCATTCGTTTTGGATAATTCGTAACTTCCGATAAATTCGTATTTGTTACATTCACTGACAGTCAAATTTGAAAGGAAATTACAATACCTATAATTTAATAGTTAGTTACTATTTCAGATTTTTGAATTTTCGGGTTTTTGGATTTTCAAACTTCGAATTTACAAATTTCCGAATTTTCTAATTCACAAATGTACGATTTTACGAATTTACTAATGTACGAATTTACAAATGTACAAATGTAAAAATGTACGAATGAACGAATGTTCGAATTTACGAATGTACGAATGAACGCATTTACGAATTTACGAATGAACGAATTTACGAATCGTGATCATAACGAATGACCCGAAAAACAAAAAAAAATAATAAACTAATGAAACGAAAACAAAAATGAACAAATTTTTTGCTGTGCACATGTCTACTCTGCTGTGTCCATTGACACAGACAGCGGGACTCGGACTCGCTCCCCACTTCCTCCTCACTGGCTTTGATTGACAGAAAAGCCAGCGAGACCCGGAAGTGAGGGGAGAAAAGATCTGCAGACGTGCACGGCACTGGATTGAATGAGGTCTCAGGTAAGTAAAGGGAGGCTGAGGGGTGGATGCAAGGAATGCATTAAGGTAAAAAACATTTAGACTTTACAACCCCTTTAAGTAAATCAATCCCATGACTCAGAAGGAATGTAGGTTTTTATAGCACACAACTTTTATGTATAATTTAATCACCAGGTAATATCCAGGTAATTCTAGTGCAGCTTTTGAAATGCATACAAAGAAAAATCTATGGTGTGAACTTCACATAGATCATCCTTGCAGAGATCTTGCACCCATCTTTCCTTGCACTTTAGCCATGACAGCATATATTGCAGTAACATCATTAATGACTTATTAATGTAAATATCAGCTTGTGAAGGATAGCTATGAAGGTATTTGTAATGGATGAAAATATGTGTTCAATTTGTATTTCTACAGAGCTATTTGTAGGCCATTCTATCCAAGCTCTTCAATGAGTTCTGGAATTGGCATTGCTGTAACATAACAGTAAAGTAACACATGGCTGAACAGTTCATTTATTTTTTCTTGTGAACTGTTATGAGTGTCCTTCAATGAAATTGTTTTGGAAACTCCATTATACATTTTTGTACAAGCAAAAGAAATAAGTGGGATGCTAATGATGAGGACAATGGTGACATGCCTACCATTCCCTGTACTGCAATAGATCAAAGGTTTTATAGATTTTGATATACAGTATATATATATATATATATATATATATATATATATATATATATATATATATATATATATATATAAATATTTGTCTCAGTTGAGGTGCTGGTAACTTTTCTGTTCCACATCACAGGCACTGCCCAGCACTGCTCTGCCTCCTAAGCATGATCCTCAACTTACAATTTTAAAGAACAAGGCACCAAATTAACATGCAGGCCTTGACATGGCACTATATTGTAAAGCACTGCAACAATATACTCATAGCTGTGTGTAGCATCCTCCAGGGCAGGTGGAGCACCCCCAGAGACAGGGAGGGCTAACATTTCACCACAGGGTGTAGTTTTCTGTAATGTTACACACCGCAGCCTGCATACAGTAGCATTCTTCAAATGCAAACACAGTGTTCCACAGTGTTCTTTCTGCAGGGAGACCTTTGTAATTGCAAAGGGATGATCACAAGACTTGCAGTTCATGCGACCAGGCTCTACTCCCAGCTTTGGTCTTCATTCGCTGTTGTAAATGCCAGGCATTAGGCTCCACTGAAGTAAGTGGAGCCTAATGCACCTTTCATTGTTGAACCTCCACGTTACAGTACCCATTGTGACTGTCAGAAACTATTATTGCACGTGTTCTTCTAGGATTTACCTGCAATTAGGAACCTGTCTTTTGGTAGTCTACTTCTCTCAATTTGAGGGTTGGAGTGGTAACAGAGCAACTAGAGTTGGAGTAGTAAATAGAAGCAACAGAGCTTGTGCAAAGTTGAAGAAATGACATATGCGAGCAAAAAAATATAATCATATAAAGCATTTTGATTTACTTAGTTTTTTCATGCAATCTCTCAGCCGGGTCTCCAGTCCTAGAACCCGTTGATGCAGCTCTTCATAGTCAAATGCCCCTATCTCATGTTGGATGGTTGTGAGAATTCCAGTCAAATTTCTGATCTCCTCTTTGAACTGTGTAATTAGCCGGGCATCTGTCTTATATTGTTCCAAAACTGGAATTAGTGGCTGGAGCTCATCCATCTTTTCTTTCAGATCCTAAAATAAATAAAGGATTTAGATAAAATCTTAATAGAATATTACATTAAATTTATGTGCACTCTAATGCCCCGTACACATGGTCTGATTTTCCAACGGTAAATGTGTGATAGGACCTTGTTGTGGGAAATTCCGACCGTGTGTAGGCTCCATCACACATTTTTTCCAGAACAAAATCCGTTGTCGGAATTTCCGATCGTGTGTACACAAATCCGCCGCACAAAGTGCCACGCATGCTCAGAATAAATAAAGAGATGAAAGCTATTGGCTACTGCCCCGTTTATAGTCCCGACATACGTGTTTTACGTCACCGGGTTCAGAATGATCGGATTTTCCGACAACTTTGTGTGACCGTGTGTATGCAAGGCAAGTTTGAGCCAACATCCGTCGGAAAAAATCCTAGGATTTTGTTGTCGGAATGTCCGATCAATGTCCGACCGTGTGTACGGGGCATAAAAAGGTGCAATATTCTTACATTACATATTCTTACATATTCTTTCATTACATATTCAACATAAAAAGTTTTGGTCAGTGTTAATTTATCTTTTTAAGGTTATACTGTATGCTTTTAATTGTATTCTGTATATCTATTTTTTTACTATTTATATAGAATCTTTGTTGTAAAAACAAATACAGGGTGCATCCATCCCTCTAGATTCAAAGGTCACTATGGGTTTCTACAGAAAGTAGAGCAAAAGCTGTTTGCTTTCAGGTTCTCTATCTCTATAATTGAAACTTAGTAGAAAGTAGACAGGGAGATGGAGAGAAATTAGTTGATGATGTGACTCATTTGCTTATTTGTTTACATTTTGAGCTATTGAATTTTGTATATAGTGAGATTTTTTAACATAGCAGATATAAAATAAAAGAAAATGAGCCCATAGTTCAACTTGCTGGTTGACTATTAAAAAGAAAAAAACATTTTTAAACATCCTATTTTTCAGTCTACACCTTTAAAAATAAAAGGAATATTTGTAAAAACCTCTATATTCTCTTTAAAAGTACAACATTTCCAGGACTCTTACAGACTAATGCCCCGTACACACGGTCGGACTTTGTTCGGACATTCCGACAACAAAATCCTAGAATTTTTTCCGATGGATGTTGGCTCAAACTTGTCTTGCATACACACGGTCACACAAAGTTGTCGGAAAATCCGATCGTTCTGAACGCGGTGACGTAAAACACGTACGTCGGGACTATAAACGGGGCAGTGGCCAATAGCTTTCATCTCTTTATTTATTCTGAGCATGCGTGGCACTTTGTCCGTCGGCTTTGTGTACACACGATCGGAATTTCCGACAGATTTTGTTGTCGGAAAATTTTATCTCCTGCTCTCCAACTTTGTGTGTCGGAAAATCCGATGGAAAATGTCCGATGGAGCCTACACACGGTCGGAATATCCGACAACACGCTCCGATCGGACATTTTCCATCGGAAAATCCGACCGTGTGTACGGGGCATAAGAGGGATCCCTGATGTTCCTGGGCATCAGTTTTGTTGACTGTAGAATAATAAGATAAGAAAGACATTTGGACCTGCAAAGTCATCTATTGGTCGACTTCTTTACAACCAGCCTGTCAGATCAATGCTGTTCAATCAGCGACACCGCATATAGCCAGCAGTACTGATCAGTGTACTCTTATGGCAGGGAAGTCTCCTCCTGTCAAAATTATACAGGATACAAAGGCTCAGTGGGGAGGATTCCCCCATTCACCTGTAGGTTGAATGAAAAGAACTGACCCATCTAGAGCCAGCTTAACATCCGATACTCATCATTTGTAAATTACAACCAAATTGCCTGGCAGTCTTAGCACAACTATGCTATGAGGAAAAGGTGGCTTATCCTGACCTGGTCAAGCAAGACAGCTGATGATTTTGTATCTGAGAGAATACCAGTAGAAGATGGAAGCACCTGCTAAAGAGAGGAATGTGGAAATTGCAGCTCTGGAGCGGGTTGCTTTGCTTTCATTCTAGCACACTATGGCAAAAAGCTCCTGAGAGCCCCAAATTTTTGCTTGGTTTTGGTGGCTTAAAAAAACATTATACAAGCCCATTTTTCTTCAGTCTTCTTAAGGTTCCTGGTGACATATTGAATCCTTCCTCTTCCTCTGGTGGCAGCGGAGTGTAGTCCTTACTCATTGGGCTGGATCACGGAGCAATGAGACTGAAGGGGACACTGGAGAGGAGGCAATTATTGCAGCCAGAGCTGCTTTTTTATTTTTGCACCCAAAGTATCACTGAGTTTATTGTTTTGCCCAAAGGTGGAGTTGGGTTTCAATTTACTATAAGGAACTTTAAGTGAAAAATAGGTACATTTACCTTGCTTACTGTTTTCAAGAAGAAATAATATCATTCTGTAATAATTTGTGTCAATAAAGTGGTATTAAACTCTAATTTTTAAAAGTTGCTGACAGGTGGGGTTCTTATGACAGGAGAAACCTCTTCTGTCGTGAATGTTTCCCCCTCTTTGTCGGCTGACATGTACATTGAGCCATCCTCTGTGCTGTGATGATGTGTCCACTGTGCACATGCATAGTAGTGGCATCATCGTGGCCCTGCCATTGCTGATCAGACAGAACCTGGAAGGAAGACTGGGCAATGATGGAAACATCTAGGACAAGCAGGAGCAAGGACAGCGCAGTGCTGGAGGGCTTCATTTGACAGGTAAGTCTGTCATAATATGCTAATATACAGTGCATATTATTATTATTATACAGGATTTATATGGCGCCATCAGTTTGCGCAGCACTTTACAACATTAGGGCAGACAGTACAGTTACACTATAACTCAATACAGGAGGAATCAGAGGGCCCTGCTCATTAGAGCTTTATGGCATAAACCTCCTGGGGACATATTTTGTGAAAAGAAATTGGAGTTCAATACTGCTTTAAATGTGTAGGCTACTGTATTGGAAGCACTGGCTCATGGGAAATCAGATATAAAAATATATATATTTTGAGGCTATCTGAATTTTATATCCAGGTGTGTCATGAGAGGCCTATAGCTTGGTGCCCCTTCCAAAAAGCGGCCTTGAACATGGGCCTTAATAGATTCAGTTCAAAAGCCATTTATTGTCAATCAACTGTGTTTACTCTTTTTAAATCATAATGACATTAGAAACTACCCAAATGACCCTGATCAAAAGTTTACATACCCTGGTGATTTTGGCCTGATAACATGCACACAAGTTGACACAAAGGGCTTTAAATGGCTATTACAGGTAACCATCCTCACCTGTGATCTGTTTGCTTGTAATTTAGTGTGTGTGTATAAAAGGTCAATGAGTTTCTGGACTCCTGACAGACCCTTGCATCTTTCATCCAGTGCTGCACTGGTTTCTGGATTCTGAGTCATGGGGAAAGCAAAATAATTGTCAAAGGATCTGAGGGAAAGGGAACTGTATAAAACAGGAAAGAGATATAAAAAGATATCCAAGGAATTGATAATGCTAATCAGCAGTGTTCAAACTCTAATCAAGAAGTGGAAAATGAGGGTTTCTGTTGAAACCAAACCACGGTCAGGTACACCAACTAGAATTTCAGCCACAACTCCCAGGAAAATTGTTCGAGATGCAGAGAAAAATCCACAAATAACTTCGGATGAAATACAGGATTCTCTGAAAACACATGGTGCGGCTTTTTCAAGATGCACGATAAGGAGGCACTTGAAGAAAGATGAGCTGCATGGTCGAGTCGCCAGAATAAAGCCATTACTAAGTATCCCACTTCCAATACGCCAAACAGCACAGGGACACGCCTCAAACCTTCTGGCACAAAGTCATTTGGAGTGATGAGACCTTTTTGACCACAACCATAAACACTACATTTGGAGAGGAGTCAACAAGGCCTATGATGAAAGGTACACCATTAATACTGTGAAACACGGAGGTGGATCACTGATGTTTTGGGGATGTGTGAGCTACAAAGGCACAGGAAATTGGGTCAAAAGTGATGGCAAGAAGAATGCAGTATGTTATCAAAAAATATTGGAGGAACATTTGCATTCATCGGCCAGGAAGCTGCGTATGGGACATACTTGGAAATTCCAACATGACAATGATCCAAAACACAAGGCCAAGTCGACCTGTTATTGGCTACAGCAGAATAAACTGAAAGTTATTATTGAGCCACTCTGAGGACTTCATGCAAGACAGCCCAATAATTTACAAGAACTGGAGGCTTTTTGCTAAGAGGAAAGGGCAGCTTTACCATCTGAGAAGATAAAGAGCCTCATCCACAAATACCACAAAATACTTCAAGCTGTCATTGATGTTAAAGGGGGCAATACATGGTATTAAGAACTGGGGTATGTAAACTTTTGATCAGGGTAATTTGGCTAGTTTCTGTTGTCATTATGATTTAATAAAGTAAACACAGATGTTTGATAATAAATGGCTTTGCCAAAGACTAACCATGAGTGAAAGAAAAGTTTTTGTGTTATCATTCATATTCTCTGAAAAATGGCCAAGAAATCATAAATTCTGCCAGGGTATGAAAACTTATGAGCCTAACTGTATTTATCTTTAGCTTATGAATTTGGAGCAGATGAGAAGCTTAGAACTCTGCTTGTGTTTCCTCTATGTTGGGAATGCTGGCCACAGGACCATTGGGTTACCAACTCGATGTATACAAGCTTAAACTGCAAAACATTTTTCTATATCAACAGTACATATTGCATACGGCTGTCTTTACCTTGAGCCAATTTCCTGGTTTCTTAGTTTCTATGCAATATTAACCGCTTGCTGACTGACTCACAACGGTATACGTTGGCAGAATGGCACGGGTGCGCAAAATTACGTACCCGTACGTCACTCGTCATCCGCTGCTGTATGAATGTCAATGGTCCCAAAATAGTATCAAAAGTGTTCGATCTGTCTGCTGCAATGTCGCAGTCATGATAAAAATCGCAGATCGCTGCCATTATTATTAAAAAAAAAATTATAATAAAAATGTCATAAATCTATCCCCTATTTTGTAGACAAGATAATTTTTGTGCAAACCAATCAATATACGCTTATTGTGATTTTTTTACCAAAAATATGTAGAAGAATACATATTGGCCTAAACTGCTGAAGAAATTTGTTTTTGTATATATTTTTTGGGGATATTTACAATAGCAAAAAGTAAAAAAATATTGCTTTTTTTTCAAAATTGACACTCTTTTTGTCTTTATAGCGCAAAAAAAAAAAATGCAGAGGTGATCAAATACCACCAAAAGAAAGCTCTATTTGTGGGAAAAAAAGGGCGTCAATTTTGTTTGGGTACAACGTCACACGACTGCACAACTGTCAGTTAAAGCAAAGCAGTGCAAAAAAGGGCTTGGTCAGGAAGGAGGTACTGTAAATCCTTCCAGGGCTGAAATGGTTAAAGTGGTTCTAAATCCAAAACTTTTTTTTATCTTAATGTATTCCCTGCATTAAAGTAAAAAATGTTTACAACTTTCTGTCCTCCCTCACCTCCCTAAATACTTACCAAAGTCCTCAATTGATTCAGCACAGCACTTTGCACAGCCGGATCTCTTCTCTCCTCTCCACCTCTTCACACAGGGACTCGGACAGCAGCAGGAGCCATTGACTCTTGCTGTTATCAATCAAATGCTGTGAGGTCAAGTGTGTGAGCACTATGCGTGTCTATGAAGCACGGCATCTTATCGAGTATTGAACCGTAAAGGTTCAATATTGAGTTGGCCCACCCATTGCAGCTATAACAGCTTAAACTCTTCTGAAAAGGCAGTCCATGGAGTATATCTATGAGAAAGTTTGACCATTCTTCCAGAAGTGCATTTGTGAGGTCAGGCACTTATCTGGATGATAAGGCCTGGCTCACAGTCTCCAATCTAATTCATCCCAAAGGTGTTCTATTGGTTGCATGCCAGTCAAGTTTCCCAACCCCAAACTCGTTCATCCCTGCCTTTATGAACCTTGCTTTGTGCACTGGTCCAAATCATTTGGTGGAGGGTGGATTGTGGTGTGGGGTTGTCTTTCAGGATTTTGGCTTGTCCCCTTAGTTCCAGTGAAGGGAACTCTTAAGGTGTCAGCATACCAAAACATTTTGGAAAATGTCATAATCCCAGCTTGTGGGAACAGTTTGGGGATGGCCCCTTCCTGTTCCAACATGACTGCGCACCAGTGCACAAACAAGGTACATAAAGACATGGATGAGTGAGTTTGGGGTGGAGGAACTTGACCTCAACCCGATAGAACACACTTTGGGATGAGTTAGAGAGGAGAGTGCGAGCCATGCGTTTTCGTCCACATCAGTGCCTGACCCCACAAATGCGCTTCTGGAAGAATGGTCAAACATTACCATAGGCACACTCCTAAACCTGGTGGACAGCCTTCCCAGAAGAGCTGAAGCTGTTATAGCAGCAAAGGGTGGGCTAATTCAGTATTGAACCCTATGGACTATGGCTGGGATGACAATAAATTTCATGCAAGTGTATGTAAAGGCAGGCGTCCCAATACTTGTTAATATAGTGTATTTCACATATACTGTTTTTCATTTCTACAATTTTAATATTTTATTTCAAAGCATAATAAAAGTAAAAAAAAAGGAGAGATAGATAGATAGATAGATAAATGGATAGATAGATAGATAGATAGATAGATAGATAGATAGATAGATAGATAGATAGATAGATAGATAGATAGATAGATAGATAGATAGATAGATAGATAGATAGATACCCCATACGTTTACATTAACATATTACTCAAAGCTGCACATTTAGGCTCCATGCACACTGGAGCTGATAAACTGCAGATTATTGGAGTTTGGGCGTTTTTTTTAAAAGCCCATGTGTTCATGCACACATGGACGTTTTTTAGCTTTAGGCTCCATGCACACTGGAGCTGATAAACTGCAGTTTATTGGCGTTTGAGGGTTTTTTTTTAAAAGCCCATAGCCTCCACTCTATATTAGCCTATGTGTCCATGCACACATGGACGTTTTTTAGCTTTAATGAGCAGTGGAGTTTATGGGCTTTTTTCTGAACGCCAGAAATTTGCATTTAAAGTGCCGTTTTTCACCGTTAAAAAAAAGCCAAACAACGATAAACACTCATAAACGCGCGTTAATTAGCGTTTGGCATTCTATTTTTTCAATGCATTGTGGGAGTTTGGAATGCATTGTGGGATTTTTGGAGTGTCCTCTGTGTATTTTTATTAAAAACGCCCATAAACGCTAACACTAAAAAACGCTCATAAACACTCATAAACGCTAGTACAAAAGACTGTTAAAAGCACGTTTTTCAACCAGTGTTTTTCTGCCAGCAATCTGGCGTCCAGAAAAAGCTTTTTTGAGCTTCAAAGTGTGCATGGAGCCTTAATGAGCAGTGGAGTTTATGGGCTTTTTTCTGAATGCCAGAAATTCGCGTTCAAAGTGCCATTTTTCACCGCAAAAAAGACGCCAAAAACGCAGATGAACGCTCATAAACGCACTTTAATTAGCAATCGCGCTCTATTTTTTTAATGCATTGTGGGAGTTTGGAATGCATTGTGGGATTTTTGGCGTGTCCTCTGTGTATTTTTATTAAAACCGCCCATAAACGCTAAAGCTAAAAAACGCTCATAAACGCTAGTACAAAACGCTGTTAAAAGCACGTTTTTCAACCAGAGTTTTCTGCCAGAAATCTGGCATCCAGAAAAAGCTTTTTTGAGCTTCAGTGTGCATGGAGCCTTAGAATGAAACCTGTATTTGAAATTGTTCTTACCTGAAAGTGACGAGTTAATAGATTTTTCCGGTCCTCCTCAATTTGCCTAAATTTAGACCTTAGACCCTTCATTTGGGTCTCCATTTTCTGTACATACTGGAAATCTCTTTGTGTGCGGAGATTCAACACTTCTATTGACTGTGACATATTCTGCACCTGAAGGGTATATTAGAACACAATGGTACATATTAACTATTTGATATTTATTTTTACAAAGAAGTTTATTTAGATAAGTCATGATAGGAAAACTGAGAAGTATGCTGAAAATATTACGACATTGTTTTGCTATTTTTTTCTTAGTGTCCATCATTCTAAATGAAATTTACCATATAAATCTAGAATATAACATGTTGTATCTCCCATACATATTTACAATTTCCTACGATAATTTTATTACGCAGCACTACAGTGATAACTAAATGATCTAAAACCATACCTAGCATAATTTCTTTGTAATGGCCCAATCTGGTTTCAGATTTACTGTATAAAGCTACATTATTTTGTCACACAGTATATAATTATAAAACTTCTGTTTGATGCAAACACCACAGTATCATATCAGGACCAAACAATATGCAACTCAAATTTAATAAGCAATATGTTTTGCCAAGTCTCATACATGCAGGGTAGTAGTCCACGTGTATGTTCTAACTTCTTTATATTTGACTCTTGATTCTTTATATAACACAATTTTGGTGCCTTAAAGAAACAGATGCAGCTCCCATTCTCTGTCATATGTGCTTGAGGAAGTTTTAATAATGAAGATCCTTCAGTGATTTATAACAGGGGACAAAGTCTTAAGCCTTGTACACACGATCGGATTATTGGCCAACAAAACCATTGACTTTTGTCCGAAGGGTGTTGGCCCAAACTTGTCTTGCATACACACGACACACAATTGTTGGCCGAAAAATACGAATGTAGTGACGTACTACGTTGTTTTTCAGCTCTTTAGCGCCACCCTTTTGGCTCCTTCTGTTAATTTTGTGTTAGTAGAAGTTTGGTGAGTGTTGATTTGCGCTTTTCATTTCGCACTTTTCAGTATGTTTCTGAACGGCTGTTCGTCAACCAGCCATGTTGCGGAATCGGAGGAGATAAGGAGATATTTATTATTGGCCTTGGAGTTATTGCTTTGACATTATTTTTTTAAGTGTATGCAACAATTTTCCGATGGAGCATACACACGGTTGGATTTTCCGCCAACAGCCTGACATCGAACATTTCCACTCGGAAAATCCGATCGTGTGTAAGAGGCTTTAGTGGTTCTAAAGGCTCAATTTTTTTTACCTTAATGCATTCTATGTATTAAGGTAAAACACCTTCTGGATGCAGCTATCCCCCCCACCCCATACTTACCTGAGCCCCATCTTAAACCAGCGAAGTGCACGGGAGCAGCAGCTCTCCCAGGTCTCTCTCTCCTAATTGACTCACAAAGCAGCTCCTGCTACTTTCAATCATAACTGGTAAGCCAATGAGGAAAGAGAGGGGGCAGAGCCCAGCCACGCTCTGTGTGTAAATGAACACACAGAGTGCAGCTTGGAAGCGATCCTGCTTGAGTGACCTCATAGCAAGAAGTTTGCTATTGGGGGCAATCGGCAGGGGGAGGAGCCAGGACCACCGACGGGGACCCAAAAAAAAAAAAGAGGATCGGGGTGCTCTGTGCAAAACCATTGCACGGAGCAGGTAAGTATAACATGTTTGTTATTTTTAGTTTGTACACTGACTGACAGATTGCATTGACAAGTGTATGCAAAGTCATAAGACATTTCTAAGGCCAGTTGCACATGGACATATTAACTTACTGATGTATATACTCAGGATGTTGTTGACAGAAAGAGCCTGAGTAAAATCTCCATAAAGACCTTGTGTAAATGCACTTAATTTTACTGGTACATTTTTTTTTTTAGCACAAACTTTCCTGCGTACTGATCAGTAAATATTTTTTCCAGTACCTGCTCCTGGAAAACCTGTATACGTATGTCTTCAGAGGCAGATTTGACTTTATCTTATGAATCTAAATACCTTATGCACCTGTATGAATGTCTCCATTGAAAACAATGCAGCTGTGTTCAGATCCATAAGTAAAAAAGCTTGGAATTTTTTTATGGCCATGTGAATGAGGCCTTTCTGAACTTAATGTAGCTGTGTGCAGTGTTCCATAGAGAACAATGCATCTACAATTCCTCGAAAAAGTATTCATACCCTTTGAAATTTTCCACATTTTGTCATGTTACAACCAAAAATGTAAATGTATTTTATTGGAATTTTATGGTAGACCAACACAAAGTGGCACATAAGTGTGAGATGGAGGGAAAATTATAAATGTTTTTTCAAATTTTTTACAAATAAAATGTGAAAAGTGTGGCATGCATTTGTATTCAACCCCCTGAGTCAATACTTTGTAGAACCAGCTTTCACTGCTGTTATGGCTGCAAGTCTTTTTGGGGATGTCTTTACTAGCTTTGCACATCTAGAGAGTGAGATTTTTGCCCATTCTTCTTTGCAAAATAGCTCAAGCTCTGTCATATTGGATGGAGAGCGCCTGTGAACAGCAATTTTTAGGTCTTGACTTTGAGTGAGCCAATCTAACACATGAATATGCTTTGATCTAAACCATTCCATTGTAGCTCTGGCTGTATGTTTATGGTTGTTGTCCTGCTGGAAGGTGAACCTCCGCACCAGTCTCAAGTCTTTTGCAGGCTCTAACATGTTTTCTTGCCCTGTATTTGGCTCCATCCATCTTCCCATCAACTCTGACCAGCTTCCCTGTCCCTGCTGAATAAAAGCATTCCCACAACATGATGCTGCCACCACCATGTTTCACGGTGGCATGGGCGGCACAGTGGTGCAGTGGTTAGCACTCTCGCCTAGCAGTAAAAAAGGGTCGCTGGTTCGAATCCCAACCACGACACTACCTGCCTGGAGTTTGAATGTTCTCCCTGTGCCTGCGTGGGTTTCCTCCGGGTACTCCGGTTTCCTCCCACACTCCAAAGACATGCTGGTAGGTTAATTGGCTTCTGTCCAAAATTGGCCCTAGTATATGAATGGGGACCTTGGATTGAGGGTAGGGATTGATGTGAGTGTGCGATGTTCAGGGTTAGGGACAAGGGTCAGGGTTGTAGACCCACACTCACTCAGGTTGAACTGGATGGACTGGTGTCTTTATTCAACCTTACTAACTATGTAACTATGTAACTATGTAACTATGTAACTTCCTGTGGCTTTCTTTCAACAATGGCTTTCTTCTTGCTACTCTTCTTAAAGACCAGATTTGTGGAGTGCACAACTAATAGTTGTCCTGTGGACAGATTCTCCCATCTGAGCTGTGGGTCTCTGCAGCTCCTCCAGAGTTACCATGGGCCTCTTAGCTGCTTCTCTGATTAATGGTCTCCTTGCCCAGCCTGTCAGTTTAGATGGACGGCCATGTCTTGGTAGGTTTGCAGTTGTGCCATTCTCTTTCCATTTTCAGATGATGGATTGAACAGTGCTCTGTGAGATGTTCAAAGCTTGGGAAATTTTGTATAACCTAACCCTGCTTTACTTGAGCCTCGGAAGGATTTTCCTCCTTCCAGGCCATTTTTTTTGTGGTACGGCACTGCGTCGCTTTAACTGACAATTGCGCGGTCATGCAACGCTGCACCCAAACAAAATTGATGTCCTTTTTTACCCACAATTAGAGTTTTCTTTTGGTGTCATTTGATCACCTCTGGGATTTTTATTTTTTGCGCTCTAAGCAAAGGGCGACAATTTTGAAAAAAAAAATAAAATTTTTTAAACTTTTTGTAATAATACATATCCCCAAAAAATATAAAAAAAACTAATTTATTCACCAGTTTAGGCCAATATATATTCTTCTACATATTTTTGGTAGAAAAAATCCCAATAGGCATATATTGATTAGTTTGCACAAAAGTTATCGCATCTACAAACTAGGGGATAGATTTAGGGACTTTTATTTATTTTTTATTGTTTTTACTAGTAATGGCAGCGATCTGCGATTTTTAGCAGGACTGGGACATTGCGGCGGACAAATCTGACCCCAAATTACACTTTTAGGGGAGCAGTGACATTATTACATTGATCAGTGCTATAAAAAAATGCACTGATCAATGTAAAAATGACACTGGCAGGGAAGGGGTTAACACTAGGGGGTGATCAAGGGGTTAAATGTGTTCCCTCAGTGTGTTTTAATTGTAGTGGGGATATGCTCACTGGGAAATGACAGAGATCACTGTTCCCGATGACTGAGAACAGAAGATTTCTGACACGCCATTAGGCAGAGCAGGGAATCTCCTTGGTTACATAGGCAGTTCCCTGTTCTGCCTCTGTACACAGCGATCGCGGGTCTCTGGCGAGCCCGCTATCCTCCTTGCACGAACCAACATACAGGTCCGTCAGTTCGCAAAGGAAAGTCGACCTGTCGCAGTATATCTGCATGAGCTTTTCGGCAAGTGGTTACATTTCTCCACAACTTTATCCCTGACCTGTCTGGTGTGTTTTTTGGCTTTTATGATGCTGTTTGTTCACTAATGTTCTCTAACAAACCTCTGAGGTCTTTACAGAACAGCTGCATTTATACTTAGAATAAATTACACACAGGTGGACCCTATTTATTAATTAGGTGACTTCTGAAGGCAATTGGTTCCACTAGATTTTAGTTAGGGGTATCAGAGTAAAGGGGGATGAATACAAATGCATGTCAAACTTTTTAGATATTTATTTGTAAAAAAATTTGAAAACCATTTATCATTTTCCTTTCACTTCACAATTATGTGCCACTTTGTGTCGGTCTATCACATAAAATCCCAATAAAATACATTTAAGTTTTTGGTTGTAACATGACAAAATGTGGAAACTGTCAAGGGGTATGAATACTTTTTCAAGGCACTGTATATGCAGATCAGTAAAGAATGTGGCATTTTTTACTCCCCTATGCAAGAGGCCTAACACTTTATGATTTTATGCACAGCATTAAGTAAATCATCTTATTTGTGTGATATGGTAAAGATATTTATTACTACTCATTATTAATTATATATCACAAACATTTTAATACATCTACTTTCAGTTCAAACTTCTTCTTTGTTAGTTTTAGGTTATGGATTGGTTAAAACCTCTGGCAGGTTTTTACTGTCAATTATAATCCCCTTGGGGAGATTTATCTTCACTTACTATCCCATTAGAAAAAGTCAGAAGGACAGAAAGTATTACAAGGTTTTCTAAGGGGAACAGAGACAACAGCAAAAACACTTTTATAGAAAAGTTACCTCTGTGAAGTTGTTTTATTGCTGATTGTGAGTTCCTGACTTTTTTTTACCTTTGTTCTTCCAAATGTCCCTCTTTGCATCACAGTAGTAAAAATTCACTGGAAATCTCCATCTCCATACTTATCTGTTACAGGTACTTATTTAGCAGCAAAAATTGTATGCAGCACTTTACTTACATACATTCATACATAAACATACTAGACATGCCTCCCAAAATTTGGATTTGAGAATGAGGGACACATTAGAGAGACAGCAACCTGCGTTGTGCGGTAGCGAGCTGTGGCAAAAGTGGGTTTGCTTAAATTATGAAACATATTGGGCATGGCTTAATAACTGCTCCCACACCCTTTTTACACTACAACTCCTCCCTCTACACGCTGACTCCTGTCTGTATACAGTACCCTTCACCCTGTACTCCCTTTGGGAGGTAAGATTTCTGAGGGAGAAGCTTTCTTCCCAAAGCTGCACTCCCACTCCAATAAACCTATACACCACAATCTTCCTCCTCTAACCTAACCTCTGTTCCCCAAGCTTCCTCTCTGCTTTCCTCTGCATCTCCGTCTGCTTGCCTTTACACCCAAAACACCCTTCTCTGATACACTCTGCACCCCAAACTCCTAGCCCTATGCTTACTACTGTTCCCCAACACCCCCGATCATTTTTGCACCTCTACTCTGCTGATCGCTACACTCACCTTTGTACCCCAACCCCCCTTTTTGCTCATGTCTGCATCCTACCCCCTCTCTCCCACCCCTTGCTGACCTGTACATCCCAACTCCCCTCTTGTCTAACCACTGCACCCCAACTCCCCCTCTCAGCTAACCTCTGCACCACAACTCCTCTCCTCCTAACCTCTGTTCCCCTCTTTGCTCACTGTTGCACCCCACTGTCTCTGCTAAACTCTACACCCCAACCCTTTGGCTAACCTTTTGCACCCCCACCCCTCCTAACCTGCTCACCTCTGCACCCCCTTCCTCTACTCATCTCTGTAGCCCAAACCCCCTTCTTCACCTCAGACCCCCCTCTCTGCTCATCTCCACACCCCAAATCCCATAGTGGATAATCTTCGCACCCCTTTGTGCTAACCCCTGCATCATAAATCACTCATTTGATCCCCTCCTTGCCCTGCTTTTCTCTTTTCTCACTAAAGCCTCAGGGCATGACCATTTTGTTTGTGCTGCATCCATGAGACTGTGGGCAGTGCTGGCAGATGGCCAAGGTGATCACACTAGCTGCCTGGTGACGCAATGCTGTGGTGAATTGTAAGTAAACTGTGCTGGAAGTCTGAATCCAGGGCACTCAGTGTTATAAAAGAGGCTTGCATGGTGCCCCCGCCTCCCTTCCTTGACTCAGCCTGGAACTTTCCCTGCATCTCCTACAGGGTGAACTGATTCCCCGACGCAGTGCTCCCCTGCCAGCCTCCACTGCAGTAGCCGGCATCTCTCCCTGCCAGCTGCCTGCAAATTAAGTTAGCGGAGCCGAGAACTTGTTCCAGCCTCCCTTCCAGGATACAGCCTGTACCTACAGAACTATGAAACTTGGTTGAAGTTCTGGGAAGGTTCCACAGGATCCAGGACAGTTTGGAGATATGATATTAGGGCCAATTTAGACAGAAGCCAATTAAGCTACCAGTATGTCTTTGGAGTCTGGGAGGAAACTGGAGTACCTGGAGGGAAACCACGCGGTCGCAGGTATTGCCATGGTTGAGATGTGAACTGACAACCCTAGAGCCATTGGACCTAGACAGTAATAAATAGTAGTTCCAACCCTGTTCTACTCTATTCAACTCTAAATAATAAATGTTATCTGGACTTGTGTTCAACATTAAATAAATGTAGTTATTTGAACCTAAAGTATATGCAGAATTTGTAGTGTTAACTATTGCCAAATCAAAATACTATAGCCTAATTTACAAAGCAAAATCTACTCTGTTGATATTACTTAAGAGAACCACACTTAGAATAAATAAAACATCTTTATAACACTAGCAGCTATACAGCAATTTGGTAAAATTAGGCATTCATATAATGTGAAATATAGTGCTCAGATGAGTAACAAAGCCCTCAGTATAAAGAGCTCAGAAATCTGGGAGATTCTCACTTAGATAGAAATTGATACTCTAAAAAGCTTCCCATTCTATAAAATAAATAGACTCCAACACAATCCTCTCTTATGTATAGCCCATTCACTACAGATAAGGTGCAGCCCCAGCACATACTGTATAAAATGGATATAAACTTGAATATGGACACACACCAAAGCTATTAGATCCCCAACAATGGTCTAATAGCTCAGATCCAAATGTGCGTTTGATAAATAAGCAGCTGCTGTTTTTGTTGCTTCTTTTGTATATGGTGCTAATGCTCAATACACAGCTTGTTTTTTGTGGTACCCTCTCTTAATTTCTGTTGGATGGTGAGCGTCTCTTGTTCTTGGGAATAACGTGGACTGTGCAAACATATCCAATGATTGTAGAGACCAATGTAACTGAGTACTGAGTAAATCAGAAGACAACAGGATGCATCAGATTAGCAGCTACAGAAATAAGATATACCTGTGCTCAAATCCAAACAGCTTTCAAAAATCCAATAAGCTGTGCTCAAATCCAAAAACACCAACTAGAACATACCTGCCTTTGCTAAGATGACAAGTGAAGACATTACAAATCAAAATCAAGTAGGTAACCTTACTTACCATGAAAGACAGGCTCTACAGTCACTATCCAACAATTCTGAAATGATCATTAAACCTTCAGACAAAGAGGGAAACATAGTCATCGTGGACAGCAACCAATATGTGTCTACAGTATGTGTCAAAAAAATTCTACCTAATAAATCCTGTTACTGTACATTTCTCGTACATTGATTGACAAGTTCCAAAAAGATTTTTATGAATTTGTTGGTCTGTCCTATCTAAATGGAGTTATAACCAAAAACCAATGGGAATTTGCTCGCACTACCTTTTCCTGTGTCCTTACCTTTCACTCCCTAACGAAACAACACAAGAATGCTGCACGCCCACCTTCTCCGGCAATGGATCATTAACAGAGAACCTTAGCCACCTGGTGGACACTATCCACCTACTACAAATTCTTGAGGGAACCACTGTATCTCCATCAGCTCTTCTGGTAGCTAAAGACGTTGAAGCATTATATAGCTCTATACCACACGACAGAGGTATTTCTTGTATTCATAAAGTTCTAGCTCAACGCACCTGCCATGACTGGCGGTACAATGAGTTTATTGTTGAGTTTCTTGATTTTATTCTTCACCATAATTTTTTCAGTTTTGATGGGTCCCATTTCCTCCAGGTACAGGGAGTGGTGATGGGGAAACATTGTGCCCCATCGTATACGAACCTGTACCTGGGGGAGTGGGAACGTACCTTATTTGAATCAGATGAGATGGAGATTTTTGGCGACTATGTGGCCTCTGGTACCGCTGCATCGATGATGTGTTCACAGTATGGGAGGACCCTGTCGACCTCCTCCAGGATTTCTTACACAGTATCAACAAAAATTCATTGAACCTCAGTTCCACCATGACATTTGACATCAAATCAATTCCTTTCTTGGACGTAAACACCTACAAGGATGACAATGGTTACCTTTGTAGCAGTTTATATCACAAACCAGCAGCAGGAAATAATACATTCCATGCTACTAGCTTCCACCCCGAATCCTTAGTCAAATCCATACCTTACAGTCAATGTTTATGCATTAAACTTAATTGTTCGGATGAACATACTTTTAAAATTAAAGCGAATCAACATAGAGCCCGCTTGCTCCTGAGAGGCTCTTTCTCCACATGCTTCAAAAAAAGTATATAGACGGGCTCTGACCAAACCCAAACAACAACTTATACACTACAGAAAAACACTAATTCCTAAAACTATTCCATGTCTGATTAGAGAAGGTAACACAGCCTTGCGTTAGCCAAGTTGTCTAAAACAGATAAGAGTGACTGTTTATATTGTCTTACAATATATTTGTTAATGCAAGGTATCGATGCAGGTAGATTTTCAGAACAGCCTGAGAAATTAAGTATGCTGGTGTTTTATAGGTCATGAAGAATGCAAGTTGTTCCCTTTGAATGTACAAGAACAGTGAGAACAAAAGATATTGTAAGTCATAAGACTGTGATCAGAGGACAGCACAAAGGAGAGAGAATCAGCTCAAAAGAGTGACAGTGTTAATGTGAGGGGAAGTCAGCACTGGTTGTAGCAGCAATACATAAATGCAGTGCGTGTAAGATATTGCATGCAGTGAACAGACACATTCCCTTGAGTTCATTGAATTTTGACAATTTATTTAGACCTCAGTAAGTGTTCGGACATATTTTTAATGTATTTTGTTATTCTTGGATAATAAGTATGCCGAGCACCACAAAAACAATAGATCATTATGTTCTTACTCAATAACACTGGTAATAAAGATTTTTTTTTTCTAAAGGCCTTTCCACATATACAGTATGTACATGTTGAGACATGCAATGTGTTTTCACGTGTGCTTATTTACAATTTTTGTGCAATTTTAACATGCACACTACTTACAAATGTAGTGATGTGATAACTACTGTGTTTATTTAAAAGTTGAGTATATAATCACTGGCGGATGGCCCTATAACATCGCGCAGAGCATGTAAGTATAACTTCTTTTTTATTTTAATTTAAAATAGGTCTTTACAACCACTTTAATGAGCAGGAAAGGGCAATGAATAAAATTAAAAGAAGCACTGGTCCATTTTACAATAGGATTCAAAACTGTTAAAAGTACTCCTGAAGAAACCAAAAGTAGTTTTTAGTAGTTTTTAGGAGAGCAAGGAATATAAATAAGTAGTATTGCTTCCAGTAAACTAAAAGAAATCTAAATACCTATTAATATGTTGACTTCTCAATATACAGGGAGCAAATTTATGTAGGAAAATAAATGTGGAAATTGTATTTTTATCCCTCATGGCAAAAAGATATTTTGTGATAAGGGAGGCAAATCGTATACAATCCAAAAATGTCTAAATTGCTGTACTGTACGTAGTTTTTAGTATATGGATTGATCTGTGTCTGTGGTCATATATATACAGGAAGAGTTATCAGAGCCATGCATACAAGGTTTGGGGTACAAATCAAACTGTCTTCTTCGCTCCTCCCAAGACCTCCTGCTCTCTAGCTCTCTCCAGGACACATCCCCGAAACACATCACCTAGGCAACCAGTCACTCCCAACAGAAATAAGGAAGTCAGCTCCTATTTGCCAGCAGCTACTTATGCCACCCGTCAGCCATAAGCCCTATCCTAGAGGCATTCATCAGGTGCAGCACTCTGTCACCTTCCCCCGGCTTGCCAGTTCCTCAGAGTGGATGGAGGAAGACAGATCTAATATCTACACTGTGCCACAAACCCTGATGTCAGTGTTAGGCTCCTCCTGGCTTCTGGGCTGCATATAAGAGATTCCTCTTCTAGGATACACGTGAGTGCAATTCTTATTTGTTTTACTCTTATCTAATAAAGTGATTGATTATACAAGAATGTTGTGTTTCTCTTTTTCCTTTCTTTTTTTCTTAGAAGTGTATCTACTGACATGTGATGCAGTGTTTGATTTGTCCTTTTCAATAATGGCTGAAAAATGTGTCATGAATCTGCAGTAATGTTTTATGCCCTATCTGCTTACCTTTCAGGTCTGTGTCTCAGCTTTAGAGAGCGTGCCCCTACACCTGGGCGTTTAAGTATGAGCTCTCAGCATGGCTCCACCCCAGCCTCTCATCAGGAAACACTATTTAACCCTGTGCACTGCAAGCCAGCCTTGCCAAGCAAAGTTGTGATTGGGCTTCTGGTGTGGCGTCCTGCTGTATGTTTATGTCTGACTTCCGTGTACCAACCTTGGCTTGCCTTCCTGACAATTCCCATCTGCTAGTTGCCCCAACTTTGGCTTATTCTCCTGACTATCCTTTATTTAACCCTGAACTGCTGCTTCTGCTCTGTCCACCAGAGCCAGTCCGTGAGCATGAACTGAGAGACCCAGGGGCCGCGACCTGGAGTCAGCTACAGCCAAATCCATCCTCTCCCTCAGAGGCTCTAGTAAAAACCTGCTGGCTCTTAGATTCCACACCCTGGGGAATCTTACGCTCTAGCTCTTACGCTCTAGCTTCCTGTTTGATCCATGTAGATGTTCAGGTGGAGCTGCTTTCCTGAACCACCCAGAGCTCCATCCACAGCAGTCAGTCGAAGGGTCCACAACCTTAGCGGTGTGCTCTTAACCCCAACGATGTGCATTTGTCACCTGGCCTCAGATGACCTGACAGATTGTCTATTGCAAGGCATTATTGGGTAAACCCTCTAGGATTGACAGAGAGACAGAGGAAATAGATTTTCATTCACAGGGCACAGAATGTAACAAAAGCTGGCCATACTACATGGATTGAAATTTGGCCAGTTCAGCAGGGACAAGATTAATTTCGATTCATTTGGGGCTACTGCTGATCAACTTCTGTTCAACCGCTGTGTCGTATAAAAACCACTTGATCAGTGCTGCAGCCTACTGCCATCTGTGTAGTTATGGCAGTGGGGGACTCTCCCTGTTGTCAGAATACAATAGCTCAGGAGGGAGGACTTCCCAATCCACTTTGAATGTGTGGACTGGGGAATCAGTTCAGTTTTTTTGTTCAGGCTGTGGGATGAATGAAAAAACTGAACTATGTTCAGCTATGTTCAGCTATGGCCAGCTTTATGCAACGTCCACTTACTAAGACATAGGGGTTGATTTACTCAAGACGAATAGACTGTTCACTTTGCATGGGAATTTTCCCCTGAGCTTAGAGAACTAGGTGAAACTCTTCTGACTTTCATTATACAATCACGTGCAAAGTAAAATGTTATTTTTTATTTTCCTTGCATAAGGTCAAGCATACTTTGCAAAGTGAAATTTCATCACATTTACTAAGCTTTGGGGAAAATCCCCTTGCAAAGTGCATCGTCCCTGGCAAAGTGAACAACCAATTTCCGCTTCGTAAATCAACTCCATGCTATAAAGGTTGTATAATATATTAATATTCCTATTTGAAGAAAATTAAAAGTGTGATGGTTTTCTTGATATTGTTTGTTCCTGCTATTCAATATAGAGACTATTAAATACAATACTGTGTGGATTCATCTCCATATTAACTTACATATTTTCTCAATTAGGACTGTACTTGTTATCTACAAAACACAACTGAGCTGAGGTTACTGTGTTTATTAGAGATTATGTCCTGTTTTTACAAGTGAAGGCTCCTTAACCACTTTCCTACCAGAGTATATCAAAATGGCACCAGCAGGAACCTTTCATCCCTTCGGACGGGCATCATATGACGTTGCTCCTGTGTGCCGGGTGGCACGCAGTGCAGCGATCGGGGATGCCCCTCAGGAAACAGCCCATCCCTGATCAGGGTAAAGAGCCAATGAAAATGTCTCTTTACCACATTACTAGCTGTGTCCAATCAATCAATGTGTTGTCCTCGATCTCGACGCTTGTGCACACCCCCGGGCGCAGCATGGCAATAGGGGATGAGGCGTGTCCCTTGGACACAGCCCATCTCCGATTAGGGTAAAGAAAAAAATAACATGTTCAAAAGACTCCTTATACCTCATAGAATATACGTTGGGAGGTTTGCTTTCCAAAATGGGGTTATTTTGTGGGTAATTCAACTGTACTGGTGTTCCAGGACCTTCAAAAGTGTAATAGGTCGTTGTGAAATTAGATGTGTAATTCATGCCCCTAGAAGGCCTGGAGGTGCTATTTGGATGTTGGGCCTCTGTATATGTGGCCAGGCTGTGTAAAAGTCTCACACATATTGTTTTGCCATACTCAGGAAGAGTAGCAGAATGTCATTGCAAGTATACCTATAACGTGTGTCAGAAATTACTTGTTAATGTGATAATTTTGTGTAAAAAAAAATAAAAAATAAAAATTTCTTTATTTTCTTAAGAATTGTGGTAAAAAATTACAACTTAAAAAACGCAATGCCTCTTACTAAATACCTTGGACTGTCTACTTTCCAAAAACTGGTCATTTGGGGTATATTTGTACTGCCCTGACATGTCAGGGCCTCAAGAAATGAGATAGGCGGTTAGACAGGTGTGATCAATTTTCAATGATTGGTACCATAGCTTGTAGACGCTAACTTTTCACACAGACTAAATAATATCCACTAATAGGGATGAGCCCGATGTTCGATTTGAACATAAGTTCGACTCAAACATCGGGTGTTTGCCTGTTCGCCGAATAACGAACAATTTGGGGTGTTCACGCCAAATTCGAAAGCCACGGAACACCCTTTAAAAGTCTACGGGAGAAATCAAAAGTGCTAATTTTAAAGGCTTATATGCATGGTATTGTAATAAAAAGTGTTTGGGGACCTGGGTCCTACCCCAGGGGACATGTATCAATGCAAAAAAAGTTTTAAAAAAGGCATTTTTTTGAGAGCAGTGATTTTAATAATGCTTAAAGTGAAACAATACAAGTAAAACATTCCTTTAAATTTCGTACCTGGGGGGTGTCTATAGTATGCCTGTAAAGTGACGCAGGTTTCCCGTGTTTACAACAGTCCCTGTACAAAATGACATTTCTAAAGAAAAAACAGTCATTTAACCACTTCAGCCCTGGAAGGTTTTACCCCCTTCCTGACCAGAGCACTTTTTACAATTCGGCACTGCGTCACTTTAACTGCTAATTGCGCGGTCATGCAATGCTGTACCCAAACGAAATTTGCGTCCTTTTCTTCCCACAAATAGAGCTTTCTTTTGATGGTATTTGATCACCTCTGCCGTTTTTATTTTTTGCGCAATAAACGGAAAAAGACCGAAAATTTTGAAAAAAAATTATATTTTTTGTTATAAAAAAAATCCAATAAACTCAATTTTAGTCATACATTTAGGCCAAAATGTATTCGGCCACATGTCTTTGGTAAAAAAAATGTCAATAAGCGTATATTTATTGCTTTGCGCAAAAGTTATAGCGTCTACAAACTAGGGTACATTTTCTGGAATTTACACAGCTTTTAGTTTATGACTGCCTATGTCATTTCTTGAGGTGCTAAAATGGCAGGGCAGTACAAAAACCCCCCAAATGACCCCATTTTGGAAAGTAGACACCCCAAGGAAATTGCTGAGAGGCATGTTGAGCCCATTGAATATTTATTTTATTGTCCCAAGTGATTGAATTATGACAAAAAAAAAAAAATTACAAAAAGTTGTCACTAAATGATATATTGCTCACACAGGCCATGGGCATATGTGGAATAGCACCCCAAAATACATTCAGCTGCTTCTCCTGAGTATGGGGATACCACATGTGTGGGACTTTTTGGGAGCCTAGCCGCGTACGGGGCCCCGAAAACCAAGCACCGCCTTCAGGATTTCTAAGGGCATAAATTTTTGATTTCACTCCTCACTACCTATCACAGTTTTGAAGGCCATAAAATGCCAAGATGGCACAAAATTCCCACAAATTAACCCATTTTGGAAAGTAGACACCACAAGCTATTTGCTGAGAGGCATGGTGAGTATTTTGCAGCTCTCATTTGTTTTTGAAAATGAAGAAAGACCAGAAAAAAATTTTTTTTTTTCTTTTTTTTAATTTTCAAAACTTTGTGACAAAAAGTGAGGTCTGCAAAATACTCACTATACCTCTCAGCAAATAGTTTGGGGTGTCTACTTTCCAAAATTGGGTCATTTGGGGGGGGTTTGTGCCACCTGGGCATTCCATGGCCTCTGAAACTGTGATAGGCAGTGAAGAGTGAAATCAAAAATTTACGCCCTTAGAAAGCCTGAAGGCGGTGCTTGGTTTTCGGGGTCCCGTGCGCGGCTAGTCTCCCAAAAAGTCCCACACATGTGGTATCCCCATACTCAGGAGAAGCAACAGAATTTATTTTGGGGTGTAATTTCACATATCCCCATGGCATGTTTGAGCAATATATCATTAATGACAACTTTGTGCAAAAAAAAAAAAAAAAAAAAATTTCTCTCTTTCCCGCAACTTGTGTCACAATATAAAATATTCCATGGACTCGACATGCCTCTCAGCAAATAGCTTGGGGTGTCTACTTTCCAAAATGGGGTCATTTGGGGGGGTTTTGAACTGTGTTGGCATTTTATGCACAACATTTAGAAGCTTATGTCACACATCACCCACTCTTCTAACCACTTGAAGACAAAGCCCTTTCTGAAACTTTTTGATTACATGAAAAAATTATTTTTTTTTGCAAGAAAGTTACTTTGAACCCCCAAACATTATATATTTTTTAAAGCAAATGCCCTACAGATTAAAATGGTGGGTGTTTCATTTTTTTTTTTCACACAGTATTTGCGCAGCGATTTTTCAAACACTTTTTTTGTGGAAAAAACACACTTTTTAAAATTTTAATGCACTAAAACACACTATATTGCCCTAATGTTTGATGAAATAAAAAAGATGATCTTAGGCCGAGTACATGGATACCAAACATGACATGCTTTAAAATTGCGCACAAACGTGCAGTGGCAACAAATTTAATACATTTTTAAAAGCCTTTAAAAGCCTTTACAGGTTACCACTTTAGATTTACAGAGGAGGTCTACTGCTAAAATTACTGCCCTCGATCTGACCTTCGCGGTGATACCTCACATGCATGGTGCAATTGCTGTTTACATTTGACGCCAGACCGACGCTTGCGTTCGCCTTAGCGCGAGAGCAGGGGGGACAGGGGTGCTTTTTTTTTTTTTTTTTTCTTTATTATTTTTTTGCTTTTTTATCTTATTTTTAAACTGTTCCTTTCATTTTTTTTTTTAATCATTTTTATTGTTATCTCAGGGAATGTAAATATCCCCTATGATAGCAATAGGTAGCGACAGGTACTCTTTTTTCTATTGGTGTCTATTAGACCCTAGATCTCTCCTCTGCCCTCAAAGCATCTGACCACACCAAGATCGGTGTGATAAAATGCTTCCCCAATTTCCCAATGGCGCTGTTTACATCTGGCGAAATCCAAGTCATGAAATGTTTGTAGCTTCCGGTTTCTTAGGCCATAGAGATGTTTGGAGCCACGCTGGTCTCTGATCAGCTCTATGGTCAGCTGGCTGAATCACCGGCTGCATTCTCAGGTTCCCTGTTGAGACAGGAGAGCCAGAGAAAAACACGGAAGACGGTGGGGGGGGCATTCCCTCCCACTGCTTGTAAAAGCAGTCTAGAGGCTAATTAGCCACTAGGATTGCTTTTACATGAAAGCCGACCGCTGGCTGAAAAGAATGATACCAAGATGATACCTAAACCTGCAGGCATCATTCTGGTATAACCACTCAAAGTCGTGAATGGCGTACCTGAAGACAAAAAAATGGTTAACAATAAAGCACAGTAAATGGTAAAGTATAAAAAAATGCATACCTGAAAAGCAAACATGATAAAACATAATAACAATAAAACATTGCAGAATAGAATACAGTAAAAAAGAGCAGAACAATAGAGAGAGAATAGAGAGAGAGAGAGAACAATAAAACAACAACAATTTTATTTTATTTTTGTTTGTGTTTTTTTTTTTTTTTTACACTTTTTTTTGTAACTGTAACTTTTATAACTGTAACCGGTTCCAGGTTCGGGTCTCTCAAAATGCGATGGCATCTTGGGAGACCCTGTGAAAGTGTGCCTAGTCTGTGCAATGCTGTACCCTAACGCTAATACTCAACTAGTGAATGGTAGCGTTTAAAACATTCACCAATGCAAAGACCAGGATTGTCAGGACAGGAGGGACAATAATAGCGGGTGTCACGCCTATATCCGCGTTTGCTGCAGACACAACATCTTTTTTGGGGGGGCTCGTTGGGTAGGGGTACTTGGGAGGACATAAAAATGCCTCTCATGCAGCTGACTGCATTTGGTTGGGAATGTGAATGGGGAAAGTACGGGCGCTGCAGAAGCGGTGGGTTCCCAATTAGGATTGGCGAATGCAGCAGGAAGGGCATTATGGGCACAACGGGCCTGTTTGTCTTCTTGGTGGCAGCGGGACACTACTTGTGCTTGCCACCTCACCAGCTTGAACTGCACTTATGGGACTCGCCACGTCACCAAGTGTTACTGCAGTGCTGGTTTGACTACGACCGGGGTGTACTAGGCCGCTGGCGCTTGCCAGTTCACCAAAACGCTAGAAAAAAAAAACTGTTAGCGATCGCAGGGATCAGGCCTGACTCTGCGAACGCTGCAGTTATGCATTTAGTGTTTTGTAAGTGATAGTGATCGATCGATACTGCACTTGGGTGGGCTGGGCTGGGCCGGGCGGAGGGGCAAAACGCAGGTGCTAGCAGGTATCTGGGCTGATCCCACTAACGCTGCGTTTTTGGGAACCCTAAACTGCTGGGGACGCCAGTATAGATCTGATCAGATCAGATATTGATCCGATCAGATACTATACCACTAAGGGAGGTGTACGGTGCGTGCGTGGGTGTTAGCGCTACTGGCACTAACCTGACGCTGCCTGGGGCTGGTGCTTGCCAGTTCACCAAAACGCTACCAAAGTAATGTAAGTGATAGTGATCGATCGATACTGCACTTGGGTGGGCTGGGCCGGGCGGAGGGGCAAAACGAATGCAGGTGCTAGCAGGTATCTGGGCTGATCCCGCTAACACTGCGTTTTTGGGAACCCTAAACTGCTGGGGACGCTAGTATAGATCTGATTGGATCAGATATTGATGCGTTCAGATACTATACCACTAAGGGAGGCGTATGCTGCGTGCGTGGGTGTTAGCGGTACTGGTGCTAATCTGACGCTGCCTGGGGTGACGCATATCACCGCCGGGTGATCAGGGGGCTAAACCTTTATTCGGTAATAAACGGCGGGTGCCCTGACACTATAAAAAATAAACTAACTAACCAGCGTCACCCGTAACGGTTATACGGTGATCAGTGGTGAAAGGGTTAGTTAGGGGGCAATCAAGGGGTTAAAACATTTATTAGATAGTATATGGGGGTCCCTGTCGCTATAAAACGCTGACCTAAATATTTATGTCCCTAACTAGTGTCACCAGCGACACTAATACAGCGATCAGAAAAAAGATTGCTTAGCGACACTGGTGACGGGGGGTGATTAAGGGGTTAAAACTTTATTGGGGGGTTAGAGGGGTACCCTAGACCTACAGGGGGCTAACAGTAACTGTCCTACCACTTCTAACTGTCACAAACTGACACCATGCAGTAATCAGGAAAAAAAAAAAAAACCTGCTTGGTGTCAGTGTGACAGGGAGGGGTGATTGGGGGGGGGGTCGGGGGGTGATCAGGGGGGATCGGGGGTGTTTAGTGTGCCTGGCATGTTCTACTGTGTGTGTGTGTGTTTTACACTTACTCAGATGTCTTCTCTCCACGGCGTCGGAACGGAAACTGCCGAGCCGAGGAGAGATGACATCACATCCTCTGCCTGTGTGTACTATACACAGGCAGGGGATGTTTCTCATTGGCTGGGAGCGATCACGAGGGGGGGGGCCACGATCGGATGGCCCCCCCCTCGTCTCTCAACGCTCCCAGACAAATGCCGACCGCCGCTGGCACCAAGGGGGGGTCCGATCGGACCGCCCGCCCGCGGGAAGGCAATCACATACCAGGTACGTGATTTTGCCTGCCCGTGCCATTCTGCTCACGTATATAGGCGTGAGGTGGTCGGCAAGTGGTTAAAAGTACTTGTGGCTATAATGAATTGTCGGTCCCAGCAATACACATTGAAAAAAACGGCACTGGATTCCCCCACAGTCCATTACCAGGTCCTGTGGGTCTGGTATGAATATTAAGGGGAACCCCGAACCAAGATTTAAAAAAAAAATGCGTGGGGGTCCCCCCAAATTCCATACCAGGCCCTTCAGGTCTGGTATGGATATTAAGAGGAACCCCGCGCCAAAATAAAAAAAATGGCATGGGGGTCCCCCCAAAAATCCATACAAGACCCTTATTCGAGCATGCAACCTGGCTGGCCACAGGAAAAGAGAGGGAAGGAGAGAGCGCCCCCCCCCTCCATAACCGTACCAGGCCACATGCCCTCAATATGGGGAGGGTGCTTTGGGGTAGCCACTAATGTGTGTTATGTTTACCCAGAATATGTAGCAGCATACATTTTGGCCCAAATTTATGAACAAAGAATACTTACTTTTTTTATAATATAAACTAAAAAAAAGTGTTTTTTTCACAATTTTCGCTCTTTTTTCACTTATATTGCAAGAAAATAAAAAACCCAGTGGTGATTAAATACCACCCAAAAAAAAGTTAAAGGGGTTGTAAAGGTAAATTAAAAAAAAAAAAAAATAACAAACATGTTATACTTACCTTCACTGTGCAGCTCGTTCTGCACAGAGTGGCCCCGAACCTGGTCTTCTGGGGTCCCTCGGCGGCTGTTTCAGCTCCTCCCCGCAAGCATTAACCACCTTAATGCGAGCTCCCTCGCATGGTGGTTAGTGCTTGCGGGCGCGCTCCCGTGATACAGCCGGCGGCTATAGCCGCTCACTGTATCACTCGGCCCCGCCCTCCAGCGCACCGCGTCATTGGATGTGATTGACAGCAGCGCGAGCCAATGGCTGCGCTGCTTCCAATCCATCCACTGTAGCCAATCAGCGGCCAGGGTGAGCGGAGGAATAGATGTCGGGAACGCGAAGCTGACTTTCGAGGCGTCAGGTAAGTAAAACGGGGGACTGGGGGCGGCGGTATTGTCAGAAGTTTTTTCACCTTAATGCATAGAATGCATTAAGGTGAAAACATTTTTACCTTTACAACCCCTTTAAATTTGTTTGGAAAAAAATGCTAAAAATTTTGTTTGGATACAGTGTAGCATGACTGAGTAATTGTCATTCAAGTGTGAGAGTACTAAAAGCTGAAAATTGGTCTGGGCAGGAAGGGGGTGAAAGTGCTCTGTATTGAAGTGGTAATAACACACAAGTGGCACTATAACACACCAGGAGTTTGCAGAGGGTATAAAAACAGGGCTAAACATATATGTTTTTTTCATTATGTGTTTAGAAAAAGCTTGGAAGATAACTTTAGGTAGAGAAAAACAATTGAATAACATGATTTGGTACAGGATAGTTCATTCTTATATGCTCTTTTAATGCCCAATTGCAGCAAACCAAAGCCACATTTTAAACGTTTCAAAATAGGCAGCATAAGATGTCTGGTGTTACCTTTATTAGCCAGAAAACATCTTTTGGGCTCTTTTTTATTTAGTTACACTTTGTAACTGGAACCTGGCTTTCTCAGACGTTATGACTAAATTCCACTAACTGCCATTCTCCATTTGGCCACCTAGGACACTTCATTGAACAATGACTGCTAGTTATGGCAGACCAACATGATGCTAAAAACTGTGCACAGACATGCTGAAAAACTTAAGGCCGACAACCTTGCAAGGGAGACCTACATAGGCACAATGTAGCCGTGCTGAACAAGGAAGTAAGCAATTAAACCCACAGCAACTAACACACTCAACATATTTCAATGTTGGCTAATACACTTGAATGCATATCCCTTACATATGAATATTCATGCACAGATGTGAACTTTTCATAGATATCATACACCCTAAAGGGTCTCCTACTTAAACAATCATTGACAAAAAAAAGAGTTTAATTGGATTTGAGCTAATCAATTTTTCTTTCATCACTATCAGTTTATGCTCCAGCTCCTGATCAATTATGGCAGTGGACTGGAGTAAGACTGATTCCCACACTCTCTAGAGAGCTTAAGTCTTACTGTAGGAATATGATTACCATTCATTATAATCATCTCTGTTCTATTCTCATTCATCTGCTGTAAATAATATGATATTTCCTCACCTGTTTTCTAATTTCTCAGGTCAGACAAATTCCCAATTATTTTCACCCAATTGTTTGCACAGCAGCTGAGCCAGAAATGAATAGAACACCTGAGCTGAGTGGAAAGAAATCATTCCAATAGGAGCTCTAATTAAAACATAGGCTCTAATATTAAAATGGTATTATTTATTATGTGTGTGTGGCTCTATAGTCCACAGGTACTTTAGTATATAAATAGACTTGGCTAAGTGCTGTATGTATCACAAATGGCCATCTTACGTGAGCGCATAGAACTGCAACCTGTTCTATGAAAACAAACGTATCATTAGGCTTTGTCTACATGGCTGATTTGTTTTTGTTTCTGACTTGGATTCGTAAAATAAGAATTCCAGGCATGGTATATTTTTACATAGTTAGATGCTTGGACCAGTGTAACTGTGTATATACCGTAACTGGCTGATGTCCCTGGAAGCTGGAAATCACTGAAACAGAGTGCTGCTCCAATGATCTCCACTTGCTTTCAGGTCCAATGCTGAGCGGCCCATCTGATGCATGGTGAACACAGGAGGTTGGCCACTCAGCATGCACGCCATTCAGAGAATTTTCTGAATGAATGCAAAGGGGTTGATTTACTAAAGACAAATAGACTGTGCAAAGTACAGTTGCTCCACAACTTAGTAAATGAGGTAAAGCTTCACTTTGCAAAGAATGCCCAATCACGTGCAAGGAAAATAAAAGAACTGCATTTTTGCTTGCACGTGATTGGATGATAAAAGTCAGCAGAGCTTCTGCTCATTTACTAAGCTCTGGAGCAACTGTTCTTGAAGAGTGCAACTGCACTTTGCAAAGTGCACAGTCTATTTGCCTTTAGTAAACCAACCCTCAAATTTTCTCTTATTGAATGAGGTGGGCATCATGCTTTCCACATCATCGAACCAGAGAATGTTTTTCATGCTTTCAGAGAATGCAAAGAATTTTTTGAATGGTACTTGTGCTGAGTGGTCGACTTCCTGTATTCACAATGCATTAGGCCGGCCGGGACCCAGAAGCAAGTGGAGATCAATGTTTTTGTTGCATTGGTACATTGGAGGACCCAGTACCCTATGCTCTTTTTGGACAATAGCTTGCCTATTAGCTTTGAAAATGGGCAGAATTGATTATGACAATTCATCCCCTATGGACTTCAATGGCATAGCTCCCAACTGTCCCTGATTTCGAGGGACTGTCCCTGATTTGGAGCAATGTCCCTCTGTCCCTCTTTCCTCCTCATCTGTCCCTCATTTTGGTCTGATCTATATAGATGTATATAAAATCCTCTTTTTATCTATTAACCTCCCTGACGGTATTCCTGTGATGTCTCCCCGCAGTGTGAGCGGCTCGTCCTCCGCTCGATTCATCACGGAGCTGATCTACGTTCCCTGCGAGCGTTGTGACACACAGGGACGGAGAACGGCGCCAAATTCAAAAAGTGAAACACACACAATACATACAGTATACAGTAATCTTACAGAATACATTACTCTATGAAATTATTTCACATCCCTTTTGTCCCTAGTGGTTTGTCCAGTGCCCTGCATGCAGTTTTATATTATAAAAAACTGTTCTTTCTGCCCATAAACTGGAGATTGTCCATAGCAACCAAAACCGTCCCTTTACATCAAAAGTGGTTTTAGACCAGCTAGAAAACAGAGATAATAAATTAGAATCACTCACAGAATTGAGCGATAGTGATTTGTGGGGAAATCCGTCATCAAACACTGAAAAGTAATGACAGCGACAATTCTGCAACTGAGCAAATTTCAGTGTTTTTGATTTGATTACATTATTGAATAATTTTTATTGTTATTATATTATCATTTGGTGTAATTATTTATAGTTATTTATTATATTATAATTTATGATTTTGTGTTTCAAACTTTATCATACCCGAGATGTCTACTAGAATTACAGGCCTACAATATAAAACGCCAAATTTCCATGCAAAATAATTGTACTGCTTTCAGCATCAAAAATATGAAATAATCATATCGCCAGGGAGGCTAAAAAGTGTTTCCCAGTACTAAACCTTTCATCTGATTTCTAAATTGCTGCATTTGTAAATAACAGATGTCAGTATAAAGTAATAGTAGTAGTAAAAAAAAGCATGTGTGGGTTTAACCAATCTTGTTTTTTTGTACAATTCTCCTTTAAGGGGGCGTGACAAGGGTTATGTCCTATGCCTGCATACATTTGCTGATAGGTGTCCCTCAGTCCTATCTCAAAAAGTTGGGAGGTATGCAATGGTGTTCGGCGATTGGGTTCTCTTGCAAACCAAACCCAGACAGATCCACTCATCCTTAGTGCTCACTTATACTCAAAGGTGCCAGGTATTTTAATTCACTACCAATGGCCAAAGAAGGAAAGGTGAATATATGCTGCTGGGAAGGTTAAATTTACAGTATGTCCTTTTTACTTTGCTCTGCATGGGCAAGGAATGTGCCACTTTAAAAAGACTCTGTCAGCACAGGGCCACTCCTATACAGTAACGCAACTGCTAAAAGAAGAGGTAGCCCAAACTATATGTGGTAATGTTATGTACATGTAAGTGGGAGAAACGGCCGTGTATGGTGGGAAAGCAGATACAGTATTACACATACCCAGGAAACATGAAAAATGCACAGCGCTGGGAATAGTGAAGCAGCAGCCTTTCAACACATGGTAAGCTAGAAGAGTAACTATATTACCTCTTCTTTAATTGTATAGAAGTAACCTTGTATTGACAGAGTCACTTTAAGGTAGACCCACCACTAGATTTATGTGGGGGATGGTACATTATATTACAGTGAATTCTGTTTTGTTAATAACATTATTTTTTGTATTTTTTTGTGGGTGACAAACTGTGACTATAGAGAAGAGCTGTACATGGTGATTGTCTAACTCTAACTAATTATAACATTGATTTTTGGCAAAACATATTTGCTGAGTATATCATTTTCTTCTCTTTAGTAACATGTTAAATATTATACCCGTATTTAGGGAGTAAGATGTAACATGCTACTAATGCAGCAGCCCCATTCACTCCCGATCTCCCACTGTCATAGCAGTGGGGGATCCTCTCCCTGCACCCATTGTCACAATTTAAAAACAGCACAGCTCTGTCCACACAGCCTTGTCATTCATTAACAGTAATCTGCGAACGAATGCACTACAAATCCCACCTGCCACCATGCCAGATGAATTTAGTTTTCAATGTACTGCGAGGGCGCTAATTACGTAGTTCATTGATGCTTCCTGCATGTTAGTAACTGTCTCCCTTATGGGAGGTATGGGCAGACAGCTGTACTGAGTGTCTGCAGGAGCCTGACATTGCACTTGGGATCTGCTGATCGCGCATGCAATTCTCTGCAGGCTCATAAGAAAAAAAAAATAATCCACATGCATTTATTTTATTTTTTAAAGTGAACTTTGGCTTTAAATGGTGTGTTATACATGGTCCACTTATTCTAAATTCTGTATATAGCCCTACAGGACAAACCGACAGTGAACAGTCCACATGGGCTTTGCTGCTTACAGTGTTACTAAACCCAGTAATATGAAAATAGTTCACCCCCCCCCCCCCCACAGTGCCCATAGCTTATAAATCTTCTTTTTACATTAAAATACTGCCACTATAAACCTTTTTGGATGATCTGTATACCACAGTTACATGATAAATTGCACAGTTTCTCCAGTGAGAGTTCAGGTAGGAGGAGATTTACACTGCAGCCTGTATACACTCCCACATGTGTGATGTCAATATCATGTGACCTGGCTATCTCTGAGAACAGGTGACTGTTCTCTCCAGCATAAAAGACACAACTGAGCATGTGCAGATCGGCTACTCTGCCTATGTTAGCTGGCCTTCCCCTTATAGACAGTGCAGGAGGAAGAGGATCTATGCATACTGGATAAAACAGCCTTTTTACACAATACAGAGGATTAACCCCTTAAGTTCCACAGTGAGTATAACAAGCATGCTATGCTGCATATACAGACTGATGTTACTGTTTTGGGTTTAGGAACACTTTAACTGCAGACAGGAAGCAAGAAACTTTATTATACAAAAAAAGACATATAGTTTACCATAGAGCAGCTACAAATTTATAAACACTGCCATCTACTGGCTGATGTAGTTGTTGCACAAAATACATGGACAACATATTCCAGCACTACTAAATATAGTGTTTTATGCAATGTTTTGAAAGTGTATTGCCCAAAACTGCTGCAATTTCAAATGTATTATCCCTGCATAACCACCATTGCCTGTCTGTTGCCTGTCGCCTCATTTGCTACCTATGCATTATCACTAGTTGCGTTATTTGCCTAATGCTAGTTATTTTTTATGACAGTGCCAGTAGTATTTTTCTTGGTATGTGAGGTGTTAATAGCACTGGGTCGATCACTATTGCTCAGACTAAGAACAGACAGTCTGTACTGGGCACAGACAGTGGTCTGCCCTATGATAGGGGTGTCTGGATTTGTGGAATAAGAGAGGCGTAGGTTTTGACTTCAACAGATCAATGGTTTTTTCTGTGCAGTCTAACACACTTTAAGAGAACGTGGACATGAGGAGTTAGGGTAATGATGTCTGCAAGAATTATTCCAGTTAATGAATACGCTCAAGCAATGCCAGAAACACTTTGATACGCATCACCTTTTCTGTCACACAAGACACTGCCCTTTTACCTTACTGCCTTATATTGAAGGCACTTCTATTTCAGTAAGTGTACTTAATGCTGTAATTCTTTTTATCTTGACTCTTGTGCACAATTTCCGTAGCTCTCTGCAGACTGATAAATGTCCGCCCTTGTACATTTCACTTACATTTTGTGTGTAAAAATACAGCTTCTCCTAAGAAATATATCATTGATACTATAAATCATAGAGTAACATATTAAACCCCATGCAAATAGCTGCTATTCACGCCTGTGAAAATGAGAAACGAGAGATATGAACAGAAAAGTTGCTGGCGAGGGAAGGGAATGTGTGAAATATGGCAAGAAAGCTTGATTTGGGCCATTTATATGGCAAAATTATGTGGGCTTAAGCAAATGGCGTAGGTGCCGATCTCGAGCTAAAACTCTCTCTTAGCAACTGTTCGGACATAGCAGAAAGGCACACATTGGCTGCTTTAAAAATATGGTAAATATAATGAAAATTTGCATTAGCACATGAAAGAACAGAACACATCCAACTGTTGGCACATCTTTTTGAATAATTGAATGTGATAGAGACTAAATAAGTGCCATATTTATAACAAATCTAAAGTAAATCTGATTTTTTTTTATAAATAGTCCTTTAAGAGTGTGTATTTTAGTTACTTCTTGTAATTAAAAAAAATCACTAGTAAACAAACCGACAAGAGCTTCTTCTCATAGCTGATCTCTGTATCTCTATATTCAGTACAATAATAAAAACAGCAAGCTTTAAAAAATGTGAAAATCATAAAAAATAATAAACCCAAAATGAAAGCAATGGTTATTATGCTTTGGGAAAACAGATGACGAGTTTCACTGACCTTTTCTAAAAGCTGCCGGAGTTGTTTGCTTTTTGCATCTCGGGAGCACAGGTTCTGTTCTGGAGCCACTACGGTGCAGATGCAGCGGCCATCGGGGTCCTGTGCTGAGCTGTAAACCTGCCAGCCTTCCCGAGGGCTTATTTGTGTCTGAAAGAAAAGAACAAAAAAAAAAAGAAAAGTCTATTAGAACACATAAAAGCAACGATACCTTTCAGTTCAAAAAGGCAATTCCTTGCCATTCAGGCTGGCCTATTCAAGTAAGAAGAAAAATACATTTAATTTTTCCTACATTTTTATTGTATTGTGTGCCTTGTGCAGTCACTGTCATAAAGTAAATTAACCTTACCAAGGTGTTTTTTTAATGGCAGTGTCTACAGCTGACAATGCTCAATCATGCAATGCTGGAATTTAGCTAAATAAATAAATCTATCCAAGACAGACTGGATCCCTTTTATACTGTAAAATGCTGATTTTGGATAATCCTTCAATAAACAAATTATTAAAACTTTACTGTCATGAGAAAATGGGGGTCCTCTATGGTTCAAATCACTCATTTAGCACTATCAAAAAAAGAAAGCCTATACTTTTTATCATAAGGCTGCTTTCACACTGCTCCATTGAACGCATATGCATTTTTTGTTGCATTTTGATGCGTTTTCTAGTTGCCTAACTCCCAGCATGCACCTGTGAAACATGGATGCAAAAAACACACCAAAAACACAACAGCGGTGTATTTTTATGCATTTTCTATTCATTTAAATGGGAAGCTGTGTTTTGGGTGCGATTTTGAAAAGAGCACCAAAAATGCATCAAGCAGGAGTTACATAAAAGTGCCACTGAATTTTATGCAATATTCCCTGCTGTTCCATTGTGTTCTGACAAAAAGGATGACCCCCCCCCCCCCCCTGCCAGAACACTCCGGTCAGCCCTCTCAGCCATTTGGCAGACCTATTTCAGTCATGCGCCTTCGACAGAAGCTAGCTGAACGGCCGGCTTTTGTTGGACCGATAGCAGTGCACACAGGCCGAATGTCGGTGGGTTTTTATTGAACCGGCCAATGCTGCCCGACATTCGGCCCATGTGTACTGGTCTTAAAATGTTTGTTACCTGTGTAATTTGTTAGCTGTGTAATTTGGCCCCCCCTTATCACCTAAAATACTTGGCTGCCTGATCCTGCCTGTCTATGTCCTTCCCCTTGTAAACTGACCACGGTTAATCATGGCTGCTGAGCCCTGGCACCACGGTCAGTTTGAGTGCCTCTATCATCCACAGTCTCTGCTCTCCTGTGTCCTCCTCCCCCTCCCTCCCTGCCTGTCAGCTCTGTGTGTGAGCCATCCGTCCCCTTTTAGAACCGTTCTGAGCAGTGCAAACATTACTGCACAAAAGCACTGCCAGCCCCTCTGCTAGGATTACATGTAGTATATAATGTATTTTGTAAAATTCATCTTCTAAATACCTTTTTTCTTCTCCCAGTCACGTGACCACCCGTCGCTGTCTTCCTCCGATGTATGCACTACAGAGGGAGGTCACGTGACTAATCGTCAAACGCCAGAGGGAGATCTTGGCCCCTCCCTCCCTAGTGCATACATCAGAGGAAGAGAGCAACAGGTAGTTAAGTGACCGCTGATCGGGGAGTAAAAATAAGGTATTTAGAAGAATAATTTTACAAAACTGCTTACAGTATATACAACAGGTTATACTAGCAGAGGGGCAGGCAGTGCTTGTGTGCACTGCCTTTACAAACCCCTTTAAGCCTACCTATTATATACACATATTACACAGTCTTTGTACCCACAAAATATGCCTTAATTACTGTGCCACAAGTTACAGTCTCTTGGACACATATAAATCTCAGGACAAAAAATTATTTAAAAACAAAACTTCTATACATATGGTTTCTTCACACAGTATATACACTGATCAGCCATAACTTTATGACCACAGACGGGCAAAGTGAATAAAAATGATTATTTTGTTACAATGGCATCTGCGATTGAGTGGGATATATTATGTAGCAAGTGAACATGTTGTTCCTGAAGTTGATTTGAAGTTGATTTGCTGAAAGCAAAAAAAATAAGGATATCAGAGCAGAGCAATTCAGAGCAATTCCAAAACCGAAGCTCTTGTGGGATGTTCCAGTCTGCAGTGGTCAGGACCTACCAAGAGTGGTCCAAGAAAGGAAAACCGGCATACCGACAACAGGGTCATGGGCGTTCAAGGCTCTTTGATGCACATATCGAAGGCTGGCTCATATAGACTGATCCAACAAAAGAGCAACTGTCATGCTCCTACACATCTGGTGAGATTGCCCCAAAAATAAAAATTTCTTGATTTTACATTTACCGAATATTACATACACTTCTGGGTAAAAGATTACAAAAATAATCCAAAAGAAGCATTGCTAAATTTGAAATCGCCCAATTGCACCAATAACCAATTTCATCTTCTAACATTCCTATTCACTGCAGCCAGGGCCCTCTTTAATATTGATTGGATCCCAGGCAAACATTTTATTGCCCCCCCCCCCCCCGCCATGCAGTTTCGCTCTCCACCTGCTCTGAGACATACAATAAATAGCAGATAGACTCAAAATCAGTTTACTGAATCAGATCAAGCAGCGATTACGATCGGTTGCCAGAGGTTACAGCATATCATTACCGCTTACTGACTGGTTGATAGAGGTTACAGCACATGATTTCTGCTTATTGATTGGTTGCTAGAGATTACTGTACATTAATACTGCTCACTGATTGGTTGCTAGAGGTTACTGCACATCATCTCCTAACTGCCTGCACACCATGTACTGGGGAGGTGAGCAGACCCATTAATAGACAGAAAACTCCTAGGGATCCTAGAACTCCTGTGATCAGTGGCAGTGCTGATTTTTTTTTACCAACTACCAATAAAGAGGACTTTCAACACTGGCCCCCAATGTAATGGGGATTTACACTGACCACTAATGTAATAGGAGCATTCACAGTAACCACCAATGTAAAGAGGGATTTGCACTGACCACTAATGTAAGGGGAACATTCACACTGGCCACACAGCTGCTGTAAAAGGTCATACAGGAAAGAGGGGTAACACCAACCTGAGCTAGCGGTATGATTTAGAATGACAGTCTCATGGGACATACCCCAAAAGAGTGTGTATTGCATGCCCTATAAGCCACTAAATCATGGTTGACAGCATCATAAAGAATACAAGCACTCTATTTTACCAGCGAAATTAGGCAATGGGCTGGAGATCAGGCATCGAGATTATAGGGTACACTATGAGGTAGGAGGAGGAAGGGTAGGAAGGGAGAGGAGGGGGGCAATAAAAGGGAGGGGAGGGAGGAAAGGCGGGAGGGGATATAAAAGGGGAAAAAGAAAAAACAAAGAAAAAGCAGGAAATGCCTCCCAGAGAAGGGCACCTGCGAACCAGGGTGTTTTACTCAGGGGGAGGGAACTCATTGAAATATGCATCGGTGTATACTAAATATTGCCAAGGCCTCCGGGTTTCTGAAAATACTTTTTCCTTGTTTTACAGGGTAGCTGTGGGTTCTTCCATGTCTATGAGTTCTTTGACTTTGGAACTCCAAAGAGACTTTGAGGGCAGAGTAGCATCCATCCAGCGCAAGGGTATACAGGCCTTAGCTGCATTCAACAACTGAATGGTGAGGGAGGCCTTGTATTTCTTGATGAACCTCTCTGACAGGTGCAGTAGGCAAGTGGCGTGGCTACCAGTCACAACAACCCCCATAAGCGGTTTGATTTTACTAGACACCTCCTATCAAAAAGGCTGGGTTTTAAGGCATTCCCAGAAAATGGTGATCACCATGCCTCCTTCCCCTCAGCACCTCCAACACAAACTCAGGGCCTGAGGGGAAGGATGCGCCCGGTAAATGGTGGCAGGAATCCTATACCATCAAGAAAAGATCTTGTAACCCATCTCCTGAACCTGAGTCACAATAGAATATTTCTGCGCAAAATAAAGGTTGTACATTTTTTTAAAATTACAAATACCATATCTGCTTTAGCATATTGAATAAGGCCTAATGAAAATAAACATCAGCTCACAGAGTGACGGTTAGGGCATTTGTGGGTAAGTGAGGGTCCATTCCAAGATCAATTTACATTTTCTAGTCATGTCCTTGGGGCTGATTTACTTAACAAATATAGAATGTTTACTCAAAAAACTGAATGTTCATTCAGTTTAAAGCAAAAATTAAGCTGTATTCACTTTACAGATAGTCTACTGACTGGAATGGTACTAGCTGATTGGAGAAAAGCCAATGTAGCACCAATATTTAAAAAGGGCCCAAAATACATCCCTGGGAATTACAGACCAGTTATGCCCCGTACACACGGTCGGATTTTCAGATGGAAAATGTCCGATCGGAGCGTGTTGTCGGAAATTCCGACCGTGTGTGGGCTCCATCGGACATTTTCCATCGGATTCTCCGACACACAAAGTTGGAGAGCAGGAGATAAAATTTTCCGACAACAAAATCCGTTGTCGGAAATTCCGATCGTGTGTACACAAATCCGACGGACAAAGTGCCACGCATGCTCAGAATAAATAAAGAGACGAAAGCTATTGGCCACTGCCCCGTTTATAGTCCCGACGTACGTGTTTTACGTCACCGCGTTCAGAACGATCGGATTTTCTGACAACTTTGTGTGACCGTGTGTATGCAAGACAAGTTTGAGCCAACATCCGTCGGAAAAAATCCTAGGATTTTGTTGTCGGAATGTCCGAACAAAGTCCGACCGTGTGTACGGGGCATAAGCCTAACATCAATAGTATGTAAACTCTTGGAGAGGGTTATAAGGGACTATATACAAGATTTTAGTAACAAGAATGGTATCATTAGCAGTAATCATCATGGATTCATGAAGAATCGTTCTTGCCAAACCAATCTATTAACCTTCTATGAGGAGGTGAGTTGCCATCTAGATAAAGGAAGGCCCGTAGACCTGGTGTATCTGGATTTTGCTAAAGCATTTGACACAGTTCCCCATAAACGTTTACTGTACAAAATAAGGTCCGTTGGCATGGACAATAGGGTGAGTACATGGATTGAAAACTGGCTAAAAGGACGAGTTCAGAGGGTGGTGATAAATGGGGAGTACTCAGAATAGTCAGGGGTGGTTAGTGGGGTTCCCCAGGGTTCTGTGCTGGGACCAATCCTATTTAATTTGTTCATAAACGACCTGGAGGATGGGATAAACAGTTCAATCTCTGTATTTGCAGACGATACTAAGCTAAGCAGGGCAATAACTTCTCCACAGGATGTGGAAACCTTGCAAAAAGACCTGAACAAATTAATGGGGTGGGCGACTACATGGCAAATGAGGTTCAATGTAGAAAAATGTAAAATAATGCATTTGGGTGGCAAAAATATGGATGCAATCTATACACTGGGGGGGAGAACCTCTGGGGGAATCTAGGACGGAAAAGGACCTGGGGGTCCTAGTAGATGATAGGCTCAGCAATGGCATGCAATGCCAAGCTGCTGCTAACAAAGCAAACAGAATATTGGCATGCATTAAAAGGGGGATCAACGCCAGAGATAAAATGATAATTCTCCCACTCTACAAGGCTCTGGTCCGGCCGCACCTGGAGTATGCTGTCCAGTTCTGGGCACCAGTCCTCAGGAGGGATGTACTGGAAATGGAGCGAGTACAAAGAAGGGCAACAAAGCTAATAAAGGGTCTGGAGGATCTTGGTTATGAGGAAAGGTTGCGAGCACTGAACTTATTCTCCCTGGAGAAGAGACGCTTGAGAGGGGATATAATTTCAATTTACAAATACTGTACTGGTGACCCCACAATATGGATAAAACTTTTTCGCAGAAGAGAGTTTAATAAGACTCGTGGCCACTCATTACAATTAGAAGAAAAGAGGTTTAACCTTAAACTACGTAGAGGGTTCTTTACTGTAAGAGCGGCAAGGATGTGGAATTCCCTTCCACAGGCGGTGGTCTCAGCGGGGAGCATTGATAGCTTCAAGAAACTATTAGATAATCACCTGAATGACCGCACCATACAGGGATATACAATGTAATACTGACACATAATCACACACATAGGTTGGACTTGATGGACTTGTGTCTTTTTTCAACCTCACCTACTATGTAACTATGTAACTATGTAACTTTGAATTCCATATTTCCCAACTGTCCTAATTTAGAGGAACTAAAGTTATCATTCTTTTTGGTAAAGTTATTATTATTATTATACAGGATTTATATAGTGCCAACAATTTATGCAGCACTTTGCAGTATAAAGGGGAGACAATACAGTTACAATACAATAAAATAAAATACAGGAGGGTTAAGAGGGCCCTGCTTAGAAGAGCTTACAATCTAATAGGGTGGGGCAAGTGGTACAAAAGGTTGTAGGGAATGAGCTGGTGGAAGTGATTGAAGATTAGCTGGAGGTGTGATAGGCTTCCTTGAAGAGATGAGCTTTCAGGGATCGCCTGAATAGGTTATAGATCTTTTAAAAGTATTATTTAACCCCTTCCTGACCGCCACATGCAGATATACTTCGGCAGAATGCCACGGGTGGGCAAAAAGGCGTACCCGTACGTCCCTCCATGTAGTGAGAAGGCACGCGCTGCGGGAGCTTGCACGCGGGTCCCACGGACTCGATGTCCGCCCTATTCTGCCTAGTGACATGACATGGATCTACTGCTCCCTGTTTTCGGCAGCAGTGATCTCTGTCATGTCCTAGGTAGCCCATCCCCCTACAGTTAAAACACACTGAGGGAACACAGTTAACTCCTTGATCGCCCCCTAGTGTTTAAGCCCTTCCCTGGCAGTGACATTTATACAGTAATCAGTGGCTATTTTTAGCTCTGTATAAATGTCAATGGTCCCAAAATAGTGTCAAAAGTGTCCGATCTGTCCACCGCAATGTCGCAGTCCTTTTGGATGGAACTCCGCTTTAACTACCAAATTTGTGATACAGCACTAAACATTTTTGTCCAGCCTTTACATTTTTGCATTTGGTGAAAAAAACTAGGTGTTTATTATTTCTTCTTAGTCCATGTACAGCAACTAAGAGGTGTTAGGGCTATGTCCTATGCCTACTTGCTTTGTGTTAAAAGACCTCCCCCTTTCTCTTTCTGGAAAATTGGAAGATATTGAATACCCAGTCATATTCAGGGAAATTAAAACAGAGTTTTGCCTTGGATGATTAGACGATTGACGTAAACACAGCTTCACTGTATGCACTAAAAAAACATAACATAACAGTCAGAATTAGTTGGTAGAAGTAGACAAGTTTCTTCTTCTTTTAAAGGCCCCTTTTCCATCAATATGCTTTAAGAATAAAACCCTGACACAGGAAAATAACTACTTACATTCATCATTATTTTTTTGGTCCGGAGCTTGCTTTTAAATTGAGCTACTGAAAGAACTCATCCCTCTACAAAGCTTGAAGTATCTAATTAAATATATTCACATGGGCAATGGAAAGAGCTGATTAAGTTTGAAAGACTTTGCTCGATACTATATCAATTAAGAAGAGCTGCTACCTTATCCATATCACCCAAATTGTGCAACATAAGACCTGCTCAAAAAAATACTCTTTTAATGAAATGCAAAAACGTGCTCAGCAAAGCAGTTTTGTCCAAAAGGTCAATGGAATTCAGCAGGTGATAAGAGCGCAGTAGCTGCAAATTAAGTTCTTTATAGCCAAAAATAAAGCAATAATGACTAAAAGCAAACTGTAGTTATAAACAATCTATTATGATAGCGGATAAAAGTCAGATGGAATCTTCACTGTCTTTGTAATAAGTAAACAAAGGAATAGATGGTTATTTAGTGGGGATTATGATGAAGCCTTTAATACTTATCTATTGGGCTTGTTTAGAATGGTAAAACATACAGCATAGACGCTCTAAACTTCTAAACAAAGCGCAAGCACGGAGATAAAGAGATTTCCATCTGCACTCTGACCTGACAGCATGCTGCTGAATCATAAAGGATGAGGAGATGGAGAAGAGTGGAATGATCACTAGAAGTCTTTCAAAGCTACTGGTTAAAGGTGCAATATATTATCATAACTATTTTGTCATTTTTCTTTATTTGCTTAGCTTTTGACTTCAATTATTCCACAAAGTTACTTTAATCTGAACACCTCAAAAGTGTAGCTGTACAGTTTATTCATCTTCAAGAAGCAGATCAAAGTAAAAATAGATACAGTACAATCGTCTAATGCCAGGAGCTGGAATATGTAGCTCTATTATTTGACGCTATGACTAAGTATCACCATATTTAATGATAAATTGTAAGCAAAAAAAAAAAAAGACCACTTAATCAACTTATATAACCTTAAAGCGTAACTTCGCTTTTGTTGTGAAAAAAAACATTCCCCTCTGGGTGATCTATGTACATTGCAAGCATTATAACAACCTTTGTTGTTGATTCCTATCTTTTGTTATTCTAAAGAAATCACTGTTTGTTCCTCTGTGCCTCTGTGTTGAGTGGGTCTAATGGGAGTGGTTTCATAATTATCAATGAGCTGTGCAGCTGCAGAGCACTAATGTCGAAAGCTGCTGGGTCTTTAGAGGTGTTCCTATTGAGAGCTCCGAAACGTTGCACTTATGCTCTCTGTGATGTGATCTCTCTCAATAAAAGAAACCTTTGGACGGAAGTGTGGATCCATGGTGTGCTGGCGAATATGTACACCTATTGAGAGTATCTCACCAAAAATGACATTATTTTTTCAGGGGATGCCCGAAACCTGACTTGTATTTTAAGGCCCGTACACATGCTTTGATTTTCGTACGTCATTTGTGTTACGACGTCCGATCGTCCGCAAATCTTACCGTTAGTACGGTGCTTTTCGACAGCCGATTTCGCTTTTTGGTCAGACAAAAGCTGGATGTGCAGACTATAAATTTTTTGTCGGATGTGAACTCAACGTCTGATTTTTGTTTCATCAGCACAGTTTTCGGACGAAAAAAATCGTAAGAGCAAAACTACGCGTGCTCAGAATAGAAAGAATACATACAAAACTATTCAACACGTTGCGCCACTTCTGACGTTGTATTCTGTCAAATGAAAATTCTCGTATTGTTAGTAACCTCTTCACTTTCGACAGGAGACTAGCATGCCACAAAAATCGGACATTCTGTGTGTGTACGAGGCTTTAAGCAGACTTCTGGGAAAATCTGTGAGCCAATCACACAAGCAGGAAATGATGTTTCTGGGGTGTGTCCAGTACACATTCTGTGTACATAACAAGTCCTAGTAGCCATATTGCATTGCATTTTCAGAAAATGACAGTGGCCGCAGATTGAAAAGGAAAGGTAATTTTTAATAACATTCAATTACAATATGACTTGTGTCGCAATTGAATACGCTATATTATTTTTTCTTTATTTGCTATTTTCTCCCCCACAAAAGTGGAGTTACCCTTTAAAAGTTTATGTATAATATATAATATAATTACAAGCAAAGATGGAAGGTGTTTCCTGACAAAGGCTGTGCAACCAGCCTGAGCTTTGTTATCTCTGTTTGTTGGGTTTCTCCTAAGCTTAGGACATTGATTATGTCTGCCTGTAGCTCTTGAGTTGTCTCCAGCAGTTAGTGTAAGAAGTAACAAAATATTGAGTTATGCATATCTATCTAAAAATAATAGATTATCTGTGCTCAGTGTAAAAGTTAATTAATAATGAAATTAATAATAAAATTAATAATAAAATTTATTCATAAATCCTGTGTAATTTTGACAGCCGCACTCACAATATTGTACACACCAATAATAAATAAAGATAAAAAAAGAAGAAAATGTTGTGCTGTCATCAATCAAATAGTAAAGTGCATGTGTTAAAAATATAAAACAATTTTCAGATAACACATAAATATATCAAATCATATGATCAGTGTCAACATGCAAAAACAGCCTTTACATTTTTGCATTTGGTGAAAAAAACTAGGCGTTTATTATTTCTTCTTAGTTCATGTACAGGCTAGCTGGTAAGTATGCTGGGTCATCCCTCACTGCCCATAGGTTAGGAGCTACGTTATCCTTCCTCACCCTTTAACATACTGTATTTTTTACTCATTTATTTTTCACAAAAGAAAAAACTTGCCATGTTTATCGGCGTATAACACGCACCTTAAGTATAAGAGGGAAGTTTCAGAAAAAACCTTATATTTTAAAATAAGGGTCAGTGCTCTGCAACCTCATCAGTGCCCATCAATGCAGCCTGATCTATGCTCATCTGCAGCCTCTAATATGCCTATTATTGCAGCCTGTTTAGTGCCCATCTGCAGCCTCTAACATGCCCATCTGCAGCCTCTAATGTGCCCATTATTGTAGCTTCTAACATCCCCATGATTGCAGCCTGTTTAGTATACATCTGCAGACTTGCCTTTGCAGATGATTGCAGCCGCGCCAGTGCTGGATGACACAGATCCGCGATCTCCTCTGTATCTGGCGCTCAGTCACACACAGTCCTGCCCGGCTCATATGATGGACAGAATATTAAGAACAAATTTTCTGCGCTTAGGAAATAAAGGAACTGCAGCCCCCCTTGCGAAGAACACCACCAGGTGGAGTTCAGGATAATAAAATGGTACAGAAAGGGGAATTGGCGCTGTTCGTGAAAATAAAATATATTAGTGAGAGAACCTCTGACTAAATAATGTATAAAGCTTTAAGTATACGGCCCAAATTATAAAAGAAAAAAGCAGTACAGCGCTAAAAATAAACTAAATAAAAAGTCCAACATAAACTGATATCAAGCAAATGTCGCTCATCCTGCATTGGGACATCCGCTCCGTTCATGCTTCTCTCCTTCGCACTGGGGTACAGTGCTTTATAATGTGAGTGTCTTTTTTATAATTTTAATAAATGGTTTATTATTATACGGAGAGCACTAGATTCTTTCTTAAATCTTTACATGTGACCATCTACCTGTATGCTGACCACTGAGAGCTGACATCCCCAGGCTGCTGCTGCTGCTGTCGTTATCTGTCTGTGTTATTTCCCCTGTGAGGGAACAGCTGTTTCTGACCTGACTGATATACTCAGGGGTCCATCCATTGAGGTGAGCGGCTGGTGTCACTGAAGGTGGAGGTCCTTACTTGTCACTTTAGTCACTTCTCGTTTGTCCTTGTCACCTGAATCACCGGATGAATCACTGGACATTTGCTTGATATCAGTTTATGTTGGACTTTTTATTTAGTTTATTTTTAGCGCTGTACTGCTTTTTTCTTTTATGTTTATATGGGATTTGGTAAATTTAACCCTCAGTGTCACAGCCGCTTTTCAGCTAGGTTTTGGTTTGCGCTGGTTGATCTCCCTGTATATTGGCCCAAATTATAACAATAAAAAACTAAACCAAGTGGGTGTGTTATAAAACATAGGAGAAAATGAGAATGTGAGCAGTGAAAAAATTAAATCCTGAATATATAAAAGAGTGAGTAGGGATACGTGAATGTGTCTACAATCACATATGACTGTGCCACGCAGCGGAACTGCCTATGTGCCTCATAACACACTAGGTGGAGCATTATCGCTCTCCTAAGTGTGGTTTTTATGCTAAAAACATTTTTATACCATTATTTCTATGGAGATTTAATGGATAAAAGGCTTTGGTTTTACGGATTCACGCTATGAGGCTTGTTTCTTCCATCCTTATATGGATATCTTAAAGTGCTGAGGAACTCGTAACCGCATAGAGTGGCTGTTGGGAGCTGTGTGACACCAGAGGGATTTCTTACCCAGGGGGACTTCTCCATCTGGATTCAGCTTTTACGCTTGTTACCCATGCAGGGGTTAGGTGCTCTGGTGAGTGCAACAACAAGAGGGGCATGCGGTTGGAAGAGTCACGCTTTATTTGTGTGTGCACAGTCCACCATTCACAGATTGCTATTTGAATTATTGTTCTGGGACTCTGTCACCATATATTTTTTCTATACACTGAGTTACTTAACAATGGACATTTGATTAATTGTTTTTGGGACTCTCTATATATATACAGTGACGTGTATATATATATCTTATATTTTTTCACTTTTTTTTATTTTTGTTTTCATCATTCTGTTCTCTGGTCATTATATACCTACACAAAAAAAGAAAAAATATATATTTTTTGCTTGGCTTACATATTTTCCACTGTTGTTCATGTGCCTCCAGTCATATTTTTACTTTGGAGGTAACATCACAGATGTTACGCACTTGTCTTTTTATGTTATTTTAGTTTTTTCTAGCACCTTATTTTTGCATATTCACAGAGTGATACGTGATTGTAGACACATTCACATATTCCCTACTCCCTCTTTTATATATTCAGGATTTCATTTTTTCACTGCTCACATTCTCATTTTCCCCTATGTTTTATAACACACCCACTTGGTTTAGTTTTTTATTGTTATAATTTGGACCGTATACTTTAAGCTTTATACATTATTTAGTCAGAGGTTCTCTCACTAATATATTTTATTTTCACGAACAGCGCCAATTCCCCTTTCTGTACCATCATATGATGGACAGAGCAGTGGTCCAATGCCGGGCCAGGGGAGCAGGACTGTGTGTGACAGCGCCAGATACACAGCAGATCGCGGCTCTGTGTCATCCAGCAGGCACTTGTTCCCTCCTTCCACTCCGCGTAGCAGGGATCGGCATATAACAGGCCCACACGATTTCCCCCTGATTTTCAGGCGGAAAAAGTGCGTGTTATACGCGGATAAATACGGTCATTTAGTTTGCAAATAACTTCAGTGTGCCTTGTTCTAAGAATATAATTTTGGTTTGGTAGCAATTGAAAAAAATTTAAGAGAAAAATTTGTATTTTTCATCTAAAGTAACATTAGTTAGTAAAGCAACAGGGCAGGGTAGTCTGGATCACAAAACTTCTTCTACCAAGCAATTTTATTTGGACTTCAGTCCCATTTAACAAGTTTCTGTAATTTTTTTGCATAGAAGCATTTATGCTGACAGCAGAGTTATCAATATGAGTCACTCAGTCAATCTCTGCTGCATACCTATATGCTGACAGCATAGGTGTGCACACAGGGTGTGCTGGGTGTGCCTGGGCACACCCTAATCGTCCTGTGCTCTGCTGATTCCCCCTGCTTCCTCTCTCCCCCCTGCAGTGCTGCCAGCTTTTATCCTCTCCTCTCAGGTGCAGGAAAGGGGCTGGTAAACATTTCATTAACCGGCCCCTTCCTTTTCCCGAATGAACACAGTGAGTGATCTGTTACAATCGCTCCTGTCTTCATTCTTAACTGAAGCATAGTGAACTAGTTTACTGCAGGCTGCAGAGAAAGAGACTGGGGAATCTCCTTCCTCAGTTTCTTTCTACTGTCTCAAAAGTGATACTTCAGAGGTCTGTTTAGACCCTTGATATTTCACCAAAGCCCCATAACGAGGTTCCTAAAAAAATTGTAAACAAATAATAAAAAATAATATTGTAAAAAATAATTTAAAAAAAATGAAATGGTAAAAAATAATAACAAAAAACTACTGACACCATCCACTGCCCTACTGACCAATCTTTGCTCTAAGGACACTGTCCACTGCTCTGCTGATATACACACATGTGTGTTTGTTCTCTGGGATGCACACCCTAATGCAATAGGCTGAGCACACAAATGGCTGTAAAAGGGACTAAGCTGTGGAATTGCTACACTGGAGGTTAAAGATCTAGATGTGTGGTCCGGATTACAAAACTGTCTGCATAGAATAATATATTCTTTGGTATGTATACATTTTTCACACACTATATGTTAATATTTCAATATTGTTTTTTGCTTTCTGTCTGGATTTCATTTTCGCAGATTCAACAGGCTTTGTCATTGTTGGTATCTCAGCTAAAGGGAGGTTTTCCCATTAATTGTGCCTTGTGGCCACTGAGTTTAAGAACACATGTGATCAGTTAGCATTGTTACACGTTTTACTGAACATTTTTAATACATTATGAATATTTTTATTATATTACTTCAAGCTCACCCAACATTCCCCGTTTTTTGTTAAGATGAGATTTTCCATATTTCCTCTATCACAGTGGTTTTCAACAATTTTTAAACAAGATTTGCTTGTAAAAAAAATAGCATCAAAGTGGATTTTCAAGCAGATTTTCTCAAGCAGGACTTTCCTACTAATTATTCTTAATAGAAAAGTGCTTTAGTGTACTATTCAACTTCTTTATCACTCAGTAAAGGTAGATTTGTGCTGAAATTCTCCCAGAATTCATCAAATTTTTCACCTTGCACAATAATAATACTTTTTCCTGGTTTAAAATGGAGACTGTATATTTTAAAGTGCATCTTTCCTTTAAAGCTGTGAGTTTTTAGCTTATGGGGCACTGAACCCATGCTTTTAATACTATGGGGCACTGAACCTGTGCTTTTAATACTATGGGGCACTGAACCTGTGCTTTTAATACAGGTCAGCACTTTGATGGTTAATTTATTTGTTTTTTTTCTTTTGTACTGTAATTTTTTTTAAAAAAGCATGCTTCCCTCCATGAACAAACCAGACTGGCACACCAAGCAGGCTGCATTCCCAGTTCTTCCTTGCTATGAGGATCCCATCCTGCATGCCCGATGTGCCAGGCTGACTTTTGTACTGAGAGGAGGGGTAATTTTGGGTTGTACTCTAAACATTGGCCTGCCAAAAAAAAAAACAGCCTGTTTCCTATCTCCAAACTAACCAATCTAGCATACCAGGCATGTAGGATGGTGCTTTGAGGAGGGTTTTGCTAAAAAAATGAAGGTTTTCAGACTTGTGGGCAACTATGCCTGGAGAACCCCTTTCCCAGAGTTCCCTGGGCACTTAAAACCATGCCAATGACAGGAGTTTCTTGAGTGCTCAAACTCAAAATTTGACATGCCATCACTGCAGCAAATGGCATGGGACACATTTGGATATTGCTGGAACCCTATCATGTAAATATTAGATGAAAATAGAATATTTTAAGTATAGAGATTTTATTTATGTGGTGTGTATTTATTTACATTTTTCTTATACCCGCAAGCATGGGGGAACTGGTTAGGGGTCCATGGGCCCACTTAAGCCAGTTTACCAGGAGGGGGGGGTGACCATCCTCCCCAGGGAAGGTGAAACTTTTTTTCATTTATCCTTCAACAAATTAACATTACCCTCCTAGGGCTCAAAATATGTATAAACACAGTTTCAGCACCATGTAAGCATGTTGGGAAATGAACGAAAGGACATTCCCAAAACATTTAGTTAAAAAATCATCCAAAGGTGAAAAATAGCAGCTACTATCAAAATTTGTTCTGATAAGATTCAAACTAACAAGATTTACCCAGAATGTATAAGAATCTTGCAATGAAATGCTGGGCAAATCCCATCTTACCTGGGCAAATTTACTAACATACTTTCTGTACTGAGTGAATTTACCCGGTAAATCTTGGCAAATATACTCCTAAAGCATGGTAGTTGTCGTAAGAGCTCATGCACACACTGCATCGATACTGCAGGTAGATCTAGTAGTAGAATTTAATATTTTAAGACATCTTTTGAACAAACCTGTAGTAGCAAGAAAATACTTAAAATTACATCATAGTTCATTATTTCACTATTAAAGGAGATGTACAGCCAAAGCTTGTTTGGCTGTACTTCTCTTATGGATCACAGGAGTGCAATGCTGTTCATTCTGTACTTCTGTGACCCGATTTCTGCAGGCAGTGTGCTGAATGCCGCTGTCGGTGACGTCACAGAGCTGGTCCAGACTCGGGTAAGATTGCAACAATAAAGTTGGGATTCGCCCACATGCCTGGACTGGCACCCAGCTCATCCTCTCAGCGAGCCGCTGAGAGCCTGAGCCGGCCACTCCTACCCCCTCCACAGCCCAGAGCTCCAGTGAGCGAGAGGGGGAAGGGGGGCAGAGCAAATAACAGTGACAAACAGTTGCCAACTCTCTGCTCAGGGAGCCCTGAGAACCAATCGATTGGTGGTGTTTGATCGCTTGGTTCTCCGTCTTAGAGCTGGCGGGGGACAGATGCAGCATCGGACCGATACTGCATCCACCTAGGTAAGTACGATTCTGAAAAAACAAAAGCGATACTTCTCTTTTAAAGCAGAACTAAACCCATCAATTTAACAGTTTAAAAAAACAGTTACATTCCCGTCACATGTCAGGAATGTAACCATCACATTGGTTCCACTCTCAACTACACTGTCTAGCCATCAAATGGCTGGTGTCATAACTCATCACATATGCAGCATCATGGCAGTTAAAGTTCAAACACAGGTCAAGATGGCAGCTTCCTGTGCTGAAAACAATAGGAGAGTTTAAGTCTTCTTTAAAGTTAGATTATGGGGATATATTTATAAAGCATTGAATGTGATATTCACCAAACATTCATTGCCAGTGTATCTTCTTGGTGCAATTACTGTTATTGATGTAGCAATTATGCTACAGAATTGGGATGTCTAGGCACAGTCAAATGTCAGAAAATGCACTTCTATTTTTCACAAGGTATTCAAGACAAAGGTTAAGTTTTCAGGATTTTGCTAAAACACAATGAGCATTTCTAAATTTTCCCTATAAGAAAACAAATCATCACTTTTTGAGTTTAGGTATATACAATATTATAAAAGCACAATGCCTATTATCCCAATGTAGTATTCATATTTACAATCATGCAGTTCTTAGGATCACATTGACTTGCATACTGTATTAACTAAACCTTAAGAATAACTACAGACAGTGTGCAGTCTGAACAATATGTACTTAGTAAAGGATCGTGCATCCTTAACTCAAAATCCCATTTTCCAGTCTAGTATCATCACAGCTGGATATCAAATTTACAGGCAGCAGGTGACGCCTGACACTTGCAGAGTGAGAATTTAGTACTACGCTACAATAATAATGATATGATTGAGGATCACAGAACCTTTGAGCTGCAGTTATTATTAATAACAGATGTAATAATGATTCAGACGCACTCGAGAGACGGCTCAGTATCTCTCAGACCACTTACTGTCTGATTAAATGATGGCTAATGGGGGTACAGCAAACTATTGAGCTGTCCAGAGGATAATGATAACCAAGCTGGACAGGAAAGACACTAAAACCGATGGCGGTCACAAGCCAAATGCATCTCTTGTATTATGGACTAAAAAGTGGGCAACTATATAACTGCCAGCCTGCACTGCCAGGAAGTACAGAGAACAGCAATTTAATTAGTAATAGATTCAGCATTAAATGCTTACTGTCAGAATCATTTTACACTGGGAAACTTGTGACATTATAACTTAATAGTAATAAACAGAATAAAGCTATAACACAAGTCACCAACATACCTTAGATGTATACAAGGGCGGACTGACAACTCATGGGGCCCCCGGGGCAATAGGAGATTATGGGGCTCCCAGGCTTAGGGATGGCCGCCATGCGGCAGCCATCTTTTTTTGACGCAACATGAATGTGGGCATACCCACTGAGGGGAGGGGCACCAAGCTCGGCGACATGGTGAGTGGCAGGAGAATTAGAGCTGGTGACCCAGTAAATTCACCAGGAGCCTCTCATGGGCATTGCCACCTTAACAGTATCATGGGCCTCTGGGCAAAATACTGCACTGGGACCCCTACCAGGGAGATGATGACCTGCGGCATACATAGTGCACCATGGCGAACAATGGGCATGACCAGTGGGAGAGTCTTAAAAGAGGATTGAACAGAATCTGCATCTGCTGTATACAATGCAAACATACCACAGACCTTGTACCCATAAAATTCTAATTACTGTGTCGCAGCTGATAATCTCTGACACAAATGAATCTCAGTCAAAGGATCATTTGTTTTTAAAATAAATGTTTCCATTATATATGTTTTTTTATGCACAAAAAAAGGATATTTTTGGCTTAATGAGGCAACATTACAGAAGAGCTTGATTAAAACCAGCAACTGTTGAGAAAATGAAAACCTTGGTCAGGTCTATGTACAGTATAATGTACAGAGTACATGGGCCATGAGTAAGTAATAAACAAAACAACATATAGAGTACATAGAGTACAGCAGTCAGGATGAGCGCCACGCTCACATCAGAGTCCTCCCTTACATCAAAGTTTCAACATTCTCCCTATATTTCATAGTCCACAGAGTGCCACACTATGGGAGAGCCCCCAGTGTGTCACCCTACGGCAGAGCCCCCAAGTGTGTCACCCTAAGGCAGAGCCCCCAGTGTGTCACCCTATGGCAGAGCCCCCAATGTGCCACCCTACGGCAGAGCCCCCAGAGTAACAACTTACGGCAGAGCCCCCCATTGTGCCACCCTACAACAGAGCCCCCCAGTGTGCCACCCTATGGCAGAGCCCCCCAGTGTGCCACCCTACGGCAGAGTCCCCCAGTGTGCCACCCTACGGCAGAGCCCCCCAGTGTGCCACCCTACGGCAGAGCCCCCAAGTGTGTCACCCTAAGGCAGAGCCCCCAGTGTGTCACCCTACGGCAGAGCCCCCCAGAGTCCCAGCCTGCGGCAGAGTCCCCCAGAGTGTCACCCTACGGCAGAGCCCCCAGAGTCCCACCCTATGGCAGAGCGTCCAGTGTCACCTTCCATCAGTGTTCCCTTACACACACCTTTGCATCTTGGTGCTTGGTTGTGGTAGGCAGCTGGCGGAAAAAGGCTTTTAAACAAAATCCACTTGTTGCAGGCTCTGAACTGCGCAGGTGAGTCGTAGAGCCAGCAAAATAGTGAACTGCTGTGGTTGGCCTCAGATCTGGCAGTGGGGCATGTGAATAAAAGCCATGCTTGATGTGTGCCATGATATCACCGCACAGGCATGCACCCAGACCTGCTCTGTTGCCTGATACGAGGCCGGGCTCAGCAGAGCACTATTCAGATGGCCCTAAATGGCAACAAGTGGATTTTTCACGGGCATGGGATTGTTAGAGCGACTTCTATTGAGCAGTAGTGGGCACACATTGATCATACAGTATACACCAGTGGCAGCTCAAATTTTTTTGGGGGAGGCGCAAACAAAATGGGAAAAATGCTGAAAAATACTGGGGAAAAAAACATCAATTGCAGCCCCACTGTGCCCCATCAAATGCAGCCACTGTGCCCCATCAAATGCAGCCACTGTGCCCCATCAAATGCAGCCACTGTGCCCATCAAATGCAGCCACTGAGCCCCATCAAATGCAGCCACTGTGCCCCGTCAAATGCAGCCACTGTGCCCCATCAAATGCAGCCACTGTATCCATCAAATGCAGCCACTGTATCCATCAAATGCAGCCACTGTATCCATCAAATTCAGCCACTGTACCCATCAAATGCTGCCACTGTGCCCATCAAATGCAGCCACTGTGCCATCAAATGCAGCCACTGTGACCCCCCCGGCGGCATTTAACCAGCACCCACGCCCGTTGTCTGACCAGCACTTACCCCATCTTGGTGGCGTGTCAGGCAGTGGTGAGATGTGGGGCGGGCAGCGGCAAGCTATGGGTCAGGTGGCGGTGAGCTGTTTTCTCCATGCGTACTCCCTGCGTCTTTTCTTTTCTCCTGCTAGGCGTTCAATAGGAGCGCCTGTCCTTTCAGCCAATCGCGTGGTGGGTATAAGACCCACACTTACTGATTGGCAGAGAGGCAGTTCAGTGTTAGAAAAGCAAATATTAATTTGCTTTTCTAACACAACTGTATGGGTTTCGAGCACTCTGTGCTCTGAGGCCACCTTATTTTGAAGCCTATTAGAGCCTATGGCTCTAATCAGGTGCTTAAAAAAACCACCCCCGCCGCTGTAATTCAGGCGCCCGGTGTCCTAAAAGGAGCCGGATGCCTGAATAGGGGGCGGCCGCAGTGGACATGGATAGATTTATGCTATGCATGAATCTATCCATTCTACATATAGGCGGTGGCGTGATAGAGGGGGCGGCACACAATTGCACAGTATACATACATAGTATACATATATATACACACACCAGCACTTTTCACCCAAAAATCACCCTGATAGAACACACTGCTGCTGCCCCCTGACATACTGGGACTTGTAGTGCCCTGCAAGCTCACAGACATTGGATGTGGTAATACTGTACAAGAGAGGAGACTGCGTCTGTGTACTGGTGGGCAGGTGATGAGTAGAGAGGTGTAGCAGAGATTATATAAGTTTAGCACATCCTTCCCCCAGAAGCATGGCACTTCTTGCACACAGAACATCGATCTAACAGCAGCCCTGCTAGAGGTAACACAGCCTTGCCCCTCCTCACCAGGGTAAGCATTGATAAGAATACATTTAGTTCAGCTCAGCCAGCTTACCTTCTATCAGGCAGCAGTCCGTACCCACACTGCAGGCTGTCCCCTCTTCTTTTTCCTCTCCTCCACCTGTCGACATCTCCTGCTCCTGTGTCATAAAAGCCGCGCTGGAGAAGGGGCCGTGTACACTGTGCTCCCATTGGCTGAGGAGGCAGTGGAGAGGTGGGGCAGCTACAATCTCGAGATTTGTATAGCAAAATGATGTTGGTAGTGGCCATTTCAGGTACAGATGTAAAAATACACAGATTTTTATAAACTGTCCCTGCTTTTGCTGAGGCTGGCAGCCCTGATGGGGCCCCTAGTGGCGGTGGGGCCCTCGGTCAGTGCTCGAGTGCCCGAATCGTCAGTCCGTCCCTGGATGTATATGTTATTATTCAATTGAAAGTCGATGTAAACTTACAGTAATCACCAAAATCTCATATAATCCTTAAAGTGGTTTTAAACCCTTACAAATACCCAGTGAAGTAACTGGCCCCAGGTAATACACAGAGATTAAACAAATCCTCCTACATAAGTTGTACATGTTTATCTACAGTCATCTTTTCCCTACATCCATTCAAAGTGCAGAATTTACACAGGATTTCACTGCTCTGAAAAGCAGGGGGTGGAGAGCTGAGGTTACATCAGTGAGAAGAGCTCTGAGAGCTGACTGGCAAGAAGGGACACACCCCCTTTACACAGCACACAGGAACAGAGTTGAGGCTGTCAATCAGCTGGAGCTCCCTCCCCTGTCACCTTTTTTCTCTTGGTGTCAGGAAAGAAGTCACACAGGCTGATAGCAGTAGAAGGAAGCAGCAGACAGAAATGACACTTAAAGCTCTGGATTGAGACAAGTACACACTATAGAGGGATATGCTTTGTTCATATTTCATGTCTGAGCTTTAAAACCACTTTAACACAGTAATGCAAATTCAAATTCATCCTTAAACTTTTTAAAACTACAGCCTTCAATAAAGTAATACCTGGTGATCCTGCCACGAAGGTCCTAGTATAATGTGTCCATATTGTGTCCCTGTCCCCAATTGTATTCCTGTAAGCGTAAGACTATAAGCAGCTATGCCAATGCTTATCAACAAGGCATGTTTCCAACTTTCCACCAGAAATCAACCCTGAATAATGAAATGCAATGCATGCTTGTAAATGTGAGGTAACTGCAAAGAGGTTGGGGAAGATCAGCAGCACTGAGATGCAAAAAAGTATTAAAACATTATCAATGTCTATGATATGCTGTGCTTAAAGGAGAACTCAATTTTTGTAAAAAAAAAAAAAAAAACAACATATAAAATTGATACTCAAGCCAATATACAATTTAATGTTATTAAAAATTATCTTACTGTTTTAATCTGAAGTCACTGTAATTTGCTAAAAATGCTAAAAAAATGTCAATGCAATATGGCAATCTGGGGGCAATCTGTACACGGCTGGTGATTGGCTCATTGATTTTCTTAGACATCTGTGCTAAGATAGGCAAATCCTACAATGGGAATTTCATTTTTGGTATATACTTACTGAGGGTGTACTGCTTCTAGGGTGATTCAAACACTGCAGCTTTTCTCCTTAAAGAGGTGTTCCGGCCCACCACGAAAAATTGATCACTTAAAAATACACAATTTGCTTGACCCAAAGCATCGTGGCTTTACTGGGGGGCAGATCATGTCAGACTAATCTGATTGCATTTTTTGGCTTTATCACTAATGTTTAGCACCAAGGTGGCCTATCTCGCTTTCAGCAAAGCATTTGATATAGTTCCACAAAATCTAAAGTTGATCTAAAAAAAAGTTGTACAAGCTAAGACTAAACCCTTGGGAGGTTCAGTTGGGAGGTTCAGTAGATATGCAGTTATCTAAAGCATAGATACCTGAGTGTGGTTGTGTGTTCATTCAGAACACAGACCTGTCACTAGTAGTGTACCATAGGGCTCTATACTACTGTAGATCCTGTTCTAATTAACTGCTTGCCAACCGCCTCACTTAGAAGTATGGTGACAAAGTGGCCTCTTGCATGATTCTATATCTGACACGTGATCCAGAACTTTTGGGTAGGAGGTGCGCTCGCCATAAGTCACTGATCACCGCCATTACTAGTATAAAACAAAATAACTAAAATTTCCAGTATATACAGTATATCATAGTTTGCTGACATTATAACTTTCATGCAACCCAATTATTATATGCTTACAGAAATTGTTTTTACAAAAGATATGTAGCAGAATAAATTTTGGCCTAAATGTATGAAGAAATGTATTTATTTTTTAATTTATTTCAGGTACGTATATAGCATTGTCAATTTACGCAGCTCTTTACATATACATTGTACATTCACATCAGTCCCTACCCTCAAGGAGCTTACAATCTAAGGACTCTAACTCACATTCATACATACACATACAAGATCTAATTGGCCTACTGGTGTGTCTTTGGGGTGAGGGGGGGGGGGCCTGGGGTGTCTGGGGGGGCCCTTGTGGGCATGGGGGGAGCATGCAGGCTCCAGGCAGGTGGTGTCGTGGTTGGGATTCGAGCCAGTGGCCCTTTTGCTGCTAGGCGAAGGTGCTATCCACTACACCACTCTGATCCCCGCCTTTGGTCTCCGTGACTGTACTCTTCGCTGGTTCTCTTCCTACTTATCCAACTGCACCTAGCTTTTCTTAGAACTCTACTTCCTCCTCTCCTCTTCCTTTTTCTGTTGGGGTCCCCCAAGGTTCTGTTCTTGGACCTCTCCTATTTTCAATCCACACCTCCTCCCTGGGTCAGCTGATAGCCTCCCGTGGCTTCCAATACCACCTCTATGCTGATGACACCAAAATCTATATCTCTACACCTCAACTCACTTCCTCTGTCTCCTCACGTCTCTAATTTACTAACAGATATATCAGTCTGGATGTCACACCACTTCCTCAAACTCAATCTATCCAAAACCGAACTTATAATTCTTCCTTCCCCATGTGCTCCTTCCCCTGATCTCTCTGTCAAAATCAATGGCAGAACTATAAGCCCATCCCCGCATGCCAAGGTTCTAGGTGTAGTCCTGGACTCTAAACTCTCCTTTAAGTCCCATGTTCAATCACTGTCCAAATGAGATTTTTTAAATTTTTTTATTGCATATGTTTTATCTCAGAAAGTAAGAAATATTGTATTTTTTCAAAAAAAGCCTAAAGGGTGCTGAGGTAAAAAAAGTCACCTCCTTGTCATATTCATGGCTACAACAAAAGAAGGATTGGAACCCAGATAGGTTCAGAGCCCTGTGAGAATCTGCTTTATCTCAGAAGAGCAAAGGACTAAAGCATGTATTTCAGTCCATAATTGCTCACTCAGCACGCGCACTCAAGAAATCTCATATAAAATTCTTACACATTGGTATGCAACTCAGGCTAAACTCAAAACATGACTAGATAACGGGACTATGTTCCACATTTGGTGGGAATGCCCCTTAATTGCCCAATATTGGGGATGAATCTGAGACTTAATTACCTACATTACAGTGTGAAGATATGAAATATAGGAACCATATCTTCTTATGTATCCAGAGTTCCTCTTCAACATAAGACTGTATTTTTGATAGTTCTTATTGTACTTGTTTTTCTGTAGAAATGTTTCTGAATTCTTTTGGTATTGCAACACATGTGGCTGACCAGTTGACATTAAAATGTTCTGCCAATGATATGACACAATTCTTGGAAAAGATGTGATATGGAAAGATATTGACATAGAAAGTCCCTGTTTAAAAGCCAAATTAACTTCTTCCAAATAATTATTATTTCTTTCTGTCAAGTTATTTTGACAGAAAGAAAGAATAATTATTTGGAAGAAGTTAATTTGGCTTTTAAACAGGGACTTTCTATGTCAATATCTTTCCATATCACATCTTTTCCGAGAATTATGTCATATCATTGGCAGAACATTTTAATGTCAACTGGTCAGCCACATGTGTTGCAATACCAAAAGAATTCAGTAACATTTCTACAGAAAAACAAGTACAATAAGAACTATCAAAAATACAGTCTTATGTTGAAGAGGAACTCTGGATACATAAGAAGATATGGTTCCTATATTTCCTATATTTCATATCTTCACAGCCCTTCCTGTGTTTAGAATTCTTTCGGTATCCCTTTTAAGCTTCTTCTGTGTCTTTAGGTTGATCTCCAGGTATACGGACTCGAGACCTTAAGGGCTCAGAAGAACCAATATTAGTACCAGCATGTGAGATTATTTTCAAACAACATTTGCATAACATAGGTGCACATTTAACTATTAGGATTATGAGGACTATAATTCCTACAATGTATAAAATACCATGCAAAATTCCAGAAAACCATCCTGCAATACCAGAAAACCAGTTGAGAGGATTGAGCCAGGAAAGCCAGCTTTCCCAGCTTCCTTCGACCCAAGCAGTTTCGTTATGTTCTTTGCGAAATTTAACCTTCATTTGTTGTACCTTTTCTACATGCGAAATGATGGCATCTTCAGTCTTCGTATCATTTCCGATGTAGTTACAACAAGTAGTTCCCACTATGGCGCATATTCCTCCTTGACTGGCCGTGAGATAATCCAGCACCAGCCGGTGCTGCAAAACCTCTTTTTTGATCATCTTTAATTCTATAGCAAGGGCTATAAAGTTTCTATCATACAAGGCAGTAATGTTATCCATTAGGTCTGCCAAATCAATGAGGAAACTGAAAGCCTTTTTAATACAACATCTATTTACCCAAGGAATAGAAAACAATGGTTCAATCTCTCTGTCATGTGACTCAATACTTGTGAAGTTACCATCTGACTTAGGGTAAAATGTAGGCCTGACAGGAGAATCACCATCTTTCTCATTAATCTCGGAGTCTTCTTCTTCCTCTTTTCCTCCTGTGATTTCATCTTTTCCTGGAACCGACTGATCAGTGAGATCCCTTTTAACAAGGTGCACTAAGTCTTTTTTAAGAAAGTGTATAGGTATTTTGTGGTGCTGTGTTTCTTGAAAGTCATTGTCCTCCATATACCAAGTAGCACAAGCTTTATTGAAATTATATCCTTGTAGGCACATCAATAGCTTCATATTATTCTGCCGGGAATGTTGACGATATGTGTAATCATGTAATTCCTGATATCTGTCAGTACTCCACACAACATCCTTACCATCAAACCAATACTTGATATCGGTATTATCCATGCAGTTGGAGTTTCCAATCAATCGGGTAGTATCCTGGTAACCCTGGGAAAGCAATTCAGGTGGTCCGCGTAAAGTTAATGCAGACAGCTGGTTTTCTCAATGGAGAATTTGTGAACAGTATAAGTGAAATAGCTCTGTCAATCATTGTTCTAGTGACTTCACCAAAGTGTGCACTTTCCTCTATTTCAGCTAAAGTGCTAGGTATTCATAACAAAGATATAGTCTTATGAGAGAGAAATAGGTGCATGTGTGCATATCCAGCAATTAGTAATATTCAGTTTCTTGGCAGCTTGCAGGTGCATAGCTACAAAAGAGTTATGGAAAGGCTCTGCCAGCTTGGCATCATATTCATGTGCGGCTTCCCTCCATACTCTTAGATCAGCATCTGAAACTGGTTCACGTTGTGACATTTCTTCCATTACAGTAGCATTAAAAAGAAAAGTGTCTTGTATCTTACCCTTTTCTTCCTTGTATGTCCATTCATATGCCATGACTGTAATCCATACCACCACACCACTGCAGAGGATAACACTCCAGAGCTTCTCATTTATCTTAGGCCCTAGGAGATTCATTCTGCAGTTTTCTTGCTCGCGCACGAGTCAGTGGAGGAGACCTGGAAGGTAAAGGTACAGAACAATTCTTGCCAGCAGCAGACCAGCTTATATTCTCCTTTGGAACCACAGACTTCTTACAGTGTGAACCATGCACCCAATACTCATAGTCTTACATCTTCACTGCAGTAGGAGACACAAGAATGACCTGAAATGGTCCTTTCCACTTAGGGGACAAAGTAGTCCGGGGTGTGTGATTCTTGATATACACCCAATCTCCTGCCTTTAGTCCATGAGTTCCTTCACTTGTGTCCACAGGTTGTCCTGCTTTGGCTCTGGAAAAAGTATCAGAAAACACATTTGCCAATTTGCGAACATATTCTATCATGGAGTCTTGACCATTTATTAAAGTCACTGTCTCGGGCTGCACAAGAGATGAATGTAGTCTTTTAGGCGGTCGCCCAAATAATATGTCAAAAGGTGACAGTCCATGCTTCTCTTTAGGGGTAGTCCTAATGGTTGCCAAGGCTATAGGTAACGCTTCTACCCATGTGCTTTGTCCATTAGCAGTTATTTTGGCCAAATACCTCTTCAAAGTCTGATTGTTGCGTTCCACCAGGCCACTAGCCTGAGGTCTGTAAGGAGCATGCAATTGCTATTTCATACCCAAAATGTTCACTACTTCTGCCATGAGTTTATTATCAAAATGTGTCCCTCTATCTGAGGAAATTATTGACCCTATACCAAACCTTGGGATCAACTCCCTCGTCAAACATTTTACCACAGTTCTGGCATCATTTTTGGATGTGGGCCAAGCCTCTGGCCAGTTCAAAAATTGATCAATGCAAACCAAAAGATACTTAAATCGACCACAAGGGGGCATATCTGAGAAGTCAATTTGCACAATTTGAAATGGCTCCTCAGTACGCGGAATATGCTCCATGGGAGTGGGCACTGACTTTCCTATGTTATGCATTTGACATATAGAACATTCAGTAACCTGTTTAGCAGCATATGCAGAAAAACCTGGAGCCCACCAATCTCTGGCTACCACCCGACACATCCCTCCTGTTGAGACATGGCAAGGCTCATGGCTCAAAGCAAACAAAGAAGGAAACAAAGTCGGAGGAGCAACCAGTCTGTTTTTTAATCTCTATATATCATCTGTCCCACAAACAGCTCCCTTTGTAATCCAAGGGGATGTATGAGGCGAGCTTGCCTGCAGGGCTGATAGAATCTCCAGATCCACTTGAAGATCTGTGAGCAGGAATGTTGGAAGCGCTGTAGTTGGCTCATAAGAATGTATAGCATCTTTAGCATACCTATCAGCCAAAGCATTCCCAAGTGATATACTATCATCTGTTGTAGTATGTGCTTTACATTTAATTACTGCAACTTTAAAAGGCAGTTGGATCGCTGCCTATAATCTAACAATTACCTCTTTATGTTGTATAGGAGTTCCTGCTGCTGTCGGATAACCCCTCTCTTGCCAGAGTTGTGCAAAACTATGCACTATGCCTACAGCAAAGGCTGAGTCACTATAAATATTTACAATAGCCCCTTCTGCTTGGGGTTAATAAATTGCTGGCATAAGGAGCAAATCTAAAGTTTCCCTTTACTTCAAGTATGTTTTACACCCATTCCTTAAGTGATTAAAACTATAGTTACTCCTATATTTATTACTATACCTCGGTCTAGCAGACTGCAAGGGGAGTATGGCGATAAAACAAAAGAACATTTATGACACTGACCTCCCATTCTTATCTATAGAGGTTCAGTAACTTTAGCAGTAATTACATCATTAGTTACCCCGACCAAAATTACCTGCTGATTCGAAGTGGAAACATTGGCATCACATATATTTAACAAACTCTTTGAATCGCCTTTATCTATTAAACACAGAATAGATAAACCATTAACTGACACATCAATCATTGGTTCTGTATTTTGGTCCAAATTCAAGACAGCAAATTCAGGGAAGGAATGAAATTTTCATTATAATCAAATCACCATACTCCACTATCTGCTAAACCCGAGCCCCCACTCTTGGGGCATTTCTAACATACATCTTAGTTCTACTAGACTTAGCTCATTTTTCCCTTCTAATTTGAACAGCTAACACCTATACCTTAATACTTTCCATATGCAATGCTGCTTTTCCCGGTACAGGAACTTGCTGTACATTCATTATTATTTATTTTTATCTCTATCCTTATTAATCTATCAGATTTTGTAAAATTCAATAGTCATTAGTTTTAGCGAAAGTTTCTTTTTCCTGCTTTTATAGGTTTGGGAACTGGATAGATAGGAGTGTTAGCAGAACTCCTACAAGGAGTAAGAACACCCTCCTGCAGTAACTCCTCTATTACTGACTTAATACCTTCAACTGATTCAGGATATAAGGGGTATTGAGGTAGTCTAGGTACTGGTAGTGTAGAGTCTCTATTTAACTGCACAGGGGCAACTTTCATGAGGTCAGGAGTGTTTGCTCTTGTTACCCATATGGAAGGGTAAATTTTTTGTTTGGCCTGTTCTGAAATTCCTCCCTTCATATCAGCTACTAATAAAGGCATGAACAACAGATCAGTTGCTTCCTCTTTTAACCTATGCGGTATGTCAATGACAGTTTTACCCGGAGATAAAGCAATGGTTACCCCTATTTTAGAAAGTAAATCTCGTCCTAATAAATTACCGGGGGAATGTGGAGACAATACAATTGAGTGTTCTGTTGGATGCTCTCCCAATGTCACCGGTATAGATTGTGTAACCCCTGCTGAGATTATATTATTACTTACTCCAACCAAAGAAACCCTTTCATTGGAGAGTGGTAAGTTGGGGTCAAAGACATTGAAAAGGGACCGTGAAGCCCCTGTGTCTATGAGACCACACAAATCAATAACGTTTACATTTATTTCAACCATTGGCTCATCAACAGAATCAACTTCAATTACCGCTAAAGCTTGATAAAATGGGTCATCTATATTGTCACCACATCCCACCTCATCCTAGCGCCCCTTACAGTCCCTGGCCATATGCCCACTCAATCCGCAATTGAAGCAAGTGGGGAAGGCACGAGGCTGATGGGTCAGGAGCCTTACTCTATTTGGGATGATTTGTTGGTACCAGGACTGAATTCTAGGGTTTATGCGTTGTCCCTCATTTTGTCTCCAATTGCCACGCTTTTGCCGTGGAGCCCCATAATTAGAGATATATACCACTCCCGAAGATGGGTAAGGGGGGGCCGCTACCGGTACACCCTGAGGTGTTACCTGTACTGTAGATACTGGTACCCCCTTAGGTTCAGGGACTTTCTCTTTAACCTCTGGTAGTTGTATATTCATCATTTTTGTTTTCTCCTTTTTTTCTACCTTGTCTTTCCTTTTTTTTTTTTTTTTGTAACACTTCGTAAGCTATTTGAGCAATCTCAACTAACTCAGGGGCAGGTTTCTTTCTCCATCCCACTGTACGAAACTCTATTTCTTCCGTAATCTCAGGCAACATTCCATCCACCAATAGATTCACCAACTCTGGTCGCTTCATATCACTTTCATCATCTGGAATCCAATCACTATGCTTCTGAATAGCATCCTTGAATCTATTCCAGTAATCTAACACATGCTCCCCTTTCTTGTGTACAACATCCATTAATGCTCGCATATCTTGCAAATACATTCCATACATACACATACTTTTCTAGCAAAGCACAATCAATCAAGATCCACATATCAATATATGTAGCTTGTTGCGTTTTCTCTATCTACATCAACTTTTTATACCATTTCTTTGGACATTTTTCTAAGTTGGGCAGATCAGCCATAATTGCCCTAATTTCATTAGGTTTCCAGGGGACATAAACTTTTCCTATTCTTGCGGTATAATTACCCTGGTCATCTTCCTCCCCCAGTAAAGCCACCTCTCTCAAGGGCATTTGTCCAAATGGTTCTAATTTGGATTTAAAATACTCTTTTATCCTTAGTCTATCTTCTAGGGTACGCTGGGGTAGTAATCCCATCCGCTTCACCTGTTGCCTAGTTAATACAGGTGAGGCATGATCTCTAGAACTCCTTGTTGGAGGAGTACTAGTATCAGTTTTACTCAATTTATTAAATCTTGCTAAGGCATCTGCTCTTGCTGGAGTATACTGCCACAGTTCCCCATCTTTTTCAAATGTCATTGTATTATCTACATCATAGAATGATTTTTCTCTACGGTAATGTGGGGAATACTGTTTATTAACAAGTTTACCTATGTGTCTATACTGTGGAGTTTCTATCATAATACCTGGAGTGGTCTGCTGATAATCAGACGCCTCTCCTCTATCCCCATCAGCTGGCTCCCCTCCTGCAGTCTGCACTTGCTGGATACCTGGCGCAGATGCTCCTAACCATTCCGTTCTTATCCTATCAAAAGGGGAAGCCCAAGCATTGGGTATTACATCCTCATCTTCTCCAAGCACATTTTATAGGGGGGTGGTTTTATATCCTTCCTAGATAATTCTTCCCAGGATGCTAAACATTCAATCCCCCCCCACAATCAGACCTTTTAAAAAACAAATTAAACAATGCATCAATTGTAGGCGTATCCAGAGACCCTTCTGGCAGCCACCATTTAGATGGGTCCCTTTTATACTCCTTTTTTGTTAGTTTACACCATTTTACATGATGTTTCAGGGCATCTGGGTCTCCACTCACCATCATTTTGATGATAGGAGCACTTGGTTGTAATTTAATAATACCTAGCCCTGTTGTTTTTGCTATTTTCAATAACTTTTTTGCCCTATCTTTTGTTAACCCAAATGTATTCATGACAGGCAAAACATTTTCTTCAAGCAAATTTCCCATATTTATCACAATTTCTCATTAATCTCTTCAGAAATGACAATAATTCGGAACTCCGGAACTAAGAGCTCCACCGTTTATCTTTATGGCTGTGTACCAGCAGCCCAGTACATAAGTTGAGATATCTCACTCGTTCTACTCTCAGAAGGACGTCTCCTTTCTGAGTGGCAATAGGCTAGTCCCTATCTAGACTCCCTATTCCAGAGAACACACAGCAGGTCATTCGCCTCATTTGTGGCTATCCGCTGAAGGCAATATCTATCCGCCTTAGGACCACAAACGCTCAAAGAACATACAAAAAAAAACATACACAAAAAACAACAACACCACCACCAACTTCTATTCACTCTTTAGAAATTGTGGTACCTGCACTTATACATCCCTTCATAAAATATATATATACATTGTCATTTCTGGAGACAAGGAGAAAAAGGCAAGCGCTTAAAATGATCATTCCTTAGCATGCTTTAAGTTATAATAGGTACCTTTAACATTCTCAGCAATCATGCAGAGACAAAATGCAGGCAAAATCAAAAAGGAAACGTGTTACCTTCTGTGGCTGCACTCCCCCAACCGGTCCCTCAACACCGCACAGAAAAGACAGTATTTATAATGAGAAAATAAAAGTTTTCTCACCTGAGGCCTCTTTGCTGCTGTCTGTCCTGGAGAGGGTGGAGAGCCGGTGGTGGAGATGCAGACAAGAAGACACGAATCAGGGGTCACCATTGCAGAAACAAAAATCTGTCTTACCCCATCATGTTGCCTCCTCTATATTAATTCACGTGCTCTGAAAAAATATAAGCACTTCCTAACCAAGCATTTGCTTAATGTGGCTAAATCACTAATTCCTGTGCATTGGAAATCCACATATGTTGCAACCATTAAAGATTGGCTTGAGAGGGTTGGTGCTATCGCATCTGAGGCCACATCTCTATTCCACAAAAGGTGGGCTGCTTGGTTTACATACTCTTATGAATATCCTGTAATGCTGAACGGTCGATGTTACCTTTATCTTTTCCACAAGAATGGCTATGAAGAAAATGGTGTGGGGAACATTTAGAAACTATATGCTTTATAAGTACCTTTTAATTGCATTCTTTTACTGGGAGAACAACCCTATTCCATGTATTCATTTCTTAACTTTACCTACCCCCTTGGATGCTTTACCCCCCCCCCTGTTATCCTTGTCGCTAGCTATCATACCTTTTTTTGGGGGAGTCCCCCTTCCTTCCTCTCTTATTAAACTTGATCTTGAGATAAGATACAGCTGTAGATGTTAAAGGGTGAAAAAAACATGAAACCTTATTGAGATATACCGCACTAGTTTTGATACTTAGGCAACTGAATGCTTTGTTTCTGCTTGGATGCATATTGATTACTGGCTAATGGCATGGTCTGTTTCTTTGTCTTTAACTGTTTTGCTTAGCCATAATGTAATCCTGAACTTATACTAGTACATGTGGTAGGTTGAACCAATGTTTGGTATGTAAGCTCTCTAAACATCAATGGCTGCCACCTGGGTTTGAAGAAAGCAAAAGAAGCATGCTTGACTCCTCATTTTCTCTGCTGCTCCCTTTATTAGAAAGATTCTGTCTATACCCATCGATCGTGATCTACCTGTTGACTGAAGGCAGATGACAGGCAATTCACAATCCAGTCCCCATCCCGCTGACCCACAAGTGCTCCTCTCCCCGCATCCCTGATTGGCAAACAGCGTAGATAAGCACTGAAACTGAAAAGCATAGGCAGAGGCATTCCCCACCCTGCAGCACACCCCTTTAATGTGCTGCTGCGGGGTTGGGAATGCCTCTGCCGCTTAGGATTTACAAGCAGCATGTTCAGGCTCACATCCAACTGACTGCTGATCCTTCAGAGCTGTGCCATAAACAGAAACTCCCGTGCAGGAATGACATCATCGCCGGCTTGGCCAATCAGATAGCTGTTGCCCACGAACCTGGAAAGAAGATTGGGTGAAGATGGAATCGCCTTCAGTGGTGACAGCACACCACTGGAGGGCTTCATTTTAAGGTAAACCTTTCATAATGTGCTAGTATGCGATGCCCGGGCCCGGTTGTAAAAAAAAAAATTGGATGCGGTTTACTACTGCTTTAAGGGTATAATTGAGTGCATGATAACATTTGATTACTATAACTCCCAAATCATATTTGACTTTTGCATCAAGACAAGCTTTGGAACATGGTTGGTGTCTGGTCCAGTAATGGATGGATTTAGTACAGGGTTTCATGGACTCCGTTGAACACATAGACATGTCTCAATTGTTGAAGGGCTCTGGTGGTTGGTGGAAACTGAGACGCTAGTCAAGTTAAAGCAGAACCCGGGGTTAAGTAAGTATATTTTTTTACTTTTTTCCTCACTGTTGTTTTTACACTTTGGTATGGGTAAGGGGTCCTTATATATAATCTGACTTTTTCTTTTAGTGCAAGGTCAACTTTACAGTGAACATTTAATATAATTAGAATTCATGGACTAAAAACTGACAGGGAGAACATACATAGAATTTTGGCAACATGCTAAATGAGCCCTGAGATAAATAAATAATAGTAATAAACCTACTTTTACGATTTTTTCTATCTGACTCTAATCAGTCTCATAATAAATCCTATGAACTTATAAATCATTTTAGCATATGTTATGAGAGGACTCATCTGGGAATCATCTGTTTCTTGTGGCTTTTTAGATATGTCAGAACACCAGCCTCCCTCAGGCTATGAGCAGACTCATAAGGCTTCAAAGAGAGGAGAGGTTACACTGCATCCTGACTAACCGAAAGGCACACAGAAACATACTGTGATTCCATCACAAGCTACAGAAGCAAACTCCTATCCCACTGCTCCCTGCTTCTCTGATGGTATTAGACTTGCAAATGTTAAAGTACTTAGAAACTAGCGATTTGATAATTTTACCAGACATTACCATATATTTTTTAATAATCTAATTTGTCACGTGTGTTTTGCTTAAAAATGGACTGCATTATTTACTCCATACAAACAGCTAAATACCCAGACAGGAGCTGTTTTCGTCAGACAAAGAATTATAATTTTGACAAGCAAGTCCTGAAATTTCGACAACCCGGCCAGGAATCACAGATTGGGTAGTAACTTCACTTTACACTTCAGTAAATTTACAAGTCCCTATCCCCCTCCTGTGATTGGACAATGAAGGAGCAGCAACAGACTGATAAGGTCACCTATCACCTCTTTCCCTTTGCCAGCATATTTTGTGGGCAACTGTCAAAGAGGTTACCTGGTTGGGCGCCGATGCGTGCCGGGGCGAGTTGGTGCGCGTGTTCCTGTGCGTGCTGGGGCGCGTGTTCCTGGGGGCACCGGTGTGTCTAGTCTGGCCGGCCACGGTGCGCAGGGTGGCGTCCGGGCGCGCGCGCATATGCGCATTCGCGCGCGACCGCATATGGGCGTTACTGCAGGCGTGCCTGGTGGTGCTGGCATGCACGCCGGTGTTCGGGGTCGCGCTCGGGCGGGTGCGCGGGCGTTTGCCGCCAATCGGCGCGAGCATGAGCGCGGCGTTTGGAGCCAATCGGCCTATTTAGGTCTGCCTCAATCCCTGATTGGTATTGCCTGATCAACAGCTCTGTGCCAAAGTTCAGTGATCCTCTCTGTGTTCCGTATCTCTGAAGTTCTGACCTATTACGACCCGGCTTGCCTTTTGGACCTCCCTGATTGCTGCCTTAACCCGACCCCGGCTTGTTTGACCCCGCTTTTGCCTGCTCCTTTTGTACTTCTGCTGCCAGCCCATTGCCGACCTCTGCCTGTGTGGGACCAGCCTAGTAAGCTCCTGCTCAGCATCAGTTCCAGTGTTCCTGAGTTCTACCTGCTGTGAGAAAGACCATCTATCTCCAGGATCCATATACCAGGCCCTCATACCACTCCGTACTCGCGGGCTTCCTGTCTGCTCTATCAGGGGCCCCGAGTCGTATACGTAAGGGAGCCTACCCTCTGCCCAAGCGGACTCACCTGTCTAGTAAGTGTGGAACCTGACAGTAACTGTGCTTGCAGCAGAACCTTATTGTCTCACAGTGCTGACTCTCCCTCTTCCCTAGGCCTCATTCACATGGGACATACACTACATAGTTGTACGCTTGTCGAGGACTGTATTTACCCACACGGGGATGCACAGGTGTTCTGTGCACCCTTGTGTAGGCTGCCCCATTGCTGTAAATTTGGACACAGAAGCTGCACAGACACAACCACTGTTCCCAATGTGAAATCAATGTGGGTGTTAGTGAATGGCACTAAAACTTCCTGGACAGCAATAGAACTGCGTGCATGGGGATGCATGAAATGCTTGTTTATCCCCATGCAGGTAAACTTGGATCCTCACAGGCATATGGTTATGTACACCTCTTGTGAACGAAGCCTTACAGGATAACGAGGGCTGAAAGCAAAACAGATTTAGGTACAGTACTTACATTGTATAGTATGTGTCACCAGCGCAAAACTAACCATGTAAAAGATGAGTAAAGAAAATATAAATCCCTTATGTGTGGTTTGCCGCCACTGAAATTAACTTCCCTAAATTAAAGTGAAAGTGTAAATAAAAAAAAAAATATATATATAGCTGCGCTAACCCATAAGCAAATGTTAAGTGCTCAAATCAACACGTTACACAAATACAATTAGAACAATATATTGGTTAATACATTTTCTAAACATTTGAAAATCCAACACCACTGTGATATGTGCCAGAAACCTAATTTATATAATCACAATAAAAAGTCCTTTAGAAGAAATATCTCTGTGCCACTAGTGATATCTTGCATATGGTTATGTTGTATGGTGATTCCGATTCACTCAAATCAAACGTAATTGTTCCACCATCTTCCAAAATTCTCACTCACCAGATAGCTTTATGGTATGAGCCCGATCAATACATTGGTCTTTTTGTCCCCTATTTTCTGTTACTCCTGTTTCACCAGACTGGTACAGCAATAGTCTTCCCTGTTCTCTATTGGCCACACCAAACTCCCCTCTCATGTACTCATGTAATCAAATAAATAGCAATCATTGTGCAACTTCCCAAAAATGTACTCGATTAATAAAATCCAATATACCGGTAGGTTGCGCTCACATTTTGAAGTGCCATTGGACTGACACTAAGTCTATCCAGCAATCGCCCAGCCTGTTCATCCTAGGGAGCCGGCGTGCAGTCCAAGCCTCGATTTAGATGTGGGTCAGGGCTGGATATGGCATCAGCATTGCTCCACTAGCCTCAATGTGTTTCACATTAATTATGCATCATCAGGAAGCTAGGGTCGCCATCTTGGTTATGGTATTTATGCATCCCATGGACTAGAAGTATGTTTTCCGCCATTTTTAATATTATCTCTTTCCATCTATTGCCTGCCCTTCCCAAACATCACCCCTTGCCTATTTATTACCATGGACTTGAAGTCACCCTCTGGTAAACTTAATTTTATCTTCAACCTATTTCCCTCATAATTTAATTAGAAAATTAGAAAATTTGAATAATGCTAGATGAAAAAATAAAAAATAGAACAAAATTGTATAGATTAAAATATATAAAACAAAAATAAAAATAAACATAAAAAAATATTTATTGAAATACAAAAAATAATGAAAAGGGAAAGTAAATATAGAAATAACAATAAGAATAAAAATAAAATAATACAAATGAAAATAAAATTAAAAATGAAAATATGAAAAATAAATAATACTAGAAAAATAGAAAATTATAAAAAACAAAAATAAAAATAAATACATTAAAATAAAAATGAAACACTACGAAAGGAATTTGTGTACATAGGGAAGCTTAGATTAGGAAAATGTAATTGAAGATAGTTTGTTATTTCTATGTCCATTGTATTATTTTAGAAGGATTTTAGGAGTCAATCAATAGGGAGGCTTCATCTCAGGTATTCGCCTGGTTTGATTATATTACCCACTAGAAGTGCTTCTCCCCTATTTTATGGAAAAATAGGAGCGTTTAGTCCAATTTTTTTTTCTTTACCACCAGTGCCCAGGCTATGTGCATGGTCTGGTTTTACATTTTTTTGTAGGGTTAAGGTTAAGGTTAGTTGTGGTGTGGGCTCTCTATTTTTCTTTCAATTGTATCAAGTTTCTCGGGCCTGGCTTTGACCTAAGTGGAGATAACCATGCCGTGTATTGCCTTGACTTCATATATTGTGAAAGGGCTAAATAGCCCTATGAAAAGAACTAGACTCCTGAGTGAACTATGGAGATTGAAAACTCATATCGTTTTCCTTCAAGAGACACACTTTAGAAAGAATAAAATTTCAGAGTTGGGGGACAATAGATTCCCGATAGCATATCATAGTGCATCTAGAAAATCTAAAGGGGTCTCTATTTTGATTTCTAAACAGACCCCAGGGAGGGAGTCACAGGTAGTCTCAGACAAAGAAGGATGGCCTTCTTATAGTCCAAGGGTAACTATGTGAGGGAAAACTCACTTTGGTGTGCCTGTATTTGCCAAACGAGGAACAGGTCTCTTGTTTAGAAACATTACTATCTACAGTCCATCAACACAGGGAAGGTCTCCTCTTTGTGGGTGGAGATTGCAATTTAATTTTAGATCCTTTCTTAGACACATCGAGGGGAGCCTCCCATGTGTCATACTCAAAACTTTATAAATTTCAATCGCTTATCCATGCTCAACAATTAGTGGACAGTTGGAGAACTCTCCATATACAGGATAGGGACTATTTAAGATAAAAAGGTGCGCCAATCTAAGTGCAGTATCCAAAAAACTTGTGGGGGCTTTGGCATGGGGGGAGCGGAAAACCCACGGTGTCAGCAAGGTCAGACTGGCATCTCCTCAGGACTGGAAAACGGAAGTCAAGGCGAGATGAAACCAGCCTGGAACGCACCATACACTGGAGAGGAAGCTGACTACACACCAGCAGAGGACTACACAACACGGACTGCCTGCCTACATCACCCACAGCGTCTCACACCACCTTGGGACCCCGCACTGAGAGCTGCTGAGGTTTTGCCTATGGGCCATCTCTATGTATTACATGCCTTATTCCCACTGTTCTATTGTGAGTAGCCATTTGGCCATTCTTTTTTTATACATCTAATAAAGTTTTTTGGATACTGCACTTAGATTGGCGCACCTTTTTATCTTAAATTGTCTTCCAGAGTTTTTGCTTCTACTCTATAGGGAGCTGCCACTGGTGCTCAGTATCACTTTCATCTTGAACTTTCCATTATCTTGGGACTTCAGCTTTGTAGCGTATATAGTAGACATTACTATCTCTTTTTCATATACACTAATATTACGGTTTTATACCATTTTTCTGGACATCATTATCATTTTATACATATTTATATTCTGCTTGGTCTTTTCATGTTTGGCTGGTATTTGCTCCATTTCTCCCTTGTTGTTACAGGATAGGGACTATACATTTTATTTAAATAATCACAAAACTTATATGAGAATGGACTATCTCTTTGTACTGCAGAGTGCTCTCCCTTACTATCTCTTTGTATTGCAGAGTGCTCTCCCTTATATCTCCACTGCCTCCATTAGATCATTTACTATATCTGATCACGCTCTAACCTCGTGCATGCTGGATTTTGACGAAAACTTGCCACGAGAATGGCGGTGGAGATTAAATGAGACACTTCTACAAGATCTGACCTAGAACTATAAAAATCAGATAGCACAAGACATTGATGTGCTCTTTGCTAATCATGATACTACGGATATCTCCCCCATTTATCTATTGGAGGCACATAAATGCATCATTAGGGGTACCCTAATTAAGATAGGATCTTATCGTAAGAAACTCCTTACCCCCCAAATCGACTCTTTGTTAACAGAAATTCGAGAGCTAGAAATAGCAAATAAGAAATCCCAAGCACAAAAGATAGGTGACCAATTACAATAATGGAGAGAAAAAATAAATTTAAAGCTTAATGAGAAATCGAAAGGAAAACTTGCTTCTGAGGGAAGAGTGTTTCTGATAAATTGACCTTTGGGGATAGCCCTTTTCCACTGTGGGTGATGGCAACTACTATAAGGGATATACCCATTTCTGTCTGTATGCTTGACATGTGTGTGGGTATTTAAACTTTTAAAAACTTCAAGATAATTGATACTATCCCTATGCGTGTTTACCGTGAACATATTTCCATATTTGTTAGTGTCTATAAAGTTTACAAATTGATTTAGTTCCTCTTGGTTGCCATTCCATATAATAATAATATCGTCTATAAATATTTTATAGAACGATATCTGTGGCCAGGGTTTTCCAAATATTTCTTCCTTCTCCCATTTAATAAGGAATATATTGGCCACACTTGGTGCATATTTGTTACCCATATCTACCCCCTTTATTTGTTTATAATATTGGGGTTTGTGCCAGAAGAAATTATTTCCCATGGCCATGCTTAACCCTTCCAAAATGTATTTCCTCTGTTTTCATTTCAACTCTGACAGATTTTTTAACACCCATGCTACTGCTGCCAGTGCATCGACTTGTTTTATATTGGTTTTAAGAGCGGTAAATGTAAACCTTTTAAAATGACCAAAAAGGAAGTTAGGAAAATATCAGAATTTCAGTCCAACACAACTAAGCAAATTTTTTCTATAAAAAGATAGACCCCCACAACCACCGGGCAAGGGTTGTGGGGACGAGGCCCAAGGTGTTTGAGGGGAGCCCAAAGCATCCTCCCCATGTTCAGGGCATGTGGCCTGGTACGGTTCAGGATGCGTGCTCGGATAAGGGTCTGGCATGGATTTTGGGGGGACCCCATGCCACTTTTAAAAATAATTTTGGTGCAGGGTTCCCCTTAAAATCCATACCAGACCTGAAGGGCCTAATATGGATTTTGGGGGGACCCCTACGCCATTTAAGACACAAAGGGCCTGGTCATGCCATATTTTTCAATGATTTTTATCTATATTGCCGGGATCCAACAAATTATTACAGCTGCAAGCAGTTGTAAATGAGATTTTTTCCTTTAGAAATGTCATTTTGCTGTGGTATTGTTCTAAACACGGGAAAGATGCGCTACTTTACAGGCATACTAAAGACATGCCCCAGGCACGATATTTAAAGGAATATTTAATTTTTATTGTTTCACCTTAAGCATTATTAAAATCACTGCACCTGAAAAAAACAATCCCTAATGGATTAACAGTTCAGTCATTCAACATAGCGAAGGACCAACTGTGAGTAGAGATGAGCAGAGTAATGTGTAGGCTCCATCACACATTTTCCATCGGATTTTCCGACACACAAAGTTTGAGAGCAGGATATAACATTTTCCGACAACAAAATCCGTTGTCGGAAATTCCGATCGTGTGTACACAAATCCGACGGACAAAGTGCCACGCACGCTCAGAATAAATAAAGAGATGAAAGCTATTGGCCACTGCCCCGTTTATAGTCCCGATGTACGTGTTTTACATCACCGCGTTCAGAACGATCGGATTTTCCGACAACTTTGTGTGACCATGTGTATGCAAGACAAGTTTGAGCCAACATCCGTCGGAAAAAATCCTAGGATTTTGTTGTCGGAATGTCCGAACAAAGTCCGACCGTGTGTACGGGGCATAACTGTGGCAAAACTGAATTAGCTGCTAAATTACAGATTTTACTATTGGCTAGACATGTGCGGTTTGTTTCGTTCTGAATTAATATTCAGACAAATGTTTCGTTATTCAGAGATTCGGATATATCCAAATGCCGAATTACAATATACACACATTTTACCGATTGCTCCGAATAACAAAACAAAATTCGTCGGAATTTCAGGAATTCGGACTGAAATTAGAATCGATTTTTACACCGAACTCCAGTCGAATTCTAACTGTACACATATTGCTGAAATCAAAGACTGTGTTAGCTATTAGAGTACCATTTTGAAATAATGCTGTTTTAGTTAGGCCAATGGTGATTTAAAGAGTCATTGTAATCATTTGAAGATTTTTTTTTTGTTTGTTTACTTTGCCACATTCAAATCGAAAAAAAAAGGTTTTCAATCTGACCGATTCAAAATTTATCAAAATTTATCGAAATCAGTAAATTCGAAGAAAATTCGAAAAATTCTGAATACGAATTCCAAATACAAATCCCGAATACGAATTGAACGAATCAACCGAATTTAAATAAACTAAATAACTAGATTAACTAATTGAAACAAAACAAAACATTTTTTTTCGTCAAGCACATGTCTACTATTGGCAACATTTTTTAGAGGTTGCTGGCTATATTTAGGCTTCATGCACATGAGACGCTGGTGCAAACTCTGCTGAACACATGTTTTTAAAAGCTGAAACCGGTGTTTAGAAACGCCCGTTTTCCAGCTTTTAGCCACGTTTAGCTGCATTTGACCGAATTTGCGTCTAGAAGCGTTTTGTTAAGATAACAAAGACCCTCCCCAAGCTCAGAAAGCATGATAAATTTTAACTATTTCTGCCATTTTGATCAGAGTGAGCAGCAGGAGCAGAGAGATCAGTTGTATACTTGCATTTGCCTCTCTTTCTGTGTTTTTTTTTTGGAAATGGATCCCATATTGAACATATTGCAGAGCAGAGAATGACATTTTGTGACCCGACTTTGGGGCCCGTATCTTGGGGCTGCTTAGTGCTAGGAACACCAACATTGGATATGTTGTAGTGCTAGTTCTACTGTGTTTGCACACTAAATTTGAGGTTCCTAGCACCAAGTGGCCCCGAGATATGGGGCCCCAAATTTGGGTTGCAAAATCTCATTCTTTCCTGCAGTTTACCATCATATTTCTATGTTTTCTGGTCCTTTTCAAGGGTTCCTTTAAAAACTTATAAACGCAAATGCGGCTAAACGCGGTACCGGCGTTTAGCCGCGTTTGGCGTCTGAAATGTGGAAAACTTTTGCGTCTAAACCCATTTTTTTGCTTCTGGAAAAAAGAGGTTAAACGCAACTGCCTAAAAACGCCAAAAAACGAGACTGTACATGGACACATAGGATGACATTGAATGAGTTCAGGGGCAGTTTAAAAAAGTGTCCAACTGCCTCTGAACGCGCGTTTAACAGCGTCTCCTGTGCATGAGGCCTTAGAGTGATTTAGATTATTTTATTTAGTGTTCTATGTTTTTGTTTTTTTTTTCCTTTTTTTGGTATCTGATCATATGTTGTTGCCTTTCTATTTTATTATTTATTTATGTTGGTTCTTTTTTTTCTTTAAACAAAAAAGCTGAAGTGTAATGTATGCATTTAGCGTATTGGGAACAGTAGTACAGTGACTGATGCCAGTCCTAAAGATCATGTCTGCACGTGTCAAAAAGCAAAAATGATTAATGAATAATTGTTAGGCAGACCAGTGACAGTATGGATCAGAAAGAAAGGAATTAATGATGACTGCAGAGAAATGCAAGTTTATAGGGAATTGAGAGTAATCAGATTCACACTGGAGGTGGTGGAAAAAAAAGTAAGCCTGGAGATCAGCTTTAAATAATGAGACTAATGAGGCTAATGACGGGATGTTTTTTGGCACAACAGGTCTAATGTAGTTGAACAGAGCTCCAATTATCTTCAGGGGGGCCCACTACACCCAGAAAAAAATGGCCAGATGGCAGCTTACATCTCCCTATCTTTGGCAGTCATATAGATTTTTAATTTCAGGCTTTTTTTATTCTGTTGGGACCTGGTTATCATGCCAGCATCAGCCTTGCCTGTAACCTACTGTCCTAGGGTGACAACACTGCCATAGTTTGTGTCTATGGAGGCATGGGATAGCCCTAAGTTCACGCTGTAGTACAAGCTGATGTGCCAATGTCCAGAGCAGCAGCAGCATATTTAGCTTGACCATACCTCCCAACGTTTTGAGATGGGAATGAGGGACACCTATTAGCAAAAGTATGTAGGCATGGGACACCCCCCCCCCCCCGGTACACCCCCTTAAAGGAGAATTATACAAAAAACATTTTTTACCACTACTATTCCTTTATACTGATTTTAGAAATTCAGCAATTTAGAAGTTGAATGAAAGGTTTAACACAAGGAAACACTTTTCGAAAGATAAATAGTGCATATTATATACAACTATACAGATCAGACCAGAATGAGGGACAAATGAGGAGGAAAGAGGGACAGAGGGTTCCAAATCAGGGAAAGTCCCTTGAAATCAGGGACAGTTGGGAGCTATGCCTGACATATCTGCAACCCACTTTTTAACATGGCTGACGCATTAAGACAGCTCCCAGTTTAGTTATCATGCCATGGCAACGTCATTGCAAATCCTGCACCTGTGCTGTGTCCTTACTGGAAAGAAAGCCCAAAAGCAAAAGCAATATTTGTACATAACCTGATTAAATACAATCCATTTTTTTTCAAAAGAGCATTTTAAAAAATCTATAAAAATATTTTTTGACGAAACCTACGTTTTACAAAAATTTCAGGGAAATAAAATCTCTTACTGGGTTCAATATACTGTATTTATGGTGTAACATCTCTTTTTCTTTCCTTTCTCATTTCTACAATCCCTCCTAGAATTTTCTACATCCTGAACATTCATTTCAGGGCAGGTTGCCAGAAGCAAATTGCAGAAGTTGTCACTTACGTCGTAACAAATCTTTCACTCCGGAGCCACATTTTTTTTACAAGTTCTCACTTTCATGCAAAGGGAAAAAAACTAATAACATCTAAGCAAAACACAAGCTTCAGGGAGCTTTTAAATTGCATTTGAATAGTTGATAAAACAATGCTTGAAGAACACAATAATAGGAAAAGAGTTAACTCTTAAAACACCTCCTTTATAATTGTATTCAGCACGTGTATTATTTCTTTCTGATTGTGATAATAACGTTATTTTATAACATCTCACAAAGTCTGAAAGTTATTTTAAATAGCTTATGCTTTCCAGGTACCGATTGTGAGACTGAACAGGTGTGTTATGTTCAGGGCCGTCTTTAATATTGATTGGGCCCTGGGCAAAGATTTTATTGGGGCCCCCCCAGCTAGACTCAAAATGAGTTTACTGCAGCAGATCAGGCAACGATTGTGATTGGCTGCCAGAGATTACAACACATCATTACAGCTTACAGATTAGTTGCTAGAGGTTACTACACATCATAACCTCTCAGTGCAAATTGCGGGTGTGGCCAAACTGCACTAGCATTGAGGGGTGCACTATGTACAGAGTGCAGGGTTGGGGGTGCGCTTTGTGCAGAGTGCAGGGGTGAGGTGGGTGCAGAGTGCAGGGGTGAGGTGAGTGCAGAGTGCAGGAGTGAGGTGGGTGCAGAGTGCAGGGGTGAGGTGAGTGCAGAGTGCAGGGGTGAGGTGGGTGCAAAGTGCAGGGGTGAGGTGGGTGCAGGGCTGAGGTGGGTGCAGAGTGCAGGACTGAGGTGGGTGCAGAGTGAGGTGAGTGCAGAGTGCAGGGGTGAGGTGGGTGCAGATTGCAGGGGTGAGGTGGGTGCAGAGTGCAGGGGTGTGGTGGGTGCAGAGTGCAGGGGTGAGGTGAGTGCAGGACTGAGGTGGGTGCAAAGTGCAGGGCTGAGGTGGGTGCAGAGAGCAAGGCTGAGGTGGGTGTAGAGTGAGGTGAGTGCAGGGGTGAGGTGGGTGCAGAGTACAGGGGTGAGGTGGGTGCAGAGTGTAGGGGTGTGATGGGTGCAGAGTGCAGGGGTGTGGTGGGTGCATAGTTCAGGGGTGAGGTGGGTGCAGAGTGCAGGGGTGAGGTGGGTGCAGAGTGCAGGAATAAGGTGGGTGCAGAGTGCAGGAGTGAGGTGGGCGCAGGGTGCAGGACTGAGGTGGGTGCAGGATGCAGGACTGAGGTGGGTGCAGAGTGCAGGGGTGAGGTGGGTGCAAAGTGCAAGACTGAGGTGGGTGCAGAGTGCAGGGGTGAGGTGGGTGCAGAGTGAGGTGTCTACAGAGTGCAGGGGTGAGGGGGATGCAGAGTGCAGGAGTAAGGTGGGTGCAGGGGTGAGGTAGGTGCAGAGTGCAGGGGTGAGGTGGGTGCAGAGTGCAGAGTGAGGTGGGTGCAGAGTGCAGGGGTGAGGTGGGTGCAGACTGAGGTGGGTGCAGAGTGCAGGACTGAGGTGGGTGCAGAGTGCAGGGGTGAGGTGGGTGCAAAGTGCAGGACTGAGGTGGGTGCAGAGTGCAGGGGTGAGGTGGGTGCAAAGTGCAGGGGTTAGGTGGATGCAGAGTGCATGGGTAAGGTGGGTGCAGAATGCAGGGGTGAGGTGGGTGCAGAGTAAGGTGGGTGCAGAGTGCAGAGTGAGATGAGTGCAGAGTGAGGTGGGTGCAGAGTGCAGGGGTGAGGTGGATGCAGAGTTCAGGGGTAAGGTGGGTGCAGAATGCAGGGGTAAGGTGGGTGCAGAGTGAGGTGGGTGCAGAGTGAGATGAGTGCAGAGTGAGGTGGGTGCAGGAGTGAGGTGGGTGCAGAGTGAGGTGGGTGCAGAGTGAGGTGGGTGCAGAGTGCAGGGGTGAGGTGGATGCAGAGTGCAGGGGTGAGGTGGATGCAGAGTGCAAGGGTGAGGTGGGTGCAGAGTGAGGTGGGTGCAGAGTGAGGTGGGTCCAGAGTGAGGTGGGTGCAGAGTGCAGAGTGAGATGGGTCCAGAGTGAGGTGGGTCCAGAGTGAGGTGGGTCCAGAGTGAGGTGGGTGCAGAGTGCAGAGTGAGGTGGGTGCAGAGTGAGGTGGGTGCAGAGTGAGGTGGCTGCAGAGTGAGGTGGGTGCAGAGTGCAGAGTGAGGTGGGTGCAGAGTGAGGTGGGTGCAGAGTGCAGAGTGAGGTAGGTGCAGAGTGAGGTAGGTGCAGAGTGAGGTGGGTGCAGAGTGAGGTGGGTGCAGAGTGAGGTGGGTGCAGAGTGCAGAATGAGGTAGGTGCAGAGTGAGGTAGGTGCAGAGTGAGGTGGGTGCAGAGTGCAGAGTGAGGTAGTTGCAGAGTGAGGTAGGTGCAGAGTGAGGTGGGTGCAGAGTGAGGTGGGTACAGAGTGAGGTGGGTGCAGAGTGAGTTAGGTGCAGAGTGAGGTGGGTGCAGAGTGAGATAGGTGCAGAGTGAGGTAGGTGCAGAGTGAGGTGGATGCAGAGTGAGGTGGGTGCAGAGTGAGGTGGGTGCAGAGTGCAGAGTGAGGTGGGTGCAGAGTGAGGTGGGTGCAGAGTGAGGTGGGTGCAGAGTGAGGTGGGTGCAGAGTGCAGAGTGAGGTGGGTGCAGAGTGAGGTGGGTGCAAAGTGCAGAGTGAGGTGGGTGCAGAGTGAGGTGGGTGCAAAGTGCAGAGTGAGGTGGGTGCAGAGTGCAGAGTGAGGTGGGTGCAGAGTGCAGAGTGAGGTGGGTGCAGAGTGAGGTGGGTGCAGAGTGAGGTGGGTGCAGAGTGAGGTGGGTGCAGAGTGCAGAGTGAGGTGGATGCAGAGTGAGGTGGGTGCAGAGTGAGGTGGGTGCAGAGTGCAGAGTGAGGTGGGTGCAGAGTGAGGTGGGTGCAGAGTGCAGAGTGAGGTGGGTGCAGAGTGAGGTGGGTGCAGAGTGCAGTGTGAGGTGGGTGCAGAGTGAGGTGGGTGCAGAGTGAGGTGGGTGCAGAGTGCAGTGTGAGGTGGGTGCAGAGTGAGGTGGGTGCAGAGTGAGGTGGGTGCAGAGTGCAGAGTGAGGTGGGTGCAGAGTGAGGTGGGTGCAGAGTGCAGAGTGAGGTGGGTGCAGAGTGAGGTGCGTGCAGAGTGAGGTGGGTGCAGAGTGCAGAGTGAGGTGGGTGCAGAGTGAGGTGGGTGCAGAGTGCAGAGTGAGGTGGGTGCAGAGTGAGGTGGGTGCAGAGTGCAGAGTGAGGTGGGTGCAGAGTGAGGTGGGTGCAGAGTGCAGAGTGAGGTGGGTGCAGAGTGAGGTGGGTGCAGAGTGCAGAGTGAGGTGGGTGCAGAGTGAGGTGGGTGCAGAGTGCAGTGTGAGGTGGGTGCAGAGTGAGGTGGGTGCAGAGTGCAGTGTGAGGTGGGTGCAGAGTGAGGTGGGTGCAGAGTGAGGTGGGTGCAGAGTGCAGAGTGAGGTGGGTGCAGAGTGAGGTGGGTGCAGAGTGCAGAGTGAGGTGGGTGCAGAGTGAGGTGCGTGCAGAGTGAGGTGGGTGCAGAGTGAGGTGGGTGCAGAGTGCAGAGTGAGGTGGGTGCAGAGTGAGGTGCGTGCAGAGTGAGGTGGGTGCAGAGTGAGGTGGGTGCAGAGTGCAGAGTGAGGTGGGTGCAGAGTGAGGTGGGTGCAGAGTGCAGAAGTGCACAGCTCTCCTCCCACCCAGATTTCAATACAGAGCTCCACTCTCCCTAAGTACAAGGCTGTCCTCCCACAAAGCCCCCCCCCCCCCCATTCCAGTACAGAGGAAAACTCTGTGTACTCACAGCATGTTGTCCTCCGATGTCCGTGGAGCCTGCCAGTCCCAGAAGCAGCTTCCCCTGTGCAGAGTCCCCGCCCCCTTCCTCCTCTGCTCTCATAGATCGTGTGTGAGTGTACCCGAGGGATGAGAACAGCCGCCGGAAGAGAAGCGCTGTCACTTGGAAAAACACAAGCCGTGCTTGTGTATTTCCAAGTGACAGTAGCGAGCAGCCACTATGCGACCAGCACCGGAGGTGGCTGAACTCCGGCGGGCAGTGTGCAGGGTTTAAGGGACGGGCAGCGCAGGGCCCCCAGCAATGACAGGGCCCTGGGCAGATGCCCCTTTTGCCCCGCGGTAAAGACGGCCCTGGTTATGTTGCTCGCTTGGGTTAAAAAACTTTATGAAGATACACACAAAAACTTTACTAACCACCAAACTGGCAAAATACATTTGATGGTCACAAACCTTTTAAAACCCATGTTATTCAATTTTGTGTACAATATATAATATTTGTCATTGAATGCCCAATAACTCCGACACTGGCACTTTGACCCCTACTGGTAAGGCCATTCAATGAGAGCATCTGTTTTTAAAGAAAACCTATTATTGCTTTAAAGTGATTGTAAAGTCTTGTTTTTTTTTTCTATTAAAATAAACAAACATATTATACTTACCTCTTCTGTGTAGTAGCTTTGCACAGGGCAGCCCAGATCCTCCACTTCTCGGGTCCCTGGCTGGAGTTGCGTGCCCCCACAGCAAGCAGCTTGCTGTGGGGGCACCTGAGCCAAGCTGCAACTCAGTGTATCCATTCAGACACGGAGCTGCCATTCAGCCCCGCCACCTCTCTCTCCTGATTGGCTAACTGAGTTTAATTGATAACCTTACAACCCCTTTAACCCTATTTCACTCATTCCAGGTATTAAAATGAGTCACCCACAGTTGCTTTTACATCATGTCACTAGAAGGTTGCTCATAGGCCCCGAGCAACCCAAAACCCAGTGTGCCCTGTTATACAATTATCACCTTCATTAGAGAAAGACTTCTTCTAACACACCTTTTTTTGCACCTGTTAGCTCACTAATAGTCAGTAAATATACCATCATCACCTTAATGTACCAGAAGGAGCAGTATGGGGTATTAAAGGAGAAGTCCAGCCTAAGCTTTTTAGGCTGGGCTTCTCCTATGGGTCACAGGAGTGCAACTCGATTTGCACTCCTGTGACCAGTTTTCAGCAGAGATCGGTCTGAAGTCCGCTCTCCGCTGACGTCACCAAGCTCAGTCGAGGCAGCACGTCATCCCGACTTCCCAAGTCTGTATCCGCCAGCCGCCTTTATTGATGGCAGTCTCAGCGTCGCAGCGAGCCACTGAGACAGCCGCTCCCCGCCCCTCCACAACTCAGCGCTCCAATGAGCGTGGAGAAGCAGAGAGGAGAGACACTGAATGACAGTCAGCAGCTCTTCTCTCGGGGATCTGTGAAAACCGAGCCATTGGTGATGTTCGGTGGCTCGATGCTCAGTGCAAGGACGGCGGGGGACAGATGCAGCATTGGTCTGATGCTGCATCCACCTAGGTAGGTATGTATCAAAAAAAAAAAATCTTACTTGTCTTCTAAGTGATACAGTATGTGCAAAACATCACATGCTGTAAATGTTTGAGCCTCTGAAGTGAGTTTTTTAATACTTCCCACAAGCATGTGGTCAGACTCAATATTGATCATTATTTTTCATGTAGGCATTGATCAAGCATTTACCACACATTCTTTCTCGATTTACACTGTAAATAATATATACAGTATATATATATATATATATATATATATATATATATATATATATATATATATATATATATATATATATATATATATACTTTTTCAGTATTCTAAAGATTAGGGAATGGCTAAAACCCATGTGAGTTAATTTTTAGCTGTTTGTTTGAGTGGGGAAATTTCCCTTAAAGTGTCACTAAACCCACATCACAAAAAAACTATCAATAAATTCTGTATTATTTGCCGTTCATACTCGTTTTCTGTATTCTGCAAAAAACCTGGTTGATCCTGCTATTCTTTATCTCCCCCTTCTGTTCAAGTCCCCAGTGCAGCTAGAAATTTTGCAGAGCAGTGTTGGCAGGTCTGCACATGCTCAGTTTTCAGTGAGTTTCTATGCTGAGCTTTTCCTCTCTATCACATCTAAACAGCCCATGTGACTATAGAGTCACAGTGCTTATACACAGTGGTAAATGACTGTCCACTACCTCCCTCCTCCTCCATGCCCACTAACCAGCTAAAAATATAGGGGTGGGATATAATGTGTAGATTGATGGAGGCTTAACCTCCCTCTTATTCTAAGACACAGGCTGGAGGGACGTGACACAGCCTGTGACTGGCAAAAATCCGCCCACACCATGTTATTACCAAAAAATAATAAAGATTTGATTTCAAATATACATTTGTTTGACAATGTGAAACAGTTTATTGATATCAATATTTATTTTTACTCTGTATTCCAAAAGCTGTTTTTTTAATTTTGAACATGTGACCAGCAGCAGAGGACTAGAAGCTCCTCCTGCTTATGTTTCCCCGCAGACAGGCTGGGAAAGAGCTGTGTGGAAAAAAGTACTTGGATTTTTTTTTAATTAAAATAATTACAGTGATATTATTCACATACAGAAATAGAAGGGACAATGTAAATGAAACAATGTGTGCTTAGTATCACTTCAACTTCCTGTACCAGAACCATAACATGAAGTAGTAGGAAATCTCTATGGGCTGTGCTGCAACTATCCTGCAACTACATGCAATGCAACAGCATTCACAGGGTTAACACTACCAACCCACCATGGATCGCTTTTCAAAGGCGCATCAAATTGTGCCGCATGTGTATACCTTGCCTTATATGGTTAAAAAGTCCTGAAGTCATCTGCATCTACCTTTTAATCTTATTATTCTGGCTGCCATCCTTTTTCCTTGGAATAAATTGTTACAGCAAATGCAATCTCTTCATATCATAAGGTTGACCTTGTTGCACATTTAGGGTCAGCATGCTTATAACACATTATGTTCTTCATTCACATTGAAAAGTCACTTAACTCTTAAGTATGAAATAAGTGGTTTGGCAGAACTTTTGAGTATAGACTATAAATGTCTGCCTGATGTCCCTTAACAGCTAATGCATTAGGCTCAGCACTAAGGCTTAAAATTGCTATTGTGTATTGTCAAGTTTCTTTTTTTTATTTTAATAATACTGCAACTGTCTCTACATATCATAAGGTTGCAGGTAGCCTTACAGGTTAGCTAATCTGTAGTGGTATAAACCATAGTGATTATGGGATACTCAGTGATTCCACTTTCACGTTCAAAGGTTAGCATTGATTCTTCTGAAGTGCCGTTTTATACCTCTGCAGTAATTCATATGTTCTATTGTTCTCTGCTTACAAATGTGGGCATAATGATTCTGCTTTCGGCTCTTGCTGCACGAATTCTCCTAAACAGCACACTAGTATATACACTAAGTTTGCTTTCACAGCATCTAACATTTTTTTTCTTGAATTGTGGTTTTATTTCCTACTTACAGTATTTTCTTTTCTCGGTGGTGTACAGCCTTCCCATTTACCATGCTGCATTGTTTTGTTGTATTTTCAGTTCTGTAAGCTAATGTGCTCTGAAGATCTAATGCCTTTTTGTGAGTTCAGTTCTGGCATTGTTAATAATATTTTCCTTTCTAAATAATCATTTGATCCCACGACTATTCTGTATCTATGTTTATCATATAAGGTTCAAAATTCAAAAGTTGCTGCTACTTGGTTTAACTGTGTAATATCTTATGTGTAATCTGTCTGATTTTCATCTGTAGCATTAAAGTGAATCTGTGGCCAGGCTATGGATATTCAATCCTTTACATCATGGAACATTCTACCACATTTGGCAGATGTGTCCTTGGGTGCTACAATTTTGGGCAGAAGTTTTTCATACAGTGGGGACGGAAAGTATTCAGACCCCCTTAAATATTTCACTCTTTGTTATATTGCAGCCATTTGCTTAAATCATTTAAGTTCATTTTTTTTCATCATTAATGTACACACAGCACCCCATTTTGACAGAAAAACACAGAATTGTTGACATTTTTGCAGATTTATTAAAAAAGAAAAACTGAAATATCACATGGTCCTAAGTATTCAGACCCTTTGCTCAGTATTTAGTAGAAGCACCCTTTTGATCTAATACAGCCATGAGTCTTTTTGGGAAAGATGCAACAAGTTTTTCACACCTGGATTTGGGGATCCTCTGCCATTTCTCCTTGCGGATCCTCTCCAGTTCTGTCAGGTTGGATGGTAAACGTTGGTGGACAGCCATTTGTAGGTCTCTTCAGAGATGCTTAATTGGGTTTAAGTCAGGGTTCTGGCTGGGCCATTCAAGAGCAGTCACGGAGTTGTTGTGAAGCCACTTCTTCATTATTTTAGCTGTGTGCTTAGGGTCATTGTCTTGTTGAAAGTTAAACCTTCGGCCCAGTCTGAGGTTTTGAGAACTATGGAGAAGGTTTTCGTCCGGGATATCATTGTACTTGGCCGCATTCATCTTTCCCTCGATTCCAACCAGTCGTCCTGTCCCTGCAGCTGAAAGACACCGCCACAGCATGATGCTGCCACCACCATGCTTCACTGTTGGGACTGTATTGGACAGGTGATGAGCAGTGCCTGGTTTTCTCCACACATACCGCTTAGAATTAAGGCCAAAAAGTTCTATCTTGGTCTCATCAGACCGGAGAATCTTATTTCTCACCATCTTGGAGTCCTTCAGGTGTTTTTTTAGCAAACTCCATGCAGGCTTTCATGTGTCTTGCACTGAGGAGAGGCTTCTGTTGGGTCACTCTGCCATAAAGCCCCAACTGGTGGAGGGCTGCAGTGATGGTTGACTTTCTACAACTTTCTTCCATCTCCCGACTGCATCTCTGGAGCTCAGCCACAGTGATCTTTGGGTTCTTCTTTACCTCTCTCACCAAGGCTCTTCTCCCCCGATAGCTCAGTTTGGCCAGACGGCCAGCTCTAGGAAGGGTTCTGGTCATCCCAAACGTCTTTCATTTAAGGATTATGAAGGCCACTGTGCTCTTAGTAACCTTAAGTGCAGCAGAAATTTTTTTGTAACCTTGGCCAGATCTGTGCCTTGCCACAATTCTGTCTCTGAGCTCTTCAGGCAGTTTCTCTGACCTCATGATTCTCATTTGCTCTGACATGCACTGTGAGCTGTAAGTTTTTATATAGACAGGTGTGTGTCTCTCCTAATCAAGTCCAATTAGTATAATCAAACATGGCTGAACTCAAATGAACGTGTAGAAACATCTCAAGGATGATCAGAAGGAATGGACAGCACCTGAGTTAAATATATGAGTGTCACAGCAAAGGGTCTGAATACTTAGGAGCATGTGATATTTCAGTTTTTCTTTTTTAATAAATCTGCAAAAATGTCAACAATTCTGTTTTTTCTGCCAATATGGGGTGCTGCGTGTACATTGATGAGGAAAAAAATGAACTTAAATGATTTTAGCAAATCGCTGCAATATAACAAAGAGTGAAAAATTGAAGTGGGTCTGAATAAATTCCGTCCCCAATGTATATTTACCAAGATATTCAGGCCCAAAATTTCTCCCGTTCCAAATATATGCTTTTAAACATGCAATCACCCAGGCTTCTCAAGGTACAGTTCAAGGTAATGGTCCACATTTTCACTACTGCCAAGTAAACTATCAAAAAAACATGATGTCAATTGCCATCTCTATTGCCAAATCTAGAGCCTCTCAGGTCATGATACGTGAGAAAATCAAAGAGAAAGTCTCTGACCAAATGGATAAATATATGGCATTCTGGTACCCTTGGACCACACACTTTCCCTCACACTTTTAAACCTTTGAGTTTTAAAGCTTTAGTGTCCTGTCTCCCATCCCCTCTTTCTCTGCTTTTCCAACCCCTGTTCCATAAGGTAATGTTTAAGATTCATCTTTAAAACCTGCTTCAAAATCCTAGAAAAGCCAGGATGATTCCAAAAATGTATACACCAAAAGGCTAAATGTTGCATACCCACAAAATACAAACTCACATGTTGTGAGTTTTTAAAGGGGCAGCCACTTGAGTTAATCATCACCCCAGGCGCTAATACCAGACACATTTTTCCATATCACAGGTTGTCTGCATGACACAGCAAACCCAATTCCTATTTATCCTTGGCTTTAAATCCTCTGTGACAAGGTGAAAACATTATTACAGTCCACAAACTGAACAATACATTATCATCAGAACACTCATCAAAAGGCAAAGTCTATCTATGGGCAAAATTGATCCAGGTAATATCCAATTGCCTCTTGGGGGATTAGGACGGAATTTTTTCCCCCGCTGGGGCAAATTGGATCATGCTTTATTGGGTTTGTTTTGCATTCTTCTCGATAAACTGTGGGTATTGGATAGTGTATATGGAGGTTTTCTATTCGAGTATGTTGGGTTTTCTTTTTTCTTTGTTGGCTGAACTGGATGGACTTGTGTCTTTTTTCAATCAGATTAACTATGTATATGTAACTATGTAAGAGATCCTAAAAGACAAGGATTATCACTAAGGTTTCACACATACTAGCTCCTATCAGCTCTTAGCTGCAGCTTTTGAGCATTTTTTTTTTTTTAGAAGCAAATGGTGTTATCCAATGTTTCCATGCCCATCTTAGTCTAGAGGCTTTTTTAAGCTTCAGCTTCTAGGAGCAGGAAAAAAAACTTTTTCTGTAGTTTTTAGGAGCAAAAAAAAAAAACTGACAGCTCCTGGAAGCTTTTAAATGCTGCTAACTGCTGCTAAGCACGGGTTTCCAGCAATTGTCTTTTTTTACTTAGTGGGCAGCCCTCCGGGCGTCTTTAACAATCAGTGTACAGCTGTTTGTTAAGGACCAAGCCAGCAAGCCGGTCGCTGCATCCTGAACAAAGTAAGACTCATCAGCTGTCAGCGGGATTTCCTGCTGAAAGCTGAATCTTAAAAAAAATTGCTAGAAAAATTGAGAGAAAAAATAGTATAGGGGTCCCCCCAATCCATACCAGGCCCTTTGGTTCTGGTATAGATTTTGAGGGGAACCCCATGCCATTTTCTTTAAAATTTTGGCGTGGGGTCCCCCCAAATCTATACTAGACCCTTATCCAAGCACGCAGCCTGGTGGGGGATATATGGATGGGGATGGGGGCTGAGCATGTGCCATAAAGGGCCACATGCCCTCAACATGGGAAGATGCTTTGGGCTAGAGGGGCTCCCCCAAAGCATCTTGTACCCATGTTGCTCAGGAAATCTGGGTGGTGGTTGTGGGGGTCTGCGGGTGGCGGGCTTATCTCTTTAACATAACACCCCTATTTATTCAGCAAAAAAATAAAGAGTAGTGTAAATAAAGACAGGAGGCAGTTTTTGACAAGTCTTATTAAGTTTATTAAAAAAAATAAAAAATTGTCCCCCCAGTGTAGATCCAACGTCAATCATGCTGACCAGAACAAAAAAAAGAGGTCCACACCTGGCGCTGGCTCTCACCAAATGACAGCTCTGCCCTCTCCTGCTGCTAAATAAACTAAGGGGTGGGGCTACCCGATAATGTCACCAGGTGACCCTGCTCTTTTGTGACATCTTTACCTGGTGATAGTTCTGAAGGGGGGGCGCTCGTTCCCCCCCCCCCCTTGCCTGGCCTGTCAAGCTGTGTGCTCGGATAAGGGTCTGGTATGGATTTTGGGGGGCAGCATATGCCATTTAAAAAAAAAAAATTGGCATGGGGTTCCCCTTAAAATCCATACCATACCCAAAGGCCCTGGTATGGATTTGGGGGGACCCCACACAGTTTTTTTCTCAAATTTTAATTGCTGGCAATTCTTTTATTTACATTCAGTTGTCAAAGGGTTGTTCCTTAACAACCAACTAAACTGCTAAACACCAGCAAAACGCCAGCACGCAAAAGCGTTTTTATTCAATGGTTTTCCAGCATTTTTTTCAGCTCCTAGTGTGCATGCAGCCTAAATGACCTCTGTTTTGAAACTCCTTACTATTTGAATCCACAACTAGATGCAAAAACACTAGACATTTTGATTTGCCAAAAAGCTTCCAATATCAATGAACAGCTTAGCAACAGCCACATGGAAATTATGTGATAGCAATATGGCATTACTAAGAAATGAGAAATGGCCAAATTTACGCAATTGGAATACATATTTAAACACAAACATATTACTTCAGCCTGGCACTTGTGCAAAATGTAGGACAAACAGCACAGTAAACTCCTTTTACCCATAGAAGAAAAGAATACTTGTGCATGATACTTGACCCAGCAAATGTGCAGCAAATGTGCAGTAAATGTGCTTTATAAATAAAGTGAATGTCTTAAAGTTCACATTGGCAGGTTTTGCAAATTTCTTTGAAATGATTACAGCAGATGAAATTGCAAGTGTCTGACCTTTGTAACTTACGCTTTGTGAGCATTATTCCACCTCAGTGAGAAATTGTGTAAAAATATTCTATTAGCTGTGGCTTTAAAGCAAAACTTTACCCAGCTAGGAAAAACATATTGTTCTTTAACTAAGAACATGCATTCCACATTAATTATTTTGCTAACTAAAATAGGTTGTGCTGTAAATGATTGTAAATGTAATGTAAATATATTGTACGTTATTGTAAATTATAAATGATTGCTCCTGCTTCTGCTTGCCTGAGGCTGCCATTTTGCCCAGGCCAGAGCCCGGGGAGAGCGTTCACTTTCTTGTTGAAAAACTCTCTTTCCTCAGTCTCACACATCTATATTTCACATTCTGCATTTACAAATGTGTGCATTTTAAGCCCCGAATTGTTATCTTGTCTCAGATAGTGGAAAATTGTAGTAGTTGCACAGTGCCAAGGAAATCTCCCCCTCCATGAGGGAGAAAGGAGAGAGATTCAGACAGACAAGATAGCATCTTTCTAAACTGAACTCTTGATTCTGCATATCCCTGGCAACAGAGCTTGTTTTTTCACCTCTTCTGTTTTTCTCTATGCCTAATCTGTCCTCTCTCGGCACAGTTTGTTTCATACCTACTTCTTCCTTCATCCCCTTAAGGAAATTTCTTTGGGGGGTGTTTTGGAGTTATCAGGCTCTCACCAAACTCCCCTACTACTCTGATTTTTGACTCGGGTTGAGTGCCAAAAAACAGAAGAGAAAAACAAGATGAAAAATTGAATTGTTGAAATTTAAAGCCTAACTCCACGTTTCATGTATATTTAAAGGATAACTCCACTTTCGTGAGGGAAAAAAATGGCAAACAAAGAAAAAATAATATAGGGTATACAATTGTGACACAAGTCATACTGTAATTGAATGTTATTTAAAATGACCTTTCCTTTTAAATCTGCAGCCGCTGTAATTTTCTGAAAATGCAATGCAATATGGCTACATGGAGTTGTTCTGTACACAGAGTGTGTATTGACCACCCCCTAGAAACATAATTTCCTGCTTGTATGATTGGCTCACTGATTTTCCCAGAAGTCTGTCCTAACATACAAGTCAGATTTCAGGCATCCCCTGCAACAAAAATGTCATTTTTGTTGAAATACTCCCAATAGGAACACGTCTAAAGGGATGTAGGACCAGCAGCTTTCCTCATTAGTGCTCTGCAGCTGCACAGCTGACTGATAACTATGAAATCACTCCTATTAGATCCAAATCACTCCTATTAGATTTAATGTCATTTTTGTTGAAATACTCCCAATAGGAACACATCTAAAGGGATGCAGGACCAGCAGCTTTCCTCATTAGTGCTCTGCAGCTGCACAGCTGACTGATAACTATGAAATCACTCCTATTAGATCCAATCAGCACAGAGGCACAGAGGAACACACACTAATTTCTTCAGAATAACAAAAGGTAGGAATCTGCAAGAAAGGTTGTTATAATGCTTGCAATGCACATAAATCACCCAGAGGGGAATATTTTTTTCTCAACAAAAATGGAGTTATGCTTTAAGTTTGTTTGGACCAAGTTGGCCCAAACATTTACTGCACTAACAGGCGCACTTGCTAGCCACACTATATTAACTGTATATAGCCTCAACAACAAACAGTATACAGCGCTGGGTTCAGGCAGTGAGACAAAAACTTCCAGTCTCACACCTGTAAAAAAAACAATATACTGTATAATTTTACATTTAATAGGAACTTAAAGCGTAACTCCACTTTTGTTGAAAAAAAAACAAAAACATTCCCCTCTGGGTGATCTATGTACATTGCAAAGATTATAACAACCTTTGTTGCAGATTGCTACCTTTTGTTATTCTGAAGACATCACTGTTTGTTCCTCTGTGCCTCTGTTCTGAGTGGGTCTAATGGGAGTGGTTTCATAATTATACATCAGCTATGCAGCTGCAGAGCTATAATGAGGAAAGCTGTTGGGCCTGCATCCCCTTTAGACGTGCTCCTATTGGAACAACAAAAAAAATCTCAACAAAACTGTATCTCAACAAAAAATGACATTTTTGTTGCAGAGGATGCCTGAAATCTGACTTGTATGTTAGGCAGACTTCTGGGAAAATTGGTGAGCCAATCACACAAGCAGGAAATGATGTTTCTGGGGGTGGTCAGTACACATTCTGTGTACAGAACAACTCCAGGTAGCCATATTCCATTACATTTTTAGAAAATTAGAGCAGCTGCCGATTGAAAAGGAAAGGTCATTTTTAATAACATTTAAATTACAATATGACTGTGTCGCAATTTTATATGCTATATTATTTTTTTGTTTATTTGCTATTTTTTTGCCCCACTAAAGTGGAGTTACCCTTTAAGTTTAATATTTTATATAGCCATTCCTGCAAAAGGGCCAGCATAGAGTAACCAGTCAGAACCTAATTTTCTAACTGAACCTCTGCTTTAACTTGATTGATAATAATGAAAATAAAAAAGCAACTTACATTTAATGGCAACCCTATTTCAACAAAACCCGAACAATGCAGTGAACAATAAACAACAACCTTAATCCAATTAATTCAATAATATCCCAAAAAGTAAAATTTATCTCAGCTAACAATTCTCAGCACATGGGCTACAAAGTGGGTGTCTCTTCCAGCTGTGCTTGACATATTTCACTGTGCCACAACAATTATTATTCCAAGCAAAGAAAGATGATGGGAATGAGAAAAACAATTGCATGACTGGAAATAATGATTGTTATGGCAATTAACAAATGTGTTATAGCTTACTGGATTAGGCCTTACTTTCTTTGGCAGGAAGTCTAACTCTTCATTATACTCTTCACCTTGAACATTTATTTAAGAAAGTTAGCAACAGAAAAGGGAACATATTTAGTGCAAATCTGGCTACTTCTGGTCCCAGAGGATGTAGGGGGTCTGTGGGGGGAACTTAAAGCATGCTTTAAGGTAAGGGGGCTCCAGATATCAACCTACCAGGAAAATTTGTATGGGGAACATTAGTACCCTTTTTACAAATTGTTATTGAAGAGATCAGAAAATAATAATAAGATAAGCTTCTATAGATTTAAATGTAGTTCGGAGCTATGTTTGAAGTTCATGAACTTCCTGTCAGATTTGTCAAAATGCCAGAAAATTTAAATGTCCCCAATTTATTCATCATTATTAGACAGTAGACTCAAATAGTTTTTCAAACATTTGCCCTGAATTTATCATTGAACTTGTAACAAATGATAAAATTAAGAAGTTTTAGGAGCATGTTTCTGCTGGCACAGTTCTACTTTGAAGCAGAATAGTGAAAATTCATGAAACAAGGTAAATCTAACTGTCTATGACAAAAGTGATAAATCTTCCTTCCTTTATTTCTCTTCAAGTATAGTGATTTAGTGAAAGCCTGGAGCTGCCACCACTAGGGCTTCATTTACAACATACAACAGTAAACACCACAAAAAGCACTAGTGGAGTCTAAGATGAACATAAAATATTAACAAGAAGGATGTTTTAGGCTGGGTTCACACTAGTGCGAATTGGATCCAATTCGCAATAGTAGGAGATAGTGACTGGCTCTCTATGCAGCCGGTTGACACATCTCCGCTGCGGCTCCAATGCAAATTTGTACAGGGGTCCTGTGCGTCTTTTGGTTTGTTTTAGGTCTGAATTCAGCCTAAAATTCGGGCCGAAATCGGACCTGAAATGGTGAATGAGGACGCACTGGATCCCTGCTATGAGCCGCACCGGCATTAGATGTGAACCCAGCCTTAAGGAAGACTGAGTGGTGCCTTGGCTCAAAGTCAAAGTGTCAGATTTATCATCCTGCTTGAGGATGAATAAACTTTTCAGCCAACAATATTGCACCATTGATGCTATTAAATAGCCTGCTCCTACTCTGCAACAAGATTAGGAACAACATCTTGTTTCTGGCGATGCACTGGCTTACTATCCCTAATGACCTAATCAATTTTATCAGGCATAGTAGATGGTGTTACAATATAGATTAGTGCTGCTTCCACTGCTACTATTTTTTATATCATAGTCATTTTTGTGTAAACGGATTACATACACCTACAGTATATTTTTTATTAGCGTATTTATTTCTTTATTTAGCTTGAGTGAGAGAGCAAGTGCCTGCTCAGCGGCATAACCAAACCTAATGATAGGCAAATCTGTACAGGTTTGATACACCAAGGGTTTAGGGAATCGTTTTTGAACTTAAAGCATTTGTTACCCCAACACTTCATATTCCTGATATGTGCCTGCTGTACCATGTACTTGTATGAGAAAGTATCCTGTTCTCTTTGTGATGTTTCCTTTGTGTGAAATCCCTGGTGTTCCTGTCAGGCCCTCTGCTTTCCTATTAAAAACTGATCACAATAAGCAGGAGAAAACACGTGGTCAGTTCTGGGAACTCAGCCTGCTCTTCTCCAATGATCGGATCTGTCCTGACATCCCCCCCCCCCCCCCCGCACAGCCATTCACTGGGAAGCTCAGTGTCCTGCTGCTTCTCCTCTCCCCAGCTCCTATATAGCTGGAAATAGAGGGAACAGAGGGAATGTGATCACTTATAAAAAAGGGAAAAATACGGTATTTATAATGCTTTTTTTTTTTTTAATCTATACACACATTTTGCCTTCCATTTCTATTTCAAACTGAATGGGTTGTTTTACAAGGTGATCATTTACAACCACTTTAAGCGAACCCCAAATTTGAGACAAATCCCATTAAAGCTTATAGGGGCGAATCTTGATGTAAAATTGTGGCCGTTATTGGGGCATGGGAATCTCAACACTGCCAAATGGGACATTTCAATTCAGTGATCCCTTTTTAACAGCTTGTGGTGTTATGGAACAGTACAATTTTTCATGGACAGTCTCTTTAACACTGTACTCGGTGCATATTTGACTATGGAATTGCTTTTTTTTTCACCTTTGCAATTTTGCTTACTGTTCTGCCTCCAGCAGAATATCCATTAAATGAGTTGTAATGGTAGAAGGTTTCTTTATCTTAAGGCATTCTATGCATTAAGATAAAAAGCTTTCGGTGTGCAGTAGCCTTCCTCAGCCCCCCTAATACTTACCTGAGCCCCATCTCTGTCCAGCAATCTCCACGAGTCCCTCGGCCGTCCGAGACTCTCCCCCCTGATTGGCTGAGACACAGCAGTGGCGTCATGGGCTCCTGTGGCCGTTAATCAAAGTCAGTTAGCCAATCAAGAGAGAGAGGGGGTGGGGCCTAATGGCAGCTCTCTGTGTGAATGGAAACACAGGGCTGCAGCTCGGCTTGGGTGCTCTCATAGCAAGCAGCTTGCTGTGGGGGCACTCAACAGGAGGGAGGGGCCAGGAGAGCCGAAGAGGTACCTGAGAAGAGGAGGATCTAGGCTGCCCTGTGCAAATCCACTGCACAGAGCAGGTAAGTATAACATGTTTGTTATTTTATTTTTGTTTTTAAATGAGACTTTACAATCACTTTAACTTGTTCTGCCTGCAATATCAGATTTTACCACAAGATGGAGCCGGTGGTAAATTTACAGTTTTGCAGTAAAGTAAAATTTCCCATCATTGTTCAGTCTAGACAGATGCATCCTGGGAGCTCAGACTCTTTGAGACTAGAGAAAAGGAACCAACTATCAGAGCACATGTTGGATTGGAACTTGAATCTCTTTACATCTGCTAATGACAGCATTACTGGTATGAACAATTTACTGCCATGCAGAGCTTAAAGAGGAACTGCAGTCTGCTCACATAATTTGTAATAAAAACATCTTTGCTATTCTGAAGCTTCCCTCCAACCACTTTGCATATTATTTTATATATACTGGGATTCTGTACTTGTCAAATATGCTGCAGAAATCTCCCTCCACTGAGTGTGGCTGCATCCATTTTAACTGTGGGCAGCTGAAGCTGTTGCCTGTTCACTTCCTGTATTTACACAGAGGCACACTTCCAGCTCTGCAGCTCTCATTAGTCCTCTTATGACTCATCCTCCCTCCCTTCCTGGCAAACTCTCACAAGAGTGAGAGAGAGAGCTGTGCATGATGTCATAAGCCTAGGCTTTTTAGCAGACAAGAAAGAGGAAGTGGTCTGTATAAGGTATTTACTGGCAGAAAAAAAATGTTTTACTATCCAAAATTTAAACAACAAGGGCAGAGGATTTAATAGATGGAAAGTTAAAAAAATGGCTGAAGTTGCGCGTTAATTGTTCATTGTATTCTCTGTATATTTCATCTTCCTTTTATTTGTAATTTTATCTGTTTTTTTCCTAATAGTTTCACCCACCCTGTTTTGTTATTAAAGCTTCAAGATTACATTAGGTGTGATTTTTTGCAGAATAGGAGGGTTTAGCTGCATGTTGATTTACACAGGGAAACGTGTAGAGAGGACAGAACACTTACATTCAGCAGCATCCCACCCACTCTGATTCATTTCAGATTACAAAGTCTTATCTTTTTTCTGATAGTTTTAGCAGTGACACATGTTTTTCAATGCTCTGGCTGTCCCTGTCTCTGGGGGAAATGGGGTGCAGTGAATGGGCATGATATAATGTGAGGTGGTTTAGGTGCACTTGGTTTCTTTTTCCTTCCAATATTGCAGTGACATATTGCAAACAATGGACAGGTTAGAAAACAGATGGTTATAACAAGTGAATGCTCTGCTTTAGGCACCCTAAACGTTCAGTGGCCCTAAAGTTAAAACCTTTCTAAACACTTACCTGAGTCCCCTCTTGATCCAGTGCTGTGCCTCCCTGCAGCTCCTCTCTCTCCTCTTCCCAGTTCCATAGGACACTCAAGAAGCAATGGGAGCCATCGGCTCCTGCTGCTGCCAGTCAAATCCCGTCAGGAGGGAGCAGGGGTGTGGTTGTGCCACACTGTGTGTTTATGGATGTACACAGCCTGGTATGGGAACATTATTATTATTATTATACGAGATTTATATAGCGCCAACAGTTTACGCAGAGCTTTACAATGTATAAGGGGGACAACACAATTACAGTACAGTTTAATACAAAAGGTACAGGAGGGCCCTGCTCATAGAGCTTACATTCTAAAGGGAGGGGTAGTGGTACAAAAGGTAATAGCTGCAAAGAATGATTTGATGGGGGCCCATAGGGGCACCCCCACAGCACACGGTTTGCTATGGAGGAACATGCAGGAAAAAGGAGCGGACAGCACTAGTGAGGGGACTCCAAAAGAAGAGGCAAGGCTTTACAATCACTTAAACCAGTTAGCAACCGCCCACCACACATATACGGCAGCAGGGAGGCTGCTCTGCACCAGATCACGTGCCGACTACGTGATCTGACACTTCTGGGTCTGGGGCGTGTGCACCACCGGCGACCCACTGTGATTATGCACAGTGGGAGCCCAGCAGCGTGTACCGTGGACTTGATGTCCGCCGGCACTCGCCAATTGTACAGGGCACAGGCAGAACAACAATCTGCCTATGTAAACAAGGCAGATTATCGTTCTGTCAGAAGGGAAGGCTCAGATCCTGTGTTTCTGCTAAGCAAGAACACTCATATTTGCCTTCCCCTAGTCAAAGCACCTTCCCCACAGTGAGTAAGCACAACCTAGGCATATATTTAAACCTTTGATTGCCCCTGATGTAAACCCCCTTCCCTGCCAGTGTCATTAGTACAGTGACAGTGCTTATTTTTTTAGCCCTGATCACTGTATTAGTGTCACTGGTCCCTAAAAGTGTCAGTTAGGTTTTCGATTTGTCCGACGCAATATCGCAGTCCCACTGTAAGTCACTGATCGCCGCCATTACTAGTAAAAAATAAAAATCGCCCATAGTTTGTAGACGCTATAACTTTTGCATAAACCAATCAGTATAGACTTATTGGGATTTTTTTTTTACCAAAAACACGTAGCAGAATACATATTAGCTTAAATTAAAGAATTTTTTCTTCTTTTTTTATTGAGTATGTTTTATAGCAGAAAGTAAAAAATATTGTTTTCTATTTCAAAATTGTTGGTCTTTTTTTGTTTATAGTGCAAAAAATAAGAACCGCAGAAGTGATTGAATACCACCAAAAGAAAGCTCTACTTGTGGGAAACAGTACCGTACTGCAAAAAATGGCCTGGTCATGAAGGGGGGTAAACATTCTGGAGCTGAATCGGTTAAAGAACAATCATATCATCAGTAAATGAGAAGTTGTCGTAGGGAAAACTTAGGGAAAGCTGACAGACTGCATAGGGTGATGCTAGAGTCGGTTAGTTACTTTAACACGCTTGCTACTGTAGCTACATATTTTTGGTAATAAAATCCCAATAAGCGTATATTGATTGGTTTGTGCAAAGTTATAGTGTCTACAAACTATAAGATATATTTATTTATTTATTTGTTACTAGTAATAGTAGCGAGCAGTGACTTATAGCAGGACTGCAATATTGTGGCAGACAAATTGGACACTCACTGACACTTTTTTGGTGACCAGTGACACTAATACAGTAATCAGTGCTAAAAATATGCACTGTCACTGTACTAATGACACTGGTTGGAAAGGGGTTAACATCAGGGGCGATCTAAGGGTGAACTGTGCACCTAGCTCGTGTTTTAGTGTAGTGTGGGAGGTACTTTCACCAGGGGAAAACATAGGCAGACTTGGAGTGTGCTGCAGCTCTTTAAAAGCATGACAAGGTAAGTATTGTAGCTTTCCATTACAGGGTTTATTTATTTTTTTATTTAATTTGGGTGGCGTTATTTTAAAGTGACCCTGGCACTACTGTAAACCTCCCCAGGCAAGGCATACCTGTGAAAAAAAAAAAAAAAATAATTTTTGTCAAAACCATCATTCAGTTCATAGAAACTGTCCCCAAAAGTCCACCAGGAAGCAGAAATCTAGAAATGGTCTTCTAGACCATTTGGTCCCTTGTGTCTTTTACCAATTCCTTCTTCTGATCCCCATGTCACCTAATTATGTATAGGTCAGCAGAAGGAACCAGTGACAGCTGCAGTGGACTAAGGAGATGAACAATCCCAGAAGTGTCAGTTACCCAGAGGACTTCAGGGGTGATCTCTCTTGAACTGGGCGGTGTTTGGCAGTATAAGTGGCAGGAGAGGTAAATATTTAAACTAAACCCTTCTTTTACAGGTACGATTTGCCTGCTGCATTGTTTAACCACTTCAGTCCCGGAAGATTTGGCTGCTCAATGACCGGGCCATTTTTTGCAATTCGGCACTGCGTCGCTTTAACTGACAATTGTGCAGTCGTGCGACACTGTAGCCAAACAAAATTGACGTCCTTTTTTTTCCCACAAAGAGAGCTTTCTTTTGGTAGTATTTGATCATCTCTGCAGTTTTTGTTTTTTGCGCTATAAACAAAAAAAAAAAAAAAAAAACACAATATTTTGTACTTTTTGCTAAAATAAATATCACCATTTTTTTTTAAAAAGCTATTTTTTTCCTCAGTTTAGGCCCATATGTATTCTTCTACATATTTTTGGTAATAAAAATCGCAATAAGCGTATATTAATTGGTTTGCGCAAAAGTTATAGCGTCTATAAAATAGGGAATAGATTTATGCCATTTTTATTATTATTTTTTTTTTATTAGTAATGGTGGCGATCTGCAATTTTTATCGGGACTGTGACATTATGGTAGACACATCGGACACTTTTGACACATTTTTGAAACCATTGACAATTATACAGTGATCAGTGCTATAAAAATGCACTGATTACTGGTTAACTGTGTTCCCTGACTGTGTGTTCTTACTGTGGGGGGAGGGGATTGACTATAGGAGATGACAGATTGTGGTTCCTAGCTATTAGGAACTCACAATCTGCCTCTCCTCAGCTTACAGAACAGGGTTTTGTGTGTTTACACACACGTCCCTGTTCTGCCTCTCGTGCCCGCAATCACGCGCGACCACCGGCCACGAGCATCGGCACCCCCACAATGCAGCAGACGTGTGCACGCACCTCCGGCGGTGCACAGGCGTCTGCTATCCCGCCTAAAGGATCCGACGTACAGCTACCCCGGTTCGCAGGATCGTGATAACCTGCCGCAGTATGACGGCGGCTGGTCGGCAAGTGGTAAATATGGGAACGGAGTTCTCTCAAATAACAATGACTATTTTTAATCCTTTAAAAAAAACATTCTACATTTCTTTTGTTACTTCCTGGTTTCCAGCCCTATGCAAATGGAGGAGGGGGTTTTCTCAGCTAAGCACACCATTCTGCCTGAATGCTTGAGCTAAGGGCAGATAGATTCCAGGAAGTAAACGCTGCATGAATCATCTGCCATGGCCAGAAATGCTAGGGGAGTGTTTTCATAGTGCTTTCTCATCAAAATAAAGCTTGGAGACATGGATGGATGGGTGAGTTTGCTTTAAATAATAAAAATAAATGAAATAGCATTTTTGGTTTGTGGTGCTCAGATGCAGTGTAGTTCCGCTTTAAATAAAACATTTGGGATCCGGTCTGCGTGACATGATCAGCTAATGGCAGTATTTATCTTTTTCTACTGAATTTCACTGGATAATTGGATGCATTTTATAGATGCCACACCTGTTCCTTTATGTCTTCTGTACTGCATTTACACAATTACTTTCTGTTTTCTCTGAACAATTCATTATCATATAGATAGAGAAGCTTTTATGAACTGAACATCACACTTAGACATCTCATTACGTGGAGTATGTGAACCTACATATGCATACATTGTTTGGCTTGAATCATTCTAGTTTTCAAAGGGGTTGTTTAATGAATGTGGTACACATCATGAAGCTTACAGAGGACAGTCACACACACATATATATATATATATATATATATATATATATATATATATATATATATATACAGGGGTGGACTGACCATTGAGCCACTCGGGCACTGCCTAGGGCCCCATCAAGATTGCCAGCCTCAGTAAAACCAGGGACAGTATGTATAAATATGTTTTTTTTACATCTGTCTGTGTATACTGTGTGTAAATGTATGTGTATACTGTGTGATTGTATACTGTGTGGCCCCATAATCTCTGATTGCCTGAGGGCCCCATAATATCCAATTGCCCGGGGGCCCCATGAGTTATCAGTCCGCCCCTGTATATATATATATATATATATATATATATATATATATATATATATATTGTAGTTCATAAATCCAACATCAATTTGCAAAGTGTGCCTCTGAAGACAGGAATGGAAATTTTTTTTTGAATTTCAACCATGTTGTATAAAGTTAAACAAACTTGGGCTAAGTGATTAATTTAGCAGAAAAAAAAATTAGCTCACGAGTGGAGTTGTTGCCCACCAACCAATCAAATTCCTTGCTTAACCACTTGCCGACCACCCACCGTCATTATACTGCGGCAGGTTGGCAAGTTCCTGCGAGCCGTCGTAGCTATATGTCGGCTCCTTTAAGCAGGATAGCAGGCGTGGGGGTGCCGATGCTTGTGACCGGTGGTCGTGATGACCGACGGCCACGAGTGATCGCGGGCACGAGAGGCAGAACAGGGACGTGTGTGGGTAAACATACAAATCCCTGTTCTGTAAGCTGAGGAGAGGCAGATTGTGAGTTCCTAATAGCTAGGAACCACAATCTGTCATCTCCTCTAATCAGTCCCCTCCCCCCAGTTAGAACACACAGTCAGGGAACACAGTTAACCCCTTGATCGGCCCCTAGTGTTAACCCCTTCCCTGACAGTGACATTTACACAGCAAGCAGTGCATTTTTATAGCGCTGATCACTGTATAATTGTCAATGGTTTCAAAAATGTGTAAAAAATGTCCGATGTGTCCACCATGTCGCAATCCCGATAAAAATCGCAGATCGCCACCATTACTAGTATAAAAAGATAGTAATAAAAATGCCATAAATCTATCCCCTATTTTAGAGACACTAGACGCTAACTTTTGCGCAAACCAATCAATATATGCTTATTGCGATTTTTATTACCAAAAATATGTAGAAGAATACATATCGGCCTAAACTGAGGAAAAAAAATTAGCTTTTTTTTTTTTAAAAAACGGGGATATTTATTATAGCAAAAAGTACAAAATATTGTGTTTTTTTCAAAATTGTCGTTCTATTTTTTTGTTTATAGCGCAAAAAATAAAAACCGCAGAGATGATCAAATACCACCAAAAGAAAGCTCTATTTGTGGGGAAAAAAAGGACATTTTGTTTGGGTACAGTGTCGCACGACCGCGCAATTGTCAGTTAAAGCAATGCAGTGCCGTATCGCAAAAAATGACCCGGTCATTCAGCAGCCAAATCTTCTGGGGCTAAAGTGGTTAAAGGCTAACTCCACTTTCGTGGGGAAAAAAAACTGAAAAAAAGAAAAAATAATATAGCGCATATAATTGCGACAGTAATCATATTGTAATTGAATGTTAGTAAAAATTACCTTTCAATCTGCAGCTCTGTAATTTTCTAAGAATGCATTGCAATATGGCTACCTGGGGTTGTTCTGTACACAAAGTGTGTACTGACCACTGCCCAGGAACGTCATTTCCTGCTTGTGTGATTGGCTCACCAATTTTCCCAGAAATCTGCACAATTTTCCAAGATATGAGTCAGATTTAACAGGCATCCCCTGCAACAAAAATTTAATTTTTGGAAAGATACTTTCAATAGGAACCCGTCTAAAGGGATGCAGGCCCAGCAGATTTCCTCATTAGTGCCCTGCTGCTGCCACAACTGACAGATAATTATGAATCCACTCCCATTAGGCCTCATACACACGATCGGACTTTCCGACTGGAAATGTTCTAATTTCAATGTCCTTTCTAAAGTTTTATAAGTCATCCCCAATGCCAGAAAATGCTAATTGAAAAGCCTATATAATCAGAAACTGAATTAATCTAATTAGTTAACATTTTAAAATTTGATATGATTTAAAATTTAAGCCGCAAAGTCGATTACATTTTAGGTTTTAGTTTATGTTTGTTTTAAATGTGAAAAGTAGTACATTTTCAAATTTTTTACTTTTACTGCATTTTGCATTTTGAATCAAAATGACAGAAAGACCGAAATAACTTTATATTTGCGTTCAGGAGGAGCCAAACTGTTGCCCTGTACAGTATTTTGTACTGCAAAAATGCTGGAAAATTAAGAGTAATGTTTTAGCTGACCATCATACACTCAACCAATGTGCAAACTATGGCACACGTCATAGAGCTGTAGTAACAAAATTTCTATATTATTAGACATATTGGGCTTCATTCATGAGCATTATCTACAGCTTAAAGATCTGCGATAAAATACCTCTTAGCACTTTTCAAAAAAATTGTTGCAGTTCATCAAAAAGCGCTAATTCTACATTCTAAAGTACCGCATACGGTACTTAATCGAAATTTGCGGCATTTATCTCATGAAACCATTCAGTATTTTATCTCATGACATGATATCCAGTGGGATGGATACAGTGGAGAGGAATTAGAACACCTGTCAGTTTTTATTTTTGTCTGTGCCTCTCATTAGGGAGATTCACTTTCTCTATTGTTACTATTTCTCCTTATCACTGAAAGTAAAAGGAAAAGAAATTCCCACATTTTGGGTTGATATTAACTACTAATAGTGGGGTATCTGCCCAATGGGACACACATGGAAAATAAACTGACAGGGGTTATAACCCTTCATTTCTCTATCCAAAATAAAAAAAAAAAGTTTTGCCCTTAGTTACACTTTAAAGCCATTTTAGCTGTGATATTTGGCGAATTCATTTCTATATCTCGGGACATGTGTGTTTTGTAGTGTTAGAGAATAGCCATTGGGAGAGATTTACTAAAACTGGAGCCCAGAGAATCTAGTGCAGCTGTTCATAGTAATGATACAAAATTATTATACTCAGCGCTGCTCCAAAATATACAAATACATAAATATATAAACAATAATGAATTATAATAAAGTGCTGTGCAAACACATAAAGTGCAGTCAAAGTGCAATAAAAAAATAGTCCTTTAGTGCAAATAAACTTGTATACTTCTGCTTGTGAGGATATACAGTATGTGCCATTCCGTGCTCCCCTCCTGGGTCCCCACTTACCAACAGTAAGCTTTTTGAATGCAAGATCTTTATCCTACATAAATGACTCGGATGTTTCCTTCCAACAACAGGCTTTAAATGATTCCAAGATCTTTGATCCACATCTATGGCTAGGTCTTCATTGCAGTAGTATGGATATGTAATGTGCCAATGAAGAGGGAGATGCACATAGCGTAATATTGCTAAAAATGTATTGTTAAAATCACAAAAGTAATACACTTGCATCAAAGAAAGACATGTAAAAACTGCTGCTCCTGCAGGGACCAGATACATAAGAGTTCAGTGATGACTGGCAGCACGCCAAGGCGACGGTTTTTACCTGTATGCCTTTCTTTGATGTAAGCGCATTACTTTTGTGATTTTAACAATACATTTTTAGCAATATTACGCTATGTGCATCTCTCTCTTCATTGGCACATTGCATATCCATACAACTGCAATGGAGACCTAGCCATAGATGCAGATCAAAGATCTTGGAATCGTTTAAAGCCTGTTGTTGGAAGGAGACATCAGAGTCATTGATGTAGGATAATGACCTTGCATACAAAAAGCTTACTGATGGTGAGTGGGGACCCAGGAGGGAAGCATGGAGTGGCACCTATATCCTCACAAGCAGAAGTATACACGCTTATTTGCACTAAAGGACTATATTTTGATTGCACTTTGACTGCACTTTATGTGTTTGCACGGCACTTTATTACAATTAATTATTGTTTATATATTTAAGCATTTGTATATTTTGGAGCAGCGTTGAGTATAATAATTTTTTATCATCATTAGAGTTTTTTTACCTAACACGTTAGCAGCAGCTCACTGTTTTCAATTAATTTAATTTATCTGGCTATTTATTAATCATTTATTGTATATACCATAGCACGGGCACTTATACTTTTTTCAGTTGTTCACATTAACCAATCAGCTTCTGACTTCAGCGTGTTCAATTAAGTTTTGACAATAACACTTATGGGTTGATTTACTAAAACTGGTGCACTCAGAATCTGATGTAGCTGTGCATGGTGGCCAATCAGCTTCTAACTTCAGCTTGTTCAATTAAGCTTTGGTAATAAAACCTGGAAGCTGATTGGTTTCTCTGCAGAAGTGAGCCTGTTTTTGCACCTTCCAGCTTTAGTAAATAAACCCCTTAGTAGTTAACTGGTTGCTATGAGGAGCTGCGCCAGATTCCCTGTGCTCCAGTTTTAGTAAATCTCCCCCATTGTCATTTTCTAATGTTCTTGATAGCCTCACTTTGGTATCCATCTGTCAAACCATTATATTGATGACACCCTTCTCCTATCAGTTTAAGTTTGCAAGAATACTGTAAGAATACTTGTCTATTCCTAATCCGCTTCTGACTTGTGAAAATTTGCGCCAAAGATATCTTTAAAAATAATTGTGAAAAAGTAATGTACAGTATCCCCACTATATATGACATATGCTCTACCAAAGGATTAGCCCATTGTGATCTACATTGCAATATGTTCGGAGTGATTTGGAGGTTTATGCAGCAACTTATGTATATGCTTATAGATACACAAAAAAGCTCAAAAAATCTGGTGAAATGATAGAAGAAAATAGATATATTTCACAATATGTAATGGGGTTGATTTACTAAAGGCAAATAGACTGTGCACTTTGGAAGTTCAGTTGCTCCAGAGCTTAGTAAAGGAGCGGGAGGTCTGCTGATTTCCATCATCCAATCATGTGCAAGCAAAAAAATTCATTTTTTTAAATTTCCTTTGCATGTGATTCGGTATTCTTAGTAAAGTGAAGCTTTAGCTCATTAAGGCTCCATACACACTGGCATAAAAAAACATTGCTCCTACAGGAGTTTTGTGTTCTGCCTGTAGAAGCTACTCAATGTTATCCTGTGTCCATGCACATTAGGACAATTAGAGGCATATTTTGAGCTCAACGTTTAGAGGCAGGAAAAAAAAAAACCTTCCATTTTTTTTTTTTTTTTTTGGAGGAGTTAGAACCTCTGTCATGTAATTTTATTGCTGTTTGCATCCCTATTGGGAAGGTTTCCCATCACTTGACCTCAAGATAGGAAGTGATAGGAAATATCTTCAACTGGTATACAAACAAATACACATTTTAGTAGCTGCGAGAGGACTTAAAACTTCTGACAGTGTTTTGTTGCAGTCCGTATATTTCTGTCCCACTAATGGCCACTTCTTCCATTTCTTATGTGTCACAGGGACAGGAAGAGAAGAAAACCTTCCTAATAGAGTCACAAATAGAAGTAAGCACCTGACTGAAATGTAACCCTTCTCCGCATTATCATACAGATGCACACAAAAATGGTTGGAGTTAGGCTTTCAAACCTTTATGTTTTTTATGCTTACATAGGATGGCATTCTTCTGTGAATCACAATCCTCTGCAAATTAACTTCCACTGGAAAGCTTGTAAAGTGTTGACAGAGCTCTGTCTCTCTACTCTCTCTGGTAAGACAGACTGATGGAACAGAGAATCCTACTAAAGAAACTCATACAATTCAAATATGCTTCAGGACTTCTTTCAACAATGTTTTACATCACTTTTGGGGTCAGCTTTCACATAGCTCTGAAATGTTATAGAAATTGATCATTTCAGTACTATAGACTAATAAACACCCATCCATTGGAGGTGAGTAGCCTATATAAATGAATAGATGGTTAAAAGCCTTAAAGTGTATGTAAAACCATAACTTTTTTCTTACTCTTGGATATTTATGGTCGGAGCCCTATGGCCGATACGGACATGAACAATTAGACTTACCATAATACTTACAACATGAAATGGACCTGAAGTGTGCCTTGGTCTGATGGTCGGTATACCAAAATAAGGGGGCAAAAACATTCAGGTAGGGGTGTAGTTTTAGCTTTGTTTATTGAGCAAGTTTGGTGAATGCTTGTGCCGTTTCCACCTAAGGAGTGGGGATGTACCGGGTGAGGTAGGCAGAGTTTCCCCTGCTAAGTCTCTTAATGACATGGTCTGGGACCCATGCCGAAATGCTGCCAAGGCTGCCCCAATACTAAAGAGTGACCGAAGTACTGACTGGGGTCGGGGTGTAGACTGCATAGAAGAACCCCCAGGTGTTTGATGAACTGGCAGGCACTCAAGGGTTTGCCTGAAAAGGTAATAGGGGACTAGAGTTTGAGTGTACCGGTAGGAGTGACAGTAGGCGGTCGAGTATCATTACAGGACACCGGACGTTGTTTATTTTATAGAGATGGATGTCTATCGTGGAGCTTGATTGCTGGGTTTTAGACACTGCAAGGTGAAGGATGAAATGGTGTTTGTAGAGAGCCAACTACACAGAACTTGGCCTGCGGGATTGCTGCGGGTGAACTCGCTGGGCCGCCAGAACCCGTAGTAGGCTAAGTAAATGGCTGCTTGTATGAGCAAACTGGGGAGAAGGCCAAATGGCGAACTAGTAAAGATAGTAAACATGTCCCCGAAGATGGCAGCCTGGAATGAACGTACAGTGGACATTAAACTGGTGTTACCAAGATAATTGCACCAGCCTGCGCAGGGAGGACATAACAGAGTGATGCGGACCTGGCTTCATCAAGAAGATCGCCTCGGACCGGTTGTCGGCGGCCTGTCCTGTCCAGATATGACCCTGGAGTTGAGCAGCTGCCATGACCGGGTATAGCTTGAAGAGGGAGAAGTCCGTGTAAACACAGGGTTTAGGAGTGTCTCTGGAGGCCATGTTCTTGTGAACCAATGGTGGCCAAAATTTGCAGCGAAGCCTGTGGAGGCTGTGGCATCTGTCACTACCTGGGGTGATAAGGGCGACATAGATGGTATAAACCTTGATATACCGATCCACGTAGTATGGAACCTTCTGGCATTGATAGGTCCGCTACCGCTGCGGCGTCTAAATTAAGAATCTGCAAGGGGTCCTGTTTGTGGGAGAGGAAGACACAGAAGATCGATCCTGGGGAAATGACCTGTATTGCAAAATTGAGCATTCCCGGGAAAGGCTGAAGCTGCTTCTTAGTACACACCCATGTATAGGTGAAGTCTTGGGGAACTGGCCTGATGCGGGTCAGCTTGTCAAGGGGGAGGCTGGCCTGCGTGGAGTTGTTAGTTCGGAAGAGGTTATTGTAGACCTCGGTTCCAGATTGTTGAGTTTTGGAGACCGCAAGCTGAAGGACGTAATGGTTTTATCAGTGTCAGTACTAGGATCCCTTTAGGACCCAGCACAACTCAGCTGACACAGCCTTTACCTGGGAAACAACAATGATTGGCCAGCTCACCTTTAAATAACTTGCATCAGCATTCAATCATTGCTCGTGTTAGAGTTTACCTTGTGTTTGATCCAGTTGATATCTGCTCTGTGTATTTCGTGTATGACCCGGCTCGTTTGACTCTGTTTGCTTGCTTCTGATTCGGTACCGTTTGGACTCTGATCTTCCTGTGTATGACCCAGCTTGCCTAGACTACGTTTTTACTAGCACCTTCATCTGCAGCGGTGAACTACAAGCACCAGACATCTATCCTCATCTGCAGCGGTGAACTACAAGGTCCAGCAAACATCTGCCTACATCTACAGCGGTGAACTACAAGTCCCAGCTGACCTGCTCTACTCAGACCTGCTCATGGTATGTGCTCTTGTTCTTTGAACTCTTTGAATAATCAGAACACCTGAACTGTTACCTGTTATATGCTCTAGCCTGACATTAACACGAGCCATACATAATAAAGGAAACCTACCATGGATCCTGAGCAGGCTCAGTTGTTTGCACAGGAACTTTGCCGCTTATCCCATCAAGTTCAGGAAATGGCCACAGAGCTCACCAAGGTGCAATCTCCTTCTATTACCACTGCTACAAAAACTCCATCTGAACCAAAAATTCCTTTGCCTGACCGGTTTTCTGGTGACCGTAAAGGGTTTTGCAACTTTAAAAACAGCTGCAAATTATATTTCAAGTTAAGGCCATCCTCGTCTGGCCCTAAAACTCAGAGGGTTCAAATCATTATCTCTCTACTACAGGGTGACCCCCAGGCTTGGGCCTTTAACCTGGAACCAAACCATCCAGCCTTGCTAACAGTAGATGCCTTCTTTGAAGCCCTAGGGTTGCTTTATGATGATCCAGATCGTGCTGCTACTGCAGAATCAACCCTGCGTAACTTAAAGCAAGGAACTACCACAGCAGAAATGTATTGCTCAGAGTTTCGCAGGTGGGCCCCGGAATCTGGCTGGAATGATGCAGCACTCCGCAGCCAGTTTAGAATGGGCCTTTCAGATGCAATTAGGATGCTCTGGTCAACTTCTCCTACCCAGCCTCACTGGAGGGGGCTATGAGTCTAGCCATTAGAATTGACCGCCGCCAGCGAGAGAGGAGACGAGAACAAACTACAGCTGTGGCAAACTATATACCTCCCTTGCCGCCTGACTATTCCACCTCCAGTGCCAAATCTGAGGAAGAGCCTATGCAGTTAGGTTCCACCCGGTTATCTGCCTAGGAACACACGCGCCGGCGTAACATGGGACTCTGCTTGTATTGTGGCCTCAAGGGTCATATGCTCCGTTCGTGCCCTACACGTCCGGGAAACTCCAGGACCTAGGTAATTGCGGGGAGGTTACCTTAGGTCTGCTCTCATCTCCCCAGGGGGACAATCGCATTCTTTTACCCGCTGTCATTCACTTTGGGACAGGAGCTCATGAACTGCTGGCCTTGGTAGATTCTGGAGCCGCTGAGAATTTTATTGATAAGACTCTGATTACCTCTTTGTCCCTGGAAACTCATGCTCTAGATTGCCCAGTCCGCCTGATTTCCGTGGATAATCGTCCTCTCTCACAAGATCTAGTGCTCCAAGCCACCAACCTTTTCCAGTTACAATTGGGGGCTTTGCATTGGGAGAAGATTTCATGTCTTGTCATTGACTCTCCATCCACTCCTTTGATCCTAGGCCTTCCTTGGCTTCAGAAGCACAATCCTGTAATTGACTGGCGAACAGGAAATATTCTGGCTTGGTCCAATCAGTGTAAAAAGAACTGCATCCAGCACCCTGTTCGACTGGCTACCTGTCAAGTGGGTATGGAACAGATTCCACTTTGTTATAAGGACTTTTGCGATGTGTTTTCTAAAGGGATTGCTGACACTTTACCACCTCATCGCAGTTATGATTGTCCCATTGACCTCTTGCCTGACACTACACCTCCTCGAGGGAGAGTCTTTCCACTGTCTGAGCCAGAGAATCTTGCCTTGCAAGAATACATCCAGGAAAACCTAGCTAAGGGTTTCATCCGTCCCTCCACTTCTCCCGCAGGAGCAGGATGCTTCTTTGTCCCAAAGAAGGATGGGGGACTGAGACTTTGTGTGGATTACAGAGGTCTAAATAAAATAACTGTTCCCAATCGGTATCCTCTTCCTCTCATCACAGAATTGTTCTCTCAAATCCAGGGAGCCAAAATCTTCTCCAAACTGGACTTAAGGGGAGCCTATAATCTGGTGCGCATCCGTGCAGGCGACGAGTGGAAGACAGCCTTTAACACCAAGGATGGTCATTATGAATGTCTTGTCATGCCTTTTGGTCTCAGAAATGCACCAGCTGTCTTTCAGAACTTTATGAATGACATTTTCCGTGACATGTTGGGTCGCTTCATGCTTGTATATTTAGACGACATTTTGATATATTCTCCCAGTCTTGAAACACATCAGAAACATGTCTGCTCAGTATTGGCCCGATTAAAGACTCACTCCCTTTTTGTAAAGCCTGAGAAATGTTCATTCCATGTTAAACAAGTACCTTTCCTAGGCTATCTAATTTCTGACACAGGCCTCACCATGGATCCAGCCAAGATTCAAGCCATTTTAGACTGGGCACCACCTTCAGACCTGAAGGCAGTTCAGCGCTTTCTGGGCTTTGCAAATTTCTATCGAAAATTCATTAAGAACTTTGCCACCATTGCACATCCCAACACCTCTCTCACCAGGAAGACTCCGACTACCTTTAAATGGACTACTGAAGCCCAGCCAGCCTTCACTCAGTTAAAGAAAGCCTTTACCTCTGCACCAATCCTACGCCATCCTGTTCCTGAGCTACCTTTTATTGTGGAGGTAGATGCATCTGAAGTAGGGGTGGGGGCGCTTTTGTCACAAAAGGATAATGTAAATGCTGCCATCCACCCCTGTGCCTTCTTGTCTCGGAAATATTCCCCAGCAGAGCGCAATTATGATATAGGCAACAGAGAACTTCTAGCCATAAAGCTCGCTTTGGAGGAATGGAGACATTGGCTGGAGGGAGCTCGCTATCCATTCATAGTTCTGACTGACCACAAAAACCTTGAATACATCTGTTCTGCTAAAAGACTGAACTCACGTCAAGCCAGGTGGTCATTGTTCTTCTCCAGATTTGACTTCACAATTTCATATTTACCAGGACCAAGAAACATTAAGGCTGACGCCTTGTCTCGCAGCTTTCTTTCAGAGTCTCCTCCTCCGCTTCCTCCACAACCCATTATCTCTGAGGATAGGATTTTGGCTTTCACCCAGACTGACATCTCTGAGGCCTTGTTACCTGCACAGGCTGAAGCCCCTCCCTCCACTCCCTCCGGTATGCTTTTTGTGCCCCTGGCTCTTCGTTTGCAGGTATTGCAGCAGGTACATGCATCAAAACCTGCAGCACATCCAGGGTTAAGACAAACTTTTGAGATTATCTCTCACAACCTCTGGTGGCCATCGATTAGGCAGGATGTGTTAGCCTTCGTCCAGGCCTGTGAAGTTTGTGCCAGAAGCAAGAGCAGTACCTCTAAGCCGCCCGGTCTCCTACGTCCTCTACCAATACCTACCTGTCCCTGGACCCATTTATCTATGGACTTTATCACTGACTTGCCTCCGTCCCAGGGATGTTCCACGATCTGGGTGGTGGTAGACAGGTTCAGTAAAATGGCCCACTTTGTTCCGCTTCCGAAACTTCCATCTGCTAAAGAGCTGGCATCTTTATTCATTAAACATGTTTTCAGGCTCCATGGGGCACCAATCAACATTGTCTCAGACCGTGGCTCTCAGTTTATAGCCCAGTTTTGGAAGGCCCTTTGCTCTCAGCTGGGGATTAAGTTATCATATTCTTCAGCATATCATCCTGAGACAAACGGCCAAACAGAAAGGACTAATCAGACTCTAGAGAAGATGGTACGTTGTCTGATGGCCAATGATGAGGTGGAGTGGGTCAACGTCCTGCCATGGGCAGAGTTTGCCTTTAACAATTGTGCCAGCACATCTACAGGGACCTCTCCTTTCTTCTGTGTTTACGGGTTGCATCCTCGTGTGTGCTCCTTTGATCTTCCACCCTCTGATGTGCCAGATGCCAACACCACAATTGAAAATTTCTCCAAAATCTGGTCCGATGTTAATCATGCTATTTCTCGCTCTGTGCTGGCTTTTAAGAAAATGGCAGACAAGAGGCGCTCAAAGGCACCAGGATATAAAGTTGGTGACAAAGTGTGGCTATCATCTAGGAATCTGTCCCTGCATGTTCCATCTAAAAAACTTGGCCCAAAATTCATCGGGCCCTATGAAATTTCGGAGATTGTTAATCCTGTATCCTATAGATTAAAACTCCCCCCATCCATGCGCATTCCAAATGTTTTTCATGTTTCATTGTTGAAGCCTGTTCATTCCAGTCTCCAAGTAAATGAACCAGAACCTGTGGATGTGTTGGACAGTCAGGAATATGAAGTGGCATTTATTCTTGATTCCAGACGAGTGCGTAATTCCTTACAATATCTCGTTCATTGGAAAGGTTTCGGCCCAGAGGATCGATCTTGGGTCCCAGCTCGTGATCTTCATGCTGACCGACTTAAGAAGAAGTTTCATCTTCGTTACCCAAGTAAGCCTGGGGGTGCAGGAGCAACCCCTCGAGAAAGGGGGGGTACTGTCAGTACTAGGATCCCTTTAGGACCCAGCACAACTCAGCTGACACAGCCTTTACCTGGGAAACAACAATGATTGGCCAGCTCACCTTTAAATAACTTGCATCAGCATTCAATCATTGCTCGTGTTAGAGTTTACCTTGTGTTTGATCCAGTTGATATCTGCTCTGTGTATTTCGTGTATGACCCAGCTCGTTTGACTCTGTTTGCTTGCTTCTGATTCGGTACCGTTTGGACTCTGATCTTCCTGTGTATGACCCAGCTGGCCTAGACTACGTTTTTACTAGCACCTTCATCTGCAGCGGTGAACTACAAGCACCAGACATCTATCCTCATCTGCAGCGGTGAACTACAAGGTCCAGCAAACATCTGCCTACATCTACAGCGGTGAACTACAAGTCCCAGCTGACCTGCTCTACTCAGACCTGCTCATGGTATGTGCTCTTGTTCTTTGAACTCTTTGAATAATCAGAACACCTGAACTGTTACCTGTTATATGCTCTAGCCTGACAATCAGCGAGTCAAGTGGTGTCTACGTAGTACTTGGCTGCTAGTGCCAGTAAAAGTGAATTTGTTAGGCCGTAGAAACCCACAGAAGGCCAGGTAGATGGCTGCTTGGATGACTAGCCTGGGGAATGTGTGAGGTTTGTGACATGTCCGTAAAGATGGTAGTTGTGATGGGCAAGTGTTGCCGTTAGCTATGGGCTGATGCTTCTGGATGCCACGTAGAAGGGATCTTACTGTATGGGCCGTAAACACAGACGGCTCTCTGGGGTCCTGTAAGGACAGGAAATGCTGGATGCTGGCTAGGTATAGCTTGATAGTGTTATGAGAAGGAGCCAGCTGTGTGTGGCAATACCGCGCACAGGAAACTGACAAAGACCACAGGCGAGCGGGCAGGTTAAATACCCCCCCGGGCTCCTCCCATAAATTCAGGCCACCATACTGGCCTTCCTACATATATATCACTTTAAATGCAACAGTGTTATTCATTTAAGTCTTACAATATTCTTCCCCTGACTCAACTTACTGAAATGAAGCTAGCTTCAGTGTCAGAAGACCTTTTTTTACTGTTAAAAGTTTAATAGTACGCTGTGCTCACTATTCTTTTTAAATTTGCTTCTGTCTATATAGTAACACATTTATCAAATTCTATTTAGGATGCTACATTTCTGCTTTAAACTCTAAGTAGACTGTGATAAATAATCAGTGCTGTGTCTGCTTACATACATTTGCTGACAGCCATTTGTCTGGACATATCCCTTGCCGAGGAACAACTGGTCGGCTAGATGCGCCTACTGAGCAAACCTTGTTTGACAGATTTAGTCCAGAAACAGGTCATTTATCATCTAAGACACCAACAAACTACAAGCTCTTTCTTGCAGTTTTGCTCTAGTTAAACTGAACACCCACTGCATCTCTTATTAATAGCTAGGTATATTGGCAGGTTTAAAAATATGAATCTGGCCTTCAGAGAGATTATGTGTAGCACACGTGACTTTAACACAGTCAAGTCATACTCTTACCTTGAATAGTGTGGAAACATTGGCAGTATGAAACCTTTGGAGGCAGGCATTGTGCTGGCAAGGCATACAAAGGTTTTTCTAACCATCTACTATTGTCTGCTAACTGTGAAGAGATAAGCTGGCACATATCTTCCTATGGTGGGCCATAAGGGTCTTATCCAACATGCAATGAATACTTCATGCGATCTCTCAAGAGTCTATTCATTTGGAAGAAATCAGATCACATTGTGTATGGCCAGCTTAAAACAAAAGTTGATTATTTAACTTGACACAAGTAACAAGCAACAGGATATGCAGTTGGGCCTCTTTCATGTAGGGGTAAATTATGCAAAATGTAATATATTCTATCCTTGGAAAGATCATTTGTTTTGCCATGGGCACCCTTTTCAGTTTAGGTAGGTAAATAAACACACAGACCAAGTCTGGACATTGCTAATCATTTTCTGCCATCATTCAGTTTGCTCCATATTTTTGTATTATTTAAAATCTATGATTAACATAAAGGTAGTAGAATGGGGAATAAAATTTATACCCAGCAGTATACTTAAACACCATCAAGGTGCTTATACCACTGTATGTAACTATATAATATGTTCAAACAAAAATGCAAGACTTTTTTGATGCTCAAAAAATATACAGATCTACCTGAATTTCATATTTTTGCATTCATTGGAAAATAATCCCAGGGACTGAAATGAATGAACATCTTTATGAACATCTAGGCATCCAGAAAAGGATAACAATATATAAGAGCCTCCTGTTCAATACAGATAGTTCAAAATAAAGTTAACCTATTTAAAAAAGAAACTATAAAATCTTTTCGTTAATTTTGCTTATTTTTTTTAATGTGCTCAAGTTCATACACTGGTCCAGGGGTCTCCAAACTTTTTAAATGAAGGGGCAGTTTACTGTTCTTCAGAGACTTAAGGGGGCCAGAGTGTGGCTATTAGGAGTAGAAATTGTCCCGATGCCAGTCTGAATAAACAATACACTATCTTTGGTATCAGTTGGAGGAATAGTGCCCCATCGCTGGTGCCAGTGAGAGGAATTGTTCCACATCATTTGTGTCATTGGGCCTGTTGGTGTCATTGGGTGGAATTGTGCCCCCTCATTGATGTCAGTGGGGGGAGTTATGTCCCATTGTCAGTATCAGTGGATGAAAATAGTGCCCCAAGGGCAGGATAAAAGCAAGAAAAGGGCCACATCTGGCCCCTGGGGCATAGTTTGGAGACAACTGCACTGGTCATTTATAATATATGTTTTAATATTAACCACTTCCCGCCTGCCCGCCGTCAAATGATGGTGGAGCGGTGCGACACTCATTCTGGGATGATGTCATATAACAACACCCAGTTTAGCCACAATCGCAGGTGCGCTGTGTTCTTGGGACACAGCGTGACCCCGATCTCGACAAAGAGTCGTGGCTCTTTACCCGTGTGATCGGCTGTGTCTAATCACAGCCGATCACATGTAAACAAGGAAGTTCTGTTTATCGGCTTTTCCTCTCTCACACTGACAGAGTATGAGCTGAGAAGAGCTGATAAGTGGCATCTCCTTACAGGAAAGACGTGTAAAGGTGATCAGAGCACTGATCATCAGTGCCCTGATTTCAATGCAGCCCCTTCAGTGCCCATCAGTGACACCAGTCTGTGTCCATAAGTAACACCAATCTGTGCCCATCAGTAACACCATTCTGCCCATCAGTGAGACCAATCTGTGCCCATCAGTTATGCCAATCAGTGCTACTTTTCAGTGCCCATCAGTACCGCCCATTATTTCTCATCAGTGCCACCTATCATTGCCCATCAGTGCCACCCATCTTTGCCGCCTATCAGTGCTCATTACTGCTGCATATCAGTGCCACCTATCAGTGCCCATCAGTGCTGCAAATGAGTGCCTCCTCAACAGTGCCACCCCATCAATGCCCTTCAGTGCCGCTTCATCAATCCCCATCAGTGCAACCTCATCAGCGCACTTCATCAGTGAAGGAGAATAATTATTTATTTAAAAGATTAATTATTTAGCAAAAAATTAAAAACCCAGTGGTGATTGAATACCACCAAAAGAAAGCTCTATTTATGTAAAGAAAATGACAAAAAAAAAATTGTTTGGGTACAGTGTTGCATGACCTCGCAAGTGCTATACAAAGTGCCAAAGCACTGAAAGCTGAAAATTGGCCTGGACAGGAAGGGGGTGAAAGTGCCCAGTATTGAAGTAGTTAAGCTTTCAATAGAGGGTTCTTTCATGATATGGTATTTGCAGAGCATACTGGCCTATTTAATAAGACAGCCTTGCCCCTTACCTTGAGTAATTTTCATCATTAAAATATTGGGGCGACAAAGTACTTTAGGCCAATCAGATCTAATATTGTAATGTTTTAGTACAGACTGCTTTTTTAAGAACATTCCTAAACAAATATTTAACACTTTATTAAACTACCTGAATTTAAAGGTTAGGGCCACTCAAAAAGGTATAAGGTTTTCTATATGTCTTTGACACTAGTACAGTGAGATCTCTCCATGTTTTACATCTCTGTTCCTGTCCTGCTGGAATATTTTGTTTTTTCCTGTTCATCTTTGCATAGTCTGTTATCTTTATTGCATTCTTCAAAATATGAAACCAAACAAGGAGAGTGAAACAATCTCACAATGGCTACAGCAAGCGTACATTGCAGTACTGCACAAGTATGTTGGAAGATGGATTTGCACATTTGCAAATCCATTGAGATATACACTTAATGTGATTGCAACCATAAAAAAAAAAAAAAAATGATCCTGTTCCCTTAAAGCATGTTATACAGTATGTGCCCCAGTGTATGGTATTTTTTAAAAAATATGCAGCTTCATACCTAATTTCAGAGCGTTTGCCGCTCTCCTCCCCTCCTCCCAGCTGACGCCAGCGGGGTATTCTCAGCTCCGTCTGCTGTAGTTGTCGGATCGGGGAAGACAGCGATCACATGAGCGCCGAGCGGTGCACTAAAATTAGGTATGAAGCGGCATATTTTTTAGAAATAACATACACTGGGGCATATACTGTAATATAACACTGGGGATTATAGGAAGAAAAAAGTGGCTTTACAACCACTTTAAGTCACTTACTTGGTGTGGGCGTTAACACTTTGCAGGCCAGAAGACACTTCTTCACTGTAGCCCCATGCACCCACAGAGGGACTGTGCCTATTCTCTTGACTTGGTCTATTTCCACCTGCCCCAACAAAAGACTCCATAGCATTTGGAAAAAGCAAAACGTAGTATGTACCCAATTCCACCAGTCTTTCCCTCATCTTGCCTTGAAACTGAACATGAAAGGCACACAGAGAAGCCAACAAACTTCACATAGCAAGCCTTGCATTACTTGACCCTAGGTGCGGTCCCTAGGCAGGCCCTGTACTGTAGGGATTGGCCAAACACCCCCTGATTCAGTTTGCACCAGAATATGCGAACAGGAAAAAAAATTGTGCGAACATGCAAACCCTATTAAAGTCTATGGGACACAAACATCAAAAGTGCTCATTTTAACCACTTCCGGACCAGCTGCTGCAGTTTTACTGTGGCAGGTTGGCTCGGCAAATCGATGCTACCTTACGGCGGCCACGCCGATTGAATTCGCTTCAGAACTGATCAGTCTCCAGGCCCAGGCCAATGATTTCTGGCCTGGACCTGCTGATCGGTCCTGATGAATGAAATCCTCCCCTGCCTCTGTAAGTGTAAACACAGACAGGGGAAGTGATGTCATCTCCCTCTCTGGAATTCTTTTCCGCTCCAGAGAGAGGAGAGAGGACATCCAAACGTGAGTTGCACCAACACTACACTGACACAGTACACATAGGCACATATTTTACCCCCGATCGCCCCCCCCACAAGTTAACCCCATCACTCCCTGTCACTGTGTCACCCAGTGCAGTTTTCATATTTTTCTTTGATCACTGTACTGGTGTCATTTGTGACACTGATCAGCATTAGGGTGCTCAGTAGTAGCCCCAGATAGGTCTAGTGTCACGGGTGATGCTGGTTAGCTAGTTATTTTTTTATAGTGTCAGGGCACCCACGGTATATTAACTAATAAAAGGTTTAACCCCCTGATCACCTGGAGGGTGATATCAGTTAACTTTTAGCATTAATTAGGGTCTGCGTCGCCCCAGGCAGCGTTAGATTAGTTCCAGTAGCGCTAACACCCACGCACGCACCATACTGTTTTTTACAGAAGATATCTATAGATCTGTTGTGGACCAAAGCAATTTGAATGCTGGTCAAATCATCACCGCTAATCCCCAGTTGCCCCTTGCCAGAGATTGGAGACCTATTATGGTCTCTGAATTTAAGACCTTCCTGGGCCGATCCCTAATCATGGGCATAGTTAAAAAAGTGAGTTGCGGTCACTGACCCAATTCAACATATGCCGTGTTCTCTGGCTTCATGACCAGGACATGATATGAGCAGATCTTGTGGTTCATGCATTTCAATGACAATGAACTCTGTCATCCTCGGGGTGACCCTGGATACGATCGGCTCCACAAAATATAGCCCCTCGTAAACCACTTCAACCAGCAGTTTGCAGCCTTGTTTACTCCCGATCAAGTTGTCTACGTTGATGAGTCCCTGATTAAGATCAAGATCAAGATGTATAAGCTCTGTGACAGGGCAACAGGCTATACATATAGTTTTATGGTTTACAAGGGAAAAGATAGTCACGTGGAGCCGGAGAACTGCCCAGACTACATAGGGAGCGCTGGTAAGATTGTGTGGGACTTGGTGTCACCCTTATTCAGAAAGGGGTACCACTTGTACGTGGACAATTATTACACAAGCGAGACGCTTTTTAGTCACTTTTTTGATTATGGAATTGGCGCATTTGGCATCGTGCAATCTAATCGCCGGGGCTTCCCACAACAGCTTGAAGAATCTCAACTTAGAAGGGGGGAGAGAGCCTGCTTGAAATGTAATAATTTGTTAGCAGTGAAGTGGAGGGATACACAGAATGTTTTCGTTCTGTCCTCCCTTCACGCAGATACGACAGTCCAAATTCATACTGGTGTTGTGGAGAAACCCCTCTGTGTCCACGAATACAACCTTAATATGGGAGGAGTGGACCTCAATGACCAATTGTTGGCGCTGTACCTAAGTGCCCGTAAGGCCAGACGCTGGTATAAAAAAGTGTCTGCATATTTATTCCAATTGGCTCTGCTGAATGCTTTTGTGCTATACAAAGCTCCAGGATGAACTGGATCCTTCCTAAAATTCCAGGAAGAGATCATCACTGCCCATCTGTTTCCAGACGGTGCTGTGGCCCACCTTCCCAACGCAAATTCAGTGAGCATGTAACGCAATTCAGTGCATGAGAGGCATTTTCCGTATGTCCTCCCGAGTACCCCTACCCAAAGAAACCCCCAAAGAAATGAGTGTCTGCAGAAAATGCGGATTTAGGTGTGACACCCACTTTTATTGTCCCTCCTGTCCTGACTAACTTGGCCTCTGCATTGGTGACTGTTTCAAACGCTACCACACACTAGTGGAGTATTAGCGTAGGGTACAGCATTGTACAATCCTAGGGCACACTTACACAGGGTCTCGAAAGATGAGATGGCCATCACATTTTGAGAGACCCTAATCTGGAACATTTACAGTTACAGTTTACAGTTTATAAAAATGCAAAAAAAAAAAAAAAACACACACATAAAAAAAACACAAAAAAATAAAAAAGCCAAAAACAGTTGTTGTTTTATTCGCTCTCTATTGTCCGCTCTATTGTTTACTCTCTATTGTTTTAAATCTATTGTTCCATCACTATTGTTACTGTATTTTAGAACTGTAATGTTTTATTTTTACTGTGTTTTATTGTATTTGCTTTTCAGGTATGATATGTCTTAGTGTTGTACTGTAATGTTACTTTGTTTATTGTTAACCATCATTTGCTTAGCAGGTACACCATTCAGCTGCAGCACAGGTTTATTTATTCTGACAGCAACAGCGTTTGCTCCCACGATACATAAAGCAGTGACTCCAGCACTGTAGGAGGTGATTTCACCACCACAGTTAAAAAAAGAGCATATATGCCAAAGCATGGCGGCAGGGGTGAAGGGGTGATTTGCTCCTAACATTAGGGGCGGATTCCCCCCATGCTTTAGCATATATTTTTTAGGCACAGATTGTGATAAAAAAATAACTTGTTTTATTGAGTTAATGCTTTATTGTTACCACTGTATGCTTTTCAGTTACGCCATTTAGCTGCAGCACTGGTTTATGTATCTTGACAGCAACAGCGTTTGCTCTCACGATACGTAAATCAGCGGCTCCAGTGCTGTAGGAGGTGATTTCACCACAGTCAAAAAAAATGGTGCATGTAAGCCCATCATTAGAAGTGGGTGGATGAAGGGCAGTATTCTAATGGTGGGCATACCCACCAATCAATCTCTTTTTTTTGTTCAGCTGCATGAAAAAACATTACTATTGGTTTTCGGGGTCCTGTATGCGGCTAGGCTCCCAAAAAGTCTTACACATGTGGTATCCCCATACTCAGGGGAAGCAATAGAATGTATTGTGGGGTGTAATTCCACATATAACCATGGCATGTGTGAGCAATGTATCATTTAGTGACAACTTTGTGTAATTTTTGTTGTTGTCATTTTTCAATCACTTGTGACAAAAAAATAAAATATTCAATAGGTTCAACATGCCTCTCAGCAATTTCCTTGGGGTGTCTACTTTCCACATCAGTGCCTGACCTCACAAATGTGCTTCTGGAAGAATGGTGAAACATTCCCATAGACACACTCCTAACCTTGTGGACAGCCTTCCCAGAAAAGTTGAAGCTGTTATAGCTGCAAAGGGTGGGCCAACTCAATATTGAACCCTACGGATTAAGACTGGTATGCCATTAAAGTTCACGTGCATGTAAATGCAGGCATCCCAATACTTTTGGTAATATAATGTATGTGTGTCACTGGGTGGCTGATGCTTCTGTGCTGAGGACATGCTTACTGTGTGCTCCCATCACAGAGAGCAAGCTGTCAATGAAACCTCTCAGTCCACACTAATGATCGGTGGCCAGCGGGACCAACCTCTGATTAGGTGACCATTGTGCTAGCCAATCGCAGTGATGAAAAAAGAGGGAAAAGAGGCGCCCCTGGGTGCAGATTTTTAACAAGTTTAATATACAATAAAACATTCTTATGATGCACTCACATTTCTGTAGTTAAAAGAAGGCATGGAATAATATCCCAAATACTTGGGGCTGTCCTTGGTGTGGTCAATCCCTTTAGTCCATATGTGTGCGTCCCATGGTGTAGAATCGTGTTCAGCTAGGTGTTTATTTAGCCGGCTGTGATGTGGTCTCCCCACTGGGTCAGCATTTCTTGCTTCAGGCACCGCTGAATGGTGCTCTGCCGACCGGTGTGGAGTCTATCTTCAACACGAGGCTTGGAACGCAGGGAAGTGTCCAAGCAGGGGGGGTGACGTCACCGTATTGCAACGCGTTTCATGAACGTGCAAGCTGTTGATGACATAAACAGTCGCGCTCCTTTCTCAAGCTATTAGGACGGTAGCCATGCCAAATTAGGATATATAAGGGCGGGAAGGGGGGGTGGTTAAATCCGATGCGCCAGATTTAATCTATGGCTAAATTAGCATCTGTTCCAGCATTGGCTGTGTTGTGTGCAGTTTCACGCTGTAGGTGTCGCCTGTAGGTGTCGTCACCACAGGTCAGTGTTGAAAAGCAACAGGCTGAAGTGTATTGAGTGCCTATTTTTTCTCAGAAGTAACTCAGTGGAGGTGGTCCACTGCTGTGCATCTGGGAAAGAGTATTTAAGGGGCAGACGCCATTTTTGGTTCTCTTTTACCTGCTGGCCCTCCTGGCCTAAAGGTATGTGATGGCTTCCTTTCAGCCTCGGGACCATGCTGGCCCAAGGCTGCTTTACTGTGAGTGGGCCCAGAGGTCGTCTGGGGCTCATTGGTTTAGAGGTGGTCCTGTGCTGTCTGTCCTGTGGGAAGAAGCCAAGCAATTGAGAAGATCCAGGGGAGGACTCATCTTGGAGAGGACCGTGCAGAAGGCTGGTGTCTCAAGAGGGGCCTGGTGACTCAATTGGAGGATGCATCCTAACCTAACTTACCGCACAGTACTGCCGGGTCGGCTTAAAGGTTCTGGTACTGTGTCGCTGTTCATCTAAAACCATTACGTCCTGTGGCAGAGGATCGTAAAGGCTATTTTGTTCCTTTAAAGTCTGTGGCAGAGACTTTTTGTTCGTGCTCCATTCCGGCTGCTAGGTCAGTGAGAGAGACCTATCCGGGTGGGCAAAGATCTTTGGACTGAAGGTATAATCGTCTCTAACATCTTCAATTCCTCAGTGAACTGAAAAAAGGTATTTGAACTTTCCTGCAACTCCCTTTCTACCTCTTTACTGCTACTTCTTTCAAGTTTTTCATTAAAGCATTGGAAAAATACTAAAGTGACTGGTGCATACATTGTTGGATACAAAGCTCAACATGGACTCTAGGTTCCTGATGTGGTGAAACTACAGGTAAAGGGGTGACGGTAACAACCCGATTTATTTCAGCAGCTCCTTCGGGGATTAGGGCTACACACATATATTTATGTAGATTAACTAAAATAATGTGTGCATTTAACTGATGTAAACAGATTAAACAATGATTAGAATTAAAATTAAATTTAAAAAGTTCATATTGGATGTGTGAGAACAAAAATATATGTGATGAATGTCGTACATATATATGAATTGGGCATGGATATCAGGGGGAGGGGTAATAAATTTATTAAGGGAAGGAAAAATTAATTAAATAATTAATTACTTATTTATTAAAGCAAGGACAGCGCATATGCATGCATACCTCTACTCACAGTCTTGTATAAAAAAAAATCATATATATAAGAGACATAACTATTAGATATGTGTAAATAATAATATAAAGAATTGTTGTAATGTATATTATTATAACAGGGACTGGATACCACAGGAAGCAAGGGGAGGAAAAGGGGGGGGGAGTGGAAAGACAATCGCAGTGATGACACGTTCGCTGCTTCTCTCCGATCCTTCAGGGGGAACTTTAGTCCCCTTGATAATGACTCTGCCCCATTCCACACTGTTGCTAGAAACCCACATGTGCATGGATGTGCCAAAGCCCGGTAGAACCCTTTAGCAAGAAGAAGTGTTGCCCTGCAGCACAAAAATATAAGAAAAGCACTTAAAAAAAATAAAAATATCCAATTATGTTAGAGGGAGGGGAATGGAGCCAGGTAAGTGTCCTTTGCCTGTACACTTTGTACTACAAGATGTCTTTCGTCCTCATCTTAGATAGCAGGGAGGTATGTTATGCCAAGCACTTTTCTTTTGTATATGATCTTAGCTTAAAACTGCAACTAGCAAAGTACAAGCGTGCAACTAATTGGATTGGGTGATGTGTTTTCTAAGTTTTTTGTTTATAGTGTAGCTCTTAATTACACATTTTAATATCATTTATAAAAGAGTTTTCTGTTGGGAAAGTACTGTACATCTAATTATGTTATAAATCTCAATGTATTCCATGCAAACCTTTTCCCCATAGTCCTATAATGATGTCTTTACTGATCTAAATGATGAAATATTACTTTTTGCATCTGAAATGTTCCTCTTTAATAACTATTATGGGCTAACACTTACATAATATAATAAGTCACAATAACATCCACTTACAGTATATCATCATTTGGACCAATTTTGTAATGAAGATCATGTCCCTGGACATTAAGGCCATTTGATAACTGCAATTAATACTTGCAGACATACCCTAAATTCTTAGAACTGATCCAGCAAATAAATTACAAGGAGCCATCAGCATTAACAACTTATCCCTGTTTACATAATTTATGCTAAGCCATTTCCTGGACAGTGTGCGGCTCCAGCTAGTGGCTTAATGCACGCTCAGGGTGTGCACGGTCTCATCTAACTAATCCTCCAGGAAGAATCCATTACTTTGACAGCTTCATCTCCGGGTACGAGTAATAAAATCAAAGAATTCCAAGAGTGATACTGGAAAACTCCCATAGCACTTCAGCTATGCATTTTATCATCTAGAGGAAGACTTGTTTTTAAGATTTCAGAGACGGAAATCAGACCATAGCTCCCATCTGAATTGCTTTCCTTCGTAGTTGTGGTACAGTTTATTTAAGCTTTGGCATTGTAAGAGTTACATCAATTAGAGTTACATATAAATATCTATATCTGACTTCACCAATTTCCAAGAACCTTCTCAGGAGACAGTTTACCCTGGAGTCTAATGTGAAAGAGCATTTCTATAAAACCTTCTAAAGTGTTTCCTTTACTAAACATTTCAATACACATTTACATCCTTACCACAAAAGCCAATCTTATATGGAGTAGCAGAGCAGATGCAATGATGGTTGGAGATAGCTATAAGGGATAAAATAAACTTAAGGTGCCTACAGATATTTCAGAAGGTTATTCTGACCTTTGGGTGTACACTCAGATTGGGGAACATTCAGATGTTTGTAGGTCCCTGATGTCTCTAATTGCTGATCCCTCCCGAGTCTGTTCATGGAAAAAAGTCAGTCGGCCAGGATAAAAACTCCCGATCGACCACTATTGTTTTTCCCCTGAGACAGACATTGCGCTTAGCACTTACCTTTCCTTACTGAAGAATGATCTTTCGCACATGCATGGCCATCTGCTGTCTAATCTTTGTAAGTAGCTTTAGGGTTCTAGAGTCTGGTTTCTGAAACACAGTACTCAAAGGAAAACTATACTTTTTTTTGGAACAAGTTATTGTAATTGTTTTTTAATGTTTAGAATTGTATAAACAGAACTTTTATATATTTATAATTCTTTGTAAAAAAAAACCTACATTTTTCAAGCATATAATTCAAGGTGCTTTAATGATACTTACATTTATAGGAAAACAACTTTTTTTACTTTTCTACTTTTTCTACTCTTCCCTGTTCTATCCAAAAAAAAAAATAGTTGGCTGAAGTTAGGTGTTATTAATACAGAAAATGGCCTGTTATTAACAATTAACATAGGAAAAATAAATAAAAGTTAGTAATAACCAGTAACCACTGGATTTTTCCAATATGTGCAATATGTATAGACTATATAGACTATGTATATATATATATATATATATATATATATATATATATATATATATATATATATGAATTTTTGGATTCATAAGCTTAATACATTATCTCTGAATGGCCTCAATGAAGACACAGAGATTTTGAGAGTGTTTTAATATGCTTTGTATAGTGATAATTTTTTTTAATAGTTCTTGTTTTTTTTCTTTTGCCAGCCCCCCTTATTGGTTTTCTTTTCTCTTTAACCCCCACCCTTTTCATATATATATATATATATATATATATATATATATATATATATATATATATATATATATATATAATATATTACCAAAAGTATTGGGACACCTGCCTTTACATGCACATGAACTTTAATGGCATCCCAGTCTTAGTCTGTAGGGTTCAATATTCAGTTGGTCCATCCTTTGCCGTTATAACAGCTTCAACTCTTCTGGGAAGGCTGTCTACAAGGTTTTTGAGTGTGTCTATGGGAATGTTTGACCATTCTTCCAGAAGCGCATTTGTGAGGTCAGGCACTGATGTAGACAAGAAGGCCGGGATCGCAGTCTCTGCTCTAATTCAACCCAAAGGTGTTCTATCAGGTTGAGATCAGGACTCTGTGCAGGCCAGTCAAGTTCCTCCACCTCTGACTGACCTGCACAGAGTCCTGACCTCAACCTGACACCTTTTGGAGGAATTAGACCCTTTTCACACTGAGGCATTTTACAGGCATTTTTGCACTAAAAAAAGCACCTGAAAAGCGCCTGTAAACTGCTTCTTCCGCAGCCCCAGTGTGAAAGCCTGAGTGCTTTCACACTGGGGCGGTGCGCTTGCAGGACAGGAAAAAAAGTCCTGCAAAAAGCATCTTTGGGGGTGTATACACCACTCCTAAACTGCCCCTGCCATTGAAAGCAATGGGCAGTGGTGCTTTTCGGGCGCTTTTAACTCTTTCCTCTGCCACTAGCGGGGGTTAAAAGAGCTCTTTACATCCGTTCAAAGTCCAAAATTTTAAAGCTTGTATGAAAGTTCAGAAAAAATAGGGCTGAGTACTGAAGTAACACTCTGCAGAGCTCAGTGGCAAGCTCTGAAAGCTGATTGGAGGGAAGAGACACCCACCTCCACACAGCACACAGGAACAGGGCTGAGGCTGTCAATCTGCTGGAGATCCCTCCCCGGCCATCTTTTTTCTCTTGGTGTCAGGAAAACTTATCAGAAGGGATTCATGCTGGTAGCAGAGGAATGGGACATACAGAAATTACACATAGGGGTTGAATTACTAAAGGCAAAGAGAGTGTGCACTTTGCAAAGTGCAGTTGCCCTCTGCAAGTGCAGTTGCTCTAGAGCTTAGTAAATGAGGTAAGGCTAAACTTTGCCAAAAGTACCCAATCATGTGCAAGGAGATTAAAAACAAAACAGCACTTTTGCTTGCACATTGATTAGATGATGGAAGTCAGCAAAGTTTCTGCTCATTTACTAAGCTCTGGAGCACCTGCACATGCAGAATGCAACTGCACTTTCCAACGTAGTCTTTTTCCCTTTAGTAAATCAATCCCTATGTGCTCTTAACTGAGACAAGTACACACTATAGAAGGATATGCTTTGTTCATGTTTGAGGTTTACAACTACTAAGTAAAAAGTTTTCTTTATATTTTTTTTTTATAATTTTTACAATTTGAAAAAGTATTTAAAAAATTCAGCCTGCAGAAGAAGACTTCTTATACTTGACTCTCCAGTGGGCAGAAAGTCCTCACTTTTTTCACTTAGGCCAGCCATCCACGGTGCAAACTTCTTTTCTGCAACCACGGGTTGCAGGAAAGAAATTGGCACAATTCTCCCATCAATACAGACAGTGCAATTGTCTTCTCCCTGTGGGGGAAGCCGCCTTTGCTGGGAGAAGACAGTGATTACCGCTAGCGGCTAATGCAGCCGCCTGTGATAATCGGAAGCAAATCCGTCTGGCTGTTTGTACCCAAGTTGATCGATCGATCAACTTGGTTCATGCAGCCTGCCCATTAACAGTTCAAATCTCGGATGGTTCAGCAGGATTTGAACCGTGTATGGCCGCCCTTACAGAGCTACGACTTCCAGTAGAATCTTCAGCATCTTATGCTTTCAAGTGTGTCAGATGCCTTTGTCCCTTGCTGTGTTTCTATCTGGTGCACCCTATATCACTACAGGACACCGGAGCGATGTAGTGGTGGCAGGAAGAACCACAGCTCACATTAGAGGACCAAGCATCCGACACACCCAGTATTTTGGATGTGAAGATTCTGCCCATTGTAGCTCTTGAAAAGACTCTAGGACAGTGATGGCGAACCTTGGCACCCCAGATGATTTGGAACTACATTTCCTAGGATGCTCAACTACACTGCAGTATACATGAGCCACATGGGAAATGTTGTTTTAAAACATCTGAAGTGCCAAGATTCACCATCACTGCTCTAGGGGGAAGAATGTATTAGGAGTATTTATTAGTTTTTATTTATTAAGCAATAGAGTCACTTTATTACCTATTGGTTACACCACTTACTCAGCTGCTTACCATTTGGAATGCTATCTTCTGGTGACATGCATAACTGTAGGTGAATACTGTGTGCAAAACAGCCTCAACATTTAGAATAGCATTCAAAAAGGATCAACTCCATAAAATGATAAACTATGTGATACACATCATATTGTTAGAGAGAGTGACAACCACAACATTTCAGCAATGACAAAAAAAAACAGGGCCAAAAGAGTCCATGGATATGTAATTGCTCCTTGGCATCAAGCATTTTTTTTAGTATTTCAAATGCACACCGTGGATAACCTCATAGTTTGTACAAGGCAGCAGGAAGGTCATAAATATTAGTTACCAATTTGATTTTGATTTTCTGCCTCAAAACATCACATTTTCCAGAAAGAGTGAAGTTCGGCTGGCAGTTCAGCCCTTGAATGCAGATTTGTGTTTTCCGTGTAAATTTTAAAGTGAAAAAAATATTGTAATGCAATCGATGGATTTAAAGCAAGACTTAACTCTCTCAAACAACATTAACTATTTTTAATCATTATGCTGCTAGCCTTAGTAAATAGATAGGAAGGTATATTATATTTACTTTTTATTTTTTACATTTTAGTTGCTTCCTGGTTTCTGGCCCAGGCCATAATGATGTCATACAGCCTAGGAGTCTTCATGGGCATCACTTTATTTTATCTGGAAGAGGGGAGGAGAGGCTTTCTCAGTGAAGTACACCCTCCTGCCTGTATGCCTGAGCTAAGGGTAGATGTATTCCAGGAAGTAAATGCTACACAAATCATCTGCCCTTACTCTAGAAGGCTGCAGCTAGAAATGCTAGGGTGGGGGTGATTTCTCAACAAAATAAAGCATGAAGACATTGTTGGATAGTTGGATTGTTTTCTTTGAATATTACAAACAAATTAAATGTTAAGTGTTTTTAGTTTATGGTACCCAGATACAGTTAAGTTCTGCTATAGAGGAGGCGTAGTGAAAAATATATGGTCTGTCATTGCTTTCCTACATCGGAAAATGCTTGTTCTGTGGCTAGCATGTCATTCTTTTGATCCAACACTTTTAGTAGACTTCAATTACTGACCTCTAATTATGAAAATGTCAGTTACCTGGCTCTCATGCTGATCTAGTGGCTTATACTTTCTAATTTACTGACCCATATGTATACACCAAGTGAAGTCAAAGGTCGAAGTAAGTATTGAAATCATTAGATCAACATGGCAGCCTGAGCCAAGCAACCAGAATTTTTAGAAAGATTGGCCAGCTCTTACAGTCTATCTGTTTCTCTCATTCTAGGATTTGTTTAGGCCAAAAGGCAGCCAAAATATATGAAATCCATATTGCTTGGATTGACCATAGACACAATCCCTTTGGCTAGTAGGGCCAGTGTTCCAGTTAGGATTCACAATGTTTAAACTTTTAATACCCAGCCATATAAGTGTTTCTAAAGTCAAATATTTTTCTTTTTCCATTTGGTTATAGTGGTAAACCCTGCCAGGTTCTCACTGCTGTATATGTCCCCATTGAAGATATTCACTCTCTCTACTTGCTCTGATGAATGCTGTCGACATGACTAAAAGTGAGGGAAAACCCAGTATTTTGAGTCATTACCAAGAACAAAAGCAGAAGGTAATGCCGCGTACACATGATCAGAAATTCCGTCAGGACATACAACACTACGATGAGCCGAGAAAATGAAGTTCAATGCTTCAGAGCATGCGTCAAATTGTTTCCAAGCATACGTGATTTTTTGTGCGTCCGAATTGCATACAAACGAACGCATTTTCGGATACAAACTTTTCCAGACCAAAAACACAGAACATGCTTTCAATCTATTGCTGGCTGGAATTCCGCCAGCAAAAGACCGATGGAGCATACACACGGTCGCATTTTCCGACAAAAAGCTCTCATTGGAGTTTTTCTGGCGGCATTTCCGATTGTGTGTACGCGGCATAAGTTTTCCAGTGGGAACACTTTCATTGACAACTGTCTAACAGAGGATTTCTTCTCACTCGATTTCTTCTCACTGCTTGCTGTGTCTAATGCTGCGTACACATGAGCGGACTTTCAGGCAGACTTGGTCTGCCGGACATTTCGATCGTGTGTGGGCTCCAGCTGACTTTTTTTTCCCAAAAGCCAGACGGACCTAGAAATAAAACATGTTTCAAATCTTTCCGATGGACTCGAGTCCGGTCGAAAACTCCACTTGTCTGTATACTAGTCCGACGGACTAAAACCGATGCTAGGACAGCTATTGGCTACTGGCTATTTTAGTCCGGTCATATGTCATCACATACCAATCCTTCGGACTTTGGTGTGATCGTGTATAGGCAAGTCCGTTCGTTAGGAAAGTCCGTCGGAAGTCCGCCGAAAGTCCGTCGGATAGACCGTCGGACCAGTCCGGTTGAAAAGTCCGCTTGTGTGTACATGGCATAAGAGGCAGCAAACGGAAATCTCCTCAATGAGACACAGATAACAAAAGAAATCTTAAGAGGAGTTTTAACCCTCCTCTACCCTATAAAAAGGAGGTTTAGATATACTTTAATGAGGAACTTCACCTCCTCCCCCTCTTATTAATTTTTAAGTCCCCTCACCTGTTATGAGGGCCTTTCCTCCATCCATTCCTCCATTCCTCTGCCTGTGCAGTGGATCTAGTCATAGGCGTGCGCACAGGGTGTGCCAGGTGTGCCTGGGCACACCCTAATCGCCTTGTGTGGTGCATATTCCCCCCTGTTTAGACCACTGATATTTCATCCAAAAAAAAAGTTACAAAAAAAAATAATTTAAAAAGAATACTACTGACACTGCCCACTGCCCTACTGACACCATCAGTACATATACACATGCATATGTATTTGAGCTTTGGGGTGCACACCCTAATGCAAGAGGCTGCGCACACCTATGGATCTAGTGTTGTCCTCCAGTCCTCAGTCATCATGAACCAGCTGCCTCTTCCCATGCACCAGATCTGCCCACCTGCTGCTGTATGTCCCTACTTCTTAAGCCTCCTGGGATAATTGATGGGGATATCTCAGGAGGCTGCAGAAGCAGGATATGTGGTATTCTCGTCTACAGAAGTATAGAGGTGGGGGGTGGTGAGGGAGTGAAAAAAAAATAAAAAAACCTAAACAAAAGAAAATAAAACACAATATCCTGACTGTACTGAGGGTTTCAGACATTTTTTATAGTGGCTGATTAGAATTGTTGACCAAAAGAATGTTGTGTGAAACAGCACGGTCAACAGGTATGTTCTTTGAGATCCCTTAAGTTCGGAATATATGTGAAATGTACATATTTTATAGTAAACTTGCATTAGGATTTTTCCAGGAAGATGCTAAGGCTACTTTCACACCGAGGTGCCTTACAGGCACTATAGCGCTAAAAATAACACCTGCAAAGCGCCAGTAAAGCACCTCTCCTGTCACTCCAGTGTGAAAGCCCGAGTGCTTTCACACTGGAGCGGTGTGCTGGCAGGACGCAAAAAAAAATCCTGCATCTTTGAGGCAATTAAGGAGCGCTCCTAAAGTGCCCCTGCCCATTGAAAACAATTGGTAACGCCGCCGAAGCAGCTCTTTGCAGGCAATTTTAACCCTTTTTCGGCCATTAGCGGGGGTTAAAAGCGCCCTGCTAGCGGCCGAAAAGTGGCGCAAAAACCACGGTAAAGCACTATACTGCCGTCGCCAACCCGCCCCAGTGTGAAAGTGCCCTTAAAGGGGAACTCGAGATTAAAAAAAAGGACTATTTACATAAACAACAAGTCAAACAAGTTACTTTTACCGCAATTTTGACACGATTTTAGGGAATGCCAGTCTAAACTTAAGGTCTGTGGACCTCAACTCGCATGAAAGTTGGACCAAAGTAGTACTGGGACTACTTTGAAGTTGGCACGACTTGAAGTTGCACATATATGAATGGCTATCATTGGAAATCATTGGGAACGACTTGTAATGTGACTTTGCAGTCCCAAGTTGCAGGACAAGTTGCACAAGTGTGAAAGGGGCCTTAATAAAGATTAGCCTAGATGTGCATCAATGTTGTTTACTGTAGAACATTTGTTTGATGCCAGAAACTACAGGCAGTGCTCTTCTATCCTGCCTTTCCCTTCCCTTGGCCGTTCACAAAAAAAATTGTTCACAGGAAACAAAGTATTCTTTGAATTGACAAAGGGACAAAACAAACAGGTAAACAGGATCTTGCCTTGTATTCTGTGAGCACAGGGGGAGAGGGGGAATGACCTGGATGTAACAAGTAAACCTTACATTTTAGAACAAGGTCTGCTTTAAAAGTCTTGCTAAAATTAACAATTAAAACAGAAATATGGGATTATTTTTTTTAAAAATCATGCTTACGTAGGTGGATGCAGCATTGCTCCAATGATGCAGCTGTCACCCACCAGTTCTATCCCTCAGTTCTCAGTGCTCCAAAAGCAGAGAGCTGGTGATTGTGAGTCATTGGCTCTCTATTCTGCTCCCTCACGCTTACTGGAGTGCTGGGCTGTGGAGGGGGTAGGAGAAGCAGACTTAGGCTCTCAACGGCTTGCTGAAAGGCTGAAGCAGGTGCCGGTCCAGACACGTGGGCGGATCCCGACTTTTCCGAGCCTGGACCAGCTCTGTGATGTCAGCTGACAGAGGGCTTTAGCTCACTGTCTGCTGAGAACGGGTCACAGGAGTGCAAAACGATCTGCACTCCACACGACAAGTACAGCCAAACGAGGTTTGCCTGTTTTTCTTAATTCTTACCTGTGTTGGGGCAAATGAAACTTTATAATGTATATGTAATTACCAGTATATTAGTCATAGGTATATGCTTGACATTACTTTAGAAAGGCTCCATCACTGTTATAAGGCCTAGAAACTTTTAGTTAAGATGAAACATGATTTACTGCAAGCTAGCATAACTGATGTCAGAAGTAGAAAACGGGTCAGTTCAAACTTCTACATACAAACCATACCTCTCTAAATCAAAATGATAGTTTATTCTGCTTACTTTAGCTAGATTAAAGTGGAACTTCAGTAATTTTTTCATGTTTCCATCTATTAAATCTTCTCACCCTGTTGTTTTAACTTTGGATAGTATATAATTTTTTTCTGATAGTAACCTTATACAGACCACTTCCTGTTTCTTGTCTGGTAAAAAGCCTAGATATCAGATGACATCATGCACAGCTCTCTCTCTCTCACTCTCGTGAGAGCGTGCCAGGAAGGGAGGGAGGATGAGTCATAAGAGGGCCAATGAGAGCTGCAGAGCTCTGGGTGTGCCTCTGTGTGTCAATCCAGGAAGTGAACAGGCAGCATCTTCAGCTGCCCACGGTTAAAAGGTTTGCAGCCAGATTCAGCGGAGGGAGATTTCTGCAGCATATATGTGAGCAGACTTCAGTTCCACTTTAAATATGCTCTATTTGAGGAATAGTAAACTATTAATTAAGATGGTTTTGCCTTACATTGTACTTTGACACGATATGATCAGATGTGTTACCAGTGGCGGCCCGTGCACTGCGGGCGCACTGGCGCCGCCCCCTCCCTTCCACGCACTCGGCCCCTTTCAGGATGCTGGACGCCTGGATTCCTATGGCGGGGTTTGGAGGAGGTGGTATATTTTGAAGCACCTGATTAGAGCCAGAGGCAGAGACGCAGAGAGTGCGCCCTGATCCCACCCAGTTGTGTGACAATAGCGAATTCATTTTCGCTATTTTCACACTAACCTTTCTCCCAGCTAATCAGGAGGCAGGACATGCTTCCTGATTGGCCAAAGCGCCAGGTCACCCTATTGGATGCCTGGCGCTTAGGAAGAGGAGCGAGGAGAATTGCGCTGGAGTGGAGGTCGCGATCTGCATGCACAAGGGGGATGCAGCCAGAGCCTCAAACCCCACGAGTGGGGGGGTCGGTGGGCACAGTGGCTGCATTTGGGGGGCAAGTGGCTGCATTTGATGGGCGAGTGGTTGCATTTGGTGGGCACAGGTGGCTGCGTTTGATGGGCACAGGTGACTGCATTTGAAAGGCAAGTGGCTGCATTTGATGGGCAAGTGGCCACATTTGATGGGCACAGGTGGCTGCATTTGATGGGCAAGTGGCTGCATTTGATGGGCACAGTGGCTGCATTTGATGGACACAATGGATGCGTTTGATGGGCACAAGTGGCTGCATTTGATGGGCAAGTGGCTGCATTTGATGGGTACAGGTGGCTGCATTTGATGGGCAAGTGGCTGCATTTGATGGGCACATGTGGCTGCATTTGATGGGCACAGGTGGCTGCATTTCATGGGCACAAGTGGCAGCATTAGATGGGCACAGGTGGCTGCATTTGATGGGCACAAATGGCTGCATTTGATGGGCACAGGTGGCTGCATATGATGGGCACAAGTGGCTGCATTTGGGCACAAGTGGCCGCGTTTGATGGGCACAAGTGGCTGCATTTGATGGGTACAAGTGGCTGTGTTTGATGGGCACAATAGCTGCATTTGGGCACAAGTGGCTGCATTTGATGGGCACAGGTGGCACTGGGTTACTGGGTCTTGAGGATGGACCACTGGCCAGAACTTGCTCAATATACAATCAAACTACTGGCCTGTCCTGCATCCAGCATGCTTTCTGAATGCACATTCAGTGCTGCTGGAGGGTTTGAAACGGATCAAAGAGTGCGCCTGTCCACAGACTCCATTGATAGGCTCACATTTATAAAAATGAATCAGTCCTGGATCAGTAGCTATTACGCACCTTATGCTGATGTAACTGATTGAATTTGCTATGGATCTGGGATCCATTGAAGACTGCCTATGCTGCCTATCCTCTTCCTCCTGAATCTTGATGATGCTAGCTTCCAACAACATTTTTGGTTTAGGGCACCACCAACACCCAAGGCCCAATTTTTCTACCCCTGTTTAACAGGGGCATGTAATTACAATTTTTGAAATAATATTTAACAGCAGAGCCCATTCCTGCACCCAACGAAAGTAACTGTGAGGGGTTACGGTGTTCTCGCACCACCAACACCCAATGCGCAATTATTCTGCCCCTTTTTTGACCGGGCATGTAATTACAATTTTTGAAATAATATTTAACAGCAGGGCCTGTTCCTGCACCCAACAAGAGTAACTGTGAGGAGGATTTACAGTGTTCAGGCACCACCAACACCCAAGGCCCAATTTTTCTGCAGAGTAGTATATAGTGATATAGTGCAGTCTGTATAGTATATATACTGCAGTTCAGAGTGTATAGTGCAGTTAGTGTAGTGTATATATAATACAGTGCAGGTTATATATTGCAGTGTACAGTATATAATACAGTGTATTGAAGTGATTAAGGGGAACCCTCTGACAGAATTAAGAAAAAAAAACGGTATGGGTTCCCCCCAGTCCACACCAGGCCCTTTGAGTCTGGTATAGATTTTAACCACTTGCCAACCGGCCCAAAGCCGAATGACGGCTACAGGGCGGTTGCATAACTCTGGGAGGGCGTACAGTGACGTCCTCCCAGAATCCTGCTCTCGCGTGCACCTGGGGCAAGCACCTGAACACATCCGTGACCGCTGGGTCCAGAGGACCGGCGCATAACAGATCACGGTAAACGGCTGCTGATCACGGCCGGTTACCACGTGATCGCTCCGTCAAATGACGGAGCGATCACTTGTAAACAAACCGGCGTCATGACCGGCGTCTCTCCCTTCTGTGTACCGATCGGTACAGTGTGAGAGGAGAGGGGGAGAGATCGGATGGCAGCAGCACTGTGGGCTGGGTCTATAGTGCCCACAGCGCTGCTCTGTGACAATTGCAGTCACATCCATCCATCCATGCTCAGCCATCCCTCCATGCTCAGCCATACTCAGTAATACTCTGCAATACCCTTCAATACTCTGCAATACCCTACAATACTCTGCAATACCCTACAATACCCTGCAATACCCTACAATACCCTGCAATACCCTGCAATACCTTACACTACCCTGCAATACCCTACAATACTCTGCAATACCCTTCAATGCTCTGCAATACCCTACAATACACTACAATACTCTGCATTACCGAGCAATACCCTGCAATACCCTGCAATACTCTGCAATACTCTGCAATACCCTGCAATACCCTGCAATACTCTGCAATGCCCTGCAATACTCTGCAATACCCTGCAATACTCTGCAATGCCCAGCACTACCCCGCTATACCCCGCAATACTCTGCAATACCCTGCAATACCCTACAATACCCTGTAATACCCTACAATACTCTGCAATACCCAGCAATACCCCGCAATACCCTGAAATTCTCTGCAATACCTTGCAATACCCCACAATACCCTGCAATACCCAGCAATACCCAGCAATACTCTGCAATACCCTGCAATATCCTACAATACCCCACAATACCCAGCAATACCCCGCAATACTCTGCAATACCCTGCAATACTCTGCAATACCCTGCAATACCCCGCAATACTCTGCAATAACCTGCAATACTCTGCTATACCCTGCCATACTCTGCCATACCCTGCCATACTCTGCAATACTCTGCAATACCCTGCCATACCCTGCAATACCCTGCCATACCCTGCAATACCCTGCCATACCCTGCAATACTCTGCAATACCCTGCCATACCCTGCCATACTCTGCAATATTCTGCCATACCCTGCCATACTCTGCAATACCCAGCCATACTCTGCAATACCCAGCCATACCCAGCCATGCTCTGCAATACCCAGCCATACTCTGCAATACTCGGTGATACCCAGCCATACTCTGCCATACCCAGTCATACTTGGCAATACCCTGCAATACCCTGCCATGCTCAGCCATACTCGGCCATGCTCAGCCATACTCGGCTGTACTCGGCTTCTGTATGTGGCCAGGCTGTGGAAGTCTCATACATGTGGTATCGCCGTACTCAGGAGGAGTAGAAGAATCTATTTTGGGGTGTCATTTTTGGTATGTACATGCTATGTGTTAGAAATATTGTATAAATGGACAACTTTGTGTTAAAAAAAAAAGAGTTTTAACCACTTCCCGCCTGCCATCATATGACGTCCTTGACTTTGTGCGGGGATATCTGAATGACGCCTGCAGCTACAGGCATCATTCAGATATCAGCTTTTTCAGCCAGCGATTGCCTACACCATAAGAATGATCATAGTGGCTGTTTCGCTGCTTGATTGTTCTTATGGGAGGCAAGATGGGATGTCCCCCCCCGCCGCCCTCAGGTGCTTCTCCCGACTCACCGCTACGATCGAAGCCAGGATCTTTTTTTTTTTCTTTTTTATTTCAGGCTTCCCAGCCTATAGGTGAGATGTGGGGTCTTATTGACCCCATATCTCACTGTAAAGAGGACCTGTCATGCCATATTCCTATTACAAGGGATGTTTACATTCCTTGTAATAGGAATTAAAATGATCAAAAAATTTTTTTGGGGGAAAAAAGTGTCAAACTAAAATAAATAAAGTAAAATGAACAATAAAAAAAATACAATTTTAAAGTGCCCCTGTCCCCGTGTGCTTGCATGCAGAAGCGAATTTATACGTAAGTCCTGTCCACATATGAAAACGGTGTTCAAACCACACATGTGAGGTATTGTTGCGAACGTTAGAGCGAGAGCAATAATTTTGGCCCTGGACCTCCTCTGTAACTCAAAAACATGTAACCATTAAAAAATGTTATAGCTTTGCCTATGGGGATTTTTAAGTAGCGAAGTTTGGCGCCATTCCACGAGCGTGTGAAATTTTGAAGGGTGACATGTTAGGTATCTATTTACTCGGCGTAACTTCATCTTTCACATTCTGCAAAAAACATTGGGCTAACTTTACTGTTTTGTTTTTTTTAAAGCACAAAACAGTTTTTTTTTTTTCAAAAAAAAAGTGTTCGAAAAATTGCTGTGCAAATACCGTGCGAGATAAAAAGTTGCAATGACCGCCATTGTATTCTCTAGGGTCTTTGCTAAAAAAACATATATAATGTTTTGGGGTTCTATGTAATTTTCTAGCAAATAAATGATGATTTCTACATGTAGGAGTAAAAAAAAATGTGTAGTCTCACACATGTGGTATCGCCATACTAGGGAGTAATAGCAGAATGTGTTTTGGGGTGTAATTTGTGGTATGCATATGCTGTGTGTGAAAAATAAACTGCTAATATGACAATTTTGTGAAAAAAAGAAAAAAATCTTGATTTTGCAAAGAATTGTGGAAAAAAATGAAAAAATACCTTGGAAATTCCTCCTTGCAAAAAGGGGTCATTTGTACTTTTCTGGCGTTTTAGGGTCTCAAGAAATTAGGTAGGCCATCAGTACTTCAGGTGTGATCAATTTTCAGATATTGGACTCTATATATATATTTATATATCTATCTATCTATCTATATATATAGTGGACTCTATAACTTTCACAAAGACCAAATAATATACACCAATTTGTACTTATTTTTACCAAAGGTATGTATAATTTTGGCCAAAATTTATGAATAAAAATTACTAATTTGCTAAATTTTAAACAGAAACAAAGAAAAATTCATTTTTCTCAGAATTTTCAAACTTTTTTCTTTTATAGCGCAAAAAATAAAAAACCCAACGGTGATTAAATACCACCAAAGGAAAGCTCTATTTGTGTGAAAAAATGACAAAAATTTCATATGGGTACAGTGTTGTATGACTGAGTAATTGTCATTCAAAATGTGAGAGCACCGAAAGCTGAAAATTGGTCTGGTTAGGAAGGGGGTTTAAGTGCCCAGTGGGTAAGTGGTTAAGGGGAACTCCATGCCAAAATTAAAAAAAATTGGCATGGAGTCCCCCCAAAATCCATACCAGATCCTTACCTGAGCAAGCAGCCTGGCAGGCCAGGTTGGGGAGGACAAGCGAGCGCTCCCCCTCCTAAACCATACCAGGCCACTTGCCCTCAACATGGGGAGGGTGCTTTGGGGTACCCCATACCCATTTACATAGGGGGTGGGATCTGGGGGCCCCCTTGTTAAAGGGGGCTTCAGATTTCGATAAGCCACCCGCCCGCAGACCCCCACAACCAATGGCCAAGGTTGTGGGGATGAGGCCCTTGTCCCCATCAACATGGGGACAAGGTGCTTTGGAGGGGACCCCAAAGCACCCTCCCAATGTTGAGGGCAAGGGGCCTGGCATGCTTCAGGAGGGGGGTGGGGGCGCTCATTCGTCCCCCCTTTCCTGGCCTGCCAGGCTGCTTGCTCGGATAAGGGTATTTTGGCGTGGAGTTCCCCTTAAAATCCATACCAGACCTGAAGTTCTTGGTATGTATTTTGGGGGGACCCCACATTGTTTTTTTAGTTTTGGCATGGAGTTCCCCTTAATATTCATACCAAACCCTAAGGGCCTGGTATGGAGTGGGGGGGGGGGGCACCCACACCAATTTTTTTCCTTGATTTTTATCTATATTGCCGGGGTCCGGCAATACATTACAGCCGCAAGCAATTTTAAATGACATTTTTGCCTTTAGAAATGTTTCACTTTAAGCAGTGATAAAATCACTGCTCCTGAAAAAAACGCCATTTTAAAAACTTTTTTTTGCATTGATACATGTCCCCTGGGGCAGTACCCCGGTCCCTATACACTTTTTATGGCAATAAGCCTTTAAAATGAACACTTTAGATTTTACAGGTTTGTGTCCTATATATAGACTTTAACGGTGTTCGCATATTCGCACAAATTTTTTGTCTCTTCGAATGTTCTGGTGCGAACTGAACCGGGGGGTGTTCGGCTCATCCCTAACCTTCAGTCAAAGAACAAACCTACCTATCGATACATACTATGACACCTTTTCCTCAGAAAAAAAGTGTCCCAAGCTTCCTCCTGCAAGTATTTAGTTACATGATCTGTGCTGAACAGAAGGATCAGAATTTGGATTTGTAGATCCTCTTTTTGTAGCAGAGATCACATGACCAAACGTCTTGGCAACCAATGGTTGCCAGTGGGGAGCATTTGCTCCAGAAATTAAAATGGTTTCAACCAATCTGGTACTCTTATTCATCCCAGCAAGTCTGCTAACTCAGGTTCGTGTTAACATGAGTTGACAGCGTATAGGTCTGCTTTAAGTAAGGATGTTCACAACTGTCCTGATAAAAGCAAACAAAGACTTTGTATCTCTTGCATCGTCTACAACAATCACATCATTTCTCCTCTTCTCAAGAGCGATAACAAGCACCTTAGGCAGTCAGAGGTGCTCATTGTCACATAGGAACATTTTCCAACGTGGAAGAAAACCTTCCTATGAACAGGTACCGATCCTTCTCTCTTCTATACAGAAGAACAATAGATCAGAAAAAGCATGTGTTCACCACTGTCGCTGTCAGGTGATGACCGTGAAGGGTCCAGGTTGTACAATGAGTCATTCTAGGTCAGGAAGATATCTTCACATTGTGCTCAAAGAGATATCTTTCAATCTATGAGCTTCCTAGTTTGATAAAATAATAACTTGAATACACAAAATATTCCCTGTCTCAAACCACATTGTGCTAGAAATACTGTGACAAACGCAGAGCTGAAAGCCTGAATATGCCTCTTCAGGAAGGGTGCTGTTAATGTTGCAAATTCATAAACAAGCAAATACAGTACAAAGTGCCTCATACCCAGCACAAACAATTTCCAGTAATGGAACACAAGTACCTTCAGAGAACCTAGGATCAGAGCCAGTGGCGTTCCGTCCATTAAGGGGCACACAGGTGCCTCCCCCCTATGCATGCGTCCGGCCCCTTAATCTACATGACGCATGGATTACAATGGGGTTTTTTTGTTTATTTTTTTAAGCAAGTGATTAGAACTAGAGGCGGGGAGGAGGAGGAGGGAGAAGACGCACAGTTGCCATAAGGAGAAGGGGTGGGTGCATTGTGTGTTGTGATGTGGGTGCATTGTTTGTTGTCCCCCCCCCCCAAAAAAAAAAAAAAAAAACACCAGCCGAGACAGAGCACATCTAAACAGTTTAATTTACATCCAGAAAGAGATGGAAGCATTCCCTTGTCACTTTCAAAATCCAAAGCGTGAGGGGCCGATTCACTGTTCATGTATCTCTTTTGGTGGGATCATTCATTTTCTATAGGTTGTCAATGCACATCTACAGCCAAAAAGCATAACGGACTTAAAATTTTGTCAACACACCACCCCGCAATGCATACTGTATTTATTTACATCTATGCCAGACACATCAACTCTCTCAACTTTTTATAGAGTCGTCTAAATTTACACCCCATGGACACAGATGCTGGCTACTGTATGCGCTCACTGCTTTAATGCCTCTCCAAAGTGATACCTTGAGTGAACAGCAATGACCAGGCCTGGAAGCCTAATCTGCGAATGTCACCTGAAGCCAATCAGGGAGTTCTAATGGGAACGCATCAAAATGCACATGTTAAAATGCAAGTCAACATGTACTATGACTTACATCAATGCATCACGATGTGCATTGATGCACATTGACATCTAATATAAAGCACACAGCAATGTAGTTTAACAACACATGAAAACACACGTTAACATAATTTGACATGCACTGACATGTGTTTTGATGCGTTTCCATTGATTTCAATAAAAAATGAATCAGAAGGAAAATTACATAGGAACGATTCAACCATAAAACATGAATTTTACTGCATGAAAATATAATTTAAACAGAAATCTCACTCTTTCATATGTGACAGTTTCACATCTATGTTTTACCATCATAAGGGCCTACTCACACCTATTTTATAACTAATTGTGCTGCAAAATAAAGACAATGGAATGGGCTTTAAGAGATAAGTGGAACCCCCCCCAAAAAATTTTTTTAAGTGCAACACGTGTTACCAAAGAGCATAAAAACATGTGTAACACTCACATACAATACAAATTGGCCCTCAAAAAGCGCAATACACTAGAGTTTTGCCTTTAAGCACTATAATAAAATGTTGCTCTATTTTATGCTATTGAAAAAAAATCATAAATCAAAGCAAATGTGTAAAAACATCAGATGGAAGCTGGCATTTTATGGCTTTTGGGCTGCATACTGCTTCCAGGAAACTATGGCCATCACGGTAAGTTATACTTTACTGTTTCAAAGCTAGTGGTATATGAATCCGACTACATTTAAGTATTTAAAGCAAGAACAATATCAACATACATTTTTAACTAGTGTATTTTTAATAACAAAACAAAACCATAAAAGTACTAAAAAAAAAAAGCTTGTGAAAAACAAAATGCCTATACTATACAGGAGTCTCAATTGGGACGACAATTTCCACTGTTGTACCAGCTGATTCACAACAAACACCTTTTAACGTCTTACTCTAACCTCCTTACAATTTCAATTAATTTTATACTGCAAAGTAATTAACTAATAAAGTCTGTCAATTGTACCTTCTGTCATTTTTTCCTTACATGCTGTCGAAGTAACTATTGCACCCTTTGGAAAATGTTCAGTTCCTTACTGGTACCAGCATTCCATGTCACATTTAAAGCAAACTTTTTGTTTCTTCAACTTCCAACTTTAGATCAAAGCTTTCTATATGTCAAACCCCTGAGATTAATATATGCCAAAACAATAGCTGAATAAAATGGAGAAATGCTGTAACTGCAGAGTTAACCATTTTTGGAATCCCCGCACTTCTGCAAGTCATAGGAAGGGTTATTTTCTCTAAAGAGTATAATCATTTCTGTTAGCAGACCAGATTGTTGGAATAAAAATATACTGTAGATTCCACTGCCTATTCTAGAGAGATTTGAAAATATTCTTACTGCACTCCCAACAGCTGAAACATATCCGCAGCTGAAACATCCATCGTTAAATACTTAATGAAGCTACTTTAAAATCTCACATTGAGAAATAGGAGCCGCTGTTCCATCTTTAATTTGGCAATCATATGCGTAAATTAACCCTTTGCACACTAATCAGCACCAAATATGTGGGAAGATTTCATAATCTGCACCTTCTTACATCTAAATAAATATACAAATAATCAAAAAAAGGTTAATTCAAATAAGCATTATCAAAGAAAATCATCCAAAACCAAGAGCGCCTTTTAGGGTGGCAGCCAATCTGGGCATTACTGCTCCCTCTAGACTTTAGCTAATGTTAAAAAGTTATCCCTAGAGAACACTGTTTACCACTTTAATTAAATGCAGTGTAACTTAGTGCTGAACATATAATTTTTCATAAGTAAAGCATTGTCTTTACATTTAAACCACATTAGTAGATGAAAAGCAAAACATCTCTGCTACTAAACGGTGCTGTTTTGTTTTACGTTCTGTCTGAATCGCTTGGAGCAGTGAAAGAGTTAATGATGATTAAACCAGGGATGTTGCAGCAGGAAAGGATTTCAGGTATGGGATGGTGAGCGTGCACTTACCAGGGAGTTGCTGGTGGGAATATGCGTTGTATTTAGCCCAGCCAGGGAGGGGAGGGTCTGGGACATCCAGTTAGAGATCATTGCCATAGTGCTGAGAAGAGCACCCAGTGTGAGGAGCGGAGAGCCCATCCTGGGGAAGCTAATGAGTTTTCATAGTGACTGATCAGCACCAGAGATGGGAAGAAGAGGGAGGAGTAACTGCGGAGAGCCACAAACAGCATCCAACAGGAGATTCTTCTATAGATTCTGCCCTTAATACTCAGCTTATTGCCAGATTCTCTGATACTTCCTAATATGGCCCCATAGTGCACTATTTAATTCCTCTACAAAGCCAAAAAACTTAGTCACACATAAAGGATGGAAAAATACTGCACTGAAAAATTCCTTTTTTGGATGAACAGTAGGTTTCTGGATCCAAATTATTCTGTTCGTTTTCAATTACCTCCGCCTGTATTCCAGGCTGATGGCATAGACAGATACAAGGTAAGAATTGCTACATGTTCTAACCATACTCAGTTTCATCTGCTATAACTGGCAGATATTCCTGATATTTAGTACTTCTTTTTATTTTTTTAAAGAATGCTTCCCTATTTTGGAAGCAGCTGAAAGTAGTTGAATGACTAGATTTCACATGCTTAAAGTGAAGCTACACCAAAAAAGTGAAATACTGCTTACTCTCTCCCTACCCCCAGCCTCTATGTTGCAGATTTTTTCTTGGGGAGGGAGTGAGCACCTTTTTGTGTTGGTACCCACTCCCACTTCTTCATACCTCGCCTAGGTGAGGATGACATTTCCTGGTACCACCAAACCTTGTCCTCCCATAGCCTACTGGGATAATTTTACATGTTCCAAAAGGCTGCAGGACTAGTCTCCATGTGCAGGATCAGTAGTGAGCCAGATGTGAGGACTCAGGAAGTCACAGCCAGCTTCCAAAACAAAGTTGGTGGTGCTGGGGCTCTGCAGCAGTGAGAGGAATGAGCAGTAGGGAAGACAGCGCTGGACTCCATGGTCTGGTAAGTACCTGTTTTCCTAAAGTCATCAGCTACACTATTTGTAGCTGGTGACTTTTCATTTTTTACAATGCTGGGTAAAATTTTTATTAAGGTGATTGTAACAGTTTTAGCACAATTACAATATTGCAGTTGAGAACTGTCCATGATATGTTTTTTATGTGCATAACAGTTACATTTTTCAGGACAAGATTTCGGGATATACCTCTTCTTCTAAGGTTCTAAAGTTCACCTCAAAAGCTTGTTCTGAAAGTTTAAAGTGATTATAAAGTCTTGTTTTTTTCCTATAAAAATAACAAACATGTTATACTTACCTACTCTGTGCAGTGGATTTGCACAGGGCAGCCTGGATCCTCCTCTTCTTGGGTCCCTATTCTGTGCGACTGGCCCCTCCCACCTGTTGAGTGTCCCCACAGCAAGCAGCTTGCTATGGGGGACCATAGCCGAGTCACTGCTTTGTGTGTTCATATAGACATGGGGCCCAACCCGGCCCCGCCCCTCTCTCCCCTGATTGGCTAGCTGAATTTGATTGCCAGCAGCGGAAGCCAATGGCACTGCTGCTGTGTCTCAGCCAATCAGGAGGGAGAATCTCGGATGGACATTTCTGGACAGAGAGGAACCTCAGGTAAGTATTAGGGGGGGCAAGGGGGGCTGCTGCACACAGAAGGCTTTTATCTTAATGCAGTACTCAACTGTGTTGCTAGATTTAACATAATATGCACGCAGCTCTGTATTCTGATCTATAAACACTTTGCAATCCCAGGTAAATTTAAATTCATTTTGGCAAACTTACATATTATGGCCCCTTTCACATGGGTGTTCCGCCAGCAGATGAATGAAAAATGGACAGCAATGCATTCCTATGGGCAAATGGATGATCATCCATTTACATCTGTTTTTTTAAATGGAACATGGCTCCATTTTTCTTCCATCTGAAAAACGGGAGTGGACCTAGAGGAATGTAAACGGACCAATGGTCAGTTTTTGCTTTATTTTTTCACATTGGTTGTTAAGAGCCAGCACCCGCCGGTGTCCTAAAAACCATGTCAAATCCCTGCTGTCAGTGGGGGAATTCTCCACTGACAGCAAAATGGCACACAAAAGAGCTGAAAATACAGAAAAATGGTGTGAGGTTTCCGCCAATTCATACCAAGCCCTTTGGGTCTAATATGGAGTCTGGAGGAGACCCTTATCCAAACATGCAGCCTGGCATGCCAGGAAAGAACCATATCAGCCCCTACCCTGTCCACCTTTAGGAGATCCTTGAAAACTCATTTATTCAGGGAAGCCTATCCCACACCCACATAACTGTCCCTGAGCCACCCCCATCAAATCATTCTTTGCAGCTATTACCTTTTGTACCACCACCCCCTCCCTTTAGAATGTAAGCTCTACGAGCAGGGCCCTCCTGTACCTTTTGTATTGAACTGTACTGTAATTGTGTTGTCCCCCTTATACATTGTAAAGGGCTGAGTAAACTGTTGGCGCTATATAAATCTCGTATAATAATAATAATATCATGCCACATACCCTAAACATGGGGCTTTGCTATGGGTGACCCTTACCTTGGTAAAGCACCTTGTCCCTATGTTGATGAGGACAAGGACCTCTTCACCACAACCCTGGCCTGGTGGTTGTTTTGGTTGTGTGTTGGGTGACCTGTGACTTACCTGAATCTGCAAGCCCCCTTTAACAAGGAAGACCCCATATCCTACGCCCCCAAGTGAATGAGCATATTGTACAAAAATAAAACAACCTGCTGCCAACCAAACCTGAATTCTCCTGTCACATTGCCTATTCCCCCCACTGCTAAAGTAAAGAAAAAGACAGGGCCATCCGGTAACCCTGCCCCCTTATGACGCCACATACGAGCAACAACATCATAAGGGGCAGGGTCAGCTGATGATGTTACCTGGTGACCACGCCCGTTTGTTCACTTTATCGGCAGGCCGAAGAGGTAGAAGCAAAGCTGTTATTCGGCCCTGCCGATAAAGTAAACAAAGGGGCGGGGTCACCTGGTTACCCGGTCCCTTATGATGTCATTGCCAATGAAGTCACTGGATGCCCTGCCTCCTCCTTTACTTTAGCAGTGAGGAGAACTGGCAATGTCATTAGTGGTCAGATTCCGCAGGCGGCATTTTTTTTATTTTCAATAAAGAACTTGTCAAAAACTGTATTGTGTGTTTATTTACATAAGTGTTTTTTTTTTTTTTTGAGTAGGGGTACTATGTTCCAGGCCAGGGTAGTGGGGAAGAGGCCCTAGTCCTCATCCACATGCAGAGGACCCTCCCCTAGAGGAGGGTCCTCCTTAGCTACGTACCCCCCCAAGTTTGAGGTCATGTAGCCTGGTATGATTCAGGAGGGGAGGGGCACATGCTTGCCTCCCCCTTTCCTTGTCTGCCAGGCTGTATGCCCTGAAAAAAAAGTTTTCTATGGATTTTGGGGGGATCTCACACCATTTTTTTTATTTTTGGCATGATGTGTACACCCCAGTTCATACTAGACCTAATGGACCTGGTATGGATTGGGGAGGACCTCAAGCCATTTTATTTTTAGCGTGAGGCATTCCCTTAATCTATACCACACCCAAGGGACTGGTGTGTATTGGGGGGAAACTCATGCCATTTTTTTTTCTTGTTGTGAAGTCCCCCCCTAAAAGATGTAAACTGCGAAATTGTAAGATATCTCAAAGTCTTTTTGTTTATACTATCTTATACAGCACATATGCGAGATGTGACATTGATGTCATTGGTGGACCAGCCCAAAAAACATGGAAGAAGAAGCCAACCTTTGATGATGTTTAATTTTAAAATGGCAATGAAGAATCATTTGTGGGAGTGGATGTGAGCAGATAGAAAAAATGAGGCAAATAAAATATTTATATGAACTGTGTGTATTTTACGAAATTAGGTTTATTTATGGGTTCAGGCAACTTTTAGCTTTGTTTGCTAACAATGAGTGACGTAAAACTTCTAGGAATACAGCTCTATAAACGCCCTTTCACAATTTCACTTTGTCTACATAGACAGCAACTCAATTTAGCCCGGGTTCACACCTATGCGAATTAGAGGTGCGTTTCCGCACCTCTAATTCGCATAGCAGGAGAATGTGACTGGCTCCCTATGGAGCCGGTTCACATATCTCCGGGGCGGCTGCAGTGCGTACTGCACAAAAACGCTGTGCGTCTTTGGCTGCGTTTCAGGGCTGAATTCAGGCATAGAATCGGCCCTGATTCGTCCCTGAAACGGTGAACAGGGACGCACAGCGCTCCTGTGCGGTCCGCAGCGCATTATAGTGTGAACCCGGGCTGAAAGTATTTACTTATATAGTTATCGATACATCGATCAGCAATAACTTTATGACCCTTGACAGGTAAAGTGAATAACATTAATTAGCTTGTTACAATGGCATCTGAACGTCGGTGGGATATATTAGGCAGCAAGTAAACATGTTGTCCCAGAAGGTGATGTGTTGAAAGTAGAAAAAATGGGCATCACAGTTTTTTGTGTAGGGCTGCTTAGATGAAGACCAGTCAGGGCGCCCCTGCTGACCTGCGTCCACAGCCAAAGGCACCTACAAAGGGCACAGAAGTGGACCACGGAGCAATGGAAGAAGTGGGCCGGTCTGATGAATCCTGTATTTTTTATATCATGTGCATGGCCGGGAGCGTGTGCGTCGCTTACCTGCAGAAGAGATGTTACCAGAATGCAAGGGAAGAAGGCAAGCCCTTGGATGTGACACTTTAAGCAGTTTTCTCTGGGCAAACCTTGAGTTCTGCCATCCATGTGGATGTTACTTTGACATGGACCACCTACCTAAAAATTGTTGCTGACCAAATACACCCTTTCATAGAAACAATATTTCCTGATGGCAGTGGCCTCTTTCAGCAAGAATAATGCACCCTGCCACACTGCAAAAATAGTTCAAGAATGGTTTGAGGAACACAACAACTAGTTTAATGTTTTGACTTGGCCTCCAAATTCTATGGATCTTAATCCAATCAAGCCTGCTGTCAATCACAGCCAACGAGCCAAACAAAAAATGGAGGGAGTGGGCCGAGAAGCAGCTCCGCGTGTGAATAGACACTCAGAGCTGTGGCTCGGGAGCATGTCTGCTTGGGTGCCCCCAGAGCAAGTTGCTTGTTGGGCACCTGGCAATAGGAAGGGGCCAGGAGCACCAGCATGGGACCCAAGAAGAGGAGGATCCGGGCTGCTCTGTGTAAAACCAATGCACAGAGCAGGTAAGTGTAACATGTTTGTTATTTTAGAAAAAAAAAACACAAGACTTTAATATTGCTTTAATATTAGGTGGACGGTCATAATGTTATAGTTCATCAGTGTATATAACACATTCTACACCTTGTTCAAGAGTAGAGACCTGAATGGGGCTTCAGAGTTGAGATCTCCCCAGTAGCTCTTGTCTTACCTGCTATGGAGTTTCGTCTATAATACCTTTGAGTTTGCTAGGGAATTTGACCACCCCAGGAAGAGTCATTTACCTAGCACAGCTACAGTTACCTCTCTCTCTCTTGCTATGTCATTGCCCGCTCTTCTTTTGGGAGCCTTAATGCTCTCTTTGGTGGCCCAGCTCCTCTGCCACTCCATCACTTCCTTACATAACCTTTTATGTAGCTTCTAGGGGAGAAGTGAAGGCTAAAGTGAAGGTCTTTTGTATGTCGACAGATGGGAGACTTTTACAGTAGAAAAACATGCTTAAAATGTGTTGATTGCACTCATCCTAGGCGAAGATTGTTGTTGAAATGAAACGTCTGGCTTTAAAAGCATTTGTAAAAAACAGGACGGATAAAAATGTGTTAATTTTTTCTTGCTCTTTGTGCCCCATTGAAGTCATTTATTCTCATCCTGTGAACAAAACAGGAAGTGGGAGGAAATCCTCTAGTCACTAGAGTGGTTGACTCCAATAGGAAATTTCTCCTGTCCCCATTTTGCAACAGTAAATTGTTGGATTTCCAAAGCTACATACACTTGGAATACTCCTAGTCAGGGGCGTTGCTAGGCCTACTAAAGATATGGGGCTAGAGCCCATAGCAGCGAAGTAAAGAAAGTCATACGCTTGGGCGGACACATGTATATAATAAAAACGTACATGGTACAGGAGATGTCAGAGGCTGCGGGCATGGTACATGGGATGTCAGAGGCCGCGGGCATAGTACAAGAGATGTCAGAGGCTGCGGGTATGGTACAGACCACCCCCCCTCCATCAGTACAGACCCCCCCTCAGTACAGACCACCCCTCCCTTAGTATAGACCTCCCCCATCAGTATAGACACCCCCTCAGTGCAGCCACCCCCCATCAGTATAGACCCTCCTCAGTGCAGACCCCCATCAGTATAGACACCCCCCTTCAGTGCAGACCCCCCATCAGTATAGGCACCCCTCTCCCCTCCCATAGTCCCCTGCACATGTCCACCTACATACTGTATAGTAAAAATGTACAGACCTCAGAACAGCGCTGACGGATATACTGTACACAGTGGTGTGTCCCTCGTGATCCTCCTCCTCCTGTGTGGATGTAAACAGAGAGGAAGGGAAGGCGGCCCCCACCCACCCAGCGACACCACTGCCTCGGGCTCCCACTGTGTCACTCAGGTTACGTGACATCACGGGTTGCTAGACCCTGGGTGGCTCTAGCAACCAGTGCAGTGGCAGAACAAAAGTAAAATGGCTGAGATGTTAGTTATCTGCACAGTGCCCACATCCGCAACTGATGGCATCGCTTCCCCCAGTGAGAGACTCGGGGCTATAGCCCCAATAGCCACCCCCTAGCAACGCCTCTGCTCCTAGTCATCCTGCAGGACAGCCCTTGAGAGAGTGAAGCTCTTCTCACTAGTCAGGAAACATGTTGCCCTTTATTAAGTCTTTTCAAGGTAGTCCCTCAGGCCCATGACCATTTATTGTGTTTCCTCCATCTGAGGGGACATGTTGTCTGAGGGACCACTGGAATGCTCCATATCTCAAGGGCTGTTCGTGGGGGACCACAAGTGGTTGAGAGACTCTGGGTCCAGGGGGGTAAGTAGTGTCAGGTATCTTGGTGGTGGAGGTCTTTATGGGCCGTGGTGATATCTCCTTGGCAGCGGGCTGGAGGTGATCCACTCCCCCTCCCTCTGAGCTCAGGCTGGGACTAGAGGCAGTAATGTGTGCATCTGATGGGCGGCTCAGGCGGGGGGGCATGCCTGTCTTTGGCCAAAGGGGATGCCGACGTATCACTACGGGGCGAGGTGACATCATTGGAGTGAGCTGGGGCAAGCCAAGGCACAAGGAGGATGGGATGGCTTTACACATGGATGCCACTACAGGTGCTAAAGCGAGTGCCACAAAGCCCAAGGATGCAAGGGGATGATTTGGAGGTCTTGCCCTCTGCACAAGCACCGGGGGAGACAACTACCAGCAGGACACAGGTAGGCACTTGGGGGTGGTCTGAGTGTCTGATTTTTGGAAAAATGTTTGTTCACAGGGTGAGCACTACAATGGTGGAGAGAGTATGTATTTTACCACCATGGCTCCTGTGTTTATTTTTTAGGCAAGCTAAGCTGCTTAAAGATCCCAAGCCCATTTCCAAAAAGCATTGTGCTAAATGTGGAACGAAGATGCTTTCGGATAACACAGAGTCGCTTTGTAAACAATGTGTCGCCCATTTACTGAGGGGGGACACCCTTTATGCAAACTTTTTTGGTTCAGTAAAGGAAGATATGTCCTCTACTTTTAAGGAAGAAACTTATTACAAATATTAAAACTGCTGCTGCCTCAGTTAGTGTGATAAACCATGAAATCAGGCCGAGACAGAAGTACAGTTAAATCACACTTGTTTAATAATAAAAGTAGAAAGAACAAACGTAATAAAAACATAGCCAAGTTCAGTAACCGGAATGGATAGTCAGCCAAGCCAGAAGTCAGGGATCAATGTAGTGAAACAGCAAGCAGGATCTGGAGCCAGAAGGGAATGTCAGCAAAGCAAGTCTTGAACAGGATCGCAGGAGATAGTTTCTGTGATGTTGACCAAGGCGAAGACAGGGATCCACTGGGCTGAACAGCTTAAGTAGGCAGGAGTGACGAGCAGGATATCATCAACAGCTGAGTACCTGTGGAGAGATAGGAGCTGGCAATTAGCCAACAGCTGAGCGGCCAGCTCTGAAAAGGAAGGGCTGAGCCCAGCCCTGACAGTCAGTCAGCCTTTGCTTATGGCTTCCCTGAGATCAGTAGCTTTGGGGTCTCAGAATGCATTAGGAGACAAGGAAGTAAGCCTTGCAACCAGTGACACTGATGCATATAGTTTGGATTCAGACCAGGAAGAGGGTAGAGAAGAGGAAAAGAAGGGCCCCCAAATGTAAGTTATTTCTGGATGATGTGGAGGATCTCTAAGGGGCCAATTATAAAACTTTAGGAATTGAGGAAGAAAAGGGTCAACTTTCCAAACATGATGTGATGTACCAGGGTCTATAAAAAAATAATTCTAAGGTGTTCCCAGTTCACCAGGTGATGTCTGATGTGGTACTTACGGAATGGGCGGACCCTGAGAACAAGCTATTTTTTGCGACCAGTCACAGAAGAAGATTTCAGTTTGATGAAGATCCCCAGGCGGTGTGGAATAAGTATCCAAAGCTGGATGTTCCCCTCTCCAAAGTGTCAAAGCGATCGGTACTTGTCTTTGACGTTATGGGTCACTTAAGGGACTGCATGGACAAAAGGGGAGATATAAACCATAAAAGACAAAAGGAGAGAGGAGAGCAGTGCCATCTGAGTGTAGCAGTTAAAGTTGTTTTACTCCAGAATTAAGACAGCAACTTACAGGATAAAAGCATTAAAGCGCATGGTATGCAAAGGATCTTCCAATTTGGTGGTGGACACTGTGTTGCTGGCAATTGTAGGACCGAACTTCCAGTGGTGGCTCCCAGTGTTGATCTGAGAACTTATGTTGGTTCCGGGCCTGATGGCATTGGTAATTTTGGCTGTTTAGTAGGCCAGACTCCAGCTAAGACCCTTACAAGCTTATCTTCTGTGGGAACAAGAGCAGGAGGCCCTGGACAGAAAGGTACTTCTTCCAGCAGCAGTGAAGAGGGCCTTATGGCGGTGGAGGAACCGCACACATTTAAGTCAGGGCTTAGCCTGGTCATTTTCGTTCTCTCAGAGGCTTACGACGGATGCAAGCGGATGGGGTTGGGGAGCCTATCTAGAAGGCTGGCTGGCCCAAGGAAAGTAGACCCCAGAAGAAACTCAGGTGTCCTCAAATTGGAGGGAGCTTATGGCGGTAGCAAAAGCAATATAATTTTTCCAGGATCAGGTGAGGGGGCATCATGTCCTAGTCCTGTCCAACAATTCAACTACAGTAATATATGTATGTGGAAAAACAAGGGGGCACCAGGTGCCCATCCTTTTTCAAGATTTCGAATCAGATCTGCTTGTGGGCAGAAAATAATTTCTTATCACTGTCTGCAGGTTCACCTAAAGGGACCACAATCAAGTGGTGGAATTCCTCAGTCACCAGGAAGTGTAGCAGGAAGAGTGGAAATTACACCTGGAAGTGTTTGGGGAGATTACAGCGTGTTGGGGAACACGAGAGATAGATCTGTTTGTGTCCAGCAGGAAGCAGGAATGCAAAATGGGAGCTTTTCTATTCGCTAAATCTGCGAGATCCAGCCTTGGGGGTCGACGCTCTTCAAAATCCCTGGAATTTCAGGAAGTGTTAGGCCTTTCCCCCAGTTTATCTGATTCCACAAGTTCTATACAAATGTCTACAAGAACAGACAATGTTAATTTTGATTGCACCTTTTTGGCCCAAGAGGGCTTGCTTTTTACAGCTACTCTCTCTCCTTTTGAGCAGACCAGCCTTGGTCTCCTCCTCTCAGAGAGGATCTGATGTGTCAGGGGCCTTTGGATCGTCTGATGCCCTATTTGTTCTGTATGCGGGCAAACAGAAAGGGAAACAAGCACCTTAGCCAGGTGGATTAAGTCAGCCATTATGGAATGCTATAGAGTCATGCAGCTTTCTCCACTGCGTGGTCTAGGGGCACACTCTACTAGAGCTTCAGTGGCTATGTGGGCAGAAAAGGATGGCGCCACCACAGAACAAATTTTCAAAGCAGCAATCTGTTTAAGGTTCTCCACCTTTGTCTGACATTATCGTCTGGACCTAATCTCCAGCCCAGGACCAAGCTTTTGGGAGGAAGGTCCTCCAAGCAGTTGTCCCCCCTAGTCTGGTGAATACTTGTTTATCTTCATAAGGGCTGACCTGGAAGACGACTGGGGGAAAACCGACTTAGACTTACCGGTAACTGTTTCCAGTAGTCTTTCAGGACAGCACGTTCCCACCCTAGAGTTTAAGTTGTTGTTCGGTGGTGTTGTTCGTTATGTTTATCAGGACCCAACCTTCCATTCTTGTGGATAACTGGTCATGGGCCTGGTGGACCACCTTAAAAAGTTAAAACTTAAACTTAAAGGACAACATGTTTCCTGACTGGCGGGAGGAACGCCGCTCTCTCAAGGGCTGTCCTGGAAGACTACTGGAAACAGAGTTACGGATAAGTCTAACTGCAGATTTTAGGCAACAAATTTAAATCCTTTATTTATACATCATAAACTAAATAAATTAAGACCATATTAGGGCTGAAAAATTGCATGATATCCTCGTGGTACAACAATACATTAACACAAACCCAAATTGTTTATAACTCGGGCAAGACTTTGTTTGTGGATAATATATCTGTTCCTCAGGTGTATCTCTACATCATAAACTAATAAACTAAATAAATTAAGACCATATTAGGGCTGAAAAATTACATAACATCCTAGTGGTACAATACATTAATGCAAACCAAAATTGTTTATAACTCGGGCAAGACTTTGTGGATAATTTATCAGTTCCTCAGGTGTATCTCCACAGCCAGGTTGATCCAGGGTGTTTCAATAATTTTATTATCTTCCTCAGGGGGTAAGGGTCTGCCAGTTGGAATACACTTAAGACACTTATATATATATAATCTTGTGAGTAATCATGGAATAATGTCATACACTTACATAATGGTTGTACACATACAACTGTATACTAGACTGGCATTGTTGTACCATGAGGATGTTAAGCAATTTTTCAGCCACAATATGGTTTTCATTAATTTATTTTATGATGTATAAATAAAGAAGTTATTTTACTTATTTATAGTATGTAGTAAACGTTTGCCACCTGAAAAGTCCCATGTGTGTAATATAAGCATATGATTGCATCGTAAGGATGTTGGCAACATTTATCACTGTCTAAATCTCTCTACAGAGACACTCTATCCAAAACTGAAAAAAAATGTTGGCTTCACTTGAAGAGCTTGGGGAAGTAAAGTGCTCAGGGTTCACTTTAGAGGTCAGGTTAAGTGTTAGGGGGATACTTTGCTAGTTAGTTAAGCTCTGTGCAAATACAATGTTCAAACTAACTCTCAGGGCAGGGAACTTAAACTCCTGTCACTGTCAATAGACAGACCTAAGTGATCAGTCAAGCATCTAAATCAGCAGAGAGTTAGAAGAAGCTAGTATATCAGTTTTGGTAGGACTGACCCTTAGGATAGATACTTCTTGGTCAACAGTAAAGAGAGTGAAATGAAGAGATTTTATATCTCCAAAATGTCATCGAAAATCGAGAAATGTTTGTGCGTTTAAGCTATTTTTGTAAAAGAAGTTGAAGTAATCTGAAAGGGAATAATAAATTGTTTTTTTAAGAAAGTGCATGGCATAGGATTATGCAAAAAAAAAAAAAAAAAAATTGCTGTTTTGTTAGCTTCACGATTTTACATTTTTTCACAGAAAAAAAAACCAGACAGTGAAAAAGTAAAAACCGCAAAGCAACAGTAGTAATAAAAAAAAACAAAAAACAAATACAAAAAACATTAAGAGGCATATTTATAAAGCAGTAATTGTAACACTAACCAAACATACACTTCAGGCAAATCAATCAATTTACAGTCATTTAAAACACTTGCCCCAGGAAGATACACCTGCAATAAATTTGGTAAATGTCACATTCACTGCTTTATAAATATACTCCTAAAAAAAATAAGCAAAACTACCCCTCTAAATAAAGTAAAACAAAGTGTATTTGTTTTAAAGAAAATTATGCGTAAGCAGCTCAATGAGCTAAATTACGCTGACGACTAAAATTGTTTTGCAAAACTCACTCCGCTCTTCCCTAATCAACAGGTTATTGCAACTTGGTGCGGTAATTATATTCTGTGAAGCTTTGCATTAGCATCTCAATATGGGTGTGATGGTAAACTTCTCTTAGAAGACCTTAGAAGACCTGATAATGTGGGACTGATGATCCCCAAATACCACAGAATTTATTTTTAGAAAAACTATTGTTTTAATAATAATAATATCAGAAATCAGTCATGTGGTGTTTAAAGTGACCCTGTCACCACAGAGTTACAGAGAGTTAAGTTAGCTTTACCACAACGAGTTAAAAAAGGGCAACCCTGTAAAAAAGTATCTATACTTACCTTTCCAGCACCCAATATCTTTAAATTCCACCAAATCACCGCTCCTAGCTGCTGAAAGTATTCCATTCTTCCTTCCATACTTCCGACTGTTTATTACTAACCGCATGCTGTACTTCCACTCTCCAACTTATATGTCCCTATTGGAAGGGATGACTAACAGCCAGAGAGCAACAAAGCAATGGCTGGTAAAGATACGGGCTACTGTAAAGGTAAAAATAGATCATTTTCTATATAGACATTTTTTCTTTTTTTATAAGTGACCTTGTGTGGACAGCATTACTCTAAAGCAGGGATCCTCAAACTACGGCCCTCCAGCTGTTGCAGAACTACACATCCCATGAGGCATTGTAAAACTCTGACATTCACAGACATGACTAGGCATGATGGGAATTGTAGTTCCTGAACACCTGGAGGGCCGTAGTTTGAAGACCCCTGCTCTAAAGCTTTTATATATCTGCATGCATAAAGAGGGGCAGAATTGAGATGGGGATATGTTTCCGGTTTCCACCACAGAATGAACTATAAAAAAAAATTGGACTCATGTGTAGCACACCCTCTAAGGAGCCGCAAGTAGATTGGGATCCCCCACCCTGCACAGCCAGGCACACTGAATTTCCACAGTCACTCCACATTCAGAGAGCAGTCCGTGACTTTTCTTTTGTTTTGTTTTATTGAGGGTAATAAACTTGGATGGGGATAGGGGTATTATGGTATGCCCATTTGACTTTAGAACAAACTTCAGGGACACTTCTCTGCACACACTTGCTTGCAGAAACCCAGCTGTGTTACTCTAAAAGAGTTTGTAGCAATGTCTCATTACCAGCAGGGGTTCGCAGCCCCTATGCTTGTAGAATGGTGGAGTGACACAGCTAACACATTTCCAGCACTTCCTCCTGTGGTCACTGAGCCCCCCACCTCTTCAGGCACTGTCAGCCTGTCGGCTGCTGCTGTCCCTTTCACTAGCCCTCCTGGCAAACTTCTCCACAGTCCTCCAGACTGACACTCTCTCCACAGTCCTCCCAGACTGAAAACTCACCAGCACACCTGGCGGACTTCTCAGGGGATCTCCCGGACGTGCTGACCTGCACCTGCTGTCCTCTCACTTGCTCCCATGCTTCCAGGATAGGATTCCTCCGTGTGATGTAGAGGGTCCCTCTAGCACCCGAACGCCAGGCCTGAGGTCACCGCCCCAGACTCGGGGGCACCCTCAAGGGCCTCCTCAGCACTCCATCTCCATCTTCCACCCAACTGCCCCTACTGGCATGACTCATGTCTATTTATGAGGTGAGTCTGCCCCCTGCCAGCCCATTCGCTAGGGTTTGGCTGAGACCCTCATAAATAGGCATTACAGCCCCTCCCAGCTTCCACCCACTACATCTGGAAGCTTCTCCAAGGTTTCAGAAACAGAGGGAGGCACCAGAAGAGCTGTCAGATATGTCATCCAGACCTGAGTCACCCAACCCTGACCCAGATTCAGCCCAGGCCTGGCTCTCAGCCAAACCAATTTTCCTACACTAACAATTAAACTATGTACACTAGCATACTAGCTAGAGGATGCTACACATGTTTTCAAGCTTATAGCTCTTAGGCACACAAGTGGCCAGGCAGTGGTAAATCCAGATGGTTGAGCTGCGGTTTTAGAATCCTACAAATTCCCTTGTGAACACTGACATTCCACTGTTTAAAGCTGTACACGCATTGCAGAAAAAAACTAAAAAATGTCACATTGGGCAGACATTACTAACACTGAACACAGCCTATGCAAGTCTATAGGGCAGCACTGCAACTGTGTGCAATGCATGTGATTGTGATGCAGTAGTGTAGCATTTACAGGATTAAATCAGCTGGTGACATATAGCCCCCCTCATGGCCTGTCAAATGTCCACTGAAACATGAACATAGATTGCTGTTCAGGAGGCAGTATGTGTGTGAACGAGCCCTTATAGGGGCTGCTGTACAGAGGGTTTACAGGGAGATGATTACAATTCAAAATTGGGTACATGCACAAGATACATTTTAAAATACATTCTAGAATTACTAATGTATAACAACATAACTATATTAAAGTGGTTGTAAACCCTCATATATACCCAGTGAAATGACTAGCCTTGGGTGATACACAGAGCTAAAAGAAACCCTTCTATATAAGTTGTATCTGATTATCTACAGTCTTCTCTTCTATACAGCCATTCAAAGTGTAGAATTTGCACAGCTTGTCTGAGCTTTTACAAAGCAGGAGATGATAAGCTGAAGTCACACTCTGCAGAGCTCAATGAGGAGAGCTAAGCAATGATTGGAGGGAAGGGTCACACCCCCTTTCACAGAGCACACAGGAACAAAGTTGAGGCTGTCAATGACAGGCTGTGTGCTGAAGCTCCATCTCCTGTCACCTTTTACCTCTTGGTGTCAGGAAAACCGGTTTGAAGTGACTCATGCAGATAGCAAAGGAACAAGGCAGCATCACATTTAGTGCTCTGGATTGAGACAAGCACTCACTATAAAAGGATATGCTTTGTTTATGTTAAATGTTAGAGGTTTAAAACCACTTAAAGTGGGGGGGGGGGCACCCTGAAAAAAAAGCACCAAAAATCCTATGCCGTGCCGATGTGCCCCTCTCGGCGCACTGCATCATTAACTTTTTTGTTTAAACAAACATTTATGGTCACACAGACATTTCATAAAGTTCAATTGGCTGCTGTGTGGTGCAAGGTGGTGGATTTTTGTGATGGCCGCCGTCCGTCTTCTAAGCGGGGGGGGGTTGGTGTTGGTTTGTGCCCCAAAATTTTGAGCACCACTGCTTGCCCCATGGTGAGAATGCACTGGAATAGCTGCCCAATGATGGAAATACAGTGGCCAGGCCTTCAAAGTGCTATCTGGATAATTTTTAAGGGATTTCATATAGCATTCTTGTACAACCTGTATATTCTGATTATCTGTTGAATACGTTGAATTGTACTGAAAAGAATTGTGTAGTCATATAATTCCAGTCCAATCCAATCCATTCATGATTGCTGAAAAGTTAATAAGATCTAAGGAGATTTTAATGTGTGAGGTGTGGTTTTTCTCTAATGTTTCCAATATGCACAAAGATCTAATTGGCCGATAAACAACTGATGTCTACAGCTTAATCAAAGTGGCTAAAAATCCATTATGCTAAATGCTGTGACTAAATGTACCAGATTAATTAATGAATTATTCTGCAATTTTACTGTAACTCTGTTGATTAGTCATTGAAGTTAATAGTGTGAATCGCCCCAGTGGAGACACAAACAGCAATAAAAGCCTATCAGGTGCTCTAATCCTTTCCCACTCTACCCAAAAGTAGAAACAATTTTTGGCTTTGATATATACTTCATTAGGGGTTAAAACTGCATTTATTTACAGTTGTGCTTAAAAGATACCCTGGCAGAAATCGTGAAATTTTGGCATACGACTATTTTCAATATCGACGATCATGCCAAGAAAACTTCTTTTATCTAAGGCTAGTGATCATATGAAGCCATTTATTATCACATAGTTTTTTTGGCTAGTTTTTAAATCAGAATGATAACAGAAATCACTTAAATGGCCCTGATCAAAAGTTTACATACCCTGGAATGTTTGGCATTGGTACAGACACACAAGGTGACACGCAGAGATTAAAATTGCAATTAAAGGTTAATTTCCCACATCTGAGGCTTTTTACATTGCAATTAGTGTCTGTGTATAAATCGTCAATAAGCTTGTTAGTTCTCACATGGATGCACTGAACAGGTTAGATACTGGGCCATAGGGAGCAGAAAAGTCAAAAGACCTGCGTAACCAGGTAATGGAACTTTATAAAGATGGAAAAGAATATGTAAAGACATCCAAAGCCTTGAATATGCCAGTCAGTATTGTTCAATCACTTCAATCATTAAGAAGTGGAAATTTCAGGGATCACTTGATACCAAGCCATAGTCGGGTAAACCAAGAAATATTGGAACCGCAACTGCCAGAAGAATTGTTCGGGATGCAAGGGAAAACCCACAGGTAACTTCAGGAGAAATACAGGCTGCTCTGGAAAAAGAAGGTGTGGCTGTTTTTAAGCAGCACAATATGACAATACAAAATGAGCTGCATAGCCAAGCTGCCAGAAAGAAGCCTTTACTGCGCCAATGCCACAAAATACAATTACAATTTGGCCAAAAGCACCTTGACATGCTTCACCAGTTTTTTTCTTGTGACATTGGCACAGTAAAGGCTTCTTTCTGGCAACTCGACCATGCAGCTCATTTTTGTTCAAGTATCGTATTATTGTGCTCCTTAAAAACAACCACACCATATTTTTTCCAGAGCAGCCTGTATTTCTCCTGAGGTTACCTGTGGGTTTTTGTTTGTATCACTAACAATTCTTCTTATGAGGGCTTTGGGGCAGGGGCCTCTTCCCCATAACCCTGGCCGGTGGTTGTGGGGGTCTGCAGGCAGGGGGCTTATCGGAATCTGGAAGCCCCCCTAGTAACGCTACTTATTCACCCCCCAAAGGGTAGTGTAAAAACACACAGGAGGCAGTTTTTGACAATTCCTTTAAACAAAAACAACAAAAAAAGTCCCCTGGTTTGGATCCATCATTAATCACGGTGTCTGCCACCACTGCCTACCCACAGAAAAAAAGAAAAACTCCGCTCTTAATGAACACTCCTGCCACCCGGTAACATCACTGAGTGGTCCTGCCCCCTTGTGACATTACAGACCAGAGGGCATGCTGGGTCGTCGACATCAAAAAGAGGGGGGCCAACCCCTTAGTTCATTTAGCGGGGTGAGGCTGTCAGGCGGTGGGTTGGGGGCTGGAGTTCATCGTGATTGACGATGGATCTACACAGTGGGACTTTTTTCATTAAAAGGACTTGTCAAAAACTGTGTGCGTTTTTATTTACTTTTTGACACTTTTTTGGTGAATGAGTAGGGCTGCAATGTACTCCATACTCATTAACATCGGGGAGGGCTGGGATCTTGTTAAAGGGGGCTTTCAGATTCTGATACGTCACTTCACAACACCCTCTGGCCCGGTGGTTGTGAGGAAGAGGCCCTTGTATTCATCAACATGGGGATAAGGGGATTTAGGGAGGGCAGAGCACCCACTGCCCAAAAGCACCCCCCATGTTGAGTGCATGTGACCTGGTATGGATCAGGAGGGGGGCTGCTCCCTTGATGTGGACTACAAACATGCTTGTTCTGTTTATCTCCATTTGGGTTTGTTTTTTTCACAACTATTGTAGTGCCATTAATTTCAACCAACAGTCCAACACACCTTGCCAGTGCACCCCAACACATGTGATAGGAAAGATAGGAATTTTCTGTGCTTTATAGTGATGATTTGCCATTCACTGCGGTGCATTATTACCCCAATCAGAATGAATGGGCTGTCTTAGAGTGATGCATGTTAATGAATGGCAAGCATTCATTAATTTTGCCCTGTTTCTTGTATACAGGTAAATAATACAGACTTTGTTTTTTATTTGGTGCTCACTTTGACTTATCACACTTTAAAATATAATAATTGGCAGAGTCATGAGCATCACCATGCTAAAGCTTCATGGTCACTGAATTTATAGACTTAGGGAATGCAGCCACCATAAGGATTATTGACATGGCCTACTGCAAGCAGTTTTGCTTCACTATAACCTAAATGGCAGCAGCAAGAAAAAGGTTGAATGAAATCTACAGAAAATTGAAAACACTAAAAACAACTTTCAAAATTAAATTGACATGTTAAAGTTATATGAGACTTGAGTGAGTGAGTTTAGATCTACCGTAAGCCTTCCCCAACGTACGAAGCCACCTTAGATAAGCTTGACTATTATGTTTGTAATGTTCAGTAAAGCTGATTACCTTCAGCTTCCCCTACCTAATTACTGTATATGATAGGTTTTTGCACCCAAAGCAGAATTCTAGGAAAAAAAACATACATTTTAACCATTTGCCGATCAGCCGCCGTCATTATACTGCAGCAGGTCAGCACGATTCTGCGAACCGTCATAGCTGTACGTCGGCTCCTTTAAGCAGGATAGCAGGCGCGCGCCTGCTGCATTGCGGGGGTGCCAATGCTCGTGGCTGGGGGTCGCGTACGATTGCGGCCACGAGAGGCAGAACAGGGACGTGTGTGTGTAAACACACAAATCCCTGTTCTGTTCTGAGAGGAGATGCAGATTGTGAGTTCCTAATAGCTAGGAACCACGATCTGTCATCTCCTATAGTCAGTCCCCTCCCCCCACAGTTAGAACACACAGTCAGGGAACACAGTTAACCCCTTGATCCCCAGTGACATTTACACAGTAATCTGTGCGTTTTTATAGCACTGATCACTGTATAATTGTCAATGGTTTCAAAAATGTGTCTGATGTGTCTGCCATAATGTTGCAGTCCCAAAAAAAAGGGCATAAATCTATCCCCTATTTTGTAGACGCTATAAGTTTTGCGCAAACCAATCAAAATACGCTTATTGAGATTTTTATTACCAAAAATATGCAGAAGAATACATATTGGCCTAAACTGAGGAAAAAATTTGCTTATTTTTCAAAAAATGGGGATATTTATTATAGCAAAAAGTACAAAATATTGTGTTTTTTTTCAAAATTGTCGCTCTTTTTTTGTATAAAGCGCAAAAAATAAAAACCGCAGAGAAGATCAAATACCACCAAAAGAAATCTCTATTTGTGGGGAAAAAAAGGACGTCAATTTTGTTTGGGTACAGTGTTGCACGTCAGTTAAAGCGACGCAGCGCCGAATCGCAAAAAAATGGCCTGGTCATTGAGCAGCCAAATCTTCCTGGGCTGAAGTGGTTAAAATGGAACTTTAGTCTTTTTAGATTAAATAAAATTCGGCAGCTTCAACTTCTGTAGCTGCTGACCTTTGAAAATAAGATACTTACCAGTGCATGGAGCCCAGCACTGTCTTCGTCTTCTAACTTCGGTGGGTCCCCAGCCCCGACATGTTAGATATGGGAGCCAACTGTGACTTTCTGAGGAATCACAACCGGCTCCCCACCGCACATGCATGATATCCTGCAGCACTGCAGAACTAGTCCTACAGCCTCCTGGGATATTTGATGTGCCCCAGGATGCTGAGGACAGGGGCATGAGAAGGGGGCATGCTTAAATGCATGTCATTCTTGCCTAGGTGTGAATTGAGTGTGGGTACCTATCAAAAAAGGTACCCACTCCCTGTAAAAAATAAAAATAAAAAAATGTCAAAATGTTAGGGATGGGCGTGGGGACTTAAATCAGTGTCACGGTCTGCTTTAAGATTCCACGTATATGCCCCATATACAGTATGTCATGCTTTAGCCTTATACATGTAAGCATCCTGCATGAGTATAGTTCAACAACTAGGGGGTTATTTAGGAAAGGCAAATCCACTTTGCACTGCAAGTGCACTTGGAAGTGCAGTTGCTCTAAATCTGAGGGGTAGATCTGAAATGAGGGGAAGCTCTGCTGATTTTATCATCCAATCATGTGCAAGCTAAAATGCTGTTTTTTATTTTCCTTGCATGTCCCCCTCAGATCTACAGTGACTTTACTTTCAAGTGCACTTTCAGCGCAAAGTGGATTTTCCTTTAATAAATAACCCTCTAGTGTTAGACTTAGAGCAAACCCAATAGAGTTGATTTACTAAAGGTAAATAGACGGTGCACTTTGCAAAGCGCGGTTGTCCTCTGCAAGAGCAGTTGCTCCAGAGCTTAGTAAATGAGCAGAAGCTCTGCTGACTTCCATCATCCAATCATGTGCAAGCAAAAATGCATTTTTTAAAATTTTCCTTGCTCGTGATTGGATATTCTTTGTAAAGCTTTACCTCATTTACTAAGCTCTGGAGCAACTGCACTTTGCAAAGTGCACAGTTGCTTTGTCTTTAGTAAATCAACCCCAATGTCCCTTCTTCGCCTAGCCAAATGGCGGCTGTATAGAAAATGATAGGAAATTAAAATAGACAGATCTATATTAGCTATATGCCTATATATAATATAATGATTTTCACATGGGAACAATAAAAAAAAGAGTCCTCTTTTCTGTTTTGGCTTCCTCTTTTCATTCCCAAAGCTAAGCAAAGTGAAGGTAAGTGTGTGGCTGGTAGGACAAGCATTTAAGAGAACCCGTTGCACCTTCATGTAATTATAAGTGAACCTGCCTTTTGCTACACACATAAACATATGTCAACACATTAAAGTGAAACTAAACTCTCTCAATCAACCTTGAATATGTTTCATGCTTATGCTGCTAGCATTAGTAAATAGGAACGTATATTATTTTTACTTTTTTTTTTTAACATTTCTTCAGTTGCTTCCCAGTTTCTGGCCTGGGACAAAATCATGTCATACATTCCAGAAGTCTTCATGGGCAGTTTTGTATTTCATCTGGCAAAGGGGAGGAGGGGCTTTCTCAGCTAGCATACCCAACTGCCTGAATGCCTGAGCTAAGGGCAGATGAATTTCAGGAAGTAAATGCTACATGAATCATCTGCCCTTGCTCAAGATGGCCACAGCTAGAAATGCTAGGGGATGTTTTTCAAAGTGATTTATAAACAAAAACAAAAAAAGCATGGAGACATGGATGGATGGGTGAATTTGCTTTGAATGTTAAATATGAATAAAATAGTGTTTTCAATTTATGGTGTTCAGATGCAGTTGAATTTTGCTTTAAATCTGGACAAAATAAAACAAATTTTATATTAGATTGTTACAGTTTATGACAATAAAGAATAGATCGTAGCAATTCTGACTCATGGACAGCATACTAATTCCAGGACAGTGACTCTGAGTGAGTTTAGCTTTACTGCTTTACTTAGAACAAATATGCAATATAGAGAAAGGAGAGAGCAGAAACAAGAAGCAAAGTTCAAGATAAAATGTGCTGTTTGCAGTATCTGGTAAAGAGCCAGTTCTAAAGGACCCTTTTCATCAGTGTTTGACAAAATAAGCCAGCTAAACCAGCAACTAGAGAAAGCTTTTTTCACTCCCACAAATGAATCTTTTTCTTCTTAAAGAGGTTGTAAACCCCACTTTGTTATTTTTACCTACAGGTGAGCCTATAATAAGGCTTACCTGTAGGTAAAATGAATATCTCCTAAATGGTGCACATTCAGGAGATATTCACCCTGCATGCAGCCGCCAACGTCAGCGGCGCAAATGCGTTCTCAAAGTCCGGCATACTGTGCTGGACCTTTAGAGCTTCTTGCTGGAACCAAGGGCTCCCGTGCTCATGCGTGGGAGTGACGTCATCGTGGCTCTGGCCACTCACAACGCTGGAGCCTGTGATCCCAGAAGAAAGGACGGGGGGAAGATGTCAGCCCTCTTAGTGGAGAGCGGGTGCCGCTGGAAGGGCTTCATTCAAAGGTGAGTATTTCATAATGTGCTAGTGTGTGATGCATACTAGCACATTATGCCATTGTCTAGCAGGGGTTTTCTTTTTTTTTTTTTTTCAATGGTTTACTACTGCTTTAAGTTGTGATTTAGTTATTAAAGTGGTATTAACCCTCTCATGCCTAAGCCTATTTCTTACATTTGGTGTTTACAAGTTAAAATCCATATATTTTGCTAGAAAATGACTTAGAACCCCCAAACATTATATATATTTTTTAGCAGAGAATCTAGAGAATAACATGGCGATTGTTGCAATATTTGATGTCACACGGTATTTGTGCAGCGGTGTTTTAAACGCAACTTTTTGGGAAAAGGGGCACTTTCATGAATTTAAAAAAAACGAAACAGTAAAGTTAGCAATTTTTTTGTATAATGTGAAAGACGATGTTACGCCGAGTAAATATATACCAAACATGTCACGCTTTATAATTGCACAAACTCGCGGAATGGCGACAAACTACAGTGCCTAAAAATCTCCATAGGCGACGCTTTAAATTTTTTTTACGGTGACCAGGTTAGAGTTACATAAGAGGTCTAGTGCTAGAATTACTGCTCAGCTCTGATGATCATGGCGATACCTCACATGTGTGATTTGAACACCGTTTACATATGCGGGCGCGACTTCCGTATGCGTTTTGTTTGCTGCGCGAGCTCGCAGGGACGGGGTTGCTTTAAAAAATTTTTTTCTTATTCATTTTATTTATTTTTATGTTATTAAATTGTGTGTAAAAAAAAAAAAAATTATGACTTTTATTGCTGTCACAAGGAATGTAAACATCCCTTGTGACAGTAATAGGTGGTGACAGGTACTCTTTATGGAGAGATCGGGGGTCTAAAAGACCTCCAATCCCTCCCTTGCACTTCAAATTATTCAGATCGTCGAAAACGGCGATTCTGAATACTGTATATTTTTTAATTCCGGTGCCACTGGCAGCCGTGTAAATCGGAAGTGACGTTGTGAAGTCGCTTCCGTGTTTACATTCAGGAGTCTGGAACAAAGCCATTTACGGCTTCGTTCCAGTCTGTCTCCAGGCGCCGGAAGTGGCACATCACAGATCGGGTCTCCCGGTGGGACGGGAGGCCCAGTAAGAGTAGCGGGAGGCAGCGGGAGGGAGGGATGTCCCCTCCCGCTTCTCCGGGATAACAATCGGTCGGCTATTAGCAGGGGTTCCCTGAGACTGTTATTACAAGGATTCCTCCATTTTAAAAAGGTTGAGAGAGGTTGCCCTACATGAACAATACTAATCCCTGAAAAGGGCAGTCCTTCAGAATCCTCAAAAAGCATTGTTCTTTATTTATTTCCCATACTTAGGACATACCCATACTTCCTCTGATGGGAGCAGCCATATCTCAGTCAGCCTCTAAGCTGCAGCCATGATACAGATATCATTTTGTTCAGCCAGCAATTCTGCACAATGTAAAAGTATTCCAAGTAGCTGCTCTACAGCTACTCAATCACTTTTAGAGGTGGCAGAAGGGGGTCTCTGCCTTTACCAGACTCTAAATACCACTATGGAGCCCAATACCAATACGACTGCTCTGAATCGGGCGCACTAGACAGTGAGAGGAATTTCCATTGTTCCTTCCCCTCTGTGATGTCAGAAACCAGAAGCGATGAGGATTTTGTCACTTCTGGTTTCTGGCATGCAAACCATCTGATCAAACCGATCTCAGTTTAATCAGACACTTTGGATGGCAGAAAATAGATATGGGGCCTTATAGTCCCCAGATCTCTCCATAAAGAGGGCCTGTCATGGCTCACGCTATGTTGTTCATAGTCACGTAAGTCCCATGCACATTCGTAAACGGCGATCGCACCACACATGTAAGGTATCATCGCAAATGTCAATGTGAGAGCAATAATTCTAGTGTAAGAGCTCCTGCTTAACTCAAAACTGGTAGCCTGCAAAGACTTTTAAAGCATTGCCTCAAGATTTTTAGGCACCGTAGTTTATCGCCGTTCCATGGGCGTACGAGAGAGTGGCATGTTAGGTATCTATTACTCAGTGTAACATCATCTTTAAAACTTCACCAAATATTGGGTCTCTAAAGCGGAGTTCCACCCATTTTTTCAGTTTATTAAAAGTCAACAGCTACAAAAAGCATAGCTGCTGACTTTTAATAAACCGACACTTACCTGTCCCATGGTCCAGCGATGCGACCGCCCGGAGCCTCGCTCCTTTCCCCCTCCTCTCCTCGGTGCCATCATAGCAACTGTGGGCAACTGGCCGTGACAGCTTACGGCTTCACGGCCGGGCATGCACTGCTCATGCACGAGTCGCGCTGCTCTCTACAATTGGCCAGCCAAACTTCTGGGATCTGTGTTGTGTCCCAGAAGACCACTGGCAGGGAGGGGCCGCCTAGGGCGAGAGGAGGAGTCGCCTAGGCGGCCGAGAACAGGAAGGAGGAAGTGGGACAGGAAGTCCAATTAAGAAGAGGGCACACACTCCCCCCCCCCCCCCAAAAAAAAATGACATGCCTAATTTGGCATGTCAGGGGGTGAGGAGTGCTTAAAGCAGAAGTTCCACTTTTGGGTGGAACTCTGCTTTAAATTGTGTTTGTGTGCACTATAATTCAATAAAGAGTATTTTTTCCTGAAAATTTTCATTTGATATCTCCAGAGTATTTTCTTAAACAATATATAATGTTGGGGGTTTTTAAGTAATTTTGTAGCAAACAAATGATTGGTTTGGACTGGAGGTGGATAACAGTCACTGTGAACAATACATATTATCTGGACTTTAAGCTTGTTTGGTGCTCTTCTTACTCTGTATATACAATATATGATACTTTGATCCAAGACCCAGACTTTGGCCTTTTTATGCCTTTCACGCTTGCCATGGGTTAGCTTAATAACTCTTGAGGATTCAGAGCTCAAAAGTACATTACTATCAGAATCTATAAATGATACAAGTCAGGGAATGGTTTCTTATTGGCAGATCTTTTTCAAAAGGTCATGCAATGTATGTTTGACATAAACTGTGCACTAAATTTTAAATACTGACTTAGCCTTTGGTGGGGATGAATGAAGGGCAGTCCACTACCCTGCCTGTCAGGCATTTATTTCAGTTCATCTATCATATAAGAGAATGGATAAAAAATGGTTGCAATAGCTACTTGCTAGGGCACAGGGGACTCCTTTTGGTCTCCGTACATGAAATCAATGCTTGCACATCTTCAACCAAGTGGGATCCAATTGGGATCTAACTATTAATTCCGCACTTGATAATGGGGTAAGAATCCCTGCCTCCTGTGACATCATCAGTCTAATAAGTAAATTGTATACTTCTTAGTATTGTAATACTTAATTTTTAAGGGTTTTGTCACACATGGTCCAAATTCTTACATACAGTAAATCGTTAGAACATCTCTTGGCTTTTATATAAAGTGTTAATTTTCAATGCTGCATAACAAGTCAACATAAAATCCAGATTTTTAGGTGTAACACAATAGAATACTAGATATTTTAGGAAATCTGGCATGTTCTTGATGTCTTTTTAGTTTGAAAGTTAGTTAAAATATTTTCACTTTATAATAATGGCTAATGTCCCACTTTGATTGTTAATGATGCTGTAAAATATATTGCAGATTTCCACTGATATATCATGCATATGTACCGCACAAAGTACTATGTGCACATAATCACAGCTTAATTAGCTTTGAAAATTATTTTGTGAATGGTTGCAGTAAACAAATTAGCTTGTAAGATGCAGCCAGGTTGACAAGCTTCCAAAATGTACTTTTACACCACAACAGAGAAAATAACTAGCTTATGCCTCTGGTTTAAAATAAACATTTTCACTCTGTTGGAATTTTTGATCACGATAAAGACTGTAATATACCTATTCTAACACTGATTGCTTGCAAAGAAGAATTCTGTATATATTTCCTATGTAAAAATCTTTCATGAAATGTACACAAATGCTTATTTATCCACCTTTATTTGAAACCATTCATTTCCAAGAGTAAAATATTGCAACTTTTAATCTTTGGAATGCCAGGCGCTACCTCCCACTTAGCAACTCAGGTGGCCAAATCATTTTTGCTATTTTATACATAAATACGACAGTCTTGATAATAGCTTCCAAACCTTATAATTACTGGTATTTAAAAGTATAGAACCCTGTAATTCTGCATGTCTGATTATAAATGAGAAAATGTTTATTAAATAGATAAAAACACACTAAAATCATTATTAGTGCATATCAACCCATAACAACCCTATCTTTAAAATCCCTGTTAAATGTAAAAGACAAAATGTAACTGCAATAACATTTAATATAATGTGTTTTAGCAAAACAGTGAAAATGTATTGTATGAGTGCCTGAAAAAAAGTAAGCGTGTTTTTTCTTTTTTAATTTTTGTACTGATTTATAACTTTCAATCAATTTTAATTAAACCTTTTTTTTCTATCATATAACTGAGATAAGAAGCCCCTTGGTTATAAAATAAAAAGCATGGTACAGGTGCTCCTTATGGAGGCATAGGAGTTGATTTACTATCTATTAGTCTATTATCAACAAATAGATTGTTCATTTTGCAAGGGAATTAGGCCTAGTACACACGGGCCAAATGTTGGTGGGTTGAGCGAAAAAAAAAATTGGGGTGTGTACTAGGCTTTAGCCACAGAGCTAAGGCCCGCCATACACGGTTCAAATCTCAGCCAGTTCAGCAGGAACCGGACGAGATTCCAATCATTAAAAGAGAAGTATAGGGTTTTTTTATCCCATAATCATAGTTACCTAGGTGGATGCAGCATCAGTTCAATGTTGCTTCTGTCCCCCACAGCCCATGGCTCGGTTCTCTCACCTCCCTGAGCAGAGAGCTGCTGCCTGTCAGTCAGCAGCTCTCCTGCTCTGCTCCTCCACCCTCACTGGAGCGCGGAACTGTGGAGGGGCGGAGAGCAGCCATCTCAGCGGCTAAAATGCCTATCAGTCCAGGCACCTGGTGGTTCCAGACTTCCAGAGTCGGGATTACGCCGCGCCTGGACTGATCTTGGTGATGTCAGCAGAGAATGGACTTCTGTTGAAAATGGGACACAGGAGTGCAAAATGAACTGCACTCCTGTGACCCATAGGAGAAGCCCAGCCGAATGAGCTCAAGCTGGACTTCTCCTTTAATGGGTAGGCTAAATGTACCAAGTTGATCAAATCGATCAATTTGGATACAACCAGCCTGCCGGATTCTCTTATGATTATTGCTAGCAGCTGAAATAGCCGCTAGCAATAATCACTATCTTCTCCTGGCTTCCCCTGCCCTTTTTTATCAATATGTTAGTTTTTCATTTTGTTTACAAATGAGAAAATACTGAAAAGTAAACTTGAATATGATCAATGTTTTTGTGTTTTTTTTGTATGCTTGTTTGTTTTGCTTTTAATAGACTGCATTGCACTAGCGCTGGGGCTAATGACAGCGTCAGGAATCTGCTGATCCTTGCAGCTGTTTCTGCCACATCTAAGTGGCTAGCTGTGGTGGCTGAGCCCTGTACACTTTAATGAGAGGTCAGCAAGGGCCACAGCTATCTGTGGCTATCCACCTATCCAGCGACTACCTCCTAGTGGCTGTAGCTAGCCATTCATGGGTGGAAGAAACAGCTGCAGGAATCAGCAGATTCCTGCCGCTGTCATTCGCACCAGCGCTAGCCACCTATGCAAATATAGCCTAAAACAGCCATTGGTATTCATTTACATCCTATGGTACAAGCACTGCATCTGCATTTGCCTGGTGTATCTTACTTTCATTGTAGATGTTTTAATGCGACTTTGGAATGCCATATGAATGCCAGTGAATCTCATTTGGGCAAATATCAGTAATGAATTACCTGGGATTCCAAGTTAATCCTTCATTAATAGACCCCCTACATTTTAAACAGTTTTTGTACTTTCTATATTAAAATGCATTTAATCCGGGGTGCACCCTTAGATCACGATGCGTTTTCCAAAGAAAGAGCACAACAGAAACTTTTTGCTTTCAGACAACATTTATTTGTCAAAAAACAAAAAAACCTGCGAGCTACCACTAGTATATATCAACTCATATCTGGACAGCTGCTAACATTGATTGCGTCCCATAAGACTGTGCAAAAACACCATATGTGAAAAGAAAATGCTGCGCTAAATTTAATATATATTAAAAGGAAAAAAATTAAGTGTTTTAGTGCATACATACACTGAATATGTACCGTGAATCAAATTAACATAACAAAGCATATAATCAAACATCATAGATCTTATATTAATAATCCAAGCACATGCATATATGTATAAAGTGACCCAGTGAACTAAAAGTGCTATGTGCAAAAATTGATACAATAGAAGAAAATCTTGTGAATCAAAATTTAACATAATTAGATAATGAAGTCCTTTCCAAAACTAGTCAAATTTTGTAATGTTGATACAAACGTGTTCTTGTGTCCACACAGGTGCTCCCCCCTTATGTGTATACGCTCACATCAGAGTGTGTGACCTCACAATTAAGTTCAGTCAGTGCACGCATATGAACCACCCCTGGGTTCAGTGTTAGTGATGGGATCCTGGGCTGCTCAGTGGCGCTGTCTCCACATCCATATAAAACATATAAGGGACTTGATAGTGTGATACCGTTTAAAAAAAAAATATATATATTTATTAATGAACAATAGCCCCTCTCCAGGGTACTCACATTAGCCAGGTGCTTCAGTGCACCACTCTACAGAAAGCCAAATCGCTGAAATAGGGTGTCCCTCCATCTTAAAACAGACAAGGTGTCTCCTGCATCGTCCTGTCCCCTCTCCAACATGTGTCGATACAGGGATATAACATATCTTCCTCAGGGGGATTGTCACAATCCCCCTGAGGAAGATACGTTTTATCCCTATATCGAGTTCACTGGGTCACTTTATACATATATGCATGTGCTTGGATTATTAAGATAAGATGCATGATGTTTGATTAAATGCTTTATGTTAAGTTGATTCACAGTACATATTCAGTGAATATATGCACTAAAACGCTTTATTTTTTGTCACTTTAATATGGCTCATATGCCATTATTAGGATAGCCCAGCATTTTCTTTTCATATATAACATTTATTTGTCAATCTTGGACCTAAATGCAGAAAAAACATATACTTTAAATTCCAGTAAAAATGCTACTGACTTGCACTAATCAATACAATACTAACTAGAAATTAGTTTACTGTAGTTAGATCGGTGAAAAATGAATTCCTATTGATTGCTTTGAATTCCTGCAATCTGCATATTGCCTTTTGCCTTATTAAATAAACCCGATGGCTTAGACCTGTGTCACCTCGTTTGTACATTTGTTTACTTTTAATCCTCTATTGGGTTTGACAACATTTTTTCAGCTGCCCATTCTAGATTCTGTGGCGTGGGCAGTGAATGCTGGACAGAGACAGATGACAAATCAATTACTGCTCTTGTACAGGTGTATAAGGTCCTCTGTTATCCTTATCAACAATAGCTTAGAATGAAAAACTAAAAGTGGTTGTAAACATATACCCAATGAAGTGACAAGTCTCAGGTGATACACAAAGATTAAACAAATCCTCTAAAGTTGTACCTGGCTATCTGCAGCCATTCAAAGATTTCTCAGCTCCAAAAGACAGGGAGCAGGGATCTGAAGTCACACGCTGCACAAGATATAGAGGAGAGCCCTCTCCCACACATAGACACATATGTGCAGCATGTGGGCATTAGAGCTCCACTTTCTTTGCTGTTGCACATTTGCATTACGTAGGTTGCAAGGGGTTATGCTGGAAGAGATGTGTTTCATCAAATTTGCGCACCCACAAATGAGATGCAAAACAGAAAATGGCAAGGCTTGCACTGAATGTTGTGTGACCCAGAACAAGACATTGTCTGTCCCTAGGGACAACCTAGGTGAAGCAATACATCGATATAGGGAAACTGATCAGCCAAGACACTACAAGCTACAGCCACAAAATGTAAACCCAGCATTACATGTAAGGCAAACAAATGACACATGGAAATTACACTAATACCTATTATAAAACATTGAAAACATTTGAAAGTTTATAATGCCTTTAAAAAGAAGTACACATTTTGTATTGTATCGATCTGCAATGCACTGCACTGACCACTGCTGACAAAGCAACACCAACAAGATGACCTTATCTACCTGTCTGCTTATTTACCTCCGCTATTTCACTTTTGTCTTGTTTTCAGCAGTCTCAGAAGTTAGTGAAACTTTAACAGTCCCCCGAGGTGTTAATGTTCCAGTAAACTAGTTAGTTAGCTATTTAGAGCAGTAATCAACTTTACAACTATAAGCAGAACCGCTGGCTGTGCCCGGCAGGCCTAGAGCTGTGAAATTACCTTCCATCGAGCCCCACCACATGGTGAAGATATGAGATTCTCAGCAAGTTACAGGGGCAGCTTATTGATTTAGCAAAAAACACAGAAAGTTATAAATCCAAGAGTTTTATTGGCTCTGACTTTTGCCAGAGGGTCTAAAGAAAGAGGAATACATTTCACAGCATTGTACACATTCCGCTTAGAGTGAATATTAACAAGAAATATTTGCTTTTTTTAACTTATGCACTTAGAAAATGACAGTCAGCACAAATTACATTTTATGCAGTATTTTCTGATTCATGGGGTACAATTTCTGCTATGATCATTAACACTTTCTTTACTGCCTATTTTTTAATCATAAAATGTTTTGGTTGTTATAACAGTCAGAGCTTGTTCAAACAAGCCTTCACACTAAAATGATCTGTTTTAGCGTAAAGACTGGTGTTTGATTTGTACTGGCAGTGGGTGGGGGTGTCTCAGGTTTTTACAACACAGGGCACAGTTTACTTTTTCTTTTCTTTTTTAACCTTTTTAAATGTCACTCTTTTCTCCTCTTGTGACTTTTCACAACATTTCACAGATGGAGAACTTTGGTGATCTCTGGTGCAGAAAAATTAAGGCATGCTGTATTTTTCCGCATTTCTCTACTCCGTTGTATTGTGAACAGAGCACACGGAAAACTATTATTTTCTATGTGCCCTTGCAGTGACCTGTGTTGATCAGATACAGGTCACAGCACACACAAATGTTATCTGCTTTACAGCTTGCATACTGTGTTTCCAAAATCCGTGCTCAAAAAGTGTGCAACCCAATATCAAATTAATACATCAAATCACTGTATGTTAATAAATAACAAAGTAACATAAAATATTCAAATATTTAGTGATCAAATGTCCAAAACGTGATCACATAAACCACCAAAGTGAAACAGAGAAGCCAAAAAATCATCTGTGTAGTATTTAAAATGATTGGAACCATAAAGTTCTTTTAATATAATCTTCTTAATATACAAAGTTATAAAGTTCTTTATGTGCAAACGATGATGGTGTCTTGTTCCATGACTTACGCCACAGAAAGAGTATGTAGCACCCAAGGTGTCCCCCAAACCAACACCACTATGCACTCACCAAATGTAAATTGACACTGCACACGTCAGTAGTAGTAGGGATGCTCCAGAATGATTAAAGTAGGAGTAAACTCCCATGCATACTTTTTACCTACAGGTAAGCCTAAAATAAGTCTTACCTATAGGTACTGTAAATATCTCCTAAAATGCACCATTTAGGAGATATTTACTGTAGATGCAGCTGGTGACCTCAAGGAACAGCCATCTGGGGCATACCTTCAGAGTTCTGTGCCGTAAACGGCGGCTCCTACACACATGTGCAGGAATGACATTACAGCAGCTCCAGCCACTCACACGGCTAGAATACGCGAACCCGGAAGGAAGACCCAGTGAAGAAGGAAGTGCCTTCAGTGGTGACAGAGCGTCACTGGAGGGGCTTCGTCCTAAGGTAAGTTTCAGATAATGTGCTAATATGTGATGCGTACTAGCACATTATGACATTGCCTTGCAGGTTGCAAAAAAAAACACACAGTGGTTTACTACTGCTTTAAGAGGTTACATTCACTGGAGAGGCTTGTACCACCCAAAAGTGTCCACCACACCTACAACTCTATTTACTCACCAGATATAACCTTGCATCATGCATGGCCACAAACATTTTTCACAAGTGTATCCGGCCTCAAGTATTCACCACTACAAACACCATCCGAACCATATATATCCAATGATAGTCGCCATGGGCAAAGAAGTGCTCACGCAATGGAGCCACAAAAAAGCTTATATAGGGTAGTACTTTTTATTATTAAAAAACTCAATATGACTCAGTACACATTAAAAAACAGAAATATACAGCCAAATGAAAAAAACATGTTATTTTGTTATTTATTAACATACAGTGATTTGATGTATTAATTTGATACTTACACACTTTTTTGAGCACAGCATTTGGAAATACTGTACTCTGAGGTTTATATATTGACCCCTATGCCAGCTACCACCATTATTTCTCTAGCGCTGAGGTTTACTGCTTGCATACTGTGTTGAGGTTTACTGCTTGCATACTGTTTTTTGTCATTAACACTTAAATATTTGACTTTGACACAAGCTAGGAGCTTATTACTTATATTTAAATTTTCAAGGATAGTAAATATATATATATATATATATATATATATATATATATTTTTTTTTTTTTTTTTTTTTTTTTTTTCTCAGCGAAAAGTAGTATGGATATTGGAACACTTATGCCCTGTACACACGGTCGGACTTTTCAACAACAAAGGTCTGACGGTCTTTCCGACGAACTTTCGACGGAGTTATGACGGACTTTCGACAGACTCTCTAACGACCGGACTTGCCTACACATGATCACACCAAAGTCCGATGGATTCGTACGTGATGACGTACGACCGGACTAAAATAAGGAAGTTCATAGCCAGTAGCCAATAGCTGCCCTAGCGTTGGTTTTTGTCCTTCGGACTAGCATGCAGACGAGCAGATTTTTAGACCGGACTCGAGTCCGTCGGAAAGATTTGAAGCATGTTCCCAACCTAAAGTCAGTCAGATTTTCGACCGAAAAAGTCCACTGCAGGTCCGATGAAGCCCACACACGGCCGAATTGTTCACCGGACTCGTAAAGTCAGTCATTACTGCAACTCTTGCACAAGAAAGCCTCCTGCATGTCTGAGATTACGTTCTCTTTGATATGGACGTTTCAATTTCTTCACCTAGTGTTTGATGTGGCATTAAACCCAAAACCAAAAATATAATTTATACTGTAGCAGCTTACTAATTCTTAGATGTGGTAACTGCATTTTTTCTCTTTTTTTAAGCTTTTTTTCCATTATATCACCTGGTAAATTAATCAGTAACACTTCTTGTCCTGCATTCTTGATAAAAACATCTTTGGATAGCAGCATTTTCAGGCTGGGAAGAGGGTAGTGTTAGATGCCCTAACAGATTTAGATGGACTTGACTGACAAGATAACACAGTATGAGCAGTTACAGCAAACAGTTTTTTTTCCTTTTGAGGAAAATGAATAAAAGCTGCCCATTGTATGCATGCCTGTCAGTGTTAAATGGTTTGCCTCAGCCCTCTAACTGCTACCGTGTCTGTTAAAGAAAGCTGAAAAATAACAAACTTACTTGCTGGATCTTCAGGTGAACAAAAAAGGAAAAAAGTCTAAGAAAAGAGAAATAATCCAGCCACAGTGTTGCCAACTGTTAGTATTTTTACTGGCATCCAGTAAAAAACTGTCACATTTCTCCTGCCAGTAAATGCTAGTTACAGGAAAAGGTTGCCAGTAAAAAATATGGCTGTGACACTCGGCTCGGAGCTTGCCGAGACCATCCGAGTGTTTACTACAGTGTGTGCCGAAGCATGTAATGTCATTGTGCAAGGGAGCCCAGCGGAGCAGTCAGAGCCTCCTCTGCAGGTTTGGGGAACGGGATCAAGGCAAGTTGGGAGCGGGAATGTCAGTGCTGTTTGGACTGGAGTGCACTAAAGGGACCACCTGGCGTAGAGAGAGACTGTTACCCAGGTGGAGACGTGTTGAGTCAGTGAGGTGTCAACATCTGTGCTGATGCACACTGCTGTTAGTGTCTGTCATGAAGATCCTGCCAATAATCAGCGATCCAGACGCAGGGGGACATGGCCGCGGGTTCCACTGCGCATGCGCGTGCGTTCACGGGTGCTGTCACGCACGGGCACGCGTGCACTCCCCCGAGTGCCAGACGGGCTATTTAAACCGGCCTGTCACACTCCATACCCGCTGTCTGCTCTACAGCGTTCTGTGAGTGTTACCTGATCTGATCTGTGTTTCCTGTTATCTGACCCGGCTTCCTGTTTGACGATCCTGCTATCTGCCTGCACCAGACCCTCTTGACTTGCCTGACCATCCCTCTGCATTACCCCTGGTACCTCTGCTGTCCGAACGTTACTGACCACCGGCTTGTTGACCCTCCGCTGTGTTCATCAGCTTCCAGTCTGCTATTACCTGCTGTTGTTCCTGGTTCCAGTCCAGCGTTCCAGGCTACCTTCTGCTGTGTTCCAGCCCAGCGTTCCAGGCTATCTTCTGCTGTGTTCCAGTCCAGCATTCCAGTCTATTACCTGCTGTTGTTCCTGGTTCCAGTCCAGCGTTCCAGGCTACCTTCTGCTGTGTTCCAGCCCAGTGTTCCAGGCTATCTTCTGCTGTGTTCCAGTCCAGCGTTCCAGTCTATTACCTGCTGTTGTTCCTGGTTCCAGTCCAGCGTTCCAGGCTACCTTCTGCTGTGTTCCAGCCCAGCGTTCCAGGCTATCTTCTGCTGTGTTCCAGTCCAGCGTTCCAGTCTATTACCTGCTGTTGTTCTTGGTTCCAGTCCAGTGTTCCAGGCTATCTTCTGCTGTTGTTCCAGTCCAGCTTCCAGTCTGCTATTACCTGCTGTTGTTCCTGGTTCCAGTCCTGCATTCCAGTCTCTGTCCTCAGTCTACTCCTCAGACTACTGACTCCAGAGGGTGCCACCACTACTGGACTTTCAGCAACTGTTGATCCTGCCAGGCACCCATACCACTCTTCACTCCTGGCCCTCTGTCTCCATTCCAGGGGAACTGGAGTGGGAGCTGTAAGGGAGGTCTTTTCCTGCACTTCAGGCTCACAACCTACCAGGTACGTGACAGTGTCACTGTGAAAGTAAATTTCATATGTATGCGCCTGCCCAATCTAATTTCCAGCCCTCCTGAGTCCTGTCCCTGAGCTACTTGCTATATTGAAAATAAAATAAGAAATATGTTATTTGCCTTAATATCTACTGTACCTTAAATCACATTGCTAATTGCATATTGTACTTCTTTGATGCCTAAATACTGAAATTTGTACAAAATTGTAATTTTTGCTGGGGTCGTTTGGGGTGTATTCCATTGTTTTTATTGTTTGTGTCTTCCTTGTGAGAAATGTATTATGGGATGGATATTTGTATTTGTGTTCGTTATTGCTGATTGGACAGTTTACCCCGCCCTGAATCCAAGGGAGGAGGCATTGTCCCTGAGAGGATATCTGTTGTTACATGTGTTTCAGTAAACAGTTCATGTCCAGTTTTGTAACTGAGCTAGTCTCGTCTGTTTTTTTAGTTACACTATTCAACTGTAAAATCTGATATGTGAAGGTCCAGATTGGAGGAAGCAGTGTACTGACAGAAGCACTCAAGCGGAGTGCGACGGGGATCCATTACAACATTTTTTGTTTTTGGGTTGAATGCCACTTTAAGCCCTGCTTATCAATAATACTGAGCCTCTGGCTTGACAACAATGGGCCATTGAATGGATGGAAGCTCAGCAATAACATGTGTGGGTAAAGTGAATTTTTCTGCTTTTTGGTATAGTGCCCTCATCCTATTTGTGAGCAGCTAGATATCACAATTGATGTTTTACTACACTTAAAAGTGACCTGTTGCTTCATATGTCATACATCGGGGGCACTAAGTAGCTTGACAGACCCTAATCACCGAAAGACCTGTCATCTATGTATCAGTTTGTGTTTGATAAGAACAATATAACTATAAAGACAAGCAAGAAGTAATTTGAAAGTGACTTTTAGAAGACCAGGTCACCTTTTGGAAAAAATAGACTTAGTTAACCTCCCTAGTCCCCTCAATATACTAAAATGTGTTACCTCCCCCACCCCTTTGCTGCAGATCTCTATTTATCTCCTCCAATGGCTGTGGCCTCCAATGTTGTCTGTCCAGCCAGTAAAATCTAGTGTCTGGCTGCCTATGCCTGTGCACTAACGTCTTATAGACTTAAATGGGACATTCCACCTAAAGTTTTGCAGGGTGAACCTGTCCTTTAATTAAGGAAGCAGTGCAGGAAACTGATCCAAGGTGTAACTGGACACACCTGAGCCAGATTGCAAGATGTAAATCAAGGCCCCTAAAGTTTAATTCTGTATCCAGAATTCTGTGCTCCAGATTCAACATTCACAACTGCTATAGCTACTTCCCCTTGCAGCAAAATGCCTACCCCATTGCCTAATGTACTTTTATTATTACATTATTATTATTATACAGGATTTATATAGCGCAAATAGTTTTCGTAGCACTTTACAACTTGAGGGTAGACAGTACAAATACAATACACTTTAAAGTAGGAATCAGAGGGCCCTGCTCCTTAGAGCTTACAATCTACTTAAAACCACAACCCGCTGTAACCTTTTTCCCCACCAAAGTTCATTCACGCTACTAAGGTGTCCAATTCTCAGTGGTGCAATATATCCATACTGCTCCAGAAAAGGTAATTAATCTGCACACTTACTCAAATTAGTGGCAATATTTTGTTAAGGCTATTTAGTAGATGTGTGCATAATGGAAAATCTTGTTTATTTTCGTTTTCATTTGTAAAATACATAATTTTGTTCTGTTATATTCGTTGTTGCGTTAATTCCTTTTTGGATAATTCGCTATTTCTGTAGAGTGTTGATATTTGTTATACTGATTCGATTTGTTTTGTATGTATATCGATTCAATATTTATGTATGTATATATATTCGTGATAATGATTCATAGTTTGGAAAGTCATTTGTTTATTGAATCCATTAACACACACAATGACAATATCTCTTCTCCACTGCTCAAATACAATACAACACCCTTCTCACTCAGTTCTTAGGAATCTACTTTTCCAGTAATCCAACCTCCAGCACAAAATTGATCAGCTGATTGGACTGTAAGATTTACTCTAAGTTGACCCTTTGTTTCATTAGACCTTTAACGAATGAACGAATCATGTCAAATTAATTTATTTTTCGCTATAATTTCTTTTGTAGTAGTTTAAATTTGTTATTTTGTTCTGCAAAATTTTTTGCAATTTTGCATTCGTCTGAATTTCAATCCGTTACGAAACAAATTGCACATGTCTACAAATTAGGCCTTATGGTCCCAGGAGCAACAGCTTCTGCTATCCCTGATACCTTGCAGCTAGGAAGGAGATTGCTTGGGCATAAAGTCAGCAAAAGTTTGCCTTTGATTGGCACCAGAAAATTAAATTCACAGTTTTCAGGACTTCTAATTTTGGCGAGCTAGCCCAGTTTGGATGTTCCTGAAACTGAATTATTAAATTGGGTTTAATAGCATTGAACCAGGCTTGTCTGAAAGTTGGGGTTTTGGGTAGGTCAGAAAAATATATCTTCTGTCTTGCCCTTTTTTGAAAGGCTGGTAATCATGTGAAATTGATCATAAAATACTGATTTGTTTTCCTTTTTAATTTGATTTTGGAATCTACATTGTATAGCTGTACCATAAATAGCTATGCTATTAGAACTATGCTTTCTGCAGATTACAGTTAAAAAAACATAGGCAATGATTTACAACAGTACAAAAAGTGCATGAATAATACTTAAAAGCTTGCAGCAAGCACAATGTTTTTACAAAACAATTGGAGTTGGGAACATTTGTACTTTGTGCTTCACATTTGAATGTCAAGTGACAAGCCTTTAAAAATGTTATTTTTAAAGGCATTTCACTTATTTTTTAGGATTATTTTAGGATGTTTGTCTAATTCAAAAATGCAGTAAACCAGTGAAATAAGTAGTACTTGTTGAAGCCTTTTCCTCCTTTTAATTGTAGGAGGGTAAGGGTGGATCTATTAATTCTAGCCTGTTTACCTACCACAGAAAATGTGTCTGTAGATTACAACAGAACCCTGAGAGGAGGTTAATTGGTAATGTTTACAGGAGGTATAATAAGCACGGCAGGATATTAATTTACACTAGTTCGCTATTATGGCCAAACCAGGTGCAACATTTCTCTTTCCTAGTGTTGTAAGTCTGCTTTCATTGTTCTGATTAAAGAACTAAAGTTTAATTCAAACACTTGTTTAGGAAGGAACGTATATTGGTTCCCTGGTATTTATGTGTGGTGAAAACTGTTTGAAAGGTGTCTGATTTGCTTCTGTAGGTGCCATTTAATTTGCTCCTGTGGAGGCCACACTCATAGCCTCAGATTTGGCATTTGTTTTAAAGTTTTCGATGTTGCAGAAAAGTTTAAGTTATTTCAATAAAACCAGGTTAGGGATAATAATTTAAAAAAAGGTTAAACCATCAGCATATGCGGCTACTTTGTGGCATACTGATTTAGCTTGCAGTTTTTTTTTAAATGAGTGTGGGCTTTAATAGTACACAGAAATGGTTCAAAGAGTCTAAGACAGTTTTGTTAATTTTACCAGAAACTGAGGGTGTAATGTAGTGTTAGTAAATTCTCAATTACCTCTGGTAAATGCTTTCTCAGCATTAGTAGATAGAACAATAACATTTTTTTTTATCACAGTGAAGTGGATGGTGTTAAGAACCTGTTGAGTGTTATCCCTTTTCTGGTGAAGCCAGACTGATCTGGATGGATTAGTTGGGGAAGTGTTATTGGGCAATTACTTTGTCAAACTTTTGGTCTTTTGCCAACTTACGTATGGCCATTTTGTGTGCCTTCTTGGTTTGGGTGAGAAGGATATGGCTTTCTCTGATGGAATTGTAAGCCTCGCAATTTTGCTCCCTAGTTTGTAGTATGCTAACATGTAGTCATCTGGGCATCAGCTTTACCCAATAAACTCTGTTAAATGCTTTCTCAGCATTAGTGAACAATATTTTTTTTTTTTATCGGGGTGAAATAGATGGCATTAGGAACCTGTTGAGTGTTATCCCCGACTTCTCTACCAGGGGTGAAGCCAGACTGATATGGATAGATTGGGGGGAGTTAGGGTAGTGCTATGGTGGACAGAATCTTAAGAAATATTTTAAAATCCACATAAAACAGGTATATTGGGCAATTACTTTGACAAATTTGTGGTTGTTTTCCAACCTAGATAATACCATTATATGTGGCTTCAGGGTTTGGGTGGGGAGGGTTTTCTCTGATAGAATTGTAGGCCCCAGCAATTCTGCTCACTAGTTTGTAGTAAATTAACCCCTTAGTGGCTGAGGGTAAAACAAATGTTATTTCCTGAACAAAATTTTGCAACTTTGATATGTGTTAGTAAGTCTCTACATATCATCACCTGTATCCAGGTGAATTATAACTTATTTTTTTCAGGACAAATTGGGCTTTCTTTTGGTAGTAAACGGTATTGGATATCTCCTGGTTTTCTTTTTATTATTAAAGGAAAACTGGCCCTAAATAGTTAAAACAAAATCATTTTTTTTTAAATTTAGTTCTATATTTTTTGCTATTTCCATAATTTACTACCAAAGAATAACCCAAAATAAATTCTCCTGCTCCTGATGATCGCAGTGATACCACATATTTGTATCTTATTTGTTGTTTGTACCCGTAGTAGGGCCCAGAAGCAATGGTGTGCTTTTTCCCTTTTCTTTTCATTCTACCTAAAACACACTGACACTGAAACTGAAACTAATTTTAAAAATGCTTTTTTTAAAAAAAAGAAAATCCTACCAAAACATACTGACCCTGACCTTTGATCACTGCCTTCATTCTGGGGCAAGTGCCAACCTCAGAAACAGGTCTAAACTATAAATACATGAAAAGTATGTGGAAGGGGGAAGGGGGCAACTAAGCCCTGGAGCTCCTATCTCCTTCTTAGTAACCTTCCTCACTCAGAGCCCTTCAGCTTCTCTTCCTTAGAGCCACACAGGTCCCCTTAGGGAAATTAATAATAGGTGTATGTTACAGGTTCCCAAACCTGAAGGATGAAGAGGAGACCAATCTTGTTTTCTTAGTTAGAAATGACCGCAAAGCAGGGCAATGTGATTATCATGGGGGACTTCAATTACCCAGATAATGACAGGGCAGATGGAACTGCTCACTCGTGTAAGGCTCGTCATAACTTAAATGCCTTAGAGGACAATTTCATGTGTCAACTGGTGGATGCCCCAACTAAAAACAAGGTTTTGCTTGACTTACTAATTACAAACAACAAACAGATGTTAAAGTAAGGCATAACCTGGCAAACAGCGATCACAGGGTAATTTACATTTGCCGTAAATTATAGAAAAAGAAGACACAAGGGTAGGACAAAAACATTACATTTCAAGAGAGCCAACTTTACTAAACTGTGCTCCATTTTTCACAACATTAAATGGATAGATATTCTAGAAACAAAAACATGGAGGAAAAGTGGGAGTGCTTTAAAAATATATTGATGGCATTAGACAGTGTATTCCAATGAGCAATAAATATAAAATATATGCCTGGGTGGCTAAATTTGAGCATAAAGAGTCATAATGGAGGGCCACACAGGCAGACCTATTCCAACACTATTTCTAGACCCACCAGTCACACACACCACTTTTAGACCTAAGTCAACCTTTTTCCCAATACAGTCTAAGGGCCCTATATAGAAAACTACCATCAGGCGGTTTACAAAGATTTCTTAACCCTTTGTGACACATCCATTTCCAGCAGACATCATAATCTATGAAGGGCAGAAAGACGGGCCCTCAAAGAATTGACAACCAATACCAAATTAACTATTAGACAAGCAGACAAGGGAGGAAGCCTTGTGGTGCAGAACAAAACAGATTACCTGAAAGAAGCTAGCCGGCTTCTGGCAAATACTAACACATATCTTCCTACACTTTCTGCTGATCCACTTCCGGGTTACCAAATAGACTTGAAAATTCTGGTCTATGAGGCCTGGGAGAATGGAGTACTCAACAAAAAGGAGAGACAATTTTTGTTACCACCTGAATGCAGTACCCTGTACTTCTACCCTCTGCCCAAAATCCATAAATCACTGAAGGGCAATAGTGGCAAGTTCCAATAGTTTCACCAGTGGCTGTCAGTGTATATTAACTACTTTCTACAACCCCTGTACATCCTTCCTACATCCGAGACTCAAGTCAGATTATCAATGCCCTCAAACATTACCCATGGGTAGAGGGATATATGTGGGCTTCTCTGGATGTAGCCTCCCTTTACACGTCAATACCCCACGAGGTAGGCCTCATGGCCACACAACATTTCCCGACCCAAAATGGTGACACCAACTCTCTGCAATCAGATTTTCTGGTCAAGTCAATTGAGTTATGCTTAAGACATAATTATTTTACATTTCTTGACCAGTTCTACTTACAATGCAAAGATAAAGCCATGGGAGCAAATTTTGCCCCTGTAAATGCCAACCTGACAATGGGTTACTGGGAGGAGGGATACATCTGGGCCAACATTCCTTTTGCAGAACATATTGTGTTCTTCGGCAGACACATCAATGACTTCCTGCTCATTTGGAGTGGTGGCCTGGATGTCTTCCCCTCCTTTGTGGCCCATTGTAACGCCAAACCCTTTAGGTTGTCCTTTACACATGTAATCGACCCCAAAGATTTGGTCTTTCTGGACTTGGTGTTAACCCATGATAATGGCAGCATCATCACCAAAAATCGTGTAAAGCCCACCAGCGGGAACTCTTATCTTCATTTTAACAGCTGTCACCACCCTACATGGAAGAAGAACATTCCCGGTGGACAGTTTAATAAGCTAAGGCAAAACTGCTTGAGAATTGATGACTACATCATACAAGGTGGCTTTATGCAGAAGTTCGAAAAGGGCTACCCTTCACCACTAGTTCAGGAGGCTTTCATGGCACACATGAACCCTCCCCCTAGAGAGAATATTATAGCCAAAGTGAATGATAACCACTCAGTTAGATTTGTGTCAATTTTTAATGATAAATTCAAATCTGTTTCCAGAATAATTAAAAAACATTACAACATTTTATTATTAGACCAGCGCCTAGCACCTGTGTTGCCAGTGGCTCCGCAAATAACCTTTAGGAAGGCCTGCACCATGAAAAATATACTAGCACCCAGTAAAATGCTGACTAAGAAAATCTGAACACTGCTAGATATCAGAATGTATTTTGATCATAGGACAGACATTTATCAATGTAAAGAAAAGGATGCCTTACCTTCCAATTTATTACTCATGGTAGCAACAGCATTGCCACCAATACAAACAAAACTTTTACCATTAAACAGTTCATTACCTGTTCTACAGATTTTTTTTTCTATGTCATGTGGTGTCCCTGTGGCCTCTTGTATGTAGGACGCACTATATACGCCCTGTGTGCGAGAATTGGTGATCACCGACGGTTCATCAAAAAAGGATGCAATGAACACAGCGTGCCACAGCATTTTCATCGCATGCACAATGATGATATAAAATGTCTGGAAGTCTTTGTCATAGAGACCATCCCCAAGGGAATCCTGACTGCGAATGAGAGATTTTCACTCTTATGCAGAAGGGAAGTGTTTTGGATATAAATGTTCGATTCTCTTGCACCCAAAGGACTAAACGGGGAATTGGAAACAGGCAGTTCCATCTAGTATTCCTCTTTTACCTCCCCCACAACCCCCCCTTTCCTTTCTCACAACTCCCCTACCCCACCTATCCACTACCCCCTCCCCTCTCCCCTTCATCCCTCCCCCCCTATTTCCAACCCTTCTCCCCCCTCCTCCAATCCTTTCCCCCTCTTTTTTTTTCCAAACCCCCCTCTCCCCGCCCCTCCGTCTTCAGCCAGTCTTTGACCTATTATTCTTTGACGTTTACTTCACTCACACTCAGCCATTTGCCATTTGTTTATGTACTATTCATTATTTTTATTATTTGATATCCACATTTTTTACATACAACTATTAACATATATTTATTCTTTTAATACACATTCATTTATTCATACATTTTTCTGTTATTCATCAATTAATTCTTTTTATTATTTACACCTTTACATATTTTTGTTTATTAACTGTTTATTCATTTTATTATATATATATATATACTCAGTATCAATGATTTTTGATTAAGTATATGTGTATTAGCATGATGATATACACATGTGCGTGTTTATGTCCTTACATTTATGATCAGTTTCTTACTGGACTTTCTTATTATTATATATACAGTATCTCACAAAATTTTTGTAAATATTGTATTATATCTTTTTATGTGACAACACTGAAGAAATTACACTTTGCTACAATGTAAAGTAGTGAGTGTACAGCTTGTATAACAGTGTAAATTTGCTGTCCCCTCAAAATAACTCAACACACAGCCATTAATGTCTAAACCGCTGGCAACAAAAGTGAGTACACCTCTAAGTGAAAATGTCAAAATTGGGCCCAATTAGCCATTTTCCCTCCCCGGTGCCATGAGGTCTCAGGTGTGAATGGGGAGCAGGTGTGTTAAATTTGGTGTTATCACTCTCACTCTCTCATACTGGTCAGTGGAAGTTTAACATGGCACCTCATGGCAAAGAACTCTCTGAGGATCTGAAAAAAAGAATTGTTGCTCTACATAAAGATGGGCTAGGCTATAAGAAGATTGCCAAGACCCTGAAACTGAGCTGCAGCACAGTGGCCAAGACCATACAATGGTTTTATAGGACAGGTTCCACTCAGAACAGGCCTCGCCATGGTCAACCAAAGAAGTTGAATGCACATGCTCAGTGTCATATCCAGAGGTTGTCATTGCGAAATAGACGTATGAGTGCTGCCAGCATTACTGCAGAGGTTGAAAGGGTGGGAGGTCAGCCTGTCAGTGCTCAGTCATTACGCCGCACACTGCATCAAATTGGTCTGCATGGCTGTCATCCCAGAAGGAAGCCTCTTCTAAAGAAGATGCACAAGAAAGCCCACAAACGGTTTGCTGAAGACAAGCAGACTAAGGACATGGATTACTGGAACTGTCTGTGGTCTGATGAGAAATATACCAAAGTGTAGCGCTAAAAGATGATGTGCCCAGTGCAATCCATACATAAATCAAAATGATACTGGAATAACAAGATGAATGTACTAAATAAAAATAATATACACAATCAATACTCTTTAAAATGAAAAAAGTCCATGAGTAATAATAGATGTGAATCTATTCCCAGTCTGAGTGCGAGGAAATCTTGCAAACAGTGAATGTATACACTTGTGAAGAGAACCACCACCATGTATAGGGGAGGCTTACCTGATCATTTGAACACGTCAGAGCATATGCTCTGCGTGTCAAACAGGCTTGAGTATAATTGGATGGACCCTGGATCAATGTCGTCAAACAGGTGTGTGCGGATGGCAGCCAGATGGAATCAAGGGAAATGTAGTACCACAGGCAGACCGAAGCTCAAAAATCCATAGGCATATATAGAGTATTGTCACATATGAGGGCTGGGCAGCGGGCGCTCTGTGGTCTGATGAGACCAAGATAAACTTATTTGGTTCAGATGGTGTCAAGCGTGTGTGGTGGCAACCAGGTGAGGAGTACAAAGACAAGTGTGTCTTGCCTACAGTCAAGCATGGTGGTGGGAGTGTCATGGTCTAGGGCTCCATGAGTGCTGGCGGCACTGGAGAGCTACAGTTCATTAAGGGAACCATGAATGCCAACATGTATTGTGACATACTGAAGCAGAGCATGATCCTCTCCCTTCGGAGACTGGGCCGCAGGGCAGTATTCCAACATGATAACGACCCCAAACACACCTCCAAGACGACCACTGCCTTGCTAAAGAAGCTAAGGGTAAAGGTAATGGACTGGCCAAGGATGTCTCCAGACCTAAACCATATTGATCATCTGTGGGGCATCCTCAAACAGAAGGTGGAGGAGCGCAAGGTCTCTAACATCCACCAGCTCTGTGATGTCATCATGGAGGAGTGGAAGAGGACTCCAGTGGCAACCTGTGAAGCTCTGGTGAACTCCATAGCCAAGAGGATTAAGGCAGTGCTGGAAAATAATGGTAGCCACACAAAATATATATTATCCTGACTGGGCGTCACATGACATCCAGCAGGATAACATGCCGCTGCGCGCCCTCAGCAGCGCGCATTGGGGCGAACGGTGGAGCGGTGTGTCAGTCTGACACACCGCTCCACCGATCTTAGTAAAGAGCCTCTGGCAGAGGCTCTTTACCACGTGATCAGCCATGTCCAATCACGGCTGATCACGATGTCAATTGGAAGAGCCGTTGATTGGCTTTTCCTCACTCGCGTCTGACAGACGCGAATAGAGGAGAGCCGATCGGCGGCTCTCCTGACAGGGGGGTCTGCGCTGATTGTTTATCAGCGCACCCCCCCTCAGATGACCACACTGGACCACCAGGGATCGCCACTAGGACCACCAGGGAAGGGGCAACATGTGGATGGCCAGGTATGTACCCCATGGCCATCCACATGTGCCCAATGTGCCCAGTCAGTGCCCAATCTGTGCCAATCAGTGCCCACAAATGGGCACTGATTGGCACCATAATATTGCCTAGATGCCCAGCAATGCCACCCTTAGGAGCATCAGTGCCACCAATCAGTGTCATCAGAGCCACCCATCAGTGTCCATCAGTGCCACCTGTCAGGGACCATCCCTGCCCATCTATCAGTGCCCATCCGTGCCACCTATCAGTGCCACCCATAAGTACCCATCAGTGCCACCCATAAGTACCCATCAATGCCACCTACGAGTGCCCATCAGTGCCGCCTATGAGTGCCCATAGGTGCCACCTATGAGTGCCCATCAGTGCCACATACCAGTGCCACCTATCAGTGCCCATCAGTGACACCTATCAGTGCCCATCAGTGCCGCCTATCAGTGCCCATCATCAGTGCCCGTCAGTGCCACCTCATCAGTGTCACCTCATTGGTACCACCTCATCAGTGCCCATCAGTGCCACCGTATCAGTGCCTATCAGTGCAGCCATATTAGTGCCCATCATTGAAGAAGAAAACATACTTATTTACAAAAAATTTTAACAGAAACAAAGAAAAACTTGTTTTTTTTCAAAATTTTTGGTCTTTTTTTATTTGTTGCACAAAAAATAAAAACCGCAGAGGTGATCAAATACCACCAAAAGAAAACCCTATTTGTGGGAACATAATGATAAAAAAATTGTTTGAGTACAGTGTAGCACGACCGCGCAATTGTCCTTCAAATTGTGACAGCGCTGAAAGCTGAAAATTGGCCTGGGCGGGAAGGTGTCTAAGTGCCTGGTATTGAAGTGGTTAATGACTGTGTGTTGAGTTATTTTGAGGGGACAGCAAATTGACACTGTTATACAAGCTGTACACTCATTACTTTACATTGTAGCAAAGTGTCATTTCTTCAGTGTTGTCACATGAAAAGATAGAATAAAATATCTACAAAAATGTGATGGGTGTACTCACTTTTGTGAGATATTGTATATAATATGTTCTGTATACTCAGATAAATGCTATGGATTATTGGCTCAGTCGTGGGTAAATTATAAATGATAAATTATTGTTTTTATTGTTTCTATTTTCTTATTTTAATTGATGGGGACCACTTTTCTGAGTATATACATATATACTGTATATATACTGTATGTATATTTTTATGTCATAAAAACTGTTGCAAATAATTTCTCCTGCCTCTGCTTCAGCCCAGTTATACTTGTAATATGTTACCTGTTTGCATCTATAGCAAAGACACAGTGCAAGAAAAATAATCTGTCATACCGAGTTGTTTTTGAACAATAGACAGTAATATGCTTTCCAACCTGTTGTTTTGTTTGGTGGCATAACCATGGCTTAGTAAAATATTTTCAACATAGTGTTCACATTTGTAACTATTCTATTACCTTACAGATCTCTGTATGAACAGGCTGAATAAATACATCAGTGATATCTAAAGAGAAACAAATCAATAAAACTGCTTGTAGCATGTTGCATAAAACAACAGTAACTATCTCCCTAGTTTTGCAACAATTTACAAGCTGTATAATCATAAATTAAATCATTTCATTTTCATTTTCCAACAATTGTTCTTTCTGAGTTCTCAATCCTGTTGCAGAACAAGAGATTAAACATACAGTATAAGCCGTGTTTGTTGATTTTGTCTTTTCATATATATTTAGCATTCACTTGGTCTGTTCTGCAGCCTAAAAGGCCTAAACTACATAGGTGACTTTTATTCTTACTACTGTAGGATGAAAAAAATATCTTATATAATAAATGTGTACTCTTTGAATCAATCACCAGTGATAATGCAATATTTTAGATGATTTTTTTTAAAGACGGAAGGTGAGTTTCATCTATTTGCGAACAGTAATTATTTTGGGATGTGAATAGACACATTTGAAAATCGTTTACCAAGTTTTGGCCCAAAAAATTAGGCAAAGTGAATTTATCATTAATTATAACTATTTTATTTGATGGCATGAATAAATGGTAAGTAGTCTAGAGCTTGCTTTTACCTTGTGTGACAGACCTAGCCGGGAGAGAGACTTTTGGAGGGGACTGAATGCTAGCCTCTTGCAGATCGATCGTGGGCCCTGGCATTTGGGGGAACAATGCTCTTTGTGAGCTGTATGCCTGGGGACCCTTGAGGTGGTATTACTGTGGATTCGGGTCCTGGTCCCCCAGGACACACAGACTCTGGGACCCTGGATTTGCCATATTAGAAATAGTGGCTGATTCATAATGCTGGGACAAATACTGTTAGGAGATGCTGATGTCAATTCCAGCCACTTGTCTGTCTGTTGCCTGCTAGAATGTGTATTGTAAATAAGTCTCTAGTATGGGATCTAAGAGTCATTAGATCCCCATTGTTGTTTGTGTTAATTAACTCTACTATTGTAATAATGTTGATTGGGTTTTCCGAGCTACAAGACGGCCAGTCTGGCCTAAAGGTCATGTCTGAGTCATCTAGGCTGTCTAAAGGGATTAGTTAATTAGCCCATGTTAATTAGGTTTCTGGTCACAGGTGTATGTTCAGTGTAATATGAGCCGGAGGTATGCACCTCCTCTTTTACTGTATAAAAGAGCCTGTATTTTTCAATAAAAGAGATTCCTGTTTGAACTTACATACAGCCTGCCTGGTGTTTGTTCTGAGCTACACAACTGGATTAGAACGGCACATAGCTGTAGTTCTAGTCCCGGAGCATCGGATGACCGAACCATCAGATGTTGCGATCTGCAATCTGATTCTATAGCCACAGAGGAGTGTCGGGAGAGTGGAACCGAGCGAGCAGGGGCTCGTTACACCTTGCAATAGTGTCATAAGTGCCTGGGAACCCCAAAAGGTGGGGTGCTCTAAAAAAAAAATGTCAGCTTTATAAAATAGAGTACTGGCATGTCTTTTTCCACTGTCAAGGCCTCCTACTCTCTAGCTCCCTCGTAACCTCCCCCATGCTTGCCTCCAGGACTTTTCCAGAGCCTCTCCCATCCTATGGAACTCCCTACCCCAATCTGTTAGATTATCTTTTACTCTGCTTTTAGACAATCCTCAAAAACCCTCCTCTTCAGAACAGCCTATCCTGCCCACACCTAGCAACTGTACTTTTATTTTTTCCATCAGATCACCCCCCCCAGTTATCACCTTTTGTATCACTCGACCCTCCCTCCTATATTGTAAGCTCTAACAAGCAGGGACCTCTGATTCCTCCTGTATTTAAATGTATTGTAACTGTACTGTCTGTCCTCATGTTGTAAAGCGCTGCGCAAGCTGTTGGCGCTATATAAATCCTGTATAATAATATTAAGATTTTTTTCCTAGTGCATGATTGGTTAAATGAAGTAAACACAGTTTCATCTTATTTACTAAACTAGGTAAGCATTCACTCTGCTGATCTAACAGTCTCTATTCCTTAAAGTGGTTTAAAGGCTTTTGTTTTCTTAAAATAACAAACATGTTATACTTACCAGCTTTGTGTAATCGATCCTCCTTTTCTGGGATTCCCCCCACAGGAACTATTGGCTCCTCCTCCTCTGTGTCTGTCACCACAATGCCCATAGACACACACAGCCTGGCTCAGTCCTGCCCCCCTGCTCTATTCTCACAGGATTCGATCAACAGCAGCAGGAGCCATTGGCTCCTGCTGCTGCCTCTCTGTCCTGTGAATGCAGAGAGAGGAGAGAGCTGCTACAGACAGGCACAGTGCTGGATTGAGTGAGGACTTAGGTAAATATTTACGGGGGTGAGGAGCAATACTGCTGCTGGAATGCATTGAGGTAAAAAATGTTCTGGTTTTAGAACCACTTTAAGTAAATCCATTTTGGTTATTTGGTCTAAAGGCCACAGCAGATGTGCCAATCCAGAAACTCAAGATCAGACATCTTCCCAATAGAGTGCCCAAAAAAATGTAAATATTTGTTGGTGGTTAAACTTTCCCAGATGTACCAAAAACTGATTTATACGTCTTGGATGGAATGGCCCTCCCTACTTTTGACAAAAACAATTCTCCTTGTAGATCTTGTTTTTCTGTTACAATTCCACAGTAAAAAAGAGAAAGCATTTTATAAGACTTAAACGCCACCAATTTTCCACAATTTATGCTCTCATATTCCGCCTGATTACCGCAAACTATGCTTAAAGCTATATTATTACCTGTGAAAATTGCATAGCAAAATACCAATATTTTTATATAAGGCAAATCAAACTACAGGTGGCCTGTTTTGGCCCAATATGTGGGTGTCAATAGAACAAAGGACAAAGAAACAGAGAAAAGCGATACAGTGAGAAGTTGTTCATTGTCACTGCTCAGATTGCAGAGCAGCATAATTAAACTTATAGACAAAACCTGCTCAACCGAAAAATCCAAATATTTTTTCTCTGTGCAAATACATTTAAATAAGAAAGCACAACTATATATCTGTGAGTACTTGTTGCAAGAACTGAGAATTATAATGGCTCATCAAGTATGCCTTCAAGATGTTTGCCGTCAAATTAGCATCATGAAAAGTTTGATTGTAGCTTTCAGAATGCTAATACGGCACAAAGTATTGTTAGATCCTGCTAAAATTTATTTGTAAGACTTGCAGATGGTTTTCATATATTCTTGTTGACCAATAATGATGAATAATATATTAGACCTTAGCCTGCTGTTTATTTCCTGTACCCAATCTGATTCACACTTTATTATCAACTCAACGGCTGCCAGTGAAAGTGATTTCAATCCAAAATGCATCAGGACAAGCCTGGATTTGGTCTGCACATCACCTCCTCACACAGCAATTAATAATCTGATGTTCAGAATCCATCTTGGTGTCATAACGGACCATTCTATTGCTTCCGCTTTTAGTGACACTATTGTACATGCACTGTCAATTATTTTGAAGATGCAAAAGACAAAGTACCTGGACCTTTCAAATTTTAATTTCTCTGTTAAAGCCCAACTCCAATTAAAACCTTATCTTTTATTGATAGAATGACGTGTCTAGAACACCTGCCACTTTTTACTGCTGTCTGAGACGCCATTGGAAAAATATTCCACTTTGTTTTCTATTCTCACTCTTACGCTCCAGGCCAATAAATAAGGGACTGGGAATCACAAATACATGAAGGCACAGATGACAATAAAACCCATACAAATGTTAAAGGCTCCGATCACACCTGAGAGTACTAGAATCGCAGGCGGTATCACGCGATTCTGCCTACGATTCCAGAACCGCGGGCAAAACACAGGACGCATTTGCAATGGCATTATTTGGTAGCCTCCCTGGCAGTATGATTATGTCAGATGCGTCTCAAAGCGGTACAATTGTTTTGCATAGAAATTTGGCATTTTATATTGTAGGCCTGTAATTCTTAACAATAACCCACTTAAATCTGTCCAAACAAGAGTCTAGTAGACATCCCGGGTATGATGAAGTTTGAAACACAAAATCATAAATTATAATATAATAATAACTATAAATAATTATAAAAAATAATAATATAATAATATAAATTGAATTTGCCCACAATTCACTATCGCTCAATTCTGCAAGTGTTCTAATTTACTATCGCTGTTTTCTAGCTGGTCTAAAACCACTTTTGACGTAGAGGGACACTTTTTGGTTGCTATGGACAATCTCAAGTTTCCAGGCAGAAAGAACGGTATATATAATATAAAACTGCATGCAGGGCACTGGGCAAAGCATTAGGGAGAAAAGGGATGTGAAATGATTTCATACAGTAAGATTACAGTGTACTGTATGTGTTATAAATTTTAAATTTTTTTAATTTGCCGCCGGGCCCCGCCCCGTGCGTCGAGACGCTCGCCGCTTGATCGTTCTTACAGGCGGCATCCTCCCCCTCCCGCCGCCATTCGGTACTTCTCCGGGCTCTCCCGTGCCATCGGCGATCCGGAGAGAGAATCGGCCGCCGCCGGATGACGACCATAGAGATTTCCAGTGACCAGATGGTCACCAGTCATCTCTATGACCGTCGGAGGCCCGGGCGCGACGTTATGTCTGGGCCACGGTTGTAAACAAAGCCGCGATCAAGGCTGGTAAGCATGAGATTGTGGATTTTTTTTTCGATCTCATGCTTCCCAGCCTGGAGGAGAGATGTGGGGTCTTATTGACCCCACATCTCTCTATAAAGAGGACCTGACACAAACCATTCCTATTACAAGAGATGTTTACATTCCTTGTAATAGGAATAAAAGTTATAAAAAAAAACTAAATGTAACAAAGAGTGTAAAAAAAAAAAATAAAGTAAAAAAAAAAATAATTAATTAAAACGCCCCTGTCCCCAATAGCTTGTGCTCAGAAGCGAACGCACACATAAATCCCGCCCACATATGTAAACGCTGTTCAAACCACACATGCGTTAGAGCGCGAGCAACAATTCTAGCACTAGACCTCCTCTGTAACTCTGAACTGGTAACCTGTAAAAAATTTAAAAGCGTCGCCTATGGAGATTTTTAGGTAACGAAGTTTGGCTCCATTCCATGAGTGTGCACAATTTTAAAGCGTGACATTTTGGATATCTATTTACTCGGCGTAACATCATTTTTCACATTATATAAAACAATTGGGCTAACTGTACTGCTTTATTATTTTTTAATTCATGAAACTTTTTTTTCCAAAAAAACGCCATATGTGTTACGGTGTCAGGATGATTGAAGCGCATTATTTCTATAATTACATTGTAATATAAAATGAAATAGTTCAACTCACCATAATGCAGAATCAGTGGGAGCCCTGAGTGTGTCACTTGCCATGTTACCTGCCACACATTGCGGATTGTCACTTGCCATATCACCTGTCACACATTGTGAATTGTCAATTGCCACGTCACCTGCCACACATTGTGGATTGTCACTTGCTACGTCACCTGCCACACATTGCAAATTGTCACTTGCCATGTCACCTGCCACACGTTGCGGATTGTCACTTGCCACGTCGCCTGCCACACCTTGTGGATTGTCACTTGCCACGTCACCTGCCACACCTTGTGGATTGTCACTTGCCACGTCACCTGTCACACCTTGTGGATTGTCACTTGCCACGTCACCTGTCACACCTTGTGGATTGTCACTTGCCACACCTTGCAGATTGTCACTTGCCTGCCACCAGATGCAGATTGTCACTTGCCACGTCACCTGCCACACCTTGCGGATTGCCACTTGCCACGTCACCTGCCGCACCTTGTGGATTGTCACTTGCCACATTTTGCAGATTGTCACTTGACTGCCACCAGATGCAGATTGTCACTTGCCACGTCACCTGCCACACCTTGTGGATTGCCACTTGCCATGTCACCTGCCACACCTTGTGGATTGTTACTTGCCACATTTTGCAGATTGTCACTTGCCTGCCACCAGATGCAGATTGTCACTTGCCGCGTCACCTGCCACACCTTGTGGATTGCCACTTGCCACGTCACCTGCCACACCTTGTGGATTGCCACTTGCCACGTCACCTGACACACCTTGTGGATTGTCACTTGCCTGCTAAGGTGGTGTTTTGGTTGTCTCTTTCTGTGTCCCAGACTCGCAGAGTCAGGCAGCAGAGAGATAATGTAATCTCTCTGCTGCCTGCACAGTGAGGGCAGAAGTTACTGCAGGGATGCAGGGCTGGTGGTAAGAAATGATCTCATCTCTCTGCTCCCTGCCCCTGGCTAACTGATTGGCCAGCTGCCACACTGAGCCTGCTCTCTCATTCTCACCTGCCAAGACACTGAGCCACCTGGCAGCCTGGCCCGCCCACAAACCGGTCCGCCCGGTCTGCCCGCTATCTCACCCGCCAACTATCTCACCCGCCCGGCCAGCAAAAAAATTCTCAATTGCCCTGTTGCCCCCCCGGATACGCCCCTGCGTACGTCTTGTACGTCACTACATTCGTAATTGTTGGCCAACATTTGTGTGACCGTGTGTATGCAAGACAAGTTGGCGCCAACACCCATCGAACAAAAATCCACAGTTTTGTTATCAGAAAGTCCGATCATGTGTACGGGACATAAGCCTTTTTGCCACTGTAGTAGAAAATGTTTACATTGCTGTCTCTGCCCTTATTGCAGAGAATTCCCACTGTTTCCTGTCCGACTGAACCACAGTCATTGAGATCTGGAGTGAGGGGCACACTCCTTAAATCATTTTTAATGCAATAAAAAAAAACAAAAAGCAATGTTATAACTGTTGTTGGGCTTTAAATGTAAAGACTAGACTTTCCATGAGAGGGAGCTCTAAGTTTTTCAATACTAACACTGTGCTATTATAAGCCACATAGGGTGTGTATTTTTTGTGCACTTTCCTCAGATTTTTTGCATTTTTGCCATATTATAAAGCTATAAAAAAGGAAAAAAAAAATTCTTCCAATTTCAAATAGAGAAACAACAAATCCTAAAAATAGCAAACTAAGAACCGCGTGTCACCGAGGGAGAATGACAAGAATGTGCAAATATGTTTTTCCAGAATATCTGTCCCAGATTTTACAAAATGTTGCACCTGAAAGATCCTTTCTCCAACTTTGTTTTCACATTACTTCCGTTTTATGGATCATATACATCAGTAGCATGTAACGTGTAGCACTGATGTTTCAGGCACTGGCTAAGGTTGCTGTAAGATTGAATATCATGATAAGGATTAGATTGCTGGTAAGGGTTAAGGGTTTGGGGATTAAGGTTGTTTGCTGGTGTTGAGGTTAGGGTAATATAGCATTCTTGTGACTTCTATTAGTGCCTGAGTTAGATTGGGGACAGTGAAAAAAGGTAGGATTAGAGAAGACAGGATCAAACAGCCTTTTTACACAATGCAGAGGATTAACCCCTTAGGTTCCACAGTGAGTATAACAAGCGGGATTTACTGTATATACAGACTGATTTTACTGTTGTGGGTTTAGTAACTTTAAGCATTAAGTGTTAAAAAGAAACTAAACAATATCCTTATTCTCCAAAAATAATCCATACACATCCACTACTTAAAGCCTTTTAGCTACTTCTCATTTTTGAAGTGTATTTCTTTTAGATTTCTGTTACTGTATTAACCGACCGCCCCACATACATTTACTTTGGTGGGGTGGCCGCTCTGCCCAGAATCACGTACTGGTACGTGATCCTGCACTTCCAGGTCTGGCTGGTGACCCGCTCCAGCTGGGATTGGACACTGCAGGAGCCAATCAGCAGGTCTTTTATTTATTTTTTATTTATTTTTATTTATTTTTATTTTTTTTATTGGGTATGTTTTTTTTTAACAGAAAGTGTCTGTCTTTTCTTGTTTATAGTGCAAAAAATAAAAAACGCTGAAGTGATCAAATACCACCAAAAGAAAACCCTGTTTGTGGGGAAAAAAGGACAAGCACTTTATTTTGGTACAGCTTTGCATGACTGCGCAGTTGTCAGTTAAAGTAACACAGTGCCGTATTGCAAAAAATGGCCTGGTCATAAAGGGGGGTGAATCTTCTGGAGGTGAATTGGTTAATTTTAGTGATTAGCAGATCAGCCATTAGAGGCAGTATAGATAAGCAGCTACAATAATGCCTAAAATCAACTGTTGAGGATATCAGCCACAAAAGGAGTGCATTGTTTTTAATGAGTTGGCTGACTCTCGGACTCAGATTGTGAGAAAGAGCACTAAAGCACAACCACTGTGTAGCAAGAAGCAAAGCATGATTATGTAATAAGCAAATACAGAAGAAAATGAACATGTTTATTAAGGCTCAGTTCACACTGCAGTGATGTGGGAAACCTGTGAATCCACTGCGGGTTCCCGCATCGCATGTCTTGGCGGGGACAGTGGCGGGGATGGTACTTACATTCAATGAGAAGTGTCCCCGTGGTACTGGCAGCTATAGTCTTGCTGTGCTGCAAGCATTAATACAATCAGCTGGACCTATTACAAGCACTTTTCAAGAGTATTGACTATGCCCCCCCCCACCCTTTCCATCCCCCTCCTCCTTTCATAGACAATGTACATTAGCCTACTTTAATAAAAAGCAAACTATGAATGGAGGAGGCAGACATTTCATTCACCCACTCCTCCTCCATTAATTGGAAGGTAGCTAGTGTATTTTACCTAAATGTAATTCTTCTTTAGTCAAAAGCTTTGTTTGAATGAGGCCTGACTTCTTTTCCACCTAAAGTTTATCATGGCAGTCAGAGACAGTGGTACACAAGCCTCAGCCATGCTTTGCCTTGCGTTACTACCTGTCAGACTCATCCAGTGAGGTCAAAGTGACAGTGACAGCGCAGCAAAAAAAAAAAAAGCAAAAAACCACAGATTGTTTTTCAAAGTGCGCTAGAGATTACAACCTATCTGAAAGGGACTTATTCAGACAGTTTGAAGAGTGATGATGAACTCTCAAAGTGATAATAAAATATCCTCCTCTTCTTGGGTGCCCCACTGGCTATCCTGGCCCCTCCCTCCTGTCGAGTCCCCTGATGCAAGCAGCTTGCAATGGGGGCATCCAAGCAGGCTCGCTCCCGAGCTGCTGCTCTCCATGTCCATTCTCGGCTCTGCCTCCCACTCTCTCCTTATTGGCTCACTGGCTGTGATTAATAGCAATGGGAGCCAATGGCTCCTGCTGCTGTCTCAGCCAAAGAGGAGGGAGAGTGCATGAAGAGCCAAGGGTCTTGTGCACATTGCTGGTTTGTATTGGGGCTCAGGTAATTGAGGGGGCTGCTGCACAGAAAGGGTTTTTTACCGTCATGCATAGAATGCATGGAGGTGAAAAACTTTGAGCCTTTAGAACCACTAAATGCAGTCTATGCATTAAGGTTAAAAACCTCCTGTGATGCAACAGCCCCCAGAGCCCCCCTTTTACTTACCTGAACCAGGTCTTTCCAGCAACGGGGATGAGCACACCAGCTCCAGCCTGTGTCTCGGGTCCTGATTGGATAGATTGATAGCAGGGCAGCCTTTGGCTCCCGTGGCTGTCAGTCAAATCCAATGAGGCGGGAACCGGGTGGCTGGGCTGAGTCCTGCTGTCTGTGTCAATGGACGTACTAGCAGGACATGGGAGAGCGCCCACACAGGTGCCCCAAGGGATAGCGCTTCTCCGATGGTGCACTCGAGAGAAGAGGAGGAGCCAGGAGTGCCGCTGAGTGACCCCAGAAGAGGAGGATCAGGGCCGCTCTGTGCAAACCCAACTGCACAGAGGAGATAAGTATGACATGTTTTTTTTTTTGTTTGAACCTTTACATATCCTTTAACTTTAACCCACCAATCAGATATTTTTTTAATTACTATGATTAAAAAAATATCTGATTGGTAGGTTAAAGTTAAAGGATATGGGGATAACTAAGGATAACTAAGCTTTCTTAAAAGAGAACTATGGGGTTTTTTTTTACTTTTTTTTTTTTAGAATCCTACTTACGTAGGTGGATGCAGCATCTGTTGTTGCATATTTACCCCACAAGCTTAAGAATGAGAACCAAGTGATCAAACACTGCTAATCGCTCGTTTCTCAGAGCTCCATCAGCAGAGAGCTGGTGACTGTCAGTCATTGCTGTCTCCCCCCCCCCCGCCTGCTCACTGGAGCCCTGGGCTGTGGAGGGGGTGGGAGCCTAAGAGCCTGTGCCATGTTCTGGTCCAGTCATGTGGGTGGATCCCGACATATGGTCGCATTCTTTCCCGAGCCTGGACTGGCTCTGTGACGTCAGCTGACAGCGGGCTTCAGCCTGCTGTCTGCTGAAAACAAGTCAAAGGAGTGCAGAATGAACTGCACTTCTCTGATCCACAGAAGTACAGGCAAACAAGCTTTTTTGCTCAAATTGCTACAATAAGGGTTTTACTTTCTAATACTCCTTTCCTGTTATAGTCACTGTAGTAAAATATTTCAGCCACTGCCAACATCTCCTGGAGATAAGAACAGTAGTAATGGAAACCAGGAAAAACTAGAATCAATTTCTTTGCTATGAAATTCCCCAAGCCCTTATGAGAGAAAGGGGTGTACTCAGGGGGCCCGTGAATCTACAGAGTGGTGCCTTATGTCAGGGAAACCATACGACACAAATGAAGTGGAGAACGGAGATGTGCTCAGTGGGACAGTTTGAAAAGTTAAGATTTGTAGGCTGGCTAATGGCATTTCACCTGCTTGTCACAGTGACACAAAAAACGGCACACAGAAGAACAATTTCACAATTCCACAGAAATAGGAGGGATGAGTTTTTTTTCCTCTAACATTTCACAGCTATTGGGAAAGGTTTATGTATAAATGCTTGCCTAGAACTCATTACATCTTAGTTGCTTGTGGCTGCATCGGTTAAGACGACTCTTAAATCTCATAACATACACTGTAAAGAATCGAGATAATGGCAGGATCAGATTTATGCTGGAAGTAATGGATTCCATTGTTTCATTGTATCAGGGGGTTTACTTCTAATCTCTCTCTTGGCAGTCGTTTCAGGTAATTAGTGTAAGCCAGTGAATGGTTACAAGGATGGGGTGAAGAATTATTAGAGGTGTAAGGCACATTAGAAATGTGTGGGAAATACTGAAAATCAACACACAGAAGTAAGAAAAAGTCAGCAAGAAAACAAATAAGAAATAACAAGACTTTTAAAGGAGAACACCACACAAAACGCCATCTTTAGCTATTAAGTTATGCCTGGAATCAGACACAAATATTACCTCAAACAACACAGTCCCTTCCAGCGCTAATAGGTCTTCCAAGGTGAGGAGTAACAGATGTCAGATAAAATGGTGGTGTGAAAGGTATATAATGGTATCCAAACCTGGGTGGATGCTGCCTTCCTCAGATGGGGCAATCCGAAAGCAACTACAAGAAAAGCAGAAATGGAAGGTGCGCACACCTAGTGCATTACCGGAGATAATTTAATAATAAGACATTTTTATATAAAAGTGGGTACTCACAAAATGCAACTGACAAAAGGCCATAAAAACAATGCATGGACATACACAGAACACGGTGTACATGTAATGCGTTTCGGGGGCACGCCCCCTTCCTCAGAGCTAGCCTAGCTTTGAGGAAGGGGGTGTTCCCCCCGAAACGCGTTAGCTGTACCCCGTGTTCTGTGCATGTCCATGCATTGTTTTTATGGCCTTTTGTCAGTTGCATTTTGTGAGTACCCACTTTTCTATAAAAATGTCTTATTATTAAATTATCTTTGGTAATGCTCTAGGAGTGCACGCCTTACATTTCTGTTTTTCTTACAAATATTACCACATTTTAATTCAGTTTCTTTAAAACTTCTACATCTTATTTTTTTTTCTACTCCATGTGCTTATTACATGAATGAATCATATTTTATTTATTGCAGCATGTATAATTGACTGTATTACTACATCTAGCATTGTCTGCTGTTAAAGTCATTGTAAAGTCTTGTTTTTTTTGTTAAAAACAAACAAACATGTTATACTTACCTGTTCTGTGTAGTGGTTTTGCACAGAGCAACCAAGATCATCCTCTTCTCGGGTCCCTCTTCTGTGCTCCTGGCCCCTCCCTCCTGTTGAGTGCCCCTACAGCAAGCAGCTTGCTATGGGGGCACACGGGTAAAGTCATAGCTCCCTGTTCCCATTCAGACAAGGAGCCGAGTCTCAGCCCCACCCCCCTTTCTCCTCTTATTGGCTGACTGACTTTGATTGACAGCAGTGGGAACCAATGGAATTGTGCTGCTGTCTCAGCCAATGAGGGGGCAGTCCCGGGCAGCCGAGACACTGCTGCAACATCGCTGGATCTAGATGGGGCTCAGGTAAGTATTAGGGGGGTGCTGAGGGAGGATGCTGCACACAGAAGGTTTTTTATCTTAATGCATGGAATGCATTTAAGGAGAAGTCCAGCCTGGGCTCGTTTGGCTGGGCTTCTCCTATGGGTCACATGAGTGTAAGTCGTTTTGCACTCCTGTGACCCGTTTTCAGCAGAGAGAGGTCTGAAGTCTGCTCTCTGCTGACGTCACCAAGATCAGTCCAGGCCCTGCCTCATCCCAACTCTGGAAGTGTGGATCCGCCAGGTGCCTGGACTGATAGCTGTCTCAGCCTCTCAGCGAGTCACTGAGAGCCTGAGACGGCCGCTCCCCACCCCCCCACAGCTCAGCGCTCCAGTGAGAGTGGAGGAGCAGAGCAGGAGAGCTGCTGGCTGACAGGCAGCAGCTCTCCGCTCGGGGAGGTAAGAGAACCGAGCCATCAGCGGTGTTTGATTGCTTGGTTCTCAGTGAGGAGGAGTCGGGGGACAGATGCAGCATCCACCTAGGTAAGTATTAATCTGCAAAAAAACAGATTCCCATAATTCTCCTTTAAGACAAAAAACGTTCTGCCTCTACAACCACTTTAACTTATTTTCTGTAAAGACCAGGAATTCAGGGAAGCAGCACTAAGAGAGCAGGAGCCAGCAGAATTATACGTTTTAAACTGTAAGTGCTGAAGTAAGAATTTTAACAAATAGTTTACAGGGAATCTTGGTTTTATTGTGCTCAGTGTGTTAGGCTAAAACACGCTAATTGTTAAATACTACTTTAATGTAAGATTCATTATTATTAGGGCATGGAACCCTCCTTCTTACAGAAAAACAGACAGTTGCACAAGTCACAAGTAGTAAGGTGGGTGGGCAGCGGGTGTAGCATTGCATCTGTGCAACTCCAACCATTAGGCCTCATGTACACTGCTGCTGGTAAACGGACGTTGCAGTTGGGTGTTTTTTTCAGCTGCCCCTGAACTCTCCTCTATGTTATCTTATCAGTACATGTACACAGGGTCATTTATAGTCGTTTCTATGTAGTTGAGTTTAAGAAGCATTTTTTGGAACGCAAAGAAATGCGTTCAGGACAGATGTTTAGAGGCATTTAAAAACTCCAAATGCCTGTAACAGCTTGTAAACGCGTGTAAACGGGGTAACTCGCGTTTAGCCTCGTTTCGTTTACAGGCATTTTTCATTTTTGGCCATTTGAAAAAAACGCTTCTAAATGCAAACACGGCAAAACGCTGCTAAGTGCGGCATGTAAACGCGGCAAAACTGAAGTTTTAAGCGTTGGTTACTATCTGCCTAGTTAAATTGTTCAGGAAAGGTTGTAAAAACATCCCGTGTACATGAAGCCTTATGCCGCGTACACACGATCGGAATTTTGATCGGAAAAAGGTATGTTGGCTTTTCCAACGGAATTCCGCTCAAGCTTGCCTTGCATACACACTGTAACATAAAAGTTCTCTGAGCTTTCAACCGTCAAGAACGTGGTGACGTACAACACTACGACGAGCCGAGAAAAAGGTCAATGCTTCTGAGCATGCGTTGGATTGTTTCCGAGCATGCGTGATTTTGCGCGTTCGAATTGCATACAGATGGACGCATTTTTGGATAGGAACTTTTTCCGATCGAAAAATAGAGAACCTGCTCTCGATCTTTTTCTGGCTGGAATTCCGCCAGCAAAAGTCCGATGGAGCATACACACGGTCGCATTTTCTGACCAAAACCACTCATCAGAGTTTTGCTGGCGGCATTTCCGGTCGTGTGTATGGGGCATTAGAAACATAATCACAACTTATAGATTAAGAAATATCAATTTAGATCATAATGTTTATACATTCCACCCTTCCCATGTGTTCTGTTTTAGAAGTTGGGCTTTAAGCCTGTTGTTAAATAATTATATACGCTACCACTAAGGATTTTTCATTTTGTAACTTCGTTTTTATTTTTTTTTTTAAAAAGATCAATAGGTGACTATTTTCACCCAGTTCCTACTTTTTAGGTATTATCTGTGTAATGCTGTTGATTGAAAATCTTTACAACTGCGATGAATATATGGATAACCTTTCACACAGGCACTTTTTGAGCTCTTTCAAAAGAGTTACATTTTTGACCAATGATAACAGGGACTGATCAAAGAGGATAATCATTAGAGCTCTAAAACACTGTAAAATTGTATGGGAAATATTAGGTGACATACTGTATACAATTGGATTTATTGAACCAAGCAAAGAACTTGAATGTCAATGTACTGGGACATTTAACCACTTCAGCCCCAGAAAGGATTTGCCCCCTTCCTGACCAGGACATTTTTGCAATACGGCACTGCGTTGCTTTAACTGACAATTGCGCGGTCGTGTGACTTTGTACCCAAACAAAATTGACGTCTTTTTTCCCCCAACAAATAGAGCTTTCTTTTGGTGGTATTTGATCACCTCTGCGGTTTTTATTTTTTGCGCTATAAACAAAAAAAGAGCGACAATTTTGAAAAAAAACACAGTATTTGTAACTTTTTGCTATAATAAATATCCCCCAAAAAATGTAAAAAAACAAATTTCTTCATCAGTTTAGGATGATATGTATTTTTCTGCATATTTCTGCATGGCGGCGATCTTTGATTTTTATCAGGACTGCAACATTGCGGCGGACACATCGGACACTTTTTTGGGACCACTGACATTTATACAGCGATCAGAGCTAAAAACAGCCACTGATTACTGTATAAATGTCACTGGCAGGGAAGGGGTTAACACTAGGGGGCGATCAGGGGGTTAACTGTGTTCCCCATGTGTGTTTCTAACTGTGGGGGGTGTGACTGCCTGGGGGAGGAGACTTATTGTTGTTTCTTAGTAGGAATATACGATCTGTCTCTATTCCCCAGACAGAACTGGGATTTGTGTGTTTACACACACAGATCCCCGTTCTTGTTCTGTCAGGAACGATCGCGGGTGCTCGGCAGACATTGTGCCCGCCGGGCACGCGCATCGGCTCGGGAAAATACTGCGGGTGCGCTACTATAACATTTTATGGCATATAGCTACGGCAATTTGCGCAGCCGTGCCAACCTGCCGCAGTATAACTGCGGCGGCTAGTAGGCTAGAGGTTAAAAGAGAAGTTTTTTTTTTTTCAAAATCATACTTACCTAGGTAGATGCAGTATCGGTCCAATGCTGCATCTGTCCCCCGCCGGCTCTAAAGTGGGGTACACACTGTAAGAAAACTGTGTGAATGATCGTCCAATTTTCCTTGTTGTTTCACAGCAAGTCCGAACCAAGGAAGGAAATAATGTACGAAAATTCTTGTACGACAAAGGCTTTTTTTTGTTGTTTATTCTCTCTGATAATGCGTAGTCTTTTGTTTCTGAATTTTCTTGTATGAGAATCGTACGAAAACAGTACACATTAAACCAAAATCGTTTGTTCTGTTCCCGTGCAAGAAAAATTTTGGAGTTTGTCCCTTTGGAAACCTTTGTTCGGAAGGTCAGAATAGACTTTCGAAAGTTGTGTACACGCTATCAGTAAATCGTACGATTGTTCCTCAGATGAAAATGTTTGCCCGATTTTCTTATAGTGTGTATGAGTCTTAAGACTGGGAACTGAGCGATTAAAGACCATGATCGCTCGGTCCTGAGCGTTCTTTGAACTGCCAGTCACCAGCTGTCTGTTCTGCCCCCCCCCATATTTACTGGAGCACTGGGCTGTGGAGGGGGCGGGAGCTTCTGGCTCAGGCTCTCAGCGGTTTGCTGAGAGGCTGAGCCAGGTGTCAGTCCAGGGTTGTGGGCGGATCCTGACTTTATTATTGCAGTCTGGACTGGCTCTGTGATGTCAGCCGACAGCGGGCTTCAGTCCGCTGTGTGCTGAAAACGAGTCACAGGAGTGCAGAACAAACTGCGTTCCTGTGATCCATAGGAAAAGTACAGCCAAACAAGCTTTGGCTATACTTCTCCTTTCAAGTCAAATAGACATGTCCTGCTGCCTTTCGTCTTACATTGATCATGGCCCTTCCTAAAATTATTACAAAGATAACATGACATTTACCAGAAACACAAACAGAGTATAGGTACACATAAAACACCTGAACACAACTCTATATGTCATCATATACAATACACATATTTATACCTTACCGTATAAAAGATTACAACATTTTATCATCGCATTTTATTACTAATACAGTAATTTACTTTTTTCATAACAGTATGCTTTAGATGAGAATAAAATGAGATAAAACTTACAAGAAGAACCTCTAAATGTCCAGAAGTCCTTATTTGCATAGATATTCAGAGTAAAACTCAGGATTTCACAGTAGGCTTTGTTGATTCATATATTCATAATAATGTTCTCAGTTGAACACTGCTTGATGAAGGACACACAGAGAGGAACGTCAGGTCAGAAAGCTGAATCATTTCATAGCTGCCAGGAATTCACCTCCATCTAGACAGCTTTCCCCAGCATGATGTTCATCACTCGGCAGTATGCAATAATCTATTATCACTGCATTATGTGCTTTCACAATATCAGGTGGCCCAGGGCTCCAATTCACAATCCCCTGCTAGCCCTGGCTGGAGCTATGGCAGAAGATGAATAGGAATGACTCCTACCACATCACAATGACAGACGGACTGCTCCTGGTGTCTCCGAGGGTACATTCTCTACTGCCAGACAGCTGAGGTAAATTGATTGCTGTTAGGAGGCTAAAGAAAATCTGTATCACAATTATTAGGAGAAATAACATTTGTATAAGTCTCATCATTATCTTGACTAATGCTGCAGACATAGAACTATAAGCATAGATTTTTTTCTGCTCTATGATAAATAGTGTTTGTGCCTTGTAAGTCTTGAACTCTGGGTTTTATTCTTACAAGGGATGCTATCTGCATGGAGTATGTATACTCTACTAGTGGCTGTGTGGATATGCTCCCACAATCCCAAGGCCAACTGTTAATTTGCTTCAGCACCAAACTGGCAAAAATGTGTAAGCTCGCTACCCAAGCCAAGGGTCCTCATGTCCTCATGTCTGGTGAATACTACACTAATGCCCCGTACACACGATCGGACATTGATCGGACATTCCGACAACAAAATCCATGGATTTTTTCCGACGGATGTTGGCTCAAACTTGTCTTGCATACACACGGTCACACAAAGTTGTCGGAAAATCCGATCGTTCTGAACTGGTGACGTAAAACACGTACGTCGGGACTATAAACGGGGCAGTAGCCAATAGCTTTCATCTCTTAATTTATTCTGAGCATGCGCGGCACTTTGTGCGTCGGATTTGTGTACACACGATCGGAAATTCCAACAACGGATTTTGTTGTCGGAAAATTTTATAGCCTGCTCTCAAACTTTGTGTGTCGGAAAATCCGATGGAAAATGTGTGATGGAGCCTACACACGGTCGGAATTTCCGACAACAAGGTCCTATCACACATTTTCCACCGGAAAATCCGACCGTGTGTACGGGGCATAACACTTCTGTATGTGTTACCTGAGCTCAGTCCCAGTCCACATCTAGGTAACCCTTTGATTCCTAGCAGCAGCATACTAAAATACAAAAATAGACAATTCAATTGCAGATGCACAGTGGTTGTAAACCAGCCTGTACCATTAAAGGGGTTGTAAACCCTTGTGTTTTTTCACCTCAACATCCTATGGGCTTGCATCCATTGTAAATGAATTTTGGAGGATGGGTAAACAGATGCATTTAAATTGCATACTAGCCTGCCTGCTACACTATATTACCAAAAGTATTACTTTAATGGCATCCAAGTCTTAATCCTTAGGGTTCAATATTGAGTTGGCCCAACCTTTGTAGCTATAACAGCTTCAACTCTTCTGGGGAGGCTGTCCACAAGGTTTAGGAGTGTGTCTATGGGAATGTTTGACCATTCTTTCAGAAGCGCATTTGTGAGGTCGGGCACTGATATGGATGAGAAGGCCTGGCTCACAATCTCCACTCTAATCCATCCCAAAGATGTTCTTTCGAGTTGAGGTCAGGACTCTGTGCAGGCCAGTCAAGTTAGTCCACCCAAAACTCGCTCATCATTGGTGCGCAGTCATGTTGGAACAGAAAGGGGCCATCCCCAAACTTTTCTCACAAAGTTGGGAGCATGATATTGTCCAAAATGTCTTGGTATGCTGATGCCTTAAGAGTTCCCTTCACTGGAAATAAGGGGCCAAGCTCAACCCCTGAAAAACAACCATAATTCCCCCTCCATCACATGATTTGGACTAGTGCACAAAGCAAGGTCCATAAAGACATGGATGAGCGAGTTTGTGGTGGAGGAACTTGACTGGCCTGCACAGAGTCCTGACCTCAACACCTTTGGGATGATATAGAACAGGGACTGCAAACCAGTCCATATCAGTGCCTGCCCCTCACAAATGCGCTTCTGGAACAATGGTCAAACATTCCCACAGCCACACTCCTAAACCTTGTGGACAGCCTTCCCAGAAGAGTTGAAGCTGTTATAGCTGCAAAGGGTGGGCCAACTTAATATTGAACCCTATGGACTAAGACTGGGATGCCATTAAAGTGCAATTAAATGTGCATGTAACGGCAATACTTTTGGTAATATAGTGTAAAAAAATGATTCAGGTGACACTAAGGGGTGTATTTATAAAAGAATGCAGAGCTATTTGTCCTGTGAAACTTCATGTACATTAATTCTGTGCAAATGGGGGTAAAATGGAATGTTATTTTCTCTCCAGGGCAAATGTAATTCATGTTTCCAGGATAAGTTCACCATTTGTAACATGTTACATGTTACACCCATATTCAGGGTGCAACATGTAATATGATACAAATGCATTGGCCCCCGCACCCGCCACCCCCCTTTTGACAGTGAGTGGGGAACCTTCTCCCCCCCACTTATTGTCACAATCAAAAACAAAAACACGGTTGCGTGGGGCTCCACTCGCCTGGCCACGTCATTCATTCACAGTGTTCTGTAAATGTGAAAACTACAAGTGCCGACAGCCTTTGCGCTCTAGTAGTTAATCGAATCTTCCTGTCAGAGTGTAACTGCCTGTCCGTATCGGAGGTAAGGGAAGACAGTTACACAGACAGTCCGCAGAACCGTGGCATTACACCCACGATCTGCTGACAAAAAAGACTCCTAAAAAAAATGCATTTTTTTTTTACCTGCAAAAAAATGTGCATTTATTATTATTTTTTTTTTGTAAAGGTGAACTTTTCCTTTAATAAATGAAGGGGATCAGGAAAATACTGCATTATGGCCTCTACCTGGAGCTGATGATCATAGAAAAAGATACGTATTTACTATGATCACCAGCTCATTCACAATTTACTCTTTTATGAATAAATAAAACTTGACCTGGAGAGAAAATAGCCCAACATTTGATTTTTCCCCTGATCACACAGATTGAATGTACATGCAATTTCACAGGACAAAATATAAATATACCCCTAATAGGCGTTTTAGTATGTCAAGCCTTGACAGCTTCTATTGAGCATATCATAAAAACATCCATAAGCAGAAGTTTTTTTCTCTTGGGTGAAAACTGAAAAGTGCATTTCAACATGATTTGTAGATAAAAGATATAAGCAACTGAGATTATATGCAAATCTTGATTTTTCAAGTAGAAGTCCAGCTGGAACCCACTGCTCCAAACTTCAAAACCTCCATATTGGAAGGAAGGTAGGGAAATAGCTTAACCGCTTTTTGACCAGTCGCCGCAGTTGTACTGCGGCAAAATGGCTCGGCTGCACAAATCGCCGTCACGTTACGTCGCTTCCTTATTTGTCTACTAGGGGCACGCGCACCACCTGTTTGCCCACATAGCCGATGCGAGTCCGTGGCGGTCACGATCACCGCCGGACTCCCGCAATCACTCGGGCACACAGGGAGTCAGGAGAAGAGACAGATCGTCTGTTCATACAGAGTATGAACAGTGATCTATCTCTTCCCCTACACAGTCCAATCCCCCCTTCAGTTAGAACACATACTAGGGAACACAATTTACCCCTTGATCGCCCCCTAGTGTTAACCCCTTTTCTTGCCAGTGACATTTTTACAATAATCAATGCATTTTTATAGCACTGATCGCTGTATAAATGCCAATGGTCCCAAAAATGTGTCAAAATTGTCCGACATGTCCACCATAATGTAGCAGTCCCGATAAAAATCGCAGATCGCCGCCATTACTAGTAAAAAAAAAATTAATAATAAAAATGCCATAAAACTATCCCCTATTTTGTAGATGCTATAACTTTTGCGCAAACCAATCAATATGCGCTTTTTGCGATTGTTTTTACCAAAAATATGTAGAAGAATACATATCGGCCTAAACTGAGGAAAAAATGTGTTTTTATATATTTTTGGGGGATATTTATTGTAGCAAAAAGTAAAAAATATTCTTTTTTTTTTTTAAATTGTCGCTCTATTTTTGTTTTTTTGTTTAGCTCAAAAAATAAAAACTGCAGAGGTGATCAAATACCACTAAAAGAAAGCTCTATTTGTGGGAAAAAAATGTCGTCAATTTTGTTTGGGTGCAATGTCGCATGACCGCACAATTGTCAGTTAGAGCAACGCAGTGCCGAATCGCAAAAAGTGCTCTGGTCAGGAAGGGGGTAAAATATTCCAGGGCTGAAGCGGTTAATCAACTGTGGGTATAGGATTCTCTATATGGAGGTTTTCTGTCTATGGTTGAACTAAATAGACTTGTATCTTTTTACAACCTGACTAACTATGTAACTACAGTATGTATGACCTTTATAAGAAAAGACAAGATTTGGATATCATTTCAGCTGCCTATACATACTGTACCTCTGGATCTACTGACTGTCAGAGATTTTTAATGTAATCTCTATCTACATTTCAACTGTTTGAATTAACCTGGTTTATGACAGGCTTACTTTAAGGGAAAGCGTATTCATACTTCTTTCATTACTCCCATAAGAATAGTTTGCAGTTCATTTGTAACCGTCTAGCTGCCATCACGTAGATATGTATACTAGTACCACAGACATTTTTCTAACTTTTCTTTTCTATGTGATTTTTTTTTACCCAATATAAAATTTAATTAATGAAATAATGCTACCCACATTCTGGAAAATCGTCAAGTGAAACGTCTGTGCATGTTGGCAATGCCAGTTTTATTGCTCAGTGTATCATCAAACTTCAAATTAAATATACATCTCTCTTATATGATGCTTTTCGTTGATTACTACATCTGTTTCCAGTTTTCATACAGGAAATCTGGTGATATGTCTTTATATTTTCTGAACTCCAGGATGAGCTCAATTTTCAATATAATATATTTTTTTGTTTGCAACAAAAACGCTCAAAAATTATACCAATACAGTAAAACCTTGGATTGAGAGTAACTTGGTTTGAGAACATTTTGCAAGACAAGCAAAATGTTTCTATAAATTTTGACTTGATAAGTATGATGGCTGGCCACAGGCTAGCCTGGATTTGTAGGAGGAGTCTGGGGGCTACGGTATATATCCCTCCTCCTCCTCCATCAGATTCTTCGTCAGATCATTTCTGGGTTCACAGGGCTTTCTCACGTCATTTCCGGTTTTGGCCAGCAGAGCAGCAGCGCGGTCGGCTGCAGGGGTCTCGTCCGTTACCTCTCCCATCGCTCGCGGTTCCGGTGGGTGCGGGCGGATGGCATCGGCGGAGGGCCCGCAGTGGATGCCTTCCCTCCCACTCAGGTATCAGCCCATTCTCGGCGGGGGGGGTTGTCGTTCACAGGAGAATGTTGGCGCAAGGGGGAGGGGGGTCCGTCCAGTCACAGTTGGGGTCCGCCTGCTTTGGCACAGGTGTGCTAGTACTGATTGAGTCTCAGGTCATTATGGGTAACCAGATGAGAGATTGGAAGGGGATGGTAGACATAAGGGGATGAGATAGGAGAGGAGGGGGGTTAACGGAGGGCCTGCATCGGATGCTACTCGTTCCGTTCATACGGGGCTTTAAATGTATTCACTTAGCCTACCTAGAGGTATCTCATGACTGTCATCTTGTGGTATGCTATGTTGCATTATGCAGCAGGCAGTTCACAAAGGCTAGTCTTGTCCTGACCTGTCCTCTGACCCCTGCAACATCATCATGGCTATGGTGCTTCTGTCTCACAATATTAAAATGGGTAATTTTCCTTTTTCCACCGGTTTCCCCAAGGAAACGGCAGACAAACATAATCAATGGGAAACATGTACGTTTTTGAAGCAGGACACAGGAGGACAGTGTGTCCACACAAGACCTAAAGGCTTATCATATGACCCCTCGTATAATGTAGATCAGTGTCAAGGAAGTCACATTCTCATAGAATCAAGCAGGATTTGTGCAGCTTTTGTACGTCGGGCTCTACCGCATGATGCATGTTTCAGCCAAAATAGATATAACTTAATTGGCTTCATGATAAGCACACAATTTTCATTAACCACCATCACAGCGGGGAGGGGGCGTCAGCCTGATCGCAGGGGGAGGTCTGCTCAGGGGGGGTCCATACAGTCACGGGGGGGGGGGGCGGTCTGCCTGCACTTAGCATGCCTCCATTCCTGGGGCCAGGCCATATACTATAACTCAGCTTCCATGGGAATTTGAGGACGTGCACAGCAGGGAGTTGGGCAGTAGCTACCATAGTCAGCTTGTTCCATGACAGTGGTGTCATCTTTCGGGGGAGAGTCTGTCGCTGGAGGTTGCTTTATTTGATGTGATTCACTGAGGTCATATTTAATTTCTTGTTGTGGGATGCTGCTTGGGTCCCAGTGCTGGTAGACATAATCTGGCTTGCGTTGTGAAGAATCTTGTTGGTCCTCTTCTAGAACCAGTATGCTACTGCCTACTCTTGGCTCATCGTAGACGGCTGCATCCTCTCACCACGAACAGTTTGTTCTCATGTCCAGGTTTACCTTCCATATTAGGCTCATATCTTAAACCCCTTTTTCTGGATTTTCGTCAGGATCGGAGGCAACTTTGTGGGTCCCGAACAGGGGGTCCCTTCTTTCATCATCAGGTACATGGGGCGCTGGAGTTCCTCCTGTTTTAGCTGTTTCATACGTAATCCCCTTTTGTAGGCATCCAGGCTTTCGCTATTTCTGGACGGAAGGCTGTTGCTGGCCCTTCATTGAAGCTTTCACATCACAGCTACTTTGTCTCTTTTTGCCCTCTTTTAGGCATACTAACCAGTCAGGCCAAGGCACACCTTAGGGCTTGGTATTTAGGATTATCGCAGACTCTGACCACAAGTATGAAGGCTGGCCCCAGGCTAGCCTGGATTTATAGGAGGAGTCTGAGGGCTATATATCCCTCCTACATCAGATCCTTCGTCAGATCATTTCCGGGTTCCCACCCACCCGTTCCCCCATGCTTTTATTATTTAATTTACATTTCATTCATAGGGTATGCCCTCTTTTAGACATACTGACCAGCCAGGCTAAGGCACACCTCAGGTCTTGGTAGTTAGGATTATCACATTTCCAAGTGAAGACTCTGACAACAAACAAGCTATGTCTTGATATACGAGTAGCCTCATGTCACAACTGAGTATGAAAGAGAAGAGAGGTACCCCTAAGTATAGCAATATGGTTACATTTAATGAAAGTACAACATTTAATAATCAACCATGTGAGTTGCTAAATGTACTTTCATTAAATGGAACCATATTGCTACACTTAGAGGTGCCTTTCTTCTCTTTTATACCCAGTAGCTCCTGCTGTATTTTGCTTCTAATCCCCTTGTGGAGGCTTCCGTTTGTAGATGGACATTTTATGGTTACACAACCTATCATATTGCTATAATCTTTGTATATGGACTATAAAATGAAAAACTTATGAATAAATGGTTGTGGAACGAATCATTTGAGTTTCCATTATTTCTTATGTTGAAATTTGCTTTGATATATGAGTGCTTTGGATTACAAGCATGTTCCCGGGACAAATTATGCTTGCAATCCAAGGTTTTACTGTAGTTGAATACATAGCTGATATATTTTTACTCTTACCTCAAATAACATAATCACACCTGTGTAGACTATATATATATATATATATATATATATATATATATATATATATATATATATATATATATATATATATACAGAAAGGAGGGATCTGTGAGGCACCCTATGGCACATCCCTCACATATATGTCCCATGATCATTAAAGTTTATTCCAATCCAAAAACATTTTCTTTTACGTTTTGGATAAAGCTGGGGAAGGATTAGAACATCTGTCTGTTTTTTTGGGGTTCTGGTAGAGAAATTTTCTTCACTTCCTATTCTGCTGACAGCAGTTTTACCAGATAGGAAGGGATAACAGGGACAGAGACGGAAATAAAATTTTACAAGCGTTCTAGTAGGAAAGGAAGGGAAGGAAATAAAAATAAGGATTGTCCCCTGTGGGGTTTTCTAGGCAGCAAAAAAGAGGGTACATTAGTACTGCATGAGGTTACATGAGTGGGATTTTAATAATACCAAAGTGTCAAAGGAAACTATAAACACAATCGATCAAACCATCAGCTGTGGTACAAAAAATAAAAACAACGTTGCTGACGTGACAGTCACAATAATATACGGTAATCAAATAATGAGGTAGATTGGTACATGATTCATGTATATAAATTCTGATGCGTTTCGACCCCACCGGGTCATCTTCAGAGGATTGTTGTAGACTGTAAAAATGTTTATAAAAATTGAAGTTCATAATGAGAAAAATATACTAAATAAATAAGAGAGAAAACAGTATTGGACATGTTCATATATAGTTACCGATCATAATAGATTAAGCCGTATTGGATAGCCTCTAAAGGGGAAATCCCCTTGCTTGGTCCAACTCAACCGGTCCGAACGATCCCAAGGAGTCAGACTGCCTGTGCGTGTCTTGCGAGCAGTCACACATATAAAGCAATCCTAGAAGCCTAGGGGAGTGGTGGAGGGGGATAGGTAATGCCTGCAATGGAGGTATTATATGCTAGTAGTAATCAAATATAAAAAAGTAGCAAAGGTAATGAAATAGGCGACTAAAGAGAACATAGTATAAATAGTATGTGTGTATATCTATGTTGTTAACATGTTTCCCCACTCATGTAACCTCATGCAGTACTCTTGTACCCTGCTGCCTATAAAACCCCACGGGGGACAATTCCTTATTTTTATAACATTATCCAGGGTGTGCAGCCATTTTCTTCTCAATGAGTGTTGTTCAATTTCAAGGAAGGGAAGGGAAGGGAAGGAAAGGGAAGGAAGGAAGGAAGGAAGGAAGGAAGGAAGGAAGGAAGGAAGGAAGGAAGGAAGGAAGGAAGGAAGGAAGGAAGGAAGGAAGGAAGGAAAGAAGGAAGGAAGAAAAGCATTTTAGTTCTGTATGTGTTGCTGGCGGAAAGTTACTGTCTTCCTGTCAGGTAAAATATATATAGTTTTGGCTGGGTATACACTTGAAGAGCATAGTTGTAAGGGACTGCATCAATCCAAAATATTTGACTTTCTCTTAAATTAAAGCTACTTCTTGTGAGCAGAGTCAATTCTTTACCTTGGCATAGGTTAGTAATAGTTTTGCTAAGACTGACATTTTAACTGTATTTGCTTTGCAGAAAGATGGAAAGAGATTGCTGTAAATAATTTCATAATGGAATATACTGTATACATCTGTCCAATGTATTTCTGTAATATCAAATATATTACGTAAGAAAACTAGAAAAATATGTAATCTGAAATTAATCAATAAGTAGAGTCTTGGTTGGCTGATGTGATTTCCTGTGGGCAACCTCACTCAGCTATGCTTTAATGAAAAAGATAAAAAATAACTGCGCAATATACCATCTGTGGTTAGCCCCAAGTACTGCAGTAAGTTAACAGTGGTGCCAGTACATAAAAATTATTGCTCCTTTGAGCCTAAATAGATTTTACAATTTAAAATGAAAAATAAAGGTCAAGCACCATGAGAGTGACCGGTGATCACTAACATGCGGTCCTTTTGGTCTTACAGGAAGCCTCATCTATAATTTAGAACCCCCAGTCAAGAAGACTGATGATTCTGTAGGGAGTGTATAGAAACAAGGGAGTATATCTGGATCTGGGGAAGCACTTCACTCATTTTGGCCAGATGTCAAAAACAAATATGACAGCACTCCTGATCTAATCCTTGCAGCACAGAAGGCAGAATCTCTACATCCTCATCTCCATACCCTGTCCCCCAAAAGGGATGTCTGGGGGACTGTGGGGGGAGGAAACTTATCATAAACCGGAAACCTCCTTACCCCTGAAATGTAGTAAAGCTTAGTAATTTCCCTTTGGGATTAGTAAAGTATTCTGAATTTGAATATGAAAAGGAGGTCCCCCCGCAATCTAGCCCCAGTCCCAGGTGAATGACTAACATGGTACCACTTATTACTTAATCACTCACTCATTAATAAAATAATAGCAAATGAAAACACCCACACCAGTAAAAGCCCTTAATTAGATTAAAATAAACAAATGATGTCACACAATGTAAATCCAATGTCAACCACAACAATCAATGATGTAGATACATGTCATTCATGGTGATCAATCGCTGGATGGTGGTAAACCACAGACACAACAGGCACAACAATGTTCACCCACCGACATTTCTGTCCCAATGCTAAATCTCCAACTTGCTTCTGTAGGTAAAACGGTGTCTGAGGGCCCTTTATTAATAAAGGGGGCTTCCAGATACCAAAAAGCCCCCCACCCACTGATCCCTAGAACCATCTTCCATGGGGAAGATGCCCTTGTTCTGATCAACATTGAGACAAGGTGCTTTGTCAGGCTGCCCCCATGTTGAGGGCATGTGGCCTGTTATTGTTCAGAAGGGAATCATACGCTCATCCCCTTCCTTTTCCTGACCAGCCAAGTTGCATTCTTGGTATGAAACTTTTTAGGAGGACCTGACACTTTTTTTTTGCATGGAGAACCCCTTCAAAATTTATACCAGACCAGAAAAGACTGATATGGCTATCCCAGGGAACCTCACAAATTATGTTTGCGTGAGGTACCCCCTTAAAATTAAGAGACTCAAACAGTTGAATTTTTTAGATTTTGTTTTGCATTTTTATATTGTTGTGTGAAATACAAGCTGTGCTAATACAGAAAAAATGCAATAAATAACTATAAATAAACTAATGTTTCATAAAATACAATCAACATCTAAAGTACTAACAATTTTAAAAGAATGAAATATGGTATACAAATAATGTTGTGAAAAGTTCAATGCACATATAATGCTATAAGCGGTGGTAAATATTTTTAAAATCATGGAATAAGTAATCCCCAACTCCCAGTGCAAATTATGTCTAGAAAGAGAAAAAAAATCATCCAAAAGAATTCTGAAGAGAAATTCTTACCTTTCTTAGTGTAAATCAGATTGACGCTTCTCAGCGCCTGTAAACGAAACGCAGCTAAATGCGAGTTACCGCGTTTAGAATCGTTTAGCGCTTGAAATGCCTCTAAACTCAGCGTCTGAACTAATTTTTTTGCTTTCCAAAAAAGGCCTCTAAACTCAAGTGCCTAAAAAGGACATTAAACGAACCTATGTACATGTACTGATAAGATAACATTGGATGAGTTCAGGGGCAGCTGAAAAAAGCAGCCAACTGCCTCTGAACATCCGTTTACCAGCAGCAGTGAACATGAGGCCTTACTGTACCCTTGCTCTGTTGCATCAGCCTCCTCCGGGCTTAATCCAAACCCAACCTAATTGGTAGCGCCCCTGCACTGGAGACACTTAATAGATGAGCTTTACAAAGTGGTCTCCTTAAAGATGTCTGCTGCACATCTGCATTACTGAATATTAGTTTAACCCTGTTCACACTGCAGAAGGATAATACAGCAGCAACAAAGGAAAACGTTTCACAGCAGTTACCAGTTACATTTCAGGTTATACAGTATTCATTGAAGGTAACATGTGATTATGCAATTTTTTATTATATGCTCAATAATACTGATTGTAATTTGGGAAATGCACATTTAAAAAGAAATCTTGGAAATAATAAAATATATACACCATTTTTTAGTATACATGTTTCTAGAAATATTTACCTCAATTGTTCTGTTAAAAACAGTTTTTTTTCCCAAAGTCCAATTGAAGCTTTTGGGTTATGTATGCAGATATAGTTAATGCAGAGAAAATCTATATTTTAAATGTCTGTTTCTAATTGTTTAATAGAGCCCCAGTACCACCAGAAACTTTAAGCAGTATTAAACTTAAAACCAAAAATGTATTATATTGCAATTAAATGTGATGGCTGCATCAATTTTCTTTTCTTTAGCTTTTTTCCCTCGGTTTTCACCTGATGAACACAGGAGGCACAGCAGACAGCAGCAGCACAGTCTGGGGGGAGGGTAGTGATAAATGTATTAGCATATTTAAATACACTAAACAAACTGAAGCCAAACTCCAGCTCAAGGTTAAATAAACGGATGCTTTTCGTCTACTGATCAAGATCTCCCTCTTTATGGCATAACATACACTCTAACATGAACAGGGGTGTGCATTCCCATGCACCAAAGGCCAAGGGGGAAAACATTTATTTAGGACTTTAAATAGATTATGGGATGCACATGCACATACTTCACAGCATGATGGCGTAATGATGTTGCATGCATGATATATCCATTGCGCGCGCGTTCGTGATGATGTCATTGCACTGAGTATACGGCAGCCAATTTGGCCAGCTAGTTTATTAATAAATAAACCCAACACACAGTCAGCCATACTTGCCATGTGCTCTTTTGTTTGTTTGATACACACATTTTTCTGATTTTGACACTCCTGACAAAGCTATTTTAAGCGCGGAACAAGTAGAATTTGCTTTGCTTTAGTAGCACTTTTTTCTTTTTTGGACAAGCATGTTTTCTATTCTTTTTTGGGAGAGGGGGCTTGAGATCCTAGGTGTTCCACCATATTGTTGTGGCTGTAGGAACTAGGAGGCTGTTACTTTTCTTGGCCATTATGTGTTAGGAGGTGGCATGGCTAGTGATGGCATAGACTGTGCCTCGCTATGCCTATCTATAGCTTGAGTATACAACTTGCATCTGCAGTACTAGAATAAGGTTTTCTGGGCTGGTGTTTATTGGTGGGAAGGTTGCCATTTAATTTACCACCAATATTTCTAATTGTCCTAATTTGTGTGAAACTGCAGAAGTTATTACCTTTATTTGGCCAGGATCAGCTGACATGGTACTCCAACACTGTGGGTCAAAAGAGACACATGTATTGACCTCAGAGGAGTAATACCATTTTTGTTTGAATATTCCTCTGTGTTGAGCTACTATTGAGGGGAAAAATATTTCTCCAATTTTGGTGGGAAGATCAGTGGACTTTTCTTGACTCCTCCTTATGAGAATATGTAACATCCTATTATCTACTTTAAGTCCTAATAAAGTCTTAATAAATATTAGGCTGTTTTCCTCTTGGCCTTTGGTGTGTGGGAATGTGCATCCCCATTCATGTTAGGGTGCAAACTCCAGTTTACAATGGGTTACAGCAAACAGTTTTTTTTTCCTTTTGGAATAAAGGCTTTGCATGAATAAATAATAGCTGATCATTGTAATCACCCCTGTTTTTTAGTGGTTTGTCTCATCCATGTAAACTGATACATTCTACTAGAGAGCTTGTGCTTTTGAAAAACAATAGACTTGCTGGCTTAATCACCAGATGAAAGCAGAAGTAAAAAGTCTAAAAAATGAAACTAATACAGCTATCACATCACTAGAATTGGTAAGCTGCAATATAAGAAATGTTTGCTTTTAGGGTTAATGTATATTACTTTATGCAAACAGAGAGGGTTATAACCACTGTCAGATTTGTTTTCACCATCTGTGCCCATTGCAGCAGTGGCGGAATTACCAGGGTCGCAACAGTCCCAGTTGCGACGGGGCCCGGCATTCCGCCACTGTGGGGGGGGGGCAGTGGGATTGCTCTTCACACATGGCTCTGAGCGGAGATCGTGTGTCATAGAACAGTAGCACATAGACACCGGCGGCATTAATGTTCTATTTGCCCATCCGTCCTCTCTGGCAGGGGGTGAGAGAGGACACAAAGCTGATCTCACGGCTCCCCCTTCTCCCCCCTCCCCTCTCCTGTGTGCTCTGCGGGCGGTCAAGTGTGAAGCTAAGGAGCTCACATTTCCCGCGGAGCACACAGGAGAGGGGAGGGGGGAGAAGGGGGAGCCGTGAGATCAGCTTTGTGTCCTCTCTCATCCCCTGCCAGAGAGGACACATGATCTCCGCTCAGGGCCGTGCTGTCCTGAGAAGGCAGACGGCACTGATGGAAATTAATAGCAGGCACTGATGAGCACTAACAGAAGGCACTGATGAGCACTGATGAGCACTGATAGAAGGCACTGATGAGCACTGATGAGCACTGATAGAAGGCACTGATGAGCACTAATAGAAGGCACTGATGAGCATTGATGAGCACTAATAGAAGGCACTGATGAGCACTGATGAGCAGTAATAGAAGGCACTGATGAGCACTGATGAGCACTAATAGAAGGCACTGATGAGCACTAATAGAAGGCACTGATGAGCACTGATGAGCACTGATAGAAGGCACTGATGAGCACTGATGAGCACTGATAGAAGGCACTGATGAGCACTAATAGCAGGCACTGATGAGCAGTGATAGAAGGCACTGATGGGCACTGATGAGCACTGATAGAAGGCACTGATGAGCACTAATAGAAGGCACTTATGAGCACTAATAGAAGGCACTGATGAGCACTGATAGAAGGCACGGATGAGCACTGATAGAAGGCACTGATGGGTACTGATGAGCACTGATAGAAGGCACTGATGAGCACTGATAGAAGGTACTGATGGGCACTGATGAGCACTGATAGAAGGCACTGATGAGCACTGATAGACGGCACTAATGAGCACTGATAGAAGGCACTGATGAGCACTGATAGAAGGCACTGATGGGCACTGATGAGCACTGATAGAAGGCACTGATGGGCACTGATGAGCACTGATAGAAGGCACTGATAGAAGGCACGGATGAGCACTGACAGACGGCACTGATGAGCACTAATAGAAGGCACTGATGGGCATTGATGAGCACTGATAGACGGCACTGATGAGCACTGATAGAAGGCACTGATGGGCACTGATAGAAAGCACTGATGGACACTGATAAAAGGCACTGATGGACACTGATAGGAAGCATTTATGGGCACTGATAGGAGGCACTGATGGGCACTGATAGGAGGCACTGATGAGCACTGATAGGAGGCACTGATGAGCACTGATAGTCCACATTGATGAGCACTGATAGGAGGCACTAATTTGCACTGATAGGCTGCACTGATAGGTGGCATTGATGGGCACTGATAGGTGGTACTGATGGGCACCGGGGAACACTGATAGGCAGAACTCAGGCAGTATTGATGGGCTTAGATGGGCAGAATTGAAGAGTACTGATAGGTGGCACTGATGGACGCTGTTAGGCGGCATTAATGAGCACTGATAGGTTGTGCTGATAGGCAGAATTGATGGGCACTAATAGGCGGCATTAATGAGCACTGATAGGTAACGCTTGTAAGTGGAAGTGATGGGCACTGATAGGCGGCATTGATGAGTACTGATAGGCAGCACTGAGGGGCACTGATAGATGGCACTGATGATTGGGGCACTGATTATCAGTGTAAACAATTTACTGACATTCTTGACAGTTAACGGCAGTCCTTTCCTAACACAGACACAGCGTGGGAGGAAAGGGCTGCGGATAACCAGCAAGTCTGTTTACATGTGATCAGCTGATCACATGGTAAAGGGCCGATGTGATTGCGCTGGATGCATGTCCCAGGGGTCATGCAGGAAGCACGGTTTTGGGTGGATGTCCATGGACACCCTCCCAAAATTGGAAGCCCGGGGCTCGGATGGAAGGGGGGCCCATCATGGTTTCTTGCATCGGGGCCCTGAAGGTTCTAGTTACGCCTCTGCATTGCAGAGCTTTCCCTTCACTTCCTGTCCTATAGGTAAAACAGGAAGTGAGAGGAGATCCCTTAAATAAAGGGAATTCCTTAGGGACCCCCAGGTCACCAGAACTAGTGTGCCCATTGGAAGATTTCCCTTCTGATACTTTTCTGGGGACAACTCAAAATTTGGGATTTTCTTTTACCTTTACTTTTAATAATAATGGTAATCAGGACTAATAGAGAGGATGAATCTCTCCTAACGGGGGCACAGACAGCAATAAAAATTGGCAAGCATTCTAATCCTTCTCCACTCTATCCAAAACTTTAAAAAAGTTTTTCCTTTAGTTATACTTTCACACCATAGAAACGCAGTCCGAAGCGTTCCAGGTGCTTTTCTGCATGCAGGTTTTTGACACGTCTTTGATGCATCTCAATGCATTGTTGATGTGTTTTTTGTGCAATTTTGATGCAGTCCAGTACATTTTTCCCCCTCTTTTTTCTTAACCCTAAATAAAGACATGAGTGTTCCAGTGCATTTTGGTGCGTTTAGGTGTGTTCCGATGCAGTGCGTTTTTGATGCATTCCAGTACAGTCTAGTGCAGGAAAAATGCAGCATTTTTTCCTTTTTTTCTGGAAATGGAATGCACTGGTGTGAACTATGTCATTGAAAACCATATAACCTACTTTTCATGCGTTTTTGATACAGGAAAAAAAAGGGAATAGACTGCACTGTGAACCACCAATTTCCTTCCCACGGCATTTAGCTGTAGAGAAAAAGCTGTTATTTATTTTTTATTTTTTTGCAGTAGTCGGACACTAGATAGTAACCAAAAATAGGCTGTCTTCCAGGGGCACACCTATTTACTTCAAAGTGAAAGTAATATGTGCCAGTTCCACTACATATCACTGTTGCTATCTTATCAAGGTCTCTCCCTTGTTGGATTTTGGACCTCTCTATATCCATCTGTTTATTTGATTACTCCTACTTTTGGATATCTGATGTACACGTGCCCCTGATAGAGCTACATATATAAAATGAAACATTTGTTATAAGCATTCCACACCTTTGGAAACCTTCCGGCTGCTATGAATTTGTACATGAGGCTCTCTCCCTTGAAGATAGTGAGATTCGCCCTTGTCCTTTCTTTGTTACAATTTTGAACCTTGTCTGTATCCTGAAGAAACATCGCGGCGAAACGCGTAGACGCATGACGCATAAGGGCTCAATGTACAAATTGTATTATGTGATTCATGTTTTTATCCTTTTTGTTTTTGAACACTGTCCATGAATTGATGTACTTTTTTCAATAAATATTTTGAACTATATTAGTTCAAAATATTTATTTATTATATAGTATCCCCTTTGGCTCATGTTTACAGATGTGGCAATCTGAGTGCTCCTTCTTTTTTTTCTTTTTTTTTTTTTTCCAGTAGTTGGACACTTCCCCTGTGAGTAAGAACTAGAGCTGCACAATCAGCAAACCTCACACTCCCTCTTGATTACATGGTTATACCATAGCTCCCAACTGTCCCTGATTTAGACGGACTATCTTTGATTTGGAACAAAGTCCCTCTTTCCTCCTCATTTGTCCCTCATTTTGGTCTGATCTATATAATTGTATATAAAATGCACTTTTTATCTTTCAGAAAGTGTTTTCCAGGGCTAAACCTTTCATCCAATTTCTAAATTGTTGCATTTGTAAATGTCAAAAGCCAATATAAAGGAATAGTAGTGGCAAAAAAAGCACTTGAAGGTTTAACTAATCATTTTTTTGTAGAATTCTCCTTTAAGGGGGGTCAGCAGGGGGTGTGTCCTATACCTACATACTTTTTCTATTAGGTGTCCCTCGTTCCGATTTAAATAAGGGGGGAGGTATGGTTATAGTACTCACTCAAAGGGGGCGTGTTGAACCTCTGCAGAAAGACTTCTGCTTCCACACAGAGAGAAGTGGTCCTCTCTGCAGCCAATTGTGAAGTGAAGTTTGTGTTGGCACTTAAAATGGACGTATGGCCAAAGCTTTTTTTGGTAATACTTCTCTTGTGGGTCACAGGATTGCATTTACTTTTGGTCTCCTGTGACCCAGCATCAGTTGAAAGTGGGCTATTGGAGAGCTGCTACAGGTTCTGGAAGGTTCCTGACAATACTGTCAGGATCCTCTCAAATGCCTGATTGACCGGTGTCTCTGCATCTCAGTGCATGGCTGAGAGCCACAGTCAGCCTCTTAGCCTCTGCCCCCTCTCCTCACCAATGTTTCAGTGAATGCTGGAAAGACAGAGCGTGGAGCAGTCACTGAGAGAACTGAGCAATCAGCGTTCATGCAGTCCTCGGTCTTAGAGGTGATGATGGACAACTGCAGCATCACACCGAGGTGAGTATGAATGTTTGTTTTTTTACATACCCCAAAAGTATTTTTTAACAACTTTAAGACCGCCCACCGCATATATACTGCGGCAGAGCGGCTCTATTCTATTGCGTGAAACTACGTACCTGCATGTCTTTTCATGTAATAGGTACAGGGGCCCGCAGCTCGGAAAACAAATGCGCATGCCGGAAGGGCCCCGGCCACCCGTGATCGCTCCTCACAGAGGCAAAATGTAGACAAAGCAGATTCCCTGTTCTGACAGGGAAGAAGAAAAAGATCAGCTGTTCCTAGTGATCAAGAACAGCGATCGGTCTCTACTTCCAGTCAGTCCGTCCCCCTGATAGTTAGAAAGCACCTCCCTAGAGAACATTTAACCCTTTGATCACCCCTAGTGTTAACCCCTTCCCTGCCAGTGCCATTTATACAGTGATCAGTGCATTTTTTATATCACTGATCACTGTATTGGTGTCACTGGTCACCAAAAAGTGTCAAATAGGGTCAGATTTGTCCACCGCAATGTCGCAGTCCCGCTAAAAATTGCAGATCCCCGCATTACTAGTAAAAAAAAAAAAGAGTTCCTAAATCTTTTCTCTATTTTGTAGATGCTATAACTTTTGTGCAAACCAATCAATATCCGATTATTGTGATTTTTTTTAACAAAAATATGTAGAAGAAATACATATTGACCTAAACTGATGAAAAAAAAATGTTTGTTTTTTTTTACACTTTTTTATTGGATATGTATTATAGCAAAAAGTTAAAAAATATTGTTATTTTTTTCAAAATTGTCGCTCTTTTTTTGTTAATAGCGCAAAAAATAAGAGGTGATCAAATACCACCAAAATAAATCTCTTTTTGTGAGAAAAAAAGGACGTCAATTTTATTTGGGTACAACATCGCACGTCCACACAATTGTCGGGGAAAATAACGTAGTGCCGGATCGCAAAAAATAGCCTGGTCATTAAGGGGATGCAGTAAAGCATTTCAAATGTACCTTTTCACTGCACGTTCACTGAATCTGCAATACTTTACCCAAAAGTGTCAAAAATGTTTTAATACAAAAATAAAGGAAATTCAGCTAGTATACATCATCACTGTCTGTAGTTAATATCAACATTAAGAACACTTTTAGAGTTGGCATAAGTTGACAAACCCCTAAATCTCATTCATTTTGTCCTTGAGAGCAGCAAAAATTTGACTTCAAACAAGTGACTCCAATAAACCAAATCTGGAAAATGGAAATCTGTCACCCACGGAGCAGCGAGGAATAGAGAGATTCTAATCTTCCTGTGAGGATGGGGATTAGCGGCTTTAGGTCCCAAAGTGAAGATTTTGATTTAATCGATAAACCAGCATCAGAACTTGCCCTCCAGGAATCAAAGACCTTGCTCTGGCCTACATGCTGTACATTCAAATTCAAATACAGTACGTAGCTTAAATATATAAAGCCCCGAGTCTACACACTGTATAATGTAATTTACTAATGGCTTACAGAGTTTCTGTGTTGTTGACCTTTCTAATAATAGGAATAACTACTAAAAGATTTGTCATTTAGTTGAAAGTTGTGTAACTACTTCTAAAATAAAAAGTTCTGCAAAATGGATTTCATATATATCTCTGCCATTCATACAACACAAGTACCTACAATGTAAAGGGGACGCATAGTCTTTCCAGTTAGTGCTTGTGATGATAATCGTGAAGGAGTTCAAATTCATGTAAATGTTTGTATGAAGGTGTGATGTTTCCTTTAAGCTTTGCAGTGTTACACAATAGCTGTGCTTTACTGCTCTTTTGTGTTTTTTATTTTTTTACTAAAGGCAAATAGAATGTGCACTTTGCATAGTGCAGTTGCTCCAGAGCTTAGTAAATGAGAGCTAAATGAAAAGCTTCACTTTGCAAAGAATACCCAAGCACGTGCAAGAAAAATAAAAAAAACATCATTTTTGTGTGCACATGATTGGATGATGAAAGTTAAGCCTCGTACACATGATTAGATTTTCGGACGACCGTTCGTTTTTTGTTGCATGCTAGTCTCATGTCGAAAGTGAAGAGGTTACTCACCATAGGAAAATTCTCATACGACAGAATTTAATTTCAGAAGTGACATAATGTGTTGGCTAGTTTTGTATGTATTCTTTCGTTTCTGAGCATGCACAGTCTTGCTCTTACGATTTTTTTCGGAGGAAAACCGTACTAATTAACCACTTCAGCCCCGAAAGAATTTACCCCCTTCCTGACCAGAGCTCTTTTTGCGATATGGCATTGCGTCGCTTTAACTGACAATTGCGCGGTCGTGCGACGTTGCACCCAAACAAAATTGACGTCCTTTTTTTTCCACAAATAGAGCTTTTTTTTTGGTGGTATTTGATCACCTCTGCGGTTTTAATTTTTTGTGCTATAAACAAAAAAAGAGTGACAATTTTAAAAAAAAAGCAATATTTTTTACTTTTTGCTATAATAAATATCCTCAGAAAAACAAATAAAAATAAATAAATATATATATATATATATATATATATATATATATATATATATATATACTAAGAAAGAAAACTAATTTCTTTCTTAGTTTAGGCCGATATGTATTCTTCTACATATTTTTGGTAAAAAAAACGCAATAAGCGTATATTGATTGGTTTGCACAAAATAGGGGATAGATTTAAGGCATTTTTGTTATAATTTTTTTTTTTTATATTAGTAATGGCGGCAATCTGCGATTTTTATCGTGACTGTGACATTATGGTGGACACATCAGACACTTTTGACACTATTTTGGGACCATTGTCATTTATACAGTGATCAGTGCTATAAAAATACACTGATTACTGTGTAAATGACACTGGCAGGAAAGGGGTTAAACACTAGGGGGCGATCAAGGGGTTAAGTGTGTCCTAGGGAGATGTTCTAACTGTGGGGGGGATGGGCTCACTACAACATGACAGAGATCACTGCTCCCGATGACAGGGAGCAGTAGATCCCTGTCATGTTGCTAGGCAGAACAGGGAAATGCCTTGTTTACATAGCCATCTCCCCGTTCTGCCGCTCCGTGACATGATCGCGGGAAACCGGCAGACATTGAGTCCACGGAACCCGCAGGCATGTTCACAGAGTGTGTGGTGGGTGTGCCCCACCGACAGTGCCCACGCCCACAATGCCGCGTCTTAAAGGAGACATACAGGTACACCCATTTGTGCAGCCGTGCCATTGTGCCAACGTACATCATCGTTCGCTGGTCGGCAAGCGGTTAAACAAAAATCGGACATAGGGGTTTATTTACTAAAGGCAAATCCACTTTGCACTACAAGTGCACTTGGAAGTGCAATCTCTGTAAATCCGAGAGGGGACATGCAAGAAAAATAAAAAACAGCATTTTTGCTTGCACATGATTGGATGATATAATCAGCAGAGATTCCCCTAATTTTAGATCTTCCCCTCAGATTTACAGCGACTGCACTTCCAAGTGCACTTGTAGTGCAAAGTGTATTTGCCTTTAGTAAATTAAAACCATTGTGTTCACATGCGACAAATTTTATAGTCTGCACATCCAGCTTTTGTCGTACGAAAAATCGGAGTCGGCTGTCGAAAGCACCGTACTAACGATCCAAAACTCAGCAGATCGTTCGTCAGATGAAATGTTACTTCCAATTTTTGTATCGTGCATACGGGCCTTTAGCAGAGCTTCTGCTCATTTACTAAGCTCTGGAGCAACTGCCTCTGGAGCAGTCTATTTGCCTTTAGAAAATCAACTCCTGTATGTTTTGAGAGTTTTTTTTATAAAGCAACTTTGTTACTAAAAAAAAAAATGCATCCATGCCGCAGAGCTCCATACCTTTCAACATTTTGATATGGGAATGAGGGACACCTACTACCAAACCTATGTAGGCATAGGACATGCCCCCTGCCACACCCCCTTAAAGGAGAATTAACCAAAAAAAAGGTTAATTAAATCCACAAGGGCTTTTTTTTTACCACAACTATTCCTTTATATTGGCTTCTAAAATGTACAAATGCAGCAATTTAGAAATTGGATGAAAGGCTTAGCACTGGGAAACACGTTCTGAAAGATAAAAAGTGCATTTTATATACAATTATATAGATCAGACCAAAATGAGGGGGGAAGAGGGACATTGCTCCAAATCAGGGACAGTCCCTCGAAATCAGGGACAGTTGGGAGCGTTGGAGCTCTGTTGTACTGAATAGAAACTTTGAAACTTGACATTTCCAGGAGTTTCAATTTTCTGGTCCTCTTCTGCAATCTGTGTTTCCTGCTGCCCAACCTATGTCACTAGAGGACTCGGTAGTGATATTGGAGCTGGCAGTTCAAACCACAAATAAATATTGACCTGCTTACCACCCTCTGAAAAGCAATCTGCCTTGACTTGCTTTTTAGAGGGTTCAGGCAGTGGCAGGTGGCACTACTGCTGCTTCCTGATACTTTCTTTTTTTTTCTTTGAATTGCCGAAATGACAATTTTATTGTAGAACCACACAGCAATTGCGAGCCTAGCATTTGGCTTGCGGGTGCAGGGCGGCCCCATTATTCCCAATGCTCAAATTAAAATTACTACAGTCACAAAGCATAACATAGTGGTTGCAGCATGTGTACAGACCTGTTAGGCTGTAAGAGAGTTTGAATCTCCACCTGTGATTCAAAATATGTATGGGCAGGCTGAATGTACCCAAGTTGATCAATGGATCAACTTGGGTATAACCAGCCTGCTGGATTTTTCATGCGATTATTTTTTAAAGTATAATTTTATTGGGTTTACACATAGGTTACAGAAATGAAAGCATGTAAGTAAATGTCACATATTGACCCATAGCCAGTTAAAACAGTATAGAATGTTGTACGACATTGTAAGTACAATAACATAGTATGAACAAAAGAACAAGGGAGCTACATTCAGAGATTTTGTAGGTGGTTTCCTACGTAGCGGGGGAATAAGCCTTAAGTTATGGTTAACTATATCTGTGTGAGATTCCCTTGTCATTAAAATACATTGCTAGTTTGGTATGGAAGAAAAAAAAAAAAATAAAAAAAATAAAAATAAACCATAGTACGCTATCGTCCCAGACGCTGTAGATAGTAATGCATTTACATCTACAATTAAGGCAAGGTGTGAATTATGTCAGTACAATGCAATTATATTTATATCCAAATCAGGGTGTGACTTAGGTCGTTATAATTGGAATTTAAAGTATCAGTTTTAATGAAAATCGTTGTTAAGGCATATTGTTTTGTTTTCAATTAATTCATATCTTCAATTTCTCCTTTCTCTTCTCCTTATCATCCCGTTTGCACCCTTCTCTATTCCCCTGCATTCTTTCCTAAAGTCTTTCCTTATCCTTAACCGACCTTGTTTGCTCAGTTCCACCTCTGGGCACCCCTATTGGGAGCAATCTGTGCCCATTGTGGGACATATGCGGACATATGAGACAAAAGCATGTCGGGTCTGCCTAGTTAGCTTGAAAAAAGGTGTCACTGCGAAACCTATCAGGTCTCAGAACAGCAGCGAGGGATCCTTCAGATCATTAGTGATCCCTTGGGTGGTAGAGAGGGTCCTACGAGGGAGGGGGAAGGGGGAAAGAATGATGGAAGAACAATGTAAGCCCAAAGAGAATTCCATGGGTTAAGCAGCCGATTGTGTTTGCACTTTCTCCCCAGTCCTTTGAGGGGTGGGGTCAGTGGAAGTGTGCGGGATGTGGGTCGATTTGAAATGGGTCCAGCAGGCCCATATATGTTCAAACTTGGATGGTGTGTCATTGGATTGATGGATAAGGTGTTCCATTTCAGCTATTCTGTCTACTCTCTGGATCCATTCCTGAATAGTAGGGGGGGAGGTATCTCTCCAGTGGACAGGGATGCATAAGGTAGCTGCGTTGATGAGGTGGAGAACCAAAGATTTCTTGTAGGTGTGTTGTGGAAGTGAGGTGTGATGAAGTAGGTATTGGGCTGGGGTGAAATCAGGCGAGTAAGTCGTAATCTGTGAAATTAGTCGATGTATGTCTATCCAGTAGTTTTGAATGAGGGGACAGTCCCACCATATGTGTAGAAGAGTGCCCCTGGATGCGTGACAACGCCAGCAGAGGGGGGGAAGGTTTGGGTGGAATTTGTGTATCCTATCAGGAGTTCTGTACCATTTTGTAAAGATTTTATATCTGTTTTCCTGTGTGGAGATATTGAGAGAACCCTTGTGTATGTGAGTAAGGATGTGTTGCCAGTCTTCTGCAGTGAGGTCTAGATGTAAGTCCCTTTCCCATTGTAAAATCAGGCTATCAGATTTGATTTCTTGTGATGTGAATAAGAGTTTATATATAGACGAGATAAGGTGTCTTTGGGGCTCTGGGTTATTGCAAAAGCTTTCAAAGGGTGTAAGATCTCTGTGTAAGTCTGCAATAAGTTGGATGCTATTAGCGAAGTGGCGTATCTGCAGGTATTTATAAAAGGGAATGTGGTAGTCTGGAAATGTCCGAGTCATGGTCTGGAAAGACATGAAAGTACCCTGTTGGAACAGTTGGTGTAGTTTAAGGTTGGGGCGATTCATATCCGTTGTTGGGATCTTGGTATGTATTCCTGGTATGAAGTCAGGGTTGTTTTCAAGAGGTGTCAAGGGACCCGGTGTGGGTGTCAATTGGAGTAGTTTGCAAGCTGCTTTAAAAGTGTTTAGAGTTGCATTGATGAATTGGTTATGTGTAGCCCCGTCAGGAATTTTATTTTGCTTAATCCAAGGTAAAAGATTTAAAGGTATTGCGGTAAAAGCATTTTCTACATGTATCCAGTCTTTGTTAGGCCTGTTATTGTGCCAGTCAACTATCCTAGCGAGGTGACAGACCCAATAATATTTTTGTATATCTGGTATGTGTAAGCCTCCTTGGAGTTTAGGAGACGTCAATCTGTTCCAGTTCAGTCTGGGTTGTTTGGAAGACCATACGAAATTCCTACATCTTCTCTTAAGTATGCCAAAGAAGGAAGGAGGGAGTTGTATAGGGATGGTTTGGAATAAGTAGAGCAGTCTTGGAAGTATGTTCATTTTTAGAATCGCCGTCTTTCCGAACCAGGAAAACGGTCCCGAGCTCCATTTTTGTAGATCTGCTTGGACGGTTTGTAAGATGGGTAAAAAGTTTAGTTTATATAGGTCTGTCAATTTAGAGGGTATTTTGATGCCAAGATACGTAAGCGCATGAGGTTCCCATTCAATCGGGAAGTTAAGTTTACATTGTGTGACTATGTCATCAGGTAGAGATATGTTTAGGGCTTTGGACTTAGAAAAATTTATTTGTAGGTTAGAGAGAAATTTGAAGTGAGTAAATTCTTTAAGTAGGTTAGGGATGGTAGTGAGCGGGTCAGTGAGGAACAGCAGGATATCGTCCGCATAAGCGGCTATTTTAAAGTGTTTATTGTCAATTTCCAACCCTTTGATGTTCGGGTTGTCCCTAAGTTTGCGGAGGAATGGTTCTAGAGTGATAATGAAAATTAGTGGGGATAAGGGGCATCCCTGTCTAGTACCATTGGACACGGAGAAGGCGCTCGACAGGCGACCATTCACCCTCGCCTTTGCTGTGGGGGAGGAGTACAGTGTCATGATCATTTGGAGTAAATGTGGAGCTAGTCCTATGGAGCGCAGGGTAGCTTCCATAAAGTCCCATGCCACCCTGTCGAACGCCTTCTCCGCGTCGAGGGATAAGAGGAAGCCTTTGGAGTTAGAGGTAGTGATCCAATGGTGTACATTTAGCGCTTTTGTGGTGTTGTCTCGGGCCTCGCGACCGGGGACGAAACCTACCTGTTCTGTGGATATTAGTTTGGGAAGTAGAGGTAATAGACGATTGGCAATGGCTTTGGCAAACATTTTAATATCTACGTTTAATAGTGAGATAGGGCGATAGTTGGTGACCATGGTTTCATCTTTACCTGGTTTCGGGATAAGGGAGATGTGTGCTTCTAATGTGTCTCTGGTAGCAATACTGGAAGGTGGGAAGTTGTTATATGCTTTAGCTAGAGGTGGGATTAAAATGTCAGTAAAGGCTTTGTAGTATCCTACCGTAAGTCCGTCTGGACCCGGACTTTTGCCTGGTTTCATCTGTTGTAAAGCTAGTGTAAGCTCCTTTGTCGTTAGAGGAGAGTCTAGTGCCTCTGCATCTTCTGCCGTGAGTGGGGTCGGGGCGTACTGGGCTAGGAATTGGATGATAGCTTCCTGTCTATCCTCTAGGGAATTTGGCGTATGGGGGGGTCGTAAGTTATATAATTTTGTGAAGTATTGTACAAATTGATGTGCTATGGCTTCAGAGGTAACATGACGTGTACCAGAAGGGTCTTTGATTGTGTGTATGGTATGTGCTGCTCTCTTGGCCTGCAGTGCTCTTGCGAGGAGCTTTCCTGACTTATCACCAAATTCATAAAAACATTTCTGCTGTAAAATGTATTTGCGCTTTAATCGTTTGTGTAGTTCTGCTAATAGATCATTTCTGGCTTGCGTTAGGCCAGTAAGTGCCTCAGAAGCTAAGGATTGCTTGTGTTTTTGCTCTAAATGCGCGATAAGTTTAGTCAGTTCCTCTATTTTTGCTTTTCGAAGTTTGGTGCGTTGTGCAGCTGCAGAGATGAGTATGCCTCGTACCACACATTTGTGGGCTGCCCATACCACTTCAGGTGTGGACTTTCCCTCGCCATTTTCCATGAAGTACTTGGTGAGTTGATGGGAAATCGAGTTTGTAACAGCAATGTCGGATAGGAGGGAATTGTCTAAACGCCATATCTGGGAGTGCATTCTTTTAGCTGGCAGTTGTAAAGTCAATGATATGGGACTGTGATCTGATAGGACCGAGGGTTCAATGGTGGATTTTTTGACCATTGGTAGTTCGTCTTGGGAAATGAAAAAATAGTCTAACCGTGAGTACTTAGAGTGTGGTGGGGAGTAAAAGGTAAAATCTTTTTCATTAGGGTACAGAGTACGCCAGGTATCGTGCAATAGTAAGCCTCACAGTTGCTGTTTTATGGCCCGAAGGGCTCTGTATGTGAGGGAAGAGTGACCATTGGATGTATCAAGGTTAGGGTTTAACGGGACGTTAAAGTCACCTCCAAGTATTAACAAACCTGATCGAAAGGACGTGAGTGTCTGAAGAGTGTCGCGGAAAAAGGAGACTTGTCGCGAATTTGGAGCATACAGGTTTGCTATAGTTATTGGTTGCTCATGTAGGGTGCCTTTTAAGAAAATGTATCTCCCAAGCGGGTCTCTATGAGTATCTGTAACAATAAGTGGGCAATTTTTAGATATGAGGATGCACACCCCTTTCGATTTGGCCTCATCATTAGATGCGTGATAAATTGTCGGGAAATGCCGGTCCTGTAATTTGGGAATCGTGTCTGTTCTAAAATGTGTTTCTTGGATCAGAGCAATATGGGTCCTGGACTTGTGTAGAGAGGAAAGTAAGAGGGAACGTTTTTCTGGTGTGTTCAGGCCGCGTATGTTGATGGATCGAAGATTTAGAAGAGCGGGAGATAGCTCCTTATCATCTGGTGCGTGATTAAGATCCATAGCCATCAATCACAAAAAAAAAAAAAAAGGGGGGGGGGTTTTTGATTATCCGAAGAGATTACGGAGATAATCAATACCTTGATTATCCCGCCTTCTCGAGTCTAGAAAAGGGATCGGAAAAGTACAGCGTGGGTGCAGCGCCTATCCCGTGGGAAACGGGTTATTATACTGCACCGTTGCTGTGCGGGGGTCGGTGTAGACCTTACACGAATGAGGTGGTGTGTGAGTGAGAGGGGTGTAGGCCCCGCCATCACATGACCATGAAAGCTAAATGAAGGAGGGGTACAGTAATAGTTCACTAGCTATTGACGTTGGGGTTCAACGGGATGGGCAAAAGAGGTGATGGTTGAATCACCTCAGTAACCCTGAAGAACAACCAGTATGTGCTTTGCTCAAGGTAGGGTGTCATGTTTTCTTGTTTCGTTAAGAATCACTCAGACCTCTGGAATCGCAGCATCGTCTGTGGGGATATGCAACAAAGATTCCAGGGTGTGAGATTGAGCATATGATATAATCTATATAGTATAGTAAATGAGCTTAAAACCTATTCTATGCTTAAGTCTACTAACCGTTACAGTATAAGGCTAAACATACCTTTAAAAAAACCTTAGTTGAACTTTAGAATTTAGACAAAATGCAGTCCATGCCAGTAGTGGATGCCTCAGGTGAAGTACTCTATGAGGCGTACCTGTAAAGAAAAAGGGGTTAGCGGAATCATTAGTAGTCAGCGGCTTTGATAGTAGGCATCTTCGGCTACATTGTGTGTCCTTATTTCCCAGAAGATCACAATAGCTCGAGTATCCGCTGTTATTCTGGGATCAAAGTGTGAAGTGGGATGTCCTTCAGTATTAGGGATCTGCAGTCCATCGGCTGGTCGGTCTGGAGGTATCAGGGTTCCCAGGAGATTAAGCAAGCAAGGCTGTAGGACATGGTGGTCGTTTTTTTTTTTCTTAGCCGTTAGTTTTTCAGGTCCGGTACAAACGTGTACTGCGGTGTATGCTGCATTTGAGCCGTATATCGGATGAACTCATCCCGAACTACTTAGAAGGTGGTGGCTCACAGGGGGAAACATGACTTCAGTGCATAGTGGGAATCCGGAACTTGAAGATCTGTTACCTTTGTTGAGACAGGGACTGTGAGGTGCGCTGACCAGGGAGCACTTGTTCTTTCCGCTGCCAACAGGAAGGCAGGTGGTCATTTCCGGAATCAGCGCTAAAGGCATTATGGGGGTTGTAGGCAGCTGCTCATACCTCAATCCTTCTAGGCATGGGGTAGGCCGCTAAGGGGGAGCAAACAGTCCCATTGGCGGATTCCATACAAGGCCTAACGGTCTGCGCTTACGCAGTAAATCTCGCCCTGTGATGACCGTTTTAGGAAAGTTGTCAGCAGTTGAGTACAAGCACTCACTATTCTGTTTTAATAAAGATAAAGATAACTGTTCGCCTAACATGGCATAACTACGTGGCTGGGCATCTGTGACATTAGGTGCTTCTCTGATCTGTTAACGGTCCCGTCTGGCCCTTCTCGAGGTGGGCGAGGTTGCTGCACTGAATTCCCGACGATGATAGCGGGAGGTGCCATGGTACGTCGGGGCAGAAGGCGACCGTCTCCTCCTGTGTCCTGCATTCAGGGTCTCCATAGGTTCTTCAGGCTGGCGTTCTCTACGGACAGCCGAGCGGCGAAAATCCGCATACCACTCCGGTACCTCCACAACGGGGATTTTCAAGGTTTCACAGAACTGGGGAAGATCCTCAGGTACTCTGAGGAACGCCGAGCGCCCTTGCGAGGATGCCGCGAGGCAGAAGGGGAATTTCCACTTGTACGGTATGCCTCTGGTACGTAAAGTGTCTAGGAGCGGCTTCAGGTCTCTGCGATGCTGTAGGGTTATGCCAGAAAGATCCTGAAAGATTTGTATCATCTTTCCTTCATGGACGATTTGCGGGATGCTCCTGGCCTGGCGTAAGATGTCTTCCTTAACCTTGTAGTTCACCAGACAGCAAATCACGTCCCTGGGGGGTTCAGTGGCTTTTCCTTTGGGTCTCAGTGCACGGTGGATCCGTTCAAATTCAACCAGTGTCTGCTGCGGCCTATGCATTATGCCATTGAACAGGCTAGTTACTGAGGGCAAGAGTTGATCCCCCTCAATCGTCTCAGGGAGCCCCCGTATCCTTAGGTTCCGTCTTCTGCCCCGGTTATCGAGGTCTTCGAGATGCCTCTGCATATCCCTCATTTGGAGGGTATGTGTGTCTACTTGTCTGGTGGTTTTGCGGATTTGAAGGTCTTGCTGCTCTGCCGTTCGTTCTGTCAGCGCTACCCTGTCCGTCAAGGCACGGATGTCTAAACGGAGTTCAGATACGGCTGCTGCGAGGGCGTCTTTTATGTCCGTGGCGATCATCCGTAAGTCGCTTATGTTTAAATGATGCTGGGGGAGCTCTTCTGTGGCGTTCTCCCCTATTTGGCTGTTAGGTAGAGCTACTGGTGGAGTGCCCTGTGAGGAAGATGCGGCCTGGGCGCTTCTGTGGCGAGAAGACGCCATGTTTCCTCTGTTCGATCGGAACATGTCAGGGATATTGTGCCCGGGGTTGTCAGGCTGTTCCCTCGGCGATCTGGAACGGGATGTGGATGTGTTCCTGGATGCGGTTCCCATTTTTTAAGAAGGTTGTAGCTCAGTTTAACCTCCGTTATACTGGTCGTAGGTCGTGCGATGGCGGGGGCTGAGGAGTTAAGCTGCCATCTTCATAAAGGGTCAGGCCACACTGAAAGATGAAGGTTAATGAAAGTGGCTCACCAAGTTTAGTGGAAGAAAGGTCCACTTGGTATTAGGAAGGGTGGAAGAAAAAGCAAGTAAGGTGTCCCTGAGTTAGGAAGATGGCCACCGTCTGCTATAGGTAGGCCAGAGCCTCAGCCTTTCCTAGGTGGTGGTCTGAAGAAAAGGTGGCAGGCTGTGGGTGTCTGAGATCAGCTTTTCCTAATCTTTTCCGGCCTTCAGGGTCTCTACAGCCTGCATCTATCATCCGGATGTGTCTGAAATAAGAAGGGCCGGGTTGGTTATCGCTCGTACCGCCGATTGCGGAACTCAAGCCCGGGGACGCTGGAGGCTTCACAGGCCTCAAGATGGCGGCGGGCCGCGAGTGGTCTGAGGTATTTTTCACTATATTTGCCGGCTTGTACTGTGTCTGTACCCCTACCGATCCTCCCCCAGGAGAATATTAGTAGCTTTTGGCGATTCGTTGTCTCTACATTCGGCCGATCACGGCACTCGAGCCTGGGGACGGTGAAGGCCTGTGGGCCGCAAGATGGCGGCGAGTCTCTGTTGTGAGGAGCCGGCCGCGTCCTAATAGCAATTCAATCGGCCAGCGAGACTCAGTAATTTACCCAGGGGCAGATGTATCAGGTGTCCAGTGACTTATGTGGGAAGTTAGGAGGCTCACCCAGGTATGGGAATCGAAGGATGGTGTTGGATTGGGCCGGGTTGGTTATCGCTCGTACCGCCGATTGCGGTACTCGAGCCCGGGGATGCTGGAGGCTTCACAGGCCTCAAGATGGCGGCGGGCCGCGAGCGCTCCGAGCTAATCCTTCCTTGTTTGCTAGCATCCACAGTGACCGCTCACCATCCGACCTTCCCCTGTAACAGCCGCAGCAGATGGGGGCAATTCAGCTGTCCTGTGTTCGGCCAATTGCAGTGTTTAAGCCCGGGGATGATGCGGGTCCGTAGGCCGCAAGATGGCGGCGAGTCTTTGGAGATGAGGAGCCTGCAGCAGCCTAAGATACACTCGATCGGCCAGGTAACCTCTGAAATTTCCCCAGGGATCGGAGTAGCAGGTGCTCAGCAACTGATGGGTGAGTTTTGGAGGCTCACCAAATGTTATAATTCGCAGGATGGTGGTGGATTGCAATAGTCTCCGCGGAGCTATCAGTTAACACGTCCTGTCACTCATTCATGCGATTATTGCTAGTGGCTGCTCCCCCCTCTTCCCTCAGTAGTGAGAATACAACAGCTCCACAGGAAGGATTCCCCTATTATTAACTAACTAACTATGAATGGGGGAGGGAATCCTGTGACTGATCAGACTCTTTCCCATTAATAGATCCTGTTACAAGCAGAGTAATCAATGAAAGAAGTTTTCTCAAAGGAGGAGAAGAAAAGAGGAGGCGTCTCCCCATCAGACCTATACTGCTGTTTTGCCTGAAGATCAGAAACTATTAACCGTTATAGTACCTGAAATTCAGAGACAGGAAGAGGACAGGCATCCTTACAGTGAAGATGTTTTCAGGATCCAGCTACCTGCACAACATCTGACATACTTCATTACAGGTAAGCGATGTGAGTAAAGCAGTAGGGATTTTTTTTTTATTTTTTTAGCTAAGTTTCAGATTTAAGCCCTGAGAAATTAGGTCCATAGCTCCCAAAATGTATTGGCTTGTGGTCTTAGGTTGAAATAAATAATATTGGACCCCTAAACTTTTGGTGTGGTGCTCATATTTTTCCTACACCTTCCAGATTTCAGCAGAGGTACATTTGGGGCCCTTTCCTGAGACCATTTTTATACCAGTGTCTCCCACCTACAATTTTCTAAATCTTCACTCATGACCAAGAGCATATTGCTTGCAAACAGAATGTCAAGTTGAATAAAAGATAAGAGGATGGAAGTCATTTTGTATGAATTAGAATTTTAACTGCATGCACTGCTCCTTGTGAGAGACTTCAGGGACATCCAAATGTGTGTTATAAATCAAGCATAGCATCCTTGTACTTTAAAGAGCAGCAGTATAGAAAGGGGATATATTGTGCCAGCTCCTCCAAGTTCAAAATAAAGAAAATATTTCATATATTTTCATAAATTATATTTCATAAATATAATTCATAAATTAAGATTGAAATTTACTATTGGCTAGTCTAGTAGTTCTGCCATAGTACGTCCAAGCATTTTATTTAATTATTAAGCTAATTTCAATCTCTTCCAGCTTCCAAAAATATTATTCATAAAAATATTTTTCCACATATACGCTGGGTTTTTAAAGCAGAACTAAACACAAAACTTTTTTTTTTTGATTTTGGTAAGGTTAGGGTAAGGGAGGGTTATAACATGATTGGTTATGGAGATCACATGATAACAATTACATAGTTACATAGTTAGTTCAACCACTAAAAAAAAAAAAACATACAATCCCATATACACAATCCTATACCCACAGTTGATCCAGAGGAAAGCCAAAAACCCAGCAAAGCATTATCCAATTTGCTCCAGCAGGAGAAAAAAAATCCTTCCTGATCCCCCAAGAGGCAATCAGATACTCCCTGGATCAACTTTATCTATAAATGTAATCCAGTTATATTATGTACATCATGAATGGCTCTCCATTCGTGAACAGCTTGCTTACTGTTGTAATCTGTGTTTGGCCCAAAGCAATCGCATGGTACTTGGCTACCTGTACAATGTTATTAGCTTAGCCAATCACAGATCTCAACCATAAGCAAGCTGTTCATGAGTGGTTAACCCATTCATGACAGCTAAAACTATTGATTGATTGATTGTTAAAGCGGAGTTCCACCTAAAAGTTGAACTTCCGCTTATTTGTCTCCTCCTCCCCTCTGGTGCCACATTTGGCACCTTTCAGGAGGGACAGGGGAACGGGGACCTGTTTTGACAGGCCCCCTTCCCACTTCCTGCTTCCGGAGACAGTGCCGTGGCGAAGCTCAGACCCCCTCCTCCTTCCTCTGCCGCGGGCTAATTACAAAGCGCAGCGCGCTTTGAAAGGCTTCACTGCTGGGTTACCGGCAATGATGGCGGCTACACCAGACAGCCGATCCGTAGATCGGCTGGGGTACCGACATCGCTGGCTCCCTGGACAGGTAATTGTCCATATGTTAGAAGTCAGTAGCTGCAGTATTTGCAGCTGCTGACTTTAAATTTTTCGTAGGGTGGGCGGATCTCCGCTTTAAGTAATAAAAGTCTAAAAAAGAAAATCCCTGATCACGCTCCCCCCCAGAATAGTACAGTGTCACTAGGTAACAGTAGAGAAAGTAAGGAAGTGGGCATCTAAGTGGGGATCCCCTGATGATATAGCACACACATAAATCTGTTAAAACAAACTTTTATTGAAATATACATAGAACATACATACTCAAATACATAAAGGGGGCTAAAAAGAGTCCCCAATATCTATAAAATTAGTACATGTGTAACAAAACATCAAATAGTATAATATAAGAACTTGTCACAGCATAATGTCAAATGGGTGTTGTATGGGGCTTGCCAACATAGTTCCCGGCGCAATGGCCGCTTCCTCAAGGCTTCATTCCATAGGGTATAACTCCAAACCTATGCTCAAAATTGTCTGGCACGTCCGAGCTAAGGGGAGACCAAAGAAAAGAACGTCCAGTCAGCCACCAACATACAGGGAAGGAAACCCAGCTATATCAGAGGATACATGGTATTTACCCTCAAACCTGGATACGATGAGCCACTCAAAATTCAATCAGCGGTTATGTAATCCCTGCAACCAGTGCATATCATCCAATGGCACAGTGAATCAAAGAATCCTTATTCAATATTGAGATATATATCACACGCCAATGACACGAATAAAGGGTAAAGATGTCTCACATCTCTGCAAAGTACACGGAAATACCTTCCATATGTGAAGGGGACAGAAACGATAAAATCTGGGTCTCCGGAGGAAACCGCAGTTTAGCCAGCTCATTCATACATAAATACTCATACTCATGATATGTTTTATAACAGAAAGTTAAAAAAAATATATTTTTTCAAAATGTTCAGTTTTTTCTATATGATAAAAAATAAAAAATAAAATACCAACAAAAGCTCTATTAGTGTGAAAAAAAATAATAAAAAATGTATTTGGGTATAGTGTTGCATGACTGGCACAATTGCCAGGTAAAGTAGCACAGTGCTGAATATGCCCCGGTCATAAAGGGGGTAAGATCTTCTGAGCTCAAGTGGTTAAATGGACCACATCTTACGTGAATCAAAAACACAAATGTCAGCATTTACAAATAGCAATACTATTCTGAGAAAAACGTGCATCTTTTTTACCTACAACTAGGCAAACTCGATCATATGGTTTCCCAGTAAGCAGTGGGACCAGTAGTAGTGATCTAAAGCAGAGCATTGTCCTCCAGGGAGACGGGATTTGGTAAAATCTTACTACTTTCCTCCCTTTATGTTGAAGAACATGCAAAATGACCAAATGTAGCAAACACTGATATGCAACTGCTAACATGCAACATAGTTTCTCAACTAGCGGTATGAGCTAAAGTAGTTGTGAAGGCTGAAGGTTTTTTACCTTCATGTATTCTATGCGTGAAGGTAAAAACCTTCAGTATCAGCCCCCCCCTCCAGACCCCCCTGCATACTTACCTGAGCCTGAACTCAATCCAGCGATGTGCAAGCAGCAGCTGCTGTCCCGGCTCTCTGCCTCCATTTTGGCTCAGGTAAAGCCATAGGCTCCCACTGCTGTCAATCACAGCCAGTAAGGAGGGAGTGGGGGCGGGGCCTAGCACCGTTCTGTGTGTCTTATTAAAACACATAGCGGCTTGATATGGGAGCACTCAGCAGGGGGGGGGGGGGACCCTGAGCGCCAACAGGGGACCCGAGAAGAGGAGGATCAGGGCTGCTCTGTGCAAAACCATTGCACAGAGCCGGTAAATATAATGTTTGTTATTTCTTTATTTATTTTTTAAATTTAAACCTTTATCATTCCTTTAAACCATAATTTATAGCACATCTAGCTTTTAACCCTCCCTGCACTCTCTCCCACTGACAGACACTTATTTTCAAAACAAACTCACTTTATACATAGTTTACCACTTGCCTACTCCGTGCTTTTACCCCCTTTCTGCCCAAACCAGGTTTCAGTCCTGTCAAACTTTGAATGACAATTGGGCAGTCATGCAACACTGTACCCAAATGACTTTTTATAATTTTTTTCACACAAATAGAGATTTCTTTTGGTGGTATTTTATCACCACTGGGTTTTTATTTTTTGCTAAATAATTAAAAAAAGACAGACAATTTGGGAAAAAGTAAAACGTTTCTCATAGTTTTTTTTATAAAATTATCCAAACAGGTAATATTTCTCCTTCACCAATGTGCGCTGATGAGGTGGCACTGATGAGGCTGCACTGAAGGGCACTGATAAGTTGCACTGATGGGCACTGATGAGGAGGCAATTATGAGGCAGCACTGATAGGTGGCACTGATATGTGGCACTGATGGGTACTAATAGGCAGCACTGGTGGGCACTGATAGACAGCACTGGTGGGCACTGTTGGGACTGCATTGATCATCAGGACACTGAAAATCAGTTCCCTGATTATCAGTGTAGATGTCCCTTTCACACAAGCTGGTTATTGTCTCTCCTCTTCTCATCAGGTGACACTGATGAGGAGGCACTGATGGGCACTGATTGGCAGCACTGGTGGGCACTGATTGGCGGCACTGGTAGACACTGACAGGCAGCACTGGTGGGCACTGTTGGGACGGCGCGGATCATCAGAACACTGATAATCAGTGCCCTGATGTTCAGTGTAGATGTCCCTTTCACACAAGCTGGTAATCGGCTCTCCTCTCCTCACACTGTCAGCGTGAGGAAAGAAATGCAGATAACAGGCTTGTGTTTACATCATGATCAGATGTGATTGTACATAGTTGATTATGTTGTAAAGAGCCACTGGCCACCCTGATCTGTGATCAGCTGTGTCCTGAGGACACAGTGATCACAGAGCCCGCCGTCCTCACACCGTAGCGGGCGTATCATGGGAGGACAACATATGACGCCCTCCCAGAACTTGCCTGTAAATAAAACATGTTTTCTATTTATATATTTTTTAAATTTGTGCCTTTATTATCCCCTTAAATCATAATTTATAGCACACCTAGCTTTCAAACCTTCCCTGCACTCTCTCCCACCAATGAATAAAATCTGTTTATACATATCTTAAGTGCCACAGTTTTCTGACATCCCAGAGTCCTTTCTCTTCTGCTTAATGTTGGTGATGGGCAGTCCTTCAGACTACAGAGCAGTGTTTCTCAACCTTTTTTTCAGTCAAGGCACCCTTTAAAATTATGGACAATCTCGAGGCACCCCATTCTAAAATGTAAAAACTATTCTAATTCTTTTACATAATGCAGCAACACACGTACGACACACAACATTACAGGTGATTTATTTTTCCAAAACAAATACACTTTTACAAACTTGTACTGACTAGTATTACAATGTTTCTCTTTTCCCTCAGTTTTTCTCCATCACTTAGCTAATGAGAACCCAAAGCTGATGGAGAGAGGCAAGGGAGGGTCAAACAATTGACCCTCCCTCCCAATGATGCCATTGGTCATTAGAAGGTTGGCAGCTAGAAGTTTGTAATGATGTACAATGAAAACCTGTGGCTTTGTGTAACTAAAGGGCAGGTTTCATCCACCCACTGGCTTGTATACAGTTTTGGGGCAATTTTAGGCCCTTTGCCAAGGCACCCCTGAAGAAACCTCGAGGCACCCTGGTTGAAAAGGCTAATGTAGAGATCACAATTTACAGTATTGTATGTGAAATAAGAAAAGGTGTATTCAAGGGCCCAAAGATACACCACTCAGCGCCATGGACCCAAGCAGTTCCGAAACAGTGATAAAGCAAAAAAATATATAAATTAATATATAAAAGTAACACCAATTTGCTGTCACAAAAAAGTTAGACTAGAACAGCAGCCGTTTAAAAATGCAGAAACATCATCATAAATAGTGGCATACCATAATCAGCAAAATAAGACTATAATAACACACTAAAAACAGCGCTAATGTTGAGCTAGAACGGGTATATGTGGCCAACTTCACAAACAAAAGTCCTTTGAGACAGAAGGGCAGTAAGCGCAGTAGTTCAGAAAGTGTTCATAGGTGATCAGAGTAAAGAAATTCAGTTTGCACCTTCCACCGATCCATCCACTTCCACCCTGTGAGAACACACTCCCCTCAGGGGGTTAAACTCACCAGAGCCTGATAACCACAAGCATCCAAGAAAAGAGAGATCCAAACTACAGGCCACTGTCAGCAACCCTCCGGAGGGATCCAAGACGATCGGGGCTCATAAATCACCAAACAACAAAAGAAAGGCGCACATAGCGTAATCCTGTTTATTATTTAAAACCCTTCACATCACACAAAGACCCCCCTTCAAACATTATACGTACATTTTGTTGCAATCAAAAGAGCACATCAGAAGGAAGCATCAGACACAGCACTTCACCATAGTAAACTTCAGCCGGTTCAGCTTCCCAAGTAGCGAACTCTAACTTCCTGGTTGTGATACAGGCTGTGGTGGAGCGCAAGCGTCACTTCCGGCGTCGTGTAGGCCACGCCCTGACGCGTTTCGTCATATCCTGACTTCAACAGAGGGCGTGCCTACAGGACTAACAGACAGGTCTATATTGCCCAGCCCCGTCCACCCTAACCAATCAGATAAGCGTTCGGCATGACGACAGGTGCAAGTCATCGGCCGGAATACACACTGACGGCTTCTCCACGGGAGAGGGGGGGAGACAAATAGTCACTTTGCACATTGGTTCGCGTAAGCGAGCATATACACTCCCAGGCTGAACAACGCCAGCCAGTGAGAGTAAAAGACATGTAAAAAATGACATTACACAGTATACTTTTAAAATAGGGGCTCACAGTATATCAACACATGCAATAAACACATAAGCTAAATATATCTCTATTAGAGATTGCTGCATATGCATATACATACTACAGCAATCCCCAAAGCAGATCGCTACATGCCAATACAGCATATCAGGTGATCACGAAAGAATAATCACTGCATGTTAACGCAGCGTATCCGGCGTATATACAAAATAGTATATAGCAAATCATTGATTCCATATAATTCAATCGTTAATACCTCATTAAGTCCAGTCAGTGAATATTCAATCAAAGATACATAATAAAAAAAAAGATACATAATAAAAAATTCACATTATATCTCTAAATACAGTCAATTAAAACGAGACCAGTAATGGGCAGTGGATTTCTAAAAAAGAACCCCATTCAGGTAAGTTAAAACCAAAATATGTTTAAAACAACATACATTACTACATGAAAAATACTATAAAAATACTATAAAACATAGGATTATACGTATAAGATATGCGCAAAACCTCAACTGTATCCGGCATAAGGTGTATAAGCAGATTAAGCATTAAAAGGAAACTAATCATCTATACCCCATAGTTCACAATTAAAAATCGCTAATGAAGCAGTTAATGTCCAACTCCACATTCAACCCTCTTGGCGATAATGTGTCCGCCAAGAAGATCCACTGGGTCTAAGAGAGAGACCCAGTGGATCTTCTTGGCGGACACATTATCGCCAAGAGGGTTGAATGTGGAGTTGGACATTAACTGCTTCATTAGCGATTTTTAATTGTGAACTATGGGGTATAGAAGATTAGTTTCCTTTTAATGCTTAATCTGCTTATACACCTTATGCCGGATACAGTTGAGGTTTTGCGCATATCTTATACGTATAATCCTATGCTTTATAGTATTTTTATAGTATTTTTCATGTAGTAATGTATGTCGTTTTAAACATATTTTGGTTTTAACTTACCTGAATGGGATTCTTTTTTAGAAATCCACTGCCCATTACTGGTCTCGTTTTAATTGACTGTATTTAGAGATATAATGTGATTTTTTTATTATGTATCTTTTTTTTTTATTATGTATCTTTGATTGAATATTCACTGACTGGACTTAATGAGGTATTAACGATTGAATTATATGGAATCAATGATTTGCTATATACTATTTTGTATATACGCCGGATACGCTGCGTTAACATGCAGTGATTATTCTTTAGTGATCACCTGATATGCTGTATTGGCATGTAGCGATCTGCTTTGGGGATTGCTGTAGTATGTATATGCATATGCAGCAATCTCTAATAGAGATATATTCAGCTTATGTGTTTATTGCATGTGTTGATATACTGTGAGCCCCTATTTTAAAAGTATACTGTGTAATGTCATTTTTTACATGTCTTTTACTCTCACTGGCTGGCGTTGTTCAGCCTGGGAGTGTATATGCTCGCTTATGCGAACCAATGTGCAAAGTGACTATTTGCCCCCCCCCCTCTCCCGTGGAGAAGCCGTCAGTGTGTATTCCGGCCGATGACTTGCACCTGTCGTCACGCCGAACGCTTATCTGATTGGTTAGGGTGGTCGGAGCTGGGCAATATAGACCTGTCTGTTAGTCCTGTAGGCACGCCCTCTGTTGAAGTCAGGATATGACGAAACACGTCAGGGCGTGGCCTACACGACGCCGGAAGTGACGCTTGCGCTCCACCACAGCCTGTATCACAACCAGGAAGTTAGAGTTCGCTACTTGGGAAGCTGAACGGGCTGAAGTTTACTATGGTGAAGTGCTGTGTCTGATGCTTCCTTCCGATGTGCTCTTTTGATTGCAACAAAATGTACGTATAATGTTTGAAGGGGGGTCTTTGTGTGATATGAAGGGTTTTAAATAATAAACAGGATTACGCTATGTGTGCCTTTCTTTTGTTGTTTGGTGATTTATGAGCCCCGATCGTCTTGGATCCCTCCGGAGGGTTGCTGACAGTGTCCTGTAGTTTGGATCTCTCTTTTCTTGGATGCTTGTGGTTATCAGGCTCTGGTGAGTTTAACCCCCTGAGGGGAGTGTGTTCTCACAGGGTGGAAGTGGATGGATCGGTGGAAGGTGCACACTGAATTTCTTTACTCTGATCACCTATGAACACTTTCTGAACTACTGCGCTTACTGCCCTTCTCTCTCAAAGGACTTTTGTTTGTGAAGTTGGCCACATATACCCGTTCTAGCTCAACATTAGCGCTGTTTTTAGTGTATTATTATAGTCTTATTTTGCTGATTATGGTATGCCACTATTTATGATAGTATTGTATGTGAGCCCACAAAAGGACCGGAGGTTGACAGAGAAGTGGATGTTCTGCAGAGGCCAGGGCCAAATAGAAAATGAGCATTGCAGTGAAAGCCTAATTTTTAATTTCTATTATTTCTGGGCAATGTATATTTTAAAAAGTTTTGAATCTGAAGTTCTAATTTTAAGTGCTGTTAAATCTGCAATTTTACATAAATTACTAATTAATCTAAAGATTTTTAGTTAGTTAGAAATAATATTAGTTGGACTATATACATGGAAATAAAGATTACATAAAGTAAACATAATAAACATTAACAAGTTGCGAGATAGATGAGGCAAGTGGGTCCACACCAGAAGGTGCTTGGCAAACACTGTTTTAATTTAAAGTGTATGCAATTCAATAAGGTTAGGAAGCAATGAGGTAGGGAACAAATGAAGCAGAACATTCAGAGAACACTTCAATTTTTAGGACTGCAGCTGTCACAAATTCTACATCAGGAGAATACCACCATTATAATACTGTTGTCAACAACTGTAACAGTGTCATCTTCAGACAAAAGGAAAGTACTGCAATTTGTACCTGTTAGAAAAATGTTAAATATATTAATAACTATGGGGGACATTTATCAAGCAAATTAACAAACAAATGTCAAACAGGTAGCCTCTCATTGGGTAAATTGTATGCAAAAGTCTAATTTTATTATGTACTTGCAACTCCTGTGCCTGAAATCCTGTAACACATTTGCAGTATTTTGCAGAGCTTTGAAGACAAACTACTACCTAAACTGACTGTCATTTGTTTGTATTGCTAACTATGCACCGAAATTTTTACAATAGAAGGTTTAAACTGTGCATTGTGATGGTATTAGTAGATTGCCAGGTGTTAAAAATGCTCTACAAAATGATTGCCAAAATGTTTTTTTGTATTCCCTAAAATGCTCATCAAAAGTTAGTAGGAGGTGGCGTAGCTCCTTGCGGCATTTTCCAGTGAGTCCAGGGTGACTCAATGACATGCCCACAGGATGAATCCTTGAAATCTTGGGTTCACATGAAGTGGATTGAATGGCTACCAGCGCTTGACCACAGAGGAGGGCATCGCTGAAGTGTGGAGAAGGTGCACTTAGAAAATGTTTAAACATTTTTTTTTTAAACAGGTGGGGTGGATGGTTTTAAAAAAAGGGCTTTACAAGCTTTAAGCGTTGATAAAGGTTGTTAGCTGTTTTGTTTTTTTCTACTTCAGACTTGTGAATAAAATTGTTACATCTTGGGACTCCCTTGTTCAAGCCACCCCGATAAAAAAAAATTATACTGAAAGTATTTATATTCATGTGATATGGCTCAAGAGATGTAGTTTTTAGGTTACAGAGCAAACTTTCCACCTCTAAAGGCCACTACGATATTGTCTGTATTAAGAACACAATGCCCTGCAGAACATACAAGGAGACAACATGTCAATTATAGTATAAAAGCCATCAGAGCCAAGAGGAAAATATCCTCTGCAGCAGGAGATGAAAGGACAAAGTTTCAATTGAGTAGCTCTGCTAAAAACAACCTCTTTACTCCAAGAAGCACACAGTGACACACACCTACTCTGACAATTCAGTGCTGTGATAGATATACAGATTCTATGCTGTATTGGTAGTGATGGCAGAATAGCTCCCCATTTGTGCTGTGCATTAGTGGTGATGGACCATTTGTGTTTATTGTCTGAGAGATGTTCCTTGGATAATGTGTCTGTAGACTGGACCTTAATGAGCATTTTACTGCACTGCTCTGAGTACTCCAGACGTAATGAGGTAGCATTCTAATAAAAATCCCATTACCTCAAGCACTGCAATACTGTGCACACTGACCTGTTTTAACCCTTCATGTGCCTCGTAAGAGGGCATTTGTTTTGTAGAGATTAGAGAAACAGAATGTTACACATGGTTGCAAATAATCAAAATTCCACCCAAAATCTTCAGCTGCAAGAACAAATTGAATCTTTCCCAATGTGGCATTATTTTTTAAGTGTTATGCATTTGATGTCATGTCCTAATTGAATGTCTTATATTATTATTATTATACAGGATTTATATACAGTTTACGCAGCATTAATTATTTTCATAGAAATACTTTAATGATGCAAGAACTTCAGACACAGAACCTTTACTCTTGATGAATGTACCTAATTGTAGATCAGTGTACATTGATGTGCCTACTTGTTATAATATTTGGCAATGTCCATTTGCAGTTTCTAGAATCATTTCTATATTGAACAAGCAATCAAAATTAAATTAATTAGTCCTAAATTCCTAACAAACAAGCAACAAAAAGGGAACACAGACCTTATGTGCTATCTCAAAATGTAAAAATATAATAAAGAGTCGATTTTATCATCAAACTTGAGATTTTGTCTCGATTCACACCAATGCGATGCGGGAAACTCACAATATTCGCTGCGTTTCCCCGTATCGCACTCTAAGCAATTGCAGGGCATCCATGCGACCTGTTAGGGGTGTGAATGTTATCTTAGGCCTCATGTACACTGCTGCTGCTAAACGGACGTTCAGAGGCAGTTGGATGCTTTTTTCAGCTGCCCCTGAACTCATCCAATGTTATCTTATGTGTACATGTACACAGGTTTGTTTAATGTCATTTTTAGGCAGTTGCGTTTACAGGATTTTCTTTGAAGGCATAAAAATGAGTTCAGATGCTGAAGTTTTCGACGTTTCAGACGCCAAATGTGGTACCGGTGTTTAATCGAGTTTTTGTTTAGAAGCGTTTTATAAGGTGCCCTATTTTTTTACATTAACTAATATTTAAATATTTAATTTCATTTTTAGTGGTTTTTCATCATTTTCTATAATTTTTAAGTTTTATTAAAAATTATAGAAAATGATGAAAAACCACTAAAAATGAAATTAAATATTTAAAAAACTTATAATTGTTTGCAATGCTTCATAGACCATTTATATACCCCTAATGATCCAATCCAATACACCACTAGCATTGCTGTTAGCCAAAGTAGAATTGGAATTTTACTTGTTTTGTACTTTTAGGGTCCCTTTTTTATTTTGCCTGTGTATAGTTAATTTTGCATGTTTATCTATTTTCTTTGTACTTTCTTCTTCCATGTTTAATTCAAATTGCTGCTGTTTTAAAACACAGTTGTCCTTTCCCTGCTGGCACTAAAGTTAGCTGGCATGGGATTAATGACCTTTTCATATCTTTCCCCGCAATTAGTACTGTCTCCCCCAGGTTCACATGCTTAGTGCCATTGCTTTGCAATAATACATATTTCAGTTCCCCTCCACAGCTATCCATAGCCAGCACCTGCACCCCATGTCACTGACTTGAAAAGCCAGTAGTCCCTTTGAAATGCATTGCCATAACAAATCCCCTTCTACCGATAGGTGTTACACATATGGAGCTTTGAGGACACCACAACCTGCTGCCATCTGGTGGGCCCACTGTCCCATCTCAGAGGATGCACTGTGGAGTTATCCTTTTGCTTATAGTTCCTGCCAATGACCACAGGGTCTGCCAGTTCCTGTCCTCATCTCGTGGGCCACAGATAAAAGAAATGTATCTCTTTCATGTTTACCATTATTTTCCCTTGTTGGTGTCCATTTGATTTGCTGGGTTGTTGGATTCCTATGTTTATTACCAGTTTTGGGTGGTTAACCTGGAAACCATTACCCCATGAACTGTTAACCTGATGAAAGTTTGTTTATATGCCCTGTTTCCTCATACCATTCCTTCCATTGTGAGTGCAAAATTGACTTTTTATTATAATATTTTTACTTTTTTTTTTTTTTTTTTGAAAAAGCACAAGATTTTTGTAGTTCTTCTTCCTGTATGTATATTTCACCTGTGTTCTTTTCTTCCACACCTCTGGAGCAGTAAGACTTGGGTTAAAATGTTTTGGATTTTATAGACTATTTATTGCCCCACTGGACTTTACAGTACAGTGTGCACACACGTCACTTTCTTCCTGAGTTTTGAGTCTGTAATCATTGTTCACCAATACACTTTCTGTTAATATTAAATCCATACTCTAATATTTGTTGAAGGATTTCTTTCAGTTAAACTCTACACAAATAGCTTAATACACAGATCAAATGCATATAAGAGAGCTGCCAAATAATTTGTATTTTGCCCTAAAACACAATCCTGTCTGGCAGTGGAGGAGACTTGATTTTTCTCTTCTGCGGTTTAGTAATATTTACAGGTCTGTGGGCAGGGCTAGCCATGATGCTGTAACATTCAAAAACCATACACATTAAAAGTGTCAAACAAAGTTCAATATAGCAATAAATCATAAGCCCATTTTCGATTAAATAATAGTAATCGATGAATCCACTTTGAAATAGTAATAAAAAAATAAATAAAAAATAATAGTAATCGATGAATCCATAATCGATGAATCCACGTGTGCACAAAATGTTTTGCTCCTTCACCGACCACCTACTAATGTGACATCATCACCATCAGAAGCGCATTTACCAGAGCATAAGACCCCGCATTAAAGAGGTCTAATCACTCTTGTAATTCAGTCCTTCCAGCTGGTGGTTCAGGGAATCTCACAGCATGAAGATTGCACCTAAAAATATCCACCCTCCTTACCACAGAAGAAATAGCTCTTCTGTACTTCCAACACTTAATGAAGCAATCTCAAGCGAGAAAACGGAGAAAAGGAAGCAGTGCAGTATACAGTTTTTTTTTGTTTTTCAGTTTTACAACAATGCATTTGCTTTTCCAAAGTTGAACTATGGACAGTAAAGACCATGCTGTGAAAATTGCAAGACTTAAACATAGCATAGTGCTGGAGGATTGCTTTTTAAACAGGTACCTTTGAGGCTGCTACATGTTTCAGAAGAGGAGATGTGCAGGAAGAAGAGTGGCATCTGGACAGCAGGCAAATGCCAGATAGTATGCAGGGGATATGCAGAAACTTCCCCAAGCTACTCCCACTGTAGGCTTAGCCTGCCTCTCCCTAACTAGAGAGTGTCTATCCCTGAATCCACACTTCCCAGGCTACAGGCATAAGCTATCAGGGGCTATACATAACCTCTCTGTGTCCAAGATGGCTGTCCAAATCTAGGGAGAGCTTGGTGTTCAGTCGGACACAGGCTCCCCCAAAATGGCCACTTGGAGGCCAGTTCAGGGGACAAATGAGTCCTCCGTAAGGTTCCCCTATCACCAGAAGTAACCAGGGATCATGTGTTTACCTCTGGCAGCTAACCAGGAAGTGATTGATGTGCAGATTGCCACCCCATTACCCACAATGCCACCCTGCATAAGGAGACTACAACCAGTTGGATGCATTACCAGCTAAACAACATGCCCCCCACCAACAGGTCTAGTCCCTCTCCCAGCCTTTCTATGACTGAACAGTGAAAGAGAAAGCAGCACCCTGATGAGCTCATCTCTCTGTCATCCTGCTATCTCTGCCTATCAACATTTTCCTTTCACTATAGCACTACTAATTGGCTTTCTGTACCTATCCCCCCCACAGTCTAAGCTCTGCTACAAGAGGCTGTACCTCTGCTAGAGGCTAATAATAAGTCAAAGTCAGTTACATATTTAAGTATGAACAGAGCTGTAATTAAGTGTGCATTTTGTATCTGCCTTGGGTACAATACAGATACAATATTACAGTACTTCCTAAATGATTTTAACATTTAAACTATGCATTTCTTATTCACAATGTCAACAGTTATTGTTTATTGTGTTCTTCCTAATTGTTAACATAACTTCAGCACTTTGGTTTAGTTAGGGCCCTTTCACAATGATCAGTTTTTCTTCTGTTTTTGCCTTACCAAAAGAGGAAAAAAATGCATGATAATTAAATCCTATGGAACTTTTCACACCAGTCACTTGCGGGCCAGTTGCGTTTTTAAAAATCCGGCATGCTGAATTTTTGTTGCACCAAAAAGGCACCTCCCCATTGAAGCGCATATAAAACTAGGCAATAAAGCATCAAAAATTGCACCCGTGGTTGCGTTTTTGGTACATTTTTTGAGTCAAATGTCCGTTCTTCATTAATGCAAAATGCAACGGAAATATGGCAAAAATTGGGCATATGCATTTTTACAGCATATTTGCAATAGAGCAGTATGAAAGCAGCCTTAGGCAAGCTGGACTAAAGGAATGGCATGCTGAGTAGGGATAAGCTGATGGTTTGGTCCAATCACAAGCTCAGGCTGAATTTTGGCTGTTCAGACATTCGGCGCACGCCCGAACATTTACCCATTCGTCAGGAGCCGAACGTCATGTATAATAGCATTATTTTTGCTATTAGACATGGCAATTTCCCACTGTCAATAGTTGTTAAGGACGTTGTTGGTCGACGAATTGTTAAAGCCCTTAACAATTCGGGATGTCTCCAGTCCCATTCACTTACAAGGCCGAAACCAGCCATGTACGCAAAGGGTCAGCGATAGTTTAACAACAAAGAAAATGATAACAGACTGTGAGAGGGGGTTACTGGGGCAGTGATGCCATCGACCATGTATAGTTAGCAGGTAACAAGCAAACGCACAGGTTGTGTCTTGGCGGCAAAGGTGGGGATCTGCATAACTGGATGACATGACTGATAATGGACTTACAGTGAGGGACATTTTGGGGGGATTTTTATTTTTTTAATAAAGTTTGTGTAACTTTATTTGTAGGTTACATTTTTTTTGTGTATATTTAGGAGCACTATGTACTCCATACTTATTTACATGGGGGGAGTGGAATCTGGGTTCAACCCTATTGTTAAAGGGGACTTCCAGATTCTGAAAACCCACCCTGCCCACAGACCAACACAGCCAAAGCCCACAGTTATTTAGAAGAGACTCCTGTTCTCATTAAAGTGGGAGTGAACTCCCTTGGTTGATATTTACTGTATTTTTCACTCCATAAGACGTACTTTTTCCCTCCAAAAAATGGGGGAAGATGTCCCTGCGTCTTATGGAGCAAATACTGGCCAGGCCTGACCCCACCCCCATCGTCGCCGCCACCATGTTACAATACCGGGCTGGCTGCGGCACGTTCATATCCCGCGAGCGCCGGACGATCTCCCGCTGGGCCTGTCACTCACTCACAGAAGACGCAGCAGAACGAGCGGCTGAATTCAGCGCAGCCGCTCGGACTGCTCTGTCTTCTGAGTGACAGGCTGATGTATAAGAAACGTCAGTCTGTGCGAGGTGGAGGTGGCACAGGTAAGGCTGCATTTCATGGCATTGATCAGGCTGCATTTTATTGGCACATTTCAGGCTATATTTCATGGCACTGATCAGGCTGCATTTGATTAGCACTGGTAAATATTTTAGTACACCATTTGGTTCAGAATATTTTTTTATTGTTTTCCTCCTCTAAAACCTAGGTGCGTCTTATGGTCAAGTGCCTCTTATGGAATGAAAAATACAGTACCTATAGGTAAGCCTATATTAAGGCTTACCTATAGATACAGTAAATATCTCCTAAAAGTACACCCTTTAGGAGATATTTACTCGCAAAGTGAAGATGGAAGCCCTGTCAGCAGTGACAGCACGCCACTGGAGGGCTTCATTTTAAGGTAGCTTTCACATAATGTGCTAGTATGCGATGCATACCAACACATTATAACTTTGCCTTGCAAGTTAAAAAAAAAAAAAAGCCGGCGGTTTACTATCATTTTAACATGGGCATAAGGTACTTTACCAGGGGGAATGAGGTCAGTTTTTTTTCATTCAACCCACTGGTTGAACGAAAAAAAAAACAAAAAAAAACCTGTATAGTCTACGGGCTGTTTGTGTCTGCATGAGATTTTGTTCCACTAGAATCTGTGGCAGGACCTCCCGAGGCCATAATATCTAACATTTGAAGGTACCTCCTATGTTTTTTCTGAAAGTGAACAAATCTTTAAACAGTCAAGTTCCTGTTACATAAACTTTCTATGGTTATAACAGCGTTAAACAAACATATGCCAAATTATAAATAGACTTCATATGCCTATAAATGTACTATACTGAGTAAATGCTGCACAAAAGTTAAAAAATGAATTATTGTTTGAAACAAACTAGAGGCAAAATATTATTCATTCCTATTCTGCGATGTGCGACAACAAAATTGGATTCTTTGAGACAGGAAATTATTACTAGTATAAGGACTGTGATCTAATAATGAAATATTTAAATTACTCCAAACACTCTGAAATTCACATAAAAAATTAGCCTTTGATAACATTTTTTTATCTGATTACTTGGAAATAAGTGTGTGGCCTAAAGATCTCCCTTTCTGAAAGGAATAAGCATATTTGTATTTCATAATAGAGTAGAAAAACCATAATACACATACCACACACACATATGCATACCTGGCAATGACAGTTTATCTTCTTTCATATACCAAATATTTAATCCTAAATGCCACTCACTACCCAAATAACCTCCCAAGGCACATAGAATAAATATGGGGCGCTTTAAATGTGTTGTGTATCCAAAACCTGTGTTAGCACAATAGTGGTGAGACCCTCTTATTGTGTTATATAACTCGTGACAAAAAAGTAATGCTGCCAATCTCTAAATAGCATACATATACTAAATAAATAAATGAATATATATGACATACAGGTGGAACACTAAGTGCAATCACTACACTCCATGCTGTGACATATCAAAACGTCACACAACAGTCCATATATTCCAAATGAGTCCGTCCAAAAAGGAACTGCTTGTGACAACATATAGTGTAATATCAGATGCATGCACTCAGGTGTCTTCGTGTGTCTTCCACCTCACCCCTGTGTTCAGTGAATCACACCCTCCAGAAATGCACTCACCGATTTACAATGCCAGCACTCTCATGCAAGGCAATACACGCTTATTTTACCACACTCAAGGGTAAATGGATCAATCGATGTCCAGGAGAATAGTTGTTTAATAGATCCACATGAAAGAAAATAAAGTGCTCCAATAGTGTGAACCAGCAAACAACATTTATTAAAAACCACTGCAATCTTCAACTGATGCACTCACATTATACAAAAGATAAAACAGCAGAAACCATTTGCAGATCACATCAATCTTCAAACAAGTGTGGATAATGCAAACAAACTGTTGGTCACGGCGGACCCGAGGTGTGCTATCACTGGGCTGCAATCTCACCCCTCCCCTCGGCTATCCTCCGCTCCTCCGTGCACTCGAACTTCCTGGGATTGGGATTGGCTGTGTCTGCTCTCCTTCACCCCTTATATTTGCTCTTAATTAAGATCAAATATAAGGGGTGAAGGACAGCAGACACAGCCAATCCCATGATTAAGTCTACCTATGACGAAACATGTCGGGGGCGTGGCTGTGAGACATGACACACAGCACTGTTAGCCACACAGGAGGCAGGAAGTTCGAGTGCACGGAGGAGCGGAGGATAGCCGCGAGGAGGGGTGAGATTGCAGCCCAGTGATAGCACACCTCGGGTCCGCCGTGACCAACAGTTTGTTTGCATTATGCACACTTGTTTGAAGATTGATGTGATCTGCACATGGTTTCTGCTGTTTTATCTTTTGTATAATGTGAGTGCATCAGTTGAAGATTGCAGTGGTTTTTAATAAATGTTGTTTGCTGGTTCACACTATTGGAGCACTTTATTTTCTTTCATGTGGATCTATTAAACAACTATCCTCCTGGACATCGATTGATCCATTTACCCTTGAGTGTGGAAAAATAAGCGTGTATTGCCTTGCATGAGAGTGCTGGCATTGTAAATCGGTGAGTGCATTTCTGGAGGGTGTGATTCACTGAACACAGGGGTGAGGTGGAAGACACATGAAGACAGCTGAGTGTATGCATCTGATATTACACTATATGTTGTCACAAGCAGTTCCTTTTTGGACGGACTCATTTGGAATATATGGACTGTTGTGTGACGTTTTGATATGTCACAGCATGGAGTGTAGTGATTGCACTTAGTGTTCCACCTGTATGTCACATATATTCATTTATTTATTTAGTATATGTATGCTATTTAGAGATTGGCAGCATTACTTTTTTGTCACGAGTTATATAACACAATAAGAGGGTCTCACCACTATTGTGCTAACACAGGTTTTGGATACACAACACATTTATAGCGCCCCATATTTATTCTATGTGCCTTGGGAGGTTATTTGGGTAGTGAGTGGCATTTAGGATTAAATATTTGGTATATACATTTTATTTTTAAGGGGCAGCTTTTTTTTTTTTTTTATATAATCTTTATTTTTATTTTATGTATTAAAAGGAACATACAAACATATAGTCTATGGTCATTCTTACTACAATACAGTGCAATTCTTACAGTGCAGACATAGACGTTCCAGACAATAACAAGTTGTCTAACCAATCACAGGACAAGGTAAATACCGGAGGGGTGAGGGAAGGAGGGGGAGGGGGGTGAGGGATCAAGTCTTCTTCAAACTGTATTGCGCTGTGGAACAGTCAAAATGATTCCCAGGGGGGGGTCCCGCCATGGCACCTTTTTGGACGGACCCGTCACAAAAGCCCTCCATTCTGTATTGGAGGGGGGGGTCTCGTCCTTGCTTTAAGGTCCCCGAGATGCCCACCGGGCGGGTCCCTCGGGAGGGGGGCCATAAGCCTCCAACTAACCTCCGCCAAGAGGGAGGCGCCCCACGGGCATCCCCTGGGGTCAAAGCCCCTGAGAGGTGCCTGTGTCGCCAGGCGGAGCCCTTAAGGGGCAGCTTTTCTCAATATTTTGAATTTTATTTTTATTTCACGTTTATGTTGAGCTCACCATTTAGCACTGGTTAGCACCAACTTTTGGATTAGTTATTTAGGGTCATTGTCGCGGTGGGGGTGTCTTCTGTTTGAAGGGCGCTGTATCATCTAGGATACCCAGTTACTGTTGTATCTTCTTTCATAATTAAGGTAGAACTTCTGCCAATGTATTTTACATTTTGAACATAGTGGGGAAAATGTCAGAATCTTGGCTGGGTTGGACTTTACCTGTGTCCCAGCTGGGTCGATTATCAATTAACCCTCTTCATACTGCTTTACACCCATACTGTATGTGGGTACAGCAGTGTGCGGAGGGTTAATTAGGAATGTTTAGCGCTAACATCTACTCATACTACTCTAGTGCAAACCCCTCTCACATGCTAATTTATATGTAAACTATTTGAATTTGGTCAGAGACATTCAAGTTCTCTTGTTGGAAGATTTCTTCTTACCTTATGTTTTGCTGGCATCAGTCAATATGGCAGAAAGTTAGGAAAAATCTACTTTATAAAAAAAAAATGAAAGAAAAGTTTTAATCCTTTGCCACCAAAAAGCTTCCTGTCCTGAGAAACTAATCACCAAGACAGGAAAGTCCACAATACTCAAAGCCATATTCTGAAGATAGCAGTAAAAATTAAATATAAATACATTACCACTTTAGACTGTTATTGAAGACAGAGATGCAATACCCCCCCCCCCCCATAAAATGAATTTATTATGACTCCTCCATACTCATCAGAGATTTACAGGATAAGTCCTCTTATGGAACATGTTACAGGCTCCACCTGTTTTCAGGGTGGAACATTAAACATGTTCAGTATTTGCAGCCCCCCATCCCCCATGACAGTTGGGTCAGGGATCCTCTCCCCACACACGCTGTCACTATTTAAAAACAGCATGGCCGTGCGGGGCTCGGCTTCAGCTGACGGCTTGTAGTTTTTAATGAGCTGCTAAGGCACTGGTTAGCGTCCTCATAGTTCATTGATTTTCCTGCTCTCAGGTAACTACCTGACCATACGAGGTACGAGCAGACAGCTATCCTGAGAGTCTGTGGGAGCTTAACTTTGCACCTGTGATCTGCTGATTGTGGGTGCAATGCTCTGCATTGAAGAGCATTGAATAGAATCAAACCGGTTCATTCTATTGGCTTAGTAGTCTATTGCATGGGAAGTTTGCAACTTGTCCAGACAACCTTACTAAGAAATAAAGTTTATATTAATTACTTACCTACCACTGCATATTTATCAACAGCAGAGTAGTGGGCAGTTATTTACCGAGTGCCATCTGTGACAAATGGTAGAATTAGTTCTCAGCTACTGCAATGAATATGTGATCACAGTGGTGTCACAAACACTACCATCTCATGTTCTTTACCAAGATTGTGTGCTGTTCAGAATATCTTCTGTGCTGTGGCAATTGTGATCTTAAAAAATCTCGGTAATACATGCTTTCATGGAACACAGGAATATGTCAGAGCTTTACAATGCTCTCCAACGACACAGGAATTTTTTGAGCTCTGGTTGAGTGCATTAGAGATAAGCCTAATGATTTTAAAATATTATTTAAGGAAAGAAAAGGGGAAAATGATACAGAAAAAAATATTCAGAGAAAAAAGATTTTAGTACAAAAAAAAAAAACAACAAGAATACAAAAGTAAAACATCTGTGCTTGGTGTGTAGAGCTACAAAACGTGCTTCAATTAAGTGTTAGTTTGATCCAGGGTATCAGAGTCATTGGCGCTCTTGGTAGGTGGGCTTCATTTTGATGGTAAAGGAAAGCTGGCAAACTGCAGTTGCAACAGCTTTGTGTGAACCATTTAGAGGACATCATTGAGCCCTCCCCCACTTAATAATAAGGATTTAGGCTAGGTTCAGATCTATGCATTTGCAGATTTTCAGAAATGCACCACAGTGTATTTAACATTAGTTCCTATGGGTTACATTCACATATATGCAGTGTTCAATGGTGCATTTTTTGGAAAGATTCAGGGATTTCTTTTACATGCAGCACATGGCATTTTTGGCTCTAAAGACGTCAATGGAATTGCATAAAAACGCATTAAAAAAATGCATGTACAAGCAATTTTGGTGGGGCTTATTGCATGCCAACAGACACTTCCTCCTAGCAACATTAACATATTCCAAAAATGCAAAATGCATTAAAAACGTATCAAAAGCATGCACAAAAAAATGCATAAAGCACCGGAAAATGAGACTCAAAAACGCATCAGCCATACATGCATAAATGTGAACCAAGCCTAAGGGTTAGGGAGTAGGAGTTCTGAAATAATTTATATAATTCCAACAGACACTCTTACGATGTTGATTTTCATCCTGGACCCAAATCCAATCGCTGTCCAAATCCTGTAAACTTCATCTCCGTTACATCTACACAATACTCCCATTCTTAACCGATAAAACCATCAAGTTATTCATTCACTCCTTTGTTATCTCGCACCTTGAGTACTGCAACTCCCTTCTTATAGGCCTACCTCTACACAGGCCACCCCCCCCCCCCCACCTTCAGTCTATCATGAATGATGCTGCCAGACTCATCTACAATACCAAATGGTGTTCACCACTCCTCTTTGCCAAATCCTCCACTGCCTTCTGATCACCCAATAAATAAAATTCTAACTACAATATACAAAGCTATTCACATCTCTACCCTAAGCTACATCACCAGTCTTGTCTTAATATACCACCCAAACCATCCTCTCTGCTCCTCCCAAGACCTTCTGCTCTATAGCTCCCTTGTCTCTTCCTCCCATGCTCTTCATAACTGTACTCTCTTCCTTATATTGTGAAGCGCTACACAAACTGTTGGCACTAAATAAATCCTGCATGATAATAATAATTGTCATCATCATTATGACTTTACCACATGCCACAACCTTGTAAGCCATATTTTATCATGCAGCATTCCATTTTATCTTTACCTTTCTTTAAGCTTTAAAAGTTGCAGTGCTTTGTTTCCAGACATAATGTTAGAACATTCAACTAGCCAGCTAAAGATTTAGCAATTGACAGGTTCGGGCAAAGTAGGGTTTATGGTCCTACTGAAAAAGTTGTTTATTATAGGCCTTGGTAATGCATTCCTGTGTTTATACTGTATCTATGTTCTGGCGTGGAGGTTATTTTACTGGAAAAATATAAAATTAATTCCGCGCTTAGGATAAAGAGGTATGCAACCTCCCCTAATTACACCCCCTAAAAGGAGGGTGAAATGAAATAGAATAAAGAGATAAGGGGTAATTGGCGTTCCCTAAACTGATGTGGGTGGAACCCTAAATAAATCAAATTAACACCAGTGTATGTCGTGCTATAAACCACCTAAGGTGATAAGGTGACAACATAGGTATGATTAGGAATATACGTATAAATATCACAGTGCCATATATAAGTGAATGTACATATACAGTAAATATCCCAATAAAAGTATATAAGTAGATATAACAAAAAGCACAGCGCTGGATATAAATGCAAAAATACAACAAAAATTGATATTACTATTAAAGCACCAACAGCTTTCATATGTGGTAAAATAAAAAAATAAAAATGAACAATAACATGAATGCTTCACTATAGTGATATATATGCGTGAACAATAACATGGATGCTTCACTATAGTGATATATATGCGTGACTATTCCCAGTTTTTTATCCACACATTTAGAAAAAGTCCAAAGATGCAAAAATTATGTCAAAACAAATGTCCAAAAAAGCAATTAAATGTGACTTTCTATGAATAATAAATCCGTGACTGTCACCGTGTTGAAATCCCGTCACCTGGTATAGATTGAAGGCTTACCAGATAGCCTCTGATCAGAGGCATAGAGCTAACAGCTTGGGGTTTGCCCTCCACAGCGGCTGGAACTTTAGCTGGGATGATGGATGTAGATCCACAAACGATCGCCACAGGCTTCCAGACAGCGGTACAATCAGGGAAGAGAGCTCTCACCGTGTTTAAAAGAAAAGAAAAAACTCCAATGGTGTAGAACGTTTTATCTCTTGTTTATTAAAAGTCGCCTCACTGGCATCCATAAAAACACTTTTCCTTGCAAGGAACCAATACAGCTTTAAAACGAAACTCCTCGCATGCGCCGTCGGTACGAGCGTGTCAATCCTACGGCCGTTTCGTCAGAAATGACATCATCATTTGTCACCTTATCACCTTAGGTGGTTTATAGCACAACATACACAGGTGTTAATTTGATTTATTTAGGGTTCCACCCACATCAGTTTAGGGAGCGCCAATTACCCCTTATCTCTTTTTTCTATTTTATTTTACTGGAAGCCTGCTCTGCGCTCTTGAGATGACTAATCAGTCTAAAAATTTGATGCTAAATATGAATTTTAATTATGGCCTCTATTCCCAGGCCTCGTTATCATCACACTGTTTATAGAGTGTACTGGATAAAGCACCATCAGGCGGCATCCATTGCACCTGTTAACATCTGTCAACCAAGTTGTCCTCAATCTTGCCTTGTACATTGTGTCACTGTGACTGGTTACAAAGAGACCAATCACAGTGAATACAGATGTAAACAGTGTAATGTTTAAATCTGAGAGCCTGCCTTTTCCTCTTACAATTGAAAAAGGAAAGAAAAAATAACTTATAAATGAAGGATCTACCACATCATGCAGGCTGATGGAGCCAGTGGAAATCTTCTGTGCAGGGTGCTCCTCTTGGCGCTAAATTTCTGGCACTACGGAGGGTTATTAGGTTTGGGTCTCCAGGCTGAGCTCAAAAGAAGAAGCTCCCATCCCTTCCTTCCTCTACCACCCACTGAGGAGAAATGCATGTTCATAGCATATGCTGCATGCAACACAATTTGTAAATGGGGGAGAGTCTGATAAATGATAACATTCCTTCTTCATGCCCAAGGGTAAAACAAATCTTAATGCCTAAGCACAATTTTGCAACTTTGACATGTGTTAGTAAAATTGTATATATCACAAGTACTTTGTGCATCTAGATGGATTATACCTTGTTTTTTTCAGGACAAATTTGGCTTTCACGTGGTGGTAAATGGTAATGGATATCTCCTGATCCAGGAAAACTGGCCCAAAAAAGTAAAAAAATCTTTATTTTTATTTATTTATTTTATTTTAATTTAGATGTATATTTCTTGCTACTACCATAGCCTACCACCAAAGAACAACCAAAAATAAATTCTTCTGCTCCTGGCAATCGCAGCGATACCACGTATGTGTATGTTAGTTGTTGTTTGTACACGTAGTACAGCCTCGAAACAATAGTGCACTTTTTTTTATCCTACCTAAAACACACTGACACTAGATGACACTGATACTAATTAACAAAAAAATCCTGTCCAAAAAAATACTGACCCTAACCTTTGACTCTGACCGCTCTGACCGTGACCTAAACACTAACCCTGGCCCAGTCTAGTGGGACCACATATTTGTGTGAAGTTGGTATCAAGGGATTAATATAGCAAAAAAAAAGTGGTTAATAAATACCAACAAAATAATTCCCTGTCTGTCTAAAAAAAAAAAAGATAAAAAATTAATTTGAGTACATTGTTGCATGACAGAGTAATTGTAAAATTAGCGCCAGGCTGGAAACTGAAAAAATGGCCAGGTAATTTAGAGATGATACAGGCTGGTACTCAAGTGGTTAAGGAGGATTTTCTATCCTATCAATATTCTTGCAATATCAGTCCAGTGTCAGAAGTGCATAAACAGTACATAAATATGAATATTCATATGATCATTCAGCGGTGACACCTTTTATCTGTCATCTCAAGTCTATGTACACCTTTAATTTTGGGATTTCAAATGTCATTTACTGCATATTCCCTAGAATCACTGAAGGATTTTTCTCCCTTCTTTTTCTGTCTGGCTGCTCCAATCCTAAACAGTTACAAAACCCTGGCAGAATTCATGCTTGCCTGGATCAGCGCCAGCTTAATCTCACATCTTCAGTCCTGTAGGGCTCTTTGTCAGTTATTTTGGCTGTCCCACTGCTCTGAGTGTCTATTGTGTATGCATGAAAGGCTCCATAAAATGAGCATCTAGCCACCTGTTCAACACCACACAGCAGCACACGTCTCAGGACTTGTCAATGTAATTGAATTATTACAAAGAGCTATGAATTAACTCACTCTTTACTCACGTTGAGTGCAAATGTGTAAAGTAGTAATCACAGAGGTAGGAGATGTAAAACAGTGGAAATGCTGTTAGGTAGATAATCCAAGTGCAGAGGGGTTTACCCGTTCAGAGAGTTTATCGAAAACTATAAATATCTGGCATATCCGTGGGGTCAATTCTGCAGGGAATCTACTTATGCACATTAAGTGACCACTGTGCTATGCAATGGAGCCATTCATATTGCAATTTTCTTTTTGTAAAAGAGCTATTCTGTGAACATGTATTTTTCTGAAAAAAGTCAGCACACCCATAGTAACATGTGTGAACTCCAAAGACATTGGATTTACCATGGATCAACACAGTTCTCATAAGCTATCCATGGACTACACAATTCAAAGGAATGCAATCTTCTTTCCGTTCACCATCAACGCTGCAGTGCAAGGGCCTGTCTAATTTAATTTAAATTGAATGAATTGCCTAGGAAAGTCCTGATTATTATATAGTTTGGATTAATCTAAAAGGAAATTAGAGACTATACAATCCGATTGTATAGGGCATGGCCAACTTTGGGCATTATGCAAACGAAGATTTCATTTTTAAAGGTTTGGGCATTTCTACTTAGAGGTAGGGCATGTACCAGCATTTAGGGCCCTGCCCATTCAAGGATGAAGTTCTGGAATGCAGGTCTTTTGCTTTAGGGTACCTTGTCCCTGGTTGGACAGGGCCCTAAATGCCAGTAGCACTCGGTGCAGAGTTTAGACCTGTACAGCCACAGAAACATAGAAATATATAAAAGTGAAGGCAGAAAAAGACAGAGTAGTCCATCGAGTCTGCTCATTTTTTATCTTTTGGGGTTTTTTGTTGGTTTTTCTTTTTCCATTAACTTTATTAAAGTTAGATCTATTTTGTCCCAAGCATGTTTGAAGACATTTACTGTTGGCTGTCTCACTACCTCAGTTGGTAGTGTATTCCAAGCATCAGATACCCTTTCAGTAAAATAATACTTTCTAAGGCTAGTTTTGAACTTTCTCCAGTTAATTTAAGGTCATGTCTCCGTGTTCTTGATTTTGGTTTCATATTGAAAAAATGCCCTCCTGAACCTTATTCACCCGCTTGATGTATTTAAAGGTTTCAATCATGTCTTCCCTTTCCCTTCTTTCCTCCAGACTGCACATACAGTATTAACCACTTCCGGACCGCCCACCGTCATTATATGTCGGTACTTTGAAGGAGGTTATCGTTGTTATGGCAGCAGCTAGCCATAACCCCGGTATCCTCTTGTTTAGCGGGCGGTCTGGTTTAAAATAAAAGTGGTCTCTGCGGTGGATTCGCCGCAAGATCACTTTCATCGGCGGCGGGAGAGGGGCCCCCCTCCTGCCGCGATCCGGTGCCCTCTGCCGCTTACCGGAGCCGTCGACAGCGGCGGAGGTGATTGTGTCTGTCCCCTGCCTGGGTATGGAGACGAATGAGGGAAAGATGGCCCCCACCCATCTTCATATCACTGCAGGGTGGAAGCGACGTTAACGAGAGCAATAATTCTAGTCCTAGACCTCCTCTGTAACTTAAAACATGCAACCTGTAGAATTTTCTAAACATCGCCCATGGAGATTTTTAAGGGTAAAAGTTTGTCACCATTCCACGAGTGGGCGCAATTTTGAAGCGTGACATGTTGGGTATCAATTTACTTGGAGTAACATTATCTTTCACAATATAAGAACTATTGGCTAACTTTACTGATGTCTTATTTTTTTATTCAAAAAAGTGTATTTTTTAAAAAAAAATTGCGCTTGTAAGACCGCTGCGCAAATACGGTATTGCAAAGACCACCATTTTATTCTCTAGGGTGTTAGAAAAAAAAGTATAATGTTTGGGGGTTCTAAGTAATGTTCTAGCAAAAAAAAACCTGTTTTTAACTTGTAAACAACAAATCTCAGAAAGAGGCTCGGTCCTTAACCACTTGCCAACCGCCGCACACCAATGTACGTCCCTACTTTGGGGACGTATATCGTTGTTATGGCAGTAGCTAGCTTTCATAACCCCAGTATCTCTGTGTTCGGCTGGCGGTCGGCTACAAGATCACTTTTATCGGTGGCGGGAGAGGGGCCCTCCTCCCGCCTCTTACCGGAGCCGTTGGCAGTGGCGGAGACAGCCGCGTCTGTCCCCTGGGCTGACATGGAGACGAGTGAGGGAAGATGGCCTCCACCCGTCTCCATGATACTGCAGGGCAGAAGCAACGTCAAAACTTCACTTTCGCCCATAGCTCTTAAAAGGACAATTTATTTTTTTTATTTTTTTAAATGACATTTTTTTTTTTTATTGCATTATTGCATTATTTTATTTTATGGAGATTTTTAAGGGTAAAAGTTTATTGCAATTCCACGAACAGGCGCAATTTTGAAGCGTGACATGTTGGGTATCAATTTACTCGGCATAACATTATCTTTCACAATATAAAACAAATTGGGCTAACTTTACTGTTATCTTATTTTTTAATTAAAAAAGGTTGATTTTTTAAAAAAAAATGTGCGCTTGTAAGACCGATGCGCAAATACGGTGTGACAGAAAGTATTGCAACGTCCGCCATTTTATTCAATAGGATGTTAAAAAAAAAATGTATAATGTTTGGGAGTTCTAAGTAATTTTCTAGCAAGAAAAATGTTTTTAACTTGTAAACACCACATCTAAAAAAGAGGCCCGGTCTTAAAGAAGTTAAGTGGTTAAGTTCATGTCCCTTTCGATATGGACTTTGACAGGCTGCCTGCAGTGGGGCTAGATGCTGCACATGTTCTTTCCAAATGCACTAAAGCTCCAGGAGAGTCACACTGCAGCTGAATGTATGGAAAATGGTGAAGCGCTTGAAAAAAGTCCAACATGAACCCAAAATATATTGCTAGCACAGACTCAACTGGCAAGAACATATATATGTAATCCACTTTTAAAAAGTCCAAAGAGACTCCTCATAGTGCAGACATCCAAATGATAGTTTATTGATAAAAAGCTAAAAAGTTTTGCAATCACATTTCAGCAGGTTAACCTAAGCATTGTAGGAAACCGTCCAGCGTTTCCAACCCACAAAATGGCCACGCGTCCCAGCATGCAAGTCGCATCACACATCTTCAACTCCCCCTATGCGTTTCATCATCAATAAACTATCATTTAGATGTCTGCACTGTGAGGAGTCTCTTTTTCTCTCTTAACTGGGTATTGAGACTGTGAAGGAGATACAGAATCATTCCTGTGCCGCTGAGGAGCTGTCAGTGATTTATAGCCATGCTTGTTAACATCTATCTATGGGTAAGAGCCTTCACTTATTTGATACCTCAAGATACATCCCTTTGGCTTACTTTGGACTTTTTAAAAGTGGATTACATATATATGTTCTTGCCAGTCGAGTCTTAGCCAGCAATATATTTTGGGTTCATGTTGGCCTTTTTTCAAAGCTTCACCATTTTCCATATATTTTGTTTGTGTTTTGTCCATGCATATTGTGATAGCTGCTGTTTAATACTAATTTTAATTTAGGATATTATATGCAGCCAGAGCAACAAATTTGGTTTTTTCTAACTGCAGATGAATGGCCCAGTCTGGAAGGGGCCTTAGAGTTACATCATCAAGCCTGGGCTCATGGGAGAATGCTACAGAAAATAGTTCTCAAGTTACTAAATGAACACTATTCTCTTTCCAGAAGAGCAGCACAAAGGACTGACCCCCATCTCCAGTCTCTGAGCCTGCATCTTGGAGCTGGCAGTTAAGCTTGAGCTATTTGGCTTTGTAAACAAAAGTCTTTTTTCAGCAAAGAAGTTAAAGTTGGCTATGTGTGAGGAGCACATAGCTCAACTTTTTTTATAGCTGGATTCAAAAAAGTGGAAATATTGCTATGTAATATTTCATGGTTACCTGATTAAGAAAAATGAAAACACGGTCCAAAGCATAATAAATCTTTAAATAACATCTATAAAAAATGTTGTGTTCCCTTTTAAACAGAGAGCACAATTACCAATATGCAAACAAGTAACAGAATGCTGATAGGATTGTAACGTGAATGTTCTCATTTGCATACCTTTATATACAACTCATGACTGCATGACTTTTTTTTTACACTACTCAGAGGAAATTGCTGTTTCCTCTCCAATAACATTTGATAAACATCCACATTTGTTTGAAAGACTGCAATACTTCTTTGATGCTGAGTCTCTTATCACCTTCAAAGCTTCCAGTAAGGATCTCAGAGAGACCTATTTAGTTTTCAGTGTATATCAGTCAAGGAATCACAGATGTGGGAAGAATCTGCCCATCGAGCTGGGAAATGATGTGCCTTACAGATGCTAATGAAAATGCCAAATAACTACAATGTTTGTACTGCTTATATTCAGGCAGAGCAGCTTGTACAGACAGAGCATGTGGATTGTCTCTGTTTACCAGATCATTAATACATATATAAAGCAGATTCCCAGGGTAAAACACTGTAGTAGATTATACCAAAAGCAACATTTAGCATTATGAGTATTAAAATACTATTTAAATCAACTACAAATGGTAAATACTGCTTCATAAACATAGCACAGGCGCTTTACATGTTGAGATATAAAAAGCATTTTGTGTAAGGCCCAACTGGCAGCCATCCAAAACGGAAATATCAGTTGTGGAACATCTGTCTTTAACCCTTTCTTGTCCAGCAGCAGCAGCACTAGAGTACGCTATAAGATATACCTTTCTTAGTATCATAGGAAATTCCTATGATAATGAGTGCCACCTTGTGGCCAGATGAGGCATTTTCTGTTTTAAATGATGAAAAACTTTTGGCCAGGACAGAAAATAAGATAATAACACTAATGTTTTGCTCCATTTGCATAGAATGAATGTACATGCACTATCACTGGGCAAAATACTAAGCATATTGTTATACTATAAATATAAACCATAGTGTTTGTGTCACCAACAATAGTGATTACATTTGGGCCTGAACTGATGTTGAAAGGTATAGGTTATCGGAGAATACTTTGCTGCTGCATATGCTGGCCGACAAGAAGAGGTTTAGGACAGATGCTCCACAACTAATATTTCAGTTTTGACCAGCTGCCAGTTGGGCCTTAAGCCATGTACACATGATCAGATTTTCTGATGGGAAATGTGTGATGACAGGCTGTTGGTGGAAAATCCAACTGTTTGTACGCTTCATCGGAAAATTGTTGTCGGATTTTCCGCAGACAAATGTTGAAAGGCAGGCTTTGAAATTTTCCATGGATAAATGTCTGTTGTCGGATTTTCCTATTGTGTGTACACAAGTCCGTCAGACAAAAGTCCAAAGTCCAAAGTACAAACACGCATGCTCGGAAGCAAGGACGAGCCAGAAGCAGTCCGTCTTGTAAACTAGCATTTGTAATGGAGAATTAAGATTCGTGACGCGGCAAATTATGAAATCTCCAAATGCAGCGCACATTCTCTTCTTCTTTATTGAGATAATAATGAAGCTGCTTTGCTGGTGATACTGATGGAGTTATTGCAAACTAATTTTCAAAGGCTTTTTTTTTCTAGTGATATCAAGAATAATATTATTATGCTTATTTTTTTTTTTTTTTTGGTGCAAGTTAGCACAACACCATTATCCCATAGTTTTTAAGATCAAAGATACAACTATGTTGGTGTCCCGTGTTAATTTCACATTGTATTTTTTTTAAATGTAACTGCCTTCTCCCAAACTGTCATCTGAAGTAAAACACATAGCACACAAACACACAAGTATTATTCTCCACAATTTTTCTATTGTGCATTAAAAAAGAAAAAAAAATACAATTAGACATGCTATCTGCCAACAGAACTTAACCAAAAATTGCATTCTATGCATCCAAAAATATAGAAAATATACCAAATCAAATCATTATTCAACCAAAAAATAAAATAAAAGCCTCATGCATGTGTCCTGCTTCTTAATATAGGGGGTCAACAATGCCAAGAGTCGGTGAAAGCAAGAGTCCGTCATCCTGAGATAATTCCAAAAATCATCTGGATTATTCTCCTGGAGCTCCCGCAGCAAAGACATATGACATAATTGGTAACAATTAATAAAGAAACCAATTTTTGGTCCAAGAAATCCTCCTCCTCCTGTTCCTGGACTGGTCTTGGGTCAAAGCAATAACTCCAAGGCCAATAATAAATAACATGTTATCTCCTCCGATTCCGCAACATGTCTGGTTGATGAACGGCCGTTCAGAAATTAACTGAAAAGCATAAAATGAAAAGTGCGAACTGAAAAGCGCTAAATGAAAAGCGCAAAATGAATGAATGAATCAATGTGTGAATCAACACTTACCAAACTTCTACTAACACAAAATTAGCAGGAGCCCAAAGGGTGGTGCTAAAGAGCTGAAAAACCATGTAGTACGTCAATACGTTTGAGTTTGTTGGCTGACAATTCCTTGCCCTTTGTATGCAAGACAAAATCCAGGCACACACCTTCGGACAAAAGTCAGAGGTTTTGTCTGCAGAAAATCAGATCGTGTGTACGAGGCTTAACACTAGATCAGGGGTCTTAAACTGGCGGCCTTCCAGCTGTTACAGGACTACAAGTCCCATGAGGCATTGCAAGGCTGACAGTTACCAGCATGACTCCTTCAGGCAGAGGCATGATGGTTCTGCAACAGCTGGAGGGCTGCCAGTTTGAGACCCCTGCACTAGATGCTTCTCTTTTTCCAGCACGTAAAGTGTCTGTGGTGTCTGTGCTATGTTTATGGAGCAGCATTTACAATACTGGTTGTAGCTGATTTATGTAACATTTTAATGCCTTAGACTGCTCCAAAAAAGGGGAAAAAAGGTCTTTACATTGTGATTTATTTCTAATAATATGCAACATGTTTATAAATAGTGGAAAGGCAAAGCTTTATACTTTGTTTAATGCAATTGTGAACATGCTATTTTATAGACACTTTCTAATCCAGTTTAATTATGCAGGCACCATAACTGCTTTTGCTTAGTTTTAGAAATTATGTTTCCTTCCTTTTTTACAAGATGCAAAAGTTCTTTCATGTGACGAAGCATCTCTTCTTCCTGGCAGTGGGGAGTGGATTTACAGGACACTGTACTACAGGATACTAAAATACAGGCACAGTATGCCTGTATTTCATGGTCTGTTCAGCCTGAGGCAAGATGCAGGCTGTGCTTGAACAGGGGGCATGATCAAGAGGCAGGCTATGATTGGTTGGGGGGGCGTGGTGGCTGAACAAATTACCCAATACAGGCATGCTGTGTGTCTGCATAGTGTCCTCTAAACGGCCAGTCAAAGGATGGAAACTGACCACACTAACACAGATCAGCTTCTGTGCTTTGTGTAGTCAGTTTAGAACAAGGAAGAAAGGTGACTGTCAGGATCGCCCAGCTACATCAGCATAGTTGCCAACATTGCAAAAAAAAAATTTGGGACACTTTTTTGCATGTAGGCGGAGCCTTGCTATAATTAGGGGGCATGGCATTCTTTTGTAGGCGCGGCATACTGTAACAGAAAAAGAAATGGGCGTCGTTTGAGCGGAATAGTGGGCATGTCTTAAATGGGCGTGGCTCAGAAGGGGTGTGGTATGAGATGAATGAGGAATAGAGGGAGAAAGAAAGAGGGAGAGAAAGAAAGAGAGAAAGAAAGAAAGAGGGCAAGAAAGAAAAAGAAAGAGAGAAAGAAAGAGGGATGGAGTGACAGCAGGCCCAGATCCTACACAACAGTAGAAATATGTGTATTCCAGAAAGTTTAACAAATCAGCAGATAAAGATACTCCAAACACCTGGTGTTGGCGCTTCAATCATCCTGGCACCAAGGTTGTTATGGTGTCAGGATGATTGAAGTGCACTGTTTCTAATATTACATATAGAATGAAATTATTTAACTCACCATAATGCAGAATCAGTGGAAGCCCTGAGCGTGTCACCTGCCACGTCGCCTGCCACCAGATGCCATCAGGTGTCCCCAGCGGAGTCCCCCCTTACATCAGGCATTTCCATCTGACTCCTCCCTTACATCAGACATTGCCAGTGGAGTCCCCCCTTACATCAGACATTGCCAGCAGAGTCCTCCCTTACATCAGGCATTGCCAGCAGAGTCCTCCCTTACATCAGACATTGCCAGTGGAGTCCCCTCTTACATCAGACATTGCCAGCGGAGTCCCCCCTTACATCAGACCTTGCCAGCGGAGTCCCCCCTTACATCAGACATTGCCAGCGGAGTCCCCCCTTACATCAGACATTGCCAACGGAGTCCCCCCTTACATCAGACATTGCCAACGGACTCCCCCCTTATATCAGAAATTGCCAGCGGATTCCCCCCCTACATCAAATCAAACATTGCCAGTGGAGTCCCCCTTACATCAGACATTGCAGCGGAGTCCCCCCTTACATCAGACATTGCCAGCGAAGTCCCCCCTTACATCAGACATTGCCAGCGGAGTCCCCCTTACATCAGACATTGCCAGCAGAGTCCCCCTTACATCAGACATTGCCAGCGGAATCCCCCTTACATCAGACATTGCAGCGGAGTCCTCCCTTACATCAGACATTGCCAGCGGAGTCCCCCCTTACATCAAGCATTGCAGCGGAGTCCCCCCTTACATCAGGCATTGCCAGCGGAGTCTCCCCTTACATCAGGCACTGCCAGCAGAGTCCTGTCCTTACACCAGGCATCCCCCAATGGAGCCCCCACTTTCCTTACAGATCAGGCCTTCCCAGCAGTGGAGACTCTCTCCGCTGCCATTTCTAATCAGAAGGGGACAAAATAGCCGAGTGGCTGCCAATAGCAATTGAGCTGCAGCGCCGCCCACCCCCGCCCCTTGACACATCAGGTCACAGATAGACGGCAGTGGGGCGGGAGGTGGGTGGTGCCACAGCTCAAATTCTATTGGCAGCCACCCGGCCATTACTAAACAGTAATTTGGTCTTCAGGAAAATGGCGGCCGGTGGGGACATTGTCTCCGTCAGCCACAGACCTCTAGCGGCAGCGGCGAAAAAAAAAAATCGGTAAAATAAGAATTTCCCGGGACATTTCCCGGGAATGGCTAAAAGGGTCTAAATCCCGGGAATGTCCCTGGAAATTCGTGACAGTTGGTAAGTATGCTTCCGATGAATGGAAAACAATACAAACTATGATTAATAAAATACACAAATGTGGACACACACATAGAAAACAAATATTTAGGGTAAAATACACTTTCATTTAGCATTTCCTTCCACTTTAAAGCTGAATCCCAGTTAGTTTTTATTGCATACTGTAGTTATGTTGGTCATGTTGGTAATGTAAGCAGTGCTGTGTCTTGGCCCAGGCCTAGGGCGGCACTGTGCGGGGGGGGCGGCAAAAAGCCGCCCCCCCCTCCCCCGAAAATGGCGGCGGCGCCCTCTTCCCGACTCCCGCACGGCAGGGAGTACAGCTTAGCAGTGCAGTGCAGTGGCGTCCCGGGTGCCGTCAAGCCGCCCCTCCGTAAAGCTGTGATTCTGTCTCTGATTGGCCCTCTGCTGTGGCCAATCATGGGGAGGAAAACAGCGGTCAGGAAGCTGGGCGGCGGCACGGTAAAACCAATTAGAGCCGCTCTCTCTCTCTTCTCCCTTCGGCTGACAGAAAGGGGAGGGGGGGCGAGCGGGGGAGTTCTCTAGTAAATGGAGCAGCAGATCTGTGACAGGGAGAGGAGAGATGCGGGCTGTCTGTGTAACACAGACAGCCCGCATCTCTCCTCTCCCTGTCACAGATCTGCTGCTCCATTTACTAGAGAACTCCCCCGCTCGCCCCCCCTCCCCTTTCTGTCAGCCAAAGGGAGAAGAGAGAGAGAGCGGCTCTAATAGGTTTCCCTGCGCCGTCGCCCAGCTTCCTGACCGCTGTTTTCCTCCCCATGATTGGCCACAGCAGAGGGCCAATCAGAAGACTCTGGGGGCATCATGGGAAAAGTAGTCCCTGAAGAGTGGCGGCCCCTGTGTGTCCACAGACATGCTACAGCCCCCAGCATGCATGCACTCTGCTGAGGGGGGTGTTAGAGGAGAAAAAGAGAGTACTGTGCTGGGGGAAGCCAAAGAGGGAGCCACACTGTACCCGCACCACCAGAGAGCCACACTGTACCCGCACCACCAGAGAGCCACGCTGTACCCGCACCACCATAGAGCCACGCTGTACCCGCACCACCAGAGAGCCACGCTGTACCCACACCACCAGAGAGCCACGCTGTACCCGCACCACCAGAGAGCCACGCTGTACCCGCACCACCAGAGAGCCACGCTGTACCCGCACCACCATAGAGCCACGCTGTACCCGCACCACCAGAGCCACGCTGTACCCGCACCACCAAAGAGCCACGCTGTACCCGCACCACCAAAGAGCCACACTGTACCCACACCACCAGAGAGCCACACTGTACCCGCACCACCAGAGAGCCACGCTGTACCCGCACCACCAGAGAGCCACGCTGTACCTGCACCACCAGAGAGCCACACTGTACCCGCACCACCAAAGAGCCACGCTGTACCCGCACCACCAAAGAGCCACACTGTACCCACACCACCAGAGAGCCACACTGTTCCCGCACCACCAGAGAGCCACGCTGTACCTGCACCACCAGAGAGCCACGCTGTACCCGCACCACCAGAGAGCCACGCTGTACCCGCACCACCAGAGAGCCACACTGTTCCCGCACCACCAGAGAGCCACGCTGTACCCGCACCACCAGAGGGGGAGAAAGATGAAGCCACTGCCGGGGTACAGACATGCTACACTACTGACCAGAGTCAGCCTGGGCAACCCAGAGTGAGCGAACGTCCAGCCGGAGGGATCACTGTTGCGGTTTCACCGGGTCTGGTAAGAGAGCCTGTTGGCCATTATTCATTACTGTTCCCAGGGACTGAGCTATTAGGAAGTGCCTAACCTGATATCCTCTGGACCTTGTTGACCGCCACAATGAGCTCCAACGCTGGGCCTCCAGTCAAAAAATTAAGGGGGATGACACAATTTTTACAGCTCCAGGTGACACCAAACCTAGTGACGCCACTGTCCCGGAGCCCACAACAAGTTCCGGCACTGAGCTTCGGTAACTGGCAGCCAGAGTGCGCTAGCGTGGGCACCCAGGACATCTGCCACCCGGGGTCCCACAAGCGGCGATCGGCTTTCCGTAGCAGCCGCCACCTCTCTCCTCACTGTCAGCCACACACACTCCTCAGCTCCTCCTCCTTCTCAGCTCCAATGTTCTAGTGTACACAGCCAGGAGGAGAAGGAGCCACAGAGGAGGGACACAACTTCAGTGCAAGAGCCACGCTTCTGCTCTGAGGTCTGTGTATAGTTTAAGGTGGAGAGGGACACAGTAACCGGGAAGGGGGCAGATAACAAATGCACACATGGATGAGGGGAGGGGGGGGTAAGGGGATATGTGCTGGGTGCTTTGGGAGGGGTCTGATCCTCCCCTCCCAAAGCAACCAGCACATATCCCCTTACCCACCAAATGAAAAGATGCTGCATGCCTCTCTGTCCTCTTCCCACGGCGTCCCTCTGTCCTCCTCCAATGAAGATGACAGGGCTGATCTTTAAAAGAAAGGGGTGTGGCCTTGACAGGAAGGGGTGGGTCATATTTAAATTAGGGGGTGCGCAAGCTCAGTCAGGCCTAGGGCAGCACAAAACCTAAATACACCACTGAATGTAAGTATGCATATTTCAAACCTGTTGGAAAGCTGTGGAAGTTGCTGCTACACAGTTTCCCACTGTCTTCTGGGTCCCATGCTGAGTGTCTTTCTTGCTGTACAGGGGACCGCTCGCTCAGCATTGGTGCCATTCACAGAATGCCTTGCATTTTTCTCAATGAATATAAAGTGTTTTCTGAAAGGAGGAGATAGAGGTCGAGATATCTTCTCACCCAATCAGAACATTTCCTGCATTAAATGAGAAAAGAAAAGAATGGCACCCGTATCAAGCAAGTGACCCCCCCACCCCAGGCATGTGAGCAGCAGCGGTTACAGTAGTAGCAGTGACTAACACAGTACTGCTACGCTTCCACAGCAGACTCAGGTGAGTAAAATGCATAGGTACATAGGTGCATAGGAAAATATGTAATCTCTAAGGGCTCATGCACACAGGACGTGTTAAAAACACCAGCCCTACAGCAGTGCTAAAAACGCCAGTTTTTTTTGCGTTTAGCCGCATTTTTACATTAGCGTTGTTGCGTGATTTTGCGCATCGTTTTTTGCCGTTAGCATTTTTGGCCGTTTTTTCATTGAAACACTATAATGTAAAAATGCCTAAAAAACGTCAAACGCGGCTTGACGTTTTTACTTCTCCTGGAAGCACAGGCTGTCGTTTTTTTCTACTGTCCCTCAGTCTCCATTCACACCTAGGCATTTTTTGTTTTTTTCTGCTGTAAGCCTCAGCTCTAAAAACGCCCAACAAGACAAATCCCATTCACTGGCCCCTGTTCACATCTGAGCATTCTGTTGCCGGAAGCAAAACGCCCGTCGCTCAAAAAAGTATAGGAGCTTCTTTTTTGGCAGATTACAGGCATTTTACTGCTTTTACATTGGTGACCTTTTAACCTTGAAAACACCTATACAAAAAAGCTGCAAAACTGCAAAAACAACCAAAAAATGCCTGTAAAATAGAAACGCCTAGATGTGAACAGAGCCTAAACGCTTATGCCTCCAAGGGGCTTTTAGAGGCAGTTAAAAAAAAGTCAAACGCCCCAAACAGCAGCTGTAAAAACATCCTGTGTGCATGAGCCCTAAAAGATTTGAGTGTATTGTTAGCTTGATTCATTCCCACTGTATGTAAGCAAACTGTAATTGACTGCTGTCTAATGCAGGCCATACATGGGTCGAATTCTGAACAATTTGTCGATCGAAAATCAGATATTTTGTGCTTTTTGAAATCTGGTTGTGCCACCATTCATTTCAAAATTCGACCAACTAAGCCTTTGATTTCACCTTATGCTGCTACAGAAAAGAAATTTTGTGGCTGTGAATCCTCTTCTTTTCAGGTCACATCTCATACTCATTTCTTTTTCGATTATATCTCTCATTGTTCATTTTTCTAAAAATTTCCTACATGCTGGAGAACATAAATTCAATGGGCATACAAAAATCGGCCCACTAATGTGCAAAATTAGAGTACAAATAATTAAATATGAGATTGAAAGAATTTCTTTTTTTCAGAATTTGCCCCATGTATGGCTGGCTTAAGCCAATGCTTATGTTTAATTCATACAAATATCTAACTCACAGGAATAAACATTTGATACATATTGATACAATACCTGTCTTTTTGTCTTCTCATTATCACAAGCTTGAAGTGACCTGACCCAGCAGAAGGAAAGAAAAGGTCTGCAGCAGATTTAACCCCTGGGGGATTATTGAGTAATCCAACAGTAGTGATGGTATGTAGTCCTAACACACCCTCTGTCCTATGGTGACAATGCTGCTCAGTATGGTTGTTACTAGTGTTGGACGAACTGTTTGAGCAAAAGTTCAGCCCGAACATTACCCATTCGAGTGTTCGCTGAACAAATGGTTTTCTTGTGCGTTCAGCATGTTGTTCGCTGGGCTGCATGCTTGGATAAGGGCCTGGTATGGATTTTGGTGGGGACCCCACACCACGGTTAAAAAAATAAATAAACAGCCGGGTGCCGGCAATTGCAACCGTGAGTCAATTTAAATATGGTTTTACTCTTTTTTTTTTATAGAATTATAATCTTTGCTGCAGCAGGTTCTATACATGCTACAGATGCACCACTTTACAGGCAGACTAAGGTGACCCCCTAGACACTATATTTAACCACTTCCCGTCTGGCCTATAGCAGAATGATGGCTGGGAAGTGGTTCAGTTATACTGACCGGTTGTCATATGACATTCAGCAGGATTTTATAACAGAAACGAAGAAAAACTTATTTTTTTTTAAAAATGTTTTTTTTTTAGTTTGTTTACAGTGTTGTATGACCGTGCGATTGTCATTCAAAGTGTGACAGCGCTGAAAGTTGAAAATTGTCCATGGCAGGAAGGGGGGAAGTGCCCTATATTGAAGTGGTTAAAGGAATTTTTCATTTGTATTGTTTCACTTTAACTCCACTTTTGTTGAGAAAAAAATAAAAGCATTCCCATCTGGGTGATCTATGTACATTGCAAGGATTATAACAACCTTTGTTGCAGATTCCTACCTTTTGTTATTCTGAAGAAATCCCTGTATGTTCATCTGTGCCTCTGTGCTCAGTGGGTCTAATGGGAGTGGTTTCATAATTATCTATCAGCTGTGTACCTGCACAGCACTAATGAGGAAATCTGCTCGGCCTGCATCCCTATAGATGTGTTCCTACAGGGAGTATCGACATAATTACATTTTTGTTGCAGGGGTTTCCAGAAATCTGACTTGTATCTTAGGCAGACTTCTGGGAAAATTGGTGAGCCAATCACACAAGCAGGAAATGATGTTTCTTGGGGGGGTGGTCAGTACACATTCTGTGTACAGAACAACTCCAGGTGGCCATATTGCATTGCATTTACAGAAAATTACAGCGGCTGCAGATTGAAATGGGAAATGTAATTTTTAATAAAATTTAATTACAATATGACTTGTGTCGCAATTGTATACCCCATATTATTTTCTTTATTTTCTATTTTGTTCCCCACGAAAGCGAAGTTACAGTTTAAGCATCATTAAAATCACTACTCCTTTAAACACTTCCTGCCCGGCCTATAGCAGATTGAGGGCCGGACGGTGGTTCTGTTATATGACATCATACCATATGAGATCCAGCAGGATAACATGCTGGCACGCACCCGCGGGGGGCGCCCAACACGCCGATCAGAGGTGTTGTGTGTCAGTCTGACACACTGCATCTCCGATCGTGGTATGGAGCCCCTGACAGAGGCCTCTTACCATGTGATCAGCTGTGACCAATCACAGCTGATCATCGTGTGAACCAGGAAGTGCCGGTAAACGACATTCCTCGGTTTGTGCTGACAGGGAGAGCCGATCGGCGGCTCTCCCTGTCAGAGGAGGGTCTGTGCTGATAATCATCACATTAATTATCAGCACAGCCCCCACCAGATGTGCCCATCAGCTTCCAATTAGTGCCCCATCAATAACGTCTGTCAGTGCCAATGAAAGTGCCAATGAGTGCCCATTCCAGTGCCCATCAGTTCCCACTAGTAACACCTGTCAGTACCTAATCATCAGTGCTGCCCATCAGTGCCATCTATTAGTGTCCATCAGTGCCACATGTTAGTGCCAATCAGTGCAGCCAATCAGTGGCACCTATCAGTACCCATCAGTGCCGCCGGTCAGTGCCCATCAGTGCCACCTGTCAGTACCCATCAGTGCCACCTGTCAGTGCCCATCAGTGCCACATATCAGTGCCCATCAGTGCTGCATATCAGTGCCACCTATCGGTGCCCATCATTGCTGCATATCAGTGCCGCCTATCAGTGCCCACCAATTCTACATATCAGTGCCTCCTCATAAGTGCCACCTTATCAGTGCCAAATCATCAGTGCCGCCTCATCAGTGCCCATCAGTTCCGCCTCATCAGTGCCAAATCATCAGTGCCCATCAGTGCCGCTTCATTAGTGCCAAATCATCAGTGCCCACCAGTGAAGGAGAAAACAACATTTTATGACAGAAACTAAGAGAAACTTTTTTTTTTTTTTCAAAAATGTCGGTCTTTTTTAGTTTATTTAGCAAAAAATAAAAACCCCAGAGGTGATCAAATACCACCGAAAGAAAGCTCTTTCTTGTCATTCAAAATGCAACAGCACTAAAAGCTGAAAATTGTCCTGAGCACGAAGGGGCGAAATTGCCTGGTATTGAAGTGGTTAAAAACAATCTTTTTAAAAAAATTTGCATTGATACATGTCCCCCAGGGAAGTACCCGGACCCCCATACCCTTTTTCTGGTCAATTACCTGCATATAAGCTTTCAAAATTGGGACTTTTGATTTCTCATGTTCAGCTCCCTTTGGCTTCAATGGAGTTCGCAGTTTGGGGCCAAACTTTTCCACTGTTCGGGAGTTCTGCTGCAAAACGAATAGGGGGGTGTTCGACCACATAAAAAGACCAGAAAGCCTTTTCTATAACTAAGGTTCCTTTTACCCAAGTCTTCCAGTAGTGTTAGGCACTCAGATGCCTTTGTAAATAATCTGTTTCCTTTAACAAATAATTAAAAAAATGACTGAACCGTAAATGCAGTTTTCTTTTATATTATTAATAAGCAAACTATATAAAGTATATGTTCTCAGCCATTCCTAGACCTCTCACTCTGTCCTGCTGCAATCAAATAATTACTGTAAATGAATCACAGCATCCCATTGCACTTAACCAGATCCATTATCTTCATTTATCAACAGCCAAGGATGTATTTTATTCTTGTTTTTTTTTTTTTTCGTAATGAAAAACAAAAATCATTGTTGTTATAAGGAAGATAGATTTCACAATGGATTCACATGGATAAAAAGCAATACAAGCAGTAACATGTAAACAGGGGTTAGAAAGCCTGCAGTCGTGACAGGGTTCCTCAAGTGGCCCTATGGCCTCGCTCATCATGGTGTCACTGTCATCCACTGCCCCATCGGAACCACAACCATGGAGCAAATTGTGGTTGTGTGACATCATAGGATAAAATGCTATCATGTTTCCTACAGAAAACTATAAAAACTACAAGAAATACACAAGAGGGGCTTAGCATATTCAGTGGTGCATGCTACAAGTATAGCATTCGTTTTGTGGTGCAAACATATGTAAATGCACACTGTTATTCGTAAGGAAAGTATCTAGCCTTGCCCAATTTTACCCAATACTTTTTTTTTAGTTTTGGATAGATGGGAGAAGGTTTAGAACTTTTGTTGGGTTTTAAATGGTATTGGTGACCCCATAGTGGAGATTTATATTCTTTTTCTGTTCTGTTTGACAACCATCACCTAGACAGGAAGTGAGGACAAATCCCCCTCCCCACAGACAATAATAAAATACCAACAGAAATCCTAAACCCTTCACTTCAGTAGATCACGGGTGCCATGTGGGCTATGTGGGAGGAGCTCCGCGCAGCCACACTGTTTTTAAAAAGTGAACCCCTGCCTGCTGTAACAAGTAGGAGTGGCTGATCGGGGGCTATTACCTGTTCCACCCTAATTCCAAAGGTGAACTTATCCTTTTAACAGCATCTGGAGCAATCATACTAATTACCCTACAGGATGCAATCAATTTTATCAGTCCAGTACTGATTTTTTTGTTTAACAGTACTTATCTTGATAAAGGAAGACCATTTCAACCCCTGAAATGTGTTGGATTTTTATGATATAAGAATCTGAACATAATCAAATCTGAACTGTGGCACATTTCTTCTTGAATACCCAGCAATAACATGCTGACAGAGATGCTATTTCTTCCTAATTCCCAACAAAACTAAGACATTCAGAAGTCAAGCTTTAATGTTCTTATAAAGTCACAACGTGAAAAGCCACAATAGCAAACCTCCAACCCACCTTAAACACAACTTTAAAATTAAGCAACAATTCACTGTCGATCCCTTATTTTTTAAAGTTGTCACATGACCGCTACGTCCCTCTTCCCCCCTCCATTCTAATGGCTGGAAGGACAGACTGAAAGCAGCACTTGGGCTTCCTCTGAGGTCACAGATTGTCATGCAGGTAAAGCTACCTGGGTTTTACACAGGTTGATTATTTTAGTACTCAGGACAGGAAGTATCCTGCAATTTTTGATATTATGAAGCTTCAGGATGAGCACGCTGGTTGAAACAATATAAGGTATTTAAAAGCTACTATTAACGCTAAAACATACAAGGCTTGCCGAGAGACATATTAGTATGAGGATGCTGACTCACAGGTAGCAATGTTTGCCTACACAAACACTTCAGTTTGTTTATTAGTATTCTCAATAAAAAAAAAAGTACCTGTATGTTCCACATGTAACTTGTTGAATTATGATGATGAGAATAGCCGACACTACCTAGACCTATTTTTAAATTCATTTATTTAGACATTACTAATTGGTATAGTACAGTAGAGTGTCCTTTAGCATAACCAGCCTTGCTGTGAAGAATTATTTTGTACTGATGATAAAAGCTTCTTTCCTCCCTTCACAGCTAATGGCCCATTGACTCATTCACTATGCTTCACTTCACTTGGTCTGATTGCTGGCTCATAAACCCGACTGGTATACAGTAAATATGCAGTGGAGAATTGTCCAAAATAAAAAGCCTAATATATGACAAATGCATAAACTGCAGTGATGGGCAGTATATATAGAGCTGAACCTAATATGGAACAAATGCTTACTTTTGAGCTTTGTTGTAACAAAAAAATGGGTTTAGCTCTACTGGATTAATAGCATACAATTTGAGTACCATACAAGAGTAAGGTACGGGAAACACTAATGATTTAGGTTAAATATCTTTTAAAATTTAGAAATCATTAAACTGGCAACTGACTGTCTTTTATTTATTTTTTTAATATATAAAATATGTAAAATATATTACTAAAAATTAAATCATCACAAATCCTGGAGATATGGCCAAGAGAAAAACTCAATACTCCACATCTTCTGGTCATGCCATAAGCTTCTCTCTTTCAAAAGCTTGGGAACAATTTCTTTTCTCTACTCCACACTCTCTAAAATATATAAAAACTCTATATTGAGGCATAGGTTGAATGCAGCTAAAGCATGCATTCCGGCATGTTGGAGAGAAGATTCCCCTCTCTCTAGACAACATTGAGAGAATGGAGGATTTATTGTATGCTCAACAAAATAGATCTCACAGTAGATCTCAGTTATTTATATTTCAATATTTTTTATAGAGTAACGAAAAGAATAGTAGTACAACAAAGAGCATAGTATTAATACAAGTAATTGCGATAAACAGAGACCAGAGAGCAAGAACTACATATTTTCTCATACAATAAAGAGCTTGAGGTCAGATGTTATAGCATTAGTTATACTTGAAACACAAAGCTTGTCATATAAGATGGGTTCCCAATAAAGATCATACGTTATCATCAAATACCTGAGCCACATCTTCAGTATTTTGTCTGGCCATTGTTATTGTACCTCTACAGCACATAAATGCTTTTTCAACTATCAAATAAAAATAATAGTGTCAGCCTTAATCTTGAGCAAGAGTGAACTACTAGATGTGCAAAACAGAACCGCAATATTAAAAAGCCATATCCAGCCAGATCATATATGGCAAATATTAAGACTCTTTGTTGTGAGAAATAACTTTATTCCAAAGGAGATCAAAAAGAAAGAAAGAAAAGAGAACATGTTAATATGTTAACAACCTAAAGCTAGTCTGAAATCTGAGTTATTTCATGAGATCTAGTTTTACTGGCACCCGTTTTTCTTTTTGAGTGAAGGAAAATGTCTCCTATCAGGCCAGAATTAGGACACACGTTTTCCCCTAAATCTACTCTCACTCCCTTTTCTGAGAGCCAGTACTTTCTCTTTATGCTTTTCATTGCACCTACCAACATGGGGCTGGCTATCCCTAGGTGGCTCTCCCCCTCCCTATAAATATAGAAGGCTTTGTAACCTTTCTCTTACCTCCCTATCTATATCTAACCTTCTTACCCCCTCCCTCTTTTCACACTTTTGCTTTCTAATTTAAAGCGGAGTTCCAGTCCCCCAATTCAATTTTTTTAAAGACTCCACTTTAACTTGATCCACTCTATATGCAATCTTTATTGTGTTATTCTAGTAGTCATTATTTATGCTTAAATTGAAAAAAATTACCTGGCTCTCGGAAGCTAGCAGGGTCCATCTCCACTGTGGGCATTTGAAGCCCTCTTCTATCCATTTCCGGGAATCGGTGCAGCTGGCTACCCAGCATAGACCACCTGATCTTGCACCTGTGCAGTAATGCCACTGCACGGCGCCCCTTCCTTCTGAGTCCTGACACGTTGTCATAGTGGCCTTGGCGGACGTTCCCGTCAATCATCGCAAAATTTTGTCACTAGGCGATTCGCAAGGACTCCTGGCATACATGACGCCGCTATCCCAGGAGCCCTTGAGTTTCGCCTAGTGACATAATCACCTAGGCGGGGACTTCCGGAAATGTAGGCGAATGAAGATAGTTAAGGTACAGTATTTCCTTTGAAAAGAAAAAAAAAGAATTTCTATTGCAATAAAGATGCGCGAGAGAGGAAGTGTTTAAAATGGGTGGAACTCCACGGCTTGGCTGTTTTTTTGACACCTATGTATTGAGTCACTATCTGCATATTGTGTTGAGCTGTACACTGTCATAAATAAAATAAAAAAATAGGTACATTACAAACCTATGGCTTTGATATTACAGAGCATTATGTTTTTTTTTCTTTTTAAGAGAGCAGAACAAAAGCCGTTAGCCTTTAGACAATGGGGTTGATTTACTAAAACTGGAGAGTGCAAAATCTGGTGTAGCTGTGCATGGTAGCCAGCTTCTAAATTCAGCTTGTTCAATTAGGCTTTGACAAAAAACTGGAAGCTGATTAGTTTCTATGCAGAGCTGCACCCGACTTTTCACTCTATTGTTTTAGTAAATCAACCCCTATGTGTCTCTAATTAAAACTCTTAATTGCATGTTATGGACATAGCAGGCAGGGAAGAAATAGGGGATTTCACTCCTCTGAATTGTTTAATTGTGTGTGTAAACTGAAGCATGAGTTACTGAAATCTGAAAATAGACTTTTTTCCCTTACAGAACAGCTAATAGTGGATTTATGTTAAAAATATGTCTTTTTACTAACATAGTTACATAGTTACATAGTTAGACAGGTTGAAAAAAGACACAAGTCCATCCAGTTCAACCATAAAAAAAAAAATAAATAAAATAAAAAATATTGTACAATCCAATATACCCAATTCTATACCCACAGTTGATCCAGAGGAAGGCAAAAAACCCCAGCAGAGCATGATCCAATTTGCTATAGCAGGGGAAAAAAATCCTTCCTGATCCCCCAAGAGGCAATTTGATTTTCCCTGGATCAACTTTACCTATAAATGTTAGTATCCAGTTATATTATGTACATTTAGGAAAGTATCCAGGCCTTTCTTAAAGCAATCTACTCAGCTGGCCAGAACCACCTCTGGGGGGAGTCTATTCCACATTTTCACAGCTCTTACTGTGAAGAAACCTTTCCATATTTGGAGATGAAATCTCTTTTCCTCTAGACATAAAGAGTGCCCCTGTGTCCTCTGTGTTGACCGTAAAGAGAATAACTCAACACCAAGTTCACTATATGGACCCCTTATATATTTGAACATGTTGATCATATCCCCCCTTATTCTCCTCTTCTCAAGAGTGAATAAATTCAGTTCCTCTAATCTTTCCTCATAGCTGAGCTCCTCCATGCCTCTTATCAGTTTGGTTGCCCTTCTATGCACTTTCTCCAGTTCCCAGATATCCTTTTTGAGAAGTGGTGCCCAAAGCTGAACTGCATATTCCAGATGAGGTCTTACTAATGATTTGAACAGGGGCAAAATGATATCTCTCTCTCTGGAGTCCATACCTCTCTTAATACAAGAAAGGACTTTGCTCGCTTTGGAAACCGTAGCTTGGCATTGCATGTTATTATTGAGCTTATGATATACTAAAACCCTTAGATCCTTCTCCTCTATGAATTTCCCCAGTTGTACTCCCCCCAGCATATATGATGCATGCATATTCCTAAGCCCCCAAGTGCATAACTTTACATTTCTCAACATTGAACCTCATCTGCCACATAGACGACCAATTAGACAGTGCATTGAGGTCGGCTTGTAAATTGGAGACATCCTGTAAGGATGTTATTCCACTGCATAGCTTGGTGTCATCTGCAAAGACAGAAATGTTACTTTTGATCCCAGACCCAATATCATTTATAAAGCTATTAAAAAGTAAGGGTCCCAGCACTGAACCTTGGGGTACACCACTGATAACCTTAGACCATTCAGAGTAAGAAACATTAACCACTACTCTCTGAACTTTGTCTTTTAGCCAGTTTTCTATCCATTTACAAACTGATATTTCTAAGCCTGTAGACTTTACCTTACACATGAGCCGTGTGTGTGGAACTGTATCGAAACGCTTTTGCAAAATCCAAGTATACCACGTCCACAGCCACCCCTCTGTCCAAGGTTTTACTTACCTCTTCATAAAAAGAAATCAGGTTTGTCTGACAACTTCTGTCTTTCATGAATACATGTTGTCTGTTGCTTAAAATGTTTTTTTTTCCAGCAAGAACTTGTCTAAGTGGTCTTTTATTAAATGCTCCAGTATCTTCCCGACTATAGAAGTTAAACTAACAGGTCTATAGTTACTCGGTAAAGACTTTGATCCCTTTTTAAATATAAGCACCACGTTTGCCCTGCGCCAATCCAGTGGTACTATTCCAATCATTAATGAGTCCCTAAAAATTAAATACAATGGCTTTGAAATTACAGAGCTCAATTCTTTTAGGATCCATGGGTGGATGCCATCAGGTCCAGGTGCTTTATCCACCTTTATTCTGTCTAAATATTTCTGGACCATATCACTTTTGAGCCATTGTGGATCATTTGGGCTGTGTCACTACCACCCCCATTATGGACATGAGCTCCCCCCATGCTCTTTTGTATACACAGAGCTGAAGAAAGTATTTAATAAATTAGCCTTCTCTTTGTCCCCAGTCACCCACTCTAGATTATTTTGTAAAGGGCCTACATGCTCAGACCTGACCTTTTTACTTGTAATATATTTGAAGAATTTTTTGGGGTTTGTCCTACTATCTTTTGCAATCTGTCGTTTGTTTTGAATTTTTGCATCCTTGATTTCCTTTTTACATATTCTGTTAAATTCTTTGTAATATTTAAACGACACTAGTGTTCCTTCATTTTTATATTTTTTAAAAGCTCTTTTCTTATTGTTTATAGCTTTTTTAACTTTGCCCGTGAGCCACATAGGTTTTATTTTTAGCCTTTTAAACTTATTGCCCATGGGAATATACTTTGCAGTGAGGTCCCAAACAGTCTTTTTGAAGAATTCCCATTTCTGTTCTGTGTTCTGTGTTCTCATTCTGTTGATGCCAATATTCCCTCCCAGTCTAAATCCTGGAGAGCAGCCCTCATCCTTGGAAAATTTGCTCTCTTGAAGTTAAGTGTTTTTATCTTTCCCATTCTTGTTTACAGCTAACATCAAATGAATTCATGTTATGATCACTGCTACCCAGGTGTTTCTTTATCTGAACATTAGTAATAAGCTCTGCATGGTTTGAGATTATTAGGTCCAACAGAGCTTCATTCCTAGATGGGGCTTCAATAAACTGGACCATAAAATTGTCTTGTAATAGGTTTATGCATTTTTGCCGTTTAACTGTCCCAGCAGTGCCATTACTCCAGTCAATTTCTGGATAGATAAAATCCCCCATTATTATCACCGTCCCAGCCCTTGCAGCCCTTTCCATCTGTGCATGGAGCTGAGTCTCCACCTGCTTGTTAACATTGGGTGGTCTATAACAAACTCCAATGATTAACTTTGAACTACGCACATCTAAATGCAGTTCCACCCATAATGCTTCAGACTCATCACACTCTCCATCAACCAGGTCCTCTTTCACACTTGCTTTGAGATCACTTCTCACATAGAGACAGACCCGGCCACCTTTCCTTTTTACCCTGTCTCTCCGAAAGAGTGCATAGCCAGGAATATTAATAGCCCAGTCATGTGAGGATTGAAGCCATGTTTCAGCAATACCGATTACATCATAGCTCTCCTCATGCAACAGAGCTTCCAACTCACCTATTTTGCTTGGCAGACTTCTGGCATTGGTGAACAAACACTTTAATGCATGATTACATTTTGCTCTGGTGTTTTTCATATCATGTTTAGTAGTAGAAATGGCACTATAGTTTCCAATGGCTAATGGCTAACTGACCTGTCTGCCCAATGTAATTCTAGTTCACCCTCCCCCCTCAATCCTAGTTTAAATACTCCTCCAGCCTTCCCATAAACCTCTCCCCCCAGCACAGCAGACCCCCTTCCATTCAAGTGCAAACCGTCTTTAGCATATTGGTTGCACCCCAATGAAAAGTCAGCCCAGTGCTCTAAAAACCCAAATCCCTCCTCCCTACACCATGTCTTTAGCCATACATTCAGCTGTCTAATCACCCCCTGCCTTTCCTGTGTTGTGCATGGCAGAGGCAATATTTCAGAGAATATCACCTTGGAGGTCCTTCCCTTCAACTTGCAGCCTAGTTTTTAAATTGATCCTTAAGGAGCCTCCACCTTCCATGTATACTGTCATTGGTTCCAACGTGGACCAAGACAGCTGGGTCATGCCCAGCCCCTCCCCGTAATTTATCCACCAGGTCCACCACATGCCGAACCCCAGCACCAGGTTGACAGCAAACCATTTGGTTGAGGTGATCCTGGGGACAAATTATTCTATCAGTCCTTCTGATTATAGAATCCCCTATTACCACCAACTGTCTAGGCCACCTCCACATCTTCACCCAACTTGGCAAATTTGTTTTGATGCACCAAATACAGGACTGGCCTTCCACTCCCTCTAACTACATTAACCCATATTCCTATCTGATAATCCTAACTTGCCCCTCCACATCAACCCTACTGACCACCTGCTCAGCGAGCAGAAGACCCCTTTCAAGGTTGTCCTTTCTGCCCAGTGTTGCAACTTGCTCCTCCAGATCTCTAATGCGAGCTTCCAGAAGGGCAACCTGCTCACATCTGTCACAGCGGTATCCACCCTGGAGCTGTTGTACCAATTTTGCATACATGTGGCACACTGTGCACTGAGCAAAACCTTCAACCCTGCTAGCACTCATTTCTCAGTTACAATACAATTACTTAAAGGAAGTTTAAGATGTTACTTACAGGTTAGAAGGCTCCTATCTTAACTCCTGTTTTCAACTCCTGGTTATTAACTCTCCACTTTAGTTCAAAATTCCACTTATGTTCACAAAATCCACATGCAAGCCACCATCAGCAGAGAGCAAGCTCCTAGGGGAGTTTGTTTAGACACTTTTATGCACCTGTGAACAATTAACCACTCCCCTTCATTAGCAGGAAGAAAAAAAAAGATATATAAAAAAGTATACATTCACTTTAAAGCCTACATTAAATCTCATACGTTTTTTCTTTATAGTGTTACAGCATCATATGTTGTAGAGCTACCCCAGTAGGAGCCGATGATTAGAAGGGGCCTCTTTACTCTGCCTCAACCTTTTTCAAGAACCTCAGCCCCTCTTACACACCAGGTTGAGTGTAGAAATACACATCATCACAGGACATCACTGAAAGTAATACTTGGTAACCAGTAGTAGTTACATAGTTACAGGTGAGGTTGAAAAAAGACACAAGTCCAACCTATGTGTGTGATTACATGTCAGTATTACATTGTATATCCCTGTATGTTGCGGTCATTTGTCTGCTTATCTAATAGTTTTTTTAAACTATCAATGCCCCCCCCCCCCCCGAAACCACCGCCTGTGGAACGGAATTCCACATCCTTGCCGCTCTTACAGTAAAGAACCCTCTACGCAGTTTGAGGTTAAACCTCTTTTCTTCTAATTTTAATGAGTGGCCACGTGTCTTATTAAACTTCCTTCCGCAGAAAAGTTTTATCCCTATTGTGGGGTCACCAGTATGGTATTTGTAAATTGAAATCATATCCCCTCTCAAGCGTCTCTTCTCCAGAGAGATTAAGTTCAGTGCTCGCAACCTTTCTTCATAACTAATATCCTCCAGACCCTTTATTAGCTTTGTTGCCCTTTTTTGTACTCACTCCATTTCCAGTACATCCTACCTGAGGACTGGTGCCCAGTGGTGCATTGCATGTCATTGCTGAGCCTATCATCTACTAGGTCCCCCAGGTCCTTTTCCACCCTAGATTCCCCCAGAGGTTCGGCCCCTAGTAAATAGATTGCATTCATATTTTTGCCACCCAAATGCATTATTTTATATTTTTCTACATTAAACCTCATTTGCCGTGTAGTTGCCCACCCAATTAATTTGTTCAGATCTTCTTGCAAGGTTTCCACATCCTGCGGAGAAGTTATTGTCCTGCTAAGCTTTGTCCCAGCACAGAACCCTGGGAGATCCCACTTCCCACCCCTGACCATTCAGAGTATTCCCCATTTATCATCACCCTCTGAACTCGCCCTTTGAGCCAGTTTTCAATCTATGTACTCACCCTATGGTCCATGCCAACGGACCTTACTTTGTACAGTAAACGTTTATGGGGAACTGTGTCAAATGCTTTTGCAAAATCTGGATACACCACGTATCCTTCCTTTATCTAGATGGCAGCTCACCTTCTCGTGGAAGGTTAATAGATTGGTTTGGGAAGAACGATTCTTCATGAATCCATGCTGATTACTGCTAATGATATCATTTTCATTACTATAATCTTGTATATAGTCCCTTATCATCCCCTGCAAGAGTTTGCATACTATTGATGTTAGGCTAACTGGTGTGTAGTTTCCAGGTATGTATTTTGGCCCTTTTTTAAATATTGGTGCTAAATTGGTAGTGCAATATCAAAGAAAACAGGCAACAACAAATTAGTAAAGGCAAACTTGATATAATGACACTCAATATGGTTGGTAACAAGGCAAGCATAAATTGGACTGACAATGGCAACAACACAATTTAGCATACAATGTGATTTTAAAGTGCTGAAGTGCTGAAGTATACTTCCAGGGCACATTTATGGCAACGATGCTAGTCCAAGACTGACTAGGTGTGCACTGTCTGAAAGAGAAGGAGGATTGTAGAATAGGAGCAGGGAAACAAAGGGGACTTGCAGGCTGGTTTTATGGGAGAGGCAGTCCCTTGAGTTGTTCTTCTGCTGGCTATGGTTGGGGCCCTTTAAAGACGTGTTGGGGCACTTAATGACAGTCCTAAAGTGATACTACAGTCTCGTTTTTTTCTAGTTAAAAATAACAAACATGTCATACTTACAGTGGGGGAAATAAGTATTTGATTCCCTGCAGATTTTGTAAGTTTGCTCACATACAAAGAAATGAAGGGTCTATATTTTTTATGATAGGTGTATTTTAAATGATAGAGACAGAATATTAACCAACAATCCAGAAAAAAACACATATAACAAATGCTATCAATTAAGTTGAAGTTCAATGAGTGAAATAAGTATTTTATCCCCAAGCAAAACATGACTTAGTAATTGGTGAAGAAACCCTTGTTGGCAAGCAGAGAGGTAAGACATTTCTTGTAGTTGGTGACCAGGTTTGCACACATCTCAGGAAGGATTTTGATCCACTCTTTTTTACAGATCTTCTCTAAATCTTTAGGGTTTCTTGGCTGTTGCTTGGCAACTCGAAGTTTCAGCTCCCTCCATAAATGTTCTATAGGATTAAGGTCTGGAGACTGGTTTGGCCACACGTTACCTTAATGTTCTCCTTCTTGAGCCACTCCTTTGTTGTCTTGGTGCTAAATTGTGGTCATTGTCATGCTGGAAGACCCATCCATGACCCATTTTCAGTGTTGTGGCCGAGGGAAGAAGGTTCTCATCCAATATTTTACAATACATGGCCCTGTCCATTGGCCTCTCAATGCAGCAAAGTTGGCCTGCAACTTTAGCAGAGAAACAGCCCCAAAGAATCATGTTTCCACCTCCGTGTTAGACTGTAGGGATGGTGTTCTTAAGCTCATAGTTAGCATTTTTCTTCCTCCAAACATGGCGAGTCAAGTAAATGCCAAAGACCTTAATTTTGGTCTCATCTGACCAAGCACTTTCTCCCAATCCTTCTCTGAATCATTTAGATGTTCATTGGCATGACTGTATGTGCCAGTGAAGGAGAGGGACTAGCCGTGTTTGGAGGAAGAAAAATGCTGACTATGACCCTAAGAAAACCATCCCTACAGTCAAGCACGGAGGTGGAAACATTATACTTTGGGACTGTTTGTCTGCTAAAGGTACAGACTGACTTTTCCGTATTGAGGGGTCAATAGACGGGGCCATGTATTGTAAAATCTTGGATGAGAACCTTCTTCCCTCAGCCAAAACACTGAAGATGGGTCGTGGATGGGCCTTCCAGCATGACAACGACCCAAAACATACCGCCAAGGCAACAAAGGAGTGGCTCAAGAAGAAGCACGTGCAAGCTTTGGCCAATCATCATACAGCAATGCACTGTGCTCCCGCAGTGCATTATGGGCTGTTACGCGCCGTTCGAATTTATCGCGAACAGCCCATAATGTTCGGTTTTCGATGAACGGGCGCACAGCCAATGTTCGAGTCGAACTCATGTTCGACCCGAACAGAAAGCTCATCCCTAGTCCCTACTCTACATTAATTTATGCTTGAATGCCACAGTCTCACTACACTACAGTGAAACTATCTGAGCTGTCCCTACTCTAGCTGCGCACTATGCAAAGCTGAATGATGGTCCTCCTCAAGACACTCACACTATCCCTAGACTGACACTAAACTAATATTCTACACTGACAATTGAAGCAAAATAGCGCAGTATAGCACACTAACTAACTAATAGCACTGAACAGAGCCCTGTTCTATCACTCTCCATGCCAAATTCACACTGAAAATGGCTGCCATTGAAAGAATACTTTTATACTGTGGGACGGGAATGAGCCATGATTGGATAAAGTCATGATGACAGTGTCCAGTCATGACTCTGACACTCCTCTGTGCCCTGATTGGCTGAAGCTTTCACTGCTCTATCCAATCAGGGCTTGCAATGCACTGTTCAGCGCCGTAATGCATTGTGGTTGGTTCGGGGGGGGGCGAACAAACAGTCGAACGACGCTTTTGTTCGGATGTGCACTTATGCTCGGGCCGAACTGTTCACCCATCCCTACTCATTTCTAGACTACTGTGAACCCAGCCTTTATCCCGGTTGAAATATGTTGGTTCCTGCAAGTTAGAGGCTGGCCCAGGCTGGGGGAAAGGGTTAACTGTTGTAAGCTCAGTTCCCTGCCTTTTGTGTCCTAGCCAGCCCATCTGGGCTATAAAAAGGTGGGAAGGCTGAGTTCCGAGGGCCCTTTTTGTTTAAGGTGGTTGGTTCTGTTCCAACTCTTGGTTGGAGGTACTGGGATTGCTGTGTCTTGAAGTCTACTGAAAACACCGGAACTTTCAGAGACATCCAAGCTATAGGGAATGCCAAGATGAACTCTCACCTCATTATGGTATGGATGGGCTACCAAACTACAGTAGTTAGCTATGGGAGAAGAATGTTCATACTGAACTGTTATGCTGCAACTTGCTCAGTAAAGGTACATTAACCATTCTAAGCTTGGTCTGAAGTTATTCAAAGAGGTGCATGTTGGCTTTGATGTATCTAAAAAAACAGGGTCTGTAAAGCACAATGGGGTATGAAGTAACAAGACAAGGTGAAGAGGAGTGTAGTTGCTAAGAATAACCAAGTACAAGTTCAAGGCATAAAGCAACCAGTCGTTTGGTGTGGTAAATGGTAAATGTGACAAGTCCTCCAGTAGCGAGGGGGTCATTGCCTGGCTCCCTCCTTAGAAGTCGGTATCCAAAAACAACTGGATCTGAACCCTCGTTACTGAGATCTATGGCCTGATCACGAAGCACGGGAAATGAAGGAGTTAATAAGTACATGCATGAGCTCTGCTATATGTGCACGGCGGAACTCAATTCTAGTACTGGGAATGAGGTAACAGAGGTATGTTGGACTGACAGAATTGGCGTGGGCTGAGCACATCCCTCCAGGCATTGATGAGCCCTGTGTGCAGGGAAAATATGACCCCACACACAAGGCTGTGTGATTATGTGCACTCTGATGTGCAGACAGGCTAGGCTCACAGGACATGGCAAAATGACAGAATGTTGTTCTGCCCTGAAGAGGACAGTGGTTCTAGACCAATTCAAGGACAGTGCTGAAGCATGGAGAAGGTATATGAAGACTGAAACAACTTTTTTTTATATACAGTAGAGGGAGGGGGGATATTATAATTAAACAAAATCCTGGATTTACACTTTAAGCTTGTCAGGATCATTTAAGTGCTCCTGCTCCTCATTCCAGCATCCGGGTTTTGGCTGTTGCATTCTCCCTGTATGTGTCCACCTGCTGGGTGATTGATGTGGTCAGTCACCTGTTAGAACCAAGCCAAACGCTCTGTCCTTTGCTTGTGATAGAGAATGATACCCATGTTGTTGCTGATCGAGCTCCCAGTCGGTCTGCCCTCTTTTACTAGTTGGGATTTCCCTGTCTATGACTTCAGACCGGATTATTGGACTATTCCCTGAACTCAGCCTGCCTTTTACCTGGACTGTCATTGAACCAGGCTACCAGTCTACTAACTGCATGTAGTCTGTTTGTTTGCTCAGTTTGCATCTGCCCTGGCATGGTGGCCAGGCACTATAGCATTTTGTAAAAGTCCTGGTGGTAACCCTGTACCGGTAGGCTTGCTTGCTGTAAGGGAAAGGGGGCTGCTATAGGTGAAGCACACGGTAGCTAGCTAGAGTGTCTGACCACCTGCGTTGGGGTAGACATGACATTATCACAAGCCTTTAACAAAAAAAATTTCTGTCAAGATGGACTCTACACAGGCTCGCTTATTTGCTGAGGAAATTTGCAAACTGACACGCCAAGTCCAGGAACTGTCTTTGCGTGTCAACTCACCTCCTGCATTAACGCAGGAGCCAGAGCCCAAAGTTAACCCGCCTGATAGTTTTTCTGATGACCCCCATGTGTTTTCCAACTTTAAAAATAGTCGTATGCTATACTTTAAGCTTAAGCCACACTCCTCTGGTTCTGAAGCGCAGCGGGTTAACCTGATTATTACATGGATGCTGGGGGATCCCCAGTCTTGGACGTTTAGTCTCCCCGCAGATGACCCAGTCAGAGGGTCAGTTGAAGCCTTTTTCAAAGCCTTAGGTTTACTGTATGATGATCCTGACCGTGCCCATTCAGCTGAAGCTAACCTTAGGTCATTATGTCAGGGTAAACGCACCGCTGAACAATACTGTTCTGATTTTCGCCACTGGGCACCTGACTCTGGGTGGAAGGACTCAGCTCTAAGAAGCCAGTTTAGGTTAGGTTTATCAGACTCCATCAAAGACTCCCTGGTACACTACCCTGAGCCAAAGTCTTTGAATGAAGCCATGCAAGTAGCCATCCATATAGACAGGCGTTTACGGGAAAGGTGTACAGAGAGGTTTGTTTCTTTGCCCCCTAGTAAACTGCTCACCTGTTCTTCATTTCCTGAGCCCTCCCAGCTTCTCCAGGAGGATGAGCCCATGCAAATTGGCGCTACCCATTTATGTTCTGGGGAAACAGTTAGAAGGAGATCTCAGGGACTCTGCTTATATTGTGGTAACCACGTCCACTTTGTTGCTAGCTGTCCTAATAAGCCAAGAAACGCCAAAAGTGCAGGTGGGATCTGTTTCTATAGACTATACTGTGTCAGTTTCCCTCAGAGATAATCTATTTGTTCCTGCACAACTTAGTACTGCCAAGTTTTCTCATCACCTCTGAGCTTCCATAGATTCTGGTGCTGCTAGCAACTTCATTGATAAGGACCTAGCACACTGTCTACAGATTCCCGTAACTAGGGTGCACAGACCCTTCTCAGTCTTAGCTGTCGATAATCCTCCCTTGTTCATGGGCCTGGTCACCTTGTGCACCGTACCTATTGCCCTGCTTGATCTCATCTCCCCCCTATCCCCTTATCCTGAATCCTCTCCTCCTAGAAGCCAAACTTATCCGTTGTATTGCAGCCTTGAGCCCTGCTTGGAAACTTCCTCGAAGTCCTCAGAAGTCAAGACCCCTAGATTACCCCTACCTTTGCCTGTCGCTAAACTCCCTTGGACGCACAGCCAGGCTAACTTGTCCGCAAGTTCCACAGTCGCTACACCTGGTGATGCGATTCAGACAGTCGCTACACCTGGTGATGCGATTCAGACAGTCACTACACCTGGTGATACAATTCAGTCGCTACACCTGGTCTGGTGATGTGATTCAGACAGTCACTATGCCTGGCGGTGCAATTCAGGTAGTTGCTACACCTGGTGATGCGATTCAGACAGTCACTACGTCTGGCGATGTGACTCAGTCGGCCATTGCATCAGTTATGCCATCCCAGCCCATGCCCATTGAGCTTCCTGCTTTTTCTTATTCAGGATTTTCCGTAACTTGGCCTCACCCCACTTCTACTACACCCATTCTAACCGGTCTAAGAGGTTCAATCCATCCTTTGGATAAACTGCCTCATTTGGCCAGGTGGGGCTTTCAACCCTTTTTTTCAGGACTCTCTGCATTCTGCTCGTGTTTCAGCTATCCGGCTTGACTCCTGTGACATGTCCCCTGCTAACCAACCTGACCTTGCGGATCCACAGACCTCTGCCCAGTCTGATGGTCCTGTGCTGGATGTCCAGCTTGTCTTTGAGGGTCTGGGATCCCTCCTCAGAGGGGGGGTAATATCAGGATCACTTAAGTGCTCCTGCTCCTCATTCCAGCATCGGGTTTTGGCTGTTGCATTCTCCCTGTCTGTGTCCACCTGCTGGGTGATGAATGTGGTCAGTCACCTGTTATAACCAAGCCAAATACTCTGTCCCTTGCTTGTGATAGCGAATGATACCTGTGTTGTTGCTGATCGAGCTCTCTCTCTCTCTCTCTCTGTCTGTCTGTCTGTCTGCGTGCCCTGCTTTACTAGTTTGGATTTCCCTGTGTATGACTTCAGACCTGATTATTGGACTATTCCCTGAACTCAGCCTGCCTTTTACCTGGACTGTCATTGAACCACGCTACCAGCCTAACTGCAATAGTCTGTTTGCTCAGTTCGCATCTGCGCTGGCGTGGTGGCCAGGCACTATAGCATTGTGTGTAAGTCCTGGTGGCAACCGATTACCGGTAGACTTGCTTGCCGTAAGGGAAAGGTGCTGCTATAGGTGAAGCACACACTAGCTAGCTATAGTGTCTGATGACCTGCGTTGGGGTAGATGTGACAAAGCCTAATTAGTTGTTTGCCTTTTAAATTGTGCAAGGTTAAAAGCCAGCTCACTAGACCAAGTGCTTTTTTGTAAAAGGGACAGTTGGCTTTTTTTGAGTAAACTAAATAAGAAACACATTTTTTGTAAAATATTTTTTTTATTTTATTTAATAGCCTCTTTGAAATATGTTTCTGTTTGAAGAATGAGATCTTTAAATCTGTCCTACAGTTTCAAGTAAGGTGTAATCACTCAAAAAGGAAAAAAACAAGAACCTCAATTGGGCTTTTAGGTTTTGCAGCACAGAAAAAATACCTTTGGGAACCAGACAGACATTATCTATACACTAAATTTGCACCTCTGTTGACTTCTGTCCCATTGGGTTAATGTGATGTTACCAGCTTATATGAAGAGTCCCAAAGCACTTAATTACAAAATGATATCTGAAAACCTAATTAACTTTTGTAACAGAATGTAATTGAATCAGATAAATGTACTGGGTGAATACTAAGTCAGCAGTGGGGCTGGTGGAGGACTTATTACTCAGTTAGCAGAATTGCTCAGCTGAAATAATTTTCCAATGGCATTTATAGTAGAAAATTACTAGTTGTGGATTTGTATACATAAGACTCTGGGAGAAGTGTTTTCTCTAGAACCATGAAACAGTCAGGGGAATTTTATCAATATAATCACAATATAAACACATTACCGTATATGGAAATTAATGCTAATGCATTGCTTCATATAGACTAGAAGGAGAATGGGTGGGACTTTGCTTCATATAGACTGTACATGTATAATATAAATTTTAAAAGCAACACTGTCATAAGATGAAGATGCAAAAGAAAATTTGCCAGAGCTGCATTAAAGCAAACCTGTATATAGAAAGCAATACAAAGGCTGTCATTGTTGACTTCCTTCTGAAAATGTCTGGTTTTCTTGCTGATTAAGGGCTTCAGCATTCAGCCATATGGCATGTGGATTAAAGCTCGGCGTCAGCTATTAGTTGCTGTAATCATAGTTTATGCAGAGCTATGAACTTGCGTATGAGAATATTGGTTGGTCCAGTGCTGTCACATAAAGTAAGTCCTATGCTCCTTTATACTCAGAGGTACCAGGTATTTCTTTTAGCTCATGCTGCTGAATGGGGATAGAAAGGAAAGAAATTTATATGATTGGGAGGAATGAAGGATTTGGCTGGGTTCACACTTATGTGATGCGGGAACCACAGCGAATCCTGTGCGTGTTCCCACACCGCATCAGAATCACAGGCAGTTCACACTGCGCTCTGCGAACCGCCAAGGGTGTCAATATAAAGTTAATGACACCCCCAAAACAGTTTGCAGAATGCATTGCGAACTGTGGAAAAAGATGGAATCGGATCACATGGTTCTTAACACCCATGCAATCCGATTCCAGTGCGGACAAAAAAAAGGGTCATGCACCATTTTGGTGCGAATGCATAGCGATTTCAAACCGCACGGACATCGCATGTGATGTGCACAGGAATGCTGTGCAAATCACATGCAATGTCTGGAATCGCATCAGTGTGAACCCAGCCTTAAAGTAAGCCTATTGCTTTGCCCAGAATGGAAAAGCAAAGGTGTGCTTTGGTGTCCCCCATTTGCTTGTTATCATTGTCAGCGGAGGTTGAAATTTCACAACATTTCATTATGGCTATTTTGATAACCAGCTGCTTGTTACTGAGTACTGATTAGCAGCAGGAGTAATATTAATGTGGTACAAAACCCAGATATCTGCCCCTCTTTGTATTGGTAATGACACCAACAACCCCGTATGTATATACACAGAGTTTTAAAAATCATGTTCTTTATACCTTGATTTTCCTTTTTCTCCTTAGGTCATGTGATCTTTGTTATTTTCACCACAGCCCAGGCAGTGGCGGAGCTAAGGCACATTGCATCACTTGCTATGTCATCGCTATAGCAGCATATGACACCCTACCTTCCATACCATTCATAACAGAGTGTGGCGCCTAGGGGCAGATCACATGCTTGACTGACAGTGCACTTCGCTGCATACATCCCAATCTGCAAAAACTCACTTCAGGGAGGTGGCACTTTGCGCTGGCGACGACCCGCCCCCCCCATGAAATGCAGCCTTACCAGTGCTAATTAAATGCAGCCTATCAGTGTCCATCTGTGCCACCTCATCAGTGCCTACCAGCACAGCCCATCAATGTCCATCAGTGCAGCCTATCAGTGACCATCAGTGTCCATTCGTGACACCTCATCAGTGCCCACCAGTGTAGTCCATCAGTGTTAATTAGTGCAGCCCTATCAGTGTCAATCAGTGTTCTTCAGTGCCATCTCATCAGTGCCCACCAGTGCAGCCTATCAGTGTCTTTCAGTGCCCACCAGTGCAGCTTATCAGTATCCATCAGTGCCACCTCATCAGCGCCGACCAGTGCAGCTTATCAGTGTCCATCAGTGCCACCTCATCAGTGCCCACCAGCGCGGCTCATCTGTGTCCATCAGTGCCACCTCATCAGTGCCCACCAGTGCAGCCCATCAGTGTCCATCAGTGCCACCTCATCAGTGCCCATCAGTGCAGCCCATCAGTGCAGCCCATCAGTCTCCTTCAGTACTACCTCATTAGTGCCTACCAGTGCAGCCCATCAGTGTCCTTCAGTGCCACCTCATCAGTGTTCACCAGCGCAGCCTCAGTTTTCACCAGCAGAGCGCTCCCGGCTCTGTTCCGCCCCCTCCCCTGGCCACAGACAGAAGACAGAGCAGCCTGAGCGGCTGCCACGGCCGTACTCTATTCGGCCGATCAGGCTGCTCTGTCTTCTGTCTGTGGCTGAGTGACAGGCCCAGCCAGGAGATCGCCTGGTGCTCGTGGGTGTCCAGGAGCCCGCAGCCAAATGCGGGAGGTTCTCGCAAATTGCGGGAGACTTTAAATATCTGCAGCTCTAAATGGCCTGGAAGATTGGGTGTATAACAGCTAAAGCAACATCAGATGACATGTGATGCACTGTGGTTGAGCTCTGCCCCTGAACTGGGCTGCACTATGGTAATAAGATAGGGGCCTAGGTAGTAAGCCATGTATCGTAATACATGGCTTACTTACATAGCTACAGTAAGTGGGGAGCATATGCACTGTGGCCGCAATGCTACAGAGGCTCTATGGGGTTGATTTACTAAAACTGGAGAATGCACAATCTGGTGCTGCTGTGCATGGCAGCCAATCAGCTTCTAACTTCAGCTTGTTCAATTAAGCCTTGGCAAAAAACCTGGAATCTGATCGGTTTCCATGCAGAGCTGCACCAGATTTTGCACTCTCCAGTTTTGGTAAATCATCCCCTATGAGCCTTCAGAACGTTGCCACCAGGAAGGATAAAACCCTAGGAACTGCAGAATTACCAGGTAACACAAATAGATAATGGATGTAATTAAAATTTACATTTTTGAAAGGGAGGTGGAAGAAAGATTTTTAGGAATATTATTGGTAGATTGGGTTTGGCATAGCTTTATCTGTCATCAGATTGGGATTTCAGTGGTATGAGCAGCTGATAATTTTGAGTTTATTGGGCCTGGGATAAAATGCATACACTAATTGAAAAATGCTTTATTTTTCAATCCTTAATATTCTAGCCTCCAGAAAATGCTTGATGTCTGACTGTGTCTAGGTTTAATCAAAGACCCAAAACAAACATGCAGCAAGGAAAAGCATAAAAAAAGTCATGATTCTTTATTTCTTAACTTGTTAAAAATCAGTGACCAAGGATGCACTAAAGCCATTAGATCAGAATTACAGCCAGGCAACTAGAATTTTCAGAAGAAGCTAATAAAAAAATCACTACAGTGGCTAGATAATTTTCCCCTCAATTTCCTCATTCTGCACTGGAGGAATTAAATGAAGAAGCTAAGTGTTTGAAGCTTTGAGAACAGTTCTTCCTCTAGACACATTGATAACGTTTTAGAGTGATTGATAACTGATGAAAGACATCTTCACATTATGAGCTCTGTTTCCAATAAACAATTTGCAGCATAGTACTGATTAAAAGTAACTGGAATCATCTCAACAGCATTACTTACGGAAGCAAGGCCACAGTAATTTTATATCAGTTCTGTGTACTGCTAGACTGCTGCTGGAAAGCAGTGTTACATAAAAGTACGTCAACATAGATATACCTGTAAGCTAATTGTTAAAAGCATTTCAGCACTAGTGATAATGTATGGGCATCACTGATTAAACTAATGACCTAATCAGAAGTCAACTGAATTTGAGAACTAGCTCCTTTAGGAGCCAGAGGGGTGGTTGGTTTGAGCTGGGTGAAGATATTTTATTTGATACCAGATGCTTAAAATTTGCTTCGGCAGGACACTTGTTATCATTGGACTGTTTACGACAAACACATGGAGGGTTTCCCATGGACACTTGGAGCTTTATTTACTAAAACCTGAGCGTGAAAAATCTGGTGCAGCTCTGCATAGAAACCAATCAGCTTCCAGGTTTTATTGCCAAAATTTAATTAAAGAAGCTGAAGTTAGAAGCTGATTGGCTACCATGCACAGCTACACCAGATTTTGGGTGCACATGTGTTAGTAAATCTCCTCCAGTGTGTCATCATCAGATGCAGAACTTTTTTGTAAACTCTGCCCTAAACTTCCCACAGCTGCTTCTCTTACAAAGTTTGAAAAATCGTGTGCTCATCAGGATGATACCACTCATTTGTTTGGAATGTATAAATTATTGCTGAGGGTTCAGTCTGTCCCATATTACATAAGGGAATGGGAGGCAGAATTAGGGCTCAGTTTCACTACACCTTAATTACAAAAAATGAACAAGCTTTCCCATGCCTCTTCTATTAGTATTAAAATTCAAGGAACTGTCTAAGTTTCACTCTAGATGGTACCGTACGCCCCACTGCCTTGCTAAAATATTCCCAGGAGTGGATTCCAAATGTTGGCGAGGCTGTACCCAGGAGGGCACCTATCTACATATCTGGTGGAACTGCCCCAATATTAAACATTTCAGGCAGGATATTTCTCCAGGAATCCAGAAAACCACACTCAGAACTTTTAAATTCACCCCTGCTCCACTACCTATTTCACGTTTTTCCCTCCTCCTTAAAATCCTTCAAAAATAGCACCACTCTGCATCTACTGAACGTGGCCAAAAGCCTCATTCCTAGATATTTGAAGCAGAGTAGATGCCCGACCCTCTAAGACTGGCGGATGGAAGTAGAAAGGATTATGGAGGCAGAAAGATGGATCTATCTTAGTAAACAAAAAGAACAACAATTTCTCTACATCTGGTCTGGTTGGATGTATTACTCCCTGGAGATTGACAAGTTACTTAGCCCTACTTGATACAGGGGTTCTATCAGGTATTGTTGTGTATTCACTTTACACTGCTGGCTAGGCTGTTCTCACACGACAGGGCCATCACCCACTATCCCGCCCCTCACCATGTTTTGGGTTCTGAAAGCTGTGGATCTGCCAGAACCCCAGCAGCGGTACCTTTTTGTCCTGCAAGCATTAAAGAGAGAGACACTTGCACTGTGAACCTGATAGGTTGGTTATATTTCATTTTATTTTTATTTTATTTTTTTCCTGTATGGTTTTTGGTTTTCTGGTTTCCTTTCATTCTGTTAGTGGCCCATGATTTTGTTTTGAATGGTCAGGCACTCTGCCCCGGCTGTGCGGCTCTCCTCGTATGCCACAGTTGGAGGCTCCACTCGCTGCTGCAATTTGTCCTGGTAGGGCCCAATGTACAGGAGGGGGCTTTATTTACTCTTGCCTGATGTTTGCATGTAACTCCTGTATACTCGTTTTATGATTGATATTTCATGCCTCCTATTACAGCATTTACCATTGTATACTTACACTCAGGAATGCTTGCAACTTTTTTAATACTGCCTATGGTCATTTGTATTGCTTGTTATATGTTCAATATAATTCGGGCACTATGTAAGTTTTTTTTTTTTTTTTGTACTTTCCATATATATTGCAAGTCCTTTTTCTCTGCTGGGCCTTGGTTCATATTGTGTATTTTTCTGAAAAATTATAATAAAAACTGATTATACAGAAGTCAACAGAATTTCCATAGCTGTCAGAACTGTTGAATATTAACGGTAAAAAAAATAGTTTAAACAAATTTCTTGCCTTACTTCTATTTATTAAAAAAAAATCACTGTACAAATATTATGAGAAACATCTTAGCACTGTAAACATCTATAGAGATTCCTGTGCAAACGGCCAAACAAATACCCCCTTCATGACCTGAGCATTTTTTGCTATTCAGCACTGTACTACTTTAACTGCCAATTGCTCAGTCATGCAACACTGTTCACAAATGAAATTTTTAGCATTTTGTCACACAAATAGAGCTTTCTTTTGGTGGTATTTGATCCCCACTGGACTTTTTTGTTTTTTGAAAAAACTCCCAATATTTTCTACTTTCTGTTAAAAAACATATCCAGTACAAAATCAAAAAATCACATTTCTTCATAAATTTAGGCCAAGGTGTAATCTGCTACATGTCTATGGTAAAAATCCCAATAAATGTATATATGTGCAAAAGTTATAGCGTCTACAAACTATGGTATACACTGGAATTTATGCAGCTATGACATTTTATTGTAATGGCGGTGATCGGCAACTTATAGTGGGACTGTGATAGTGTGGCGGGCAAACTGGAACTAGCTGACACTGGCTGGAGGGTATATTAACTGACTTGTTGATACTGACACCAATAGTGACACTAATACAGTGACCAGTGCTAATACTGTATGCTGTCAGTGTATTAATGACACTAGCTGGGAGGAAGTTAACTTCTAGGGGCAAAGAAATGGTTAAATCTGTGCCTAACATTATGTAATGTGTGCTGCTTTAACTTAACTATCTGGCTGTTTTTTCTCTTTTTTTGCAGGGAGAAGAAACCACCAGATTGCTGTTCATAGTACACAGAGTTCTGTTTTTTTGTAAACACTGAACCCTGTGTATGATTGGCCACAGCCGATCAGCTGACTTCAGCGAAGATCATTGGCTGAGATCAGCTGCTAAACAGATTGGACACAGTATGGGTCAGCAGGTATGCCCCAAACCCAGAAGAAAGGCTGCGGTGTCCAGGTACATCACCTGGCATGCAGCTGCTGCCTACTGCGAAGTAGCTAAAGTGAGGGTAAAGGTAAATTAAAAAAATAAATAAAAAACAAACCTCTTTATACTTACAGTGGGGACAGAAAGTATTCAGACCCCCTTAAATTTTCCACTCTTTTTTTATATTGCAGCCTTTTGCTAAAAACATTTAAGTTCATTTTCTTTCCTCTTTAATGTACACACAGCACCCCGTATTGACAGAAAAACACCGAATTGTTGAAATTTTTGCAGATTTATTAAAAAAGAAAAACTGAAATATCACATGGTCCTAAGTATTCAGACCCTTTGCTGTGACACTCATATATTTAACTCAGGTGCTGTCCATTTCTTCTGATCAGAGCTCAGAGACAGAATTGTGGCAAGACACAGATCTGGCCAAGGTTACAAAAAAAATTCTGCTGCACTTAAGGTTCCTAAGAGCACAGTGGCCTCCATAATCCTTAAATGGAAGATGTTTGGAAGGACCAGAACCCTTCCTAGAGCTGGCCGTCCGGCCAAACTGAGCTATCGGGGGAGAAGAGCCTTGGTGAGAGAGGTAAAGAAGAAACCAAAGATCACTGTGGCTGAGCTCCAGAGATGCAGTCGGGAGATTGGAGAAAGTTGTAGAAAGTCAACCTTCACTGCAGCCCTCCACCGGTCGGGGCTTTATGGCAGAGTGGCCTGACGGAAGCCTCTCCTCAGTACAAGACACATGAAATCCCACATGGGGTTTGCTATAAAAACACCTGAAGGACTCCAAGATGGTGAGAAATAAGATTCTTTGGTCTGATGAGACCAAGATATAATTTTTTGGCCTTAATTCTAAGCAGTATATGTGAAGAAAACCAGGCACTGCTCATCACCTGTCAAATACAGTCCCAACAGTGAAGCATGGTGGTGGCGGCATCATGCTGTGGGGGTGTTTTACAGCTGCAGGGACAGGACAACTGGTTGCAATCAAGCGAAAGATGAATGCGGTCAAGTACAGGAATATCCTGGACGAAAACCTTCTCCAGAGTGCTCAGGATCTCAGACTGGGCCGAAGGTTTACCTTCCAACAAGACAATGATCCTAAGCACACAGCTAAAATAGCGAAGGAGCACAACAACTCCGTGACTGTTGCCCAGCCAGAGCCTTGACTTAAACCCAATTGAGCATCTCTGGAGAGACCTAAAAATGGCTGTCCACCAACGTTTACCATCCAACCTGACAGAACTGGAGAGGATCTGCAAGGAGGAATGGCAGAGGATCCCCAAATCCAGGGGTGAAAAACTTGTTACATCTTTCCCAAAAAGACTCATGGCTGTATTAGATCAAAATGGTGCTTCTACTAAATACTGAGCAAAGGGTCTGAATACTTAGGACCATGTGATATTTCAGTTTTTCTTTTTTAATAAATCTGCAAAAATGTCAACAATTCTGTGTTTTTCTGTCAATATGGGGTGCTGTGTGTACATTAAAGAGGGAAAAAAAATGAACCTTAAATGATTTTAGCGAATGGCTGCAATATAACAAAGAGTGAAAAATTTAAGGGGGTCTGAATACTTTCCATCCCCACTATACCTGCTCTGTTGTACAGAGCAACCGTGAACCTTCTCTATTTGGGTCCCCCACTGGTGCTCCTGGCCCCTCCCCTCTGTCCAGTGCCCCCATGGGAGCACTCGTGCTGCGTCCAATGACACAGACAGCGGGACTCGGCCCCACCCCCACTCCCTTGTTACTAGCTTTGATTGACCGCATCAACTCCCAGTGCCCCAGAAAAGCCAGTGAGACCCGGAAGTGAGGAGAAAGAAGAGCTGCAGACGTGCACGGCGCTGGATCGAATAGAGGGTTCAAGTAAGTAAAAGCGGGGGGGGGGTGGTTGAGGGAGTATGCTGGTACCTAAACATTTTTTACCATAATGCAAGGCATACATTAAGGTAAAAAATGTTTAGGCTTTACAGCCACTTTAAGTAGTTAAAAAAAAGTCCCATGATGTAAATTCACCATCAATCACATCATCCAGTAATGCAAACAGCCACTGATCTTCCAAATGAAAAGAAAATCCTGCCAATGAACCCCCACAACTCTTGGGTTAGGGTCGTGGAGAAGAAGCCCTTGTCCTCAAATAAATAAGGACTTGGTGCACATAGGCATTTATTTTTTACAAACACTGCTTTTCTCTCTTAACAAGTTATTAGACATGTCAAAAAGGGTTAAAATCCTGCGCTTATCCTACTCTCCTGGTGAAGGGAAGTGTGACTATTGAAATGAAGAAATTAAACACATAGATAAATAAATAAAAATGTATAGATAAAGAAAAGCTGCAACCTAAAAGGTCCAAACCCTTACCATTTGTACACATGACAAATTTAAGGGCATAAAGTCCACTCCTACAAAAACAAGTGTATAAAAATAAATTTAAAAAATTGATAAAATAATTAATAAAGTGAAAAATATATGATTCAGTTCATAAAAGGTGCATAAAAAATGTGCATAAAAAGATGTGCATAAAAAATGTCCAACTGGCAAACCCTTATACAAAAGGGAACTGAGCGAACCAAGTATGTGAAAACTTCTGTGCTCTTCAAGAAAATTGGGTGAACCAAATATTCAAGCAATACAATACACTTCTGACAAAAACGTTCTTTAAAACCACTGATAGAATTGGTTTTATACCAGTTGGGAGTTGTCATCATCCCAACTGGTTACAATCAGTTCCTAAAAGTCAATTCCAACGAATTAGACAAAATTGCTCTAATTTAGATGTTTTTAGTCTGCAGGCATCCACTCTGAGAGATCGCTTCGTGGAGAAGGGTTATGATCACATCCTAGAATCAGAAATCCAGAAAATTTCGACTCAGGATAGGAAGACACTAGAGACAAAAAAGTTAATGTTTCTAATAAATTTTAATGGTCTTTTTGACCACTTTCTCTTCCCAGTATAAATCGGTTAATTAAATTTTGAAAACACACTGGAAAGTCCTGAAGGGAGATAATGTGTTGGGTCCAGCGCTCCTTAATCGACCCAATGTCATTTTTAGAAGAACCAAAAACTTGAAAGATTTGGTAGCTCCTAGTTTCATGGAGGTATTCCCCAAAATTAGAATGTTTGGGAATCTAAAAGGCTTTTATCAATGTAGAAGGTGTAAAGTATGTAAGGATTCAAAAACTATAAGGACTGCCTCTTTTACATCTCATACTACCAAATGTACCTTTCCCATTAAGGAGTTCATTACATGTGGAACTGTAGGTGTCATATACCTCCTGAGGTGCCCATGTGGGTTCCAATATATTGGGAGGACCACACGGGCACTTCCAGTGAGGATAGCAAAACATCTTGTTAATATCAGGAAAGGCTATAAAGGGCACAGTGTGTCCAAGCATTTTTGTGATTACCATAAGAGATCAGGCTTTATTGCAGGTCACAGGCATTGAGAAATTCACACCCCCATGGGAGGGGAGCTATTTGAAAAAATCTATATTCCGTCGTGAAAACCACTGGATTTTTCATTTACATACATATAGACCCTTGGGAATGAACATAGAATGGGATATTAATTGTTTCATTGATAATAGCTGATCTTTCTTTTTCTATTCGTGCTAGGGGTTTTTTTTAGTTTTTTTTTTTTTTTGTTTTGTTTTTGGTATCCCTTTTATAATAGTATCTATACTACTGTCCACTTAATGAAGGGTTTTCTTTTAATATTTGCTAGATATTATGTCTACTTGTCGTATTATGTTATAATATGTTCAGTTCTACCTACTAATACATTGGGTTTATGATGACTCTTCAATATGTAAAAGTATCTAAAAATGGTGATCATTGTGGAGAGAATCAGTTGATCTCTACATCCTGAACATATTTAAAATTAAAAAATATTTTTTTTGGAAAGAGGTTTTTTGAATTGAATTTATCTTTTTAAATCTTTTTTATATACCTTCTATGAACATTTTTTATACACCTTTTATGAACTGAATCATATATTTTCCACTTTATGAGTTATTTTATCAATTTTTTTAAATTTATTTTTATACACCTGTTTTTGTAGGAGTGGACTTTATGCCCTTAAATTTTTGTCATGTGTATTTTTGCACTGTGAATATTCTTATAGATTAGCACACCTTTTCTTTTAATTAAGTTATTAGACATGTAAAAGCAGCACAGAAACGTTAAGAAACAGGTCAGAATGAAATCGGGACCACCCCAGAAGCATGTCAAACAGATCTCAAATAAAAGCTAAATAAACCTGAAAGCATACTATATTTGCATATCCGCACTAGGCCTAAAACGCACATGCCAGATAGCCATTGGGGGCCTTTATTCTCTATTCGGCTATCTGTAATATACTCTTACTTCCACTGACTAGCCAGAAGGGAAGCTTCCACAAGCCTTTGCTTAGGAACACACAGCACTCTATAGAAAGCTATTCTGTTTTAAGCATGCAAAGGTTTGTTTTGATCTGTGCAAAAATAAAAAGGAGTTTTTACAACATTATTGATAGATGTGCCCTATTGTTTTGTGCCTAGATATTGCAGATCATTACTCATAACCACCAGGCACAGAGTAAATTTAGTATTACATGATAACATTATTTAGTACACTGACAGCCTTAGTAAAAATATGTCACTTTATCTTATCAGCAAACTACCGTACAGCTAAACAATATTTTCTTTGTGTATACTGTAATTCTTTAAGCAGAAATACTAATTTGGGTGATTGATATCCTATCGTGGTATATATTTTTTTCCATCTGTATTTAGGACATTGTCTTATAATGATGTTATGACTATTCTTAAATATCCTTTTATGTCTCTTACAAAAACATTTTTTCTCTAGAGGAAATTTGTTCATTACTTCTGAAGAAACTCTTAGGTTTCAAATATCCCTATTATGCTTATTCTGCCTTCTTATTTTTCCAGCGGTATTAAAAGTAGAAACATGAAACAGCTTAATAGCTTTTGTGTTTCAACCTAAACTGCCCATAGCTGTTCCATTCCACCCATCAAATTAAAGACTGTCTGCTTGCTAAAAAGTTTTCTATGCGTAGTTGATACTATACAGTATCACTGTACCATTCTTATACTAGCTGGCCTATTGCATCTGTATTCTGACATTATTTTTTACTAACATGCCACTAGTTAAAGGGACGGTATCTTACTAAAGATAATGGTATATTGGAATGATAACATTTATTGATGAGCTGATGGATTTCAATTGCTGATCAGGAGCATTAGGTAGACTCACAAAGAGCTTCATTGGTTTAGTAGTAAACAGTAAATCATAAACGAACCAAAAACACTTAGAAAATGTGTTAAAAATGTGATATGCGTTTTTTACTATATGCATACCATGTTTTTAATCACATTAGGCTGAACGGGCGCTTTTACATTGTTTTAGAGAGGAGATGTTGCTCCAACCAATGTTCTGGAAGACTACAGCTCTCTCACCATTCTTTATAATCTATCATCATTGAATGAAAGAAATAACAGAAGAGTGCAACTTATACTGATTATGGCAAGATACACAGCTCTGTGGATGAGTTACCTAATCAGGACACAATTTTAATTATGAATTAATAAAGTATATTTACAACATAATGGCAGTAGAAGGCCGCGTGCCACATTATCTGTAGAATTTGACGGGCACCTACAAATGGAAGAAAACTTCTGTGCAAAAATAAAATTCATTCAAATTTTCTAAATCCCGTTTGAATGCTAAATATAGTTGCTTTACAAATATCCCTCTTATTATATTTCCATCTGATCTGAAAAAAAGTATAAGTGCCCGCGCTATGGTATATGCAACTAATTATCAAATATATTGAATTAAAGCAGTGTTCCAGCCGCAAAAATAGTTTTTAAAAAGTCAGCAGCTACAAACACTGTAACTGCTGACTTTTTTAATAAGGACACTTACGTGTCCAGGGAGCCCACGATGTCGGCCCCCTGAGGCCGATCCGTCCATCAGATTGGGTGCTAAGGGAAACCGGCAGTGGAGCCTTCAGGCTTCACCGCCGGTTTCCTACTGCGCATCCGCGAGACGCGCGCCCCTTTCTGAATGACTCCGTTGTCTTCTCGGACACACACAGGTCCCAGAAGGCAGTGGGCGAGCAGCAGGAAATGACGCCCTTGGCCGCGGTGAGGCTGGGGCGGAAGTACATTATGTACTTCAATAAAGGTAGGAAGGAAAAAAATATATCATTAGCCAAAAACGAGGGGTCTTTCCTTTAAGACCTAGTTTAAAAAGTGGGTGGAACTCCGCTTTAATTAAATAATTGAACAATGGGCTGCTGCTGACGTGTAAGGTAAAAAAACCCTAGTGGTGATACAAAATAATTATACTCAGCACTGCTCCTAAATATGGAAATAAATTAATATGTAAACAGTAATATATTAAAGTGCTGTGCAAACACATAAAGTGCAATCACTGTCACTGAACCTCGTGTATATACGCCCTGCTTGATGCGTTTCGCCCCTCCCACTGGGCATCTTCAGAAGATAGAGATGACCTTGACTGGCTGCCTTATATGTATAAAATCCCACCTACTACAGCCAAAAACTCCTACTGCTCTCACTAACTACACTGTATGTTATCATACTTCCTGCTTCTGCCAGAAGTGTGTTAGCCGCATATTGCTACTCCTTAATGTTTCAACCAACTCTCCCATGAATGCAGGAAGTCGACCGTCATATTTAATACATTTTTTATGTATTAAATATGACTGCTGGTGAGTAGGGACCCAGGAGGGGAGCACGGAGTGGCACTTATATACTCACAAGCAGAAGTGGACACACTCATTTTGCACTGAAGGACTTTATTTGATTGTACTTTTATTGCATTTTATGTGTTTGCACAGCACTTTAATATAGTACTGTTTACATATTCATTTATTTGCATATTTAGGAGCAGTGTTGAGTATAATTATTTTGTATCCATCTGATCTGAGCCTATTTAGGAAAATACAGGACCCACAGTGTTCTGTGCCAGTGCGTAGTCCTTCTCATCAACTCTAAAATAACACAATGTAAAATATTTGCTTCTACTTAAACTGTTACAAATTGTGCTAAGTATAGGTAAAGCTATGCAAAGTTTAACCCAAGGAGTCAATACAGAAATTCTGTATCAAAAAAAGTTAGTCCCAAAGTGTTCTTTTTTTTTTTTCTTTTTTTGGTTTGCACCATAACTTTTATTATAAGTTACTAAAATAGACAAGGAGTGGCAGACCCGTGTTTAATGTGGAACACTAGCTGAACATCTATTGCTTTCATGTTTTATATTGCAGTATTGATGAGGCCATCAGATATAAAGCTATTGGGGATAACATACCCATTTATACATTCAAGTTCTGGCATCTTAGGTGGGCAACTTGTGATGCAGTTTACATGCAAAGGGCTTGAGTACCAGGAAGATTCACAGAAGCTCTGTCAAGTCTATCCTAAGAGTGAAAACAAATCTGGATTTGCATGGAACATTTGTAAAATGGTAATCACTATGTAGGATTATCATATGCATGAACCTCAGAGAGGGAATGCAGTGTTTTAGATAAGTTCAGGGTTTGCGTGAGCATTGATAACTGCAGTCACAGGTCAATTATCTTTATGTATGATTTTTCTACATGCTGGCATACATATTATGGTTTTGAAGGCTACTGGTAAAGTGTAGGTAAAGTCAAATTGTTTTGGATCATTTTGTATAGGACCTTTGGAGTGAACCTCGGTCAGGATTTTAATGTAGAGAGCAGTGGAGGTACCACACCAATGGAGATACCATATGGATTACTTCACTATTACAAGATCAACAAGATAGCAAAGGCAACATGTTTTGGAAGTTTACAAATTCCCCTTTCATCAGGGCTCTAATACAAATAAAAAAAATTACATACAATTTTATATCCAAATTCTTGAAGTAAAAAAAAAAGTCTAAAAGAAAATTAAAAATGGTCTATTTCTTTTAAGTGTAGAATTGTTTGTTCATAGTGAAGAAGGACATACATAATCAAACAACATTCATTCATGAATGCCACTGTGAAAAAAAAAAAAAAAAAGTATACTCCAAATATTGTCCTATAATTGTCACCACTAGTAAAATACATACAGTATAGGTAGTCGAAATCAGAAAATATTTTATAATAATGCTAAAAATGTAAATCATTATAAAGATGCTTTAAATCGCCCCGGTGATCTGGTGAGTGCATTCCCATAGGGGAAGTTTCCCTCACGTGGTGAAGTATATGGTGGAAGTTTCCCTTTACAGAACCCAGCAAAAGCTACAATAGACCTCCTCCGTTTCCCATTTTTTGCTCATGTATGGACTATATATGAAAACTTGTCTTTTTTTATCAGATTGGACAGGAAGCGCTGCTGCAATATTTTTAAGGACTATATATTGATACTTTTTTAGTATTGCATTTATATCAATGCTAAAAATGTATATAAGTGATAATACACAGTATACTGTATATTTGAGTAATAACAATCAGGAAATAAATATTGATACTACTAAAACATATATGTCATAAAAACATCTGCGTAAGAAAAAAAATATATTCACATAAAATGTATCATATGCATACACACAGTACATATATCACCAATGGTGTTTTATATTGAAATAACATGAACAGTGTTGGCAACTGAACGGGAAATGTTTTTTAGGAATGCCTGGACTCAGAAAGGTTTGAAAGTGTTTGCCTGGAAGGGGTTAAAACATTTTTTAAATCAAGGTTAAAAAGGGAAAATGTGGAATTTAGATTGTAGATGCTGTTTTAAATGAGTGATCACTGTCTTTAGTACAGATGATAGTGGGAAATAACCCAATATTTCTGAATTGTCACAGGAACTCCTCTAATGGGGAAACCCGTTTGGTGACAACTGTCTCAGAGCAGATTTCCATTCACTTTGAAGAGCTCTCCTCTTACTTCCTGAAATGTCTCTGGGACAGGAAGTGAAGGGATATCTATCCAATAAGACACACACAAAATAAATACTGACAGAAGTCCATATCCTATTCTATTCAAAAGTTAAAAAAAAAAAGTTTTGGCTGTGAATACACTTTATACAACCACACAGGGCAGCGCACCAAAAGGCAGCCTGAAAGACAATTTCCCAATGTACAATACTACCACCCAATTACACACGTAGTGTAAATGAGCCCTGCAGTGGCCCAAACTTCAAACTACGTGGTTGTATGTTCACCTATAATTGATCAAAATATATTTAGTTACAGGTTAAATTGGATGCATCATTGAATGGACTCCTTTATCTTTTGGTGACTCCTATATTCAGTGCCAGATTTATATGGGGGCAAAAGGAGAAATAGCCCTGGGCCCCCCTGATATAGGAGACCCTAGAATTTCTTTATTAAAAAAAACTACATTTATTTTCCCTCAAGACTTCAGTAGTGTGTTTGTTGAGGAAATTGTCCAGTTTGCAGCCTTTGTCAAGCTCCAGTTGAATCTCACTCCATCCCAGTACAGGGGGTCCCCGGGTTACGAACAAGATAGGGACTGTAGGTTTGTTCTTAAGTCGAATTTGTTTGTAAGTCGGAACAGTACCTTTTTTTTCATGTGTATGCAGTTTTATCACATGATAAGGGGCTTGCCGATACCTTTCTAGGTGGTAATGTTGCTCTTAGAATATATTTGAGCTTTATGGTCACTATTTGTTTGGTTCAGCAAATTGGCACACATAAAGAATTATTTATACTGGGGAGTGATAGTAAAGATTATAGAAGCTAGGTGGAAAATTAATCTAGCCCTGGAGGCCAAGGTATGTATTCTTGGCCTGACAGGGGAGAATATAGGGAGCAATGATATTAGGATCGCTGTAGGGAGATGCCTTTATCAGGCAGGGAAACTGATAGCCCAGGCTTGGCTCTCTGCCACACCTCCAACTCCGGAGGAGTGGACCGAAGTGATGAATAAGTTGGTGTGGACGGAAAAAACAACGTATATTAGAAGGGGTAGCTACGGTAAATTTGTGAAGATTTGGAGACCATGGCTAGCCTGGATGGGTGTTTCCCTTTGAGATACAGAGGAACTCAAATGCTATTTTATGTAGGTGTGAACATGGAATATAGAAGCAAGGTGTCGTGAGGAACTGGATTTGGGATAAAATACTAATTAGAACGATAATATTTCCTGCTAAGCTCTCTGCCTGGGTGGGGTGGAGGGAGGGTATTTTTGGGTGGGGTGAGAGTGGGTGGGGGCTGGGCAGACGTAATATAAGGGAGGGACGGGATGGGGAATAAAGAAAGAAAGGGGCGAAAAGGAAATTAAAACTCTTCTTATGGTTACCCACTGCAGTATTTATTAGTCATTAATTTATATGTTGTTGTAAAAGTGTTTGCATTGGTTTATGTGTACTGTATTATATTTTGTTAATAAAGAACATTAAAAAAAAAAAAAAAGAATTATTTGGGAACCACAATGACCCATAAAAGATTAAGTACTTTGTGCCTACTGGATGTTGAGAGCAGTGTCCTCAAGATTGTACAGTTGGATGAGTTAGACAGCCCAAAGATTTTGGATTTTCCTTCCTTCCATCATGGGTGGAAGGAAACAAAATCGCTTGATTACCCCATCAACACAGTCAGTGTTGGTGGGGCAATGCCTACCACAGTGTTATTGTGTTCTTCCAGTGGGGGGGGGGGTAGGGGCACAGGCACCCTTCCTGAATTGCAGAACACAATGATTACTGCTAGCAGCTATAGTCATCAATAGTAATTGCATGTTTTAAATCCAACAGGCTGGTTGCACCCAAGTTGACCGATGGATCAACTTGGGTACAACCAGCCTGCCCATAGATGGATTGAACCTTGGCTGGTCGCTGCTGAACCAGTCGAGTTTCAATCCATCTATGGACGGTTAAAGATTTTCCAGATGCTAAGTGCAGGAAGAAAGTTTTTTAGTAAATATTGTAGTGTGATGCAGGACTTGCCAGTTTCCAATTACCTGTGTAATGTGTGTTGTTACAGTTAATAAAATTGAGGGAAAAAAATCAAACGTTTTCTTCGGAACCCAACATATTTTTTTTTATGCAGTTTATTATTCAGTTTAGTTCACTTTTTTATTTGTCATATTATTTAATTTCTATGTTGAGTGGCCCCCGAACTTGAAGTGGCCGGGACCCTTGAGGTCTAAATCCGGCACTGTCTGTAATGTTATAATATAAAGTTCTGATGCCCTGCAATGGATGGAGCTTCAATCCTCCTGCTTTAGTCATTCTAATGAACTTTTAAATGAAAAAAAAAAAAAAACACAACAGTAAATGGGACCTTATGACAATCGGTGTGTGAGTGGAATGCATGCATAAAGAGTCTGTCACCAGACACCCTGATATCTATGTATCAGAATCTGGTTAAGCGTTAAACCCGAGCCTTCGTGGTGTGACATAATGACATTTTCTTATATGAGCAATGGAAAATTGTATATCTGCAATTTAATCATCTGAATTCAAGATGATTAAGTTTTGATGCAATTTGAAAAAAAAATACACAGAAGAAGCAATAGAATGGCTCAGCTTCCCTTGTATTTTTTGTTTCGGAATAACATGGTCACAGAGAGGCAAAGAATTACAGAGGTGAGACACAAGAAATAAGTTGTGTTGGAAATGATAAAGTGATTGATTAAACCGTGTGACTTCTTCAACCTTATGTCATTTTGTTGAAAATTTCCCCCCTCTCCATCCAACAATCTATGTCAAATGTTGCAGCTTTGATGGATGAGTTTCCTAAATTTGACTCAGCTTCTAGCAGTAAATGATGCAGTTTGTCAATGAACAGATCTCTACAGAGTGGACGGCATGTCCATGTACTGAGACTAAAGAAAGGAATCTTGTCATCCTGAGCAAATGTAAACTATGTGCTAATTAAAAGGAGACAGTAGTATCTCTATACAGGTGGGAATTTCTAGCAGTTTTTTATTTTCCGCATGGGGTAAACATGAGTGATAGCTATAGAACACCCAACCCCTCCATTGCACATCTTCCCACAATCCCACAACAATTAAGCTGTTTCTCTCCCTCTATGACATACTTGCACACGTTTGCTGTCACTCATGTGACAGTCAATGCAAATGTTTAATGACAAGAATTGATGCAGAGAAAAGACAGCAAGGACTTGTACATCAAACCACAGGGTCATTGAACACATCCTGTGAAGGCGATTAGTATATTTGTGAAAAATGTAGGCAGTTAGATGGAAAGATTTAACCCATTCATGAGACAATATAATAGTAGGTCACCATTGATACAGCAAGATAAAGGCATCTTGATGCAGCTGATCTTACAGAAAGCCTTCATTTAAACTAAGGTGCAGTTACTCAAACAGAGTCTCCCCCACCAAATCACCATCACAAAACAGCTAAGAGTAGGGGATGCATAGGCCCCATCAAGTCTCTTGGTGCTTGGAAGCAGCTGAGCACCTTAAACCTATAAAAGGTTGCTATGAAGACTTTGCATTTCCATATAACAAGACCTGTGGATTCTAACAAGCAATCTGTTCTTCAAGACCATAATAGTTAAGGCATTTTAAAGTGTTCCTAAGGAGGCCTCTTAAGCAGCATTATTGTTTGTGATTTTAGCATGTCTTAAGTAATATTGTAGCTTGGTTAATTTGGGCCAGTACCTCAAAAAAGACATAGTTAGTAATAGTGATGAGTGAATCTGCCCATGTTCGATTCACCGAGAGTTTGAGGAACCCAATAGGGGAATCCTATTGAAGTCCATGGGGAAGGGAGAAGGGTGTAAATCTCATTCTGAACATTTTGGCCATTTCTAGAACTAATAAGCATACTACTGCCAAAACAGGAATGGCAAGCTGGACACTTGGCAAAAAAATAAATAAATACATTTTTAAAAAAAGTACTGCGACAAGTGGGTCCTTTTTACTTTCAACTCTGATTGATTTCAGTTTGAAAAAAAAAAGGCTTTTCTCATGTAGTTTTGACAAAGGCACTTTTCTGCAAGGAAGCCTTGCAGGAAAAAAAAACATAAAGAAAAAGTCCTTTTAATATATAATTAAAACCAATACATCCCCAAGGTATATGAAAACCCCAGAATAATATCCCAGGAAACTAAAGGATCTTCTCATGTAGTTTTGACGAAGACATTTTGAACAGTAATAGCCACTTTGACTGGCAGATAGAAATTGGCCAGTAGATTGCTGTGACTGTCCTTGTTCTTGCTGATGCAAAACTGTCCAGACCCTGTCCAATTTCTATGAAGCTCTGCACTTGATACAATAGTTTAAAATGAGCCAGCAGCAGTACACTTTATTGAGGGAAAATTATCTAAAATGTACTAGATAGAAAGAGTTCAGGCAGGTGTTGTTTCACAAGAATTCAGAGATAGGCAGTGTAAAATTAACTAGCAGCAGGACAGATTTAATCAGGGATAATAGGCCTAACTGATGTGTGCCTAACCTTCATTTTAACAATGGGGATGGGGGGGTAGGAGAGTTGAATGTGGGTAGATGCACTACTTTAAGCACGCCAAGCCTAAAAACAATCTTTCAACATAAAAAATAAATAAAAAAGAGAAACCCCAAATTGGCACTCCTGACATACTGTAAATGCCCACCTATTTATTAAAGGGAAACCTTGCAGAAAAAAAAACTGTTTAACCTAAAGAAAGAGGTCCTATCAAAGTAGAATAAAAAAACAATATACCCCAAGGTAAATGGAAACCCCAGAATAATATCCCAGGAAACAAAATCCCTAATCTCTCCCTATGCAGTTTTTCAGTGTCCTCTATGATTTCCTTACAACAGTTTCCAATTCACTGAAACTATAGTAGCTGTTTGCCCCCCTCTTTTATAGTGAGAGGGTTGGCTTATGCAAAAGCCCTCTAATTAACCCTATAAGCCTGCTGGCCAAAGTCTAAAGGGCATACATCATGTACATTATGGCTTAAAACAATTATCCTGGGTGAATCTAAACAAAAAATGACCAGGACCTTCAGCCTATGGTAGTGGTAAACCCAAACATCATGCCTAGTAATTACCCACCCTGGCGGTATGATTATGTCAGATTTTTGAATCTCAAAGCGGTAAATTGTTTTGCATAGAAATTTGGCTAATTTTATTTTGTAGGCCTGTAATTCTTAGTAATAACACACTTAAATCTCTCTAAACAAGAGTCTAGTAGACATCCCCGGTATGATAAAGTTTGAAACACGAAATCATAAATTATAATATAATAAATAACTATAAATATAAAAACAATAATATAATAATAATAAAATTAATTTCCCCACAGTTCACTATCGCTCAATTCTGCAAGTGTTCTAATTTACTATCGCTGTTCTCTAGCTGGTCTAAAACCGCTTTTGACATAAAGGGACACTTTTTCGTTGCCATGGATATTCTCAAGCTTCCAGGCAGAAAGAACAGTATATATAATATAAAACTGCATGCAGGGCACTGGACAAAGAACTAGGGACAAAAGGGATGTGAAATGATTTGATACAGTAATCTAATCTGTAAGATTACAATTTACTGTATGTGTTATGTTTTGTGTACTTTTTGAATTTGCCACCGGGCTCCGCCCCCATGCGTTACGACAGAGAATGGAGCCCGGCACACAGAGCATTAGGAGGAGGACACAGCCCGCAGACACAGCAGGGGGACATTGCAGGATCCTGGGGACAAGGTAAGTAACCTGGACCAGGATCCTGAGATGCAATCCCGAGTGTGGCTTGGGGTTACCGCTAATGGTACTGATATTTAACTCTGAACCACACTCAGGATTACCGCCAGGGAGGTTAAGTGTCTCTAATACAGTGCATCTAGGACTGTCTGAAAACTTCAGAATTTATTAGAACCTAGACTCAGATTGTAAAGCTACCCATCAGATAGCTGTTCTCTATAATAGAAGCAGGTATCAACAAGCATTGACATTTTATTTGGCATTTTTACTGCAACCAGTATTGGGGTACCAACAGCCCAGACCACTAAAGAAGAAGACTGTCTCTAGAAAACTTTAAGGCTGTATTCACACTATGTGCAGTGAGCGGCATTTTAATGCATTGTAGAATGTCAATCACTGCAAAGACACACAGAAAACAATTGTTTTCAGTGTGTCCCATTCACAATGCAATGCATCCCTGAGCGTACCATACAAGATCGCATGTTACTGTACATCAGTGCATTGCGCCGCTATACAGTGATATGAATGAAGTGTACTTTTGTATGCTTCAAATAAAGTTCAGTGAACGGACAACTGCCGGAGAGGAAACCTCTGTGGGTTACCTCTCTGGCAGCTGTCTATTTGTGTGTGAATACAGCCCAAAGCAGAGTCTTGAACTAGACATAGTGGGGTTGATTTACTAAAAATCAGGTCCAGCTCTGCACAGAAACCAACCAGCTTCCAGGTTTTACTGTCATAGTTTGCTTTAACAAGGGAAGAAGCTCACTGGCTACCATTCACAGCTGCACCAGATTTTGCACTCTCCAGTTTTTGTAACTCAACCCCCCTCAGTCGGCTAGCTGTTTGCATTGTGGACAAAGTATGAGAGTGCTAAGCAGTGGCGGCTGGTTTTAGGATGGGGGACCCAGACCCCGCCCTTCTTTTTTGACCCCTCCCACTTATCATAAGCCCTACCCCTTACAGAATCCACCCACTCCATCCCCTGTATTCCACTCGATTTCACCCATAGTGTCAGGAGTATATAGCTCAGCATCACAGGACAGAGACTATAGCTCCAGCATCACAGGACAGAGTATACAGCTCAGCATCACAGGGCAGATACTATAGCCCCAGCATCACAATACAGAGTATATAGCTCAGTATCACAGGAGAGAGTAAACAGCTCAGCCTCACAGATCATGGTATATAACTCAGCTTCACAGATCATGGTATATAGCACAGCCTCACAGATCATGGTATATAACTCAGCCTCGCAGATCATGGTATATAACACAGCCTCACAGATCATGGTATATAACTCAGCCTCGCAGATCATGGTATATAACACAGCCTCACAGATCATGGTATATAACACAGCCTCACAGATCATGGTATATAGCACAGCCTCACAGATCATGGTATATAGCACAGCCTCACAGATCATGGTATATAGCATAGCCTCACAGATCATGGTATATAGCACAGCCTCACAGATCATGGTATATAGCACAGTCTCATGGATCATGGTATATAGCACAGCCTCACAGATCATGGTATATAGCACAGTCTCATGGATCATGGTATATAGCACAGCCTCACAGATCATGGTATATAGCACAGCCTCACAGATCATGGTATATTACACAGCCTCACAGATCATGGTATATAGCACAGCCTCACAGATCATGGTATATAGCATAGCCTCACAGATCATGGTATATAGCACAGCCTCACAGATCATTTTATATAGCACAGCCTCACAGATCATGGTATATAGCACAGCCTCACAGATCATGGTATATAACACAGCCTCACAGATCATGGTATATAGCACAGCCTCACAGATCATGGTATATAGCACAGTCTCATGGATCATGGTATATAGCACAGCCTCACAGATCATGGTATATAGCACAGCCTCACATATCGGTGCAAACTGAAAATTACACTGTTAGTAATAAAGGACTCTAAATAGGCATTTATCAGGTGATTATGTGTCATTACTGTCTGAGTTCTGCACACTGTAAATAGCACATGTCTGCATTCTGCACATTGTAAATCGCAAATGTCTGCATTCTGCACAGTGTAAATAGCACATGTCTGCATTCTGCAACCTTTAAATAGCACATGTCTGCATTCTGCACATTGTAAGCCACAAATGTCTACATTCTGCACAGTGTAAATAGCCCACGTCTGCATTCTGCACAGTGTAAATAGTACATGTTTGCATTCTGCACTCTGTAAATAGCCCACGTCTGCATTCTGCACAGTGTAAATAGTACATGTTTGCATTCTGCACTCTGTAAATAGCACATGTCTGCATTTTGCAACCTGTAAATAGCACATGTCTGCATTCTGCATGTTGTAAATAGCACATTTCTGCATTCTGCACCCTGTAAATCACACATGTCTGCAATCTGCACATTGTAAATAGAACATGTCTGCATTCTGCACCCTGTAAATAGAACATATCTGCATTCTGCAACCTTTAAATAGCACATGTCTGCATTCTGCACATTGTAAATTGCAAATGTCTACATGCTGCACAGTGTAAATAGCCCACGCTTGCATTCTGCACACTGTAAATAGCACATGTCTGCATTCTGCACACTGTAAATAGCACATGTCTGCATTCTGCACACTGTAAATAGCACATGTCTGCATTCTGCACGTTGTAAATAGCACATTTCTGCATTCTGCACCCTGTAAATCACACATGTCTGCAATCTGCACATTGTAAATTGCAAATGTCTACATGCTGCACAGTGTAAATAGCCCACGTTTGCATTCTGCACAGTGTAAATCGCACATGTCTGCATTTTGCACACTGTAAATAGTACATGTCTGCATTCTGCACACTATAAACAGCACATGTCTGCATTTTGCACCCTGTAAATAGCACATTTCTGCATTCTGCACCCTGTAAATCACACATGTCTGCAATCTGCACATTGTAAATAGCACATGTCTGCATTCTGCACCCTGTAAACAGCACAGATCTGCATTCTGCAACCTTTAAATAGCACATGTCTGCATTCTGCACATTGTAAATCGCAAATGTCTACATTCTGCACACTGTAAATAGCCCACGTTTGCATTCTGCACAGTGTAAATAGCACATGTATGCATTCTGCACACTGTAAATAGTACATGTCTGCATTCTGCACACTGTAAATAACACATGTCTGCATTCTGCACCCTGTAAATAGCACATGTCTGCATTCTGCACACTGTAAATAGCACATGTCTGCATTCTGCACACTGTAAATAACACATGTCTGCATTCTGCACCCTGTAAATAGCACATGTCTGCATTCTGCACACTGTAAATAACACATGTCTGCATTCTGCACCCTGTAAATAGCACATGTCTGCATTCTGCACCCTGTAAATAGAACATGTCTGCATTCTGCAACCTTTAAATAGCACATGTCTGCATTCTGCACATTGTAAATAGCACGTCTTTATTCTGCACCCTGTAAATCGCACATGTATGCATTCTGCACACTGTAAATAGTACATGTATGCATTTTGCACCCTGTAAATAGCACATGTCTGCATTCTGCACCTTGTAAATAGCACTTTTCTGCATTCTGCACCCTGTAAATCACACATGTCTGCAATCTGCACATTGTAAATAGCACGTGTCTGCATTCTGCACCCTGTAAATCCCATATGTCTGCATTCTACACCCTGTAAATCGCACATGTCCAATCAATATGAAGGATTTAAATGCTAAAAAAATATTGGTTTCAACCACAGGTGCTTTTTCACCATTATTTTTCCTTAATAGCATCTATTTAAAATAGCAAATGCAATAATTTAGAAGTTGCATGAAAGCTTTAGTGCAATATAAAACTTTTTTGGCAGTTGAATAGAGCATTTTATGGTGGTTTATACATCAGACCAAAAGATTCATACATTGTATTCTAGTTCAAGTTCAAAGAATGCTCTTAGCATGTCCTGAATTTCAAATAAATGCCCAATATCCAATATGTACTATATAATTACATTCTCCACAACCGATAACCTCCTAAAGAATGAACACTTAGCTAGACGCATCAGAGTGTCCCCCTTGCATCAGAGAGTGCCCCATCAGAGTCCCCCTTGCATCAGACAGTGCCCCATCAGAGTCCCCCTTGCATCAGAGTGTCCCCCATCAGAGTCCCCCTTGCATCAGACAGTGCCCCATCAGAGTCCCCCTTGCATCAGAGTGTCCCCCATCAGAGTCCCCCTTGCATCAGAGAGTGCCCCATCAGAGTCCCCCTTGCATCAGAGTGTCCCCCATCAGAGTCCCCCTTGTATCAGAGTGTCCCCATCAGAGTCCCCCTTGCATCCGAGAGTCCCCCATCAAAATTCCCCTTGCATCAGAGAATCTCCCTGGCATCAGTTGCATCAGAGAGTCCCCCTGGCATCAGTTGCATCAGATAGTCCCCCTTGCATCAGTGTCCCCCATCAGAGTCCCCCTTGCATCAGCGTGTCCCCCATCAGAGTCCCCCTTGCATCAGAATCCCCCCCATCAAAGTCCCCCTTGCATCAGAGAGTCCCCCATCAGAATTCCCCTTGCATCAGTGCCCCCCCATCAGAGTCCCCCTTGCATCAGTGTCCCCCATCAGAGTCCACTTTGCATCAGAGTGTCCCCCATCAGAGTCCCCTTTGCATCAGTGTCCCCCATCAGAGTCCCCTTTGCATCAGTGTGTCCACCATCAGAGTCCTCCTTGCATCAGAGAGTGCCACTTGCATCAGTGCCCCTCACCAGAGTCCCCCTTGTATCAGAGAGTCCCCCATCAGAGTCCCCCTTGCATCAGAGAGTCCCCCATCAGAGTCCCCCTTGCATCAGAGAGTCCCTCATCAGAGAGTCCCCCTTGCATCAGAGAGTCCCCCTTGCATCAGAGAGTCCACCATCAGAGTCCACCTTGCATCAGAGTGTCCCCATCAGAGTCCCCTTTGCATCAGTGTCCCCTATCGGAGTCCCCTTGCATCAGAGATTCCCCCTCGCATCAGAGTGTCCCCCATCAGAGCCCCCTTGTATCAGAAAGTCCCCCATCAAGGTCCCCCAGGTATCAGAGAGTCCCTCATCAGAGTCCCCCTTGCATCAGAGAGTCCCCCTTGCATCAGAGTCCCCCTTGCATCAGAGTGTCCACCATCAGAGTCCCCCATCAGCTTCCCCCTTACATTAGAGAATCCCACTTGCATCAGTGTCCCCCATCAGAGTCCCCCTTGCATCAGAGAGTCCTCCATCAGAATCCCCCTTGCATCAGTGTCCCCCATCAGAGTCCCCCTTGCATCAGAGTTCCCTTGCCTCAGTGTCCCCATCAAAGTCCCCTTGCATCAGAGAGTCCTGCTTGCATCAGAGTGTTCCCCATCAGAGTCCCTCTTGTATCAGACAGTCCCCCTTGCATCAGAGAGTCCCCCATCAGAGTCCCCCTTGCATCAGACAGTCTCCCATCAGAGTTCCCCCTTGCATCAGAGAGTCCCCCATCAGAGTCTCCCTTGTATCAGAGAGTCCCCCATCAGTCCCCCTTGCATCAGAGTGCCCCCCATCAGAGTCCTCCTTGCATCAGAGACTCCCGCTTGCATCAGGGTGCCCCCCATCAGAGTCCTCCTTGCATCAGAGAGTCCCGCTTGCATCAGAGTGCCCCCCATCAGAGTCCTCCTTGCATCAGTGTCCCCCATCAGAGTCCCCCTTGCATCAGAGAGTCCCCCTTGCATCAGAGAGTTCCCCTTGCATCAGAGTGTCCCCCATCAGAGTCCCCCTTGCATCAGAGTGTCCACCATCAGAGTCCCCCTTGCATCCGAGTGCCCCCCATCAAAGTCCCCCTTGCCTCAGAGAGTTCCCCATCAGTTTCCCCCTTACATTAGAGAATCCCACTTGCATCAGTGTCCCCCATCAGAGTCCCCCTTGCATCAGAGAGTCCTCCATCAGAACCCCCCTTGCATCAGTGTCCCCCATCAGAGTCCCCCTTGCATCAGAGTTCCCTTGCATCAGTGTCCCCATCAAAGTCCCCTTGAATCAGAGAGTCCTGCTTGCATCAGAGTGTTCCCCATCAGAGTCCCCCTTGTATCAGACAGTCTCTCTTGCATCAGAGAGTCCCCCATCAGAGTCCCCCTTGCATCAGACAGTCTCCCATCAGAGTTCCCCCTTGCATCAGAGAGTCCCCCATCAGAGTCTCCCTTGTATCAGAGAGTCCCCAATCAGAGTCCCCCTTGCATCAGAGTGCCCCCCATCAGAGTCCTCCTTGCATCAGAGAGTGCCACTTGCATCAGAGTCCCCCCCATCAGAGTCCTCCTTGCATCAGTGTCCCCCATCAGAGTCCCCCTTGCATCAGAGAGTCCCCCTTGCATCAGAGTGTCCCCCATCAGAGTCTCCCTTGCATCAGAGTGTCCCCCATCAGACTCTACCTTGCATCAGAGAGTCCCCATCAGAGTCCCCCTTGCATCAGAGTGTCCCCATAAGTGTCCCCCTTGCATCAGAGTGTCCCCATAAGTGTCCCCCTTGCATCAGAGTGTCCCCCATAAGTGTCCCCCTTGCATCAGAGTGTCCCCCATAAGTGTCCCCCTTGCATCAGAGTGTCCCCCATCAGTGTCCCCCTTGCATCAGAGTGTCCCCCATCAGTGTCCCCCTTACATCAGAGTGTCCCCCATCAGTGTCCCCCTTGCATCAGAATGTCCCCCATAAGTGTCCCCCTTGCAACAGAATGTCCCCCATAAGTGTCCCCCTTGCATCAGAGTGTCCCCCATAAGTGTCCCACTTGCATCAGAGTGTCCGCATCAGAATGCCCCCCATCAGTGTCCCTCTTGCATCAGAGTGTCCCCCATTAGTGTCCCCCTTGCATCAGAGTGTCCCCCATCAGAGTCCCCCCTTGTATCAGAGTGTCCCTCATCAGAGCCCCCCTTGCATCGGAGTGTCGAGTCCTCCCTTGCATCAGAGTGTCCCCCATCAGAGTCCCCCCTTGCATCAGAGAGTCCCCATCAGAGTCTCCCTTGTATCAGAGAGTCCCCCATCAGAGTCCCCCCTGCATCAGAGTGTCCCCCATCAGAGTCCCCTTTGCATCAGTGTGTCCAACATCAGAGTCCTCCTTGCATCAGAGAGTCCCCGTCATAATCCCCCTTGCATCAGAGAGTGCCACTTGCATCAGTGCCCCCCATCAGAGTCCCCCTTGCATCAGAGTGTCCCCCATCAGAGTCCCCCTTGCATCAGAGTGCCCCCCATCAGAGTCCTCCTTGCATCAGAGAGTCCCACTTGCATCAGAGTGCCCCCCATCAGAGTCCTCCTTGCATCAGTGTCCCCCATCAGAGTCCCCCTTGCATCAGAGAGTTCCCCTTGCATCACAGAGTGCCCCTTGCTTCAGAGTGTCCCCCATCAGAGTCTCCCTTGCATCAGAGTGTCCCCCATCAGACTCAACCTTGCATCAGAGAGTCCCCCTTGCATTAGAGTGCCCCCATCAGAGTCCCCCTTGCATCAGTGTCCCCCATCAGAGTCCCCCTTGCATCAGAGAGTCCCCATCAGAGTCCCCCTTGCATCAGAGTGTCCCCCATCAGAGTCCCCCTTGCATCAGAGTGTCCCCATAAGTGTCCCCCTTGTATCAGAGTGTCCCCCATAAGTGTCCTCCTTGCATCAGAGTGTCCCCCATAAGTGTTCCCCTTGCATCAGAGTGTCCCCCATCAGTGTCCCCTTTGCATCAGAGTGTCCCCCTTGCATCAGAGTGTCCCCCATCAGTGTCCCCCTTGCATCAGAGTGTCCCCCTTGCATCAGAGTGTCCCCCATCAGTGTCTCCCTTACATCAGAGTGTCCCCCATCAGTGTCCCCCATAAGTGTCCCCCTTGCATCAGAGTGTCCCCCATAAGTGTCCCCCTTGCCTCAGAGTGTCCCCCATAAGTGTCCCCCTTGCATCAGAGTGTCCCCATCGGAGTGCCCCCCATCAGTGTCCCTCTTGCATCAGAGTGTCCCCCATTAGTGTCCCCCTTGCATCAGAGTGTCCCCATCAGAGTGCCCCCCATCAGTGTCCCTCTTGCATCAGAGTATCCCCCATAAGTGCCCCCCTTGCATCAGAGCGTCCCCTATAAGTGTGCCCCTTGCATCAGAGTGTCCCCATCAGAGTGCCCCCATCAGTGTCCCTCTTGCATCAGAGTGTCCCCCATCAGAGTCCCCCTTTGCATCAGAGTGTCCCCCATCAGAGTCCTCCTTGCATCAGTGTCCCCCATCAGAGTCCCCCTTGCATCAGAGAGTTCCCCTTGCATCACAGAGTGCCCCTTGCTTCAGAGTGTCCCCCATCAGAGTCTCCCTTGCATCAGAGTGTCCCCCATCAGACTCAACCTTGCATCAGAGAGTCCCCCTTGCATTAGAGTGCCCCCATCAGAGTCCCCCTTGCATCAGTGTCCCCCATCAGAGTCCCCCTTGCATCAGAGAGTCCCCATCAGAGTCCCCCTTGCATCAGAGTGTCCCCCATCAGAGTCCCCCTTGCATCAGAGTGTCCCCATAAGTGTCCCCCTTGTATCAGAGTGTCCCCCATAGGTGTCCTCCTTGCATCAGAGTGTCCCCCATAAGTGTTCCCCTTGCATCAGAGTGTCCCCCATCAGTGTCCCCTTTGCATCAGAGTGTCCCCCTTGCATCAGAGTGTCCCCCATCAGTGTCCCCCTTGCATCAGAGTGTCCCCCTTGCATCAGAGTGTCCCCCATCAGTGTCTCCCTTACATCAGAGTGTCCCCCATCAGTGTCCCCCATAAGTGTCCCCCTTGCATCAGAGTGTCCCCCATAAGTGTCCCCCTTGCCTCAGAGTGTCCCCCATAAGTGTCCCCCTTGCATCAGAGTGTCCCCATCGGAGTGCCCCCCATCAGTGTCCCTCTTGCATCAGAGTGTCCCCCATTAGTGTCCCCCTTGCATCAGAGTGTCCCCATCAGAGTGCCCCCCATCAGTGTCCCTCTTGCATCAGAGTATCCCCCATAAGTGCCCCCCTTGCATCAGAGCGTCCCCTATAAGTGTGCCCCTTGCATCAGAGTGTCCCCATCAGAGTGCCCCCATCAGTGTCCCTCTTGCATCAGAGTGTCCCCCATCAGAGTCCCCCTTTGCATCAGAGTGTCCCCCATCAGAGTCCCCCCTTGCATCAGAGTGTCCCCATCAGAGTCCCCCCTTGCATCAGAGTGTCTCCCATCAGAGTCCCCCCTTGCATCAGAGAGTCCCAATCAGAGTCTCCCTTGTATCAGAGAGTCCCCCATCAGAGTCCCCCCTTGCATCAGAGTGTCCCCCATCAGAGTCCCCCCTGCATCAGAGTGTCCCCCATCAAAGTGTCCCCCATCAATGCCCCCTTGCATCAGAGTGTCCCCCATCAGAGTACTCCCCATCAGTGTCCCCCTTGCATCAGAGTTTTCCTCTTGTATCAGAGTGTCCTCCCATCAGAGTCCTCCTTGCATCAGAGTGTCCCCCCTTTCCTCCCCGTCCACATGTACTCACAGCTCTCCAGAATAAAGGCAGCTCATTCCTCTCTCCACTCCAGTCATGTTATAAGCTACAAGTGATAAGGGGAGAGAGAAAGGAAAGTCTGCCGGCTGTCTATCTCCCCCTGCTGGCTGGAGGGAGCAGAAGGCCTAATCCTCTCTCCAGCAAGTCCCCGCAAACTGGAAGTGACGTCTTCTTAACTCAGAACAAAGCACCTGGCCGTCCGTAGGAAGTTGTCTGGCACAATGGACTGCGCCACAACGCAGGTTGAAAGCCTGCAAATTAATCGCCTCGTCAGAAATCTCGTGATTGCATAGACGCGATGCTTCCCATAGTGCACTGCATCCGGCACCCGAACACAGTGCACTTAAAGGACATTTTTTTTCTATTTTTTTTTTCATTTAAAGGGCCCTTTTTAAAAAAATATTATTTTTTTTTTGTGGCTGCTGGGGGGTGGGGGTGGGGGCGTCCCCTATGGATGGGCCGCCACTGGTGCTAACTAGGGGACATTTGTTCCTCTTCAGTAAAGAAAATTATGTCAAGCATAGTAACTCAAATCGATCAGAATCCATCTTTTATTGACCCGCCTAAACTAAAGTATAATTTGTTTCTATGCATTACTACACATAGCCTATCATTATTGCTTCTTGCACTGCTCTACTGAATAAAGTGTATAAGCGATCAATGTGTTAGATACAGAATACATTACCATGTGAGTTAACTGCTGAAGCAGAAGGACATACACAATGTATGCATTGTATAGTTAAATATAAGGCATAAGTATTAGAACAAGAGTAGAAATGATGAAGGCCTTCTAATAGAAACTGGTCGTATTATATGTCATAGTCACATGACAATTCATAGCCTTGTTGTCAAATTGCTGTAGGACTTGTTCCCTCTGGGTGTATTGACATATATATTGCAGCACTTTTCAATGTGGGTAAAAGGCATGAACAAGAGAAAATACACTTATGCCCCGTACACACGGTCGGACTTTGTTCGGACATTCCGACGACAAAATCCTAGGATTTTTTCCGACGGATGTTGGCTCAAACTTGTCTTGCATACACACGGTCACACAAAGTTGTCGGAAAATCCGATCGTTCTGAACGCGGTGACGTAAAACACGTACGTCGGGACTATAAAAGGGGCAGTGGCCAATAGCTTTCATCTCTTTATTTATTCTGAGCATGCGTGGCACTTTGTCCGTCGGATTTGTGTACACACGATCGGAATTTCCGACAACGGATTTTGTTGTCGGAAAATTTTATCTCCTGCTCTCCAACTTTGTGTGTCGGAAAATCCGATGGAAAATGTCCGATGGAGCCCACACACGGTCGGAATTTCCGACAACACGCTCCGATCAGACATTTTCCATCGGAAAATCCGACCGTGTGTACGGGGCATTACACTTATTCACACCACATACGATTGCTAGACAAGCCATTCTGTAATTTATTGTTTTTTAAAATAACTTTTCCTTTTCAATCTGCAGTTGCTCTACTTTTCTGTAAATAAAGATATGGCAATATTAGAAATGTGTGTGAAAATCTTGCGCTAATTATAAGTGTAGACTGCTGCACTTTTATCACTACTTGGATACAAATGTAAAAGGTTGCGCTGTCTCATAAACAAAGAAAAAAACCTTTAAAAAATAAAGGCAATCTTGGAGGCGTTCTGTACACCCCCATACACGTAATTTCCAGCTTGTTTGATTGATCACTGATTTTCCCTGGAGGCCTGCACTAAGATACAGTACATGTCACATTTTAGGCAACCCCTGCAAAAAGAAATTACATTTTTGGTGAGATACTCACCCAGAGTTACATTTATTAAAAGGGATGCAACCCCGGCAGCCATATACTGATTAAAATTTGACCGCTTCAGCAGGGTTTAACCAAATATCGATTAGTGTTTGGCAGTCCCTGTTTAACAGAAGTCGATCATATGATTGACTTCTGTCAAAAGGACATGATCGGTGCATTCTGACAGCAGTGGGTGGCGCTGTCAGAATACAGCATCTTGGCAGGGGGAATTCCTCTATCCGCCTCATTTGTGTACAGCCAGCTGAAGTATTTAAAATGCTCAATAATGAGGTATGTTGTGATACATTATAAAATTCATCTTGCATTTTGGGTGTATTGACTTGCAATTTTCTCTTCATGTCAATGGAATATGAATGTATTGCAATGCACCATAAAAAACATGGCAACATGGCAGAACTATCAGGGTAGCAAAGGCCACACTTGTGACCATCGTGGGGGGGTGCTGCAAGACCATAAGGCTTGGTTCTCACTGCTGCAACCCCAAAGTCTTGCTTGTGTTTTCCTTGCAACTTTCCTCTGACTTGCTTATGATTTCCTTGTGACTTCCTTGCGACTTTTGTGATTTAACATGCAGTCTATAGCACTCAAATCTCTCCAAGGTCACAGAAATGTAGTGTGACTTGAGTTGCATTGATTAGGATGGCACCTATTGAAATAAATGTGTTTTGACTTGTCATTATTATTATTATACACAATTTATATAGCACCAACAGTTTACGCAGTGCTTTACAATGTAGAGGGGGGACAGCACAATTACAGTACAGTTCAATACAGAAGGGACAGGAGGACCCTGCTCGTAGAGCTTACATTCTAAAGGGAGGGGGTGGTGGTACAAAAGGTAATAGATACAGGGAATGATTTGATGGGGGTGGCATGCGACTTTATGTGTCGCAGTGAAAAACGGGACTTATACAGGGCCCCACAACCAAGCAAAGGGACCTGGGATCAGTGGGAAAGGCTTGGGGCTTGGAGGAAAAGGCCCTGGCAGCCAGGGGGACCCTTTTGGTTTCTTGCACTGAGGCCCCGAAGGTTCTAGTTACGCCACTGCAGAGCAATGTATATAGGTGCAATGCAAATGTATTGCTGTGCATTCAGAGACACAGTGACACCTTTAAACCTGTGGGAGGGAGCTAATGTGCATGTTAGCATGAGTCTCAAACATGTACAGTATATTTGTAGTGAGAAGTTTCTAACCCAAAGCGAGTATTACTCATTACTACAAAGAGCAAAGAGGCGGATTGCCCAAAGAGCTAGCAATAAGAATTAAATACAGTTTCCTAACTGACCTCACTCTCTCCCTTTGGCAGCTCTTCCTATGTTTTCATTACAACAGCTTCCAATTCACTGACACAATTGCTGTCCTGTGCCCCAACTTTTATAATGAGGGGGCTGGCTCATTATAACCCCCCCTTTCTTAAGCCTGCTTGCCATAGCTCAAGGGTGGAACCAAGGCCAGTATTACTGTGTGTAAACCAAGATAAGTATTATTCATTTGTTTAGTCTACCAGCTTGATTTCAGATTGAAACAATAAAAAAACAAATGACAAAAAAACAGCACAGGGATTGATTACCCAAAGAGCTAGCAATCAAATTATTTGCTATGGCTATATACATAGGAGTTTCTTTGCAACCAAGCCTATTGAGGTGAAACGCTTAAGAGGGGACTAGTTTCCAGGTGGGACTCTGCAGCGTGTACTGTTTGGCGCAATAAAGCTGTTCTTAAGAGTGATGTCCTCAATGTGTGACCTACATGTTTGACACATGGAAGTAGAGGAGCATAGGTGAGGTCCTTTGTTAACTACCTGCCCTGTTCTGCAGTGGAGCAATGGGATCTATATGTACATCTTCTTATGTTAGCTGTTGATATCTTTCCAAATATATCAGATAATTCTTTTTCGTACCAGACTTGTACCAGAGATGGGTATTCTAGGGCCCTTTATGCCCTTCACTTATGTCAGCACTTGATATTCGCATAGCATGTCAATAGCTAGAGAAGTTAGTCTAGTATAGTACGGTCTACCAATAAAAATGCTGAAATCATTGGGGGGCAAATCTATTAAAAAACAAAACAAAAGCAGCACCTCAGAAAAATAAGTTGGCAGCTACACAATTCACATCAAACAATGTCTATGTTATACTCATTTCAATCTTGCTTTGCATATGCAAAGTACATATAATAAAATTATAATTACCGTACGTTTTACTTTATGATATCAGCTTTTCCAAGAAAGCCCCTCACCACAATGTGTGTACTTCTAGATATGTATGTGATAATTACATATTTATTACTCCCTAGTTGCACGGCATTGCGGAAAACATCTGTCAGCAAAAGTAAAAGCTAAGTGAGGAATTGCATATTTATAACAAAATCACAAAGTCCTCTCCGAAAGTCAAAATGGGAAGTTTCACAGCCTACTGCTGCCACCTGCCTGTCAACTGCAGCATGGTCACTCATACTGGGAAACGGATGGCTTGGCTCAAAGACCTGAAACAAAATGTGTATCAGTGTGAATAGAAAATGTGCTGTGTGTTTTACTAAGGAGGCATTTTCAGTCTTGGTGAACTGAGCCAGTGTGCTGTTTCAAAATATTAGGTATAACCAGAACCATTTCTATATGTTTCTTTGTACATGGTGTTTGAAGGCAAAGTAATGTAGGTTCAACCAAATAAAATCTATGGAACGTTTAAGGTTTGTGAAGTTTTTTTTCTTTTTTTTTTGTGCCTTAATTTCTTAATATAAAAGCTTTAGTTGCATTCCTTATGCCCAATATATTCGGATTAGAAGGAATTGCACTAACATGCAGTATTTTACCCAGCAGTCGGCCAATCTTAGGGATTGATTACTGGCAGGAGGATATAGTAAATCCCTGTTAAGGAAGGCCTATAATAAGGCACTACAAGAATGTAGAAATTCCCTCCTTTTTAATACACATAGAAAGGAGGACTCAAGTGTAGTAAAGTTTATTACTAGATGTTCCACCCAGCATGGGCATCTGCGGTCCCTGCTGAGGAAACATTAGCATCTTCTTTCTGAAGATCACATCTTGTCCAGATACGCGTGCAGCACACCGAAGATTGTATTCAGGAGGAGGGCAACCTCCCTTCGTGACAACCTGACATCTAGCCATTTTGTCCCAAGATAGAAAAGCACTAAGGGCTCAAGAGGAATCTTTAGACGCAGCCCCTGTGCATTTTGCCTGTGGGTATCTCAGGGAACATCCTTTTTGCTCCCTAATGGAGAATGTTTTGCCCCCAAGTTTGTTGATGATTGCAGCCATCAGGGTGTAATCTTTTTAATGTTATGCCACTGCCAAGCCTTTGATGTGGGCAAAACCATGCAACAGTTTAGACAACGCATCAATGATCATGTATATTATTCATCAAATGGGAAAATGCTGACCCCGGTTAGCCACCATCTGGACCTATGCCACCGTTTTCATACCTCTGTGATTCATTTCATTGTTCTTGAGGTAGTGAAGAGGGATCCACGTGGTGGCAAATGGGATCAGCAAATACTTCAAAAGCAAACCTTCTGGACTGAACACCTCAGTGCGCTTTCTGCCCCTGGTCTCAATGAGACCTGTTCCTATAAACCTTTTTTGGGTTGAGCTTTTGGGGAATAGACACTGTGTTGATATCAGATAGGTATAGCGCAAAATGCAAACTTTAATGCTAGAAATGAATTCTTTTAGGTGTCTATACATGTTCATTGTATCTGCTCATTTTCTTAATATGGTATAGTTGCCTTTGTTTTCATTATACGTTACCACTTTTCTGATTGGGTTAATTTTTTATGACCATTCAGTTATTGCACTGACGATCGGCTGGTGTGTCCCAGTGTCCAGTCCTGCCATGTCTAGATGTTGTCACACCTTTTTTGGTAGTTATTTTTGGCTACATGTTCGATTATGCTTTTTTGGCTACTATCTGGCCTCGTGGGCAGGAGTAATCTGAGTGGGGGGTGATTTTGGTTGTGCTGCATGGCGATATTGAACCCTGGGGCCTGTTGTAATTTATTTGGATGGGCCCTTGTTGTGCTACCTGGTACCTGTGTTGTGTGCCTCATCTACTGTTCCCCCTTTTAAACTTTTTTTTTTTAATGCTGCGAGGAACACTTCTATGGCGTGCATATGTCGGTTCTGTTGGCACATGTGCAGTTCCTGGTTCTTGTGCGAGAGAGTGTGCCGGCCCTGTTCGCCCTGTTGAAACTGGTGTGTCTCTGTGTTCTTAGTATGTCCCTACATCCCACTGTGCATGCATGATTACGTCAGCAGATGGTTCGCCATTGGCTGGTTCCGGGCATGTACGGTGAAGACTTTGGTTTGACATTGAGGGCTGGGTCTCGGTTGGTACCTTGCCCCGAACCACATACCATTTATAAGTAGACAGTAATATGGCCCCATTGGTAGGGGATCCCACACGGCCGGACAGACTGGTCTCCACAATGTACAATGTTTCTCTTACAGCATTAGGAGAATATAATAACTATAAATATAGCTGAGTACTAATGATGTGTTATGTATTATTATTCCTGTCCATGCAGGTCCTCATTTTTGGACCTTCCATTAGGTTTGTTTGTTGTTGGACTTGTGAGGGGTTTCCCCATAGTTATTGAAAATCACAGACGTGCTGTGCGAGATTTGTGTATTTTTGTTTGTGAGGCTATCCTTTTAATCATTGTATATCCTCAGTGTTTTGCTTATACACCGGAAGTAGTTTGCCATTTTCCTTTTTATTGTTTTCTTTCTCTCTTTAGCCATACTTATCTTTGCTTGGACTAGTACATTATGGTGGATGCTTTTTTGTAGGACATTGTTGAGTTCAGTGACCCACTCTTTCTTCAGTTTGTGAAACCTTCTCACTTACCTTCTGGTTGGTTTCTGCAAAGGTGGTTGATCCAAACTCTCTTCAATGTAGTATAGTTTGATTTCAGGAATTTTAAATAATTGGTACATATCCCTCATGTTCTTTATAGACTTACTCTCTATATGTTAAAGGGTTAAGTGAATGCATATTTAGATGGATTGCCTTTTGTTTGGCATTGGACATGGCTGGCGCATTTGGGATACTGTCCCTGACTGATCTACAATAGAAATGCACTGAACAGGTGTGCCTTTATCACATCAATATTAATGTGTGAATAGTTCACATTGTATTTGTATTACTATTTGTTTATTCTTAGGTAGCAACTGTATGTTAGCACCTTTCGCTCCTGAGGAAGCAGCATACACGAAACATGTCAAGCTTTATATGCAGGGATGGTGGAACCCTCTACCGTTTGAATGTTGTATCTTCTATTGTGGTTATACCAGTATATATCTCCATTAATTTTGGACCACCATCTTTCTCTCTACAAATGGTGCTCACTATGTTTTTATATGCAGCTGATTTGTAATGTCAATTTTATATTATGTATCAATAAAATGTTGTATTTTACTTACTTGTTGAAGTTGTGCCCATAAGGTCCATGAACTATGGTTCAAACTCTTTCTTGATTTAAATATCAAATTGATTCTGGAACGTGGCATTGGTGTATTAGTAGAGTAAATGTGTGCCCTCTGTGCCCCCCCCCCCCCCAATGGTCTCTCATTTGATTTGTGCTTAATCTATATTATTTGAAGATTTGGTGTTCTAGAAATGTTTACAGATGTATACATGTATACGTGTGTAAATGCACAAACTGTATAGACCATACTTTTTTTGTGCATATATTTTTTGTGCATATATTTTTTGTGCAGAAACATTTCTCCCAGAAACATCCGGTGTTTATACATCAGTACCGTGTACAAGGCCCCAAATACATGCTAAAAGACAGCATTGTTTAAATACAAAAGGAATGTTTTCAACTCACTTTAAATTATCTTTTAATTAATTTTACTGTCTAAAAGAACCAATCTTGGTCCCTTTAGACAGTAAAATTAATTAGGACAATTTAAAGCAGACCTTGCATGAAAATGCAATTACTGCTTATTAACCCACAAGTCCCCAATAAACATGACTCATTTAAAAAAAGAAAACTAGGAGAAAAAAAAGTAAAAAATATTTACTTTACACCCAGCTTTGGTATTTTTGCCTCTGAGGATCCTATGCAGCCTTCCTTACAAAATCCTGCAATAAAGCTGGATGTCACCCTCACTTAGGTGTGTGGGCTAAAAACCAGGGTGTAATGTGATTTTTTTTTTGTTACCTTTTTATTTTAGTGTTTTTTTTTTTTTTATGTTCAAATTAGCAGTTTTAATTAAGGGGGTGAGGGCTAGCAAATTTAGGGGACTTTTCCATTTTAGGCAGGATCCACCTTAAAAATATAAATATACTCCATTAAAAAATAATATATATGTACAGTATGTGTGTGTGTGTGTGTATATATATATATATATATATATATATATATATATATATATATATATATTCAAATTGAATTAAAATGAAACATAAAGATATATAAAATATCTCTATTTACCCCAGTTTTGGGTTCATTAAAAATCCCTAAAAGCCATGCTCCCTCTTTCTGATAATGTTCTGTGTTACAAACATATTCAGGGTCTAACACAAAACATAGTCACAGTCTGCATCCTTCTACTCTCACTAACCCCCCACCCAAAAGAATCTCAGGGTGCTTTTCCCCACTGGCTGTGTGGCTGTGCCTGACTCCTCTCCTACAGCCTTTGAATTAATTCACAGAGTTCTGTGAATGAAAAATCTGCCACTGTGGACAAGGGACTCATAGGGGGTTATTTACTAAAGGCAAATCACCTTTGCACTGAAAGTGCACATGGAGGTACAGTCGCTGTAGATCCGAGGGGGATATGCAAGGAAAATTTAAAAAAAGCATTTTAGCTTGACCATGATTGGATGATAAAATCAGCAGAGCTTCCCCTCATTTCAGATCTTCCCTTCCGATCTACAGCAACTGCACTTCCAAGTGCACTTTCAGTGCAGAGTGGATTTGCCTTTAGTAAATCAACCCCATGGCTCTCAATCTAGCACAAGTGTGGTGATGTCGCTGCACTTGTAGTCCATATCTCCTGAGCTGGAAGAAAGTCTGCAAAAGCTAGAACTTTGCATCTCTGATCGATCCCCTGGTCATGAGTGCAACACTCTACAGGATCCAAAGCAAAAAAATAATAAACACACATTTTTGCAATCTATTTCATGTAAAAGTGATCCAAGTGCCTAAACAGTTACTGGATCACGTTTACAGGTGATCTGTACAGGGATCTCACTCCACCTTTGCCACCGCTGCCTTTCCCATGCTCTCCCATCCCACGAGAAAGCTTGGGACTGATCTAACCGGTCGCATCAGAATTGATACAGTGAGAGGAACTGACATTGTTCCTTCCACTCCGTGACATCAGAATCTGGAAGGAACCAGGATTTTGTCACTTCCAGTTTCAGTTTGTTTATTTACAAGCCATTATCGGCTTGTACAGCAGCCGATCAAACTGATCTTAGTTTGTTCAGCTGCTTTTGAGATCAGAGGAGAGACCTGGGGTCTCGAAGACCCCAAATCTCTTCATAAGGAGGACCTGTCACAGCACATGCTATCACAAAGAATGTTGTATTGTTATAAACTAGCTGACTAACATTTATCAAGATGGTGGTTGGATGTGGATATGTTTTGTTTTTTTGCTATTCTTACAGTTTAATTTCAATCAGTATGCATGATTAATGTTTATCATGGAATAGTTTAGTAGCCAATGCAGGCATCTGAACTGGTATCAACATAGACAAGTATCATATGTTTTGCATACTATAATTAATTAAAGTGAAATGACTGATCTGAAACATTCTTCTGGCAATTTTGTTTTGTTGTAGTAAAACAGGTTGTCATGTATATGTAAGAGTTAACTTTTACTTTGCCAGCAAACTCTTCATCAGTGGCAGGCTGCATCTCTGAACATTCATTTTCAGTGAGAGCTACAGGAGGTATAAATCTTCCCTCTTTATTATTTGGCTGCAGGGTTGCAAAGAAAAAAAATATTGTAATCTTAACAAAAATATATGAAAACGCGTAAACAATGCAGACCTTTAAATATATTGCAATTATTAATGCTTGTCTCTCAGAAAAAGAGAGAAAAAAAGAACAAGGAAGAAGAAGGGAACACTCATCAATATTCCAGACCTGTGTACTAAAAGGAAAAAAACATGGATTTTATTGTGATCATATTTTGGATTTATTACTGCCTCCAAATGCAAAGAACCCAAGTAATCAGGAGGCGTGAGACTAATATTACTGTGATACTGACAGAGAGCGCTTCGAACGCAGGCTGAATGAGCAGTTATATGAAGTGAAGACACTTAAAACTTCACAAGCTGATGCATAAATATCCATAAGATGAGCGTGACATTTCTTATAAGCTGCTTGATAATAAGATACTTTTTCTTGTGTACTTCATAATTATATATATATATATATATATATATATATATATATATATATAAAGATGGAGCAAGTGGGGTTTAGCAGAATATAGATAAGCAAAGAGATCTGTAAACTGGATAAATCTGCAAAATTCAGCAAATCTCTTTTTTTTTTAGCAAATTTTTGACTCACCTGAAAATGAGTATGTTTGAGAATCACCCAATTCATAATCCATGCATTCAGCAATTGTATATTACATGCTTCTTAATAGATCAGGCAAATCAGGATGTTCATATTAAGGTGAAAAATTCACAATCCAGAGTTGTTTGAATAGTCAGGCTGATAAAATATTCCCTTGATGGGTTTAACAATTTGTCAAGATTAGATTCCCTAAATGTAAGCTAATTTCTGCTACATAAGGCACTCAACCTAAACTCATAAAATAGAAAGGCCATGTCTATAACACTATATATGGCCACAAGTTTGTGGACATCTGACCATTACATCTTTATGAGCTTGTCAGACATCCCATTCCAAAAGTTTCCAAAAGATTTTGTAGCATTTTTTTTGGGAGAATTCATCACCATTCAGCCAAAAGAGCATTTGTGAGGTCAAGTACTGATTTTGGATAAGAATACCTGGCTCGCAATCAGTGCTCCAGTTTAACCTAAAAGTGTTCAAAAGGGTTGCAGTCAGGACTATGCGTGGGCCATTTAAACTCCTCCATATTTGGGGTTGATTTACTAAAGGCAAACAGTCTCTTTAATTTGCAAAGAAATTCACATGCTTTCAACACATTTGAAATCAAACAATTCTATGATGCTGTAGTAATAACAGTACTCTTTACTGAAAACACCTGAACAAGAACACTTGACTTAGAAGCAGCTTTCCAATGCATTCAAAAGGTGTTTGATAGGGTTGAGGTCGTTATTGTCCAGATCGTTGCTGCCAGATGTTTTTTCATGAAAAATTGTCTTGAATATCTGTGTATTTGGTAGCACTGACAGTACCCTTCACCAGTATCCTTAATGTTGACTAGTGAATGTTCACTAATTCCTTTTGATAACCAAATAACAATAATGTTTGTGCTCTAACAAATGTTCCTGTGCATCTGGAACTTTCCAAAGACTCTTAGTACCACCATCACTACTTTAATAAACTTTTGAAATTCCAATTTTAGATAGTGTAGCTGCTTTCAGAATATGACCAGCTTAAATTTTCATTAGTTGTGGTAGTAAATCTACCATTTTTCAATGGTATGTTAACCACAATAGATATAAATGGTCATAGACCTGTCTTGTGTCAGGCTGCTGGCAATTCAAAAACATTGTGATTATGATCATACTTTATTAGGCCAGGCTACATGTCACAGGAGCTGGAAACCATGGGAGCATAGGTATAATATAAAGATGTCAATGGGTATGATCATTATGAAGACATCCACCCTGTTGAGCCCAGTAATGATTCTATTCCCTTTTACTGGCTATATTTCAAAATAGAACCCCAGATCTAAGTTGGTGCACTTTCACTGTTGCCCTTCCCTGCCATGAACCCCTTCCACTGATTTTTCTTTTCAAAAACACCCTATACTTACCTCTTATGATGCCGTTTTTTTCACATGTGGTGGTGTCACAAGTCCTTCCTCTTCTTTCATGGTACAGATGGGATTTTGTCCTCTTGGACTGACTAATGACGTGTGGAGTCCTGTGAACCCAGGCTGCATTATGACCCACCCCCAGGGAGTGTGTAAACAATAGGCTGGGCTCAGAGAACATGGGTAGAAACCCAGACTGCATAATGACCCACCCCCAGAGAGTGTGTCAGTGACAGGCTGGACTCACAGGACATAGGTAGAATGATGCTGGCTGTCATGCAACTCAAAATGGAACAGTGGCTGGGTGGAGAAGGAAGCTGGGAAAGATCTGGAGCCCTGACACATTTTTTTTTTTTAACTAGAGAAGGGGGAGGTAAACATTTAAAAAATACACACACACACACACACACACACACACACAAATATATATATATATATATTGATTTATAATTTAATGTATCAGTGATTAATACTACTTCTGGCTGGTATTCCCTACAACAGGAAGACAGATTCTAGTTTTGTTTTTATGGGGCAGGTTAGATCATGGAAGGCATAATCTAGCTGGCTATTGTAAGCAATAGCGCTGTTGACAAGCACTGCAATCTCATTACTAAATCTTCTATGAGTCACAAGGAAAATATTGAAGTACGGAATGATACATGCTATTTTCAGCATACCTTTAAAGCTATCATTTGATGAGATGTATTTTCTCAGCCTAACTTATATCACATACAGTAATCTGCAGAGCTGATTATATGGTGTTCCTTTTCCGTACTGTTTTGGTAAAGTAAGAAAAGTAAATACCTTCCCAAAAAAACAAAGAACTGACCAAATCTACTAAGTCACATTCTGATCTTAAACAAATGACCAAGCACATTACAATATCAAATCTATTTGGTTGAATATAACTACGCTGTTTGATACATTTACTTGTGTTTTTCCAGAGCAAAAACATTGGGGGTTTGATTAGTCCATAGCTGACACATACCAGGGTTAATTTGCTAATGAATTAGAAAGTTTTCTTTTCTAAGTAAGGTCTTTTTTACAATGGCAGCAGACTTTACTGCCCTCTAGAAAGTGATCCTCATCAGATAGCTTTTCAGCTTGTGGTTGACAGCCTGTTTACAGCCATTGAGGGGTAGGCACTGCTGCCTCCTGCATGCCTGTTTGATTGATCCCTAGGGAGATTTTTTCTATTCCAGTGGTGGGTTTCCATTGAACTATCACTTAACAAATGGCATAGCTATATTTGACACACAGGTGTGGTGTTGTCCAACAGGTGAGTTTGACAGGTGGTGCTGCCTGTCAGACTCATCATGCCTGTCATACTCACTAAGCGCAGCATCGTGACCATGGCAATGTGTACTCATTCCTTTGGTCACCATGTACAGTTGTAAATGGTAAGATGGGCAGTAATTGGGCATTCACAAATTCAGATCAACCACCTGTTTTACAGGCCCCCTGCCACCAGTGTGAATTTAGCCTAAAGCTGTGTGTATAGAGTTAAGTGAACCTTCTTTAACAAATTCATCTCAATTTTTAACATAAAATCACTGATGATGATCATATAAGCATGAGAGTCAGTTTCTCATCTTGGCCTTAATCCTCTATATAAGTGTGAAGAAAGTAAGAGGCTTTTTTTCTAAACTATGAAAGACATAGGAAGTACCTGTTTGCTGATGATGGCAACCTTTGCTGTCCCTAGCAGTTTCCAAAGCACAGGATGTGGTCAAAGTAAAGGTAGTGTTATGTCTCCAGGAGACCTTTCTCTCTCTCGAGGTTCAGAAAGGAGAATTCATATTGTCATTTGATTGTATATTGTGTTGTTGCATTGTTAAGCTATAAATTATATTTGTTCCAGGTTAGCTGTACGCATGCACCACCTACTGGCCAAACATTAATATCATTTGTAATAATACCTTTAACCTTTAAAGGATGTGACATATAAATCATCACATCCTCTTTAGTCAGGAAGTGAATACCCCCTAGCGATCAGCATTTTCAAGATTATCCCAGCCGCCTAGATGTAATCTCTTCCCATCCATGGCATCGGAGGTAAGCAATCTTCCCCTTCCTCCTCCATAGGCTATTAGGGAAAGCAGATAGTCATTTCAGTTGTTATTTTATATGATGTTTACTATTGTATGGTAATGTTATATTATTCTTGTTATTTTCAGTTTTACCGCATATCACGTGTGTCATTCACACTTATATTAAAATCTGCAACGTGCCAATAAAGACACAGACAAGAAACAGCAGTCTATTATTGTGTACGCAGAAAAAGGTTATCTGCCTGGATAGCTACCCATAGACTCCGGGAGTACGGGGGGCGAGGCCAGGACAGGTAGACTTCTTCTATGTCTCCATATATATCTATTGTAGTATTGGCCTTATATTATTTGGCAAGATATGCTGGTGACTCATACCACACATTTTACCTTTGGGCAGAAGATGAAATTTAACCAGAAGTTGTGGAAAAGCTATATACTAAATAGGGGAAGCAGAATGTAAAGCTGTCCATACATTGATCGAAATTCGGCCAGTTCAGCAGGGAGCACCTGAGATTCGATCCATGTATCGGCAGGCTAGTTGCAACCAAGTCGATCCAATGATTGACTTGAGTAAAACCAGCCTGTTGGATTTCTTACATGCAATTACTGCTGACAGCTTTAGCTGCTAGCAGTAATCTTTGTGTTCTGCTCAACGGGAAGGCTGGTGGAAGGAAAGAAAATTCCACCCCCAGTGGAAGGAAAGAAACGTTGAGCAATCTATGGGCTGCTTAATAATCTAATCTCTGTTCACTTTAAAAAAACTACTTCAGAAATGTTTCCAGCCACAACCTCTAATCTCATGCAGCGTCTATGGGGTGCAACTCTTTGTCTAAAAGGGGTAAATCTTCTCTGGAATCAAGATCTAAAAAATATTTATCATTATAGCTTTATAGCAGTAAAAAGTAATTCCAAGCAACAATAAAATGCAAAGCAGAAATACATATAAATTAGCGATTTCACTTGCTCTTTAACTTGTTTTGCTATCTATCCCCCTGCTCTGCAGTAAAGCTAGAGGACCTCCTGGCCCAAAGCTTGTTATTAAATAGTGAAAGATAAGGAATACAGTGATGAGCAGGGGCGGCCCATCCATTCGGGGTGCCGGATGCATGGATTCCAATAAGGGGGTGTTTTTTTTTTAACCACTTAAGCCCCGGAAGATTTTACCCCTTTCCTGACCACAGCACTTTTTGGGATTTGGCACTGTGTCAATTTAACTGACAATTGCACGAACGTGCGACGTTGCACCCAAACAAAATTGATGTCCTTTTTTTCCCACAAATAGAGCTTCCTTTTGGTGGTATTTGATCACCTCTGTGGTTTTTATTTTTTGCGCTATAATCAAAAAAAGAGTGAAAATTTTGAAAAAAACACAATATCTTTTACTTTTTGCTATAATGAATACCCCCAAAAATATATAAAAAAAACATTTTTTTTTCCCTCAATTTAGGCCGATATGTATTCTTCTACATATTTTTGGTAAAAAAAAATCGCAATAAGCATATATTGATTAGTTTGCACAAAAGTTATAGCGTCTACAAAATAGGGGATAGTTTTATGGCATTTTTATTGTTACATTTTTTTTTACTAGTAATGGCGGCGATCTGTGATTTTTACCAGAACTGCGACATTATGGCATACACATTGGACACTTCTGACACATTTTTGGGACCATTGTCATTTATACAGCGATCAGTGCTATAAAAATGCACTGATTACTGTAAAAATGTCGCTGGCAGGGAAGGGGTTAACCACTAGGGGGCGATGAGGTTAAATGTGTTTCCTCTCTGTGTTCTAACTGAAGGGGGAGGGGACTGTGTAGGGGAGATGTCTGATCGCTGTTCATACTTTGTATGAACAGACGGTTAGTCTTTTCTCCCCTCAGAAAACTGGAAACTGTGTGTTTACACATGCAGATCTCGGTTCTCGGTGTGTAATCATCGATTGCGGAAGCCCGGTGGTGATTGTGACCGCCGGGCACTCGCATCGGCTCCGGGGGCGAGCAGCGGACGCGCGTCCCTAGTGGCCACTTACATATAACGTCGTTTCGCCCAGCCATGCCATTCTGCCGCATTACTGCGGCGGCTGGTGGGAATGTGGTTAAGCATGTGATTAGAGCCAGAGGCTCTAATAGGCTTCAAAAAAGGGTGGGCTCGGGGCGCAGAGCACTGTGCTCCGAGCCCACCCAGTTACAATAGGGAATAAATATTGTGTGGTGCATTGTTTGCTGCCCACCCCCCTTCCCCCTGAAATATACCACAACCCGCCACTGGTGATGAGCTCATACCCCTGCTTTTGCCTCTTGTTAGCATGTTATCAGTCAGCACATGTGCATGTAACACGCTTGATTAGTTCCCAGTGTGGCCCCTCCCTCTCCTAGTCTCAGTGCTGCTGTGCAGGGGATTATAAGAGTCTACACCAATTTAATCAGATCAGGTATTTACTGCGTTTGCAATAAAAATAAATATCTTGTATTTTTGAAGCATACATAACTTCATTCATTGATTTTTTTTTTTATGTCTTTTTGCAAGTTCAACTTTAACGCTTAAAATTCTTATTGCCTTAGGTTACTACACCTCACTGCTCTTTGTGCTATGTCATAAAATAAAAGCCAAAGCCTTAAAAAATAGTCACATCTGGGTATTTCCACATTTTATGTTACCACTTTGAGGCTGTAATGCCTTCAGCAAATCCATTAGTTCATATAAAAGAACAAAAAAGACATGCAAAACAAAATTTTGAATTGGAGTTGCGGAAAGTGTAACCGTGAATTATGGCAATGCCATGAAGCTGATTAGCATATTAACACAATGCAAATTTCATTTTTATGGAAAATCTAGTGTATTTTATAACAGAAAGCGAAGATGGAAAGCAGGGCTCTCTTACCATAAATTAGGAGTATTTCATTTGAATAAATATGAAGGTCCAAAGTATACATCATAAAAATGACCTTGCTTCCGGGAATGAGAATTGGTCAGTGGATTATAGGTGATGATTGACTCACTACAGGAAAACTGACCTGCCATCAGCCCTTAACATTTGAATCAATACAGGTTTGTTCCATTCCAAATCATTCTGAATGTTGTACCAATACAACTGGGAATCCACTCCATGACTTTGCCAAGCCTATAGCAAAAAAACATGCAGGCTTGCATTTTTCTGGGCCAAAACAATCACTACCTTGTAATATAAAGGAGTTGCTAGTAAATGTTGAAGGGCATGTGGTAAAATGTCACATTAGATCTTATTTACAGAAAGTGCTATAATTCACAACAGACACCGCACCGGATAATGGAGTAAGTGGATTAAAATTCTTGGCTTGTAATAAGTATGAGTGAAATCACAAGATCAAATAGAAATTGAGGTCTGCAGCAAGGGAGAAAAGCATAGACTTGCTCAAACAGGCATAGACATGTTAAACTCATGGGGGTTTCAGCTTCATTTATCCTTTGCATGAAGCAATAAAGAGGGGTAAGGAACTCTGCAAAAAGCATTTGCGTCTATCTGTTATGACTACACTTATTTGAAAAGCATTAATAACATAACACAATGAAAAAACTGTGATATAAAGTAAGTCATAGGAAACATTCAGATTACAGTCGTTGGGTTTTTTTGGTCTGACCATTTATCAACACCATGTCTCTAATTATTAAGGAAATGGTAATTTGAAAAGAAGTCTATTCCATAACAGTTATCAGCAAGTGCATTGTTTTGCCTGAGGAAAGATTAAGCATAACGTATTGCTATTTGTTATGGCGCACTCCTCTTCTATACATTATAATTAAAGAATATGTTCACATTTTAACAAAAATATAATAAATGCATATATTTTTTTTTTGCAGGTAAAAAAATGTGCATTTCCTATGTTTTGTTTTTGGAGCCTGCAAAGCATTGCGCCAGTAATCAGCAGATCATTGATGCCATGCAGGTCTCCTGAAGACCATCAGTGTAAGCTGTCTGCCCGTACATTGTATGGACAGGCAGTTTTAAACTGACAGAATCAATGAACTACCACAGAGCTCAACAGCACTATGGTAGTTAATTGAGAACTACAAGCCAATAGCTGCAAAGGCTGTCAGAACTTGTAGTTTTCCTGTTCACAAAACACAGGGGTGTTTTGTGAACAGTGAGCGGTGGGAGAAGATCAAAGGGGGCTGCCAAAGGGGGCTTGGGGGGGGGAGGGGCAGTACATTTGTAATATGTTACATGTCCCCCCTGAATATGGGTGTAACATGTTACAAAAAGTGAACTTATCCTTTAAAGCCCAATTAAACTTTCAGTTTAAATGAGATAAATACATGGGAGGGAATTAAGTAAAGCTGCTGAAAGTAAAAATGAAAAAAAAATGAAAACAATTTAAATACAATGTATCAATGCAGCAGCTGTTTCAATCGTGTGATATATGTGAAAAGTGATGCCACAGGAACTAATCCTAAGACAAACACCGCTAGCTATAGAACTACCAATTCCCACAGTAATTACTGTGGGAATTGGTAATAAAGCTGGTGAGCCAATTTTCTGGTGTCAAATTCCCGAACCATCTGTGATGCTTTTGGTTCCAAGAGTTACTCATGCACCAAATTCAGGTGGTTCTAAAAAGTCACTTTTACATTGTGACGCATGGAATGTGCCAAAATCCAAATAAAATACTAACAGTTTGTACCTTACAAAAGTGGAGCTAATTAGGGCCAACTCTCTTTTGGTGTACAGAGAGAGTAAATGGTGCAGATTTGTCTCCAATTTAAAGGATGTCCCTGTTTTGACAGCTAGTGGGACATCTTCTCCCCCTGCTTGCTGTCACAAATTAAAAAAATGTGGCCATAATATCTGTCTGCACCAGTCTTTTTAAATCCCAGGGATTGTGTGTGCATGAAATCAAAATGTGTTACAAGTCCTGCAGTTTGTTGCCTTTAGAAAGCAGCAAAACATTGAGTAGAAAAGCATTTCCTCTTCCAGCATGCACTAGAGAAGGACCCTGACTTTCTGTGTAAAAGCAGTGGACTCTCTGAAAAGGTTGGACACACCCCCTGCCAAATTAGGACCAGAGTTCTTCAATCATCAGGAACCTTGAGCTTTGCTGATTGGAGAGTTAGATCTGACCCAGGATGGAGTTTGTCACACCTCTGTATAGAGACCACAGCTTCCACACATAGAGCAAAGATCCTTCTCTGCAGCATGTTGGCAGTAGACAGGTTTTTATAATTAAGCTGTGTCTGCATTATAAAGAAAATGAATTCTAAGGCCTTGTTTATGGTAACAGTGTTCTCTGAAGAGTGATCGGAATGCAGAATTTGACAGGCATTGAGGAGGCATGTGTCACCTCCTCACGGCCTGCTTTAACCTCTTGAACCCTGGACTATCTACAACTATATACATTCCACATGGTTGTGGGGTGGTTTCAGGGTGCCCCCATTCAGTAGCATGGGTCGCTTTCAGTGAGCGATACTGAACACACTGAATAATTTTTGCTCGGCATATGTACACACCCACCCACTGCCTTTGCACCAAGTGGGAATAGCTGGGGGGTTGTTAAGACTGCTGCTCAACCGCATACTTTTTACTGCCACCCAACCACTAGTATAAATGAGCCCTAAGACTCTGAACACCTTTTGTTTTGGTGAACCTGGAATGTATTTAGCTGGTGTAAACTGAAAGTTCATTTTAGCTTTAAAATAAAGGTAAATCCAAACAATCTTAAAGTGGTTGTAAACCCATTTAAAAAAAAAAAAAACTAACAGTTCAAGACAAAGACATAATGAGCTAGTATGCATAGCATACTAGCTCATTATGTAATACTCACCTGAGATCGAAGCCCTCGCTGCGGTGCCCATACACCAATCTGGCTGCCAGCATCACTCCCGGGGGTTACTTCCGAGGTGACGTCACTTCCGCACATGTGCGCGGTAACGGCACACTCATTGAAGCAAAGGCACATACGTGCCATTGCTTCAGTTTGTGTCAGTGTGCATGTGCCGATGACGTCGGCACATGCAAATACAGGGGATAGCTCCTAAACCGTACAGGTTTAGGAGATATCCACGGTAACTACAGGTAAGCCTTATTATAGGCTTACCCGTAGTGAAAAGTGGTCTGTAAGGGTTTACAACCACTTTAAAACCAATCAAATCTTATATAATCTTTAACATGTTGATAGAATTACAAAAATAATTTTCAATATTTTTAGAGTTGCAACATTCATTTCAATAATATCTGGTGATTCTGTCTCGAAGGTCCTTGTTCAGACACATCTTGTTATAGGGTGACAACGCTCTGTGCTGGTCTCCCCGTTGCTCCCCTATGTTGTCACCCTGTCTCATTACCTGCTAATGAAAACTATAAGTAGCTGTGCCAACACTCATTGCACAGGCAAGGTCTGCCATTGTCATCATCATGAAGCCTACTCTGAGCAATGACATGTAGTCAGTGATGGGCTACATGCATGTAGACATTACGTGGCTGCAGGAAATAAGCAGCACTAAAATACAACAAATGATGAAAGAAAGATGAAAACAATAAATTCTAAAAGAAAGAAAAACGTGACAGTTGCTTTGGATATACAAAAGTATTTTGCTTACTAAATGCAACTCAGTTAATGCACCTCAATAACTGCTATATCTGTGTATATATATATATATATATATATATATATATATATATATATATATATATATATATTTATCCTGACATAGCTATGGCCGATGAAACCAGATTCTTTCTAGCTGTCACTGCACCTCACATGTCTGTTCTATGTACAGGCTTTGCTAGGCATAATTCAATTCAGTTCTTTTCATACTGTGTCAAGTATAATGACTATGAAAGGAATCCAATATAATGTTATTTAGGTAACCATTTGTGTGTTTCATTACCAGGGAAGAAAATTGTACTGATTTCTGTTACAGAAACTAGGGGAAAGCAGATGCAACATCGGTTTGTACTCATCTGGAAAAGTGCTGACAAATTAGGTGAATTAAACTATTAACAATATTTGTACTCTCTTTTGCCAAAGGCACCTGTTTTCTTACCCCACCTAGCACATAACACTTTTACGGCCATGTGATTTTTTTTTTAAGTATAACATTTCATTCCTCTATAAGGATGCCACACTGGGATCTATGACCTGCCATACTGTTGGCTAAAGCAAAGAGAGTCAGCTGTAACTGCAATCCCAAAGAGGGCTGCCGGTTCCCTGGGGCTGATTTAGGGAAACCGGAGCAACCCCCGAGTTTCATCTCTCATTCTAGGTAGGATGAAACAAGAAATATGGCCGATATGGGGAACAGCTCAGCTGTTTTTCCTTCCTCAATAAATTACCCACTGTTTTTCATTATTTCAGAGCCATTCTGCATGATAAGGCTGTAACAAATACATGTCTTTATTATATGCAGTTGAATAACCTCAGTATAATCAATAAGCATATTACCAGCAAATGTGCAATTTTATATTTTTTACCTAGGTTACTTTTTGTCAATGTAATTGATTGATTAATTATTAATCCATCTTAGAAAAAGATAGGGACAAGTTTAACCAGGGTTTGTTTACACTAATGAAAGGTGATTTCCTATAAGCTGCAGTAGGTTCATACATAGTACAGCTCTAGTTTTAAAGTGAGCCCATACATTTCCTATAGACGTAAGCAAAGCGATTTGCAAACTTAGCAATTCTGGCAAATCTTGATGGCCTAGATTTATAAATGGCGTGTTTCTCTGAGGATGATAAAATCTGCATATATTCAGGCAAAGTGAAAATTCACATTTTTCAAGTTGATGTGATTTACAAAATTTATGAAATAATTTACTGATGTCTATTTTCTTTATTTACTAAGAAAAAAATATGGGGGGATTTACTAAAACTGGTGCACACAAAATCTGGTGCAGCAGTGCATAGCAACCAAACAACTTCTAGGTTGATTGTTAATTGAACATGCTGAAGTTAGAAGCTGATTGGTTACTATGCATAGCTGCAGCAGATTCGGTGTGCACCAGTTTATGTAAATCTCCCCCATTGCCTGGCATTGCAATTCTTGGAAAACAGAAGTTGCCTGACTATTACATTGATCCTTAGGCTTTTTTCTTCATTTCTAAGTCAGACCTGGAACAGCATGCAGATCAGAAAAGTTGGAAGAATAAATCTGCATGTTTGTTCTTTTTATAGTAAAATACCATGTAGCAAGAAAAAACAAGCCAACATAAGACCATTGCATGCAGACAAGTGGTTAATGAACAAGATTGGATTCGTATCACTTTTTTTCATACCCTAGTAATTCAGAGATGGACACATTTTAAAAGCCTGCACCTTTCCACCTGGAAGGTCAAATGAGCTCAGTGCCCAGCATGAGACAAATAGTGAACTGGGCAGAGTGGATTTTTAAAAATTCACCATCTCTATTGATGACCTCTAGGTAGCACCTTAGGTGTGCCCAACTGACCTATAATGTGCATAAAGCCTTGACTGGAGCGTGATGCAGAACTGTGCAAGGAAGCATATCAGAAAAAGAGGCCTCCAAGCAAATGTCTCCAGTACACTGTTTTAACCCTGTCTCTGTACTTTGGATAAAAGAAAGGAGCCTGGAAAAAAAAAAAGCTGAAGATGGCAAAGGCTAGAAAATAACCATCTTAAAAAAACACTACTCCAAAGTTATCCCGTACTCAGGGATTCTAAGCACATTTTTGAGGTTCTTTGAAGTAGAGGTATGAGTCTGCTCTGTGATAAAGGTGCTTTGATGATTTTTGAGATCACATTTCATAACAGGCAATGACAACATTGTATACAAAACTACCAAAATGGACCCACTTCTTATTTCCCACGATATAAGTTTACCATTCACGGCTTATATTTACGGCTTTAACATTTTATTGATTTGTGTTAATTGATTGTAAAAACAAAACCACATTTTTCTTTTAAGTCAGACCTAGGCTAAAGAACACAACACAATAAATCTTGCCACTGCTCACAGTTCACACACGAAGCCAGTTATTCTCCTCCAGTGACAGCAGAATCTAGGTTGTCAATGGTCAGTAGAAAACAGCATGTGGCCATTCTTCTCCCTCCAACATCTAAACTGACTTGCAGAGTGGCAATGAGGCTTATCTTGACTAGTGACTAGTGGAAATTAAGGTGAGCTTGAGGTGAAAGTGGAACGTGCTAGAGTTTACATTATATAACAAAAAAAAACACTAATATTGCCTCCTTCTCATAACTATGTAACCTTATCTCAGGAAATAACATGCAGATACTGCAAGTTCTATTATAAGTATATATATATATATATATATATATATATATATATATATATATATATAGTGTTAGTGTAATCATATAACTACAGAAAACAAATATGTATATAAAATGTGTATATAAATAAATATATATATATATATATATATATATATATATATATATATATATATATATATATATATATATATATATATATATATATTCTGTAGTTGTATGCTTACAGTAATACACAGGGTTCATAGAGCATGAACAGCATGAGCGTCATTATTTTAATATGCACACTGTGATATAGTAACTAATGTAATGGACCATAAGTACTGAAGCATGAAATATAATAACTTAGTTGGCAAATCCCAAAAAGAAATTTACATAAAGGGACCTGAAGACATACATTCTCCTGTAAGAGCAATCGTTCGGTGATCTGTGCAACTTCAGACACCAGCACACTATAGGAGGAAAGGGGGAGCAATTTGTCATAACTATTGCTGGCTGGTATAAAATTTGTATTGGCATTATTTGGGTATGCTGTGCCACCAGTAAGCATTTACAGACAGACACTATTAAAACAGTCATATATTTAGTAATGCACCCAATTATATTGTCATAGTCCTAATTTGGTAATTAATAAATCAATCAATCAATAAATAAATAATATATCAGCCAATTAGCCAAAATGGGAGACACATTTCTTCAATAGTTACGTTAGAGCTTGTGTGACAATGATATATACACTTTTGCTTGTTTAGCCCTGTAGGTGTATACAGCACCTGTCTTTTTTTAGCAATAACATTGGGTGTAAGACTACAGATAATAAATACAGACATCAAAATGCCCAAAGATAATTACATTGTTAAGTAATCCTTAAAACATAGAGTCACGGCTACATTAAGCAGCCATGTACATACATCAAGATGTCTATAGCACAATGCACTGGGGAATGTGCTTGCTAGGTTAGGATATTCATATATTCTTGTACAAAAAAAAAAAAAAAAAGGCACGCTCAAGTCTAATTGGATTTCACATGCACCAGGGGCAGAATTAGCTTTCTACCTAAATGCTGCATCACTTTGCTTTGAACCCATTTCCAATAAAATAAAAGCTGTATTTATTGCTAAATACATTCCCAGGACCACCAAGCATTTACTTAGACATTAAGGAAAGAATTCTTAACTCCAAATGCCAAACCCATTATACTTCATTAAGATATAATTAGACTTGCACATGACAAGGCAGAACTGCATATTTGTACCCTTCAGCTTGCCCTCAGAGATTTTCTTTTTTTTTTTTCTGCCTGTGTGATTCAAATAGCATGCCAAGCTAAAGCTCCAAGCATATCGATACAGGGGTCTGTGTAAAGTCTAAGCAGGCTGAGAGCAAAGGATTAGTTGGCATTCTGCTTTAGTGTGAAATTCAGCAAGGTCTGGCCAGCCTCCAGCCTGGAGCAGTAAACAGATTAGAGCATGGTAATGGTGCTGTCAGGAGCAGTTTTCCTCTGCTATCTATTGCTTTCAGGGGGAAGTTATTTGGGTTGTACAGGCTGGCTTGCCTACAATGCAAAACCTCATAAATAAAAGTTCTTCTAGCCTCCTTCATTGATTCCCTCCCAGTATTTCTCTGCAGTAGTGAACACAATGACTGGTCCCAAATCAGTGCAGCTGCACTTCTGCCCCCCCAAAGTAAGAGCACATCCCCCCCCCCCCCCGTGCCTGTCACAGCAGCCCATGCAGCATGGACAGGGAGCAGGACATGGACCACATCGCATACACCATCATCTAGAAGGGATCAGAGAATGGACTGTACCTTGGAAGGCTCTAGCAGAAGCAGAAGGGTGATGATGAGGAGGCTACGAGGAGTCTGCATGATGCTGCTCCTCTGTCTGGCCAGCACATCAGCAATGCTCCTCGCTGTACATCCTGCGCTGTCCCTGGTGCTGATCCAGCAGACAAACTTTGGAGCCCCGCACAAGGAGAGCAAGCTGGAGAAGGAGTGGAGGAAAGGAGGAGGAGGAGGAGGAGAAGAGCTTCTAGGAGAGGTGCTCAGACCTGGGCATCGGATGTGACATCACACAAGCTCTGGGGGTGCCCCCTGAACGATTTTGGGGTGTTTCTTCTTGGAGGGGGTGCGTAAAAAAAATAACCCGCAAGCCTGGTGGGGGGGCTGTGATCAGCGCTTGTCATGCAGAGATCCACCTTCTACTCCTCAGTTCTCCGGCTTGTCACTGTACATCCAGCTGTGTGTGTCACTGACAGTCTGCAGAGACGAGCTGTGTCCTCTGTGGGGGGATCGGCTCACGCCCCTTCCCTGCACTCCTAAAGATCCCGAGCGCTGAAAGGGTTAAACACAGGACAGACAAGGGTTAAACACAGCACACAGGACAGACAAGGGTTACACGCAGCACACAGGACAGACAAGGGTTAAACACAGCACACAGGACAGACAAGGGTTAAACGCAGCACACAGGACAGACAAGGGTTACACGCAGCACACAGGACAGACAAGGGTTAAACGCAGCACACAGGACAGGCGAGGGTTAAACAGAGAGAGCGGTGAGTGGATGATTGCTCTGTTCCTTCTTCTGCCTGGGAGGTGGACAGAGAGGCTGAGCACAATGAGCCCCGAGGAGAAAACATTTCACAGATGACAACCTGTTACCTTCTTCCCAACTATTGTCTCCTTCCTTGTCATCAACACATAGGACAGATCACTGTGCCTATAGATGTGTGTCTAGGGATGTGTACCTATAGATGTGTGCCTAGAGATGTGTACCTAGAGATGTGTGCCTAGGGATTTGTACCTATAAATGTGTGCCTATGCTGTAGATGTATGCTTGTAGATGTGTGCCTATAAATGTGTGCCTAGAGATGTGTACCTAATAGATGTGTGTCTAGGAATGTGTATCTATAAATGTGTACCTATAGATGTGTGCCTTTAAATGTGCATCTAGAGATGTGTACCTATAAATGTGTGCCTATAGATGTATGCTTATAGATGTGTGCCTATATATGTGTGCCTAGAGATATGTGCCCTATAAATGTGTGCATAGGGATGTGTACCTATAGATGCGTGCTTAGGGATGTGTACCTATAGATGTGTGCCCTATAAATGTGTATCTAGAGATGTGTACCTATAAATGTGTGCCTAGGGATTTGTACCTATAAATGTGTGCCTATAGATGTATGCTTATATATGTGTGCCTAGAGATGTGTGCCCTATAAATATGTGCCTAGGGATGTGTACCTATAGATGTGTGCCCTATAAATGTGTGCCTAGGGATGTGTACCTATAAATGTGTGCCTAGGGATTTGTACCTATAGATTTGTGCCTAGGGATGTGTACCTATACATGTGTGCCTAGAGATGTGTACCTATAGATGTGTGCCTAGGGATTTGTACCTATAAATGTGTGCCTATACTGTAGATGTATGCTTATAGATGTGTGCCTATAAATTTGTGCCTGGAGATGTGTACCTATAGATGCATGCTTAGGGATGTGTACCTATAAATGTGTGCCTAGAGATGTGTACCTATAAATGTGTGCCTAGGGATTTCTACCTATAGATGTGTGCCTAGAGATGTGTGACTAGGGATGTGTACCTATAAATGTGTGCCTAGGGATTTCTACCTATAGATGTGTGCCTAGGGATTTGTGCCCTATAAATGTGTGCCCAGGCATGTGTACCTATAAATGTGTGCCTAGGGATGTGTGCCTATAGATATGTACATATAGATGTGTGCCTAAAGATGTGTACCTATAGACATGTGCCTATGTATATATATATTTACACTATATTACTAAAAGTATTGGGACACCTGCCTTTACACGCACATGAACTTCAATGGCATCCCAGTCTTAGTCCGTAGGGTTCAATATTGAGTTGGCCCACCCTTTGCAGCTATAGCAGCTTCAACTTTTCTGGGAAGGCTGCCCATTCTATGGGAATGCTTGACCTTTCTTCCAGAAGTGCATTTGTGTGGTCAGGCACTGATGCTGGATGAGAAGGTCTGGCTCGCAGTCTCCACTCTAATGTGAAGGTCAGTCAAGTTCCTCCACCCCTAACTCATCCATGTCTTTATGGACCTTGCTTTGTGCACTGGTCCAAATTATTTGGTGGACAGGGATTATGGTACATGGTTGTTTTTCATAGGTTGAGCTTGGCCCCTTAGTTCCAGTGAAGGGAACTCTTAAGGCGTCAGCATACCAATACATTTTGGACAACTTCATGCTCCCAACTTTGTGGGAACAGTTTGGGGATGGCCCCTTCCTGTACCAACATGACTGCGCACCAGTGCACAAAGCAAGGTCCATAAAGACACGGACTTAGCAAGGGTGGCGGAAAGTACAAAAATTCACATTATAATAGTAACTAAAACATATAACAATCCAAAAAATAAAATTTCCAAAGTGCTATAATGGTGCGAACCTCCCAACTAAAAAGTTGTTGCACTTGAAGTTAATTTGTATTGCAATTATCTGTAGAGGGGTTTCCTCCATCCCTGCTAAGTTTTAAAAAAAATGTTTGTCTTATTCTCATTTTGATGTGTATTACATGTGAAATCACATATCACTGGAATTATTGCACTTGAAGTTAATCTGTATGGCAAATATCTATAGGAGGGGTTTCTACCATCCCTGCTAAGTTTAATTTTTTATGTCTTTTTTCAGTTTGATGAGTATTATATGTGATGTTACATATCACAGAGACCGGTATTGTGGTAATATTGAAGTTTATTGAGATTTTCATACATTAGAGGGTTCCACCATTATTGTTAAGTTGTTGGCGGCATTGATTGGCACTGATAGAGGAGAGGGGGTTTCACGTTGATCAGTCAGCGAGGCTTGTAAGAGCCACTAAGTGTGTTAAACTGTCATGTAATGTCACCACTTGCAGAGACCAGCTGTCAAAACTCGCAGGTGATGTCGGGGTGGGCGGGACCAAACAGCTATCATACACCAGCCAACGGGATAGGGGCTGGGCGGGCCATTCCATGTATGTGACTCCACCCCTTTCTATCAGCTATCAAACACCAGCCAATGATTGGGCTGCTTAAGAAAGGGGCGGACCCACATACATTGAGCGACCCGCCCAGCCCCTATCCTGTTAGCTTGTATTTGATAGGCTAGCTGTTTGGTCCCACCCACCCCCGACATCACCGCTGAGTTTTGACAGCTAGTCTCTGCAAGCAGTGAAATTACATGATAGTTTAACGCAATTAGTGTCTCTTAGCCTGGCTATCTGCTCAATGTGAAAACACTATACACTCTCTTGCAGCAGTTCACAGGAGAACTCGGGAGACAGCCGGCATGCAGCTACACTAACAAGGGGTGATTGCCCAGGCACCCCCGCCACACCCTGTGCACACACCTATGGCCTATACACATTATGATTGGGAGATGTGTGCCTATAGATGTGTGCTTATAGATGTGTGCCTAGAGATGTGTGATTATAGATGTGTGCTTATAGATGTGTGCCTAGAGATGTGTGATTATAGATGTGTGCTTATAGATGTGTGCCTATAGATGTATGCTTATATAAGTGTGCCTTATAGATGTGTGCCTAGAGATGTGTGATTATAGATGTGTGCCTTTAGATGTGTGCTTATAGATGTGTGCCTATAGATGTATGCTTATATAAAAGTGTGCCTATAGATGTGTGCCCATACACATGATGATTGGGAGATGTGTGCCTATAGATATGTGTCTATACACATGATGATGGGGAGATGTGTGCCTATAGTTGTTTGCCTGTGCACATGATTATTGGGAGATGTGCAAAGCACTAAATGGAGAAAAACACACAGACTCTTCACATTCTTTATGTACACCCCCTCCCTTTTCTAGGAAAGGAGTAAACAAGAGACTCTCAGTATTGTTATAAATGTATATAGCAGCCATTCTCAATTAGGGCTCCTGCAGAGGGTATTAGGGGTTCCTCGAACTGTGGCTGATTGACCTTATATCTGATGGTTCCTGCATATTTTGGGGTCCAATGGCACTGAAGAGCCAGCGGCATGGCAATCTTTTAAAATGTTTTTAAGGGGAGCATTGTGACTAACAGTTTATGGGACAGTCTTCCCACTGGCTACCAATGTAAGGGGCATTCTTCCCACTGTCCGCCAATGTACGGGGTATTCTTTCCACTGGCCACCAAGGTAAAGGGACATCCTTCCCACTGGTTGCCAATGTAAGGGGCATTCTTCCCACCAGTCACCAATGTAAGGGGCATTATTTCCACCGGCAACCAATGTAAAGGGGACATTCTTCCCACTGGCCACCAAAGTAAGAGGCATTCTTCCCACTGGCCACTAATGTATGGGCCATTCTTCCCACTAACTACCAATGTAAGGGGGACATTCTTCCCACTGGCCCGCCAATGTAAGGGGCATTCTTCCCACTAACTACCAATGTAAGGGGGGCATTCTTCCCATTAACTACCAATGTAAGGGGGCATTCTTCTCACTGGCCCGCCAATGTAAGGGGCATTATTCCCATTGGCAATAAATGTAAGATGGAAAGAAGAAACAAATGGCTGCACATCCAGAACATCAAACACCAAATACACCAACATATGGTCACGTCACCTGGGGCAGCGGTTCTTTTTCTTGCATACTGGCAATAAATGTAAGGGGCACTCTTTCCACTGTGCCACCAATGTAAGGGGCAATTTTTCCCACTGGTAATCCATGTAAGGGGGACATTCTTCCTACTGGCCGCCAATGTAAGGGACATTCTTCCCACTGGCCACTAATGTAAGGTGCATTATTCCCACTGACAACCAATGTAAAGGGGCATTCTTTCCACTCTCCACTAATGTAAGAGGTATTTTTCCCAAGTGATTCTTCCCGCTGGCCACTAGTGTAAAGGGGACAGTCTTCCTACTGACTACCACTGTAAAGGTGTCATTCTTACTAATGACCACCCATGTAAGGGACATTCTTTCCTTCAACCATCAATGTAAAGAGGGCAGTATTCTTGTTGACCACCACTATAGGGGGGGGGGGGCTTTCTTCCCTCCAGCCACCAAAGTAAAGGGGGAAGTCTTCTTACTGACCACCACTGTAAGAGGGACTTTCTCCCCTTTTGCCACGTAATGAATGTAAGGGTGACATTCTTTTTTACTGGTCACTGATGAAAAGGGACTTACTGACCACCACTGCAAGGGTAACTTTCTTCCCAAAAGCCAACAATGTAAAGGCTATTTTTCTCACTGGCCACCCATGTAAGGGGCATTCTTCCCTTCAGCCACCAATATAAGGGAGGCAGTCTTATTACTGTTTTTTTACACCAGCCACCAATGTAAAGGGGCTGTTTTCCTACTGACCAGCACTGTAAGGGGGGCATTCTTCCCACTGGCCACCAATGTAAGGGGCATTCTTCTCATTGACAACCAATATAAGAGGCATTTTTCCCACCGATCACTACTGTAAAGGGGGAATTCTTTCCACTCTCCTCCAATGTAAAAGTCATTCTTCCCACTGTAAGGGGAATTCTTCTCACTGGCCACCAGTCTAAGGGGGGCTTTCTTCCCAATAGCAACCAATGTAAGAGGCATTCTTCCCACTTACCACCTATGTAAAGGGGGCATTCTTTCCATTCTCCTCCAATGTAAGAGGCATTATTCCCACTGTCCATCCATGAAAGGGACATTCCTCCCTCCGACCACTGATGTAAAGAGGCAGTCTTCTTACTGATCACCATTGTAAGGGGGGGCCTTCTTCCCCACAGCCACTAATGTAAAGGTGGTAAGTCTTCTTATCTTCTTACTGACCACCATTTTAAGGGGGGCTTTCTTCCCACTGGCCACCAATGTAAGGGTGACATTCTTTCCACTGGTCACTGATGTAAAAGGACCATTCTTCCCACTGGCTACCATATAAGGGGCATTCCTCCCTCCAGCCACCAATATAAGGGAGATAGTCTTCTTAATGACCACCACTGTAAGGATGGCATTTTTTCCACCATTCTGCTTTCCACCATTCTGCTCAACCAATGTAAGAGGCATTCTTCCCACTGACCACAACTGTAAAGGGAGCATTCTTCCCACTGGTCACCAAATTAAGGGGGGGGGGGCATTCTTCCCACTAGCAACCAATGAAAGATGCATTCTTACCACTGACCACAAATGTAAAGGGGGCATTCTTTCTATTCTACACCAATGTAAGAGGCATTCTTCCCACTGACCACCAATGTAAAGGGGGCATTCTTTCTATTCTACAGCAATGTAAGAAGCATTCTTCCCACTGACCACCAATGTAAAGGGGGCATTCTTTCCATTCTCCACCAATGTAAGAGGCATTATTTCCACTGTCCACCCATGAAAGGGACATTCCTCCCTCCGACCACCAATGTAAAGAGGCAGCCTTCTTACTGATCATCACTATAAGGAGAGACTTTCTTCCCTCCAGCCACCAAAGTAAAGGGTGAAGTCTTTTTATCTTCTTACTGAACACCATTCTAATGTAAGGGTGATATTCTTTCCACTGGACACTGATGTAAAGGGGGCATTCTGCGTGCTGACCCCCACTGTAAGAGTGACTTTCTTCCCAAAAGCCAACAATGTAAAGGCCCATTTTTCCCTTTGGCTACCCATGTAAGGGGCATCCTTTCCTCCAGTCACTAATATAAGGGAGACAGTTTTCTTACTGACCACCACTGTAAGGGTAGCATTTTTTCCACCAGCCTTCAATGTAAAGTACTGACCACCACTGTAAGGGGGACAGTCCACCAATGTAAAGAGTATTATTATATTTATCTACCAATGTAAAGGGGGCAGTCTTCTTACTAACCACCTCTGTAAGGGAGACATTCTTTCCACTGGCCACCGATGTAAAGGCAATATTATGCTTACTGAACCCCTGGGAAATTACCTTTAGTAAGGGTTGCCTGACACCTGAAATTTATTTCAAGGGTTCCTCTTAGATTAAAAGGCTGAGAAAGACTGGCATATAGTGTTGATTAACACAGCAGAACAAAGAGTAAGAATAATTTGGAAAGTGCAGATACCTAAATTCAACCAATCATATTTCAATTTACTATGATAAATACAAAGCAAGATAATTCTGAGTAAATATTATGGATTTCTATTCTACTGGCATTATTAAAAAATTCTTGAACATTTTTGGAATGTTCATTTGATTTTCTAGTAGTGGGGTAGATTTGACAATCAATTTAAATGTAATGATGAGAAATTTTGAAGGTTGAGGATGGAAAATTTTCCTTGAATAATCGTAATCCTAACTGTGAATGTGGTTTTCCTTATGCCCTGTACACACGAGCGAACTTTTTGACCGGACTGGTCCGATGGACTAAATTGGACAGACAATCCAACCATGTGTGGGCTTCATCGGACCTTCAGCAGACTGTTTCTGTCAAAAATCTGACGGACTTTAGATCTGGAACATGTTTCAAATCTTTACGTCAGAACTCCGCCGGACCCAGTTCCTATAGAGAAATCTGCTCATCTGTATGCTAGTCCGACAGACGAAAACTGACGATAGGGTAGCTATTGGCTACTGACTATGAACTTCCTTATTTTAGTCCGGTTGTACGCCATCACGTACAAATCCATCGGACTTTGGTGTGATCGTGTGTAGGCAAGTTCAGTCGTTCGAAAGTCCGTCAAAAGTCCGTCCAAAGTCCGTCGGAAAGACTGTCGGACCTTTGTTGCCGAACAGTCCGCCCGTGTGTACAGGGCATAAGAGAAAAATTGTAAGGGCTTTTGAACAAAATTGGTTGACTTTATGATAGTAAGATTTAATGCTCTGACAAATGATTTTTCAGAATTTGGTACATACCGTTCAACAAAACATACTGGTGTATGGCCAGTTTTACACATGATTATGGATACTCCCCCCCCACACACAGAGCTTGGAAACTGCCTGCTCATTTACCAAGTTACTTACTTTGGTAGGCATGAGAAATGTCATATGTTTTGCAATACATGGAAATACTATGTATTTTGTGGGGTTCCAGTAGTAGCTCAGACCTACTGAAGAGAGCATGGAAAGTCTGTACAAAATTTTACGGTGCCTTCTAAACTCTTACCCCTATTTTCATACCATGGGCAGAATACAGGTTTACTTAGCCATTGTCTTAAAGTAGTTCTAAGAGCAGAAGGTTTTTTTATCTCAATGCCATCATCCTTTTGGGTGCAGCCCCCTTATTCTTACCTGATCCCCATCTCAATCCAGTGATGTGCATGAGAGCAGCTGCTCTACGGAGTCTCTCTCTCCTCATTCACTCACACAGCAGTGGGAGCCATTGGCTCCTGCTGCTGCCAATCACAGCCAGGGAGCCAATGAGGAGAGAGTGGCCGTGATTGAATGCCCAATGTGACAATGTCCACGTGACAATGTCCTTTCACAGGAGTGCAGCTCAGGAGTGAGCCTGGTGAAGTGCCCCCATAGCAAGAGGCTTGCTGTGGGGGCACCTGGCAGGGGAAGTGCCAGGATCACTGGTGGGGGAACTAAAAAGAAGAGGATCGGGGTTGTTTTGTGCAAAACCATTGCACAGAGAAGGCAAGAATAACATGTTTTTTTTTGTTTGTTTTTTATTTTTTTATTACAACTTTTAGAATCACTTTATATTGCGTGTAAAGCCATTTTAGGACCCTTTCAGACATTTGTGTTGCCTTGCAGTCAAATACATGTGTTAACATGCATTGTGGTAAGGCAGTCCATTCATTTTTACTGGGTTGCCCACTCATCTTAATGATGAACTTTGGAATGCAACATAAAATTCTCTTGTGGTGGGGTCCCCTTGCACTGCAGGGCCTAAAAGCTTGCTATTTTTAGGGGGTAGAGGAAGAGGCTCTATTACCTACCCTGTTCTCCATTCCAGCAGACTACAGTGCTCTCCCTGCAGCTTCGACCTGTAAGTAGTCCCTCAGCATCATCACATACAATGCAAGGCTATTATTCCTGCATTGTATATAGAAGAGGAAGATGTGCAACTGCAGCTGAACATGAATGTAGGAAGCCTGCTGAAGTGCCAAATAATGAACATATTACACCATATTTTTCCTCGTTGGGTGGAGAAGGCGACACAGCCAATAGTGGTTCACGTCAAAATGTTTGTAAAGCTCAAATGTTTTAGCTCAAATATGCAGGTGCACAAATATTGGGCTGACAGTGGCAAAGGAAAAAATGTCCCCGAGTCAGTGGTGTCACCAGAAGGAAATAATGTCTCTGAGTCTGTGGTGTTACTGAAAAGAAAAAATGTCACCTTGTGGGTGGCGTCACTGAAATTCACTAAAATTCACTGAGTTGGTGGTGTCACTAGAAGGAAAAAATGCCCCTGTGTCTGTGGTGTCACTGAAAGGTAATACATGGCCCTGCTTTGGTGGTGTCACTATAAGGAAAAAAGTTCCTGACTTTATGGTGTCACTGGGAACATACAGTAAAGATCCCTGTGTTGGTGATGTCACTCAGAAGAAACAATGCTACTACATAGGTGGTGTCACTGAAAGGAAAAAATGTCCCTGCATCAGTGATGTCAGCAGAAGGAACACCACTAACAGCTCAGACAGGCTTGGATATGTGTCCCTTCATACCTGATCTCAATATAGCTTTCTCTTCTCAACCCCCCCCACTACAAAGCCCCTCAATCTAAGTACAGTACTCTTCCACCACACCCAACTACTTACCCTGTCATGCTCTGTGTAAGCACTCCCTGTTCCCAGAATGACAGACCAGCCTCTGACAGCTTCTCCTTCTGCATTGAAAAGGCACTGCAGCTGGGGTGCACTGTCATTCACAAACAGAAGCCAGCACATGAAGTTAGTTTTAGAACAAGTGACAGAAGTGAGTAAAGGGCTAGTGTACCAAGTACCGCCATGTTCTAGATGAAAAAAAAAAGCCCTGCTGACAGGAGTGACATTGCAGACACTCCTGGAAAAAGTGGGCATTAAATTAGATGCCCACAGCATGGGATTGTGGCAGTTAAATAAAAAATAAAAATAAAATTTTGTGTTACTGCCCCTTTAAATTCAGTCAGGACAGGACACGAGTCTGGCGGGCGGGAGCAACGTGACTTGGGGCGGGAAAAACACGTGTTTTCAAAGTATTGGACATGTGAGGAAGGGCTATATAAGACCCCCGCATTAGGGCTCCTGTCAGAGTGTGACCCGGAGTGATTTGGCGAGCTCCACAGGCTATAATACAAGAGCTATAATACTGGAGCTCGCTTATCACGAGAGGTCATGAAGACGCTTTTGAGGCAGGTTTTAGAAAGAGCGGCATCAGAAGGAGGGGAAGAATGGCTGAAGCAATGCTTATCCGCATCTACAACAGAGCCGGCGCCGAATAGGGAAGTGGAAGATCTACTAACATACAATGTTAGTGAAGAAAATGATGTGGAGCCGGTTGTAGCGCCTATTATCCCCCCTTCTCCTAGCCAGACTGCTCGTCCTAGAAGAATTCAACGCAGCTTACCCACAGAGCACCCGGTATCCTCTGGAACAGCGCGAGAACAAGGAGAGTCCTGCACGCGCGATGAAGAGGTGTATGTCGATCATGCGCAGCTGCGTGGCGGTCAGCGCGTGCGCAGAAAGAAGAGGGCTTTCTCTCCGTCTCCTGCGCGTGTCAGCAATGCAAGAGAACGATCGCGGAAGGCTCCGCCTACGGCTAGGTTTTTTCCTCTTTTGTTACAGGTGCCTCGGGAAGCAACATCGGAGGTTGCCGTGACTACAGCGTCGCAAGCGTCTAGGCTGTCTCAGCTGGACACCGCGATGGCTCCTCAGATAGCAGAGCATACTGAAACCGCTGCAGGGGCTGTTTCACAAACCACTAGTGCAACCAACGATCTTTCTACTAGTAATTTGGTTCAGCCTGGTGAGTCCACACAACAACTTTTATTTTCACAGTTACTGAATTCAATCTCTAAATTCACTGAGTCTTTAAACAACCCTAATTTTTCTGCCCCTGTTTCCTCGCCTGCCAGTGTTTGGTCTAGTACAGTTAATGCTATGAAGCCTGTAGATTCCATTGCTGCTCAGAATGCATCGATTAGTAATATTACAGAACATACTACTGTATCGCCTGTTTTATCACATGTCCCTGAAACATGTTATAAAGAGGTTTTACCATGTGATATTTCCCTTTTGGGTTTTCATTTAGCGCCCAATATAAAGGAGAAAATTTGGAAGGGAGAGTTTATTGATTTATTAACATTGCTTCCAAATAATCAAGACTTTATACATAAATATGATAAACGAGCTGAAGAAAATTTTGATAGACGTCGAACAGCACCAAAATCTTTTTACAATTGGTTACAGGCTTTCTGCATTTTTTCGGCTGTACTTGGTGAGAAGTTCCCAGAAAAATGTAGTGGTTTGTTCCAACATCTTGAACATATTCTTGAGGCTTATAAAAATTTTGGGGGTTTTGGCTGGTATAATTATGACGAGTCTTTCCGTCAAAAGTTAGCCATTTATCCCACGTTAAAATGGGGTATGAAGGATGTAGGATTATGGTTAAACCTTATCCTTCCAACCAAACCAGTTTTCAATAAACAATCGATGAATACTCAAAACATATCTACGATTTATAAGAAAGGTTTTTGCTATGCTTTTAATGAGTCCCAGTGCAAATGGGCTGCGTCATGTCGTTATAAGCACGAGTGCTCTTTTTGTTTTGGGACTCACCCATTATCGAAATGTTTTAAAAGGACCCATTCCTATACTCCAAGAAGGGATAATTCCAAAAGCGTTCACACCAGTGAAGCTGGAAAGAATGCATCCTTGGCTAATGCTATATCCAGACAAGGTGAAAGCGGAAGTTTTAATTAACGGTTTTTCTTTCGGTTTTCAGCTCCCAGTTTTTTCTGGTACAGGTTGTAGGATGGTTGATAATCTTAAATCGGTCCAAGCTCATAGTCAGGTAGTTAGAGTCAAATTGATTAAAGAAATTTTAGCAGGCCGCATGGCAGGTTCTTTCTTATCCCCTCCTTTCAAGAATTTCCGTATTTCACCTCTGGGAATAGTTCCTAAAAAAGAACCCAATTCTTATCGATTGATACATCATCTTTCTTTCCCCAAGGGCAGTTCCCTTAATGACGAGATTGATACGGAGTTAGCTTCTGTGACCTATGCTACATTTGATGATGCAATCGCATTAATCAGAAAATTTGGCAATGGCGCTTTATTAGCTAAATCTGACATTCAATCCGCATTCCCTTTATTGCCTATTGCACCAGAATCCTTTAATTCCCTGGGTTTTTGTTTTGAAGGAGCTTTTTTCTATGACATGTGCTTACCTATGGGATGCTCATTATCTTGTAGATATTTTGAGACTTTCGCTACATTTTTACAGTGGGTAGTGATGCATGAATCTGGCTGTGAGGGCATTATCCATTATCAGGATGATTTTCTTTTTATAGGCCCTCCAGATTCTCCGATTTGTGAATTATTACTACAATTATTTTTAGCCATTTCAAAATTTTTTGGCATTCCGATTGCTTTAGAAAAAACTTTTCTTCCTGCACCAGTTATGGAATTCTTAGGAATTAAAATTGATTCCATTTTGTTTCAGTATGAACTTCCTTTAGTAAAGATCTCTCGCCTTCAAAACCTGATTTGTTATTTTTTATGTCGGAAAAAGGTATTATTAAAGGAACTTCAATCTTTTTTAGGTTTATTGGCATTTGCGTCTCGCATTTTGCCCGTCGGCCGAATATTTTCTAGGAGATTAGCATTAGCAATGTCCGGTCTAAAATCACCTTTTTCGCACATTCGTCTTACTTCGGATCTCAAAGATGATCTTTTGGTTTGGTCTCAATTCCTTATGGATTATAACGGACGAACCTTTTTTCAGGAAGAATTTGTTTTTTCTGCAGATATGGAATTATACACGGATGCTGCTGGATCGTATGGTTTTGCAGCTATCTGGCGTACTCACTGGTGCTGTGGCTCTTGGCCTCAATCTTGGGTTATTACTAAGGCAACAAAAAATATTGTTTTGTTGGAGTTATTTCCCATCATTGTGGCTTTTGAGCTATGGGGTGAATATTTTGCAAATAAAAGAATTTTAGTCCATTCAGACAACAAAGGAGTGCTTTTTGCTTTGAATTGTCTCTCTTGTAAATCACTATATGTGATAAAGCTTTTGCGTTACTTTGTATTATTATGTTTAAAGTATAATATTTGGGTTAAAGCTAGACACGTTCCTGGAAAACAGAATGTAGTGGCTGACCCATTATCTCGTTTCCAGATGGCTCGTTTCAGACAGTTTTTTCTGGATGCGGATTTAGTCGGTCATTCTTGCCCAAGTCACCTGTGGGAGTTGATTTAGCCACGTTTTTTTCAGCTATTAAAGGTTCCGTGGCTCCAAAAACATGGACGGAATATTCAGTCGCATGGAATAGGTGGCTTTTGTTTAATAATGAATTAGGATTTTGTGGTTATGATCCTACAGAACAAACGGTTTTGGCTTTTCTTTGTTCACTTATGCAGCAACAGCTATCTTTCCACCATATTAATGAGTTTAGCAGGAATTTCCTTTTTCTTAAAATTTTATAATTTGCCAGTTTGTAAGAGTTTTTTCTCTGTTCGTCAAGCGATGAAGGGATATAGAAAAAAAACTTTTACTCCAGATTCCAGAAGGCCAGTTTCATTAGATATTTTAAAAAGGCTTTGTTTAGCAACGCCTTTCACATGTAGTTCAGAACATGAAGCGTTGTTATTTAATTCGGCTTTCGTTCTAATATTTTTTGCGGCGCTTCGTATTTCTGAGCTAGTCCCGAATAATAAGAATGGTCTTTCTGGTTTAAAATTTGAAGATGTTTCCATTTTGTCAGGCGTTGTGAGGATTTTTATTAGTAAATCCAAAACCGATGTCGCTGGTAAAGGGCAATGGATTATGTTGCATGCTTGTGGCGATCCTATTATTTGTCCATATAAGGTACTGTCAAATTATCTTTCCTCGAGACCATCATGCTCGGGTAATTTTTTGGTTCATTTAGACTTTTTTCCCCTAACAAAATTTCAATTTTCAGCAATTTTTAAACGATGCCTGGCTCATTTAAGCCTTTCTCATTTAAGATTTTCAACCCATTCTTTTCGTATTGGAGCAGCCACGGAAGCAGCTAGATTGGGTCTGGATGATAATATTATTATGCAATTGGGGAGGTGGGAATCTAATCGTTTTAATATCTATGTTCGTCCTAATTTATCTCTTTAATTTTAGGTGACAAGTTTTTCGTTTGGATAATTGGACACTCATTTGTTCATTGGGCATACAAAAGAGCATGCAGACGCTGTTATACGTCCAACATATCTTTTTCTCCTGCATCTTTTCGAATTCTTTGGAAAGGTATTCGGGGGTTGCAATGGTCGAATCTTAATTTCCATCTTTCCAATTTGGCTCAGTTATGGCCCAATCCTGCAGTTATAATTATTCATTTAGGTGGCAATGATGTGGGTAAGCTTAAAACCTTGGATTTAATCTTTATGCTAAAAAATGATTTACATCGGCTACAGCTATCTTTTCCAAATACTCAGATAAATTTTTCTGAGATGGTTCCGCGTCTTATTTGGTTATCCTCTTCGGAAACGAAACCTTTGGAGAAGATCCGTAAGCGTGTAAATCATTCTATTGAAAAATGTATGCCTCTTTTAAGATTTAGAAGGAGGTTTTTCAGGCCTATATAGACAAGACAGAGTTCACTTGTCTGATGTCGGTCTAGATATTTTCAATTTGGGTTTGCAATCTATGATTGAAATGGCCGCGGTTATGGGGTAGGCCGTTTTTTGTTTTGTAAAACAAAAATCGTGGTGGGGACTTTGATGTTTTTATTCAGTATACTCGCTCGAGTTCTATGACTGAGCGAGTTATTAATTGATATTTACAGTTTTCATTTAAAATTATTTATGAATTAATAAAGAAATACATTATTTATTTCTTTATTATTATTATACCAATAAAGTGCCGCGGCCATTTGCATTACCAAAAAATATTTATAAAAATAAATAAATAAATAAATAAATAAATAAAATAAAATTTATGAATAAAAATGTTTGTGTGGTTTAATTTATTTATTATTTATGGATAATTTACTGGTTATTTATTTATACGGCCTACACTCCCATGGAAAAAGTGGGCATTAAATTAGATGCCCACAGCATGGGATTGTGGCAGTTAAATAAAAAAAAGAAAAAAAAAATTTTGTGTTACTGCCCCTTTAAATTCAGTCAGGACAGGACACGAGTCTGGTGGGCGGGAGCAACGTGACTTGGGGCGGGAAAAACACGTGTTTTCAAAGTATTGGACATGTGAGGAAGGGCTATATAAGACCCCCGCATTAGGGCTCCTGTCAGAGTGTGACCCGGAGTGATTTGGCGAGCTCCCCTCCCTCCCACCCTGTCGCGGCACTATTATGTGGTTTGTCACCCTTGGATCAAGGGGGGACTTTGATGTTTTTATTCAGTATACTCGCTCGAGTTCTATGACTGAGCGAGTTATTAATTGATATTTACAGTTTTCATTTAAAATTATTTATGAATTAATAAAGAAATAAATTATTTATTTATTTATTATTATTATACCAATAAAGTGCCGCGGCCATTTGCATTACCAAAAAATATTTATAAAAAAAAAATAAATAAATAAATAAATAAAATAAAATTTATGAATAAAAATTTTTGTGTGGTTTAATTTATTTATTATTTATGGATAATTTACTGGTTATTTATTTGTACGGCCTACACTCCCATGCGAGTGAGAGGAAGGGACAAGGGAGCCGCCCCCCCCCCGGCCCCCAATCACAGCCCTGACTGTATAGCATGTATATCTTACCACCCGCATACTGCAATGCATATTATAAATGGATGAATGGCCCCTTGGATAGAGTGAGAAATTGTTCAAGCAGCTGTCTGTGTCTTTGCTGGAGAAATTAACCCTCACTGTTTGGCCTTATGATTATTGTATCCAGTACACAAAGTCTGAAAAGCCACAATTTTAGAGCTGTCAAAGAAACTGAAGGTGAGGGGAAGTAGGGACACCTGTTCCACTGACAACTATGGGCCCATTTAAACTTGTGAACGTGGCCTTCAGCGATTAGATGTGAGAGGTCTAGGGTTGCCACCTCATCCCTTTAAAACTGAACACATATTGATTAAATCAGCCTCAGAACCTGAGTAATTCATATATTTTCAGGTTTAAAAGGATGAGGTGGCAACCCTAGAGAGGTCCAGCCGGGGTTCCCAGTGATTATCTGTGAGCAGCAGGCTCATTGAAAGCAATAGGAAGCTGACGGTTCCTGCAGCTTATCATGGCCACTTAGGTGTAATCATTCATGATGCAATTACCTTTGAATGATTAGCCCTGGATGCAGGGGTCTGCATTCAGTACCGACCATCTGCAGGTTATCACTCAATGAGTGGCCACAAATAGCTGTGAAATAGCCCCCCTATTGCTTTCTGTGGGGCTGCCCACACACAGAGGCCCTGGAAACTGTTGCTGGGTCTCCCACATGTAATTGCTAATGGCAATGGCTAATGGAGAGATTTATTCTTACTTCCTTTTGTGTCTATTGTACAGGAAGTGAAAAAAACATTACCCAGGCAGACAGAAAAAAAAAATGAAAGGGGATTCAGCACTTTCTCACTCTCTCTGCAAGAGAAAAAAAATACAGTTGCTGTTTTACACATACTTTGACTGAAAACATTGATTTTCAGTTATTTGCACTTTTTTTTTCAAATGTATCTTCTTCAGAAGAGAACAGACATTTCCCTTTTCAGTAAATTGCATAATTACATTAAAGTCACTGCAGTGCTACACAATTACATTGTAGCATAATTATGTGATTTACCTAACCACGCTCCTTTCTTTTTGGTTAATCATATCACAATGTTTGACAGGGGTGGAAAATCACTTAAGGTGGTTATAAAAGCAAAAAGTTTTTTTACCCATAATATGTTCTCTGCACTAAGTTAAAAACCTTTCAAATGTTGCTCCCCCCCCCCTAAACACTTACTTGAGCCAGATCTCAATCAACACTGTCTATCTGCTAAAGCTATTCTCCTCTCTCTCTCTCTCTTCTAACAGAAAACTCACAGGAGCCAATGGCTTCCACTGCTGTCAGTCAAAGTCAGTGAAGGGAGTGGGCGAGGGGGGGTTGGGGGGGTGGGGAGGGTGAGCCCTGCAGTGTGTGTGCCTATAGATGCATAAAGCGTAGCTCGGGATCAAGCCCAATTGAGTGCCCCCATAGCAAGCAGCTTGCTATGGGGGCACTCGAGGAAAAGCCAAGATCAATGGAGGGTGACCCCAATAGAGGAGGTTTGGGGCCACTCTGTGCAAGAAAATTGCAATTGCACAGAGCAGGTAAGTATAACATGGTTATTATCCTGAGAAAAAAATGTTTTGCAATCACTTTAAAGCTGAATTTTAACCCTGATTATATTTTGCCTTTCCTGGTTCCTCATACCCCCTTCATCAATATGCTATTAAGATTTTTGAATAAAACTTTTCCATTTTCTATACATACCTTAGTTTAGACCCAGTAGCATCATTACTGGGTCTCTGTGCTTCTTTATGCAATGCTGGAAGATCATGGCTGGTGTAAGGGACTGGCTGGGTGCTGTACAGTTTCCTGAAAACATCACCATATCCTGACTCAGTATTCCTTTCAAGAGCCTTTAGCCCTAATGCAAGCTATGGAATGGATCTGAGAATCAGTTATGGAAATATCAAAATTCCTTGCATGAATGTCAGACTGGAGGAGTGGTCCATGCTAGACAAGGCATTTGCATGTAGAACACCCTAGGTAAAGTCCACATGTGATGCCGAGCCTCCATGATTGAAAACATTCATTTCAATTAATGAAAGAGGTAGGCAAGTGGCAGTAGGGCTAGGGAAGAAATGGCTAAATGTTGCTGGACAACCTCCAGCCAGGAAATATTGTAGTCTCTATCTGACTTCCCACAGCTTGCAATGCACACTGTGAGAAACTCACAATGTGCAGTGATATCAAAGTAAGCACTTTTAGTACAGAAAAGGAGCCTTCCTCTTAAGGGCTTCCTGATGACGCAATTGTATTTGCGAAATGCGTAGTGGCTGCTGGGAAAAATAGTACGTCACTTCCTGCCGGGCAAAAGCGAGGCTTGAGACACACGCCGACATAGGAGACACACAGTGATACCTTCACCCATTTAAAACGGTTGGATAGGTTTGGTGCAGGCTTATGGGCACATTTGAATGTGAGTTTTATAGTCTCTTTTTAAACTTTTTAAATAAACAGTACATATATACTGCACAATGACCATTGTTTATTTCCTATGAGGACGGAAATCTCTTGTACCTATACTATTGGGAAAAGCATAGGCAAAGACCCTGAGTGGAGTGGTTATCCCATTAATGAACCAAAAGTCGTGTTGACACCTATATCTGGTGAGTGGCCAATCCATATGGTGGTGGTGTTATCACATATTGGTGGAACCTGCTGTACGGAACCACGGATGGGGATAGGAGCACACAGAAGTAGTTTATTCACATTGAAGAGTTGCACTGAGACTTGTAAAATATACAGTTGTGCTCATAAGTTTGCATACCCTGGCAGAATTTATGATTTCTTGGCCATTTTTCAGAGAATATGAATGATAACACAAAAACTTTTCTTTCACTCACGGTTAGTGTTTGGCTGAAGCCATTTATTATCAATCAATTGTGTTTACTCTTTTTAAATCATAATGGCAACAGAAACTACCCAAATGACCCTGATCAAAAGTTTACATACCCTGGTGATTTTGGCCTTATAACATGCACTCAAGTTGACACAAAGGGGTTTGAATGGTTATTAATGGTAACCATCCTCACCTGTGATCTGTTTGCTTGTAATTAGTGTGTGTACAAAAGGTCAATGAGTTTCAGGACTCCTGACATACCCTTGCATCTTTCATTCAGTGCTGCACTGACGTTTCTGGATTCTGAGTCATGGGGATAGCAAAAGAATTGTCAAAGGATCTGCGGGAAAAGGTAATTGGACTGTATAAAATGGGAAAGGAATATAAAAAGATATCCAAGTAATTGAGAATGCCAGTCAGCAGTGTTCAAACTCTAATCAAGAAGTGGAAAATGAGGGGTTCTGTTGAAACCAAACCACGGTCAGGTAGACCAACTAAAATTTCAGCCACAACTGCCAGGAAAATTGTTTGGGATGCAAAGAAAAACCCACAATTAACTTCAGGTGAAATATGGGAAAACATGCATTGTGGCTGTTTTAAGATGCACAATAAGGAGGCACTTGAAGAAAGATGGGCTGCATGGTCGAGTCACCAGAATAAAGCCGTTACTACCCAAATGACACAAACTATCTTGTTTACAATACGCCAAACAGCACAGAGACAAGCCTCAAACCTTCTGGTACAAAGTCATTTGGAGTGATGAGACCAAAGTTGAGCTTTTTGGCCACAGCCGTAAACGCTACATTTGGAGAGGAGTCAATAAGGCCTATGATGAATGGTACAGAGGTGGATCGCTGATGTTTTGGGGATGTGTGAGCTACAAGGCACAGGAAATTTTGTCAAAATTGTTGGCAAGATGAATGCAGTATGTTATCAAAAAATATTGGAGGAACATTTGCATTCATCAGCCAGGAAGCTGTGCATGGGACGTACTTGGACATTCCAACATGACAATGATCCAAAACACAAGGCCAAGTCGACCTATCATTGGCTACAGCAGAAAAAAGTGAAGGTCCTGGAGTGGCTATCTCAGTCTCCTGATCTCAATATCATTGAGCCACTCTGGGGAGATCTCAAACGTGCAGTTCATGCAAGACAGCCCAAGAATTTACAAGAACTGTAGGCTTTTTGCCAAGAGGAATGGGCAGCTTTACCATTTGAGAAGATAAAGAGGCTCATCCACAAATACCACAAAAGATTTTAAGCTGTCATTGATGTTAAAGGAGGAAATACACGGTATTAAGAACTGGGGAATGTAAACTTTTGATCATGGTCATTTGGGTAGTTTCTGTTGCCATTATGATTTAAAAAGAGTAAACACGGTTGATTGATAATAAACGGCTTCAGCCAAACACTAACCATGAGTTAAAGAAAAGTTTTTGTGTTATCATTCATATTCTCTGAAAAATGAGCAAGAAATTATAAATTCTGCCAGGCTATGTAAACTTATGAGCACACCTGTATATTCTACTCACTAGTAATAATTAGCTGGATATTTAATCCAGCAGAAACACTGGACATTTATTTATTTACTTATTCATTTATTATTTGATTTAAAATTTGCTATATTGATAGGGTAAGGGATTTTTTGAGGTGTCGTTTTGGTGTATTATCTAAAGGCTAATGTTGACATATTGGATGTGATACAGGCATTGGTCGAACTGCACAATAGAATATAGTGGTATATTTTGTGTACATACAGTATATATATTTTTTTGGGGTTTCACGGTCTTATATATATATATATATATATATATATATATATATATATATATATATATATATATATATATATTCACTGTCATAATAGGAGTGGTGTTATTTGATCTATTTAATTAATACACGATAGGGGTTAGCGCAGTCGACACGTTTTGTTTTTGACAGAAGGAGGAGAGGAGCCTGTAGGAAGTGGTTATGTCCCTTTTTAATATACATCTCTGCTCCCCAGGCAGAGAATCATTCCCCTAGTACCAACATAATGGTTAGAGCTTGGAGCAGGTGAGAACCCAAGATGTAAAAGAAGGGCTTTGTGGGGGTTCTGTCCTTCAGTGGAAAAGCCTAGCCTGAAGTTGAGGGTTGTGGACCAGGTATTGGAACTAACAAGAAGCTGAGGATGTGTAATGTAAAATCTTGAGTACAGAAATGTATTCTCCTCCTGTTAGAGAAGCACCATTGCATGGATCTGCTTGGCATTTCTATAGACATTTTTGTAATTGTTGTTTATCATATTATTGGGACTTAACTACCATTTAAAGTAAAATGGTTAAATACAGAAATCAGCCCCTGTGTAATGTGAGGAGATGAATAAGATATAAAGTGTGGGACCAAAGATGTAGTGTGAGGTGTACAGTCAATACCTGATAAAGTGTGTCTTTATGTGATGAGTGCAATCCTGATTAGCCTAGGAGCTAGTGGTGGCTAAGGGAAGGGGTCACCCTGGGGTTGAGAGAGGAACCCCTTCATTGACACATACCAGGCAATGTGAGCTCTCAGATCACATGGGCCTCAGGTTTTCAGTTGGACCTCTGGAGTCTTAACCTGTAACCAAGTGTAAAATGTAGGTTCCTGCAGAGAGTGGGCATGAAGAAAGGTTACCATGAGTATGGACCAGGGGGATAGAGTGGAAAGGGTCTCAAACACCTATCAGAGCATATGTATAAGACATGAAGGTCAGAAATGGAGTGCCTGGACTGGAAACTGGCTAAACAATCCTGCCTATAGGTGAATTGTTTTAATGTAGGCCACAAGCTAGAGGGCTCAGTCACATGTTGAAGCTGGGGATTACCTAATTGTGCAAGACTAAAGGTAAGGCCAGAGCGTAGCTCAAGGTCCTTGTTTTTTTTTTTTTTTTTTTCATTTTTTACTGTCTGACTGCCGTTGATAGAGTGAGGAACCCAGGACCTTATGAATGAGCTGCAGAAGGGAGAAGATACAGTGGCAAGAGGTTTAAGGAGCATTTTACCAGAGGGGTTTGAATGGATTGATCCTCTTGTTGTATAGGGCATTTTTCCCAAATAAGCAAGATTGCTACAGATCTAGGGACATTTGGATGGTGTGCAGGAGCTACAGGAGTGAGAATTAGATGCTAAGAACTCCTTTAGTAGTTTGTGTCATGGAGGGAGGAGACTTATAGTGCACCTTTTATCAAAAATTAAACTCCCATCTCTTTCCTTCTTCCTACCCTCTACCAAAAAAGTGATAACTTTTTTCCCCAAATATCTTATTTTTTGACTGTTCTGTAGCATCCTGCTCCCTCCTCAAATCTTGTCTGGGTAAGGGTGATGTGTAATCTCCCCTCCCACTGCCTTCTGGAATACCCATCCCACATGTAGCCCCCCCGAGCTGGTTACATTTAGTGTATGGCTTTGTTGTAGCCAAAGCATTACATTTTTAGGTCTTATCAGGTTTATCCCTAAACCTGGTGATGGTGCCCGATTGCTTCAGCCAGTCACTGAATTATGAATATTTACCTGACATTAGCTAATCCCTATGAGGGAAGCCCAAAAAGTGTGGCTGGGGAGAAGAAAAATGTTTGGGAGGGTCAGATCAGAGGTTTCTTCCCCTGGGGCCTTTCCCCTGGGATGCCGCATTTGTGTGGGATACAGAAGAACTACTGCTGTTAGGCCTCAGCAGGTGCTATAGTTGAGGGCCTGTTGAAATCCGGACTTAAGGAAATGTTCTGGAAGACACTACTTGTAGAAGCTGGACTGCAGAGGGAACCCTTTCACTAAAGAGTGTTGCTGAGGAGCTTATTGGGAGCTGCTTCTGGACATTGTGAATGGGACCTTTCTCCTATAGCTCCAGATGTTCAAGTGCTTTGGGAGTAGACACCAAAGTAACTGCTTATATAGAGACTCTGGTTGACTGACTGTTCCCTCTACTTCCAACATCACTTTGAGGCTGTTACTGAAGAGCTCAATTATGCTGAAAAAGTACATTGAGAATCTTTCCTCCAAGACCTGTATGTGTTTTTGAGTATCCTGTACCCTTGTAAGGGTAGGGTGATGGGCTGGTCATCACGTCCTCTATGTTTCCCTCCTGGTTGGGTGCCAAGCTGTCAGGAAGGCACTAGGCATAGTACAGATGAAGCTACAAGACGTACATGGGTGCACAGTTGTAGATGTGTGCTTGCCTGTTTGCCTGTGCATAACCTTTCACGAATGCATGTGCGCAAAGCACACGCGCACTTGCACGTGCACCCGCTGCTAATGTTGGCACCAATGAGATTATTTAAATTACAGAAGTTGTATTAGTCAGTGTCATCTGATCTACAGCTATTAACCATGTAACTGTGTCTGTTCCTGTGTTGACTCCTGTTATTGACCCAGCTTGCCCTGACCTTGATTGAATGGTACCTGCCCTGATCTTGGCCTGTCTCTAGATTTGCTCTGCCTTCTGCTCATCTACCTGATTCTACATTGCTGACTTCTGGTTGTATTTTGACCATTCTCTTCCTGACGTTTATGCCCATATCTGACCATCTGTTGCTAACCTGGTTTGTCTGATCTTGCATCCAGTTATCCACCTGTCCTGCTCTGTATGCTACCTCATCCCTGCTGGTCTCGCAGCTGCTACCTGCCAGCTGCCTTTCATGCACCTGCCAGATGCTGTCTGCCCAATCCAGGGTCTGCTGTCCTGCTGCCATCTGCTGTTCCAGTAATCTGACCCATCTCTAGTGATGCACCTGCTATCCACTACTGCGGCTGATGGAGAGGCACTCATAGCCCGCCAAGCGCTCTCGCGGCCACTGTTGCAACATCAGTGGTCTCATAACCAGGGCTGTATGAGATGCCTCCCACTACGTGTCAGGCTCTGCCACAAGGTGCGTGACACAAAGGTCACATTAGAGGCTTACCCTGTGGTGGGTTCTTCTGAGCTACACTAGGCACCTTGTACAAGGTCACTGACGTGCACAAGGGGTGCCTTTACTTGAGCCATGCTCATGATCCAGTAGATGACTAAACATGAACAAATTCTAATAAATTCTCTTGATGTCATATACACCAACATGGTCACTTGTGCATTTAGGCACGGACAAGCAGAGCCAATATCCTCTCCTCCTGTCCAGCGTATTACCGCTACCACACTCCCAGTAACTGTATGGGGTCCTGCCGTGCACCTAGCACAGACTCCATGCATGCACTTCACTTTTCTCTTTCTCTTCCGTACCTTTGTACAGGATGAGAGCCCCCATGGTTGCTATTGGGGATGGATCGCTGCCGAACAAGTGCCGACATCATCTCCCTTGCTGCAAGAGGCTATCTCACCTCCTGCATCTATACGCTTACCGACAGGCTGCTAGATAAACCTTTGTTACCCCTGGTAAGCACTTGTGTCTTCACACTGTATAAACTCCTTGTACAGATGTCTTCATAACTCAATGTATTTTAGTGACCCAAGCTGTAGACTATATGTGCTGGTTACTTACATTGAACCCCTTTAGGAACTTCAGACCAGGCAAAGGCAAAGTTTCAAACATTTTATTTGAAGAATAAGTTAACATTATGACAGAGACAAATGGCAGTCCAAGATAAAACTGCAAACATTCCCTAACATTCCTAATCCCTAACTACAGGCTTGTGGCTGCCCCAGCATACCTTGTTCAAGTAAAAGTCCAATATTGTTTGAGTCCATGTCTGGAGATTACCGCTGGCTTCAGCTTGACACTGTCCATCCAGACTCTGGCGACAGTACCAGGCAGAGTCTTCCTCTTTGTGTGTGTGTGTAATTTCCCCCTTTAGGACTCTCAGGATCCAGGCCCTCATCCTTTTTTTTTTAGTAAAGGACTGGTGGGTCAGACCCCCCCCCCAAAAAAAAGCCAAGAAAAACCCAGGAGTGCAGTTAACCCCTAACTTCCCACTAGGGCAGCAGTAACCACTACCTGCCTATACCCTCATACCTCCTTATACCCCCTCCCTGCTTATGTTCAAGATCTGCAATAAACCTATAAAAGACACCCCTGATACTGAATTTTTCAGCGGGCTCCTGATGCTAGTACAAGGGCTGGAAGCCTCTGAACAGGTAATTAGTTTCCAGCTGCCTCTCCAGGGGTCAGTGCTACGCACATGACCCAGGAGGCTGTAGTCTCCAGATCCCACAAAATCCTGCAATATCTTAAGTGTGAACAGAAATCTGGTTATGCAAGACGACATTGGGGGGGGGGGGGGTGTCAGCGGCAAGAACCAGGAAAAGACAGCTGGGTCTCAAAACTGTAGATAACAAAGATGGTGGTGCAGGCAGAATAGAATGTGCAGCAGAAGAGCAGCAGGTGAGAACAGGACAATATGGGATTTTCTGGGCTGGTAAGGAAGTTTATTTTGGATAAAACAAGCAACCAAAGTAACAGGGGGATATATGGGGAATCTTTCATGGGGATGTGCAAGATCCACTTTAAGAAAGCGATTTTTAATAGACATTTGAGCCATTGTTGAAGATATTTGGGTTTTAATTAATCTGTTTTATCAGAGCTGAACTGACATGGAGAACAAAGTCACAAATCTCTAAACAAATGTTTTGGTGTTCTATGCTCTTGTGGAATGTACATGTTTTCACCCAACTAATAGCAAACATTGAGCATGTTTGCATTATGTTCTAACTCATATTAACCCCTACAGTGCCCCACACAATCAAATGGGCTCTCCTGTGTTTCAAACATTTGAGCTTTAATATTTCTAAAATATAATTTATCATATAATGAAATTACTCACATCTTTGACACCCTCAGAGATTGACAAGATACATTACCCCCAGCTACTAGTATTTCCCTAGCAGAAATACTATAATGGACAACTAAGTCATAGCCAGAGTGGGAGGTAAATATAAAATTTACAGGCCTTGAAATGAAAGTGAGGATACTACCAGTAAACAACTTCATATGGATTTATAGTCTATCACAGCAATTTAAAGAAAACCTATGCTGAAAGGACACTGCCATAACTCTCCTCCTTCTGAAAATGCTAATAATGTGGCTGCTATGCTGATTCTCAGACTTTGAAGCTCCCTTCCTGAAATAGAACAAACATCAGTAAGTGAAGTCAGGACTTCTGATCTGCATACTTCTTCTATTAGGTGACTGTAAACATGTTAAAAGCAGGAGATCTTAATGAAACCCAATGAGTTTTTAGTAGTGGATAAACATAATATTTAAACCATACAGTATCTACCCTGTAAATTGTAATTGTACTTTGGGGTAGTCTACACTGAAGTTCAGTCTGCTGTAATCCAGTTATTAGCACTTTTAATTTAATCTACAGATGGATATTTGCAGTCTTTAAAAAAAACTGCCCTCTCCAAGCTATACATATCATAATCAAGGTAATATACACTATATGGCCAAAAGTTTGTGGAAATCTGACCATAAAACCTACGAATATGGCTAAAAAAATGTGGAAATAAAGAGTTCTAAATTATTGAGTTTAAGATGTCTTCAGTTAAGAATCATGTTAATATTACAGCATACAAAAACATGCTAGATTACTGTTTGCTTCAGACCTTATGGAAACAGTTTGAGGAAGTCCATTTTCTTTTTCTTTGTTCATATGCATAAAGGAAGGTACCTAAAGACATGGTTACTCAAGTTTGGTGTGGAGAAGTATGTGTGGCCTGCACAGAGCCCCGACCTTAACCCTTCTGAACACCCTTGGGATGAATTAGAATACAGGCTGTGAGCCATGTCTTTTTATTATACATCAATACCTGGCCTCACAAATGCTCTGGGTTGAATTGGCACAGAGTCCCACACTCAAACTCCAAAATCCTGTGGAAAGTCTTCCCAGAAGATTGGAGGCTTTTATATTCACAAACAGGGAAACAACTCCATATGACTCCATTTGGAATGGGTTGTTTAAAAAGCTTGTACAGATGTGATTGTCAGATGTCCGCACACTTCTGGCCATATAGGGCAAATATAATCCTAGTTTGACTAATTGGATTGATTTGCTCAACATTAAAACCCCTTTTACACTCGAGCTTTACACACCGCTCCCAAGCCGCCCTGCCCATTGAAATTAATGGGCAGCACTGCCGCAGCTCCTGCAAAGTGCTTCGGCATTGCCGCAACATGGGCGCTATTAACCCTTTCTTCGGCTGGGGTTATAAGCGTCCTGCTAGCTGCTGAAAAGCGCCACTATAACAGCGGTAAAGCGCAGCTAAAACTAGCAGCGTTTTACTGCTAACACCCGCACTGTCCCAGTGTAAAGGGGGTCTAAATAAAATAACACTCAAAAGCTGGCATAAAACCAGTATTTACAAAAAACAATACTATATTATTATAATAATTATAATTATTATTAAGAAATGAAAACTGTACAAAGGATACTGTGCAGTTCTCTCCAGTTGTATTTGAAGTCAATAACAATTGTTAGGACTGGCCAGTGACTCAAGTCATATTGTAATTGAATGCTATTAAAAATTACCTTTCCTTTTAAATCTGCAGCTCTGTAATTTTCTGTTAAATGCAATGCAATATGGCTACCTGGAGGTGTTCAGGTCAGATTTCAGGCATTCCCTGCCACAAAAATATAATTTTTGGTGAGATGCTCCCGCTAGGAAATCACATCTAAATGGATGCAGACCCTGCAGGTGCAGCAGCCAATTGATATTTATGAAACCACTCTTATAAGATTCACTTTCCACATCGACACAGATAAACACACAGGGATTTCTTCAGAATGACAAAAGGTAGGAATCTGCAACAAAGTTTGTAAAAATCCTTGACATGTACATACAGTATCTCACAAAAGTGAGTACACCCCTCACATTTTTGTAATTTTATTATATCTTTTCATGTGACAACACTGAAGAAATGACACTTTGCTACAATGATAAGTAGTGAGTGTACAGCTTGTATAACAGTGTAAATTTTCTGTCCCCTCAAGATAACTCAACACTCCGCCATTAATGTTGAAACCGCTGGCAACAAAAGTGAGTACACCCCTAAGTGAAAATGTCCAAATTTGGCCCAATTAGCCATTTTCCCTCCCCGGTGTCATGTGACTCATTAGTGTTATAAGGTCTCAGGTATAAATGGGGAGCAGGTGTGTTATATTTGGTGTTATCGCTCTCACTCTCTCATACTGGTCACTGGAAGTTGAACATGGCACCTCATGGCAAAGAACTCTCTGAGGATCTGAAACAAAGAATTGTTGCTCTACATAAAGATGGCCTAGGGCTATAAGAAGATTACCAAGACCCTGAAACTGAGCTTCAGCACGATGGCCAAGACCATACAGCGGTTTAACAGGGCAGTTTCCACTCAGAACAGGCCTTCTCCATTGTCAACCAAAGAAGTTGAGTGCATGTGCTCAGCATTATATTCAGAGGTCGTCTTTGGGAAATAGATGTATGAGTGCTGCCAGCATTGCTGCAGAGGTTGAAGGGGTGGGAGGTCAGCCTGTCAGTGCTCAGACCCTATGCTGCACACTGCATCAAATTGGTCTGCATAGCTGTCATCCCAGAAGGAAGCCTCTTCTTGGACACTTTGGGCCCAATATGGACATTTTCACTTAGGGGTGTACTCACTTTTGTTGCCAGCGGCTTAGACATTGTGTATTGAGTTATTTTGAGGGGACAGCAAATTTACACTGTTATACAAACTGTACACTCACTACATTACATTGTAGCAACGTTTTAATTCTTCAGTGTGGTCACATGAAAAGATATAATAAAATATTTACAAAAATGTGAGGGGTGTAATCACTTTTGTGAGATACTGTAGATCACCCAGAAGGTAATGTTTTTTTTTCTCAACAAAAGTGGAATTACTCTTTAAAGGTTATTTATTTATTAACAGCTAATCACTATTGAGGCTTTATAAAAAAAAAAAAATGTTGGATGGTTGTCACAGGCATTCACCCAGACCTCACAAATTCTGTCTATATTTTGCCTAATTCAATGATTTCCCATTATCATCAGCTCCATCTACTGGTCATAATTTGGTATTTTTCCTGAAATAACTACCACATTATGGCCCCTAGATGGAACTGATAATCAGGACATCACTGTATTAAGTCAATTACAGTACAGTCAGAATCCATGAGAGCTGAGTAAATGCTTGTGACATTTGTCTAATGATTTTTGTTTTATAAACAGACCCATAAAGGTACAGTTTTAAGTAAAATTTGATGATGTGCGATGCCAGTGTTTGATATGGAGTAATGTTTAGCAAGCATACAAATTACAGTTTTGTGTCAAGTTAAAGCCAAACTCCAGGCAAACAGCTATACCATGTGTCCTGTAGAAATACATATATTGAATTTGTTGTACCCACAAATGGATATATAAATTCAGTCAGCTAGCTCTGTGACAACTAAGAATAAGCCGAACACCCCCCTGGTTCGGTTCACACCAGAACATACAGAACAGGCAAAAAATTCGGCAGAACACATGAACACCGTTAAAGTCTATGGGACACGAACATGAATAATCAAAAGTGCTCATTTTAAAGGCTTATATGCAAGTTATTATCATAAAAAGTGTTTGGGGACCAGGGTCCTGCCACAGGGGACATGTATCAATGCAAACCAAATTTTTAAAAACGGACGTTTTTTCTGGAGCAGTGATTTTTTTAATGCTTAAAGTGAAACAATAAAAATGAAATATTCATTTAAATATCGTGCCTGGGGGGTCTATAGTATGGCTGTAAAGTGGTGCATTTTTCCCATGTTTAGAACAGTACCAAGCTGTGTCTGGTCGTTTTTAACATTTTGACACTTTTTTGTGAAATGGTGGGTGTACATTTATACCCCGTTACCATTTCACACGGGGGGGGGGCAGGATCTGGGGGTCCCCTTGTTAAAAGGGACTTCCAGATTCCGATAAGCCCCCCGCCTGCAGACCCCCACAACCACCGGGCAGGGGTTGTGGGGATGAGGCCCTTGTCCCCATCAACATGGGGACAAGGTGCTTTGGGGGGCTACCCCAAAGCACCCTCCCTATGTTGAGGGCATGTGGTCTGGTACGGTACAGGAGGGGGGGACGCTCTCTCATCCCCCCTCTTTTCCTGCGGCCTGCCAGGTTGTGTGCTCGAATAATGGTCTGGCATGGATTTTGGGGGGACCCCTACGCTTTTTTTTTGTCATTTTGGCGCAGGGTTCTTTTTCGTAAAATTTGGTGCAGGGTTCCCCTTAATTTCCATTTCAGACCCGAAGGTCCTGGTATGGATTTTAGGGGGACCCCCACGCAATTTCTTTTTTAAATTTTGGACTGGGGCTCCCCTTAATATTCATACCAGACCCAAAGGCCCTGGTAATGGACTGGGGGGATCCCATGCTCTTTTTTTCAATGAGTTTTATCTATGTTGCCGAGACCCGACAATTCATTACAGCCACGATCAGTTTTAAATGAAATTTTTCCTTTAGAAATGTCATTTTACTGTGGTACTGTTCTAAACATGGGAAAAATGTGCCACTTTACAGGCATAATATTGACACCCCCCAGGCACGATATTTAAAGGAATATTTTATTGTTATTGTTTCACTTTAAGCATTATAAAAATCACTGCTCCCAAAAAAAGTACGTTTTTTAAAAAACATTTTGCATTGATACATGTTCCCTGGGGCAGGACCCAGGTCCCCAAACACTTTTTATGACAATAACTTGCATACAAGCCTTTAAAATGAGCACTTTTGATTTTTCATCTTAGTGTCCCATAGACTTTAACGTTGTTCTGGTGGCTTTTGCGAATTTGCCCCGAACACTGCATATTGTTCGGTGTTCGCAGAACATCCGAACAACCAAAGTTCGGCCCAAACTTATGCTCAGGCCGAACTGTTCTCCCATCCCTAGTGACAACACAGCCAGGCTGGTGGTCTAACTTTTTCCTGCTACAATTAGGAAGTATAGCCAGCTCACTTCCCTAGTGATTGCCTGTGATGGACAGTGAAAGTGCAGCAGAAGACTGATAAAGTTTTCCTTCTCTTTTTCTGTCACCATTAGGGATGAGCCGAACACCCCCCGGTTCGGTTCGCACCAGAACCCGCGAACGGACCGAAAGTTCGCACGAACGTTAGAACCCCATTGACGTCTATGGGACTCGAACGTTCGAAATCAAAAGTGCTCATTTTAAAGGCTAATTTGCATGGTATTGTCCTAAAAAGGGTTTGGGGACCCGGGTCCTACCCCAGGGGACATGTATCAATGCAAAAAAAACTTTTAAAAACGTCCGTTTTTTCGGGAGCAGTGATTTTAATGATGCTTAAAGTAAAAAAAAAAAAGTGAAATATTCCTTTAAATATCGTACCTGGGGGGTGTCTATAGGATGCCTGTAAAGTGACGCGTGTTTCCCATGTTTAGAACAGTCCCTGCACCAAATGTCATTTTTAAAGGAAAAAATCTCATTTAAAACTGCTTGCGGGTTTAATGTCATGTCGGGTCATGGCAATATGGATGAAAATCAGTGAGACAAACGGCATGGGTACCCCCCAGTCCATTACCAGGCCCTTTGGGTCTTGTATGGATATTAAGGGGAACCCCGCACCCAAATTAAAATAAGGAAAGGTGTGGGGCCACCAGGCCCTATATACTCTGAACAGCAGTATACAGGCGGTGCAAACAAGACAGGGACTGTAGGTTTGTTGTTAAGTAGAATCTCTTTGTAATTTTGAACATTTTTTACGTGTTTAGCTCCAGCCAAAAAATCTTTTCTAAGCTTTTTGGAAAACATAGGGAAGGGTTATCACCCCTGTGACATTTGTTTTGCTGTCTTTCCTCCTCTTCAGAAGATTTCACCTCACTTTTTTGTCCCAATGAAAAATGTTTTTTGAAAATTTGGGTTTTTTTGTGGAACAAGGATCGGAAAGCATCAGTGGAAAGGAGAAATTGTTTTCCCATATTAACTCTTACAGGAGAGAATTTCCCTTCCTAGGGGTAGATTTCATCTCACTTCCTGTTGTCTCCTTCTGTTTGCAAGTAGGAGTCGTTTGTAAGTTAGATGTTTGAAAATAGGGTCCTGCCCTATATACTCAGCAGAAATTTGGGCCTTAGGTGTTGCTGTGGCCACAACACTGTAAGCCCTCACAGGGCCCTGCTGTGAAATATTAGATCAAGAATTGTAATTACATGCCCCTGTTGAACAGGAGCTGAAAAATTAGGCCTTAGGCACTGGTGCTGGTGCCACAACACTGCAACCCCTCACAGACACTCTAGTTGGAATGCAGGAACGAGCCCTGCTGCAAAGTATTGCTTCAAAAATTGTAATTACACGCCCCTGTTAGACAGGGGCAGAAAAATTGGGCCTTAGGCACTGGTACTGGTGCCACAACACTGCAACCCCTCACAGACACTCTAGTTGGAACGCAGGAACGAGCCCTGCTGCAAAGTATTGCATCAAAAATTGTAATTACACGCCCCTGTTAAACAGGGGCTGAAAAATTGTGCCTTAGGCACTGGTGGTGGCGCCCAGAACCAAAAATGTTCTTACAAGCTATCAGCGTGATGATTGAGGAGGAAGAGGATAATTACTCAGGGATAGTCACTCAGCATCAGCATAGGCAGTCTTTGAAGGGATCTGAGATTTCAAAAAAAATTATTCGGTTACATCAGCATCAGGTGCTTGGTAGCTGGTGGTGATCCAAGACTGATTCATTTTTATGAAGGTCAGCCGATCGACCGAGTCGGTGGACAGACGCACCCTGTGATCGGTTACCATGCCTCCAGCAGCACTGAATGTGCGTTCCGAAAGAACGCTGGATGCAGGGCAGGCCAGTAGCTCAATTGCATACTGTGCAAGCTCTGGCCAGTGATCCATCCTCAAGACCCAGTAACCCAGAGGATTTTCGGTGGGAAAGGTGTCCAAGTCTGATCTTGCCCCTAGGTATTCCTGCACCATGTAAAACAGACGCTGGCGATGGTTGCTGGAACCGATCATACCTTGGGGCTGCGGACCAAAAAATTGTCTGAACGCATCGATCAGACGGCCACCTTCTCCACCGCTCCTTCTTTGACTGACCGAAGCCTCAGCAACACGTTGTCCAGAAACAGGAGTTTGTAACCTCCCAGTCTCTGGGAACGCGTTGCACAGACCTTTCTGCAAGGCCTCCCGAAGATGTTTCATCCTCTGCTCCCTCTGCGATGGCAAGATAAGGTCCGCAACCTTACCCTTGTAACGTGGATCAAGGAGGGTTGCCAGCCAGTATTGGTCCTTCTCCTTGATACCACAAATACGAGGATCCTTACGCAGGCTTTGCAGGATCAGGGAGGCCATGCAGCGTAGGTTTGCTGAGGCATTCGGTCCGGAGTCCTCTGGGTCACTAAGGACAACAACGTCCGCAGCCACCTCCTCCCAGCCATGTACAAGTCCATGTGTTCCTTGGGACTGATCCCTTAAAGACTGCTGCTGATGCTGAGTGCCAGGCTCCACCTCCATACTGACACAATCTTCCTCCTCCTCCTCCTCCTCGTCCTCTTCCTGTGTGATCGGCGGGCACGCAGGAACACTGTCTGGATAAAGGGGGCCTTGAGAGCTAAGGAAGTCCTCCTCTTCCTGCCTCTGTTCTGCCTCAAGTGCCCTGTCCATTATTCCACGCAGCGTGTGCTCCAACAGGTGGACAAGGGGGACAGTGTCACTGATGCATGCACTGTCAGTGCTCACCATCCTTGTGGCCTCCTCGAATGGTGACAGGACAGTGCATGCATCCCTGATCATGGCCCACTGGCGTGGGGAAAAAAAACCAAGCTCCCCTGACCCTGTCCTGGTGCCATAGTCGCACAGGTACTCATTGATGGCCCTCTGCTGCGTGTGCAGCCGCTGCAGCATGGCCAACGTTGAGTTCCACCTGGTGGGCATGTCACAGATTAGGCGGTTCTTGGGCAGGTTAAACTCCTTTTGGAGGTCCGTCAGCCGAGCACTGGCATTATTTGACCGGCGGAAATGCACACAGACTTTCCTGGCCTGCCTCAGGACATCCTGTAAGCCCGGGTACCTGCCCAAGAACCGCTGCACCACCAAGTTAAGGACGTGAGCCAAACAGGGCACATGGGTCATTTGTCCCTGTCGGAGGGCAGAGAGGAGGTTGGTGCCATTCTCGCAAACCACCATTCCTGCCTTAAGTTGGCGTGGCGTCAACCACCTCTGAACCTGCCCCTGCAGAGCTGACAGAACCTCTGCCCCAGTGTGGCTCCTGTCCCCCAAGCACACCAGCTCAAGCACCGCATGGCATCTTTTGGCCTGCGTACTTGCGTAGCCCCTTGAACGCCTACGGAGCACCGCTGGTTCCGAGGAAGAGGTCATGGAGGAAGAAGAAGAGGAGGGGGTGGAGGAGAGAGGTGTGTCACAATCAGCATTTTGGAGGCGTGGTGGCGGAACAACCTCCAACACTACTGCACCTTGTCCTGCATCCTTCCCAGCTGCCAGCAGAGTCACCCAATGCGCCGTGAAACTTAGGTAACGTCCCTGTCCATGCCTGCTGGACCATGAGTCAGCGGTAATATGCACCTTACCGCTGACCGCCCTGTCCAGCGAGGCATGGACATTGCCATCCACATGCCGGTAGAGAGCCGGAATCGCCTTCCGTGAGAAAAAGTGGCGTTTGGGTACCTGCCACTGAGGAACCGCACATTCCACAAACTCACGGAAGGGGGCAGAGTCTACCAACTGAAAAGGCAGCAGTTGAAGTGCTAGCAATTTTGCCAAGCTAGCATTCAACCGCTGGGCATGTGGATGGCTGGGAGCAAACTTCTTTCGGCGGTGCAGCAGCTGGGGCAGGGAAATTTGCCTGGTACAATCTGACGTCGGTGTACCAAAAGCAGATTGCCCACAAGTACTTGGCTGTGACACACCTAATTCTACACCTTCATTCCTCTCACTGCAGGTCTCAGAGAGGACTGAAGGTCTAGTGGGGTTGGAAATCTCAGCTGATGAGGAGCAAGGAGAGATCCTCTTTGTTCTTTGGTGTGGGTCTTTTAGATACGCTTGCCAACGAACTGCATGGCAGGTCAACATATGTCTGGTCAAGCATGTGGTACCCAAGCGGGAGATGTTTTGGCCACGCGAGATACGCTTGAGACATATGTTGCAAATAGCAGCGGTGCGATCTGATGCACTCGTCTCAAAAAAGGCCCACACCAAAGAACTTTTTGAATAACGCGCAGAGACTGCAGCGCCCTGCACATGTGGAGCTTTGGGGTGTGATGCAGTCAATGTGCTGCCCTTAGGCTGGTCCCTGGAGGGCATCCTGCCTCGTTGGTGATGTGCCGCCTCCTCCTCCTCCTCCTCCTCCTCCTCTCTCCTATCAGGCACCCACGTTGAGTCAGTGACCTCATCATCCCCTCCCTCCTCATCACTGGAGCAAACCTGGCAGTATGCTGCAGCAGGGGGAGCATGACTGCCAGATTGCTGTCCTTCTTGGGCACCCCCTCTGTCCGTGCTCATGTTACTGCCTTCATCGAGCTCAGTATCATCATCAGAGCCTTCCAAACGCTGGGCATCCTCCTGGAGCATGTACCCAACACTGTGGTCAAACAGTTCGAGGGAATCCTCAGGAGGACATGGTGGAGCTAGGGAAGGAGTCACTGATGACATTGAGCTGAGGGAAGAGGCCGCTGCTTTGCCAGACAAAGCACCCTGGGCATGGGTGAGAGAGGATGAGGAGGATGAGGACGGCTTGGTCATCCACTCGACCAAGTCTTCCGCATGTTGCGGCTCAACACGGCCAGCTGCCGAAAAAAAGGCCAAGCGTGTCCCATGGCCACGTGCTGATGAGGATGCACCGTCTCCACGACCAACACTAGACACAGAGCCTGCTTGCCCTCTCTTATTGGCTTGTGACTGTCTGCCTCTCCTTCTTGGCCTTCCAGACATACTAATGGCCTGTAGCTGCACTAAGCTGGGATAGAACACCTGTAATTTTCTTCAGGTAGCTTTATATACTGTAACCAGACAAGCCTGCCTGTCAGTAGGAAGATAACAGGAACGGATCTAGCTGAACACTGTGAGCAGGACGCACTGTACTAAATGTAAATAGTCTAGCTGCCTGACCGTGGTACTAATAGGATCAAATAGAACACCTGTAATTTTCTTCAGGTAGCTTTATATACTGTAACCAGACAAGCCTGCCTGTCAGTAGGAAGATAACAGGAACGGATCTAGCTGAACACTGTGAGCAGGACGCACTGTACTAAATGTAAATAGTCTAGCTGCCTGACCGTGGTACTAATAGGATCAAATAGAACACCTGTAATTTTCTTCAGGTAGCTTTATATACTGTAACCAGACAAGCCTGCCTGTCAGTAGGAAGATAACAGGAACGGATCTAGCTGAACACTGTGAGCAGGACGCACTGTACTAAATGTAAATAGTCTAGCTGCCTGACCGTGGTACTAATAGGATCAAATAGAACACCTGTAATTTTCTTCAGGTAGCTTTATATACTGTAACCAGACAAGCCTGCCTGTCAGTAGGAAGATAACAGGAACGGATCTAGCTGAACACTGTGAGCAGGACGCACTGCACTAAATGTAAATAGCAGGAACGGATCTAGCTGAACACTGTGAGCAGGACGCACTGCACTAAATGTAAATAGCAGGAACGGATCTAGCTGAACACTGTGAGCAGGACGCACTGCACTAAATGTAAATAGCAGGAACGGATCTAGCTGAACACTGTGAGCAGGACGCACTGCACTAAATGTAAATAACAGGAACGGATCTAGCTAAACACTGTGAGCAGGACGCACTGCACTAAATGTAAATAGTCTAGAAGATAACAGGAACGGATCTAGCTGAACACTGTGAGCAGGACGCACTGCACTAAATGTAAATAGCAGGAACGGATCTAGCTGAACACTGTGAGCAGGACGCACTGCACTAAATGTAAATAGCAGGAACGGATCTAGCTGAACACTGTGAGCAGGACGCACTGCACTAAATGTAAATAGCAGGAACGGATCTAGCTGAACACTGTGAGCAGGACGCACTGCACTAAATGTAAATAGCAGGAACGGATCTAGCTGAACACTGTGAGCAGGACGCACTGCACTAAATGTAAATAGCAGGAACGGATCTAGCTGAACACTGTGAGCAGGACGCACTGCACTAAATGTAAATAGTCTAGAAGATAACAGGAACGGATCTAGCTGAACACTGTGAGCAGGACGCACTGCACTAAATGTAAATAGCAGGAACGGATCTAGCTGAACACTGTGAGCAGGACGCACTGCACTAAATGTAAATAGCAGGAACGGATCTAGCTGAACACTGTGAGCAGGACGCACTGCACTAAATGTAAATAGCAGGAACGGATCTAGCTGAACACTGTGAGCAGGACGCACTGCACTAAATGTAAATAGCAGGAACGGATCTAGCTGAACACTGTGAGCAGGACGCACTGCACTAAATGTAAATAACAGGAACGGATCTAGCTAAACACTGTGAGCAGGACGCACTGCACTAAATGTAAATAGCAGGAACGGATCTAGCTGAACACTGTGAGCAGGACGCACTGCACTAAATGTAAATAGCAGGAACGGATCTAGCTGAACACTGTGAGCAGGACGCACTGCACTAAATGTAAATAGCAGGAACGGATCTAGCTGAACACTGTGAGCAGGACGCACTGCACTAAATGTAAATAACAGGAACGGATCTAGCTAAACACTGTGAGCAGGACGCACTGCACTAAATGTAAATAGTCTAGAAGATAACAGGAACGGATCTAGCTGAACACTGTGAGCAGGACGCACTGCACTAAATGTAAATAGCAGGAACGGATCTAGCTGAACACTGTGAGCAGGACGCACTGCACTAAATGTAAATAGCAGGAACGGATCTAGCTGAACACTGTGAGCAGGACGCACTGCACTAAATGTAAATAGCAGGAACGGATCTAGCTGAACACTGTGAGCAGGACGCACTGCACTAAATGTAAATAGCAGGAACGGATCTAGCTGAACACTGTGAGCAGGACGCACTGCACTAAATGTAAATAGCAGGAACGGATCTAGCTGAACACTGTGAGCAGGACGCACTGCACTAAATGTAAATAGTCTAGAAGATAACAGGAACGGATCTAGCTGAACACTGTGAGCAGGACGCACTGCACTAAATGTAAATAGCAGGAACGGATCTAGCTGAACACTGTGAGCAGGACGCACTGCACTAAATGTAAATAGCAGGAACGGATCTAGCTGAACACTGTGAGCAGGACGCACTGCACTAAATGTAAATAGCAGGAACGGATCTAGCTGAACACTGTGAGCAGGACGCACTGCACTAAATGTAAATAGCAGGAACGGATCTAGCTGAACACTGTGAGCAGGACGCACTGCACTAAATGTAAATAGCAGGAACGGATCTAGCTGAACACTGTGAGCAGGACGCACTGCACTAAATGTAAATAGTCTAGATAGAAGATAACAGGAACGGATCTAGCTACTGAATACAGTGTATATATATATATGCAACACCTGGGATGCATATATATACACAATACACTGTAAGTGCAGCTAACTGACTGACTGTTCTGCCTAATCTATCTAACTCAAATCAAATGACACTGTCTCTCTCTCTCTCTATCTCTCAGCACACCGGAACACACACTACACAGGGCCGCCGTGCAGGCGGCCTTATATAGTGTGGGGCGTGTACTAAATCCCCTGAGCCATAATTGGCCAAAGCCACCCTGGCTTTGGCCAATTACAGCTCTCTCTACTGACGGCGCTGTGATTGGCCAAGCATGCGGGTCATAGTGCATGCTCGGCCAATCATCAGCCAGCAATGCACTGCGATGCCGCAGTGAATTATGGGCCGTGACGCGCCACACGAATTTGGCGCGAACGGCCCATATCGTTCGCAATTCGACGGACGGTCGAACAGCCGATGTTCGAGTCGAACATGGGTTCGACTCGAACACGAAGCTCATCCCTAGTCACCATGCTGCTTATAAGTGCATGTCTGTGCAGCAGAGGCTGATTGGGTCAGAGTACTGACTCCCAGAGTGCTCCTGTACAGGGGCTAAAAGAGGCTGAGATATGATCCTGCACTTCCACCTGCAGTCGGCGCGCGCACACAGCAGAAGCCATTCTTTACAGTTCTATGCAATATGGGAATGAGTACAGCGCTGCGCCAAACAATAATAAAGCAGAAGGAGACTATAATATACAGTTAGCAGCTGACACATCTCTAGACATAGGCAAAGGCAAAAATAGTAAAAAAATAGTGTAGCACTATGTGTTTATATAAATCATAAATATAACATGTATAAACAGTGGATCAATTCGTCCTTTGCGGGACAAAAACGGTATTGAAACAACACTAAGTGATACAAATTAGCATTTGAAAGTTACTACAATAAATAAGTAGTATAAATCCGTAATATAAGCATAGGTATTGGGTGTAAAAAAATGTACATATGTGACAAATCAAATAATGTAGTCCATTAGAAATTGGCAATTAGGTCAATAGTGACTAGTGGAATAGAAAACCACCACCAAAAGTCTATAAGAATTGAGTGCTAAAAAATTAAAATAAAAAATAAAGAATAAAAAATAAAAAAATTCCCAGGGTTTCCTCCTAAACGAAGTAGTTCACTTCTGGCAGATGAATAAATAGATCACAGATGGGTGAAGGGTCTAGATAGGTGGCAGGACCATCACCGAAGCATCTAAGGAGGCTTACCGGAATCAGGTGACTTGAGAAGACCTACGTCTTACAAGTCTAAGAAAGCTTAATGACCACCAGGTCTGCGAGATGAATCGTCAGATGATCCTCAGCTTCCAAAAAGGGGAGGGGTCTCACCACAGCTTCGAACGTCCCCAAAACAATCCAACAGGCCCAATGGATATTTCAAATATCATGCGAGAAAGAAAGCTCACATGGCATAATAACGTTTTAAAAAAGCATCAATTTATTAAAATGGAAAAAATGAACACTCACATGGTAGGAGATCAAAAACGGCTCATATAAAATCACTCGCGGTAATAGTGAGGGGTCCACCCGACATGTTTCGGCTACCAAGCCTTCATCTGGGGTGTGGAGCCCCCCCACCTCACCGCTGTTTAACCACTTCCCACCCGGCCACTGCACATAAACGGCCGGGGGGCTATCTCTCCTTCTGAGTGGACGTTCAGGAACGTCCCTGAAAAGGAGCGAGATCGCCTGCGCGCGTGCCCGCGCGTGCCCGCGCAGCAGCGCGATCCCAATGTGCTTGTATCACCCGGACACGGCGCATCTCCGATCGGCAGGAGGGCTCTGCGATTGGCCCTCCTGATCACATGACGGCTGTGTCGAATCACAGCCATCATGTGATGTAAACACAGAGCCGGTTGCTAGGCAATCGGCTCTCCTCTCCTCACGCGGAAGTTGTCGCTGAGGAGAGGAGAGGGGATCGCTGCAGCCGGGTGGTGATCAGTGAGTATGAGCTGTTTTTTACAGCTTTTTACTCACTGATCACCAGTCTAGTGTCCCCACACACATGTAAAAACACAAAGTAAACACACAATGTCCCCAAAACACATGTCCCAAAACACATGTCCCCACATAGTAAAATGATTATCTGCACACATATGTCACCTGCGCACATCTGTACATGATCATTTGCGCACATGTGTCCGTGATCACACGGACCAATTATTATACACTTAACGGGATTTTTTTTACCAAAAACATGTAGCAGAATACATTTTGGCTTAAATTTATAACAAAATTCGATTTTATTGGATTTCTTTTAAAATAGAAAGAAGAAAATATTGTTCTTTTTTCCAAATTTCCGCTCTTTTTTCGCTTATATCGCAAAAAATAAAAAACTGAGTCGTGAATAAATACCACCAAAAGAAAGCTCTATTCGTGTGAACAAAATGATAAAAATTTAATTTGGGTACAGAATTGCATGATCGCGCAATTGTAATTGAAAGTGTGAGAGCGCTGAAAGCTGAAAATTGGTCTGGGAAGGAAGGGGGCGACAGTGCCCAGTATTGAGGTGGTTAAACAAGAAATAACCCCCACTGGGAGTGTCACCATACCGGAAGTGACGTAATTGATGCAACTTCCTGGTTATTAAGGCAGAAGAGTGGGAATGAAAGAGAGAACAGAGCAGAGACCCCTCCAATTGGGTCCTGCCTCTTTCAAAGTGATGGGGACTATTACAGGACCAAGAGAAAAAAGACTTGTGTTTAAAAATTATTAAATTTATTTCAAAATAGCAATAAAAAGTCCTGTAGGGGACTTATACTATACATCAACATAAATTAAACATACATAAAGAACAGTAATTGTTACAGCATTGTTGACACTTAGTTGGTGAAACTAATGCCCACACAAATGTATGGACAGAGGTTGTATAGTATGATACTTGCAGACGTAACCTCTACAGTTTCGCGGTCGCAGCCGCTTCTTCAGGAGGCGTCTGATAGTATGTAATCTATAAAGATGGAGAAAACAATACAGTATTAACATAACAAACATGAATAGATAAAAAAGATAAAGAGATTTTTTGTCAGAAACCGGCACAAAGTTAATATTGGAGAATATAATTGGATTTTGGAAATTGCACTCACCAAACTATAACCTCAAGGGTTTTCTGGAGCGATGCTGTGAGACGCCCTCAAGAGGCGTTCCCCCGGGGGCGGGCCCGGGAGGCAAATTGGGGTGATACTGTTGTAAAAAATTCAATAAGATGAAAGTTTTTTTTAGAATTTATGTGGTGTGTGTTCTACTTAAGAAACCACCCGGGAGTGTCAGGTTGAAAAGTGGGGGGGGATGGAAAGGAAGGAAAAGGGGAAGAAAAATGGAAGACCAGATCAGAAACCAGGGAATAGTGGAGGGGAGGGGAGTTGAAGAGATTGGGAGAAGGGGAAAGGGAAAGAGGGGGGGGAGGGAAAGAGGGGGGGGGAGGGGGGGAAGAGGAAAAGTGATGGATGCAGGGAGGTCGGGGAGGCATGGAAAGAAGGGGAGGAAAGAGAGGGTGATGGGAAGGGGAGGGGGGGGACAGGGGGAAAAAAAGGAGGGGACAGGAATAAAAGGAAGGGGAAAGGAGGGGAAGGTATGGGGAAGGGGAGAAGAGGGAAAGGGGGGGAAAAAGGACTCGGGAAGGAAAGGGAAGGGGGGGGAAGGAGGTTGGAAAAGAAGGGGAGAGGGGGATAACAAGGGAGGGATGGGACGAAGGGGGGGCGGGCAAAGAGGGGGGGGGAAACACAAGGGGAGGGGGGGGAAGGAGGGAGATAGGAGAGGAAAGGGGAAGGAAAAGGGGGGAGGGGAAAGGGGGATGAAGGAAGGGAAAATAGGAAAAAGATAATGACCCTGCCACCTGGTTAAGAAGATAAGGTAAGGAACTGGACTGAGAGAGGGGTAATGGTATCAAAAAGATTACCCACCGTTACTGTAGTTAAAAAAAGGGGGGGGGGAAAGCTAGACTCAAGGGCTGCTGACACCCAGAAAGACGTGGCTGATGCAGTTGATGGCCAATGAGCTACACCACACTGTCTAGAGGAGTCGCTGTAAGAGATATAAATGGATAAGGGATAAGTATTATGGGGTAGTCTAAGGAATGGGCCATAAGGCATATTGTGCCAAGAAGGAGGGGGGAAAAATATCGTAAAAAGGTAATAGTAGTCCCCGTCCTTCATAAGGGACATAACATAGTACTTACATAGGCTCCGAGTGATGCCGGTGGAATGCTGGGTGTCTGCCAGTGACGGTAAACAGCCGAGTCTAGGCATCTTGAATGCCTCCAACCCGGAAGTTCAACGGCGCCGAAGACGGCCGCCGCTATTACTTCTGGGTCCGATCCTCCACTGTTGTGCAGGCGCGGGAAAGTCACCCAGCGCAGGCGCACAGCTCAAGTGGTGATCAGTGCCGAAGCAGTGATCGAAAGAAGCAGCAGCTGGGCTCCGTAGAGCCCCGCCTGCTGCCGGAGGAACGCAAGCCCGCCGTAGGGGGAGAATTAACTCCTCACATCCCTCCAGACAGGGATGGTAAGTGCAATAGGTGACAATAACTTAAATACAAACAAAGTTAATCAGGGAATGGACTGGGAAGGGGGAGGGGATGCATAGTCTCCAGCAGTGGGAGCACATAGGGACCCACAGTCATGGGGACATGCATCACAACCCCGTCCCTGGATATGTAAAAACAGTTTTGTTCAAATATAAATAGCTCTTGTTAAATAAAGCATGTAATCTACTGGAAATTTGGAGTCAGCCATAAAGAGAACAACATCAAAGAATAACTATTACATAGTGAAACCACTATGTGTGGAGAGTCCACTTATGTACAGTCAAAGAAAGAACCTGAAGTTTTTAGATTTTTTAGGGGTCACGGCAGAGGTTGGGGGGACTATGACGTAGTTATTCAAGAAAATATTTATATGAGTGTGCCTCATTAATCCCGGGAGGGACACATGCGTTAAGTCGCTCAATCCAGAGGGACTCGCGTTTTAAAATTTCGCGGTCCCAGTTGCCCCCTCGGGGGTCTTCGGGGACAACCTCTAGTACGGTGAACCGGATGTAGTTGAGATTACAGCGATGGTGGATGCCTATATGGCGGCCCACAGTAGTGAGCTTGCCATTTGTAGAGTCATATAAGTGATCCCCCAGTCTCTGCCGTAGCTCCCTAATTGTCTTTCCCACATAAAAAGCGCTGCAAGCGCTTTTCATTTTTTCCCTCCCCTTCTTTGCCCGCCCCCCCCTCCGTCCCATCCCTCCCTTGTTATCCCCCTCTCCCCTTCTTTTCCAACCTCCTTCCCCCCCCCTTCCCTTTCCTTCCCGAGTCCTTTTTTCCCCCCTTTCCCTCTCCTCCCCTTCCCCAAACCTTCCCCTCCTTTCCCCTCCCTTTCTTTCCTGTCCCCTCCTTTTTTTCCCCCTCCCCCTCCCCTCCCCCTCCCCTTCCCCTCCCCTACCCCTCCCCCTCCCCTTCCCATCCCCCTCTTTTTTCTCCCCTTCTTTCCGTGCCTCCCCGACCTCCCTCCATCCATCACTTTTCCTCTTCCCCCCCCCCCCCCCCTCTTTCCCTTTCCCCTTCTCCCAATCTCTTCAACTCCCCTCCCCTCCACTATTCCCTGGTTTCTGATCTGGTCTTCCATTTTTCTTCCCCTTTTCCTTCCTTTCCACCCCTCCCCACTTTTCAACCTGACACTCCCGGGTGGTTTCTTAAGTAGAACACACACCACATAAATTCTAAAAAAACTTTCATCTTATTGAATTTTTTACAACAGTATCACCCCAATTTGCCTTCCGGGCCTGCCCCCGGGGGAACGCCTCTTGAGGGCGTCTCACAGCATCGCTCCAGAAAACCCTTGAGGTTATAGTTTGGTGAGTGCAATTTCCAAAATCCAATTATATTCTCCAATATTAACTTTGTGCCGGTTTCTGACAAAAAATCTCTTTATCTTTTTTATCTATTCATGTTTGTTATGTTGATACTGTATTGTTTTCTCCATCTTTATAGATTACATGCTATCAGACGCCTCCTGAAGAAGCGGCTGCGACCGCGAAACTGTAGAGGTTACGTCTGCAAGTATCATACTATACAACCTCTGTCCATACATTTGTGTGGGCATTAGTTTCACCAACTAAGTGTCAACAATGCTGTAACAATTACTGTTCTTTATGTATGTTTAATTTATGTTGATGTATAGTATAAGTCCCCTACAGGACTTTTTATTGCTATTTTGAAATAAATTTAATAATTTTTAAACACAAGTCTTTTTTCTCTTGGTACCGTAATAGTCCCCATCCCTTTGAAAGAGGCAGGACCCAATTGGAGGGGTCTCTGCTCTGTTCTCTCTTTCATTCCCACTCTTCTGCCTTATTCATATTTGGAATGATGGTACCTATTAATGATATCATACCATTTTTGTAAATCATGTGGCACATCCATGAATTCCTGGTTATTAAAAATAGTGATATTTTACTATATAAATGCATAAAATAAAAAGGGCAATAAGCGGTATAATACCGCTGTCTCTAGCAGATGAAAAATCTAAATCACATAGTAGGAGATAGATTAGTCACCTGATTCCGGTAAGCCTCCTTAGATCCTTCGGTGATGGTCCTGCCACCTATCTAGACCCTTCACCCATCTGTGATCTATTTATTCATCTGCCAGAAGTGAACTACTTTGTTTAGGAGGAAACCCTGGGAATTTTTTTATTTTTTATTCTTTATTTTTTATTTTTATTTTTTAGCACTCAATTCTTATAGACTTTTGGTGGTGGTTTTCTATTCCACTAGTCACTTTTGACCTAATTGCCAATTTCTAATGGACTACATTATTTGATTTGTCACATATGTACGTTTTTTTACACCCAATACCTATGCTTATATTATGGATTTATACTACTTATTTATTGTAGTCACTTTCAAATGCTAATTTGTATCACTTAGTGTTGTTTCAATACTGTTTTTGTCCCGCAAAGGATGAATTGATCCACTGTTTATACATGTTATCTTTATGATTTATATATACACATAGCGCTACACTATTTTTTTTACTATTTTTGCCTTTGCCTATGTCTAGAGGTGTGTCAACTGCTAAATGTATATTATAATCTCCTGCTTTATTATTGTTTGGCGCAGCGCTGTACTCATTCCCATATTGCATTTACCTCTTACTAGACATCCAGTATAGCTGCAGTGCTTCTTCCATTCAACATGGATGTATTTGACTACTGTGCATCCAGAGTGGTCAATACAGAGGGTGTATTTGTAGCCACTTCCAATGATTCAGAAATTGGGGGATTATTTTTGAGGCTAAAGAACGTCATGGTCTCGGAACTCCACCTCCAATGGGATCTTGCCTTTTTGGAACAATATGTGGCAGAAGGCATGATCCCACAGAGCCTTAGGTGGGATGTTCACCCTCAACAGGGTGAGTCTGAACTTGATTCCTGGTTTACATATTTTAATGATGCTGGTATTATTTCCTTGATTTTCTCATTGCGAGGAAACGTATTCGTCTCTCGACTTTAGATCGGGAGATCAAGGAGCTGAAAGATAAATTACTCACTTTCAAAAATTCGGTTGAATACAATACTCTATCCTCTAACTTGCAAGCATATCTTGTAAAAGAGGATAAAGAACAGAAAAGCAAGAAGCATAAAAAGTATTCCTTAGACATTGAGGATTACAAGGCGTGAAGGGTGTTTGGATGGCAAAAATCCATCACGGCACCCCCCTTGGAGTCTACAATGGAAACCAATGTTCAGAGCACCAGCACTGTAGCTCCTTCTAGGGAGCCTTCTGTTCGCCCCAAACTTCCTGTTGACAAGGGGCGGGCCCAGGATGGCGGCCCCCCTTCACATAGGGGTCGACACCGTAGTACTCATACCCCTAGAAATCAACAAAGGGGTAGAGGTCACTACTCCAGAAGTAGGGGCAGAGGTGGAAATAGGAGAGATCATCGTAGTCACGATGAATATCACTATTACGACCGAGATAACTCCCGTTATAGGAGTTCTAACCGTGACTCCTCCCACTATTCCTATCATCAGAATCCACCTTATTATAGACACCCTCCGGTCTCTACATACAACCGATATTCCCCCTTGCGTGATCACTATAATGAAAATGTATACCCATTTCCCAATGCTGGGTATGGTCCATCTCCCTATAAACCACCCTACTCTGGGCCACAGACCACTCGGGGTTTTCACGAGGACCCCCAAAACAAAAAAAAGGTCCAGAAACAAGAGAGGGTCCAGAGGAGGGAGGAGGATCCAGAGACGAACAAAGGAAACGGGTTTAGCCTGTCAGGGGGTATTTAACCTGAGTGACACTATTCTTACCCAGGAAGAGACAACCATTTTAAATAAGGGTCTCAAGTTCGCTCCCCCTGTAAACTTAATAAGTTTAATACATTTTATACTCTAACCCTTCCAGGAATGTAGCCAGGGCAGCAACGCCTGGCACAGTTCATTCGGGTTTATCCAACCCTTCCCTTTTCAGCCCCCCAACACAACTCCCACCAGCTATCAATTTTTTTAAAGAGTTAGTGTTGAGAGATTTAACTAACATTCCATTAAAACGTAGATTTCACAACCCCTTACCTTCAACAGGCCTAAAGACTTTATGCGACAATAAAAATCTGGTTATTCGCCCCGCCGACAAAGGCGGTGGCATTGTTTTATTAAATAAATCAGATTATATTAATGAAATGCATCGTATTTTGGGAGATCAAGAGACATACATTGAATTATCTAGTAATCCGACACAGAAATACAAGAAGGATCATTTTTACTCCCCCTTGCCCCACGCATACCTGTTATGTACTACCTGCTTAAAGTCCACAAGGACAACCTACACCCTCCAGGTCGGCCAATAATCAGTGGCATCGACTCGGTCACTTCTAAAATTGGGAAATACATAGATTTTTTCCTTCAGCCATCCGTATCAAAGATGCCAGCTTATCTAAAAGACACCAGAGACGTCATCAGAATACTTTCTAATGTTTCCTATTCAGGTGATCTCATTATGGCAACTGCGGATGTTGCATCCCTCTACACCTGTATTCCGCACCGTCAGGGTATAGATGTGGTCAAATGTTTTCTCCATAGGGATGCCTCGCTCGCTTCACCTCAGGTGGACTATATTATCGAACTAATTGAGTTTGCAACGCAGCACAATTATTTCTGGTTCAATGGTAGATTCTATCGTCAACATAAGGGGGTCGCGATGGGAGCTAAGTTCGCTCCCAGTCTGGCCAATTTATTTATGGCCAAGTGGGAGGAGGATGTCGTCTATGCCATGAGTAACCCACACTTTCTGTTGTGGGCTCGGTACATAGACGACATCCTCCTCCTATGGACTGGTAGTCCAGATGATCTAGTCGATTTCATGGCGACCCTTAATAATAACAATAGGAACATTATTTTGTCATTTGAATCGAGTACTACCTCAGTCCATTATTTGGACTTGGTTATTGAAAGAAAGGAAAGCCAATTTGTATTCAGCACCTACTTTAAATCTACTGATCGGAATGGGTATATACCCACCGATAGCTGCCATCATGCGCCTTGGATCAGGTCAATTCCTAAAAGTCAGTTCCTGCGACTACGCAGGAACTGCACTGACCTTAACACCTTCAAGATCCAAGCTGCGTCCCTTAAGGATAGGTTTCTGGAGAAGGGATATAACACCTCCCATTTAGATAAGGAGATTAATAATGCCTGTTTGATTGATCGCCAATCATTACTGGAGGATAAACCTCGACAAATAAATGAGGACTGTAAATGGTCTTTTCTGACGTCCTTTTCCATCCAACATAAACATGTCAAAAGAATTTTTGAACACCATTGGGATGTCCTTAAAACTGACAAGGTTTTGGGCCCTCTGTTGCCCAGAACCCCCAAGGTGGTTTTCAAAGGCATTCCATCTCTCCGAAATAAGTTGGCACCTAATGTCATCAACCCCCCGAATAAACCTTCCTTTTTTCATAATTGGATTGGTTTCTACCCCTGTAAAAAATGTTTGGTTTGTCAGTTTAACATGAGTGGTAGGAGGGCTAGACATAGTTTCTCCTCTACCGTGACTGGCCGTTCCTACAAGATTAAACAATTTTGTACTTGCGCTACTACGGGGGTAGTCTATCTCCTGACTTAATAATAAAAATAAAATTGCGCTTGGAAAAAATAAAAAATAAAATAAATACCAATGAAGAAGAAAAACAAACTGTGAATAAGGATAAAATAACTCCTAGGTACAAATAATAAAATAACGTAAAAGATCAAATCTTATATAGCTGCGGTTATAAGTGGGGCACACCAATAGAATAAATAGAACAGAAAACCGCGCTAGAACAATAATGAGTAAAGTCCAATCAACAATTGGTGAGGCAAAGTTCAATTAAAGTCCAGAACAAAAACAGTAAATTTCTCTATGTGATGAGATGGAGAAAATATATGAAAAATAACTGTGTGGTGAACAACACGAGTATCTGAACACATTAACCTTATCAAAGCAGGTAGCACCAAACACACCGTGCCTCGACATTATAGGGAATTCCATGACCGAAACCCTGAGGGCACGCAGTTTCTCATTATCGACAAATTTGTTGCTCCTTGGCGAAGTGGTTCGACCCTTAGGGGCGTCTCCCGCCTGGAGACTTATTGGATTTACAAATTGGGGTCCCACTTTCCGCAAGGTATTAACGTGGAGTGGGACATCAAGCATAGTTATTCAGCTTGTGGTCTCTCCTTTATATATAAAAAACAATTTCAATTTAATTTTATTTTAACTATTATTAGTATTCATACTAAGTCTGGATCCATATACTGACATAATTTTAGATTAAACCTTGTACACTATTATTCAATTATGTATTATTATTATTCTAGAATATACATAATTTGTGCAGTGAATACTATAAGAAGGATGTCTTCTCATGTTGAGACCCCGTTATGTTTATTTTATTGTTTACCATGTTATGTTATGCCCCTCACTGGCAGTGTCATTCTAGCTTCCATTCAATTATCATTTGGTCATGACTGATGCTCTCTTATTATTGTAATTAGTTTTGCCATCTATTCCAAGATGTTTTTGTATCATCTAAAGACTGATTGCTTCAATCTACCTTTGAAGACACTTACAATGCGGTGTCAAATCACCATGACCTTTCCCAGCCCTCTCTAGCATATCAGCGCCTTTCTCTCTATACCGGAAGTGTTTTGGCTTCCGTTGTGGGAGAGAGGCTTGGTTTCATGAGTGGAGCGCACTGGCGCCGCATCAGTACTGCGGATGACGTCATTGCGCACACTCGTTTTACGACGCTGGATCCATTGGGTGGAGCTGGACGGTGCTTTAGCCAATGCGATCTGGCTATACTTAAACTGAGGCTTGGTATGCACTCGGGTTATTTCCGAAGTAGCTGACCAAGCGGCTAATCTATCTCCTACTATGTGATTTCGATTTTTCATCTGCTAGAGACAGCGGTATTATACCGCTTATTGCCCTTCTTATTTTATGCATTTATATAGTAAAATATCACTGTTTTTAATAACCAAGAAGTTGCATCAATTACGTCACTTCTGGTATAGTGACACTCCCAGTGGGGGTCATTTCTTGTTTAAATAACGGTGAGGTGGGGGGGCTCCACACATCAGATGTAGGCTTGGTAGCCGAAACATGTCGGGTGGACCCCTCACTATTACCGCGAGTGATTTTATTTGAGCCGTTTTTGATCTCCTACCATGTGAGTGTTCATTTTTTCCATTTTAGTAAATTGATGCTTTTTTAAAACGTTATTATGCCATGTGAGCTTTCTTTCTCGCATGATATTTGAAATATCCATTGGGCCTGTTGGATTGTTTTGGGGACGTTCGAAGATGTGGTGAGACCCCTCCCCCTTTTGGAAGCTGAAGATCATCTGACGATTCATCTCGCTAGACCTGGTGGTCATTAAGCTTTCTTAGACTTGTAAGACGTAGGTCTTCTCAAGTCACCTGATTCTGGTAAGCCTCCTTAGATGCTTCGGTGATGGTCCTGCCACCTATCTAGACCCTTCACCCATCTGTGATCTATTTATTCATCTGCCAGAAGTGAACTACTTCGTTTAGGAGGAAACCCTGGGAATTTTTTTATTTTTTATTCTTTATTTTTTATTTTTATTTTTTCGCACTCAATTCTTATAGACTTTTGGTGGTGGTTTTCTATTCCACTAGTCACTATTGACCTAATTGCCAATTTCTAATGGACTACATTATTTGATTTGTCACATATGTACGTTTTTTTACACCCAATACCTATGCTTATATTACGGATTTATACTACTTATTTATTGTAGTCACTTTCAAATGCTAATTTGTATCACTTAGTGTTGTTTCAATACCATTTTTGTCCCACAAAGGACGAATTCATCCACTGTTTATACATGTTATATTTATGATTTATATATACACATAGCGCTACACTATTTTGTTACTATTCTTTAGAGTTCTACCTATGCAAACAAGGCAGAGTTCTGTTCTGACAGGGGGAAGGGATGCATTCTGCGTTCCTGGGACTCAAAACCATCTCTTCTCCTAGAAAAGCAGCGCACATAGTAAACACAAACACTGGCTAGGCACACATTTAACCCTTTGTTCACACTAGATGTTTAACCCCTTCCCATTATTACAGTGACAGTAGAAATTTTTGGCACTGATCACGGTATTAGTGTCACTGGTTCCCGCAAAGTGTCAAAAGTGTCAGTTAGTGTCCGATTGACCACCGCAATATCACAGTCCCACTATAAGTCTCTGTTTGCCGCCATTACTAGTATAAAAAAATAAATAAATTCCAGTATATATCCCATAGTTTGTAGACATTATAACGTTTGCGTAAACTATCAATATACTCTTATTGTTGTTTTTTTTTTTTTTTCTTTTTTTACCAAAAACATGTAGCAGAATACATATTAGAGAAAATTCATGAAGAAATTATAAAACATAGCAGAAAGTATAAAAATATTGTTTTTTTTTGTTTTTGTTTTTTTAAACTGTTGCTCTTTTTTTTTTTATAGCGCAAAAAATAAAGATGCAGTGTTGATCAAATACCACCAGAAAAAAAGCTCTATTTGTGGGAGAAAAGTGACATAATTTTTATTTGTGTACAGCATTGCATGACTGCGCAGTACCGTATCTCAAAAAGTGGCCTGGTCATGAAGGAGGGTAAATTCTCCGGAGGTCAAGTGTTTAAGACAGATTTGGGTACTTACATTAGTTGCATTTAAAATGATGTGTATTGTTTAATTGAATATATAACTAAGTTCAATACTATTGTTATCTGCCTGAGGTGTAGTAGAGTAGAGAATGGCTAGAATAAATGTCAGTAGTTTTTTATTGTCTGATTGAAAACTTTCTTGCTTATTCACAAAAATTGCCAGAGTTAGGTTTTCCATTTTGGTGGTTGTTGTGAATTACTGCAGTTTATACAATGCTTTTTGAGTTTTTAAAAGAGGTTTTGTATATGTCAGGTGAGTGCACATCTATAGTATTGACAATGACAGCTGTGCCCTATCAACCATTTTCCTATACCTCAGTGACTATAACCATTCATAGAGGAGTCTAAAACAGAAGACAGTCCATGTAAGAATAGATCACGAGCAATCAATGGTCCAGCGAATAATGATACCTTTAGTGAAGGTCTTGTCTCTAAATATATATATGGAGTCTTTATAGTTTTTCTGCTTCTTGCTTTTCACTTGAACTATTAAATTTGCCACCATTTCAGAGGTGATAAACAATTATTGACATCCATACCAGATGCTAGTCAGAAAATAGGTATGAAAGAGGAACATAATGTTATATGTACTTTTACCAGTTTTTTGTACTACTCCAACTTTAAAAATATTTGACAAATATTATGAACTATTACAGCTTTTAGTATACTGGGACATTGGTTATCCCCTTTATGCCTAAGGGTAAAACAAATGTTAATGCATAAGCACAGTTTTACAATTTTGCAATTTTCATATATGATAGTAAAACTGTACATATCATCACAACTACTTTGTGCATCCAAGTGGATTATACCTTGTGTTTATCAGAATTTGAATTTAATTCCTGATTTATTTATTTTTTAACATAGGAAAACTGGCCCAAAATAGTAAATGTAGCTCTATATTTCTTGTTACTACCATAACCTACCACCAAAGAACAACCCAAAATAAAATTATCCTGCTCTGGACGATCGCAGTGATACTAGATATGTGTATGTTAGTTTTGTTTGTACCAGTAGTACAACCCAAAAACAAAAGTGCACCTTTTGCTTTTTTTTTTATCCTACCTAAAACACACTGACACTGATGCTAACTGACACTGATACCAATTAAGCCCCCGTTCACACTGTGACATCAGTGTGACTTCAGTGCTACTCCGATGTGATTTCAATGCGATTTCTGATGATTTCAATGTACTGCGACTTGGCTATCTCCAATCAAAAAAGTACAGTGTATGACATAATTCCAAAAATGAAAAACAAAAACTGCATGGTGGTCCCCACTAGTCAATACCATCCCCTTTTGGACCTGGCATGGATTTAAAGGGGAACCCCACACCAAATGATTATTAAAAGTGGCGTGGAGTTCCCCCAAGTTATATACTAGACTCTTATCTGAGAGTGCAGCCCCGCAGGCCAGGAAAGGGGGGATAAGCAAGCACCCCCCCCGAACCATACCAGGCCACATGCCCTCAACATGGAGGTGTGCTTTTTTGATAAGGACAAGGGACTCTTACCGGCAACCCTGGCCTGTTGGTTGTGGGGGTGTGGGGGGTGACATTGGGATCTGGAAGCCCCCTGAAAGCACGCAAAGGTGTCAAACTTGAACTGTTAGGAGAGGGGTGTCACCTATTTGAAGTTTTGATAGATGGATATCAGAGTGACACTTTTAAGAACATCAGAGAATGATGACAAAACAGCCAAAGATATGGAAATGACTTTGCCAAGTATCACAGCAAAAACAACTTAAAGTGGTTCTAAAGGCAGAAGGTTTTTTATCTTAATGCATTCTATGCATTAAGATAAAAAAACATTCTGTGTGCAGCAGCCATCCTTTAGCACCCTAATACTTACCTAAGCCCATCTTGATTCAGTGATGTTGCACAAGAGTCTCGGCTGTACGGGACTCTCCCTCGTCATTGGCTGAGACAGCAAGGTCAGTGAGCCAATGAGGAGAGAGAGGGGGCAGGGCTGCTTGTTGTGGGGGCACTCGGCAGGAGGGAGGGGCCAGGACCCGAGAAGAGGAGGATCTGGGCTGCTCTGTGCAAAACCACTGCACAGAGCAGGTAAGTATAACACGTTTGTAATTTTTTAAAAACAAAATCTGCCTTTAACCGGTTCTGGACCAGCCACCACAGTTATACTGCGGCAGGTTGGTCCGGCTGTGTGAAGCATCATAGCTATACATCGCGTGCACGCGCCCCCTCGGTGGCCACGACGATCAGATTTTATCCAGAACCGACCAATACCAATTTATTAAAAGATTACACTACGCCATCTCACACACCGTTCTGTCCCCTCCCCAGGGTGGCATAGTGTTCTCAGCAAAGGAGAGGGCGTTTTTATTATTTCTGGCTTGTACAGGATGGTGCACTTTAGCACCTATAAAATGTGAGTACCCTACTAAAGGGAATATTGTTATCTTTTAATAAATGTTAAAACTGTATCACACTATCTAGTTTCCTCTGTTTTCTATATGGATACATGTTCAAGCAACCAGCCAAGGATCTGAATGCTGACAATAAACCCAGAGGTGGTTAAAAAACGTGTTTTGACCAAGCTTAGGTGCAAGGTCACACGCTCTAATGTGAGCGCATACAACAAAGGGGGAGCACAAGTGTGGACACGAGCACCTGTTTTATCATCTGTAATGAGAGTCAGAAGTAAGAATTAAATAGGAGTGGACTTTTATGTTGCATTCCTTTTAAGGCACATTAATGCATTAATATTTTTGCACAAGAGCACTTTAAGCACGATATATTTGTTACTTATATTGGTTAATCAATGCGGATGCACTTTAAATAGAGTTGTGTATAGGCACATAAGTTGTCACTGGAATTATCGCATATGATTGCAATTTTTAATCGCATAGGATTGTCACTGGAAATATTGCATAGGATTGCAAATTGTAATTGCAGAGGATTGCAATACATGTATAATATCTAACTGCATAGGATTGCAATATTTTATAATACTAATTTTGGAGATAACAATGGTAGTATTGAATGGGATGGCTATATGACTACATTGGTATAGCGCAGCATTTTTTTAGTTTATCTTCAAACTCTGTCTGTTCTAACTTTCTTGCTATCTTGTCCTTTCAAATTCTATCTTATCTTACTATATTTCTCTCTTTCTCTTATTTGGCTCTTCCAGTATCTTGCAGCATCTATCTTTTCTTTTACTATATATATTTCTCTCTTTCCAATAGCTCTTTTTCCTAAGCCCCCACACAAAAAAAGCCCCCCCAGACGCATCTTTCCGAGTCCCCTCTCCCGCGGCCACCTTCCGCACAAATACAGCAGCTGGCTTGCTATAGCGTGGCACTTGCAAATAATATTATGGGCAGTATGCTGTGCTTGGCCGATGGGGGGTGGGGGGCGCAATCTGACTGGCCGAGGTGGAGCCTTACGCTCTGCCTACCCTCCTCCGTGGAGCTTTCTACACTGCATCGTCTCCCCGGACCTGGGCGGGGTCTGTCGAGGAGGAGGCGGAGGATATCATTATCATTAACTCCCTAATTATCCCTGTGAAGGCCCAGAATCGAGGAGGATCCCAGCGTCAGGTGTGGCCTGTAAACTTAGCAAAGCTAAAATAAATCTTCGGATGAGAGCCAGAGACGGTTCATCTCACTGCAGGCAGTACAAGGCTCTCAGGATTCCCCCCTGATTGGGTAAATGGACATCCATCCCCCCCTTACATAGAATTCTCTCCAAGTAGTCAGTGTTCCCCCATACGCTAACACACACACACATACACACACACACACACACACACATAGACAACACTCCATTCCCTCTGTATCCAGATCCAGTAAAAGGAATGACCAGAACTTTCTCAGAATAAGCTACTCCAAGACAGCTGAACTCCCCCAGTTTCCTCGAGACATCTTTATGTCTCAGGGCAACTGCTCAATTCCTAGTTTCCACCAGACACTCTTCAGTTAGGGAGAGGTTAAAGTGTTCGTAACCCTAAAAAAAGGCTCCTCTCTTTAATGCATTATATATAACACAGTGCTTCTGCATTGTCAATTGGCTCTTTCCATGTTCTACAATACCTGGTTGATCCTGCCTGTTTCTGTCTACCCCTCTGTAAACTGACCATGTTTAACATGGCTGCTGATCTCTAAAAGTGTGATCAGTTTATGTGCTTCCATCTCTGTATCTCCCTCTCCCTCTCTTCCCATCAGTTCTGTAGTCTGTGAGTGAGCTGATCTCCTCCCCTGCTTAAACAATGCTATTCCTTTTGCAGCTGCTACCCCTTCCCCCTTTTTTTTTCTTTTTAACATGTTCAGCCAATCAACACACAAAAGGGCTCAGACAATTAGCACACAACATGCTCAGCCAATCAGCAGACAAGGTCAAAGCATAGGGCTTCCTCTGCTGAGGTAATTACATACATCAAAGATGAATATCAGCCCCTCCCACTAGAAATCCTGTGCTCGTAAAAGATAGAGAGAAAACCACCTCACAGCACAGAAGCTGTGCTAAAAAAGAGGTATTTAGAGATATTATAACGAAAAAAAAAAAGTTACACGCTTTCCAGCTTCCACCCCACACTCTTCAGTGAGTCCTCCAGATCAGATGTTTCCTTAACCGCTTCAGCCCCGGAAGATTTTACCCCCTTCCTGACCAGAACACTTTTTGCGATTCGGCACTGCGTCGCTTTAACTGACAATTGTGCAGCCATGCAACATTTTACCCAAACAAAATTGATGTCCTTTTTTTCCCACAAATAGAGCTTTCTTTTGGTGGTGTATGATAATCTCTGCAGTTTTTATTTTTTGCGTTATAAACAAAAAAAAGCGTCAATTTTGAAAAAAACACAATATTTTGTACCTTTTGCTATAATAAATATCCCCATTTTTTTTGTTAAAAGCAAATTTTTTCTCAGTTTAGGCCTATATGTATTCTTCTACATATTTTTGGTAATAAAAATCGCAATAAGCTTATATTGATTGGTTTGCCCAAAAGTTATAGCGTCTACAAAATAGGGCATAGATTTATAGCATTTTTACTAGTAATGGCGGTGATCTGCGATTTTTATCAGGACTGCAATATTATGGCGGACACATCGGACAATTTTTACACATTTTTGGGACCATTGGCATTAATACAGCGATCAATGTTATAAAAATGCATTGATTACTGTAAAAATGTCACTGGCAGTGAAGGGGTTAACACTAGGGGGCGATCAAGGAGTTAATTATGTTCCCTAGTGTGTGTTCTAACTGAAGGGGGGGGGGACTGACTAGGGGAGATGACAGATCGCTGTTCATACTTTGTATGAACAGACCATCTGTCACTTCTCCCCTCAGAGAATTGGGATCCCTGTGTTTACACACAGAGATCCCAGTTCTCGCCATGTTATGAGCGATTGCGGGAGCCCGGTGGTCACCGAGACCGCCGGGCACTTGCATCGGCTCCGGGGGTGAGCTGCAGGCGTGTGCCCCTAGCGGCCACCTTAAGGAGCGACATAGCATGACGGCAATTCGCCTGCCCATGCCATTCTGCCAGCAAGCGGTTAAATAAGACTGCTTAGTTAGCTCCAAAGATGATTGGGAATACCCCCTGCTCTGCCATAGCTACTGTAGGACCTCAATGAATATCAGCAAACTCCAGCAAAATCTGCCTCAGAGGGGCAGAGCCCCTACATCTGTGGAACTTCTCCAGTAGGACAAGAACAAGGACTGCTCCAGAGCCCAGACTATTTATTTTCTCTCCAACCACCTACTGAGCACATATGTTCTGGAAGCCCCCAGAATGCAGGGGGTAGCAATCAAACCTGCAGGTTTTGTAATCCAGAATAGCCCAAAAGGAATAAATGGCTGCTTCCATGATTACAGAGGAGCCAAAAAGAATTAAATTTACCTATCATAAATATCCTTCATGAGGGGAAAGCAATGCGGAAATGAGTTCTGGTGTATATATACATTATATATATATATATATATATATATATATATATATATATATATATATAGGAAGGCCAGTATGGTGGGCTGAAATTATGGGAGGAGCCCGGAGGGTATTTAACCAGACCACCCACAGTGGTCTGTGTCGGTTCTAGTGCACGGTATTATGTCACCAGGCCGACTTTGCTAACTCACTGCGTGTCCGTGAGTTCCTGCTCTCAAGATCCAGCGTGTTGCAGTTCCCCGTTCACAGGTTTTCGTCGACCGTTACACACTCGCTGTTGCAGGTAGGACTTGTTGTTACCATTCCTATGGAACTCAAATCGTTATGTTATCATGTTCCCCCTTGTAAACCGCCCTTACGGCTTCGTAAGTCTTACTATGTCATTCGCATGTATTTCGCACTTTCTGCCTAGCTCTGTTCCTTAGTCGAGCCCAGCCGCATCCGCGATGTAACAACTCGTGGTAGCCCTCCGATCAGCATCATTCGTATTTAGCCGACTAGGCATGACGAACCACACAAACAGCATGTAGAGCCACTTACGAAACAAGTCGCATCAGCGGCGCATGGTCCCGAACCTGCGTCCCATACATCACACCTCCTACTAAACACCCACTCCACCTACTGACCCCCTGCACCTCCTACGAAACACCCACTTCACCTAACTGACTCCCTACACCTCTTACCGGATACCAAACACTCATCAACAGCCGATCCGAATCTAGTCGCAGCTTCAACACTATGGTTCGGATCCTCGGCAAACAGAAGCCCCTTCAACCACCATCACCATCAGTCGATCCGAGTCCAGTCATATCATCGGCGCTGCGTTTTCGGACACAAGCCCCCTCGTCACCTCGCATCTACAGCCGATTCAAATATAGTCTCATCAACTGCGCAACGATTCGGATCCTCAGCAATACAAATTTCGCCAACCAATCTGAGTCCAGTCGCAACACCGCCTCAACAATTCGGATCCCTCACAAACAACACCACCGGTGCTCACTCCAGCCCGGTTTGAACTAGTCGTATCCACAATATGAATACAGTAGTACTTACAATTCGCATCCCCAGCCTTACATTCTATCATGCATAAACATACACAACTCACACCATCTATTTGTACAATGTTGCGCACGGTCATTCCTACATAATCAACAAATTCCGCTAACTTTGTTTCGCCTTTCTAAAACTCTGCTTACTTGCAATTGCTGCAAACATTTCTGCAAATGGCTCAAAACGGCCACTCATCTCTAGTAGCAACACGGCTACTCACCTATTTCTCTATCGCTTTTCCCTTTTAGGTCAGTAGAGTTTCCAGTTGGTCCATCCTGCACCAGGTTTGGACAATATTTTCCTCAGGTAAAAAAAAAACAACAAAAAAACAAAAAACATTGTCGAGGGCTTGCATTTCTTCACCAGGGGGCCAGCCTCTGCCCGAACAGCTCTTAGCAATCCCCCTTCTCAAAATAAAATTAAAATTACTATCTCACACTACTACAGGTTCCCAGTCGACCCAGTTCTCGACCCCAACCAAGACTTCACTATTAGGGCTTCAAGTCAGGTGCGTAGTTTCAAATAAACTTTGTTTAGTCTATGATTTGTCTGTGCCTCAATGTTCTCACATACCCAGTTTAAATGCTCTCATACCCTCAGAGGAGTTCTCCCTTAAATATTCATCTGTAGACCTAGCTATTCAATCATTAGTGTAGGAGCAGGCACTTGGCTGTCTAAAGTGGACATCTTGGACGCCTTCAAGTTATTACCAATCGAACCGTGCCTATGGCGATGGCACAGAATCAAGTGGAAAGGCTTGTACTATTTCGCCACTAAATTGACTTTCGGCTCCAAAAGTAGCCCGTGGCTGTTTGACACATTTTGCTCTTTCCTGGATTCTCTCACATCACGCGTCCTGTCAGAAAGCGATTCACTACCTAGACGACTTCCTACTCAGAGAGAAACTTAGCGAGCCTCCAGTAGATCTAAACAGCCTAAGAGAGATCTTCTACAATCTTAACGTGCTCATAGCAGAAAAGAAAGTGGAAGGCCTGGCACAGCTCATGACCTTCTTGGGTGTCATACTCGACACTCGCACCATGCAGGCTAGCCTGCCTCTCGACAAATTGACCCGCATCAGGACGGTCATTAATACCTTCACCAGTACTCAAGGGTGCACTAAGAGGCAAATACAATCTCTGCTTGGCATGCTTAACTTTCCCATAAGGATTATCCCTCAGGGGCGATCCTTTGTCTCCCGCCTCCTGGTGTTTCTCTCCCAGGTACAAGACCCTGATCAAATCCTTAAACTAGACGAGGCAGTGATAGCTGAACTGGCCACGTGGGACGATTTTCTCACAAACTGGAACGGCATTTCGATGTTCATTCCGTCTCCCTCTTCACCTCAGATAGTCAAGGATGCCGTGGCCTCCACAGGCTTTGCGGCAATTTTTGGCCATCATTGGTTTGCAGGGCCATGGTCGCCAGAAATACTCTTGATTCCCGGGTTCAGTCAATCCTCCTCGTTGTTCGAGATCTACCCCATTGTTGCAGCAGCTCAAGTCTGGGGCAACAACTGGGCAGGACAAACAGTGACATTTGCCACAGACAATCAAGCCACAGCCAGTATTATTAATAAAGGCCAGTCCAAGTCCTTGGCCATCATGTCCTTCCTGCGCAGGCTGGTGCAACTATCACTACAGCACCAATTTAATGTCCTCTGCGTCCTCATCCCAGGCAATTGCAATACCTCGGCCGACGCATCTCGTCTTAACTTTGCATCATTCTTTTCGCAGGAACCTGGAGCCGACCTGACCATGTCTGTTATCCCACATTGGTCACAGCTAACCCTGGATTGAAACGCTACCTTCACAACGCTACCAGTCTGATTAACCTATCTCACAACACCCTGAAGGCCTACCGTACTGCCTGGAAGATCTATAATAGGTTTCTAGCTTCAAACCATGGGGCAGTACCAGGCAATCTCCATCACATCCTGGCCTTCATATCATACTGCCACACACAGTTGGCATTGTCGCACAATACCATTAGACTCTACCTAGCTGGCATCCAGCATTTCATCTCCTTACAAGATCCTACCAAACCATCTTTGTACGCCACCCATGCAGTCAAGACCATCCTGCGAGGTATTCACAGACAACAGCCCCAAATCAGTAGTAAACGCCCATCTGTCACCAGTGCCATATTCTGAGACATGTCTACTATCCTTTCATGTTCCCCCTTTGGATTTTTACCCAGCTTGGTCATTCAAGCAACCATCTAACTGGCATTCTATGGCTTGCTACGCCCCAGCGAATTCACAGTCACCGGCCCCAGTTGTAAGATGTTACGTAGAGTCCACCTCACACGCCACCACAGTCACTTTATCTCAGGGTGTCCAAAACACAAAAGTTCTGTCCGGGGTTGATATCAAGCTTTTCCAAACTCGCAATGCCTGGTGCCCCGTGGCCATTCTAGATCAATTATTAATTAATCTGTCCGACACCTCGGAGGACAACCTATTACTACCGTTCCCGATTAGCCCCCTAAGTAGCCACCAGTTCACTAGACACGTCAGGATCCTTTTGCGCAACTTAGGCCTTGACCCCGGCCGTTTTTCTGGACATTTTTTTCGTATAGGAGCAGCATCAGCAGCCTCACTAAACGGGGTCCCGGACCACGTCATCAAAAAGATGGGTAGGTGGAAATCCACCTGCTTCACTCGATATATTCTGAATCCGCAAGCAGAAATGTCACGGGCCTTCAGCAATCTTGCCCTGTAGCGTGTTATTAAACTAAATAAATAATTACCTCCCTAATGAAGTTTTTTGCGCCCTTCTCTTGGCATACCGCTCAGCAGACCTGGGCTTACCGTACAGCAGACCAGGGCACACTTCAGGTCTATTTTATGTTGTTAGTCTTGTGACGTGTTTATGTGGTTCATATCTCTCAGGGTAGAGGGCTCCGACCATAAATAGGAAGGCCAGTATGGTGGCCTGAAATTATGGGAGGAGCCTGGGGGAATTTAACCAGACCACCCACAGTGGTCTGTGTCGGTTCCAGTGCACGGTACCCACCCACCCATTCCCCTTTTCAGGGTACTTCTCTTAAAATATATACAAAGAAAAAATTGTGCGCTTGCATTAGATATTTAAATCTATATTACTACGTGATTATCATAAGTAGATATACAAATAAATAAAAAATAAATAAAAAACACCATCAAAGTTAATTGTGAGTGATTTAGAAAGTCGCTATGCTACAGAGCAAACAGCGACATGTAAGTCAAATACTAATATTGACCATTGCATACATATAAACCAACAATAAAGTTATAAACTGGTGTGCAAAAAAGAAAAAACAAAAAAAACAAAGGTTATTCCATAAGTGAAAAAGTTCAAAATTGTATCCTGAGTCGCAGGAAAAACGCATATCCAAAGTTCATGAATTGTATTCCTTAGTGTGTATAAAGGAATAAGGGGACGTGAAGGGACCTCCAACCACCAGTGGATCCGAAGGTTGATAATAGATGTATCCTTACCAGACACGTTGGACCTCCTTTATAGCAAGGTCTTAGAAGCATGCAGATTTAGCCCTCTGCAGGGACAGTAGATGTCAGCTCACCACACAGCTGGAGATGGTTCCGACACTTCTGCATTGATGTAAACACTCCCTCATTTGGACTCGTAGGTAAAGAAGGGGAGAAAGAAAAAACTCCAATGGTATAGTATATAAAAAAAGGGGAATTTTATTGCCTCAGACAACTAGGCATCTTTAAAACATCCAAAACATAAAAACATAAAAGCCGGCAAAATATAAAAACAACAGAGACGCCCGTGCTAGGTTACATGGGGCACTATGGAGATCTGGCGTACACTGCGTATCCACGCCCTACATGTTTCGTGATAGGTCACGTCTTCAAAGGGGCACGGGCGACGCAGTGAACCATCGCCATTTAGAGTACTTCCTTACATTCAAGCCTCGTTTTCATCTGAGTTTCAATTACAATCTGAGCATGTGCAAAGGATACCAAGCCTCGATATGGCTCCCGTTATAATGCTTCCTCTCTATTCAAGCCTCGTTTTCGTCCAAAGAACGAATTACGATCTGAGCATGTGCAAAGGATACTAAGCCTCGATGTAGCTCGCATTATGAAACGCAAACCAGGAAGCTTGTTCCTGAATGTCATTAGCACACTTTATATGGCCCAAATTTTGTCCTCATCTCAAACTAATATATGTCATCTATTATAGGTCTAAGCAATTAGTTATTTTTGGGTCAAATCATCCCATTTTACATACTGTAGGACACTACTCCTACAGTAATAGACATTTAGCAACAAAAAAAGAGGGGAAAATTTTGAAAAGGACGAAAAAAACAAAAACAAAAAAAAAACTGCTAAATCTAAACAATATTGCTTGTTCTTTCCTCAGACCACAACTACTGTATTATTGAAAAAAATCTCTATATTTGGGGGTTACATTACTAAGTATCGTCATACATTAGTCCTATATTTATGTGTATTACTACATTCAAAGGGCAGCCATATCTCTACATGGTATCCCCCTATATTTTTTACAAAACCGACAATATAACCACCCCTAGAAAAAGAGGGAGAGGGGGGGAGGGGGGGAGGTTCACAAATTATTCTCCCAAGTGTCGAAATCAATGCGTCCACACACAACATCGTCTAAGCATTGTCAATAAACGCATTAATCTTGACATCTACATTGAGCCCAAAGGGTTTTAAACATTTCATTTTATATATCCACTCCATTTCGAGCTTGGATATAGCTTGTTTTTTCGGACCACCCCTCCATGGTGTCTTGAGTCTATCTATGGCTATGAATTTTGTACCCCTAGGATCTCGCCCATGTACATCCAAATAATGTTTGGATACTGGGTGGCCTATAAACCCTCTTCGGATATTTCCAATGTGCTCGTTCAGTCTGACCTGAAGGGGTCGTACTGTACGGCCCACGTATTGTAATCCGCATGGACAGATTAAGAGGTATACTACGTGAGTGGTTGAAGAGGTAATAAAGGATTTAATCGAAAAAATCCTCAAAGTGCTGGTAGAATGGAACTGTTTCACTTTACGATCTTTGATGTCATTAATAGTATGAACAGCACAGTTTTTACATTTATAATACCCAACCAAGTTCTGAAAGAACATGGGTTTCCTGATGGGAGGGTCGCAGACACCAGGAGCTATCACTGATCTGATAGAAGGTACTCCTCTGAAAATTACACAAGGTTTCTCAGGAAGTAGAGGGCCTAATACACTGTCATTTTTTATAATATGCCAGTGCTTATACATCAATTTCCTAACCAAGGAATATTAATAAGTAGCCTGTTATAAAGGGACAAATGGACTCTTTCCTTTCAGGAATTTCCACCCTACTCTTATCTCTAATGAGTGACTCTCTATCAACCAACTCCACCTCTCTAATTTTTTCCTCAAGGAAAGGAAATTCATATCCTTTTTCCAAAAACCTCTCAGTAAGTATCTTAGATTGTACTCTAAAGTCATTGATAGTAGAACAATTACGTCTAATACGTAAGTATTGACTTTTAGGGACTGAATCAAGCCACGGTTTATGGTGGCAACTGTCTCTGGGGATAAATGAATTGCGGTCTGTGGTCTTGAAATAAGTAGAGGTATGCAAAGAATCTCCTTCTCCCTCAATTACAAGATCTAGGAAGTTCACAGATTTTAAACTGGCCTCATACTTAAATTCAATCCCCCTGTCATTCCTATTTAGATTTTCCATAAACTCACAGAGAGATTCATGGGTACCGTTCCACAGGAGGAGGACGTCATCTATGTACCTTGCCCACAGGACTAAGTCTGATCTCCTCTGGGCATAGATGACGTCCTCCTCCCATTTGCCCATGAATAAATTAGCCAGGCTGGGGGCGTTTACTATCCCTAATGTAAGCGGGTAATGATCTAACCAAGGGTTGGAGAAACCCATCAATATACTTGCCAACTCTTGAGGTGATGGAATTCCACTTATAATTGGACGGCCAGGTGGGTGTATAGGGTTCTTGTGGATTTTTGGCAAGTAATATATAATAGGTATCCGTGAGGATACTGGTATCAGAAATTGTTTCTCTTTTTTGTTCATAATACCTGATTGAAACCCGGAATCAACAATTCCCTCTAATTCCTTCCTGTACTTTATACAGGGGTCGGATTTAAGGAGAGTATAAGTAGTGGAATCTCCCACTAACCTGTCCAACTCCTGTAAATAATCACTTTTATTCAGTACTACAATACCCCCTCCCTTTTCAGCTGGCCTAATGACAAGGTCTTTGCGTTTGCAAAGTTGGTCCAACCCCTGTTCAAGGTCCTTGGTCATTCTATTATTTTTGATTTTTAAATGGTCAAGGTCCCTTAAAAGAACATCTCGAAATACCCTAATTGAAGCTGGCAGACCACCTGGGGGATTAAATAATGATGCGTTTGCAAGGCCTGAGTGCCTAATATTAGTGAGATATTGGCTTTGGGTACCAATAGGATTAGATAATAGATACCTTTTGATATTTAACTTTCTGGTGTATTTGTGAATATGGATATATGTTTGAAATTTGTTAAGTGGCTTGGGGGGTGCGAATTTTAAACCCTTATCCAAGATGGCAGTTTCCTCTTGGGTCAGGGGGGGTATTACTCAAGTTAAAAATGCCTTGGCCCGTTAGACCCGTTTTCTTTTTGCTCCTTGTTCTCCTCCCCCCTCTGACTCCTCTCTTTTTTCTAGTGGTCTTTGATAGTATTGATCTCCTCGGGGAAAACCCCAATGTTGAGATTGGGAATACTCTTCCCATTGTGGATAATTAGGAGTGTGCTGATCCGTCCACATATCTCTTTGGGGGCGAGGGGGGCGATCCCGGTTGGATGTGTCTCTCCTTGGGGTATGATTGTCTAAGTATGGACCTCCATAATCTTCCTCCTCCCTGTATCGATAATGTGTATCTCTTAAAGGTTGGGTATGATTCCTTGGTTTCTGATTCCTAAACTTCTTTTTAAATGGCTTTGGTCTGGCCCTCGGAGTATGAACTGGTGGCCGGGGATAAGGGACAGGATTATGTCTTACCGGTGACCTGTAAGAAACCCGTCTAGGGGGATTGGAATATTGGGCCTGGGTTGCTAGAATTCTATCTGGTGCTCCCGGCTGTCTACCTCTATTCTGACTTGGGGAGGCAGAAGTGTCCATGCTCTCAGTGGTTCCTGCCTCCTCGGCTGCAATCTTGATTTGCCACTGAAAGACAGACCTATTTCTATAATCACCCAGGTCTCTAGCCAAATTTTTCCTTTTTTTATTTTTCTGTTCAGACTCTTCCTTTTCTATTAGTTTTTTTAGATTAAAGGATCGTTCTTTGTATTCCTCACTATTACTATGAGGGGATAATTTCTCTTTAATAAGTTTAATCTCCGTGTCGAGTCTGATAAGTTTGGCTTTCTTCCTAGGAATCAGAAAATCCAAGAATTTGATTCCGGCCTCATTAAAGTATCGGTACCAATCTTGGAGATCTGATTCGCCCTTTTGGGGGTTGACCTCCCAACGCAGGCTTCTTGGGACCATTGATTCAGCCACATAGTGTTCAAGGAAAAATACATCCCATTGGGTGTGTATCTCAGAGATCATGAGTTTTTTTAGCCTCGTGAATAAACCTCCCAGATCCCCCTCTGGTTCACTAGTAGCATCAAACACACCCTCCTTAGTTATTATACGTTGAGAGCGGTATTCAAAGACATCCATTTTGAACAAAACAATAATCGTAAAAAATACCTAGAATATACTATTAGTGAACTCTAACCACAACAAATTTGAATTTGTGCCTAAAGTACTTGAGCAGCAGGTAGTTTGATATTAAGCTAACTGGGTAAAAAAAAGAAAGAGAAAACCTGCGCTATCAAGCAAAAAATTATTAATATAACTGCAGCTGCAACAAAACCACAAATATCAATGAGGTGAAAAATTACATATAAAGAAAAAATTGTGCGCTTGCATTAGATATTTAAATCTATATTACTACGTGATTATCATAAGTAGATATACAAATAAATAAAAAACACCATCAAAGTTAATTGTGAGTGATTTAGAAAGTCACTATGCTATAGAGCAAACAGCGACATGTAAGTCAAATACTAATATTGACCATTGCATACATAAAATACAAACAATAAAGTTATAAACTGGTGTGCAAAAAAGAAAAGAAAGAAAAAACAAAAAAATAAAGGTTATTCCACCCAAGTGCAAAGTCATAAAGTTCAAAATTGCATCCTGAGTCGCAGGAAAAACGCATATCCAAAGTTCATGAATTGCATTCCTTAGTGTGTATAAATATATATATATATATATATATATATATATATATATATATATATATATATATATATATATAAATAAAAAACACCATCAAAGTTAATTGTGAGTGAATTAGAAAGTCGCTATGCTACAGAGCAAACAGCGACATGTAAGTCAAATACTAATATTGACCATTGCATACATATAAACCAACAATAAAGTTATAAACTGGTGTGCAAAAAACAAAAAAAACAAAGGTTATTCCACCCAAGTGCAAAGTCATAAGTGAAAAAGTTCAAAATTGCATCCTGAGTCGCAGGAAAAACGCATATCCAAAGTTCATGAATTGTATTCCTTAGTGTGTATAAAGGAATAAGGGGACGTGAAGGGACCTCCAACCACCAGTGGATCCGAAGGTTGATAATAGATGTATCCTTACCAGACACGTTGGACCTCCTTTATAGCAAGGTCTTAGAAGCATGCAGATTTAGCCCTCTGCAGGGACAGTAGATGTCAGCTCACCACACAGCTGGAGATGGTTCCGCATTGAGGTAAACACTCCCTCGTTTGGACTCGCAGGTAAAGAAGGGGAGAAAGAAAAAACTCCAATGGTATAGTATGTAAAAAAAGGGGAATTTTATTGCCTCAGACAACTAGGCATCTTTAAAACATCCAAAACATAAAAACATAAAAGCCGGCAAAATATAAATACAACAGAGACGCCCGTGCTAGGTTACATGGGTCTCTATGGCGATCTGGCGTACACTGCGTAGCCACGCCCTACAAGTTTCGTGATAGGTCACGTCTTCAAAGGGGCACGGGTGACGCAGTGAACCATCGCCATTTATAGTACTTCCTTACATTCAAGCCTCGTTTTCATCTGAGTTTCAATTACAATCTGAGCATGTGCAAAGGATACCAAGCCTCGATATGGCTCCCGTTATAATGCTTCCTCTCTATTCAAGCCTCGTTTTCGTCCAAAGAATGAATTACGATTTGAGCATGTGCAAAGGATACCAAGCCTCGACGTAGCTCGCATTATGAAACGCAAACCAGGAAGCTTGTTCCTGAATGTCATTAGCACACTTTATATGGCCCAAATTTTGTTCTCATCTCAAACTAATATATGTCATCTATTATAGGTCTAAGCAATTAGTTATTTTTGGGTCAAATCATCCCATTTTACATACTGTAGGACACTACTCCTACAGTAATAGATGTTTAGCAACAAAAAAAGAGGGGAACATTTTGAAAAGGACGAAAGGAGGAGCATCAGCAGCCTCACTAAACAGGGTCCCGGACCACGTTATCAAAAAGATGGGTAGGTGGAAATCCACCTGCTTCACTCGATATATTCTGAATCCACAAGCAGAAATGTCACGAGCCTTCAGCAATCTTGCCCTGTAGCATGTTATTAAACTAAATAAATAATTACCTCCCTAATGAAGTTTTTTGCGCCCTTCTCTTGGCATACCGCTCAGCAGACCTGGGCTTACCGTACAGCAGACCAGGGCACACTTCAGGTCTATTTTCTGTTGTTTGTCTTGAGACGTGTTTATGTGGTTCATATCTCCCAGGGTAGAGGGCTCCGACCATAAATAGGAAGGCCAGTATGGTGGCCTGAAATTATGGGAGGAGCCTGGGGGAATTTAACCAGACCACCCACAGTGGTCTGTGTCGGTTCCAGTGCACGGTACCCACCCACCCATTTTCAGGATACTTCTCTTAAAACAATTTCTCTACAGAAACATCCATTTACTATCTTAGGGTATGCGCCCTTCTCTTGGCATACTGCCCAGCAGACCTGGGCTTACCGTACAGCAGACCAGGGCACACTTCAGGTCTATTTTATGTTGTTAGTCCTGTGACGTGTTTATGTGCTTCATATCTCTCAGGGTAGAGGGCTCCGACCACAAATAATATATACTATATACTGAAAAACACCGGAAGAGCCAGATAAGAGATAGAGAAATATAGAAATATAGTAAGATAAAATACAATTTAGAAGAACAAATAGTAAGTGAGTAAAGTTAGAATAGATAGAATTTGCATATAAAAATGTGAAGGAATATATAGACATCTAGCTGGACAGAAAGACAGAAGACTACAGAAATTCTTGCTCATATTGTAGAATTGTAGATGTAGTTGGAATTTAATACAAAGGCATGGCAGTATGTGAAGATCATTTACTCACAAATGATGAGGTATCACAAATTATGATAGCACAAATGGTGCTATCATTTTTATAATAAACATAATAAAGGTTTTAGAATATTAAGTAAGAATTTTAACAAATAATTTACTGGGGAATATTTATTTTATTATGCTCAATGTGTTAAGCTAAAAAATGATCAGGGTTAATAATACTTTAAATCTGAGCTCCAGGCAACAGATTAAATACAAAGCTAAAATGTATATATAATAACTGATTACCTGCCAAAGACTTAACATTTCCGTCAATCCTTGAGTGTCACACAGCTTTATTGGGCAGGACAGAAGATTTTTCTCTTTTGCAATTCAGCAACACTTACAGGACCTATACTTGTAGCAAATCAGACCTATTCTTCCCCCACCCACAGTGACCTCATCTCACCAGGGCCAGAGCAAGGATTTTTGACACCCTAGGCGAAACCTCATTTTGCCGCCCCCTATGGGTCTGCCCCTGACTCCACTCCCTTTGCCAGTGTTAAATGGTTTGATTCAAACCTCTAACTGCTACATCTGCAAGACAGCGCGTTCTTTTGAAAAACAACAGACTTACTAGCAGGATCACCATGTGAATATAAAGGGGAAACTAAGCTACAAAGTTTCCATTATACGAAAGCTGAAGTCAGATCTCAGGACCATCACTAGTCACAGATCCTCCTCTGTTTAGCATTTGCTTAGCTGTCTTTGCTATATAGATGAATTGACCTCTGAGCTTCTGTCATAGATGGGAATGACCTCATTGTGCATACTGCAGTAAAAAATCCCAGTTTCCCCTCAGCTAAAATATAGCTTATAACAGGTGAGGCTTGTAGTTCTAAGTTAAAGTTTAAAAAAAATAGAATGTAATGCAGATTGTTTAATCATTGTGTGTGATTATTAATTTTGTCATAATACAAAATAGCATAATGGTTATTATTATTTTTACTGCAAAAAAAATCTTGCTATGGGGCCCCGTGATTCGTAGGTACTCTCCTGACTACTGGCTGAGGTTTGTCAACATTGGTGTGGTAGGGAATATGTTTGTTTCAAATTACTATTACTGCAAAGGCTTATTTGCTTTCAGATTTGTACAGCCAACAAAAAGCAGCAGTGCCTTTGTCCTAAGAGCCATTTATTAAAGTGGTTCTAAGGGCTTTAGTGTGCAGCTCCCTCTGCAGCCCCACTTATACTCGCCTGAGCCCAATCCCGATCAACCAATGTGCATGAGAACAGAAGCTCTCCTGAGTCTGCCACCTCATAATCTGCCCACGGTTTTTAAAAAAAAATTTCAAAAGAGAGGTTGCGACTTTTAAATTCTGAATCACCAGAACGAGTGCACCAATTATGAGTTACATTTTCTCACTACAATCCTCCTCTTCCTCTCTACTGATCTTTGCTTGGTGGGTTTCTTTTGAAAAGCACTTTGTACTTCAGAAGGCTTGCCTTATACACAACTTGCTTTTTTTTCTATGTTTCATCTGCTATTATTTGCATCTTGATTTTGAATGATGGATTGATTGCATTTGATGATATTATCCTTTACCAATTTGTGAGCTTTTAGTCATATACTTTTACTGAACAATAGTTCTGTAAAAAAAATATTCTGTGCATCACAGGAACATAAGGTTGCATCCTAACGCTTAATAACGTAGTATGTTGTAATAAATTAGCCTGGACAGTGTGAGACCTCCCCCTGGAATGAAATCTAATCCGTTTAAAAGGAATAACTGAAGAAACGTACAGCAGAACCACCTAGGTACAGTTTGAATACCCTTGGAGAATGTATACTGTATGTAACATTTTTAAATTTCTTTTATTTCTTATGGGATTCATATTCAACTGTAGGTCATAACACTTTGTCACAATCATAAAACAAAATATAACAACAAGTAAACAAATTAAATGACCCCTGTTCAATAGTCTGCATACCCTTAGTTCCTGATACTGTGTATTGCCCCCTTTAGCATCCATGACAGTGTGCAGTCTTTTGTAATAGTTGTCTATGGGACCCCCGATTCTTGCAGGTGGTATAGCGGCCCATTCATCTTGGCTAAATGCCTCCAGGTCATGCAAAGTCTTTGTGTCAGAGAACTGCTGTGACACGTTGGGTGCCGCATACTATTGCCCATAGAATTCTGCACAGGCGAACAAATATTCGCAGGAATGCAAACGCAAATGCCCTGACTCCTGTTCAGCGCTGACTGGTCTTCAGCTGTTTCCTTGTGCCCTGCTTGAATCCTGCTTGATATTTGTTTCTGAACTGGCTTGCCATTGACCTGACCTTAAATTCTGTTTATGCTTTTGATCATCGGTTCCTGACTTTGGCTTACTCCTGACCTTGCTTTTGTTTGATGCCTTGGTACCTCATTGCCCACTTGTTGCTGACTCCGGCTACTCTTCTGACTATGCTTCTGTCTCCTGTTTGGCTTCACATTACCTCTGAGTGTCTGAGCTGGCTGCCCCTCATCCCAGCCCTGGTGGACACAGTGTGCTCCTGTCTCAAGTCTACAGGGAGCTCCGGAAAGCCATGCACCTTGAACCTGAAAGCCTGACGGAGTGCCCCTTTAACCTTGGCTGATTTATCCAGCATTATCGCAGTTCCTGACCTGATGTTCTGCCTGACTCACCGAGTCTACAACTCCAGTCACAATCTCTGCAATCAACACCTACAGGCACTCGTGTCCCTTGGCACCATCTGTTCCACTCTCAGTGGGGCCTGGGCTGGAGATAGTAGTGAGACCGGTCATCATTTCAGTCTTCTGTCAGGTATGTGACACTTTGATCATCTTGCAATAACCGCACATTTTAGACCTCCCCAGAGTTGCGCAATGATATTAGGGTCAGGAGACTGGGATGGCCACTCCAGAACTTCACCTTTTTCTGCTGGAACCACTGGAGGGTCAACTTGGCCTTGTGCTTAGGTTCATCATTGTGCTGTAAAGTCCAAGAGTGTCCCAGTGTCTGCAGCTTTCATGCAGAATAATGCAAATTGTTTGCCAGTATTTTCTGATAACATGCTGCACTCAACTTGCCATCAATTTTCACAAGATTCCCCATGCCTTTAGAGCTCACACATCCCCAAACATCAGTGAGCCACCACCATACTTCACAGTGGGGGTGGTATTCTTGTTGCTATAGACCTTGTTGACCCATCTCTAAACACAGAGCTTACAGTTGTACTTATAAAGCTTTATTTTGGTCTTGTCACTCCAGATTACAGTGTGCCAGAAGCTATGAGGCATGTCAAGGTGTTGTTGGGCATATTGTAATTGGGTTTTTAGGGGCATTGGCACAGTAAAGGCTTCTTTCTGGCAACTCGACTATGCAGCTCATTTTTGTTCAAGTATTTTCGTATTGTGCTCCTTCAAGCAAACACACCATTTTTTCCAGAGCAGCCTGTATTTCTCCTGAGGTCACCTGTGGGTTTTTCTTTGTATCCCGAACCATTCTTCTGGCAATTGTGGCTGCATTCTTTCTTAGTCTCCCTGACCTTGATTTGGTATCAACAGAGCCCCAAATTTTCCATTTCTTAATAAGTGCTTGAACAGTATTGACTCGCATATTCAAGGCTTTGGATATCTTTTTATATCCTTTTTCTTCTTTATAAAGTTCCAATACCTTGTTATACAGGTCTTTTGATAGTTCTTTACTGCTGTCCATGGCACAGTATCTAGCCTGTTCAGTGCATACATGTGAGAGCTAAAAACATATTGACTATTTAAACACAGATACTAATTGCAAGTTAAAAAGCCAGAGATGTGGGAAATTAACATTTACTTGCCATTTTAACCTATGTGTGTCACCTTGTGTGTCTGTACCAAAGCCAAACATTCCAAGGTATGTAAACTTTCGATCAGTGCCATTTGGGTTATCATTATGATTTAAAAGGAGCCAAACGCTAGGTGCTTTTTGGCATGATCAGTCATATTTTCAATATTGATGCCAAAATTCATGATTTATGCCAGGGTATGCAAACTTTTGAGCACAACTGTATGTACAACACTGCTTGATCAAAGCAAGTACTGAAGGCAGAGTCACACAGTATATAAAAGTAGCAAAAATATGTTTGGCGCAGGATCATCAATGCAAGATTGCACATCAAGAAATTTGAAAAAAACAGTTGAGCTCATATTTCCACCTTCTAGTGCCCTTCAATGTGACAATTTGTTTTATAAAGTTGAATAGATGTGGCAAAGCAATAATGTCATGATAATAAGGCTGAATATTTCTTTTTCATAGCAGTGATGTCACACAGTGTGCATCATCTGTATCATAACACTGCCCTAATTAGGAAAAACTATACTTTCCTTTTAGTATTGCGCTGAATAAGAAAGTGTTTTTTTTTTTCCTCCCCCCACTCCCCATGCCCTTCCCCCCTTCCCTGCTTTCTTCTTCCACCCCCACTAATCTTAATCACCTAAGACTCTTTTGATATCAGTCACACCTCTAAATCCATAACCCTCCAACATCTTGCAGTACTGGTTTTTCCTTTTGGGGCTCACCCATTCAGGTCACGTGTGAGTCTAGAGGAACAGACTGTGATAATGATAGAAATCCTAATACACGTAGAAGCGTTGTATTATAACAAACCCGGTGTAACCAGCCCATGAGCAATATCTTGCCTGAAATTATAAACTACTATCGAAGTCATAGATCCAAAAATACCCCACCAACTATATCACTAAACACAAGACACATTAGTATTGTTTGAGCAATTCTCTTATTCTCCCCTTTGACTTATAGGCTCTATGTTGTATTATATTTAGTTGTATACGATTTGCTAGACCATATAACTAAGATAATGTTTTCCTAAGTCTGGACTATATACTATTCCCTTTATCTTTGTTCAATAAACTTTGGTTTGGAACAAAAAACAAAGGAAAATGTACTAGCAGTATATTAGGCCAAAAAAGTCATGGGTGCAAGGATTTTCTCACCTAATAGCTCCCGGCAATGATAAACATGGGTTCCCCTTCGGATGCTGTCAGGTAACCAGAGATCATCCAGAACTTATGGAGCTATTCATTATTATAGAGCATGGGTTACCCATTTAGAAGGGGGCATACCACTTCTATCTCTTTACTGAACCAGCCGAGATATCTCATATTAGCCCCATTTGCAAGGACAAGATATAATAGCTATAGAAGTACCTGAAAGAGATAAATAACAGGACTGTTGAAACACACTAACTGGAAATCATAAAGAGTGTTGTGGTATTCTTCAATACCACATACAGCTTAAAGACATCTCCCAAGCATGTTATTTAGAGGATTGGTGTTTTTTCCATGTTGCCCTTGAAGTCAAATTAGGAGGATTCTCTCCACTCTCTCCATGGTACAGTATTTTTTTTTTTTTTTTGCTTTGTTAAAAGTCCCCCATGGAAATGCCCAAGTAAACTTGGGCTTTGTGAATTTTAAGCAGGATTTACTAAATTTAACAGCAAAATTTACCAGCATCAGCCTACGTAACTTGAGTATAGCTTTATGACTATTTATATAATACATAATTTATATATATAATTATATGTATCCTATTTTAGTTAAACAATATAGTTTATTTTACACTTATATTTTGTTTATTTTGTCAGATACATGTATTGATGTATTAATACAGGGCTGTATAAATGTGTGCCTTTCATATCTGCATATAGTTGAAATTTAGGGGAAACTAAGCTACAAAGTTTCCATTATACGAAAGCTGAAGTCAGATCTCGGGACCATCACTAGTCACAGATCCTCCTCTGTTTAGCATACTACGTTAGTTAGTATTAGTTAGTACTAGTACTACGTTACTAATAACGTAGTATGTTGTAATAAATTAGCCTGGACAGTGTGAGACCTTCCCCTGGAATGAAATCTAACCCGTTTAAAAGGAATAACTGAAGAAACGTACAGCAGAACCACCTAGGTACAGTTTGAATACCCTTGGAGAATGTATACAGTATGTAACATTTTTACATTTCTTTTATTTCTTATGGGATTCATAGTCAACTGTAGGTCATAACACTTTGTCACAATCATAAAACAAAATATAACAACAAGTAAACAAATTAAATGACCCCTGTTCAATAGTCTGCATACCCTTAGTTCCTGATACTGTGTATTGCCCCCTTTAGCATCCATGACAGTGTGCAGTCTTTTGTAATAGTTGTCTATGGGACCCCCGATTCTTGCAAGTGGTATAGCGGCCCATTCATCTTGGCTAAATGCCTCCAGGTCATGCAAAGTCTTTGTGTCAGAGAACTGCTGTGACACGTTGGGTGCCGCATACTATTGCCCATAGAATTCTGCACAGGCGAACAAATATTCGCAGGAATGCAAACGCAAATGCCCTGACTCCTGTTCAGCGCTGACTGGTCTTCAGCTGTTTCCTTGTGCCCTGCTTGAATCCTGCTTGATATTTGTTTCTGAACTGCCATTGACCTGACCTTGAATTCTGTTTATGCTTTTGATCATCGGTTCCTGACTTTGGCTTACTCCTGACCTTGCTTTTGTTTGATGCCTTGGTACCTCACTGCCCACTTGTTGCTGACTCCGGCTACTCTTCTGACTATGCTTCTGTCTCCTGTTTGGCTTCACATTACCTCTGAGTGTCTGAGCTGGCTGCCCCTCATCCCAGCCCTGGTGGACATAGTGTGCTCCTGTCTCAAGCCTACAGGGAGCTCCGGAAAGCCATGCACCTTGAACCTGAAAGCCTGACGGAGTGCCCCTTTAACCTTGGCTGATTTATCCAGCATTATCGCAGTTCCTGACCTGATGTTCTGCCTGACTCACCGAGTCTACAACTCCAGTCACAATCTCTGCAATCAACACCTACAGGCACTCGTGTCCCATGGCACCATCTGCTCCACTCTCAGTGGGGCCTGGGCTGGAGATAGTAGTGAGACCGGTCATCATTTCAGTCTTCTGTCAGGTACGTGACACTTTGACCATCTTGCATTAACCGCACATTTGAGACCTCCCCAGGGTCAGGAGACTGGGATGGCCACTCCAGAACTTCACCTTTTTCTGCTGGAACCACTGGAGGGTCAACTTGGCCTTGTGCTTAGGTTCATCATTGTGCTGTAAAGTCCAAGAGTGTCCCAGTGTCTGCAGCTTTCATGCAGAATAATGCAAATTGTTTGCCAGTATTTTCTGATAACATGCTGCACTCAACTTGCCATCAATTTTCACAAGATTCCCCATGCCTTTAGAGCTCACACATCCCCAAACATCAGTGAGCCACCACCATACTTCACAGTGGGGGTGGTATTCTTGTTGCTATAGACCTTGTTGACCCATCTCTAAACACAGAGCTTACAGTTGTACTTATAAAGCTCTATTTTGGTCTTGTCACTCCAGATTACAGTGTGCCAGAAGCTGTGAGGCATGTCAAGGTGTTGTTGGGCATATTGTAATTGGGTTTTTAGTGGCATTGGTACAGTAAAGGATTTTTTCTGGCAACTCGACTATGCAGCTCATTTTTGTTCAAGTATTTTCGTATTGTGCTCCTTCAAGCAAACACACCATTTTTTCCAGAGCAGCCTGTATTTCTCCTGAGGTCACCTGTGGGTTTTTCTTTGTATCCCGAACCATTCTTCTGGCAATTGTGGCTGCATTCTTTCTTAGTCTCCCTGACCTTGATTTGGTATCAACAGAGCCCCAAATTTTCCATTTCTTATTAAGTGTTTGAACAGTATTGACTGGCATATTCAAGGCTTTGGATATCTTTTTTTATCCTTTTTCTTCTTTATAAAGTTTCAATACCTTGTTATACAGGTCTTTTGATAGTTCTTTACTGTTGTCCATGGCACAGTATCTAGCCTGTTCAGTGCATACATGTGAGAGCTAAAAACATATTGACTATTTAAACACAGATACTAATTGCAAGTTAAAAAGCCAGAGATGTGGGAAATTAACATTTACTTGCCATTTTAACCTATGTGTGTCACCTTGTGTGTCTGTACCAAAGCCAAACATTCCAAGGTATGTAAACTTTCGATCAGTCCCATTTGGGTTATCATTATGATTTAAAAAGAGCCAAACGCTAGGTGATTTTTGGCATGATCAGTCATATTTTCAATATTGATGCCAAAATTCATGATTTATGCCAGGGTATGCAAACTTTTGAGCACAACTGTATGTACAACACTGCTTGATCAAAGCAAGTACTGAAGGCAGAGTCACACAGTATATAAAAGAAGCAAAAATATGTTTGGCGCAGGATCGTCAATGCAAGATTGCACATCAAGAGATTTGAAAAAAACAGTTGAGCTCATATTTCCACCTTCTAGTGCCCTTCAATGTGACAATTTGTTTTATAAAGTTGAATAGTTGTGGCAAAGCAATAATGTCATAATAATAAGGCTGAATATTTCTTTTTCATAGCAGTGATGTCACACAGTGTGCATCATCTGTATCATAACACTGCCCTAATTAGGAAAAACTATACTTTCCTTTTAGTATTGCGCTGAATAAGAAAGTGTTTTTTTTCCCTCCCCCCACTCCCCATGCCCTTCCCCCCTTCCCTGCTTTCTTCTTCCACCCCCACTAATCTTAATCACCTAAGACTCTTTTGATATCAGTCACACCTCTAAATCCATAACCCTCCAACATCTTGCAGTACTGGTTTTGCCTTCTGGGGCTCACCCATTCAGGTCACGTGTGAGTCTAGAGGGACAGAATGTGATAATGATAGAAATCCTAATACACGTAGTAGTGTCGTATTATAACAAACCCGGTGTAACCAGCCCATGAGCAATATCTTGCCTGAAATGATATACTACTATCAAAGTCATCGATCCAAAAATACCCCACCAACTATATCACATAACACAAGACACATTAGTATTGTTTGAGCAATTCTCTTATTCTCCCCTTTGACTTATAGGCTCTATGTTGTATTATATTTAGTTGTATACGATTTGCTAGACCATATAACTAAGATAATGTTTTCCTAAGTCTGGACTATATACTATTCCCTTTATCTTTGTTCAATAAACTTTGGTTTGGAACAAAAAACAAAGGAAAATGTACTAGCAGTATATTAGGCCAAAAAAGTCATGGGTGCAAGGATTTTCTCACCTAATAGCTCCCGGCAATGATAAACATGGGATAAGCAGGGTTTACTAAATTTTACTAACAGCAAAATTTACCAGCATCAGCCTACGTAACTTGAATATAGCTTTATGACTATTTATATAATACATAATTTATATATATATAATTATATGTATCCTATTTTAGTTAAAAAATATAGTTTATTTTACACTTATATTTTGTTTATTTTGTTTATTTTTTATTGACAAATTAACTAAAATGTTTCTTACTATTTTCAGTACAGTCATTGTATCTGATAACTACACTATCAAATAGATGTTGGATCTTACTGCAGCATGGAAGTGGCAGTGTTTGCAGGCTGAAGACCTATTTATCTGATAAAACCTCCAGTCTACTGTATATGTGATTTTTATGTCATAGCTGATATAGTGATTATATGATCTACATGCTCTCTGGTTACAAATCATCACTGGACACCCAAGCTGTCAGTGGCAGCTGTGAATGAGAACTGTGAGTGACTGTCAGCTGCTGGTTTACAAAGGAAGTGTTTAACAACGTATCCCTCGCTTGGAGCATTAATAAACAGGTTATTAGTGGGAAAAGGTAGACCTATATTTTACAATAATAGTAAAGTTTTGTTTTTTATACATACATACACATACATAAGTGAATATACAATAATTAAGGACATGGGTGGCTTTTCAATGAATGCAACTAAAAGGTTTTAAACATAATGTCTAAGTTGTATACTAAAATATTTATGCATTCAACACAAATGACAGACATGCACATAGTAGCCATCCTGTGCATAATTAGCTACATTACAAATCATCTTAAACAAACATATAGTTCAGGCTGTACACTGCTGATAAAGGTTCTTATTTTAAACCTGAAATTTTCTGATATGCTCTGTCGAATCTCATTATTTCTGTGATAAGCACAGAAAATGTTCTTTAAATTTAGAGCTTTGGAAAGAAAAGTAACACATTTCATTATATTGCTAGTTTTGCGAATTGTGTACTTTTAATATTTTTTCTTATAATTAAACCATGAGCTCTAAGCCAACCATAACTACATGACGAGTGAACCCTTATTTCCTGAAAATGTATTTATTTACAAATTAATTTTGGAACAGCAAACTTGAAGTAACAAGCAACTACTATGTGATGTTTTGAAAGTGCTGTATATTTGAACAGCTTTGGGCTCATTTAATATGGCAAACAACACTGCAATATGCAGTAACCCATAGCAAGCCATCAGCAATGATTTTCACTGTTCTGACTGCTCTAAAAAAATGAAATCAAGATGCTGTTGGTTAGTGTGGTTTACACATCATTGTTGCTTTTGTGCTGCCTTGTTAAGTAAACGCAGTCACATATATTTTTATATGAACTAGCAAAAGCCTCTTTTTATGCACATTTTTTATGAAAACTGTTTAAATGGTATACAACAAGAAAATTTTCATTTTGTATAAACAATCCACACTTTTCACAGACCTTTCTCGTCTACTTATTCAGCATCATGGTGTCCCTATATAATGTCCCTATTCTTTTTTATTTTCCATGTTCATGATTTGGTATTCTTTGCAAAGTGAAACTTCACCACATTCACCACATTCTGCAGAAAATTCCCTTGCAAAGTGAAACTTCCCTTGCAAAGTGAAAAGCCTATTTACCTTTAGGAAATCAACCCCAGTATCTAATAAGGAAAAAGTCTTACCTCATTCGAATGTGCCTGGAATATAGACCTGGAACTTGGTTAGCCTAAAAAGTTATCTTGAAACCCGAGATTCACACAGCATTGCACAACAGCACAGCACACTGATAAACTCAGCATAATAACAATACAACACAACTGATTGGCTCCTTGTGCTGTCTCTCGTCCCTAGTATGAGCTCTACTGTCAAATTTAAGTACTTACACTGGTTGCTTTCAAGAATACACTTACAGATCTTTTAACAAAGAAATGCATGCCCTAATTGGTGTATAATTTTCCTAGCTTCACCCCATTTGTATACGGTGGTTTTAGGAAGGTTAGACATATAACTCTGGCAAAAGTAAAAATCTTCCCTTGCAGTAGGGCTACCCAGCACTGCAAGGGTAAATACTTGTTTAGATCTAGGTATGCCCCCAATGTCACCAAAATGATACAGGGCCCATAGCCCCGCATTGTACATGAGGATGCTGAGGAACGGTCTAATGCTGGCGCAGGGGGAGCGCGTCTACTAGGAAGCCATGTATCTGGTAAGTGAATGTGCTTTTCCCATCCACTGGACCTAAATGAATATGATTTCCTTGCAGTGCCAGGGCTGCCCCCACACTGCAAGGCATGCGTTTTACTTAGATTTAGACAAGCTGAGCTGCACCTGAACACCATGAGCAGACCTCACTGATAGATCCTGCTCTCTAGTAAGCAGAGGACATTTTAAATTTACCTAATGGTCCTCTGTTAACCAGAACGGCTCAAACTTATGCTCTCTTCTAGCACCTACCTAGAAGGGTGCTACACAAGAGAAGTTGCACTTTGCATAAAAATTATACTCAGAGTTTAGTAAATGTGCTAAAATTTGTCTTTGCAATAAATACCCAATTACGTGCAAGGAAAAAAAACAAAAAACATTTTTACTTGAACATAATTAGATGATGAAAGCCACCTCATTTACTTTTATAGGGAAAATCCCTATAAAAAAGTGCAACTTCCCTTGCAAAGTGAACAGTCTACTTGCCTTTAGTAAATCAAACCCTCTCCAGTATCAAGTGCACTAACAAATGCTCAACTGTTGCTGTTATTTTTCTTTTGTTTCGATCATCCTTATTTATTTTTTCCACAGAAAAAGGTTCAAATAGATAAGAAAACATTGGTATTTTCAGTCACACCTTAGGACATATAACTGAGGGATGCTTACAAGAAAATATTTAAAAAAACAGGAGTCACAATTGAACTTGAATACTGTAAACTGTAGTAATGCTAAGCTTCTCGTAAAGGTATAGTAAACCCCCCCAGACACCCCATCTGGGAGCAAACTGTGTCATAGGAAGGGAGGCAACACAGCCAACCAGTGGTGGCCCGTGCATTGTGGGCGCATGAGCGCTGCCCTCCCATCCATGTGCCTGGCCCCTTTCAGGACACCAGACGCATGGATTCCTATGGCGGGGGGTGGGAGTGGGGTACTTTTTGAAGCACCTGATTAGATCCAGAGGCTCTAATAGGCTTCAAAATAGGCTGAGCTCAGGGCGCAGAAAGTGCGCCCTGATCCCACCCAATTGTGTGATGATAGCGAATCAATTTTTGCTATTTTCACACTAACCTTCCTCTCTGTCAATCAGGAGGCAGGGCGTCAGACCTGTTTTCTGATTATCCAAAGCACCAGGCCACCCTATTGGATGCTGGTGCTTAGGAAGAGGAGAGGAGAAGACACACACTGGAGCGGAGGTGGCCGCCGCTCTGGTGCATTGGAGAGGAGCTGCTGCAGTGCTGTGGTAAGTCCCCTCAGCTCTGTCAGTGTCGCGTACGTGGGGGGGGTTGGGGGTGCTGCCAGAGCCTCGAACCCCACGAGTGGGGCATCGTTGGGCACAGTGGCTGCATATGATGGGCACAAGTGGCTGCATATACTGGGCACAAGTGGCTGCATTTGATGGGCACATGTGGCTGCCTATGATGGGCACAGTGGCTGCATTTGATGGGCACAGGTGGCTGCATGTGATGGGCACAAGTGGCTGCATATGATGGGCACAGGTGGATGCACATGATGCACAAAAGTCGCTGCATATGATGAGCCCAAGTGCCTGCATTTGATGGGCAAAAGTGGCTGCATTTGATGGGTATAAGTGTCTTCATTGATGGGCACAGGTGGCTACATATGATGGGCACAAGTGGCTGCATATGATGGGCACAAGTGGCTGCATTTGATGGGCACAAGTGGCTGCATATGATGGGCAAATGTGGTTGCATTTGATGGGCACAGTGGCTGGGTTTGATGTGCACAATGGCTGCATATTATGGGCATAAGTGGCTGCATTTGACAGGCACAAGTGGTTGCATTTGATGGGCACAAGTGGCTGGGTTTGATGGGCACAAGTGGCTGCATATGATGGGCACAAATGGCTGCATATTATGGGCACAAGTGGCTGCATATGATGGGCACAGTGGCTGCATATGATGGGCACAAGTGGCTGCATATGATGGGCACAGTGGCTGCATGTGATGGGCACAAGTGGCTGCATATGATGGGCACAGGTGGATGCACATGATGGACAAAAGTCGCTGCACATGATGAGCCCAAGTGCCTGCATTTGATGGGCAAAAGTGGCTGCATTTGATGGGCATAAGTGTCTTCATTGATGGGCACAGGTGGCTACATATGATGGGCACAAGTGGCTGCATATGATGGGCACAAGTGGCTGCATATGATGGGCAAATGTGGTTGCATTTGATGGGCACAGTGGCTGGGTTTGATGGGCACAATGGCTGCATATTATGGGCATAAGTGGCTGCATTTGACGGGCACAGTGGCTGGGTTTGATAGGCACAATGGCTGCATATTATGGGCATAAGTGGCTGCATTTGACAGGCACAAGTGGTTGCATTTGATGGGCACAAGTGGCTGGGTTTGATGGGCACAAGTGGCTGCATATGATGGGCACAGTGGCTACAGATGATGGGGACAAGTGGCTGCATATGATGGGCACAAGTGGATGCATTTGATTGGCACAAGTGGCTGGATATGATGGGCACAGTGGCTGCATATAATGGGTACAAGTGGCTGCATATGATGGGCAAAAGTGGATGCATTTGATGGGTACAAGTGGCTGCATATGATGGGCACAAGTGGCTGCATTTGGTGGGCAAAATGGCTGCATTTGATGGGTACAGTGGCTGCATATGATGGGCACAGTGGCTGCATATTATGGGCACAAGTGGCTGCATTTGATGGGCACAAGTGGCTGCATTTCAAGGGGCACAATGGCTGCATATGATGGGCACAAGTGGCTGCATTTGGCGGGCGCAATGGCTGCACAATGGCTGCATATGATGGGCACAAGTGGCTGCATATGATGGGCACAAATGGCTGCATATTATGGGCACAAGTGGCTGCATATGATGGACACAGTGGCTGCATTTGATGGGCACAAGTGGCTGCATTTGATGGGCACAAGTGGCTGCATGTGATTGGCACAGTGGCTGCATATGATGGGCACAAGTGTCTTCAACTTCCCTTGCAAAATGAACAGTCTACTTGCCTTTAGTAAATCAAACCCTCTCCAGTATCAAGTGCACTAACAAATGCTCAACTGTTGCTGTTATTTTTATTTTGTTTCAATCACCTTTATTTATTTTTTCCACAGAAAAAGGTACAAATAGATAAGAAAACATTGGTATTTTCAGTCATACTTTAGGACATATAACTGAGGGGTGCTTACAAGAAAATATTTTAAAAAAACAGGAGTCACAATTGAACTTGAATACTGGAAACGATAGTAATGCTAAGGTTCCCGTAAAGGTATAGTCCACCCCACCCAGACACCCCATATGGGAGCAAACTGTGTCATAGGGAGGAAGGCAACACAGCCAACCAGTGGTGGCCTGTGCACTGTGGGTGCTTGGGCGCTGCCCCCCCATCCATGTGCCTGGCCCCTATTAGGACACCAGACGCATGGATTCCTATGGCAGGGGGTGGGAGTGGGGTACTTTTTGAAGCACCTGATTAGATCCAGAGGCTCTAATAGGCTTCAAAATAGGGTGGGCTCAGGGTGCAGAAAGTGTGCACTGATCCCACCCAATTGTGTGACGATAGCGAATCAATTTTCGATATTTTCACACTAACCCTCCTCTCTGTCAATCAGGAGGCAGGACGTCAGACCTGTTTTCTGATTAGCCAAAGCACCAGGCCACCCTATTGGATGCCTGGTGCTTAGGAAGAGGAGCGGAGAAGACACACGCTGGAGCGGAGGTGGCCGCCGATCTGCTGCATTGGAGAGGAGTTGCTGCAGTGCTGTGGTAAGTCCCCTCGGCTCTGTCAGTGCCGCGCACGTACAGGAGTTGGTGGTGCTGCCAGAGCCTCGAGCCCCAAGTGGCTGCATATGATGGGCACAAGTGGCTGCATTTGATGGGCCCAGTGGCTGCATTTCAAGGGGCACAATGGCTGCATATGATGGGCACAAGTGGCTGTATTTGGCAGGCATAATGGCTGCATATGATGGGTACAAGTGGCTGCATTTGATGAGCACAAGTGGCTGCATATTATCGCACAAGTGGCTGCTAGGGATGAGCCGAACACCCCCCTGTTCGGTTCGCACCAGAACATGCGAACAGGCAAAAAATTTGTTCGAACAGGCGAACACCGTCAAAGTCTATGGGACACGAACATGAATAATCAAAAGTGCTAATTTTAAAGGCTTATATGCAAGTTATTGTCATAAAAAGTGTTTGGGGACCTGGGTCCTGCCCCAGGGGACATGGATCAATGCAAAAAAAAGTTTTAAAAACAGCCGGGAGCAGTGATTTAATAATGCTTTAATAATGCTTAAAGTGAAACAATAAAAGTGTAATATCCCTTTAAATTTTGTACTTGGGGGGTGTCTATAGTATGCCTGTAAAGGGGTGCATGTTTCCCGTGTTTAGAACAATCTGACAGCAAAATGACATTTCAAAGGAAAAAAAGTCATTTAAAACTACTCGTGGGCGCGGCTATTAATGCATTGCGGTCCGACAATACACATAGAAGTTCATTGATAAAAACGGCATGGGAATTCCCCACAGGGGAACCCCGAACCAACATTAAAAAAAAAATTCCGTGAGGGACCCCCTAAATTCCATACCAGGCCCTTCAGGTCTGGTATGGATATTAAGGGGAACCCCGGCCAAAATTATAAAAAAAAAATGACGTGGGGGTCCCCCTAAATTCCATACTAGGCCCTTCAGGTCTGGTATGGATATTAAGGGAAACCCAGCGCCAATTTTTTTTTAAAAAAACGGCGTGGGGTCCCCCCAAAAATCCATACCAGACCCTTATCCGAGCAGGAAACCTGGCGGGCCGCAGGAAAAGAGGGGGGACAAGAGAGCGCCCCCCCTCCTTAACCACACCAGGCCACATGCCCTCAACATTGGAAGGGTGCTTTGGGGGTAGCCCCCCAAAACACTTTGTCCCCATGTTGATGGGGACAAGGGCCTCATCCCCACAACCCTTGCCTGGTGGTTGGGGGGGTCTGCAGGTGGGGGCTTATCGGAATCTGGAAGCCCCCTTTAACAAGGGGACCTCCAGATCCCGGCCCTCTCCCCTGTGTGAAATGGTAAGGGGGTACAAAAGTACCCCTACCATTTCACAAAAAAAAATGTCAAAAATGTTAAAAATGACAAGAGACAGTTTTTGACAAAGCATTTGAATTTGCCGCGAACACCCCAAATTGTTCGCTGTTTGGCGAACTGGTGAACAACCCATGTTCGAGTCGAACATGAGTTCGACTCAAACTCAAAGCTCATCCCTAGTGGCTGCATATGATGGGCACAGTGGCTGCATATAATGGGCACACGTGGCTGCATATGATGGGCACAGTGGTAGCATTTGACGAGCACAAGTGGCTGCATATGACGGGCACAAGTGGCTGCATCTGATGGGCACAAGTGGCTGCATCTGATGGGCACAAGTTGCTGTAATTGATGGGCACAAGTGGCTCCATGTGATTGGCACGGTAGCTGCATATGATGGGCACAAGTGTCTTCATTTGATGTGCACAAGTGACTGCATATGATGGGCACAAGTGGCTGCATTTGATGGGCACAGTGGCTGCATTTGATGGGCACAATGGCTGCATATTATGGACACACGTGGCTGCAATTGATGGGCACAGTGAGGCTGCAATTGATGGGGGGGTTCAGTATTTTTCAGTTTGTTTGCGCCCCCCAAAAAATTTTGAGCACCAGCCGCCACTGCAGCCAACCTTTACTTACAACCCCTATTATAGTAAGTATGCGAATAGGATATTCAAATACAATCGTAAGTGGACAGTGTCAAATTCGAACCAAGAAGACATACCAGAAAAGTATTGACAAACTAATAGACATCCTAGAGATTAGTACGTTGTCCTCCACAAGTCCATTTAGTAAACCGTAGACCTAGAATTAAGCTTATAGGATAAAAATGCAGAATTTTGAGAGCAATATCTATTGATAAAGTCTAGGGGGGGTAATCTAACACTAAACCCTTAAGAAGCAAATTTTGTGGACTTATCTCCCAGTTGGTATATTATACCTAGCAAGACGAACCCTCCTGGCGCACCAAGGGGAGCTCGTCAAGGCCACCCCCATTGTTGTTGTTATTTTAATTATATTTTATTACTGTTTACTCTATCCAAAACTAAAAAAAGAAAATGAAAAAACAAAATGTTTTCCTATAATGGTCAAAAATAATGACAGATGTATTAAGCCTTTTGGCATACAAGCTTTACAAGCGTACAGTGTGTACGCTCCATAGAACATTTGTTGTTGGAATTTACACCAACAAATGTTTGAGAGCAGGTTCTCAAATTTTCCAACAACAAAACTTGTTGTCGGAAATTCCGATTGTGTGTACATAAGTCCGATGCACAAAAGTCCATGCATGCTCGGAATCAAGCGGAAGAACCACACTGGCTATTGAACTTCATTTTTCTCGGCTCATCGTACGTGTTGTACGTCACCGCGTTCTTGACGTTCGGAATTTCCCACATTTGTGTGACCGTGTATATGCAAGACAAGTTTGAGCCAACATCCTTCGGAAAAAAATCCACGGTTTTGTTGTTGGAAAATCCTATCGTGTGTACAGGGCATTCGTTTTCTTCAGTTGAGTGGTATTGAGCACAGTGTGCTTGTTTGGGTTGATTTTTCTTTGATTATCCATTATTTATTGTAATGTCACATGTGACATTTGTTCAAGCGGAAAAATTACTGCTGTAACTATAGAGGAATGTAGCAAATGTAGCTCTTCACATATAAGAGAATCATTAATGAGGGACTCATTAAACACATTTTGAAAAATGCTGTTTATTGAAGAATTAATCATAAAATATTGCCCTCCTATTTAGCTTGGCATTTGAAAGCAATTATTTTTAATGTAACTTTAGTAAAGGGCACATCTGATCCAATGAATCAAGATCACAAGAACAGTTGATCGCAGGCGGTAGCAGTGTGTACTTTACCTTATTCATATTATACAATTACATGTCCATTTACCTGGTCCTCTTAGCTTGATTTTCTTTAACCACTTCAGCCCTGGAAGGATTTACCCCCTTCCTGACCAGAGCACTTTTTACAATTTGGCACTGCGTCGCTTTAACTGCTAATTGCACGGTCATGCAATGCTGTACCCAAACAAAATTTGTGTCCTTTTCTTCCTACAAATAGAGCTTTCTTTTGATGGTATTTGATCACCTCTGCCGTTTTTATTTTTTGCGCTATAAACAGAAAAAGACCAAAAATTTTGAAAAAAAAAAGATATTTTCTACTTTTTGTTATTAAAAAAAATACAAAAAAAACACAATTTTAGTCATACATTTAGGGCAAAATGTATTCGGCCACATGTCTTTGGTAAAAAAAAAAGTCAATAAGTGTGTCCTTTTCTTCCTACAAATAGAGCTTTCTTTTGATGGTATTTGATCACCTCTGCCGTTTTTATTTTTTGCGCTATAAACAGAAAAAGACCGAAAATTTTGAAAAAAAAAATGATATTTTCTACTTTTTGTTATTAAAAAAAATACAAAAAAAACACAATTTTAGTCATACATTTAGGCCAAAATGTATTCGGCCACATGTCTTTGGTAAAAAAAAAATCAATAAGTGTATATTTATTGGTTTGCGCAAAAGTTATAGCGCCTACAAACTAGGGTACATTTTCTGGAATTTACACAGCCTTTTGCCCCGTACACACGGTCGGATTTTCCGATGGAAAATGTCCGATCGGAGCGTGTTGTCGGAAATTCCGACCGTGTGTGGGCTCCATCGGACATTTTCCATCGGATTTTCCGACACACAAAGTTGGAGAGCAAGAGATAAAATTTTCCGACAACAAAATCCGTTGTCGGAAATTCCCATCGTGTGTACACAAATCCAACGGACAAAGTGCCACGCATGCTCAGAAGAAATAAAAAGATGAAAGCTATTGGCCACTGCCCCGTTTATAGTCCCAAAGTACGTGTTTTACGTCACCGCGTTTAGAACGATCGGATTTCCGACAACTTTGTGCGACCGTGTGTAGACAAAACAAGTTTGAGCCAACATCCGTCTGAAAAAATCCTAGGATTTTGTTGTCGGAATGTCTGAACAAAGTCCGAACGTGTGTACGCCCTATTTATGTGTAGCAGGGCAGTACAAAACCCCCAAATGACCCCATTTTGGAAAGTAGACACCCCAAGGAAATTGCTGGGAGGCATGTTGAGCCCATTGAATATTATTTTTTTTTGTCCCAAGTGATTGAATAATGACCAAAAAAAAAAAAAATTTACAAAAAGTTGTCACTAAATACCGTATTTATCGGCGTATAGCACGCAAAGGGGTATAACACGCACATTAATTTTAAGAGGGAAGTTTCAGGAAAAAAACTTACATTTTAAATAAGGAACTTTGAAGCAAAATAAGGGTCAATGCCAATCTGCAGCCTCACAAGTGCCATCAATGCAGCCTCATCAGTCCACATCAATGCAGCCTCACCATTGCCATCAATACAGCAGCCTCACCATTGCTATCAATGCAGCAGCCTCACCATTGCCTTCAATGCAGCAGCCTCACCATTGCCATCAGTGCAGCCTGATCAATGCCCATCTGCAGCCTAGAGGGGACAGGGAGGGGGGGCAGGACGAGCGCCGACAGATTACATAAAGTGAGAGTCTAATATGCTATACAGAATAGTGGTTCAATGGCGGCCCAGGAGACGGGAATTCCTATTACACAGGCCGCCAAGTAAACAGGAGATTCTCACTGTATGTAATCTGACGGCACTCGTCCCGCCCCCCTCCCTGTCCCCTCCAAGGCAGCTAAAATTGAAGTATCGGCGTATAACACGCACACGCTATTTACACCCAAGTTTCATGGTGAAAAAGTGAGTGTTATACGCCAATAAATACAGTAATATATTGCTCACACAGGCCATGGGCATATGTGGAATTGCACCCCAAAATACATTCAGATGCTTTTCCTGAGTACGGGGATACCACATGTGTGGGACTTTTTGGGAGCCTAGCCGCATACAGGGGCGCGAAAACCAATCGCCGCCTTCAGAATTTCTAAGGGCGTAAATGTTTGATTTCACTCCTCACTACCTATCACAGTTTTGAAGGCCATAAAATGCCCAGATGGCACAACCCCCCCAAATGACCCTATTTTGGAACGTAGACACCCCAAGCTATTTGCTGAGAGGCATATTGAGTCCATGGAATATTTTATATTTTGACACAAGTTGCGGGAAAGTGACAAATTTTTTTTTTTTGCACAAAGTTGTCACTAAAAATATTATGATATACTGTAAAATAAAAGTGGAAAATAGAAAAATAGATAAAAAATTATATAAAAAATATATAAATAAATAAAAATAAATAATAATAATAATGAGAAAGAAAAATAAATAAAAATTGTGTGAATGTAATAATATAGTTGTAAAATGAAAATAAGAATAAAAATGAAAATAAAATTGTGTGAATAATATGGAACTAAATAAATACGCATAAATTGTAATAAACTGAAAATGGGGTTGTATAAATAATAACAATAAATCTAGATAAAAATGGTTCTGGTAATATTCTGGAATCCTTCTAATGTTGGAATGATACTAATAAGTGCAATTGTTATTATGTAACTGGTACATAATTAACATATCATAATTATAAATTATAAATTAAAAATTATAAATTAAAATGTAAATGTGCTTTGATGTGTGACCACACTCGTATATTTTCTTATAAAATGAAAGAAAATATATGCTGGTTGAGCTTAGAAATAATACTCTAATGCAACATAATAGCAACCACTGTTGCATCATGATGAGAAAAAGGGGGGGAAGGACCTACATGATGATGATTCTAGGGTACCTACGACAAAACAAAAAATATATTTTTTATATAACAAACAGGTGTGTTGGGAGTTCTGACAGCCTGATATAACATGGAGGACTAGGAGAACGGTCAAATAAGACTACTCGTCTCTATTTCCTCGTTGAGCCCTCCAGGGGCCAGGGTGTCCAGAGTGTATATCAGTACGTTTCCCTCTGGCAGAGACGTTTAAAACGCTCTGCCAGTGGGAATGTACCGGAGATAGACTCAATTATAGACTCAATATTCCAGAATATTGCCAGAACCATTTTTATCTAGATTTATTGTTATTATCTATACAACCCCATTTTCAGTTTATTACAATTTATCCGTATTTATTTAGTTCCATATTATTCACACAATTTTATTTTTATTTTCATTTTTATTCTTATTTTTATTTTACAACTATATTATTACATTCACGCAATTTTTATTTATTTTTCTTTCTCATTATTATTATTATTTATTTTTATTTATTTATATATTTTTTATATAATTTTTTATCTTTTTTTCACTTTTATTTTACAGTATATCATAATATTTTATCACCCACTTTAAAGCAGTTTTTTTCATTTTTCCTGTCACGTTCCCCCCCCCCCCCTTTTTTTCAACAACAATACCAAAATCCATATCACTTCATTATACATGTTTTTTATTATTTTCATTCTTATCTCAATTTTTCCTTTTTTTGTTTTATCATTGTCCATTTCATTTCCTCATGTCTTCCCATTTTTTATTTTTTACTTTACCAGGTATCCACATTCCCTACAACATTGCCATTATAGTCAGTCTATTTTATTTAATTTTTTCCTATTCTCATCAATTTTTGCACATCTTACCTATATATTTTTATTCATCATTTTTTCCTATTGACAATACCATCAGAACGAAATAGAATGCATTTTTTACAAAATTCTTCCGTCCACACACACATAGCGCTGTTTTTATCATGATTCGTTACAGCTTGAAACACAAACAATACTCTATCCGCTTCCACATCAGACACGCCAGCACACAACTTGCAGCACTTAGCCTGTGCCTGAGTTTGATAGATGGTTTTCTCCTCCAATCCCAGCCCTTCTTAGACTATAGCAGTTTCGTCCAGTCACAGGTCACGTTAGGCCTGAGGAAGGAGCGTAGCTCCGCAAACGTGTCGCCTATTTGCTATCCCTGCATGGACCCGGAAGTGCTTTTGCTCCCTCAGATCACACACAGTGCGTTCCAGCGGCCGGACCTGCCGACAATCTATCAGCGCAGCCTGTCTTATGAAGCGGAACGATACCACAAGATGTGACTGGACTATACCCCTGGGACACCTGGCACTACCTGCACATTATTCACATGCCTGTTTACATGTACCCTTGTGAGTACCTGCTTTTAAGATATATTAAATACTGGTTTTAAATATTGCACTTAGAGTGGCGCCCTTGTCGTTCTTCTCCTACAGTATCCAGAGGATTGCTTCTTTTTTATCAACAGGGCTGCCTTCTACAATTGCTTATATTGGACTATAATGTAGTTCTTTTGGACTTTAGCAGTTCAGAGTCTGTTGTTCTGATTATCCATTTATTATTATAGTTCCAGATGGTTAATTAATGTTATTAGTTGTGAATTAACCTCCCCAACCACCCCATTTCTCCTTCATCAAAAGAAACTAGATTCTGGGAGGTCAAAACTGTTTTTCTAATTGTGCTGTTTTTAGCGCTCACATCCACATGTTGTATATTGTTTTTTTGAAGCAAAATGTTGTGCTGCTTATTCAGCTTTTAGTCACCAGTTCAGTACCCCTAATCTAACTTTGTTATTATTACCCAGTCTAATTTTGACTTTGTATATTTTTTCCCCAACAAAAACCCCCCTCTCCCCTTTCCCCCCCTTCTCCCCCCCCCTTTTTTATTATTATATTTTTTTCTCCCCACCCTCCCCTTATATTTTCTTTTCCCCCCCTTTCCCCTCCCCTGGTCCTTTTTACCCCCCTCCCCGTTCTCATTTCCCCCTTTTCCTGTCTGTCACGGCATAGTTCCCATCTGATTTTAATCCTAAATTCAACATTGTGACTTTTTATTATAAAATATTTATGATATTGCATAAATTGGTTTTATACCCTCTCTGTATGCACGTATATATGAATATATCTGTTTAGTAATCCTTTCCATTTTGTACCATCTTAGACTGTTTGGCATAGACTGCTACATCACACACACACATCCTTTCGTCCATATTCATCTTGTCTTTTTTAGCATAAGTGTTTATGTGAGGAAGTGGTTACATAACACCATTTTCACCTTTTATTATTTTTCCATTTAATAATCATCATTTTTTCTCTTTCCTTCTTTTTATTCCCCCTTTTTTCATTCTGTTTCTTTAGATTATAGAATATTAGTATTGTAATAATTCATTTATACACTCTTTTACTATACCATTCCCAACATGGAGTGGTTAGAGCAACTAGAAAAGGCCAAATATGATATACTAGATCAATTATATGGATTTTTTCCAACCAGTTTTTTCAAACAACATCACTCCGTCCCTAGACACATTCAAAAAACTTGCAGTACACAGTTTAGAAAAGTAGAATATCTTATGATCGCCGCCAATCATCAATGGTGGGATAAGTTCTTTTTAGAACAATATATTTCCCACTCCATTTCCCCCGGAGGGTTGAGAATATTAAAAACTTGTTCCTTTCTGACATCTGAATTGACCAGCGAATGGTCCCAGATCTCAGAATTTTGTACGCAAAAATGGATGTGGATCATCATCCAACAGAGACAGATTAAATATCTGGATCTGGTTGAACAAATTAAAACCAACATTTCTAATCTGAGCACTACCACAGCTAGTTTACCCACCTCATGGCTTAATACTCTTAAACACCACAGCAAGAAAGATGAAGATACCCTAATTCAGACCAAATTAGGTAAGATGAGGCGAGACCTAGATGATTTCAATCTAGGGAGGGTCTTTAATTGGAAAAGGAGCCATCGCGCTTCAAATACTAATCATTTACCCCACCCCCCTACCCACCTTATGCCTCTCATGGAATGCATAGTGGGACCCCCAGGTGCAAGACCATTGCCTTCTTCGAGGCCCAAACCCTTGCTCCAGTCTACGTATCCCACCAATATCAACTCCAGAACCATGCCCACTTCCAAAACACACCCACTCACTCCCAAACCTCAACGCATACCAATCAAGAAAAACAAACATTGCATGAATCAAAATTCAAATACAAATACCAATCCTAACAATCACCACCCTCATTCTTCTGGCAATGTCACTATTACCAATGAGCCAATCACTCCCAGTGGGCTCATAAGAGACAATAATATCCAACATACAGACATACAGTTCTTCTCCCAACGTGGATCCCTTAGTCTCCACCATATCAGTTCCATCTAACTGTTCTCCTCTTGATTCTCAAGATTTTTTAGTAATTCCCCCCTCGCAGCCCAGCCGCCCATCCACAGGGAAAAGAAAACTAGAAGAAGAGGCAAACGAGGGGGCAAACAACGGCACAAACCACAGGGCGAAGTCCCTCAAACAATAAAAATATACAACCTATCTTCCCACAATCTGTCTCCAGCTGAGACCTCAGTTTTACAACGGGGTCTCAATTTTGCCCCTACCTAATTACCCAATTCATTCCGGTTATTCAAAGATCTCCATATGTTTATCCGCAACTTCACCTTAAAATGTCACTACAGCATGAAAACATCTCAGGTTACTGACAGTCACACACCTTCCAATCTGGTTGAACTCAATGTTCCTTCAGAAAACAGTGATTCACCCGAATTGAGCATCTTAAAGGATTTATACAACACGGAGAGTGATGATGAGGATGTAGATCTACTCCTTCTCACACAGCATCTCTCCACCTCTCCCCCTATACAATACAGTACATTTAGGCCCAAATCCGTGTTCAATCCCACACATTCAAAGGGACCCTATTTGCAAACCTTTTATCAGGTGGTGTTTTCTGATATAAAAAAAACTCTGCCAACTGACACACGATAGCCATTCCAATCATTCCAATCTAACTTCTCAAGAAAAATAATCTCTCAAAAATCTCATTGATAATCACAATATAGTCATTAAGACAGCGGATAAAGGCGGAGGCATTGTGGTCCAAGATCGCAGTGAGTATCTAGCTGAAGCCCGCCATCTCCTGTCGGACGATAGCACATATCGCAAACTTCGCTGTGACCCTTTCTCATAGAAGTCAAAATGCTTACAGACAGAGCTAAAAGCAATGACATAATCTCAAAACATGAGTATGCTTTTTTCGATCGGCCATATTTTTCAACCCCATATTTTTATCATATTCCAAAAATACACAAGAGTATCCAAAATCCACCAGGTCGACCCATAGTTGCGGCTATGGATAGTATCACCAGTTCCATTTCTCAATATATAGATCAGTTTTTACAACCACTTTCAACCAGTCTCCCTTCTTACAATCGTGATGGATTCCATCTTATGCAACAGTTGGAACACTACACATGGGAACCCACATATTCTTGGGCTTCCTTGGATGTTAGCTCGCTCTATACTTCAATCCCACATCACATAGGCCTCAGAGCCATTGCAAGTTTTCTGTCTTCTGATCCCATGCTAAGCCCCGGTCAGGCAGAGTTCATTCTAGAGGCCACAGAATTCTGCCTGACCCATAACTATTTTGAGTTTGATGGTGATTTCTATCTCCAAACAAAGGGTACAGCCACGGGTGCTAATTTCGCACCCAGTTACGCTAATCTAACCATGGGTTACTGGGAGGCCAACTACATCTGGCTCAATAATCCCTTTACCTCCCATATAGTTTTCTATGGGAGGTATATAGATATTATCGTCATTTGGGATGGCCCAGAACCCCTTTTCTCAGATTTCATCAAACATTGCAATAACAATGAGTATGGCCTCACTTTCACTTCAGAACATGATCGGCTCCAACTTGCATTTCTAGATCTCCTACTTTTCCACCCAGATGGCAAAATATTGGCCAAAAACTACAATAAGCCGACAGCCGGCAATTCTTTTTTGCACCATCAGAGCTGCCACCATCCGAGATGGATTGCAAACATCCCTAAGAGTCAGTTTTGCCGGTTACACAGAAACTGGACAAGACAATCTGATTACATCACAGAAGGGTCCCTCTTAAAACAAAAGTTTATGGATAAAGCTTTCCCACCAAAACTCATAAACGAAGCATATGATTTTTATCTGTCAGAACCTCCCATATACACTAGTGTAACCACCCAATCTCCAGTACAGTTAGGTTTGTGACCCAGTTCCATTCTAAACACAAAGCCATGGAACGCATACTCACCAAACACTGGTCGATCCTTCTTCAGGATCCACATTTAAAATCCACAATCACCTCCAAACCTAAGTTTATGTACCGGAAGACTAGGAACATTAAAAATCTGGTAGCACCTAGTAAATATAAATGCCAACAAAGTTCCAACAAAACATTCCCCTGTCTTATTCCCCTAATTGGGATGTATCAGTGCCGCAAAAAATTATGCCTCACATGCAGTCATGTCCATCATGGTCCAAAGGAATTTACCATTAAGGGTCAGACATACCAGATCAGCAACTTCTACAACTGTTCCACAGAGTTTGTCATTTATTGCTTGACTTGTCCATGTGGGTTATACTACGTAGTACGCACTATACATACTTTAAGAAAGAGGTTTGGTGAGCACCGCCACCTAGTAGAGGCAGGAGATGACCATCACAGTGTTCCCCTTCATTTCCTTCAAAAACATGATTATTCCTCATCTGGCCTTAAAGTTTGGATAATTGAGTCTATCTCCGGTACATTCCCACTGGCAGAGCGTTTTAAACGTCTCTGCCAGAGGGAAACGTACTGGATATACACTCTGGACACCCTGGCCCCTGGAGGGCTCAACGAGGAAATAGAGACGAGTAGTCTTATTTGACCGCTCTCCTAGTCCTCCATGTTATATCAGGCTGTCAGAACTCCCAACACACCTGTTTGTTATATAAAAAATATATTTTTTGTTTTGTCGTAGGTACCCTAGAATCATCATCATGTATGTCCTTCCCCTCCTTTTTCTCATCATGATGCAGCAGTGGTTGCTATTATGTTGCATTAGAGTATTATTTCTAAGCTCAACCAGCATATATTTTCTTTCATTTTATAAGAAAATATACGAGTGTGGTCACACATCAAAGCACATTTACATTTTATTTATAATTTTTAATTTATAATTTATAATTATGATATGTTAATTATGTACCAGTTACGTAATAACAATTGCACTTATTAGTATCATTCCAACATTACAAGAATTCCGGAATATTGCCAGAACCATTTTTATCTAGATTTATTATTATTATCTATACAACCCCATTTTCAGTTTATTACAATTTATGTGTATTTATTTAGTCCGATATTATTCACACAATTTTATTTTTATTTTTATTTTTATTTTCATTTTACAACTATATTATCACATTCACACAATTTTTATTTATTTTTATTTATTTATATATTTTCTATATAATTTTTTATCTATTTTTCTATTTTCCACTTTTATTTTACAGTATATCATAATATTTTATCACCCACTTTAAAGCAGCTATTTTCATTTTTCCTGTCACGTTCCCCCCCCCCCCCTTTTTTCAACAACAATACCAAAATCCATATTACTTCATTATACATGTTTTTTATTATTTTCATTCTTTTTTTTTTTTTTTCTTTTTTGTCACATCAGTCGACCATATTGAGAGGTGTAAATCAACTTTGCAGTTCATTTCCATATCTATCCCTCTCTCATTTGTCTCATCATCGTGACTCTTTGCCATATCAAAAAACATTAAAGAATAATTAAAACCACCATGAATCCAGGATAGTGGGCTTACTCAATCACGTCTAGGGTCACGCATATGTGGTTAAAGTGTTAAATTCTTCTTCAACTACCCCTACCCACCCCCTACCACCTTTAACCCCTATCGCCCCCCCCCCCCCTCAACCCTCCCATTCCCCCTCTCCAGGGTCTAGTTTCCCATTAACCTCTCCTTTTTAGGCTATAGATTTGATCTCTTTGGCATAGCTCCATGTTTTTTTGAATTTTTTCCAGCGGTCCCACCTGCCCGTATTTATACTCCTTAAATCCTCTAATCTACTCCCCAGTGTCTCCATATTGCAACTCTCCTCTATTGCATCAAACCACTCCCATACCTCAGGGCTTTCCCTCTTCTGCCAGTTCTTAGGGATCGTTCGTTTTGCCGCATTCAGGAATTGTGGGACTAAGGACTGCTTATAGTTGTTTGGGTCCCTTACTCCCCCGAGAAACAAGACCTCCCATGGGTCATCTGCCAATTCTATTTCTGTAATTTCCTTAATAAGAGCTAATATTTTACGCCAGAAGTTTTGGATTGTAGGGCAGCTCCACCATATATGTCCCATTGTTCCGATGGCCTGGCAGCCTCGCCATCAGGTAGCTGGCCCTTTTTGATAATTACTTACTATCTCAGGGGTCAGGTAGCTTCTACTGATGCATTTGTAATTCATTTCAGCCGTTCGGGAATCTATTTTTGAATTGGCGCTCATTTTAAAAATTCTTTTGATTGTATCTGTGTCCTTTTTAGTGCCTAAATCCTTCTCCCATTTAACTATGTATGGCGGTATCTCCAATTTTTCTGAGGCCAACAAGATTTTATAGATCTGAGAGACTATATTTCTTGGCGCCTCCTTATCACACAATTTTTCAAAGTCTGTTAGCTGCCCTCCCGACCTGATTGGCTGTGGGAGCCTTTTCAAAAAATGATTTAATTGGAGATATCGCCATCCATCCAAGCCCCGTGTGATCCTCCCATGTGTAAGCTGGTGGAGTGACATAATTTTACCTTCGTTCATGACTTCTCTCAGTTGTGTTTTCCCCCAAAGTGCTTCCTTTCCTCCTATACTCTCCATTCCTGGTGTGAACAGTGTATTATCTATTAATGTGATCAAAGGTGAATTATACTTTCCGTTTACTTTCTTGTAGACCCCATCCCATATTTTGAAAACATTTCTAGTTATTATGTGTGTACTATTTGCCAGTGATCTAAAGTGTGGGGGGTTCCAAACAATGGTGCCTAATTTAGTTTTACTTAATTCTTCTTCTAATTTCACCCATTTTTTCCATTTTTCTCTTGTCGCCCATTCTACAACCCTAGATAGAACTACGGCTTTGTAATACAACTGCACATCGGGGACAGCCAGGCCACCATCTAGTTTTCTTTGCTTTAACGTCTGTAGTGAGACTCTCGGTTTTTTATTTTTCCAAATGAAAGTCATGAGTATTTTCCTAAGCATCTTCAGATAGTACTGAGGCAGAGGGACTGGTAGCATCTGAAAAAGATACATAATCTTGGGCAATAACACCATTTTAATGACGTTGATGCGACCGATCCAGGATAGGGCCTTGCAATAAAATCTATTGCATTCTGATCTTACCAAGTCTAGTAGGGGCATATAGTTGGTGTTAAACGTCTTCTTGATTGAATTAGTTCGTTTAATGCCCAGATATTTTAGTTCTTTGGTCCATTTAAAACTAAATTTTTTTTTAGGCTTTCTATCACTGACTTGCTTATATTTATATTTAATATTTCTGACTTATTCATATTTATTTGGAAATTGGATACCTCTCCATATTTCCTTATTGCTTTAAATAGGTTGGGCATCGTCGTGGTCGGGTCGGTTATAAAAAATAGCACGTCGTCCGCATATGCTGCGACTTTGTGCTCCTCCCCATCTACCACGACACCTCGGATATCAGGGTCTCTTCAAATTGAGGCTAAGAAGGGTTCCATGGCTAAGACAAAGAGAAGAGATGTCTCGTGCCCCTCTCCATCTCAAAAGGTTGGGAATTAATGCCATTGATTTTAATTACCGCAGTTGGATGATGGTAGAGGGACTTTATCTTACGGATCATTTTCGGGCCCAGTCCCATAGCCTCCAGAGTCTGAAACATGAACCCCCAGTCTACCCTGTCGAAGGCCTTTTTGGCATCAATTGACAGGAGCAGTCCTGGGGGTCCACTCTCCTTCATTTTTCCGGTCAAAAGAAGGGTTCTGATCCCATTATCCTTTCCCTCCCTATTAGGGACAAACCCCACCTGATCTGGATCAACTAAAAGGTTCATAAATTCCTTCAGTCTTTCTGCCAATACTTTTGCGAAGATTTTTGTATCGTTATTCAGGAGGGAGATTGGGCGATAGCTTGAGCACAATAATTTGTCTTTCCCTTCTTTCAATATTGTTGTAATAGATGCTTTCAGTGCATCTCTGCTCATCTCAAATCTATCGCCCAGCCCGTTTAGGTAACGGCATAGCCTTGGTACTAGGATCTCTCTAAATGTTTTATAATAGAGTGTTGTTAGGCCGTCTGGGCCAGGGCTTTTCCCGAGGGCCATTCCCGCCAGAGCTTTATTTATTTCTTCTTCAGAGATTGGTCTTTCTAGCAGTTCACTATCTTCCACAGAGATCTTGGGGAGCGCCGCCCTTTTAATATAGTTGTTATGTCTCAGTGTCTTGTTTTTTGAGGGAGTATCTTGATTGGGAGCTGAGTAAATCTCCTTGTAGTAGTTTCTAAAAGTTTCTGCCACCTTCTTAGTTGAATACTCTGTATGTCCCTCTTTAGTTTGAATTTTTTCTCTAAAATTCCTATTTTTTTTCTTTTGTACCATTTTTGCTAGCTGCTTGCTAGGTTTATTACCCCATCTATGTCTTTCCCAGGCTATCTTCTTTAGTGATGTTCTAGACTCCTGTTCCAGTAGCGTTTTTAGCTCAGATCTTTTAATGACCATCCGATGGTGTATCTCTTGGGGTCGCTGGTCATTAAATTTTTTATGTATTTGTTCTAATCCCGTAAGATCATCAGTTAATTTTTTGATTTTTTCCTGTCTATTCTTCTTCCTCCTCGTACCCATTTCAATTAATACTCCTCTAACATAGGCTTTATGAGCCTCCCATAATATGGCTTCCGAAGTCTCTCCAGTATCATTAATCTCGAAGTAATTCTCTAGCTCTTGTCTAATTCTATTATACCCCTCTACATCACTTATCAGCTCCTCATTTAACCTCCATTACCCCCTCTCGGCTTGTTCTCTTCCGGACATCACTTCAATGGTCATAGGAGCATGATCTGAATAGGTTATGTTTCCTATCGTGGATCCCTTAACCCTATCGATTCCTCTATGCTCGATTAGGCCCCAATCAATCCGAGAGTAGGACCCGTGTACAGGGGAATAGAACATATAATCTCTTTTATTTGGATGTTGGGCCCTCCAGATGTCCACTAGTTGCCAGTAGGAGAGCTTTTGCTTTATCTTCTTTAGGTATGTACAGTCCTTCCCCTGGGGCGGGCCGTACTGTCTATGCTCGGGTTAAGGCAAAAATTAAAGTCCCCCATCAAAATCAAGTGCCCTCTCATAAACTCCATTATTTTACCCAAGATGTTTACCAGGTACTTCGGTGGATTTTTATTAGGAGCATAGATATTAACTAACGTATTATTTTCATTCTTATCTCAATTTTTCCTTTTTTTGTTTTATCATTGTCCATTTCATTTCCTCATGTCTTCCCATTTTTTATTTTTTACTTTACCAGGTATCCACATTCCCTACAACATTGCCATTATAGTCAGTCTATTTTATTTAATTTTTTCCTATTCTCATCCATTTTTGCACATCTTACCTATATATTTTTATTCATCATTTTTTCCTATAGACAATACCATCAGAACGAAATAGAATGCATTTTTTACAAAATTCTTCCATCCACACACACATAGCGCTGTTTTTATCATGATTCGTTACAGCTTAAAACACAAACAATACTCTATCCACTTCCACATCAGACACGCCAGCACGCAACTTGCAGCACATAGCCTGTGCCTGAGTTTGATAGATGGTTTTCTTCTCCAATCCCAGCCCTTCTTAGACTATAACAGTTTCGACCAATCACAGGTCACGTTTGGCCTGAGGAAGGAGCGTAGCTCCGCAAACGCGTTTGCTATCCCTGCACGGACCCGGAAGTGCTTTTGCTCCCTCAGATCACACACAGTGCGTTCCAGCGGCCGGACCTGCCGACAATCCATCAGCACAGCCTGTCTTATGAAGCGGAATGATACCACAAGATGTGACTGGACTATACCCCTGGGACACCTGGCACTACCTGCACATTATTCACATGCCTTTTTACATGTACCCTTGTGAGTACCCGCTTTTAAGATATATTAAATACTGGTTTTAAATATTGCACTTAGAGTGGCGCCCTTGTCGTTCTTCTCCTACAGTATCCAGAGGATTGCTTCTTTTTTATCAACAGGGCTGCCTTCTACAATTGCTTATATTGGACTATAATGTAGTTCTTTTGGACTTTAGCAGTTCAGAGTCTGTTGTTCTGATTATCCATTTATTATTATAGTTCCAAATAGTTAATGTTATTAGTTGTGAATTATCCTCCCCAACCACCCCATTTCTCCTTCATCAAAAGAAACTGGATTCTGGGAGGTCAAAACTGTTTTTCTAATTGTGCTGTTTTTAGCGCTCACATCCACATGTTGTAGAAGGTCCGATGAAGTCCACACACAGTCCGATTGTCCGCCGGATTCGGTCCGTCGGACCAGTCCGGTCGAAAAGTCCGCTCGTGTGTACGCGGCATTAGACACAGTGCTCTACTATTCAGCAATCAGCACAAATTCAACTATCTGGCAGAGTGCACTAAAGTGTAAAAGCAAAAAGCAGCTCCTTCACAGAGTGTAAAAGTCTGTTAAAAGGATGCTAAAGCTTTTCCAATCAAAAAACAGATCTATGTCATAATATGGGGGGGGGGGGGTTTGGGGGGTAATTTATTAAGAGTGAGACTTTGGTATAGTGTTTATTTGCCATCTTCCCTTCTATTTATGTATAAAGATTCATATTACAGTAAGGTAGCAATACCTTATATAATGATTGCTATTTAGAGGTCACATGATGTTTCCGAGGTCTTTCCTGTCTTCAGGAAAAATTCTGAGGGAGTCGTTTCTGGTACTCTGCTGATGTATGAATCTGTGTCTTCACAGCGCTGACTGGTGCTGTGCCAGTCACCTAAAATTAAAGAGGGAGTCCACCTAAAAAAAAATATTAAAAGCCAGCATCTACAAATACTGCAGCTGCTGACTTTTAATAAATGGACACTTACCTGTCTTGGAGTCCAGCGATGTCGGCAGCCGAAGCCGATCAATTGCTCGGCTCTCGGCTGCTGCCGCCGCCATTCTCTTTGAGGGAATCAGGAAGTGAAGCATCGCGGCTTAACTTCCCGGTTCCCTACTGCGCATGCGCGAGTCCTGGTTCCCTACTGCGAATGCACGATCACAGAATTTGCACCGTGAGGAATGTGCTAGCTACAATGTGAACACTAGTTTTACTAGACTGAGCACTTCCGTTTCATATTTGCTTCTGAGCATGCATCCTTTTTTGTCCATCGGACTAGCATACAGACGACCGACATGCGCAAGTCGCGCTGCGCATCCTAAGTGGTCCTCGCTATCTTCTGGGACCTGTGTGTTTCCCAGGAGACAGTGGGGGGGGGGGGGTGCGGAAGGGGCGTGACTCTCGCTGGAGTCTATTGCAAGAAGTGGGTGCAAATACCTGTAGTAGACAGGTATCTGCACCCCCCTCCCTCCTGAAAGGTGCCAATTGTAGCACCGGAGGGGGGGAGGAATCAGATGAGCAGAAGTTCCACTTTTGGGTGGAACTCCGCTTTAACAAGGACATGTAGCAGAATACATTTTGGCCTAAATTTGTGAAGAAATTAGATTTTTTGATTTATTTATATATATATATTAAATGTTTTTTTCTTCATTTATATAACAAAAAAACGAAAAAAACCTAGTGGTGATCAAATACCACCAAAAGTAAGCTTTATTTCTGTGAAAAATATATAAATGTCATTTGATTACAGTGTTAAATGACTACGCAACTGTCAGTTAAAGTGGTTATAAAGGCAGAAGGCTTTTCATCTTTTTGCATTCTTTTCATTAAGATAAAAAGCCATCTGTGTGCAGTAGCCTCCATCAGCCCCCCCAAACTTACCTGAGCTCCCCCTCGATCCAGCGATGTTGCACGAGAGACTTGGCTGTCCGGGACTCTTACTCCTCATTGGTTGAGACAGCAGCAAAAAGCGCCATTTGCTCTCGCTGCTGTCAATTAAGGTCGCTGAGCCAATGAGCAGAGACAGGTGGTGGGGCCATGCCGTGGCTCCATGTCTGAATGGACACAGCTGCAACTCGGGTGCCTCTTCAGCAAGCTGCTTGCTGTGGGGGCACTCAACAGGAAGAAGGGGCCAGGATCGCCAAAGAGGGACCCAAGGAGAGGAGGATTGGGGCTGCTCTATGTAAAACCAACTACACAGAGGAGGTAAGTATAACATGTTTGTTATTTTTAACAACAAGAAAAAAAAGACTTTACAATCACTTAAAGTAGTACAGTGCTGAATAGCAAAAAAAAATAGTCTGCTAATGAAAGGGATAGAACCTTCCGGAGGTCAAATGATAAAGAATATGCATTTTAATGCCTTTCACACAGCAGATGAAAAGCATGGACTAAAGAAATAACATTATTCACAATAGAATCCATTAACACTACTGAGCTCATCCTGCATGCTGCAGTTTGGGTGAGCTAAACAATTTACTTACATTGCTATTTAACTAGGCTGGGTGATTGCACTAGCCCTGGTTTCTGGCATTCATCTAGAAATTGAGGTTGTGATTATATGACCCCCATACATTGTGGCATGAATAACCAGTATTGTTTTTTTCCTCCACCTGGGTTTATTCCCCATTTTTTGTACAGTAATGTTGCTTTTCTAATACACCTTGCTAATGTAGCATAAGGAGAGATCCTTAGTGGTTATAAAACCTAGATGAGAAGTGCTTTAAGCATTGCTGTTATATCTAAATCCAGACTCTGGTTATTTTAATTGATTACAACGCTGTCACTGTTTAACATTGTGGTGGGTGAAGGTACTACTGTTTTTGTTACTGAATAATGTCCATACATTTTTGGTGGGAGCCTTTCCAGCCTTTTTGTATTAGTTTGGGTGAGCTACCCTATGCCTTGCCATTTAGGTCATCAACCTAAAGATAAGCACCACCAAAGCCAGCATGTGCACTGCAGAGTTTTGTTGAAAATGGTATAGCCATAAATACATTCTTTCTTCACTGAATTAAACTGGATTTATAAAGCACAATGTTCTTGATTTTTGTTATTCAAATCCTTTTTATGAGTAAAGTGAAGTTGGCAGGTCACCAACAACTGAAATATCTCCAATAGATAATGTAATGAGCAGCAAAATATCTGGTCCTTCCTGTCCTTGGAAACTTTATTTAGACATAAGAAATGATGTGCTATTTCTTTCTTTATGAAATAGCTGAAATGTTTTGCTGAAAACTATGAAGTGTGGGCTAGAAAGAGTGGACATAGAACAATAAATTGAAACTCACGTGAAAGGTGCTTGACAAACAAAATAGTAGAAAAACTGTCTTGGCCACCACACCAGGGCAAGTTAAGTGTTTTAGGAAAAAGGCCAATGGCCTACATAGTAAACTGGGAGTCCATCATTAGAAATTCAATAAAAAGATAGTTAATGAGCATTATTTATGAAAGCTTATGTGGGTGCATCAGGGCATTGATTATATGTAGACAACCAAATGATATCTTTACAGTATTTACTATGTGTCTGCAAAGCTCATACAGTGGGGAAAATAATTATTTGATCCCCTGCAGATTTTGTAAGTTTGCCCACTTACAAAGAAATGAAGGGTCTATAATTTTTATCATAGGTGTATTTTAAATGATAGAGACAGAATATCAACCAAAAATCCAGAAAAACAGATAAAACCAATTCTATACATTAAGTTGTAGTTCAGCGAGTAAAATAAGTATTTGATCCCCAAGCAAAACATGACTTAGTACTTGGTGAAGAAACCCTTGTTGGCAAGCAGAGAGGTAAGACATTTCTTGTAGTTGGTGACGAGGTTTGCACACATCTCTGGAAGGATTTTGCTCCACTCTACATTACAGATCTTCTCTAAATCCTTAAGGTTTCTTGGCTGTCTCTTGGCAACTCGAAAGTTTCAGCTCCCTCCATACATGTTCTATAGGATTAGGGTCTGGAGACTGACTAGGCCACTCCATGACCTTAATGTGCTTCTTTTGATCCATTCCTTTGTTACCTTGGTGGTATGTTTTGGGTCATTGTCATGCTGGAAGACCCATCCAGGACCCATCTTCAGTGTATCCACCGCTGTGCTTGACTGTAAGGATAGTGTTCTTAGGGTCATAGTCAGCATTTTTCTTTCTCTAAACACAGCGAGTCGAGTTAATGCCAAAGGGCTCAATTTTGGTCTTATCGGATCAGAGCACTTTTTCCCAATCCTTCTCTGAATCATTTAGATGTTCATTGGCATGACTGTACATATGCCTTTTTGAGGAGGGGGACTCACTGTGTTTGGAGGAAGAAAAATGTTGACTATGACCCTAAAAACACCATCCTTAGAGTCAAGCACAAACGTGGAAACATTATGCTTTGGGGCTGTTTCTCTGCTAAAGGTACAAACCGACTTTGCCGCATTGAGGGGCCAATAGACAGGGCCATGTATTGTAAAATCTTGGATGAGAACCTTCTTTCCTCAGCCAGAACACTGAAGATGGGTCATGGATGGGTCTTCCAGCATGACAATAAACCAAAACATACCACCAAGGCAGCATAGGAGTGGCTCAAGAAGAAGCACATTAAGGTCATGGAGTGGCCTAGCCAGTCTCCAGACCTTAATCTTATAGAAAATGTATGGAGGGAGCTGAAACTTCGAGTTGCAAAGTGACAGACAAAAAGCCTTAAGGTTTTAGAGACGATCTGTAACAAAGAGTGGGCCAGAATCCCTCCTGAGATGTGTGCAAACCTGGTCACTAACTACAAGAAATGCATTACCTCTGTGCTTGACAGAGGGTTTCTCCACCAAGTACTCAGTCATGTTTTGCTTGGGGATCAAATACTTATTTTACTTAATGAACTGCTATGCATTTAACTCATTTGTATCATGTGTTTTTTTCTGGATTTTTGGTTGATATTCTGTTTCTATCGTTTAAAATACACCTATTTTACAAATTATAGACCCTTAATTTCTTTGTAAGTGGGCAAACTTTCAAAATCTGCAGGGGATCAAATAACTATTCTCCCCACTGGAGGTGAACTTAGCCTACAGTTTACATATGCTGAATTTCCTGACTAGTGTGATATACTATGGAGTGTCTATCTGTACTTTGTATGTTACATACTCCCAACACTTGCACTCTGTATACCGGTATTACAGACTTCTGATGCCTGCACTCTGTATGTTATGTGTTCCTGGCACCTGCGCTCTGAATAGCATATAGGTAATGCCACATACTGTATTCAACTACAAAGTATGGTAAATGAAACACAGGCTTCAGTTCATATTCCTGCCTATCGGTCATACCCCTCTGACACCCACATTGGGCTAAATCGTAGAAGCGAGCGTGTTCTGTGGCAAAGGGATTATATGTACACATCACCAGCCAGGTGAAACCTAATGACTGTAAACAGCGCACATGAATTAAAAGCTATAGATTCTGCTGCTTATCAGCTCAATATCAACACAGTTCACCAGACAAAAGGTTCTTCTTAAAGATCACATACAATGAAGAAAAAAAAAAAAACACACAACACACACGACAATAAAGAAAATGCTGCGGGGATTGGGGGGCCATTAGAATTAACATATAAACAAATGTATTATATACATGGGTGCATGCAATAGTTCAATATATGCCACAGAAGAAAAAAGGAAGTATTTTAGGGAAATAATCTATAAACTACAGCCCCCACATCCAATCACTGGCTACATCTTGCCTCCTTAACCTCCACAACATTTACAGAATTTGCCCTTTCCTGACTAACGACACCAGAAAACAACTTATTCTCTCCTTAGTTATTTTCCACCTTGACTACTGCAACTCCCTCCTTACTGGTCTACCTTTACACAGGCTATCCACCTTGAGTCTGTTATGACTGCTACTGCTAGACTAATACACCTTACTAACCGATCCGTGATTGCTGCTCCTTTCTGCCAATCCCTTCACTGGCTTCCCCTACCCCATTGCATAAAATTCTAAATGCTAACCACAACATACAAGGCCATCCACAACATCGTCCCCAGCTAAAATACCAATCTCATCTGCAGATATCGCCCAAATCATCCTCCCTGCTCCTCTCAAGACCTCCTGCTCTCTAGCTCGCTTTTTACCTCTTCCCATGCTTGCCTCCAGGACTTCTCCAGAGCCTCTCCCATACTCTGGAACTCCCTGCCCTCTTATGTCTGGTCAGCCCCTACCCTGTCCGCCTTTAGGTGATCCCTGAAAACTCACTTATTCAGGGAAGCCTACCACACCTCCACATAAGAGATGTTCCACAGTCACCTCCATCAGATCATCCCCCTAGGTAATACCCTTTGTACCACGTCCCCCTCCCTTTAGATTGTAAGCTCCATAAGCAGGGCCCTCCTATTCATTCTCTATTGAACTGTATTGTAATTGTACTGACTCCCCTCTACATTGCAAAGCACTGCATAAACTGTTGTTGTTATATAAATCTTGTGTAATAAAAAAATGTATTTGAATGTGAAATTAAAAGAAATAACTACAAAATCGTTATCATATTATATCACTTTAAATAAACGAAAAAAATCAGGAATTTAAAGGTAAAGCCCCCTTAGGGGTTCTAAAGGAGTGTTAAGTTATCTGAATTTTATCTGAATAAAGTTCCTTTCAAAGTATAACAAAGATCAAAACACTGAATATTAATAAAAGGAACACAAAACACTCCTAAATAAACACAGGGTAACTGAAAATGTTAAATGGGAGGGGAAATTCAGAAGTATGATAAACGAATGCAATGTTAAAAAATAAATGCTGAAAATAAATTTCATAGCCAAATAGGAGTAGATAGTGTTAAATAAATAAGCTCCTGAGGTAGCGAGTCATTGCTAAACATGTCAAGCTCATACAAGCTACGCTGACCTATGCCAATTCTGCCTGGGATCGTTACTATAGCTCGCTAGATGGCCTAGTAGCTTGAATATTATACATTTTATGTGCTTTTGTGTATGTCTGTAAAAAAATTGTACATAAATAAAACATTTTTGATCTTAATGATTTGTGTCTATAAAGTCCATGGTTTTCTCTTATATACATGCTTTAGGAGTAGATAGTGAATTGATATTCATAGAAAAGGTGGGCGGGGAAGGAAAAAAAACAAGGTGAAGGTTGGTAGTCACTTATAATAGTGAGTGACATCCCATTCATAATTCAATCCTTGAGGAATTCAGGGGTCTAACTCAAGATCCAGGAAACCTTTCTTTTAATAAGAAGCAAAAAAAAAGGTCCCCCCCCTAAGATTATCCACTTTTCAAAGGGTTGTGTATTTGTTTTTTTGTATCTTCAAAGGTTCTATGTTAAGAATGATTGAGAGACAAGGGGATTATCATGGTGCCAAGAGAAAACTAGAATACATAGATTATAAAAATTATAATATTTTATTAACAATTCATATTTAAAAAGTTTTGTACAAAATTACATATCACGGGTGTGCACAAAAAGGGGGAAGTTAAAAGCAGTTTGTAGCAGTTTTACAAGACCCAGCCTGAGAGCGTGGTGGCCAGTCTTGTAAGCAGGTAGTAAAAAGTCCTACATGTTTCGCCTGAAACGGCTTCCTCAGGGACAGTTGGTTGTACCTGTATCGCTACTGTGAATTCTATAATAGAAAATTATAGTCAGGAAAAGGTAGCAATATAATAACAACAAATAAACTTAACATAAATGAAGGGTATAGATTCTGTGGGGCTGTCAAACATGAACACACATCAAGCCACATGAAGCAGAAGTGAATGGGCACCTATATGGGCCACCCACCCAGATGAACCCCATAATCCAACGGGTATTTTTATACAATAGGAGGAGTGCATGGTGTATGTCTGTGGTGGCCATCTGTGTTGGTTTATGACAAAGTTGTCATTTTTTTAATATTGGTGGTGGTGCCTGTTTTTTTAACCCTATATTTTTTGATTGGTGTTTAAGTGTATTTTTCTCAATTAAGATCATTTATATTTTTGGTAATTGCGTGTCCCTCTTTGAAGAATTGCTTTTTCTTCCCTTGGCTTTGGTATGTGTAAATAATTCAGAGGAATGCATAATCACTACGGCCTAGCTGTCATTGGTGCAGGTCAATTACCTTGACTTCATTAAGGCACAGATACCATTAATCTCTGCCCTCTGCCACTATATTATTCTGTAGAGCTGATAGTTCTGCTTTTACCCCCAGGTTTTTTTCTATACATGTCTATGCGGGATTATACTTCCCTTCCTGAACCCAGCTCTGCCTTCACATACACCAATCGGCCCACCCCATTTGTTTTTTAACCTTACGGACCTATCTGCAGGTGTCTATACTCTCTTTTGCTCTGGTCTCTCTTATTTTTTCCTTTTTTCCTTTGATATGGCTTATTTATTGGATGCTGACATAGAACGTGAGATCCAGTCTTCTTTCTCCTGTGAACAATCCTCCGTGAACGGTGGTGAAGATTCCCTTCAGTCCTTGTTCAGGAATCATAAAAAACTTACTATTAAGTTTCTAAATAGAAAATGGGACATTTCCTCTCTCAAATCCCACATTGATAAAGGCATTATACCACGTGGCCTAAGAGAACGAGTTACTCCAGCAGGGCACTTTCACACCCCTCGGTTTATTGAGGCATGGAAGGCCAGCTGTGTAAAACGAGGCATTGAGATAATGCAGATGATTGTCTCAGAGGAACAGATCCAATTAGAGTAAATTAAAACTGAAATAGAAACCAGTGTGGGGTTACTCGAACCTTTTAAAACAGATCCTTCCTTTGACAAATATAACAAACTCCTTAAAAAAGAAGTAGAAAAAACACAAAAAAATTTAAAAACCCATAAACAGGACAAGTTTAAACAGAACCTTCTGGACCACGAACGTGGTGATCTCTTTGACCCCACGATCTATATAGGCAGAAGTAGATCATGTAGAAGTAGAGGAAGAAATAATACGTCAAAAAATTCCCATAACTCTAAGGTTAATCGAAAACAATATTCATCCACGGAAAGTGATAGTGAAAATAAAGATCTTTCGGTTACTTTTTTAGAGCAGGATCATCCCCCTCCAGACAGCCCCACCACAAATACAGGAGAAATCAAACCAAACACGAAAGGCAAGACATCCACACTTCAGTCTCCACCCCGTCAGGGGAGGGCACGGGAAACACGCAAAAGCCAACGACAACTGAGGAGCAAAACACACAGAACATAGAGGATTTTCCTATGCCACATGATCCTGTCCCCTCCATTTTCTCCCAAGATATGAAGATAGTTAATCTTACCCAATTCCCTCTTAATGATCACCATCTTTCATTACTGAAAAAAGGCCTCTCATTCTCCCCTAAATCAGGGATGAATGAATTTGAGGTCTATAAAGATATTTCCCTTTACCTGAGAAAGGTGATTTTTCAGTACTGGCACACTTCAAGACAGGATGGGGCCCAACTGACTCAAGCTAATAAGGATGAAAAAGATGCTTTAGACGCACTAGTTTCTCTCCTACAGGAGAATGCCGACTCTGGTGTAGAAACAGAGACATCTCAGCATCAGCAAACTTCCACTCGTTCGGCGAATATACCCATTAAATCAGTTAAAATGCCCCTCCTGTCCAAGTACAAACCAATTGAATTCTTTCTGGTCAAGTCAGGAGGGACCTATCCAGGGTCAATTGGAAATATAAGGGCCTCGATAACCTCTCTCCGGAGGAGAGGAAAGCACTTAGGGAACTTGAGGAGGCCCCTGGCATTGTCATCAAGGGCAGCGATAAGGGTGGCAATGTGGTCCTCCTCACAGAGGACCAATATGAGAATGAGGTAAGGAGACTGCTAGGTGATGAATCAACGTATCGTAGACTGCACTCCGATCCATTCCCTGCCATTGTTAATGCACTTAATTACCAATTAAGTTTAGACCTGGAAGAAAAACTGATCACCAGAAAAGAATTCAACTACTTACGGGTTGAACAATTCAATACCCTGACATTCTATATAATACCTAAACTTCACAAGTCCCTAGATAACCCACCCGGCAGGCCCATAGTGTCTGCTGTCAATGTTCCCCTGGAAAAAAATGGAAAATGTATCGATGCACTTATAAAGGAACTGGTCCATGACCTACCCACTTATGTGCAAGATACCAGAGGTGTATTGCTTCGACTGGACACTATGGCCCTGCCGGCTGGAGCCCTCCTTGTGGGGATCGACATGGAATCCTTATATACATCGATCCCTCACACCTGGGGGCTGAGGGCTGTTCAGTTCTTCCTTGACAAGAAATTCCCTCTCCTCGGGCATCAAAACAAATTTATTTGTGAGATTCTTGCCTTTTTATTGGAACAAAACTGTTTTCAATTTACTGGAACCTATTACCAACAGATCAGGGGCACCTCCATGGGAGCCCCCTGGTCCCCCTCATATGCATGCCTTCACCTAGGCCTGTGGGAGGAGGAGTTGGTATACCGGTCGCCAATGTACCTCGGCCACAGTCGCATGTGGCTGAGGTACATTGACAACGTGCTGATGATCTGGGATGGCACCGAACAGGAGCTACTGCAGTTCATGAATGAACTGAACACTAACGAGCGTAATATAAAACTCACATTCACGGCCCATTCCCATACCCTCCCTTTTCTTGATTTAACTATAGGAGTCGATGATGGATTTATCAGCACCAAAACTAATCGCAAATCCACAGCAGTAAACACCCTCCTTTTAGCCACTAGTGATCACCCCAGGTCTCTGATCAAGGGCATACCGGTCGGACAGTTTCTCAGAACTCGTAGAAACTGTTCCAACCAACAAGACTTTTTGTCCGAAGCCAGAGATCTTTACTGCAGGTTTAGGGAAAGAGGCTACTCCCACTCATGTATCAGAGAAGCCAAAATACGTGCTATCCAGACAGATCGACAGAAATTGTTAATGAAAAGAGATCCTAAAATTCAGAATGACAAACATGGACCTCCTAGGATCATTACTAAATTTGGGGCCCAATGGGACCAGGTGAGGACAATACTAAGCCAGCATTGGCACATTCTGTCTGAATCGCATGCTCTGGGTAACATTGTGGGCGCACGACCTCTCCTCATTGCCCGCCGTTCTAGGAATCTGGGAGATTGCCTTGTTCATTCTGAATTTAAGAGATCACCCACCCCCAATTGGCTTTCCCAACTTCCACCCCTGAAAGGTATGTTTATTTATTTTTTTTTTTTTTTAATAATCAGAATTTTTTATTATTTCCATTTTACAATACAACAATCTTCATACATTGTTACAAACAAAAAAAGAAAAACCCCTCCTCACCCACCCCAGACCCTTATTACATTACATTTCTACTACCACATTTGCTTAAATCTTATCCCTCCCCCCCTTTCCAAACCACTTGGTAATCCTGTAGTTACTCCTTTCCCCTCCTCTCTTTGTGCAAGAAGACCTCTTACCCTTCGTGAGAAAGAGAGAGGGAAAAAAAAAAAAAGGGGGGGGACATAAAAGTGCATAAGTGTACATAAGTGAAAAAAAAGTGTGCGTGTTTATCAATTTGTATTTGTGTACGAGGCCCTCATTGGCCAAACTATCTAGTAAGTGTTATTACCCTTTACCCATCAAAACACCAGAAAACAAAAAAAAACAAAAAACAAAAAAAAACCAAAAAAAAAAAAAACCCACCCCAAACACCATGTTGTCATTATATTTATTTTGAGAGGAGGCCCTCCATGGCCAAACTATAAGTGTTGTTACCCTTTACCCATCGTAAAAAAAAAAAAAAAAAAAAAAAAACACGTTTATCAATTATTCAATTTGTGTAAAAAGCCCCTAAAAAAACAAAAAAAAACAAAAAAAAAACACGTTTATCAATTATTCAATTTGTGTAAAAAGCCCCTAAAAAAAAAAAAAAAAAAAAAAAAAAGAAGGGAAAGGGGGGAACGGAAAAACACAGGAGAACCACAACCCCACCCCCTCCAGACCCTCCCCTACATATTGGGCCAGCGAACTAATTCCAATATTCCTTTCATCTTTCTTTCCTCTTCTTTTTTTTCCTCTTTTCTTCCTTCCATAGGTCAGTCTCTTTTATTTTACATATTTACAAGGGCTGTACCTCCACCTCCTTCTCATTTTAATCATCTCCGTCTTCTTTTTCCATCTCAACTAAACATTCCTTCCAGCCTGCCCATTTCTTTTCAAATTTCCTTTGTTGGCCCTTTAGCATATGAACCCATCTTTCCGCTTCCATTATTAAGCTCACTTCCTTTCTCCAATCTAATATTGAAGGACCCTGTATCTGTTTCCAAAATTTCGGTATTATTTTTTTCGCTGCGTTTAATAGGTGGGGTGTTATGCCCTCCCGATATTTTCTATTAGAGCCCGGCATCCCATGGAACAAATAATGTAGTGGTTGAAATTCCAGGTGTCCCACCGTGAATTTCATGATCCATGGAGACACCGACTCCCAGAATCTTTTAATTACTGGGCATGTCCACCACAGATGGAGAAATGTGCCTTTATGCCCACATCCCCTCCAGCATCTATCACTTATGGTTGGAAACATTTGTGCCAATTTGACTGGGGTCCTATACCATCTTGACAGGAACTTGTACGCCATCTCTTGTACCTTTGAGCTGATGGATGAGGAATGTGTTAGTGTAATCATCCTTTTAATTTGATTGTTAGTCAGTACCTGTCCCAATTCCTTCTCCCATTCCCTTATATAGTATGGAGTTGTACCTTCCTGTCCCTTAAGTATCCCTTTATACATTTGCGACAGCACGTTCCTGGGACTAGATCTCTGCACACATTGTTTCTCAAATATAGTGAGAGAGTTCATAGGTCTTATTGATGATTTGCTTTTATTAAAGAAACTCACTAATTGATTGTATTTCCACTCTGCCATATGCACTGTCCCATATCTAGACACCATCTCTGTCAGAGATAACAAAACTCCCTCCGGAGTAAACCTGCCACAGGTGGAATCTCCACCTCCACCCCAGGCCCCCAGATACCCCATCTCCTCCCCCGGGGGGAACCAGGTGAATCCCTCCAGAGGAGCCAGAGGTGATATCCAGGGGGCGTAATCCCCATTCTTATTCAACTTGTCCCAAACTTCCAATGTATTCTGGGTTAATGGTGACACCCATTGAGACAACCCTCTTGACGTGCTCTGAATCCAAGGTGCTCCTGCTAAATTCCTCCCTGCCATTGCATTTTCTACTTGAACCCAAAGTTTTTTATGAGTATCATGGTGCCAGTTCAAAATCCGGACTAGACTCATAGCCTTGTAATATAAGGCTATATCCGGTATTCCCAATCCTCCCTCGGCCCTATTTCTTCTCAGAAGGTCGTGGGCTAATCTGGGTCTTTTATCGTTCCATACAAACGCCACAAACATCCTACGCACTTGTCTGAAAAAGGACCCCGGTACCTTAATTGGTATTGTGTACAACATATAAATTAATCTAGGGAGTATACTCATTTTTATGGCATTAATCCTCCCAAACCAAGTTAGATATTGGCCTTTCCATTTTTTAAACTCTTCCGCTATCTCCGTCAGTAATATGCCATAGTTGACTTCATATAGTCTTTTCATTTCAACACTAATACGTACCCCCAAATACGTCAGGGACTCTCTCTCCCAGACAAATGCATACGTATGTCGCAGCGTCATCTCCAGTCCCATTGGGACATGGATAGGAAGGATAATTGACTTCCCCAGATTGATTTTAAAATTAGATAAGGAGCCGAACTTTTGTACCTCCAGCATAAGTGCAGCTAACGATGTCTGGGGGGACGAGAGAAAAAAGAGTAGGTCATCAGCATATGCTGCGACCTTATGTTCCACCTGTCCTATTTGTGTCCCACTTATCTCTCTGTTTTTTCTGATTTTACGTAAGAATGGCTCTAATATTATTGCAAATATTAAGGGTGATAATGGGCAACCTTGTCTCGTACCATTTTGGATACTAAAGCTTTCTGACAACGTTCCATTTACTTTAATTCTTGCCTTAGGGCCCGCGTACATCGACATTATCCATCCCATCATCCGCTCCCCCAGGCCTATTCCCTTCAACATTTCTCTCATAAAGCCCCAATTCACCCTGTCAAAGGCCTTTTCGGCATCCATTGACAGAATGATCCTTGGGGCCCTATCTGGACCAGACTGCATCCAGTGGAGGACATTAAGCGCCCGAATAGTGTTATCTCTCGCCTCACGCCCTTCCATGAACCCAGTCTGGTCCAGATGTATCATCCCCCCATGTGTCCCTGGAGCCTCAGAGCCAAGATCTTTGCTAACAATTTAGTATCCGAATTAAGAAGTAAAATAGGCCTGTAGTTTGCGCAAATCTGGGGATCTTTCCCTCCTTTTGGCAATACTGTTATATGCGCCAGAAGGGCTTCTGGTGGTAATGGGTTAGACGCATTAATTGAATTGAAGTATTTACACAGCGGTTCTCTTAATACTGGAAGGAATTTTTTATAATATATATTAGTCAACACGTCTGGGCCTGGGCTTTTCCCTAATGGCAATGTTGCTATTACCCTTTCCAGCTCCTCTACTGTGATTGGGCGCTCTAACTCTTCTGTAGTTGTTTTAGACAGCCTAGGCATTGATGCTTCATTGATGTAATCCTGTATCTCTTTTCTCTCAGGGCTTTCATTATCTACTTCGGAAATATTGTATAATGCCTCATAAAATTTACTAAATTCTGCAGCTATGGCTTTCGTTCCAACTACCTTCTTACCTCTAACCAGTAAACTATGGACGTGTCTGGATTCCTGTTGCTTTTTAAGCTGTTTAGCTAGTAGCCGCCCACACTTATTACCCTGTTCATATGCCCTATTTGCGAAGAACCTAATTTTATTTCTAACTTTTTGTTCTAGGCACTGTGAGAGCTCCGTTCGTAAGGCCTCTAGGCGCCTATTATCTGTAGGGTCAAGCTTCCTCTTGTGCTTCCCCTCCAGTTCACTGATTTTATCTAATAGGTCTTTTATCTCTTTTTTCCCTTCTTTTTTTATATACGAGCCATATGCTATTAAATCCCCTCTTATGACAGTTTTATGGGCCTCCCACACCATTTGGTCAGATACTTCCCCTGTCTTGTTTATTTCAAAGTACTCTTTTATTTTAACTCCTAATTTCTCTACTATTTCTTCCCTATCCAATAGCGACTCATTCAAACGCCATGTTCGCTCCAGACCCCCCATCTGAATTAGTTGGAACGTTAATGCTATTGGGGCATGATCTGATGTAGTGATGGGACCAATTGTGCATGAAATGACATTCTCCAGGTGGAACTGGTCCACCAGGAGAAGGTCCAGACGCGAGTACATGTCGTGTGTTTTTGAATAGTAGCTAAAGTCTTTGATTCCTGCATGTAATACCCGCCAACAGTCCACCAGATGTTGAGAGCGTATAAGTTGTTTAATTTGTTTTAGGGCTCTAAATGACAAGGCAGTTCTTCCTGTTGATGTATCCATATTGGGATCCAGCACCAGGTTAAAGTCTCCGCCCATCATCAGACAGCCCTCTCTAAATTGTTCCAATTTCTTAAATATTTTAACAAAAAAATTTACTGACCCTTCATTTGGTGCGTAAATCGTCGCAAATGTATATCGTGCACCATGCAGTGTACCCTTCACAAATAAGAAGCGTCCCTCAGGGTCACTCTGAACTGTCTCCATTTTCCATGGACATGACTTCTTAAAAGACATTGTGACTCCTCTGGCCCTTGCGACTGGGGACACTGCATGGTACCATTGGTTCATAGTACTCTGGGGTAAGCTAGGGACAGAATCACCCTTAAAGTGAGTCTCTTGTAAAAAGACAATGTCCGCTCCATAATGTTGCAGCTCAATCCACAGGCGCTTTCTCTTGTTCGGTGAGCTTAATCCCCTTACGTTATATGAGATGATTTTCAAAGTTGTTGCCATTCTTTAAGTTTCCCTTATAGGCTCCCGGTATCTGCCCCTCATTATTTTCTCCCTGACCTTATTCTTGTTTATTCCATCATCGCTGACCCTACCTACCCACATATCCCTAGAACAACCCCTATTAAAATTAAAAATTACATTTTTTACTTGTTCCATGTAGAAAACCATACATACCCCATCCCTACACCATGATACTCCCCCCTGGAGTACGTTTACTAACCCAGGTGGAGGCCTGTGTAGATGTGCGTCCCACAAGCACAGGTCCCCTCCCTTCCCTGCTGTTAGCAGGTTCCTTAAGCCCCTTACTCGGGGTTGACCTACCGACCAAAAAATGGTCTCCATACACCACCACACTCCTTCATCCCCCCCCCCTCCCCCCAGGCCTTATCTATAATTCTTTCCCCATTATGATAAAACACAACAAAAAAAAAAAAAAAAAAAAAAGGGGAATAAACAGCACAACTTCATCTCCCAAAAAAAAAAAAAAAAAAAAAGGGGGAATAAACAGCACAACTTCATCTCCAAAAAAGAAAAAAAAAAATTATAAAGGGGCAGAAACAAGACCCCTTGCTACTCAGTCCTTTCTTCCACTATCTAGGTCCTCTTCGGGCCAAGTCCCTATTAGTCTTTGCCCTAACTTCTTGCCACTGCTCTGGCCGTTGTAGTGGGGGTCCTATGAGATTTATTCTCCAATCTACAAAGTCCACCATAGGTAGATCCAACTTTTGCACAAAAGATTCTAAATCATCTTTAGTTCGTAGTGTTGCTGTATTCCCATTTCTAGAAGCTGTCAAGCTAAATGGGTATCCCCAACGATATTTAGTATCTACCGCACGCAGCGCTTCTAACAGGGGTCGCACTGCTCGACGCTGGTACAGGGTCCGCCGTGATATATCGGGGTATAGTGCTATGTTCAGTCCTTCAAGCAGAATTGTGGGTTTGGTGCGTGCCATTCTCATTATATTTTCTTTTATTCTATATTTATGCACTTTACAGATAACGTCCCTTGTTGTCTCAGCTTTGTTACTCGGGTATGACACCCGATGCGCCCGGTCTATTTCTATCTTTTCTGGGGCCTGGTCCCCTAAAATCTGTCTGAATATCTTAATTGTAGTGGGGATTAATTCCGCCTTTGGGATTGATTCGGGTATTCCTTTTATACGGATGTTCTGTCTTCTGTCCCAGTTCTCATAATCGTCCAATTGGTCCCTGTACCCATTTAATACATCTTCATGCTTCTTAAGTACTTCCTGAATGTCTGCTACATTGTGCATTATGGCCTCTTGATCGCTTTCTATTTTCTCCACTCTATGCCCCAAACCCCAGAGATCCTCCTTCAGACTTTCAACTGCTTGTAAGCATGACTGTTCCACCACACTAATTAATTGTTGCATATCATTTTTTGTAGGTAGGGCTCTCAATAGGTCCCACATATCTTTTTCCCGGTTTCCACCCTGCTCGTTCCCCCTCTGGCTCCCATTTCCTCCATCTTGGGGGTTCTGCTGTTTGGGGAGTGAAATATGGTCATAATCGTCATAGTCATGAAGAGATTGTCCAGGGTCTGTATCTAGCCTTGTTTGTGGGATCTGTATCTCAACTATGCCATTGCTAGGGGTCGGTTCTCCTCCTCTTGTCCTGAATATCATCTCCGTAGCCTGTAGGGCCTCTACTGTCCCCTCATTTACCTCTGTACCTTCAGATGCCTCCTCATCCTGTACAATTAAATCCCCTTTCTTTAAAATGGCTGTTGAGATTCTTCTTCCGGGGTTTATACACTCTTGTCCCCCAGCCCCTACTTCCTCTCTTATACTCATGGGGCTCCCTCCACCACCCGGGCTAATTTCTTCCACAACTTTCCTCCCCCTTCCTGTAGACGGAGATCCCTTACCGTGCAGTGTGGTGCCGCCTTCTGTTGTTGGGGTGTCCGTTTTCTTTTTCCCTGGAGTCCCGCGTGCTGACCCTTCTGTAGGACCGCTGGGTTTCCTTGTGTCCTGCCCCCCTGCTTGTCGTCCCCCTCCATCAGCGGCACGAGGGGACATGTAGGCTCTTATACCATCTGCTGAACTTCTACCTCGTCCAGCCGGTAGCATAGCGACTTGTCTGCGTGTGGTCATCTCCTCAGCTGTCTGCGATGCGACTCCGGACTCCGCTGTTCTCATCAAATTGTAAAGTTGACCTATAAGCACTGCAAAGGGTGTGTAATATCTCCTGTTACTAACGATTCAGCGATTCAGCTTTCAGCTCTGCTCTGCTGTGCACTAGTTAATTATCAATTTAGCCAGGGAACACGAGGGGAAGTGAGACACTCACTCATCCACAATTCGGGGGTACAGAAAAAAGGGTGGGGGGTTTCCAGCTGTCAATGGTTCAACAGTTCAGTGTTCAGCCAAGTTTACTATACACAGCTTATTATAGTGTTACCCTGGGGGGGGGGGGGGGGGGCGCTGGGAGCGGGCACTTACTCCTACACAGCCAGGCACTCAGAAGAGGAAGGAGAATGGAGTGTATCCAACTGTAAGTGGATCAACCTTTGGAGGTTCAGTGTTCAGCTTGGCTCTGCTGTGGGATACAGCCCAGGAACACAGGAGGGGGGGAGGTGAAACAGTTGCTCATCCACAGCACGAGGGAACAGGAGAGAGAGAGTGGAATCTCTCCAGCTGTCAGTGGTTCGGCGGTTTGGCCTTCTTGCCTTTGCTTTGCTATGTACAGCTGTTTGTAGTATCTGCCCAGGAGCTCGAGGGGGGGAGCGGGGCACTCTCTCGTACACGGCCGGGTGTGTTGGAGGGGAGAGAGAGTGCGGTGTGTCAGCTACTCGGCGCTCAGCGGTTCAGCGATCAGCTGTTCTCATCCGGCTGCAGCATCATACACAATGCACAAAGCGTCTCCAGCAGCTAACAATTCAGCATTCCAGCAATAATCTGTGCTCTGCTGTGTTCCTCTGATTGCAGCTTCGGTCCAGGAACACGAAGGGGTGGCGGAGCACTTACTCACACACACTCACCATCAGCTGACTCTCCTTATTTGTATATGCCGGTGTGTATTTACTTTGTATTTACTTATGTTTACTTTGTTGCAGGCAGGGGCTGTGAACAAGCAGACAGGTTACCACAGATCTCTCTCCCTTACGCCATTTCTCCACTTTCTATCACACTGTCACGCTGTGGAGTCTACCTGTGTAGAGTGGTGTGGTGAAGTGGGAAAATAGCCGTACCTCTTTCTCTCTCCACCTCAGCTGGCAGCCCATCTGTTATCCAGGAAAACGCCGGCGTGTGTCTATCTTGTTACACGGAAAGGTTGAAGACAGGTAAACAGGCTCTCTCCCATACACCGCTTTTCAGCTGTCAGCTTTCTGTCCTTCTTTGCCTTATTTCGCTGCACTGGCCGCTCGTCTGCTGTCAGGGGAGCGCCGGTGTGTGATTGCTCTACTATACCGGGAGACTGGAAACAGATGAGGGTACAGGGGGGAAGTAGCCAGTGATAGCAGTCGCCCTTCTCCCTCTTGAATGCCGGCGTGTCTTTGCTTACTGCACGGGGGTGGCTGAGGACAGGCGAGTCGGCAGAGCCCTCTCTCACATACACCGCATCTCAGCTGTCTGCGAGTGATTGTCCATTAGCCCGGGTTTACGGAGGGGGGGGGGGGGCACTCACTTACTCACACTCGCACACACCCATCATCCATCCACCCTGAAAGGTATGTTTAGATGTGGCGGCTGCTCGGTCTATAGATATGCTGAACGCACGGACGTGTTCACCGATTCTGATGGCAAAAAACACTTCAAAATTCACGACTTTATTAATTGTAACACTACGAGAGTCATCTACATGCTCACCTGCCCCTGTGGCAATAACTATGTGGGTAAGACTAAGAGGCAGCTTAAAGTCAGAATCGGTGAGCACGTCCAAAGCATTTTGGGTAAAGATGATGAGCGCCCCATACCCCTGCACTTCATTAAATTCCATGGTGGGAACCCTACTGGACTCACATTTAAGGGTATTTACGGACTGAATCTCCCCCAAAGAAGGGGCGATTTTGATAGAATTCTGTCAAAAAGAAAACATGTGGATATATAATTTGAACTGCATGCAGCCCCATGGGCTAAACAATGTATGCAGCCTCTCAGTATTCCTCATACCATAATCCCCACCACTCTTTGATGGGGTCCTTCTTTTTGTCTGTAATTACCATTGAGGTCAATGTTAGCAAACATTGTGTAATCCTATTTTGTATTCTTTTTTTACCATTATATTCCATTCAGTCATATTTATTCCACACTAACTCTTTGTTCTTTTATTTCTGTTTATTGCACTTTTAGTATATTTATTAATTCAGTTCTTTCCACTCACTAGATTTCCCCCTTTTTGTTTTTTCCCTTTTTCTTTTTGGATATGTGCACCTGCGGACCGGTTTGCTATTAACTTTTGTATTTTTGTATATACGTATGGCTGTCAATTAGTTGCGCCGTCGCTGAGGCAACCGAACGCTGATGTCCTCACTGAATTCAGCGTCTGTGCTACTTAAGACGATAGCCTCAGCCAATGCGCATGCTCTGAGGAAATCCGAGTGACGGATGAAACGCGTCAGCATGACGCCATCACGCCCTACTTAGCCCTCCCACAGTACCACCAATCAGCCTTGGAATCCTTGTCCGCACCTCGACGAGGTTGCTTGCTTTCATCCGGGAACAGGATGACCGGACGATGACCGGACGACTGAATGCAGCACGCTGACCCATGCAGTCTCCAGGTCCACTATAGTGTTCCCTGTACAACCGCCGGTGAGACCACCTCAACACATGGAAGCCACCCTGATTAGCCAGTCGGAGATGCAACGAGCCATACATGGTTTTCCTCTTGATCGGTGTTACTGGATTCGGGTGAGATCTTACCTTGTTATATCTGGACTGCCTTCTAAATAACCATTTGATTCCCACCCGCAATCAATCACTTTACACCGACACTGCAACATCTTCAAAACCTGCTCACATTCTCCAAGGCTCACAGCTATCCTTATACAGGCGCTGACCTCCCCTACTCATCGTGCCCTACTGTACTTCATTTCTATGCTGTACTTATATCATCAAGGACAACCTAGTCCATTACCCTAACAGTCTGCACGTGATGGTCAGCTTCCTTTACTATTGACATTCTTACAGTGGACATGATTCCCTAAATGGCTGCATCTCCATCCGCCCTCCTTTATTTCCATCACCAATCATCTATCAGATACCTATAGGAATCATCAATCCCACAATTGATGACCTATTGGAATTAATATTCTGCATTTATACAAAAGGAGGAGTGCATGGTGTATGTCTGTGGTGGCCATTTGTGTTGGTGTATGACAACATTGTCATTTTTTAATATTGGTGGTGGTGCCTGGTTTTTTAACCATATATTTTTGATTGGTATTTAAGTGTATTTTTCTCAATAAAGATAATTTATATTTTTGGTATTGCGTGCCCCTCTTTGAAGAATTGCTTTTTCTTTCCTTGGTTTGGGTATCCCAGAGAGCCTAGAGATGAAATAGTAGGGTACCTACCCACTGGTCGCCAGGGGCAGGCGTAGCGGGATCCCAGGGCAAATCCAGGAGGTCAATGCTCAATAGGAGGCTGCAGGGGGCGAATAAGAGGACCTGGTAAATGATGGACAATATATAAATTTAAAATAGGTTAGAGGGCTTGAATAGATTCCAGAAACTATCTGGATCTACAAACCAAAGATATAGGGTCAGGCTAACATAGCCTCAACAAATACTTACAGTGTGTGCAATTATCAAAAAAGAGAAAGAGCAGGGCACCCAGTATGCTGAAATAATATCATCAGGAATAGGGAATGGATAATGACAGAGAATGGGTAGGCCAAATCTAAAAATATAATAAATGGAAGATTGTTATGGGAATAAGATCCAGAGGATGGACAATCAATGCAAAATATTATAAAAATTCTGAGGGCAGAAAGGGGGTATCGTGTAGGACAGGGAATTACAAGGGGTATAGTGTGTTTGAAAAACAGGGATAAGTAAACAAACTTACCCAAGGATTCAAAATGGTATTATTATTATTATACGGTATTTATATAATGCCAACAGTTTACGTAGCGCTTTACAACTTGAGGGTAGACAGTACAAATACAATACAATTTGATACAGTAGGAATCAGAGGGCCCTGCTCCTTAGAGCTTACAATCTAAGAGGGAAGGTCAAGAGATACAAGAGGTAATAACTATGGGTGATGTGCTGATTGAGAAGATAAATGTACAGTTGTTAGGTGGGGGCCAGATAGGTTTCTCTGAAGAGATGAGTTTTCAGGGATCGTCTGAAAGTGGATAAAGTAGGAGAAAATCTGACGGATTGGGGTAGAGCATTCCAGAGGATGGGGGAGGCTCGATCTGTAGATATGCTGAACACACGGACGTGTTCACCGATTCTGACGGCAAAAAACACTTCAAAATTCATGACTTTATTAATTGTAACACTACGAGAGTCATCTACATGCTCACCTGCCCCTGTGGCAATAACTATGTGGGTAAGACTAAGAGGCAGCTTAAAGTCAGAATTGGTGAGCACGTCCAAAGCATTTTGGGTAAAGATGATGAGCGCCCCATACCCCTGCACTTCATTAAATTCCATGGTGGGAACCCTACTGGACTCACATTTAAGGGTATTTACGAACTGAATCTCCACCAAAGAAGGGGCGATTTTGATAGAATTCTGTCAAAAAGAAAAAATGTGGATATATAATTTGAACTGCATGCAGCCCCATGGGCTAAACAATGAATGCAGCCTCTCAGTATTCCTCACACCATAATCCCCACCACTCTTTGATGGGGTCCTTCTTTTGATCTGTAATTACCATTAAGGTCTATGTTAGCAAACATTGTGTAATCCTATTTTGTATTCTTTTTTTACCATTATATTCCATTCAGTCATATTTATTCCACACTAACTCTTTGTTCTTTTATTTCTGTTTATTGTACTTTTAGTATATTTATTAATTCAGTTCTTTCCACTCACTGGATTTCCCCCTCTTTGTTTTTTCCCTTTTTCTTTTTGGATATGTGCACCTGCGGACCGGTTTGCTATTAACTTTCGTATTTTTGTATATACGTATGGCTGTCAATTAGTTGCGCCGTCGCTGAGGCAACCGGACGCTGATGTACTCACTGAATTCAGCGTCTGTGCTACTTAAGACGATAGCCTCAGCCAATGCGCATGCTCTGAGGAAATCCGAGTGACGGATGAAACGCGTCAGCATGACGCCATCACGCCCTACTTAGCCCTCCCACAATACCACCAATCAGCCTTGGAATCCTTGTCCGCGCCTCCACGAGGTTGCTTGCTTTCATCCGGGAACAGGATGACTGGACGATGACCGGACGACTGAACGCAGCACGCTGACCCATGCAGTCTCCAGGTCCACTATAGTGTTCCCTGTACATCCGCCGGTGAGACCACCTCTACACATAGAAGCCAGCCTGATTAGCCAGTCGGAGATGCAACGAGCCATACATGGTTTTCCTCTTGATCGTTGTTACTAGATTCGGGTGAGATCTTACCTTGTTATATCTGGACTGCCTTCTAAATAACCATTTGATTCCCACCCGCAATCAATCACTTTACACCGACACTGCAACATCTTCAAAACCTGCTCACATTCTCCAAGGCTCACAGCTATCCTTATACAGGCGCTGACCTCCCCTACTCATCGTGCCCTACTGTACTTCATTTCTATGCTGTACTTATATCATCAAGGACAACCTAGTCCATTACCCTAACAGTCTGCACATGATGGTCAGCTTCCTTTACTATTGACATTCTTACAGTGGACATGATTCCCTAAATGGCTGCATCCCCATCCGCCCTCCTTTATATCCATCACTAATCATCTATCAGATACCTATAGGGATCATCAATCCCACAATTGATGACCTATTGGAATTAATATTCTGCATTTATACAAAAGGAGGAGTGCATGGTGTATGTCTGTGGTGGCTATTTGTGTTGGTGTATGACAACGTTGTCATTTTTTAATATTGGTGGTGGTGCCTGGTTTTTTAACCATATATTTTTGATTGGTATTTAAGTGTATTTTTCTCAATAAAGATAATTTATATTTTTGGTAATTGCTTGTCCCTCTTTGAAGAATTGCTTTTTCTTTCCTTGGTTTGGGTATCCCAGAGAGCCTAGAGATGAAATAGTAGGGTACCTACCCGCTGGTCGCCAAGGGCAGGCGTAGGGGGATCCCAGGGCAAATCCAGGAGGTCAATGCTCAATAGGAGGCTGCAGGGGGCGAATAAGAGGACCTGGTAAATGATGGACAATATATAAATTTAAAATAGGTTAGAGGGCTTGAATAGATTCCAGAAACTATCTGGATCTACAAGCCAAAGATATAGGGTCGGGCTAACATAGCCTCAACAAATACTTACAGTGTGTGCAATTATCAAAAAAGAGAAAGAGCAGGGCACCCAGTATGCTGAAATAATATCATCAGGAATAGCAAATGGATAATGACAGAGAATGGGTAGGCCAAATCTAAAAATATAATAAATGGAAGATTGTTACGGGAATAAGATCCAGAGGATGGACAATCAATGCAAAATATTATAAAAATTCTGAGGGCAGAAAGGGGGTATCGTGTAGGACAGGGAATTACAAGGGGTATAGTGTGTTTGAAAAACAGGGATAAGTAAACAAACTTACCCAAGGATTCAAAATGGTATTATTATTATTATACGGTATTTATATAATGCCAACAGTTTACGTAGCGCTTTACAACTTGAGGGTAGACAGTACAAATACAATACAATTTGATACAGTAGGAATCAGAGGGCCCTGCTCCTTAGAGCTTACAATCTAAGAGGGAAGGTCAAGAGATACAAGAGGTAATAACTATGGGTGATGTGCTGCTTGAGAAGATAAATGTACAGTTGTTAGGTGGGGGCCAGATAGGTTTCTCTGAAGAGATGAGTTTTCAGGGATCGTCTGAAAGTGGATAAAGTAGGAGAAAATCTGACGGATTGGGGTAGAGCATTCCAGAGGATGGGGGAGGCTCGGTCTGTAGATATGCTGAATGCACGGACGTGGTCACCGATTCTGACGGCGAAAAACACTTCAAAATTCATGACTTTATTAATTGTAACACTACGAGAGTCATCTACATGCTCACCTGCCCCTGTGGCAATAACTATGTGGGTAAGACTAAGAGGCAGCTTAAAGTCAGAATTGGTGAGCACGTCCAAAGCATTTTGGGTAAGGATGATGAGCGCCCCATACCCCTGCACTTCATTAAATTCCATGGTGGGAACCCTACTGGACTCACATTTAAGGGTATTTACGGACTGAATCTCCCCCAAAGAAGGGGCGATTTTGATAGAATTCTGTCAAAAAGAAAAAATGTGGATATATAATTTGAACTGCATGCAGCCCCATGGGCTAAACAATGAATGCAGCCTCTCAGTATTCCTCACACCATAATCCCCACCACTCTTTGATGGGGTCCTTCTTTTGATCTGTAATTACCATTAAGGTCTATGTTAGCAAACATTGTGTAATCCTATTTTGTATTTTTTTTTTACCATTATATTCCATTCAGTCATATTTATTCCACACTAACTCTTTGTTCTTTTATTTCTGTTTATTGTACTTTTAGTATATTTATTAATTCAGTTCTTTCCACTCACTGGATTTCCCCCTTTTTGTTTTTTTCCCTTTTTCTTTTTGGATATGTGCACCTGTGGACCGGTTTGCTATTAACTTTTGTATTTTTGTATATACGTATGGCTGTCAATTAGTTGCGCCGTCGCTGAGGCAACCGGACGCTGATGTACTCACTGAATTCAGCGTCTGTGCTACTTAAGACGATAGCCTCAGCCAATGCGCATGCTCTGAGGAAATCCGAGTGACGGATCAAACGCGTCAGCATGACGCCATCACGCCCTACTTAGCCCTCCCACAATACCACCAATCAGCCTTGGAATCCTTGTCCGCGCCTCCACGAGGTTGCTTGCTTTCATCCGGGAACAGGATGACTGGACGATGACCGGACGACTGAACGCAGCACGCTGACCCATGCAGTCTCTAGGTCCACTATAGTGTTCCCTGTACATCCGCCGGTGAGACCACCTCTACACATGGAAGCCAGCCTGATCAGCCAGTCGGAGATGCAACGAGCCATACATGGTTTTCCTCTTGATCGGTGTTACTGGATTCGGGTGAGATCTTACCTTGTTATATCTGGACTGCCTTCTAAATAACCATTTGATTCCCACCCGCAATCAATCACTTTACACCGACACTGCAACATCTTCAAAACCTGCTCACATTCTCCAAGGCTCACAGCTATCATTATACAGGCGCTGACCTCCCCTACTCATCGTGCCCTACTGTACTTCATTTCTATGCTGTACTTATATCATCAAAGACAACCTAGTCCATTACCCTAACAGTCTGCACGTGATGGTCAGCTTCCTTTACTATTGACATTCTTACAGTGGACATGATTCCCTAAATGGCTGCATCCCCATCCGCCCTCCTTTATATCCATCACTAATCATCTATCAGATACCTATAGGGATCATCAATCCCACAATTGATGACCTATTGGAATTAATATTCTGCATTTATACAAAAGGAGGAGTGCATGGTGTATGTCTGTGGTGGCCATTTGTGTTGGTGTATGACAACGTTGTCATTTTTTAATATTGGTGGTGGTGCCTGGTTTTTTAACCATATATTTTTGATTGGTATTTAAGTGTATTTTTCTCAATAAAGATAATTTATATTTTTGGTAATTGCGTGTCCCTCTTTGAAGAATTGCTTTTTCTTTCCTTGGTTTGGGTATCCCAGAGAGCCTAGAGATGAAATAGTAGGGTACCTACCCGCTGGTCGCCAAGGGCAGGCGTAGGGGGATCCCAGGGCAAATCCAGGAGGTCAATGCTCAATAGGGGGCTGCAGGGGGTGAATAAGAGGACCTGGTAAATGATGGACAATATATAAATTTAAAATAGGTTAGAGGGCTTGAATAGATTCCAGAAACTATCTGGATCTACAAGCCAAAGATATAGGGTCGGGCTAACATAGCCTCAACAAATACTTACAGTGTGTGCAATTATCAAAAAAGAGAAAGAGCAGGGCACCCAGTATGCTGAAATAATATCATCAGGAATAGCGAATGGATAATGACAGAGAATGGGTAGGCCAAATCTAAAAATATAATAAATGGAAGATTGTTACAGGAATAAGATCCAGAGGATGGACAATCAATGCAAAATATTATAAAAATTCTGAGGGCAGAAAGGGGGTATCGTGTAGGACAGGGAATTACAAGGGGTATAGTGTGTTTGAAAAACAGGGATAAGTAAACAAACTTACCCAAGGATTCAAAATGGTATTATTATTATTATACGGTATTTATATAGCGCCAACAGTTTACGTAGCGCTTTACAACTTGAGGGTAGACAGTACAAATACAATACAATTTGATACAGTAGGAATCAGAGGGCCCTGCTCCTTAGAGCTTACAATCTAAGAGGGAAGGTCAAGAGATACAAGAGGTAATAACTATGGGTGATGTGCTGATTGAGAAGATAAATGTACAGTTGTTAGGTGGGGGCCAGATAGGTTTCTCTGAAGAGATGAGTTTTCAGGGATCGTCTGAAAGTGGATAAAGTAGGAGAAAATCTGACGGATTGGGGTAGAGCATTCCAGAGGATGGGGGAGGCTTGGTCTGTAGATATGCTGAATGCACGGACGTGGTCACCGATTCTGATGGCGAAAAACACTTCAAAATTCATGACTTTATTAATTGTAACACTACGAGAGTCATCTACATGCTCACCTGCCACTGTGGCAATAACTATGTGGGTAAGACTAAGAGGCAGCTTAAAGTCAGAATTGGTGAGCACGTCCAAAGCATTTTGGGTAAAGATGATGAGCGCCCCATACCCCTGCACTTCATTAAATTCCATGGTGGGAACCCTACTGGACTCACATTTAAGGGTATTTACGGACTGAATCTCCCCCAAAGAAGGGGCGATTTTGATAGAATTCTGTCAAAAAGAAAAAATGTGGATATATAATTTGAACTGCATGCAGCCCCATGGGCTAAACAATGAATGCAGCCTCTCAGTATTCCTCACACCATAATCCCCACCACTCTTTGATGGGGTCCTTCTTTGGATCTGTAATTACCATTGAGGTCTATGTTAGCAAACATTGTGTAATCCTATTTTGTATTCTTTTTTACCATTATATTCCATTCAGTCATATTTATTCCACACTAACTCTTTGTTCTTTTATTTCTGTTTATTGTACTTTTAGTATATTTATTAATTCAGTTCTTTCCACTCACTGGATTTCCCCCTTTTTGTTTTTTCCCTTTTTCTTTTTGGATATGTGCACCTGCGGACCGGTTTGCTATTAACTTTCGTATTTTTGTATATACGTATGGCTGTCAATTAGTTGCGCCATCGCTGAGGCAACCGGACGCTGATGTACTCACTGAATTCAGCGTCTGTGCTACTTAAGACGATAGCCTCAGCTATTGCGCATGCTCTGAGGAAATCCGAGTGATGGATGAAACGCATCAGCATGACGCCATCACGCCCTACTTAGCCCTCCCACAGTACCACCAATCAGCCTTGGAATCCTTGTCCGCGCCTCCACGAGGTTGCTTGCTTTCATCCGGGAACAGGATGACTGGACGATGACCGGATGACTGAACGCAGCACGCTGACCCATGCAGTCTCCAGGTCCACTATAGTGTTCCCTGTACATCCGCCGGTGAGACCACCTCTACACATGGAAGCCAGCCTGATTAGCCAGTCGGAGATGCAACGAGCCATACATGGTTTTCCTCTTGATCGGTGCTACTAGATTCGGGTGAGATCTTACCTTGTTATATCTGGACTGCCTTCTAAATAACCATTTGATTCCCACCCGCAATCAATCACTTTACACCGACACTGCAACATCTTCAAAACCTGCTCACATTCTCCAAGGCTCACAGCTATCCTTATACAGGCGCATACCTCCCCTACTCATCGTGCCCTACTGTACTTCATTTCTATGCTGTACTTATATCATCAAGGACAACCTAGTCCATTACCCTAACAGTCTGCACGTGATGGTCAGCTTCCTTTACTATTGACATTCTTACAGTGGACATGATTCCCTAAATGGCTGCATCCCCATCCGCCCTCCTTTATATCCATCACTAATCATCTATCAGATACCTATAGGGATCATCAATCCCACAATTGATGACCTATTGGAATTAATATTCTGCATTTATACAAAAGGAGGAGTGCATGGTGTATGTCTGTGGTGGCCATTTGTGTTGGTGTATGACAATGTTGTCATTTTTAATATTGGTGGTGGTGCCTAGTTTTTTAACCATATATTTTTGATTGGTATTTAAGTGTATTTTTCTCAATAAAGATAATTTATATTTTTGGTAATTGCGTGTCCCTCTTTGAAGAATTGCTTTTTCTTTCCTTGGTTTGGGTATCCCAGAGAGCCTAGAGATGAAATAGTAGGATATCTACCCGCTGGTCGCCAGGGGCAGGCGTAGGGGAATCCCAGGGCAAATCCAGGAGGTCAATGCTCAATAGGAGGCTGCAGGGGGCGAATAAGAGGACCTGGTAAATGATGGACAATATATAAATTTAAAATAGGTTAGAGGGCTTGAATAGATTCCAGAAACTATCTGGATCTACAAGCCAAAGATATAGGGTCGGGCTAACATAGCCTCAACAAATACTTACAGTGTGTGCAATTATCAAAAAAGAGAAAGAGCAGGGCACCCAGTATGCTGAAATAATATCATCAGGAATAGCGAATGGATAATGACAGAGAATGGGTAGGCCAAATCTAAAAATATAATAGATTGTTACGGGAATAAGATCCAGAGGATGGACAATCAATGCAAAATATTATAAAAATTCTGAGGGCAGAAAGGGGGTATCGTGTAGGACAGGGAATTACAAGGGGTATAGTGTGTTTGAAAAACAGGGATAAGTAAACAAACTTACCCAAGGATTCAAAATTGTATTATTATTATTATACTGTATTTATATAGTCCCAACAGTTTACGTAGCACTTTACAACTTGAGGGTAGACAGTACAAATACAATACAATTTGATACAGTAGGAATCAGAGGGCCCTGCTCCTTAGAGCTTACAATCTAAGAGGGAAGGTCAAGAGATACAAGAGGTAATAACTATGGGTGATGTGCTGATTGAGAAGATAAATGTACAGTTGTTAGGTGGGGGCCAGATAGGCTTCTCTGAAGAGTTGAGTTTTCAGGGATCGTCTGAAAGTGGATAAAGTAGGAGAAAATCTGACGGATTGGGGTAGAGCATTCCAGAGGATGGGGGAGGCTCGGTCTGTAGATATGCTGAATGCACGGACGTGTTCACCGATTCTGACGGCAAAAAACACTTCAAAATTCACGACTTTATTAATTGTAACGCTACGAGAGTCATCTGCATGCTCACCTGCCCCTGTGGCAATAACTATGTGGTTAAGACTAAGATGCAGCTTAAAGTCAGAATCGGTGAGCACGTCCAAAGCATTTTGGGTAAAGATGATGAGCGCCCCATACCCCTGCACTTCATTAAATTCCATGGTGGGAACCTTACTGGACTCACATTTAAGGGTATTTATGGACTGAATCGCCCCCAAAGAAGGGGCGATTTTGATAGAATTCTGTCAAAAAGAAAAAATGTGGATGTATAATTTGAACTGCATGCAGCCCCATGGGCTAAACAATGAATGCAGCCTCTCAGTATTCCTCACACCATAATCCCCACCACTCTTTGATGGGGTCCTTCTTTTGATCTGTATTTACCATTGAGGTCTATGTTAGCAAACATTGTGTAATCCTATTTTGTATTCTTTTTTTACCATTATATTCCATTCAGTCATATTTATTCCACACTAACTCTTTGTTCTTTTATCTCTGTTTATTGTACTTTTAGTATATTTATTAATTCAGTTCTTTCCACTCACTGGATTTCCCCCTTTTTGTTTTTTCCCTTTTTCTTTTTGGATATGTGCACCTGCGGACCGGTTTGCTATTAACTTTTGTATTTTTGTATATACGTATGGCTGTCAATTAGTTGCGCCGTCGCTGAGGCAACCGGACGCTGATGTACTCACTGAATTCAGCATCTGTGCTACTTAAGATGATAGCCTCAGCCAATGCGCATGCTCTGAGGAAATCCGAGTGACGGATGAAACGCGTCAGCATGACGCCATCACGCCCTACTTAGCCCTCCCACAGTACCACCAATCAGCCTTGGAATCCTTGTCCGCGCCTCCACGAGGTTGCTTGCTTTCATCCTGGAACAGGATGACCGGACGATGACCGGACGACTGAACGAATATTCTGAGCTATACGTTTTTCATAGATAGTAGAATTCTATATTTGATCCATGTTGTTGCACAAAATGCTTGGCTAAATGGTCCCTCATGCGATTGCATAACCATCTACTAGTTTGAAGTTTGTATGTAATACATGAAATGACATAGACCAGAAATTTAGTTTGGCTATTCACTGATTTATAGAGAAAGAGTTGCCATTCAAGTAAGAGACAACAGTATGTGAATCTCCCGGTAACATGATCTGTCATGGTACCCGTACTATGCATGTTACATACTCCTGACATCTGCACTCTGTATGTTACATACTCCTGACACCTTCACTCTGTACATAGTCTCAAGTTTTAAGCCCCTCCCATTGTTGCCAAATTTTTGCTACACTCAAAAATTACAGACGCATGCTGCATGCACTACCCTATTCTTCTCCTCTGGGTTTCCAAGGGTGCATCCAAAACTTTTCAAATCTTAGAATAGATTAAAAAAAAATTGGAAAAAAAAAAGATCTACCACCCTGCATGGACTCATTGGACTGAGCCTAAAAACTGCATCCCAGGAAATAATCCTAAAGGGCCAGAGCAAATAAAAGGGTAAACAAGTGAATTTACTGTAGTATACTGCATGCAGATTTAATTAAAGTTGTGCAGACAGAACCGCTTGTTCAGTTAGGCTTTGCCAATGAAACCTAGAAGCTGACTTGGTAATTATGCATAGCTGCAAAAGATTCTGACTGCACCGTTTTTTTTTTATCTCCCCCAGTGTAATAAACATTTAAGCAAAAGAACACTGAGACCCGAACAGATCCAATAAGCATGCTTATTTATGAACCTTTGTTAGCACAACAACAGAAAATACATTTATTGTATGGTTTTGCCATTTAGTTGTAAAGCATCTTTTGTTCACTGTACTGCACTGCATTAGCAGGGTCTCACCTCCACTCAATTTCCACAGGCATCACAATTGTAGCGCTAGAAATGCAGCATTACAGTTTCTTAAAAAATATATATTTTTTTTAAACTGCTACATTAGCTCATACAGGTATGTCTAAATGTAGTTAGGAAAAAAATGAAAACAACTTTTGAAATTACTAATTTAAAGCTTATATGAGATTTTATAAATATTGAGATTTGCTTCAATACTAGTAGGAGGTTTTACAGAGTTCATTTATTTATCGGGGGAGATATTAGCTGGATTTCTTATTGTAAGCTGAAAGTCTCTTAAGTTTACAAAAGGTGTTAATTTCCTAATTCCTTCATGATATCTGGAATATCTCTTGACATTTACCTGTTATCACACTTTTACATAAAATGCAAAATGAGCTAAGTATTTGATATGGAAATGATTGTGTCTACAAATCATTAAGATGTTGCATAAAATCAAGAAATATAAACCATGTATTACAGATAACAATGTTTTCTAGAAGTTTTCATTTTTGCTTGATATGTTAAAAAAATTGGTTCATTTGAAATGAAATTGTATTAGTTCAAAATAAATGTTAATCTGGCTTTATTTCATTCCTTAAAAATAAGGGGCAATGTCTCTCCATTGCAAGCTTTTCCCTGCTCTCTCATCCTGTTGTGGTGACAACTGTGTAATTTTGGATTTCCCATCACTTTGTGTTCTGGTACCATGACAAATAGAGAGAGAAAATTTTCCTAGCAGAGACAAAGACAGTAATAAGTTTAAACTTTGTACATTCCATTCAAAACCAAACATTTTGGCTATAGATGCACTTTAGTTATTTGAGTAGAGATGGATTAGTATGAAGGAAAGTGTCATATGTAGCACCCTCCAAGATAGGTGCTAGAATTAGTTAGATTTAGTACTGGCTCCCTGTGTTCCACGGAGCTGGGTGTGTTATTGTTAGGAAATTTTACTTGCCTCACTGTTACCTGTACACCAGTAAAGATAGCTTCCTCTGCTTTTTAGAGAGCAAGCTGTGAGAATTCTCTGGAACATTGGTGTGGAACTGTCACATACCTAGTGGCAGAGCCTAACGTGTAGAGGGAGGTCACTTATACAGCCCCGGCTCTGAGACCACTGATGTTGTGACAGTGGCTGTGAGAGCACGGCAAGGTGTAAGTGCCTGTAAGATGTCCATCAGCCGTGGCAGTGGGTAGCAGGTGTGTTGCCACAGACGGGTCGGATCGCTGAAACAGCAGATAGCAGCAAAGACATCAGACCTCTGATTGGGCAGACAGCAGGCGGCAGGTGCTTAACAGGCAGCTGGCAGGTAGCACAGGCAGCTGGCAGGTAGCAGGTGCAGGACCAGCAGGGTCAGGTAGAATGCAGAGCAGGACATGTGGATAGCTGGTTGCAAGGTCAAATGAGCCAGGTCAGCAACAAATGGTTAGATACAGGCATAAATGGCAGGCAAAGAATGGTCAGGATACAAGCAGAAGTCAGCAACATAGAATCAGATGGATGAGCAGAAGGCAGAGCAAATCCAGACACAGTCCAAGGTCAGGGCAGGTAGCGTTCAAGCAAGGTCAGGGCAAGCCGGGTCAATAACAGAAGTCAACACAGGATCAGATACAGGAACACACGCAATAGCTGTGGATCAGACAGCACTGGCTAATAGAACTTCTGCAGTTTAAATAGTCCCATTGGTGCCAACGTTAGCAATGGATATGCGCAAACGGTTATGCACAGGTAAACAGGCAACCACACATCTGCGCCTGCTTACCCATGTACGTCTTGGGGCTTCATCTGTACTATGTCTAGTGTCTTTCTGACAGGAGCTATGGAGTTGGCAGTATGAATATTTATTCCAATCCCAGGGAGTAGGGTCCTAAAGCATGCTAGGAAAAACTGACTGGGCTTCTGGGTCTTTTCCTACAGAGGATCAGACTGACTGAGGGGCTGTCTGATGAAGATCTAGTCTAGTATCACTGAAGGAAAGTGTCGTTTGGAAGTTGGAAGGAGGCAATCAAGTGTCCCTGGACGTTTTGTGAGTACACACTGCTGTGAGAAATCTTAGAGACTTTTGGGCTGCTACCACCCCTCTTATGCTAGAGAGTCAGATGTGTTTGTTCAAAGGGAATACCGGCTGGTGTCCTGAAGAGTTTACGCTATCTCGTTTTCTTTGAAGGAACTCTGCTCTTAGTGTTCTAAAGAAATAAGTGTGCTTCTAGTACAAGTTAATGCCGCGTACACACGAGCGGACTTTACGGCAGACTTTGCCCGGCGGACTTTTCGACAGACTTTATGACAGACTTTCCGAATGAACGGACTTGCCTACACACAATCCACCAAAGTTTGTCGAATTCGTACGTGATGACGTACGACCGGACTAAAACAAGGAAGTTCATAGGCAGTAGCCAATAGCTGCCCTAGTGTGGCTTTTTGTCCGTTGAACTAGCATACAGACGAGCTGACTTTTCGACCGGACTCGAGTTCGACGGATAGATTTAAAACATGTTTCAAATCTAAGTCCGTCCAACTTTTGAGAAAACAAAGTCCGCTGGAGCCCACACACGATCGAATTGTCCGACGAAATCCCATCCGCCGGGCAAAGTCTGCTGTAAAGTCCGCTCGTGTGTACGCGGCATTAGTCTACCGTTTGCTACAAGCAACGACTTTTGCTTTAGCTTTGAAGAAAGGAATTAATTGTCCTCAGTCTGTACATAGTTTCTATTTTTGAATTATCCCACTCAAGTCCCTCAACCCTATCCAGGTTCTCCAAAAATAAAAAAAAAACAAAAACAACACTCTGTTATGGAATTATTTCTGATTGGGACTCTAAAACAAAAGTTAATACTGCAGCTGCAGGAACAGATTCACAGGACGCAATGACTGTGTTTAAAATGTCCGTTCAGTGTCAAAATGTATTATTACATGTTACATTGGGAAGAGAGCTGTTTACTGAAGGTGACATGACATGGTCATGGTTCCCTTCCTGGACAGGATGGGAAATTTAAGCAATGAAAAGAATAAATAATTACACTAGAATTTTAGATGAGATTACTAACCTTGCTACCACTGATATAGGTTTATTAAGAAATGGCTCAGCTTAAAAAAGTAGTATTAGAGCTGATTAATGCTAAATTATCTCACTGCAGCTCAAGGTGGGATGTGTACGGTATTTCACACTGACTGTTGTATATACATTTCTGATAATGAGGATATTATTAAAGGGCATCTTGCTAAGAAAGAGAACTACAGAATAAGGTCAGAGATATTGCTAAAGATGGATGGAACCCCTTTAAAGGTTTAGGAGGTTTTGGTGAATTTTATATTGCATAGCAACATGGTTACAGAAAATAGGTGCTTACATTGTGATGTTCCTATTTCTCATATTTGTTATTTACTTCCTCATCAGGCTATGCCTCTGTGTGACTACCCACTGTACCAACAAATGGTCCACCAGCCCTGATGAACCCATTATTGTGAGAAAACTAGGAGAGAGCTGAACAGGATGCCGTCTCTCTGCGCCAATGTAACAGGAGTTACCAGCAATCGGCTGAATGTAACGAAGAGAAGATTGGTGTCAAATAAACAAAAGGAGGGAAATGACATGGACATTCACTGTATTGTTTCTGTTTGTGGATGTACGTAAGAACAGACCCAGCAGTTACTAGCGTTGCTATGGGTTGCATACAATTTTAACATTTGGATGAAAGGGTTATTTTTACCATGTCTCAGTTCTCACAAACAACAAAAAGAAAAGAAACATCATCATAATTTTTTCAAAGGATATCATCACTTCAGGATTTTCTTGTAGTAACTGGCGTGAATCCAGGTGGGCTTTCCTTACAACTTGACAGCGGAACTGGTTGTCAAAAGCACCAAATGTGGTCCATCAAATTTTGGTTCTAGTGGCTTTCTGACGTGTCGCTTGACCACTACCCAGTCACCTGGTTGGATTCTGTGAATAATAAACAGAAAAGTGCAGCGCTAAATATATATACAGCATATAGGATCTTAGCAAGAGTGGGATCCTACTATGTGACTTTAACATAAATTGATGAACAAAAAAGTCAAATATAAAAAATCAAATGATAAACAAACAGCATATGTTGCAAATACATGTGAAAAAAGTCCAAAGCAGGGATATTCAATCCATAGGTAGATATAAAGCACCCATCCAAGAGAAATGTGAAGGAAAAAACGACAGTAGATGATCCACCATGAAGTAAGTATATAGATTCTGCTTACCGGACGGCGATGACTGCTATTACGGCAGTCTCGCCCAGCATAGGGATTAGGGTCTCCCAAAAACCAAAGGTGCAATACAGGACCAGCAGCTTTAGCAATCGGTCGTTACTGGTACAAGCTTGCAGATGCATGGGTGCTTTATATCTACCTATGGATTGAATATCCCTGCTTTGGACTTTTTTCACATGTATTTGCAACATATGCTGTTTGTTTATCATTTGATTTTTTATATTTGACTTTTTTGTTCATCAATTTATGTTAAAGTCACATAGTAGGATCCCACTCTTGCTAAGATCCTATATGCTGTATATATATATTTAGCGCTGCACTTTTCTGTTTATTATACACTTTTGAGTCAGATACTGGACTTTTTTTGAGTGCTGGCAGCTTGCGATTTCCTTTTGTCACATTTCTTTGCTTTTTGTTTTCTGAGCGCAGCTTTTACCCTCCTGGGTTTTTTATATTTAACCATGGATTCTGTGAACACCTGAAACAGAATCTGGGTCGGGGATAGATTTATAAACACCTTCATGTATTTTATTCAATGTTCTTTGCAAAATCTGAACATATTCTAACAGACTAGAGTGAGAAGCCTGCAACTGTTGGGGAAAATATAGCCCTGTTTTGGATTGCCCTCCAAATAAAATCTCATAGGGGGACAGCCCATGTGGTTGTTTAAGGGTAGTTCGTACAGAATATAGGGCTAATGGCAAAGCTTCCACCCATCCTTTTCCTGTATCTGCTTTAATTTTTGCACATCTGTTTTTTTGCATTTCTGTTTTTAAAATTCCATTAAGTCTCTCTTAACTTTACCACTACTTTGTGGATGATAAGGTGTATAGAAAGCTTGCTGTATGTGAAGGCCTTCCATTACCTCTTTCATTACTTCCCCAGTAAAATGGGTTCCTCTGTCACTCTCAATAGTTTCAGGAACTCCATATCTACAAACTATTTCATTCAAAATTTTCTTTGCTGTTGTTTTTGCATCTGCTTTAGCTACCAGCCAGCACTCAGGCCAACCTGAAAACATGTCAACACACACAAGAGCGTACTCATAGGTAGCTATTCTGGGCATCTGAATGTAGTCTATTTAAATTCTTGGAAAGGGAAATCCGGCTTAGGAGAATGCTTTTGGGGAACATGAACAGGCCTCCCTGCATTGTACAGAGCACAAGTGAGACATGAAGTACAAAACCTGGCTGCAAATGCACTAAATCCAGGTGCTATTCAATAGCAGTCAGTAAGTGCCACCATCGTGCCCTTAGCAAGATGACTGACACCATGTGCCAGTTGTGCTAAAACTGGGTACAAACTCCTGGGTAGACACCACCTGTTGTCAGCGCTCCAGAGGCCCTGCTGATTTTGGGTAGCATTACATTTGATCCACTTATCCTTCTCTTCATCAGGGGCCTTGTTCTGCAATTGAATTAAAGTTTCTACATCCCACTGCACTTGATGAGGGGAATCTGTCCCTGCTACCTGGGTGATCCCTACAGTGGGCGTGACTCCAAATGCCATAAGGGCAGCATTCTTTGCCGCTTGGTCTGCTAAAGCATTTCCTTTGGCTGTCATGTCATTTGTCCTTGCATGTCCTTTTACCTTCAAGATGGCAACTCCTGCTGGTTTCTGAAAGGTCTCAAATAGCCGCTCTATGAGTTTTGCATGTCTCACTGGCTTCCCTGCACTAGTCAGGAAGTTCTGTGCTTTCCAAATAGGCCCAAAATCGTGAGCTATTCCAAACGCATATCTGCTGTCAGTGTAGTTGTTTCCCCTTTGATTCTCTAGGAGATGACATGCTTTGACTACAGCACACAACTGTGCTGACACCTGGGGTATCAATGCTTCCTGATGTAAAATGGTGTCTGTAGTGGTTACAGCAAACCCTGTGTGTGGCTGACCATCATCAGTGTAAAATTTGGAACCATCTACGAATAAGTGTGTGTCACAATCTGATAAAGGCTCATCTTTTGCTGGTGTGACAGAGGCCCTTTCTACCTCCATCAGAGCCATACAATCATGAGCAAAACTCTTAGGTTCTGCATCAGTACCATTTGTTGCATCTTCCTCTTCAATTATAGGAAGAACAGTAGCTGGATGTAAAGTAACACATTGTTTGATTGTTAAATTTGATGGAGCAAAAAGAGCAGACTGGTACTTGTCAAATCTACTGGCAGACACGTGTCTGGTATTTACTTGATTCATGATTTCCTGTACTGCATGTGGCACATACAGGATCAGAGCAGAATCTAGTACAAGCTCAGTTACTTTGTCTAGCAGCAAAATGAGGCTGATACATACATCACAGGCCTCTATTTGTCTCCATGTAGCTGGGTGAGTATGCCTGCAGCAAATCCATTGACTTAATGACAGAACAATGAGAAAGTCTTAGTATAGTCAGTAAGTCCAAGGGGAGGGAGCTTCAGACAAAATTTTAATAAGCTCCTTCATCTGCAATTCATTGTCCCATGTGAGCTTGAAAGGGTTTCTAGTGGTAGCCTCATATAGAGGAGCCATACATTCTGATGCATTTGGAATCCAGTCCCTACAATATCCCACTAACCCCAGGAAGGCACGTAGTTGCCGTACATTTCTTGGCTTTTCAAATTTTTGTAGAGTTTTAACTCGATCTGGGGTTATTTGACGGATTCCATGTGAAATGCCGTGACCCAGGAAGATCACTTTCTCTTGGCAGTATTGTAGCTTATCTTTGCTAACTTTGTTGTTACTGTTATAGAGAAACATGAGAAGGCTTAGTGCTTCTCTGCTACAAATGTCCTTTGTATCAGAACAAATAAGCAAATAGTCTATGTACTGAAGCAAAACTGTGTTTGGGTGTGAGGGGGACCATTGGTCCAATACTTGCTTTAACGCAGTATTATATTCAGAGGGGCCTCTCACACAGCCTTGGGGCAATCTTGTCCATCCTATCTTTTGGGCATCATGGGTAAATGAAAAAAGGTGCCAGCAATCTGGGTGCAGGGGCACGAAAGGAAAGGGTTTGCAAGATCAATCACTGTAAAGCAGGTGCTGTAGGCCGGTATTCCACTTAGTAAACTGCGGAGGTTGAGCACGATCAGGGTATCTGTCTCAATTATATTGTTAATGGATCTCAAATCATGCACCATGCGGTACGTCACCTGCCCGCCCTTCTTGTCTGGTTTCTTTGCAATTGGGAACAAGGGTGTATTGATTTGGGACTTAATTGGTACAACAACCCATGCTGCTTTCAGTTGAGTGATTTGATCCTTTATCCCCTCAGTCTGAGCAATACTCAGTGGGTACTGTTTAATCTGTGGGAGATGGGCTCCTGCTGGTTTAATTTTTATCATGACTGGGGTGCAATCCAGCAGACCTACATCATATTTGCTGGTGGCCCATAAATCAGTGGGAATCACTTTTAATTCTGGTGGAAATGGCGGAGTGGAGTCTTAGATTAAAAATACTCCACAGGCAGAATTTAAAACTTTTCCTGACAGACTACACTCCTACAGGAGTCCAAGTGGTCAGTAGTCTATGTTTGCTAAAATTTGGTTCAAAATGACAGCTCCAAGAAGATTGGTAGGAACTGTGTCTGAAACTAACACTTTAGTGACAATTTCTGTTTGCTGTCCTAGCCTGAGTTTAAGTGGCTTGGACTCATAACATTTGTAGATAATAATCCTGGAGGTAAGTCCTCTATATTAAAAATGCTTCGGCTTACACCAGTATCTATTAAACAGGTTAATTCTGTTTCTCCTCCAGGATAGAGGAGTTCTTGTCTCCCATATTTAACATAATTGATACTGGCATGCCATTTTCCTAAGCCCGATCCACAGCTTTTGGCAGAGAACTGGGATCAGCATGAGGTGCCTCTAAGCTCTTTTCCAGTCTACGGTCAGGAAGATGGCAGAATTTGGCTATGTGTCTTTCCCCATTACAATTGTAGCATATAACTGGTCCCCGATTGCCATGATTTCTGAAATTGCCTTTGCCTCTTCCTTTTCCTCTCTGCTTCCCGATGTATATAACTTTGGGTTTGGTGTCTTTTTGGTTAATCCTGTTTTCTATGGATAACAGGATAGGCAGGAGATCTCGAATAGACATATTGCCGGCCTTGCTGTGAACAACTTTTCTTTCAACTGGGGTATTAAACCATCAAGAAACCTTTGTTTCACCAGTTGTGTAGCTGGACTTGCAGTTTCTCCCACCTTCTCTTCCTCTATTTTAAGGCCTGCTTCCTCTGCCATATCGCCTAACCGCCTCCAATAAGCCCCTGCTGCTTCCTCTTTCCCTTACTTAGCATTCATAAATCCAGCATGTCTGGTTTGTCCATATATTTGGGGTAATTTTTCCTTCAATTTCTCACAAACCTCCCATCCACTAACCATCTTACCTAGATTTTTAATGTCTACAACACATTCTTTAGGTATATAGCCAGACATGTTGCTTTCCACTGCTTTAATAAGAAACTGATGAATGTCAGTAGCAGAAGCCTCATATGCTTCCTGTGCAGCACTAAGTGTGTTTGCAAACTCAGTTGGATTCTTTCTAGGATCTCCCAATTCCTCTAATATGGCTCTCATTTCTTGGGGACTAAAAGGCACATGCCATTTAATTTAAGACTTTCTGTCTTCAGCATTACCTTCAAAAACTAATTGGGTTCTGACAGGATAAACTGCAACAGATTGCTCTGTGCCAGGGGCAGAAGGGGTGGTGTCTCCCTTTCTTCTCTCTTCATCTTGCTGCTACAATTTGGAAATTATGATTTGCTCCGGAAGTTCAGACTCTATCTCTCTTTCTCTGGCCAAAACCTTAAGTTCAGCGAGATCTAGTTTTGCATATGTGCCTGTTGATTTATGCCAATCATCTGTTTCTAGGAGCCAAATCCCTCTTTGTAGGTTGATATGGGGCTGTTAAACCTCTGCTCTCTACTATATTGCTTAGCTCATTGTGTGTTCCATGTAATCTAATTCTTGTGCTTTTGTGCGTGAACCCCTTAAAGCCAAACTGGCAGCCACATAAGGGGGGGTTCTCCTCTACAGAGTCTTCTGGCCAAATGTAGTAAATTTGTGCAGTACTTTTATTAAACATCTCCGTCAAGCCAGTTTGATTTGCTACTTTAGCTTCTGTCTCCCATGTGCAAGTTATTCTCCACGTTCTTTCACTGCACAGTAGTGGGCCATAATCGTGCAGAAAAGTTTGCTATGCTTCTAAATCAAAAGTCCCATCAGATTTTAAAGGTTTAGCTGTTCCCTTTGTCCATTCTACCCATTTATCTAGGGGCTCAGTATAGGCGGAACCATACCTTCAGTTCATATATTCTCTAGCGTTCGTCTTGCGCTGGGCATTTTCTGAAGGCCTCTCACCCTTCATTCCCTTAATTAATTTAATGCCCATAATGACTGGCCAGTCTTCTCTACTTGTGCCTATACCCTCTTGCCTCTAAAACAAAGAGTACAGCAAATCTGCAGATTTACAAGAATAGTCTCCACTTAGCTACATGGATAGAAGGGGTTTATGACAATAGACAAAACACTCATTAAGAGACCCTCCTTGTCTCTTCTCTTCTCTGTAAGTTTTATCTGACCCTACCATGCGCCTCTGACCCAGGTCGCCCACAAGGAGTCAATGCAGGGAACTGCATAGAATTCTCCCTATCCATTCATACACACACGTTACCCAACCAGAAAGGTCAGAGAGTGGTCTGGTTTCCTTGAGAACCGACAGGATACATAGGAAAGGCAGAAATATAGCAAGCTTAAGGACAGCTTACCTAGCCGGCATTTAGAGGTCTGCGTTCCCGATGAACCTGATCAAAGCGCGGTTCCTTCTGGAGACTCTGGAGACATACTCCTGGCTGGCTCGCCAAACTGTTATGGAGTTATTTCTGAATGGGACTCAAAAACAAAAGTTAGTACTGCAGCTGCAGGAACAGATTCACAGGACGCAATGACTGTGTTTAAAATGTCTGTTCAGTGTCAAAATGTATTATTACATGTTATTTTATACATAGATAAGAAAGGGTGGTGTGAGATGTTATTAAAAACTAACAAATAGAAATATGTTATTAAAAGCTAACAAATATATCACGGAGGGAGGGACGAGAGGGTGTCCGCCGGAGTAATCGGAGACTCCTATGAAGCCGGCCGTGGCGTCCCCGGAACGAAGCGGTGTGTAGGGATCCAGCCCATAAACAATGTACGGAGGAAGGAGGAGGATCCCCGCGCGCCGTAGTTGAGCAGACTCAGGAGGAGAGGTGAGAGAGGCTAGAGCGGCAGGCAAGCAGAGTGGCCGGTGACGAGCACAGGCGGTGGTTCACCCGGCCCCCCCACCCCTACATCTCTTTCCCAGCATGTGTGTGGAACACCAACCAGCACCTGTCATCCTGGAATCCTGGAGAGGGTAATGTAGACTGGTCTGTTGCAGCGCTAAGAAAGTATCATTGGACTGCTTGTACTATAAATTCTGAGACTTGTTCTACATAAAGCTGTTGTGGGCTATGACTGGGGGAAAATACCAGGTATGAAATCTCCTCCCTTACACTGATTGATAAGCAACTAAATGAATGGACTGGGACAAAAGATAAATTGTTAGTATCAAGCTGTGTGCACTGGTGCATACTGTGTATGTAAGGAGAAAAGGCTGCATATTGACTGTTGGAAGGTCTAGGAAGGATTTTGGGGTGTCAAGGAAGGATTGACCACGTGTGGTCAGGGAGCCCATTGTAGGACATAAAATTTTATTTCCCCTGCCTACCACTATCATATTGGAGAGAAGATACCTGCCCCTTTGGTGAATAGGTCCCTGTGTGTTTTCTTTTTCTTTCCCCCGCTCTCCCCTATCCCAGCGACTCGCCCCTTAAGTGGAGAGAGCAAGATAGAATAGAGGCTGGGGAAGCAAACAGGAGGGTCAAGAAAGAGGGGAACGATGAATAAGTCAGCAGCCAAGACAGGAAAAGGGGGAGCCCCCAAAACCCCAAAGGATAAGGCCGCTAGCAGCACTATCAAACAATTTATGTCCCAAGGTGCTAGCCCAAGAAATTGAGAGCAAGAGGCGCAAGGAGGGTCAAGGATGGAGAGAAAAGGGGGAGCGGATAAGAAAACTGGGGATAAGATTGACTACTCCAGAGAGGATCTGACAACTGAAAGCGAGATGGAAATAAGCCGGGTGGAGAAAAGAAGAACAACTACCCAAATCCTATCCAAATGAGTGATATGCTCCAGAAGATGGAGAATTCAATAAAATCTGAAATAGGCCTGGTGAGAGCAGACTTGGGAAGTCTTCTGGAAAGAGTTGAAACAACGGAGAAAAAAAAAGACGAATTAGACCAGGAGCTGTGGAATCTTAAAGAGCAACTCAAAACATCTATACAAAACCAGAGGAAAATTCTCTACAGGATAGAGGACCAAGAAAATCGAGATAGAAGGCTAAATATAAGACTTCGCTCAGTGCCAGAAAATAAAGGAGAAGATCTGAGGAACATCGTCTCCATAATATTTGGCCCTCTCCTTGGGGAAGGGTTAGAAGACCTCCCCAAGATAGAAAGGATTCATCGGGTGGGTAGATTATACAACTCAGAGCCCTCTAGGCCTAGAGACATAATAATGAGATTTAGATTCTTTGAAGAGAAAGCTGCAATCCTATCTAAAATGAGAGGTAAACCCCCCCTGAACTTTGAAGGATCAGAGATTTAAGTTTATACTGACCTTGCACCAGAAACATTAGCAAGAAGAAGGCTCTTGAAACCACTGTTAGAACAGATGAGAGCCCAAAACATAAAATATAGTTGGGAGTTCCCTGCTTGTTTAATGGGATATAAAGAAGGAAGATCAGCCAGACTGTGGTTCCCTGAAGAATTGAGAGACTTTTGTGACAGACTAGACATACAAGAGCCAAAGTTGCCGGGCTGGGTGGAAGAATAATTTGGAGAGTATAAAATCAAGAAGAGTGGGAGAGAGAATATGAGGGAAGGGATGAAGAAGGGTAGGGGAAAGAATGGGGAGATAAATGAAAAATTAAACTGAGATGCATCTCCTGGAAGGGTGCGTGGCGGCTTGGGGAAGGCTGAGAAGGAACCTACGGAGGAAACCCGGCCTACCCCCCCGCTAATACCATCAAGTGGAGGGGGTGAGGGGCACACTCGAAGTCTCACCTCAACAATATGAGACTCGGTAAGGTCTATGGTATCCATAGCCCTTAACAATCCGGGAGCCAATAGGTGGCCGGGGGGAGGGGAAGGAGAGTTGGGGGAAGGTATTCTGTGTATAAGGTTTAAAAAACCCAGTTTCAGTTCAGTAGTGCAAGCTCGGTATAGGATATTAGAGAAGAGATGTTAGAACTAAATTTCATGACCTATAATGTAAGGGGACTCAACACACCCACGAAGAGACATAAGGTACTGGGAGAACTGAAGAGGTATAGAACTGAGGTAGTGTTTCTTCAAGAGACCCATTTGACCCATGTCTCTAACATTAAGCTATGGTCGGATACCTTTCCAAACTGGTTTTATGGGGACACAATAATGAAGAGAGCAAGAGGGGTGGCAATAGGATTTGCAAAGGGTGTGAATTTCAAACTAGAAGAGAGATTACTAGACCCCGAAGGAAGGTTCATCTTTTTGAAAGGTTCTTTGGAGGGATGGGAATGTATTCTGGCTAACATTTATGCACCAGATAAGGATACGTGTAGATTCCTAAATAGAACAATAGAGAAATTAATGGATTTTAAGAAGGGGGGTCTGATTATGATGGGAGACTTGAACCTTTGCCTTGAACCGGAAGTTGATAGTACGTTGCGTGCGCTGGGGAAGGGGAACGTGAAACTGAAAAAGTTAAGACAGAAATTACATTCTTGTCAATTGGTAGATACATGGAGGATTATGAATCCTAATAAGCAAGATTTTACGTTCTACTCCTCAGTACACTGGACGTACTCTAGGATCGATTATATTTTGATAGAGCATAGATTTTTGGAGAGGGTAGTGGAATCCAAAATAGAGATAACCACTTTGTCGGACCACGCGCCAGTCAGAATGAAATTGCAAGTCACCAATAATCAAAGAGCCTCACCAATGTGGAGATTAAATGAAGATCTTCTACACGATGAAACAAATCTAAGGGTAGTGGAACAGGAATTAAAACAATACTTTTTAATAAAGAGAGCAGCCGACTCTTAGCTAAAATCCTTCGGAGAAAGAAATCCAGAAACTATATAGAAAAAATCCAAAATATTAAAGGAGAAATGGAGTATACAACAAAAGAAATAGGGGAATCTTTTAGAAAATATTATAAGGATTTATACTCAGTAGGGAAAAATCGAGATCAGGATGGGGATAAGAGAGCAAACATAGCAAAATTCCTAAAAAAAGCGAATCTACCAAGGATCACTGAGAGTTGTAGGGATAACTTAGAAAGCCCTATAACGAATGATGAGATTAACAGAGCCTTGGTGGATTCAGCTCCGGGGAAAAGTCCTGGCCCGGATGGATTCACTACATACTATTATAAAAAATTTAAGGGCATACTAAGGCCAAGGTGGGTAGGACACCACTGTCACCACTTTTATTACAGCGCTGTTTTTTAATGGATCTGCATGTGAGTGTATACCCATTTTAATAAAATTCTCAGTTTTATAAGGATTTACACTATTTGGCCCTTTCTTTCTTTGCCTGTTTTTCAACACCACTCTGAGGGACCCGGTCTACGTGTCGGCTGTTCCACACTCCTCGGTTCAGACATCCGTTTGGTTGACACAGCAACGTGAGAGCCACTTCATCGCTCCTTCAGGCCGTCTGCAAACACTCACCACCTAAGCCTATCTGACCCCTCTTGGCGTATGCCCTGGCGGGTCCACTCAATCTGGTAAGCCTCTTCATTATTGGTGGTGTTGTGTATATTTTCACTCCAGATGATACATGAATTTGAAGTGTCTAGCTCCTGAAGATTTTTCCGTCCCATTCCTCAGGAAGTCTCTTCTTTGTTAGGTCTACTTTGAACTGCCGGTTTAATTGTTTATGACATTGGACTTTTCCATATATTTTTTATAGCGCTACACTCATTTTATATTTTGCATACTAACGCCAAGGCTCTGTAAATACATGAATGGTTTGGTTACCGATTTCGAACTAAGTAGAGAGGCGCTGAGGGCTTCGATCACTATTATCCCGAAGGAGGGGAAGAATGCCGCGATCTGTTCTAGCTACAGGCCAACATTGCTGATTAACACAGACGTGTAACTGTATGCTAGAGTTTTGGCAAATCGTCTGAAAGAGTGGATACATCCAGATCAAGTGGGATTTACTCCAAAAAGAGAAGGGAGGGACAATGGGGTGAGAACCCTTCTTCTACTGCAGAATATAAAGGATAGGGGGCCCCCAGGTCTACTCCTGTCGATCGACGCAGAAAAAGCGTTTGACAGGGTAGACTGGGGGTTCATGATACAAACTGTTAAATCTTTGGGAGTGGGTCCGAGAATGATCAGCTGGATACGAGTCTTATATAACCACCCTACGGCATCGATAAAAATCAATGGGTCCTCTTTGGCCTCATTTGAAATGGAAAACGGGACAAGACAGGGATGTCCCCTGTCCCCCTTGCTCTTCGTACTATCCCTGGAGCCTTTTCTCTCAGTGATTAGGGGGGACCCGAATATAAGCGGTTTTAGGGTTGGAGATGAGGAGCACAAGATCGCAGCATTTGCGGACGACGTGTTGCTCTTTATGACCAACCCCTGGATCACAATGCCCAACTTATTGAGAGTCCTGAGACAGTATGGAGATGTATCAAACTTTAAAATACATTTTGCAAAGTCTGAAATCCTAAATATTAATTTAAGTAAAAACGAGGAAGAAAAGCTAAAAAAGGAATTTCAATTTGCTTGGAAAAAAGAAATAAAATATTTGGGAATAAAACTAGCAAATTCATTGGAGAAGATCTACAAATTAAATTACATCCCATTACTTGACAAAATAAAAGCTGAGTGTAAAAGAATAATAAGTAAACCATTATCGTGGATAGGCCGCATTAATTCTATAAAGATGGTTCTACTACCAAAAATCATTTACAAGCTCCAGATGTTACCATTGGCGCTTCCACAATTCTACCTTAGAAAACTGAAATCAATCATAATAAAAACGGTTTGGAAAAATAGGAGGGCTAGAGTCTCTTTTGACATATTAAAACAGGAAAAAAAGAAAGGGCGTCTGGCAGTGCCCGACATTCAAAAATATTATAAGGCAATATTGGCGTCGAGAGTGATCGAGTGGGCTAGAGAAAATAAGGAGAAAAGATGGGTGAACATTGAAAATAATTTGAGTAAGGCACATTTGGGTCATATAATTTGGAATCCCCCACATTACAGATTGATAGATGAAAACACACACACATTGACAAGGGTGGTCCTTAGAGTTTGGGACACAATATATAAACAATTAAATAAGACATTTAATTCTCCCTTAATAGCACTTAAAGAGAATGATTATTTTGCACCCAGGAAAATGAGTATTGGGGGCAACTGGATCAAGGATGAAAGGGCACAATTAAGAGATATAATAAAAGAGGGGAAGATTGTTTCATTTCATGAGTTAAAGCACAAAAAGGAGGTATGGGTGATGGATAAATGGAGATACCTCCAGCTGGGACATTTTGTCAGTAGCCTACCCCAGCCAATAAGGTCTGGAGATGATTTGTCGGAGTTGGAAAGGCTGTGTTTGTTAGACAGCACCAAGGGCATAATCTCAAAAATCTATAAGGTACTGCTGATGGTGGAGGGTTGGGAGGTGCCCCCATTTATCACAAAATGGGAAAGGGAATTAGGATCACAGAAAGATAGTAATACAATAAGGAAAATATTAGAACTAGCCCAAAGTTCGTCGGTGGATACCAATGTAGCCAAAATGAATTATAAATGTCTGACTGGTTGGTATGTAACCCCAGATAAAGCCTGTAAATATCAAAAGGACAAAACATCAGAATGTTGCAGGGGGTGTAAGGGGTTGGGCACCATGGCCCACCTGTGGTGGGATTTCCCTAAAATTGAAGGATACTGGGGAAAAATTCTAGGGTATATCAAGGAAATAACTAAAATAGAAGTAAAAGCAGACCCCTGGATAGTATTACACCACGGAACAGAAGGAGAGGTTAAAACATACAAAGAATCCTTAGTGCCACACTTGCTAAATGTGGCTAAAAAACTCATCCCAAAAAAGTGGCAGACAGTAGAGAGCCCATTAATTTGGGAGTGGATTGACGCAGTAGAAGGTATTCGTTATATAGAGGAAGGGAGGTATGGGAGAGATGGGGGTAGAGAAGAGGAAAAAAATAAGTGGCAGTGTTGAAAGGAATTTTAAAAAACTTGGAGCTTCACCGAAGGACTGAGAACTTGATATGAAGCAGGAAAAGAATCACATCTATGGAGCACAGATGTCGGGGTGGGTGGGGCGAGGGGGGAGGGGGGAAATGGGGGGGTGGGAATAGGATTTGGGGAGTATGGGGTGAAAGGAGGCAAAAGACCTCTAGCATGAATTTTTGTAATAACCTTTTTTTTGTATACACATGAATAAAGCTACAATGATGTGAAAACGAGAAGGGACATGTATGACACTGTAAAGGTGAATTAAGTCTCTCAAAGAATTCGCTGAGGTGGCAAAGAAAAAAAAAAAAAAAAAGCTAACAAATATAAATATATTATTAAAAGCTAGCGAATAGAACAATTGCAAAAGTAAAACCTTAAGAGGGGAGGGGGAGTAGGGACAGAGAGAGAGAGCTTCTAGTAGAAGATGTGTCTGTGTGTTAGGTGAAGGTTACAGAACACATTTCAACAGTGAGAACAAAATGGAGTCTCATTTAAGCATGCTTAAGAAGTTGTTGGAGATTGGGAGCAGGAGGCAGTCATAGACTAGAGACATGTTACATAAGACTGCTAGAGAGCACTGATATTAAAGCCCATTTACAAATCAATGTTTCAACATTTGTGCTGCATACAGTTTCTGTGCAAAACGTTTAGGCAGGTGTGAAAAAATGCTGTAAATTATGAATGCTTTCAGAAATAGAAGTGGTAATAGTCTTTTTTTTAATCAATTAACGAAACGGAAAGTAAATGAACTGAAGATAAATCAAATCAATTGGGTGTGACCACCCTTGCCTTCAAAACCGCATCAATTCTTCTAGGTAGACTTGCACACAGTTTTTAATGGAACTCGGCAGGTAGGTTGTTCCAAACATCTTGGAGAACTGACCACAGAGCTTCTTGGAGTGTAGACTGCCTCAAATCCCTCTGTCTCTTTGTTATCCCAGACAGACTCGATTATGTTGAGATCAGTGCTTTGTGGGGGCCAAACTATCCCTTCCAGGACTCCTTGTTCTTCTGTACACTGAAAATAGTTCCTAATGACATTAGCTGTATGTTTGGGGTTGTTGTCCTGCTGCAGAATACATTTGGGGCCAATCAAAAACCTCCCTGGTGGTATGGCATGATGGATAAGTATCTGCTTGTATTTCTCAGCATTGAGGACATCATCGATCCTGACCAAATCTCCAACTCCATTTGCAGAATTGCAGCCCCAAACTTGCGAGGAACCGCCACCATGCTTTATTATTGCCTGCATACATTCATTATTGTACCGCACTATGCGAACAACTTGTACTTGCGCCACAGTGAAGAGTGGGTATGGTTTTCATTGTATCAAGGGTGTTGCTAAAACCAGGAGGACATTTGGGCACACTAAGCTGAAGAGTAAGGTGGTGTGTATAGTGCACCGCAGCACACAGTGGGTGTGACCAAATTTTGTTAATGGTGGGAAGAACTTAAGGCGTGTGGTTAAATAAAACAAAAGACTTCTTGTACCCATAAAATATGCTCAGATTGCTGTTCCACGAGTAAGTCTTACAGACATGTACACCTCTGCACAATCATATTTTAAAAAATAAAACTCTTCTATTGAGTGTGATTTTGTGTACACTGAAAAGAGAGCTACCACTTTGTGCCTACATTAAAGAATATCATTAAAATTAAATTAACAACTTATCATTCCGTTCCTGTCGACTCTTCTCTACTTCGTCCTCCACTGCCTCCACCCACTAACTCACTCACTGCCCAGGAGATCGCCAATCACTTCAAACAGAAGATTGTTACAATTCGCAAGGAGATCTCTGCTGTTAAGATACCCACCAAGATTTCCACTTGATGCCCTTAGGTACAATCATTACTTCCCTCTTTCAACCCCACCACTATAGACGAGGTTGCTAAACTACTTACTAATGTCCAGGTAACCACCTGCCCTCTGGATCCTGTTCCCTCGCAAATGCTACGTTCAGCCTCTGGCTCTATTTTACACACTCTAACACACATCTTCAATCTCTCCCTCTCTTCTGGCATTTTCCCCAACTCTCTTTTTCCTCCGTTACACTTTTTTGGATCGGAGCAGGTCGGATGTCAGCGGACATGTCACCGCTGACATCCGACACTCCATAGAGGTCTATGGAGGGTCCGTTCAGGTCCGCCTAAAAAACTGACAGGCGGACCTGAACGGATCGTTCATGTGAAAGAGGCCTTACAATTCTACTTCCTCCTCTCCTCTTCCTTTCTCTGTTGGGGTCCCCCAAGGTACTGTTCCTGGACCTCTCCTATTTTCAATCTACACCTCCTCCCTGGTTCAGCTGATAGCCTCCCATGGCTTCCAATACCATCTCTATGCTGACGACACCCAAATTTCTCTACCCCTCAGCTCACTCCCTCCATCTCCTCACATATCACTAATTTACTAAAAGATATATCAGTCTGGATGTCACACCACTTCCTCAAACTCAATCTATCCAAAACCGAACTTATAACCCCCCCCCCACGTGCCCCTTCTCCTGATCGCTCTGTAAAAATCGATGGCACAATTAAAAGCCCATCCCTTAATTCACTGTTTGGTCATCTCTCGCCTTGACTACTGCAACTCCCTTCTCATTGGCTTACCTCTACATAGTCTATCCCCCTTCAATCCATCATGAATGCTGCTGCCAGACTCATCGACCTTACCAATTGCTCTGTGTCTGCTACTCCTCTCTGTCAATCCCTCCACTGGCATCCGCTCACCCAACAAATTAAATTCAATATGGTAACCACTACTTGCAAAGCCATCCACAACTTAGTTCCCAGCTACATCACTAGCCTAATCTCAAAATACCAACCTAATCTTTCTCTTTGTTCCTCTCAAGACCTCCTGCTCTCTAGCTCCCTTGTCACCTCCTCCCATGCTCGCCTCCAGGACTTTTGCAGAGCCTCTCCAATCCTATGGAACTCGTTACCCCAATCTGTCCAATTATCTCCTACTCTATTAGCTTTTAGTCAATCCCTGAAAACCCTCCTCTTCAGAAAAGCTTATCCTACCCACACCTAACAACTACATTTTTATTTTCTCCATCAGCTCATCCCCAACATTTATTACCTTTTGTTTCAGTTGACCCTCCCCCTCTAGATTGTAAGCTCTAATGAGCAGGGCCCTCTGTTTCCTTCTGTATTGAATTGTATTGCAACTGTACTGTCTGCCCTCATGTTGTAAAGCTCTGCGCAAACTGTTGGCACTATATAAATCCTGTATATTAATAATAATAATAATAATAACCTGTCCTCCAGTATAATCCCCCTCCCCCTTGTGAGTCTCTACCCCAGTAAAATCCCCCTAGGTCAGTCTGACCTAGGGGTATTGTACTGGGGGACAGATCAACAAGCCCCTCAATAAGTAATTTTTTTAAGCCCCTGAATAGTTGCAAAAATGTTTATCAAAACACTGTTTTCACTAAACATACAGTAATATATTTTTTTGAATCAAAAGTGTAGATTATTCCTGCGCTACCTGGGAAAGAAGGTGTATATACGGACAGCTGCGGACACTGAATGGGATCAAACAAAGCCCATGGGTGGAGAAAATAAATAGAAAGTGGGTGCTGCGCTGACCTAAAAATGGGGTAAGTTACCCTTTAGCAGTGTAAACTCAAAAATCATATATAGATACACGGTGCCAAAGTGCACGATGTATAACCTGTAAGGTACTTTTTCGTGTTAAAAATGACAATGTGTGTCTAATAAGGTAGTACTAAACATACAGGGGATACGCATCAATCCTCATATATGTGTGGCAATCTCTATAAAAGTGCTATAGTGCTAAAGGTGAAAAACAATAAAATATTCTATAAATATATGTCCATGTAAACAAAGATCAAAAACAATTCCTATTGTAAAAAAACTAAATGACATATATAATGTACAGTATAGTGCCAATAAACAAATTGTGCAAAAACCAGCATAGAATACACATAAGTGCAAACAACACAAAAGTGCAAGATGAGTATATGGCGTATATGTTGGTCACTTCCCAGACCCTATAGCCCTCATCATATATATCCTAATACACCTCAGATGTGTGTCACATAAATAACGTGCAAATGAACAAATATTGTGCGAAGTCCAACAAGTATAGAGTGCAAATAAACAAATATGTGCAAAGTCCAGCAAAAATTGCAATCAGTGCAAACGACACAGAAAATGCAGAGTGAATAAGTGGCGTGTATATTGGTCACTTCCCAAACCCTCTTGCTTTTATCACATAGATCCCAAATATGTCCTTGCACACGTCAGGCGTGTGTCACAATAACAGCATAAGGGTGGACAATAAAGTGATTGCTTTTCTTTGAAGTACAATGTGTAACATCACAGCCAGTGGAGTGCCAAAAGAGAGAGAGTGTGTCCGTCCTCTTCATGCAAGAAACACGCACAAGTGAAGGATGGTCCCTTACCTTAAGGTTATGGGACAATAGCATAAAAGAAATGCTGCAGGGGGTAGTCTCTCTTTGGGATCCCTGGCCCGGAGCGGATGGTCCCTGTGCTTGGATTCCTCAGTACCAGCAGAGTTCACATGTATAGGAACAGAGGAGTACCAGATAGTGTAGTATTGTCAAACACATCAGCTTTATTAAAGGTTTAAAATGAATGTACTCACATAAAATGCCTGTACAATCTGTATATCTCCTACGAGCGGCAAGCTCGTCAAATCCTGTTAGTCTCAGTGCCTATCCCGTCCCTACGCGTGACGTTACCGGATCACGTGACTTCTTCTGAAGAAGTCACGTGATCCGGTGACGTCAAGCGTAGGGACGGGATAGGCACTGAGACTAACAGGATTTGACGAGCTCGCCGCTCGTAGGAGATATACAAATTGTACCGGCATTTTATGTGAGTACATTCATTTTAATCCTTTAATAAAGCTGATGTGTTTGACAATACTACACTATCTGGTACTCCTCTGTTCCTATACATGTGAACTCTGCTGGTACTGAGGAATCCAAGCACAGGGACCATCCGCTCCGGGCCAGGGATCCCAAAGAGAGACTACCCCCTGCAGCATTACTTTTATGCTATTGTCCCATTGCCTTAAGGTAAGGGACCATCCTTCACTTGTGTGTGTTTCTTGCATGAAGAGGACGGACACACTCTCTCTCTTTTGGCACCCCACTGGCTGTGATGTTACACATTGTACTTCAAAGAAAAGCAATCACTTTATTGTCCACCCTTATGCTGTTATTGTGACACACACCTGACGTGTGCAAGGACATATTTGGGATCTATGTGATAAAAGCAAGAGGGTTTGGGAAGTGACCAATATACTCGCCACTTATTCACTCTGCATTTTCTGTGTCGTTTGCACTGATTGCAATTTTTGCTGGACTTTGCACATATTTGTTTATTTGCACTCTATACTTGTTGGACTTCGCACAATATTTGTTCATTTGCACGTTATTTATGTGACACACATCTGGGGTGTATTAGGATATATATATGATGAGGGCGATAGGGTCTGGGAAGTGACCAACATATACGCCATATACTCATCTTGCACTTTTGTGTTGTTTGCATGTATGTGTATTCTATGCTGGTTTTTGCACAATTTGTTTATTGGCACTATACTGCACATTATATATGCCATTTAGTTTTTTTTGCAATAGGAATTGTTTTTGATCTTTGTTTACATGGACATATATTTATAGAATAATTTATTGTTTTTCACCTTTAGCACTATAGCACTTTTATAGAGATTGCCACACATATATGAGGATTGATGCGTATCCCCTGTATGTTTAGTACTACCTTATTAGACACACATTGTCGTTTTTAACGCGAAAAAGTACCTTACAGGTTATACATCATAGAGAAAAATATGCACTATGTGTGCATTTTTGGGTCGCCCTTAATGGATATTGTTGGCCAAGAATGAGTATTAAATCTCGTAGATTGTTATATAAAAGTGCACTAGAGTGCCATCTTTATTAAACACATTCAATATATAAAAAAAGGGGAGAGTAACAATGGGAATTACAATTGTATAAAGTACAAATACAAACACTGTACATTCACTTGCATATAGAGGATATAGCACCCATGTGCCTACAGCCTGCAACCTGTATGTGAAGAATCAGGCAGATGAGGTGTATGGCATGTACCCGACATGTTTCGGAAATAGGTATGTATTACTCCTTCATCAAGGGATTTATGATTAGGTGCTCAAATCTATCTGTAAATATCAAAAAACAGAAAAAATAATAATAATAATAGAAAATATATATCTGCGTCGTCATAAATTATATGCGACTACATTTTTGCAATATATGCGATTCTAATGATTGTTGAAAAAAGTGGTATAGGGAAAGTCTAATGTGGACTAATTATACTTACATCAATTTGATTCATAAAGACAAAAAACAGCAGTTTAAAAACAGTGAAACTGGGAGCAGGCTGGCTTCTGGTTCACATAACACAAGGTGGGCAACCAGGAGTGTGATGCAGAGCGTTGCAGCACTTTCACAAGGGATGACCGATAGAGATCTGTGTGTTTAAAAAAGTATTGTTTATAAGTATACAGGGCATATAATTAGGCCAATGTTTTGCTGAAGGATAAAATAGTCATTCAGCTGTGGTTGAAAAGAAAAGTAGGTATGTAGAGTAAGTGTTCAATTAGTCTGGAACAAAGTATCTATTCACATACCTTGTGGTTATTTGGTAATCTCTTAAGACATTAGACCTCCAGGCAGCAGTTCAAAGGACTGACAAATGCCCAAGGAGTGTCTGTGTCTAAAATAGGACAACTGATTGGGCATCAGCCAATCAGTGTCCACTCCACATAATCAGCTGCAAAGCGAGCAGCCATGTGTGGAGATCAGACATCCCCCAGACGACGAGGCGCGCGGCGTAGCCACGCCCATAAGGGCGTGATGACGTCACGCGTCTTGACGTCACCGGCGGGTATGCGGACCCGGCGCGATTACCGAAGCCCACACCGGGAACCGTACGAGAGCTCGTCCACACGCAAAAGGCCTATGGGGCACGCAGCCAAGTGCTGCCCCATGGCCATGCGTGCGTAGAGCTTACCCGCCGGGTGTCCGTGCGCACGCGCACACACAGCACCAATGGAGAAACTGCGCCATCTTGTGGATGGATATAAAAATGTGAATAAAGATGAATCACGAAAAGCCAGCCTGCTGTACATGATTGCATAAAATAAAATAAATAAAGGTGAGAGAACAAAACCGAAAAAAGAAAGAAGAGCATGTTGTACATGACCAAAGGTTGCATGGAACAGTTTATGAAATAACAGTCAATTTCAAACAATATTAATGGGATAGACAAAATCTTCAAGATCTCTAAAATAAACACAGAGTGTTCATTATTTTGGAACAATTCATATTTTAACGGTATAGAAAACCCAGATATACATATCATTCAGACATATAGTATAACGATAATTTAGGTCAAAGACAGTTTAGATATATGTGGACACAATGTCTTATACCTGTAATTATCTGGAAATGTTCTGCTGCACCGATGAATACTATTTAGTACATAAAATATGAAAGCTGACAAAAAAAATGAAAAATGAGATTGTTAGATTAGAAAATAGGGGGAGACAGTGGGATATATTGGGAGGTCCTTATAGGTCTAGTTCACAGACCCCTGATGTGAACCCAGGAAGAAATGGTTTGAAGTTAAAGGCCCCGTTGAGGCCAGGTGGATAGTTGGCCCGTAGATTATGTATCCATCTCAGTTCGCATTGGAGAAGACGTTTGTTGAAATCTCCTCCTCTTGGACCGAAGTGGATACGATCAAGGGCCAAAAAATATACTTTGGGGGTCGATGAGGGATGAGCCGTTACCATATGGCGACCAATAGGGAGGTCTGGATCTCGTTTGCGTATGGTGCCAAGATGTTGGTAGATGCGCTTCCAGAACTCATTTATGGTCTTACCAACATAGTAGCACCCGCATTCGCAAGTCAGTAAATATACTATTGCTGGAGTTTTGCAGTTGACGTAATGCTTGGGGGTGAACTTTTGGCCATTGGGCAGAATAATATTTTTTCGTTTGTCCATATATTGGCAATAATGGCAGCCCCCACACATATATGTTCCCAGTACCTTACATGGATCACCTTTGTAGGTTTTGTACTCACTATTGACTATTTTGTCTCCTATAGATGGTGGCCTCCTATAGGTGACTGCTGGGGCACTGGGGACAAAGGGGGCCAAAGTTTGGTCCATGGTTAATAGGTGCCAATATTTGTTTAGAATGCGCTTTATCTGCCTATGTTCTGAAGAATATGTCGTGATGATTCTGGTTGTTTCATCTCTACTGGGTTGTTTGTGGGCATTCAGTAGGTCACGACGAGATTGATTGAGCGCTCGTTTATACGCTTTTTTTAAACAAGTGTTTGAATATCCTCTTTCGAGGAGTCTTTTTTTTAGGGTATTAGCTTCTGTTTTAAATCTAGCATCATCGGAGCAGTTGCGACGTGCTCTTAGATATTGGCTATATGGTATAGAAGTTAGAAGGGGCTTGGGATGGAAACTACTTGCGTGCAACAAGGAATTACCGGCTGTAGGTTTTCGGTATAATTCACTAGAGAGATTGCCATCTGGTGATCTTTGGACCAGTACATCCAAAAATGTAATTTCCTTTGCACTGTGGGTCATTGTAAATTTTAAATTAAAGTCGTTTTTGTTAATACAGTTAAGAAATTCATATAGTAATTCAGTTGGCCCGTCCCATATCAGGAAGATATCGTCTATGTAACGTCGCCACGTAATAACATGGCGCATATACACAGACAACGATTCCTGAACAAGCAGTGAATGTTCCCACTCCCCCAGGTACAGGTTGGCGTACGATGGGGCACAGCGTGGCGATGGGGACATGCTGTGCCCCATCGTACGCCAACCTGTACCTGGGGGAGTGGGAACATTCACTGCTTGTTCAGGAATCGTTGTCTGTGTATATGCGCCATGTTATTACGTGGCGACGTTACATAGACGATATCTTCCTGATATAGGACGGGCCAACTGAATTACTACATGAATTTCTTAACTGTATTAACAAAAACGACTTTAATTTAAAATTTACAATGACCCACAGTGCAAAGGAAATTACATTTTTGGATGTACTGGTCCAAAGATCACCAGATGGCAATCTCTCTAGTGAATTATACCGAAAACCTACAGCCGGTAATTCCTTGTTGCACGCAAGTAGTTTCCATCCCAAGCCCCTTCTAACTTCTATACCATATAGCCAATATCTAAGAGCACGTCGCAACTGCTCCGATGATGCTAGATTTAAAACAGAAGCTAATACCCTAAAAAAAAGACTCCTCGAAAGAGGATATTCAAACACTTGTTTTAAAAAAAGCGTATAAACGAGCGCTCAATCAATCTCGTCGTGACCTACTGAATGCCCACAAACAACCCAGTAGAGATGAAACAACCAGAATCATCACGACATATTCTTCAGAACATAGGCAGATAAAGCGCATTCTAAACAAATATTGGCACCTATTAACCATGGACCAAACTTTGGCCCCCTTTGTCCCCAGTGCCCCAGCAGTCACCTATAGGAGGCCACCATCTATAGGAGACAAAATAGTCAATAGTGAGTACAAAACCTACAAAGGTGATCCATGTAAGGTACTGGGAACATATATGTGTGGGGGCTGCCATTATTGCCAATATATGGACAAACGAAAAAATATTATTCTGCCCAATGGCCAAAAGTTCACCCCCAAGCATTACGTCAACTGCAAAACTCCAGCAATAGTATATTTACTGACTTGCGAATGCGGGTGCTACTATGTTGGTAAGACCATAAATGAGTTCTGGAAGCGCATCTACCAACATCTTGGCACCATACGCAAACGAGATCCAGACCTCCCTATTGGTCGCCATATGGTAACGGCTCATCCCTCATCGACCCCCAAAGTATATTTTTTGGCCCTTGATCGTATCCACTTCGGTCCAAGAGGAGGAGATTTCAACAAACGTCTTCTCCAATGCGAACTGAGATGGATACATAATCTACGGGCCAACTATCCACCTGGCCTCAACGGGGCCTTTAACTTCAAACCATTTCTTCCTGGGTTCACATCAGGGGTCTGTGAACTAGACCTATAAGGACCTCCCAATATATCCCACTGTCTCCCCCTATTTTCTAATCTAACAATCTCATTTTTCATTTTTTTTGTCAGCTTTCATATTTTATGTACTAAATAGTATTCATCGGTGCAGCAGAACATTTCCAGATAATTACAGGTATAAGACATTGTGTCCACATATATCTAAACTGTCTTTGACCTAAATTATCGTTATACTATATGTCTGAATGATATGTATATCTGGGTTTTCTATACCGTTAAAATATGAATTGTTCCAAAATAATGAACACTCTGTGTTTATTTTAGAGATCTTGAAGATTTTGTCTATCCCATTAATATTGTTTGAAATTGACTGTTATTTCATAAACTGTTCCATGCAACCTTTGGTCATGTACAACTTGCTCTTCTTTCTTTTTTCGGTTTTGTTCTCTCACCTTTATTTATTTTATTTTATGCAATCATGTACAGCAGGCTGGCTTTTCGTGATTCATCTTTATTCACATTTTTATATCCATCCACAAGATGGCGCAGTTTCTCCATTGGTGCTGTGTGTGCGCGTGCGCACGGACACCCGGCGGGTAAGCTCTACGCACGCATGGCCATGGGGCAGCACTTGGCTGCGTGCCCCATAGGCCTTTTGCGTGTGGACGAGCTCCCGTACGGTTCCCGGTGTGGGCTTCGGTAATCGCGCCGGGTCCGCATACCCGCCGGTGACGTCAAGACGCGTGACGTCATCACGCCCTTATGGGCGTGGCTACGCCCCGCGCCTCGTCGTCTGGGGGATGTCTGATCTCCACACATGGCTGCTCGCTTTGCAGCTGATTATGTGGAGTGGACACTGATTGGCTGATGCCCAATCAGTTGTCCTATTTTAGACACAGACACTCCTTGGGCATTTGTCAGTCCTTTGAACTGCTGCCTGGAGGTCTAATGTCTTGAGAGATTACCAAATAACCACAAGGTATGTGAATAGATACTTTGTTCCAGACTAATTGAACACTTACTCTACATACCTACTTTTCTTTTCAACCACAGCTGAATGACTATTTTATCCTTCAGCAAAACATTGGCCTAATTATATGCCCTGTATACTTATAAACAATACTTTTTTAAACACACAGATCTCTATCGGTCATCCCTTGTGAAAGTGCTGCAACGCTCTGCATCACACTCCTGGTTGCCCACCTTGTGTTATGTGAACCAGAAGCCAGCCTGCTCCCAGTTTCACTGTTTTTAAACAGCTGTTTTTTGTCTTTATGAATCAAATTGATGTAAGTATAATTAGTCCACATTAGACTTTCCCTATACCACTTTTTTCAACAATCATTAGAATCGCATATATTGCAAAAATGTAGTCGCATATAATTTATGACGACGCAGATATATATTTTCTATTATTATTATTATTTTTTCTGTTTTTTGATATTTACAGATAGATTTGAGCACCTAATCATAAATCCCTTGATGAAGGAGTAATACATACCTATTTCCGAAACATGTCGGGTACATGCCATACACCTCATCTGCCTGATTCTTCACATACAGGTTGCAGGCTGTAGGCACATGGGTGCTATATCCTCTATATGCAAGTGAATGTACAGTGTTTGTATTTGTACTTTATACAATTGTAATTCCCATTGTTACTCTCCCCTTTTTTTATATATTGAATGTGTTTAATAAAGATGGCACTCTAGTGCACTTTTATATAACAATCTACGAGATTTAATACTCATTCTTGGCCAACAATATCCATTAAGGGCGACCCAAAAATGCACACATAGTGCATATTTTTCTCTATAGTTTAAAATTCTAGGATATTGGCCTCCCTTCCCTCCCTCTGTACACACCTTGCTCTCATCCCCCTTTTATCTCTTATGATAGGTAGCAAATACCGGTGTAAGTCCCTCCTCCATGAGAAGCAACGTATGTACATATAACGGACTAGTTTAGACTGCATTATTTGATTCTGTTCTTTATATTTTTATTTATCACTTTTTCGTTTTCTGTTGGCATGGCCCTATACCAAGGAAGTCATTGGACGGACTTCATGTCCAAAGTACACAATGAATTTGAAAAGAAAGAATCCCTTGATTTTGAACTGTCTGCAACTTTCTCCACCCTAAGCCAATTGTTAGAGAAAAAATCCCTCCTGCACTGGCACATTAAATCTTTCAAAGATTACATTTCAGCTAATTTAAACCCCTTTGGACTTAGGGTACAAATTTTCCCTACTTTTGAGCATATAGACCCTAGCTTTAAGGTGGTGTGGGAAGAGAATCTAAAGGAATGCTCAAGGAAAATGATGCTGCTGCTCATTGATGAGTATACCAAACGTATAACTGATATAGATGGCAAATTGGAAAAATTACAAAATCAAATGTCACCATTAAAAACTCATGTGTCCTTCTCTGAGTCAGAAGAAAGACTAAAACGACATCTAGAAGAGTTTAACAAAAATATACTAATTAAAAAGGACAAAAAACTACAACGTGATAGGAAAGCCTTTGAAGACGGTAGAGCTTACAAATGGCAAACCAACACAAACAATAAATTTTCCAAAAAACCACAAAAAAACAAACAACAAAAAAACGCATCTGAATCCTCTGTGCACTCATCTGTCTCTTCCTCCCTACAGCCCTCTACTCATAACAAAGGTCGTCGACAATTTAAACGGCGTCGCCAGGGCAATGAATCATATGATGAGTCTTCACATATGGAGAGCTCCCCTTCACAGGCAAGTAATGACTCCCATATTAATCACCATCTTAACAGCGACACATCAGATGTACAGACTCCGGCTAGCTATTCCGGATCGTCTTTAAATACACCATCTATTATGCCCATGACACCACAATCACAATCCATGCCCCCTGGAACTTTTTTAGATCAAATGCGAGGCCGCATGCAAACGCATCAAAAACAAACAAAAACACAGTCATCCAAGGCCCACAAACTCAATCAACATCAACCACGCTAAATGTAGTCAACTTATCATCATATTCACTCAATGAACACGAATTGGCTGTTCTAGGACGTGGCCTCACTTTCTGCCCAGACACCCGCCTGGACAGATTTGGAGCCATTAAAGACATACATCTATTCATCCGTAAGGTCTTACTAAAAAGCCTATACGCAAAAAAACCCATGACGGAACAGAAGTTCACAAACCAAGAGATTCAAGCATTAGATAATCTCGTTGCCTTGTTAGACGAAAACGAATTTGAAAATTCTCTGACCCAGGAAAACACCCATGACTCCGACAGGAACATGGATGTTATACCAACTCCACATACGCAAGTATGCACATTGAAAAATAAATCCACCCTATATCCCTCGCCCAGCTCCAACCCCAACGCTGCAGCTTTTCTCAAACTGGTATCAACAGATATCAATAAAATGAAAAACTTTTCACATCCACACTCCAATTTTAGCCGTGATGAACGGCTGGCTTTGGAAGCGCTGTCACATAACCACGACGTTGTCATTAAACCCTCTGACAAGGGTGGCAACGTCGTGGTTATGGACAGTGTACAATACACTGAGATGTGTATGGATATATTACAAAATCATGAGTGGTACCGCCCCATCTCTAAATCTCTACTGGACAAATTCACTCACGACTTCTATACACTTGTTGACACTGCATTTCAACACAATGCAATATCCAAACAACTTTGGGAGTTTATTAGGACTAGCCACCCCAAAGAGGCAACTTTCTATGCGCTACCGAAGTTGCACAAACAAAAGAAAAAACCACCAGGCAGACCTATCATTTCAGGCTGCGGAAGCCTAACAGAAAACCTCAGTCGTGTAGTTGATAACCATCTAAAGCCTTTAGTCGCTTGCCTATCATCGTATGTACGCGATACAATTCACTTCTTACAGATTATTCAAGACATACACATAGAAGAAGGCACCCAATTGGTAGCCATCGATGTGGAATCTTTGTATTGCACTATCCCCCACGCTAAAGGGCTATCGGCCATACAACACATTTTGCAACAATATAGCGATTCTGAACCCAAATATATTGAATTTATCTTGACCTCTCTTGAGTTTATACTCAACCATAATTTCTTTTGCTTTGATGGTTCCCACTACCTCCAGGTACAGGGCGTGGCGATGGGGACATGCTGTGCCCCATCGTACGCCAACCTGTACCTGGGGGAGTGGGAACATTCACTGCTTGTTCAGGAATCGTTGTCTGTGTATATGCGCCATGTTATTACGTGGCGACGTTACATAGACGATATCTTCCTGATATGGGACGGGCCAACTGAATTACTATATGAATTTCTTAACTGTATTAACAAAAACGACTTTAATTTAAAATTTACAATGACCCACAGTGCAAAGGAAATTACATTTTTGGATGTACTGGTCCAAAGATCACCAGATGGCAATCTCTCTAGTGAATTATACCGAAAACCTACAGCCGGTAATTCCTTGTTGCACGCAAGTAGTTTCCATCCCAAGCCCCTTCTAACTTCTATACCATATAGCCAATATCTAAGAGCACGTCGCAACTGCTCCGATGATGCTAGATTTAAAACAGAAGCTAATACCCTAAAAAAAAGACTCCTCGAAAGAGGATATTCAAACACTTGTTTAAAAAAAGCGTATAAACAATCTCGTCGTGACCTACTGAATGCCCACAAACAACCCAGTAGAGATGAAACAACCAGAATCATCACGACATATTCTTCAGAACATAGGCAGATAAAGCGCATTCTAAACAAATATTGGCACCTATTAACCATGGACCAAACTTTGGCCCCCTTTGTCCCCAGTGCCCCAGCAGTCACCTATAGGAGGCCACCATCTATAGGAGACAAAATAGTCAATAGTGAGTACAAAACCTACAAAGGTGATCCATGTAAGGTACTGGGAACATATATGTGTGGGGGCTGCCATTATTGCCAATATATGGACAAACGAAAAAATATTATTCTGCCCAATGGCCAAAAGTTCACCCCCAAGCATTACGTCAACTGCAAAACTCCAGCAATAGTATATTTACTGACTTGCGAATGCGGGTGCTACTATGTTGGTAAGACCATAAATGAGTTCTGGAAGCGCATCTACCAACATCTTGGCACCATACGCAAACGAGATCCAGACCTCCCTATTGGTCGCCATATGGTAACGGCTCATCCCTCATCGACCCCCAAAGTATATTTTTTGGCCCTTGATCGTATCCACTTCGGTCCAAGAGGAGGAGATTTCAACAAACGTCTTCTCCAATGCGAACTGAGATGGATACATAATCTACGGGCCAACTATCCACCTGGCCTCAACGGGGCCTTTAACTTCAAACCATTTCTTCCTGGGTTCACATCAGGGGTCTGTGAACTAGACCTATAAGGACCTCCCAATATATCCCACTGTCTCCCCCTATTTTCTAATCTAACAATCTCATTTTTCATTTTTTTTGTCAGCTTTCATATTTTATGTACTAAATAGTATTCATCGGTGCAGCAGAACATTTCCAGATAATTACAGGTATAAGACATTGTGTCCACATATATCTAAACTGTCTTTGACCTAAATTATCGTTATACTATATGTCTGAATGATATGTATATCTGGGTTTTCTATACCGTTAAAATATGAATTGTTCCAAAATAATGAACACTCTGTGTTTATTTTAGAGATCTTGAAGATTTTGTCTATCCCATTAATATTGTTTGAAATTGACTGTTATTTCATAAACTGTTCCATGCAACCTTTGGTCATGTACAACATGCTCTTCTTTCTTTTTTCGGTTTTGTTCTCTCACCTTTATTTATTTTATTTTATGCAATCATGTACAGCAGGCTGGCTTTTCGTGATTCATCTTTATTCACATTTTTATATCCATCCACAAGATGGCGCAGTTTCTCCATTGGTGCTGTGTGTGCGCGTGCGCACGGACACCCGGCGGGTAAGCTCTACGCACGCATGGCCATGGGGCAGCACTTGGCTGCGTGCCCCATAGGCCTTTTGCGTGTGGACGAGCTCTCGTACGGTTCCCGGTGTGGGCTTCGGTAATCGCGCCGGGTCCGCATACCCGCCGGTGACGTCAAGACGCGTGACGTCATCACGCCCTTATGGGCGTGGCTACGCCGCGCGCCTCGTCGTCTGGGGGATGTCTGATCTCCACACATGGCTGCTCGCTTTGCAGCTGATTATGTGGAGTGGACACTGATTGGCTGATGCCCAATCAGTTGTCCTATTTTAGACACAGACACTCCTTGGGCATTTGTCAGTCCTTTGAACTGCTGCCTGGAGGTCTAATGTCTTAAGAGATTACCAAATAACCACAAGGTATGTGAATAGATACTTTGTTCCAGACTAATTGAACACTTACTCTACATACCTACTTTTCTTTTCAACCACAGCTGAATGACTATTTTATCCTTCAGCAAAACATTGGCCTAATTATATGCCCTGTATACTTATAAACAATACTTTTTTAAACACACAGATCTCTATCGGTCATCCCTTGTGAAAGTGCTGCAATGCTCTGCATCACACTCCTGGTTGCCCACCTTGTGTTATGTGAACCAGAAGCCAGCCTGCTCCCAGTTTCACTGTTTTTAAACTGCTGTTTTTTGTCTTTATGAATCAAATTGATGTAAGTATAATTAGTCCACATTAGACTTTCCCTATACCACTTTTTTCAACAATCATTAGAATCGCATATATTGCAAAAATGTAGTCGCATATAATTTATGACGACGCAGATATATATTTTCTATTATTATTATTATTTTTTCTGTTTTTTGATATTTACAGATAGATTTGAGCACCTAATCATAAATCCCTTGATGAAGGAGTAATACATACCTATTTCCGAAACATGTCGGGTACATGCCATACACCTCATCTGCCTGATTCTTCACATACAGGTTGCAGGCTGTAGGCACATGGGTGCTATATCCTCTATATGCAAGTGAATGTACAGTGTTTGTATTTGTACTTTATACAATTGTAATTCCCATTGTTACTCTCCCCTTTTTTTATATATTGAATGTGTTTAATAAAGATGGCACTCTAGTGCACTTTTATATAACAATCTACGAGATTTAATACTCATTCTTGGCCAACAATATCCATTAAGGGCGACCCAAAAATGCACACATAGTGCATATTTTTCTCTATAGTTTAAAATTCTAGGATATTGGCCTCCCTTCCCTCCCTCTGTACACACCTTGCTCTCATCCCCCTTTTATCTACAGGTTATACATCGTGCACTTTGGCACCGTGTATCTATATATGATTTTTGAGTTTACACTGTTAAAGGGTAATTTACCCCATTTTTAGGTCAGCGCAGCACCCACTTTCTATTTAATATATTTTTTAGGCCTTGTTCACATAAAGTGTGTACCCATGTAAGGACCACATTTACATGCATAGGAATGCACAGGTGTTCCATGCATCCCTGTGTAGGCAGTCCCATTCATATCAATTAGGACACGATGGCTGCAGGGATACATTTGCTGCTTCAAATCTTACATCCATGTGGGTGCTGGTGCACAGTCCTGAATTCAGACAGATGTAAAATCAAGAGCAGTGGCTATGTCTGTGCAGCCACTGTGTACTAATTGACATGTGTTGCCTTATGGGTTTATGTGAAATCTCCATTATTAGCACTAAAATATTGCAATTATGAATATATTTCATTTAACTTGTATCTATGAAGCGCGTCTAACATAGATTCACAGAAGTGTCTGTTAGACAATTCGGTGCCTAAGCTTGTGAAAACAAACAATGGGACTCAAACCTCATTGTTCTACACATACTCACTTCAAAGGATCCCGTATTTGAATATGCAATGAGGGGCCGTGGCCAGTCCATCATGTATACTTCATTTCCCTGAAAATGTAATCTACTTACAAAGTTAAGTTTCCTGCTCAAAATAGTCTGGGACAAGGATTTGCATTAAAGGGGGCTGACTTATGTAAAGTAAAGGGATTGGAGATGTAGCTAGTCCTTACCCAGGATTAGAGAGGCCCACCCATCAGAGCCACGCCAAGCCAACCAATGAGGCATCAGCCTGTAATGATTTACACAGACTAGATAGGAGGAAAACACACACCCTCTGGTGGAGCGGTCACCCGAATGGAACATTTGTGGGTCATAGCCTGGTAACTATTGGAACTAAATATGTTTATCATGTGTCTTTTCTGTCCTACAGTTTGTAGTTTAAGATTTTAAGGAATATACTCGGTATTCCTTCATGTAATCCATGATTTTTACCCTTTTTCTGTGAAATTGGATAGATTGCTGTGCATTAGTCTAGGCCTACTTTACTATATAACAATACATTTTTGGATGGATTTTAAACTGAGTCAGTTTTTCCGGTAGTTTGGAGGTCACAGCATGTATATCTAGGAAAAAATATAGGTAAAGGTTTTTGTTTTATTAGTCGGTATTAGATTAACTCTAAAAAAGGAGGGAGGATACGCCACATATTTTTTTTTTGTTTAATATCCCATAATTATAGTGAAAAAATATATTGGATGAATCATTAAAAAACGGTCACTTTAATGGAGAGGATATATTATTGAGCGGGAAAATTTTTTTTCATTTGTTTGTGCTTACCAATAGGGATGGGTGAATGGTTTGACCCGAGCATAAGTTCGGGCCGAACTTTGGTTGATCGGACGTTCGGGCGAACACCGAACAATATGCAGTGTTTATGGCAAATTCGAAACCCGCGGAACACTGTTAAAGTCTATGGGACACTAACATGAAAAATCAAAAGTGCTCATTTTAAAGGCTTATATGTAACTTATTGGGTCTTGCCCCAGGGGATGTGTATCAATGCAAAATAAAAGTTTAAAAAAACAGCCATTTTTTTGGGAGCAGTGATTTTAATAATGCTTAAAGTGAAACAATAAAAATTAACTATTCCTTTAAATATTGTGCCTGGGGGGTGTCTATAGTATGCCTGTAAAGTGGCGCAGTTTTCCCGTGTTTAGAACAATACCGCAGAAATTTCTAAAGGAAAAAGGTAATTTAAAACTGATCACGGCTGTAATGAATTGTCGGGTTTTGGCAACATAGATAAAACTCATTGAAAAAAATAGCATGGGTCCCCCCCAGTCCATTACCAGGCCCTTTGGGTCTGGTATGAATAATAAGGGGAACCCAGAACCAAAAATTTTTAAAACTTCACGTGGGGGTCCCCCCAAAATCCATATCAGTCCCTTCAGGTCTGGTATGGAAATTAAGGGGAACCCTGCACCAAATTTTAAAAAAATGCCATAGGGGTCCCCCCAAAATCCATACCAGACCCTTATCTGAGCACGCAACCTGGCAGGCCGCAGGAAAAGAGGGAGGGTGAGAGAGCGCCCCCTCCTCAAGCGTACCAGGCCACATGCCCTCAACATGGGGAGGGTGCTTTGGAGTAGCCCCCCAGACATCAGAGGGGGTGGAGGCATCAGAGGGGGGCAGGATCACCCATTTACATCACTGGGTGTCCCCTCCCTCAGCTATATAAGAGCTGTTACCAAGAAGAAGTGTCACTCAGCGGGAGCCTCCCATGGAGGCAGAGCTGTTGCTTTTTTTTTCTCTTTTTCGGCTCGTTTCGGCATGATAGAAGATGACTGGACATCGCGGGACATTTTAATTATTCTATCTTTTAATAAAGGACTTGTCCCTAAGTGTCGCCTGTCTTTTTTAATATTTTTGACACTTTCTTTTGTGAAATGGTAGTGGTACAATATACCCCTTACCAATTCACATAGGGGGGCTGGGATCTGAGGGTCCCCTTGTTAAAGGGGGCTTCCAGATTCCGATAAGCCCCCCACCCGCATACCCCCACAACCACCGGGCAAGGGTTGTGGAGATGAGGCCCTTGTCCCTATCAACATGCGGACAAGGTGCTTTGGGGTCTACTCCAAAGTGCCCTCCACATGTTGAGGGCATGAGGCCTGGTATGATTCAGGAGGGGGGCGCTCTCTCATCCCCCTCTCTTTTCCTGTGGCCTACCAGGTTGCATGCTCGGATAAGGGTCTGGTATAAATTTTGGGGGGACCCCTACGCCATTTTTTAAAATATAATTGGCACAGGGTTCCCCTAAAAATTGTCTGGTATGGATTTTGGGGGGCCCTATGCCATTTTCTTTTAAATTTGGTGCACGGTTCCCCTTAATTTCCATACCAGACCTTAAGGGCCTGGTATGGATTTTGGGAGGATCCCCACACAATTTTTTTTTAAGTTTTTCATACCATACCCAAAGGGCCTGGTAATGGACTGGGGGGAATCCATGCCGTTTTTTTTCCATGAGTTTTATCTATATTGCCGAGACCTGACAATTCATTACAGCCGCAAACAGTTTTAGATGACTTTTTTCCTTTAGAAATGTTATTTTGCTGTGGTACTGTTCTTAACACGGGAAAAATGTGCCACTTTACAAGCATATTATAGACACCCTCCAGGCACGATATTTAAAGGAATATTTCATTTTTATTATTTCACTTTAAGCATTATTAAAATCACTGCTCCAGAAAAAAAAAAGTTACTCCCTCCATTTTTCCAATTCAAGGATTTTTAATGTTTTTAAAACATTTTTTGCATTGACACATAACATATCCCCTGGGGCAGGACCCAGGTCCCCAAACACTTTTTATGACAATAACTTACATATAAGCCTTTAAAATTAGCACTTTTGATTTTTCATGTTCGTTTGTTTGTCCGAATTTTTTGCCTGTTTGGATGTTCTGGTGCTAACTGAACCGGGAGGTTTTCTTCTCATCCTTACTTACCAACAATAGTTTCTCTGTAATCATTGTGTGAGTTTGCTTTATGGTGAGTACATATATGTTTTATTGGAAAGACTGAAAGAGTGTGTTCTTTGGTGGTCTGTCGAAAAAGGTTCAACAGTTTTTTGGTTTTTAGTTAGATTTTGTGTCCACTGAAGGCATTTGTATTTGTGTGGGACATCGAAACTGAGCTACAAGAGAGTGGTTTGTTTTAATTGTTTTTTTTTGGAAGGTTTTATTTTTACATTTTTTTTGCTATGGGAATTTTCAAGCAGTAATATTCTCATTGTTGTCAGTTAAAGTACCAAACTGTGGTTACTGAATCTAATATCTGATAGCAATTATAGGGTGTAAAAAAGGTACATTTTACATACTGTATTATACCTTGACATTTTTTAAGGATAAACCCTACCAATAATTTGATAAGCTTAGTTTGTGGTTGATAGTATTGGGCGTAACAGTTATGGGTCTAAACACAGCTCTGTTTACCTTTCTGTTGTCTACCTAGAGGGTTACCCTATTGTTAGTTGTGTGCTGATCTCAGCACTATTGTTCAGCATCTCCTCTATCTTTTGTTTCTTGGGTGTAGACTCTATTCTCTGAAGATACTAGTGTTATTTTTTATTTTTTTTTTTGCTATTTTAATGTTTTTGTCTCCACTCTTGTGCATATTCTAAGTGGTATACTACTGTGTCAGAAGTCTGTTCTGTGGTGTATTGTTGTATTGTCACTGAACTTGTACATCATGGAGAAATCGATGGCCAGGATTGCTAAAGTTAAAAAATAACTCTGAAATAATAAGAACAATGGAGGAATCTAAAAGCCCATGGCACCAGGCACAAGAGTATGTAAATGTTAAACTTAGAGAGAAAAAATACAGCAAACGTGAGGGTAAGACTGCACTAATTTTTTGCGGCTTGCTGGTTGGCTAACAATTACAATTGGCTGACAGTTATTGTTGCAAAACATATCTCTCAAGGAGGATCTAGAATAACCAAAAGTAATATCAGTACTCTTAAAGTTTGAGAGCAGGCTATAAAATTTTCCGACAACAAAATCCGTTGTCGGAATTTCTGATCGTGTGTACACAAATCCGACGCACAAAGTGCCACGCATGCTCAGAATAAATAAAGAGATGAAAGCTATTGGCTACTGCCCCTTTTATAGTCCCGACGTACGTGTTTTACGTCACCGTGTTCAGAATGATCGGATTTTCCGACAACTTTGTGTGACCGTGTGTATGCAAGACAAGTTTGAGCCAACATCCGTCGGAAAAAATCCTAGGATTTTGTTGTCGGAATGTCTGACCAATGTCCGACCGTGTCTACGGGGCATAAGAGTTTCTGTGACAAATTTGAATGCTAACCACCAGCAACCAACAATAGACAACCAAAACGAGCAGGGAGAGGTTGATCAGCTGGCACGTGGCCTGAAGGCTGCAGAGAGTAAATATAAACAATTGTCTACATCTTCCAGCCCAGGGCAGCTTGTGCAATCTCCACATACCACAGATTGTAATGCAACTGGTTTGAGTATTTCTAGATGCAACAGGAAATTATCTCCATCTGGGGTATGTGCTAGTTTCAACAACTTATTGAAAGGGGGGAGCTCTTGTGAAAGTGCCCCTATATCTCAGACGCAGAGAGGAAAAGTTGTGAATCAGGTTATAACCATTGAATATTCTCAGCCTAAAACAACACCGGTTGTTAAGAGATGCTTTAATGCTTAAAAAAAGATAAAATGCTACACCTGTGGGTTATTCAGTCACATTGCTCAGTTTTGTTTGTCTTCTGGTGAAAAGATATTAAAACAGAATCAATATACAACAAAGAGGCGTGACGTGGAAGTGTGCTTACCACGCTGAGGTGAAGGGCCTAAGAGTAATAAATATGAAAATATAAAATCATACATCCCTTCCTCACCTATTAAGGCTGAGATTGAAGCTTTACAGTACGAGATTAGGCAAATGAAACAGGAACGGGATGAGTTTGTGAAAGAATTCAAATCCTTTAAAACAGTGGTCATCAATCCTCTCCTCAGGGCCCACTAACAGGCCAGGTTTTATATATTACCTTGGGGAGATGCAGACTAGAATATTGCAATCACTGAGCAGCAAATTATATCACCTGTGATGTATTTCAGTTATCTTGCAAACCTGGCCTGTTAATGGGCCCGGAGGACAAGTTTGATGACCACTGCTTTAAAAGAAATGTTATTGAATCCTTGAATTGGAAAAATGGAGGGAGTAACTTGTCCATCGTGAACCAAACCAGTACACTAAAACCAGGGGTGAAATACAAGATATAAGTTATGTTTTAGAGGTCTATGGCATTTTTTTTTTTTTTAACAGTAAAGGTTTTTTATTTTGAAATAAACAAATCAGCATTACAAAGATATCGTCAGTGCTTGACATGGGTGACTCAATTCTTACAACATAATGTATAGCAGTCTTTCAACACTACATCATCACAGGAATGCATCTTAGAAGTAATATGTTAACTAGACTCCGTTGATGTACAGTTCTAATACAGCATAAGGTATCTGATTTACATTATCCCTCCAGAGCCACTACCTCGTTATAAATCTCGCTCTAAACCATCCCTACCCATTCCTATCTGTATTGTTCGGTGGGATCTAAGAACATACCCTTTTCCCTCCAACCCTGAGGATCAGCCGATCGCATATGCCACGCCGCCCAGAAGGCCGGCGTGTTCCGAAGAAGCTCTTCCTTCAAGATGACCCGACCGCGTCCCGTGTCCGAGGGGGGACCGCGTCCCTTCCGCGAGGGGGGAATTCCATCAGTAGGTCCCCCACTCCCGGGCCCTCAACCACGTGCCGCCAGCCAGGCCGACCAGACCCTGTCATATTTAGCCGGACACTGCCTACTCTCGTAGGTAAGTTTGTACAGTGGCAACACCGAGTCCACCGCCTTTTTCCAGGATCTAAGGGTAGGGGGCTCAGCTGACTTCCAATGCAGCATGATCTCCCTCCTAGCATAAAATAGCAGGAGCGTAATAGAGAGTTTGGTGTATCTGTCCCCCTCCACGTCTACTAGATAGCTCAACAGATGCAGCTTAGGGTCAAGTGTCAACCTGAGGTCCCAAATGTCGTTAAGCTCCTCCGTCACTCCCTCCCAGTAAGGTCTGAGCCTCGGGTAGTCCCACACCATGTGCCAGAATGTACCCTCTTCGGTTCTGCACCGGGGGCACAAAGGGTCAATATGAGGGTAGATTCTAGCCATCCTATGTGGAGTAAAGTAGGCCCTGTGGAGAAATTTCAGCTGTATAAACCTGTCCTTGGCCGCTATCACTGTTGGAATATAGGTCGACACACATTCCTCCCACTCGTCGTCTCCCAGCTCCGGGATATCTTCCCTCCATTTATCAAATGTGCGTGCGGGCTTAACGTCGTGAGCCACCGTCAGATATAAGTACAGTGAGGACAGGGGCTTCCCCATCACGCCCGAAGTCAGAAGTCTCTCTACAGAGTCCGGTTCAAGAGTCAGCCTGTCTGGAAATTGTGCCCTCATTGCGTGTCTCAATTGCCAATATTTGAACTCAAAAGTTTGAGGTAGGGAGTACTGCCTTTTTATGTCCTGAAAGGGCATAAGCTTACCATTGGCTATGATATGTTTCAGGGTGGTGATTCCTCGCCTAGCCCATTGAGAGGGGTCTGGGATTTCGCAAAGATGCGGGAGGGCGGGGTTGCCCCAAAGCGGAGTGTGTGGGGACATGCGGTTCGGCTCTGCATATATTGCCCTAGCTTCCCCCCATACCTTAATGGTGGTTTTCATTGGGGTCGTCAAATGATAAGGAGCTTTAGGACCCCTATACACTAGGTTTGACAGAGCCGCATAAGAGCCCAAGATGGCCGCCTCAAGTCTAACAGCAGGGTTCTGTCTGGGCTGGGAGAACCACCAGCGCACCGTCACCAGTACTGCTGCCCAATAGTATATCAAAAAATTTGGAAGGGCAAGTCCCCCCCCTGAGAGAGGAAGGTAGAGCACCCTCTTCGCCACTCTAGGTGTCCTCCCGGCCCAGATAAAAGAACTCAGGATCCCCTCCAAGCGTCTAAAGAAGGACCTAGGTATATGGGTGGGTGTATTACGAAAAAAATAAAGAAATTTTGGAAGAAACACCATTTTAAGCAAATTAATTCTACCCACAGGGGTGAGAGGAAGGGTGCGCCAGGCCGTGCACTTTACTGTAAGTTGGGAGATAAGAGGTTGCACGTTTTTTTCCAAGAACTCATGAGTGGTGTTACTTATTTTGATGCCTAAATAGGTGAACTCCTCTACCCATTGTAGTGGGGTTGCCGTGTCCATCCTAGGAAGTAGGGGATGGAGTGGGAACAGGACCGACTTGTCCCAGTTGATACGAACCCCTGAGAACTGAGCAAAGTTTTCGAACAGGACCAGGGCCCTCTGCAGTGATTGGTCGGGGTCAGCTAGGTAAAGCAGGGTGTCATCCGCATATAGGGACACTTTCTCTTCAATTGTGCCTACAGAAATGCCCCTTACCGCCACATCCGCCCTCAAAGCGATGGCAAGAGGTTCTATCGCCAAGGCGAAAAGCCCCGGCGACAGAGGGCAGCCCTGGCGGGTTCCCCTTCCCAGGGGGAAGGTTTCAGAGAGAGTTCCGTTTGTACGAACCCTCGCTTTGGGGCTGGCGTAAAGCATCCGCAGCCATGTTAGAAATTTTGGTCCGAAACCAAATTTAGATAAGACCTCCCATAGAAATTCCCACTCTACTGAATCGAAGGCCTTCTCGGCATCTAGGGAGACAACCACTCCCGCCGAGTCTGCCTGTGCCCTATCCATATGAGTGAAAAGCCGCCGGATGTTAATATCCGTTCCCCTCCCCGGCATGAACCCCGTTTGGTCCGGGTGTACTAGAGCTGTTACGACTGTATTAAGTCTCCTGGCCAACACTTTGGCCAGGAGCTTGGCGTCTACGTTGATTAGGGATATGGGGCGGTATGAGGAGCATAGGGACGGATCCTTGCCCGGCTTAGGGATTACCACAATCACCGCCTCGCTCAAGGAGCTCGGAAGCGTCTCTAAGCGATGTGCCTCCTTCAACATGTCATGCAGTTTCCCCGCCAGCTCTTCCGCATATTGCTTATAGAACTCGACTGGTATACCGTCCGGTCCCGGAGATTTGCCCGATTGGAGAGTCTTGAGGGCTTTCAAGATTTCGTCTGTTGTGATAGGGGCGTCAAGGTTGTCACGGTATTTTCCAGTCAGAACCGGGAAATCAATGGGCTCTAGGTAGGTATTCAGCTCTTCCCTAGTGTAAGCAACCTTAGAGCTATAAAGAGTTTTATAAAAGGAAGCAAAGCAGTCATTTATCTCGTCCGAGGCGTATTTAAGACACCCGTCTGGTCCTTGTATGTATGGTATGCACATCCCTCCCTGTTGTTCTTTGGACATCCAAGCCAATAATTTCCCTGACCTCTCCCCCTGTTCGAAAATGCGGTGTGTCTGGGCGAGAAGACGTTTCTGGGTGAGAGAGGTGCGAATGCGCACAACCTCACCTGTCAGTTGTTGAAGTGCGTCATAGTCACTGGGGTCTCTAGTTCTAAGAAAATGTGCCTCCTGCAGATCTGCCTTCCTCTCTGCTTCTTCCAAGTCTGCTCTCCTTTCCCTCCGGACCCTGGCTATAATTGACTGGTAGCGCCCTCTAGTGTATGCCTTGAACGTGTCCCATACCACCGTTGCAGTAGCTGAGCCTAGATTAGTATCCCAGTATTCCCTCATCGCCTCTCTAAAATGGCCATCCACCCCCTCATCCGACACCCAGAACCTAGATAGTCTCCACAGGGAAAGTCCCGACGCGGAGGAGAGTTCCAGCGTCAGGAGGAGCGGTGCATGGTCCGACACCCCCCGGGGAAGAATTCTGATGTCCCTCACCCTAGATAAGGCAGAGCGGTCCACATAAGCCAAGTCTATTCTCGAAAAAGATCTGTGGGAGGCGGAGTGGCAGGTAAAGGCCTTGACATGTGGGTTCCTCCACCTCCACACATCTGTCAAACCATACGAATCTGCCCAGTCTCCCAGACCAGGGTGAGAGCGGCCAATGCCAGACATTCTATCCACCTCCGGGTTGGGGGCTAGGTTGAAATCTCCCAGAACGGCTATATTGTCGCTCTGGAAGTCTGCTATTTTGGAGGCCATCTGGTGCAGGAGAGATATTGATGCTGGAGGGGGTAAATACACTCCCACTATCACCCAGTTCATAGAGTGTATCTGAGCATGAACCACCACATACCTTCCCTCCGAATCCAACACAAGGTCCAGCAGCCTAAAGGGGAGAGATTTATGAACTAGGACACTTACGCCCCTCGCAAAATTAGAGTATGTGGAGTGGTAGTGGTATCCAATCCAGGGTTTCTTTAGGGCCATAGTTTTACTACCCACCAAGTGGGTTTCCTGCAAGATACAGATGTGAGGGGCTGCTAGCTTTAATGAATTGGAACACCAGTGACCTCTTGACCGCGGAATTCAGGCCCCTGGTGTTCCAAGATAAAATGTTAAGGGACGCCATAGTCATGCCGTAGAACGGGAGTGTCCGAATTTGAAAAGCACTCTTCCCCTGAGGCTGCCACCCCGACCCTGAGGATACAACGTACATGATCGTACAGTACTGACATTTGCAATGCATTCATAGAACATGTTAACAACATCAAATTTTTAACCCAGAACAAGGAACCTGCCCTTATGGGGCAACTATCCCCTCCCCCCACCCCACCCAACCCCTTGAAACTGAGGTAGGTATCCATCCCTTGCGAAATCAGCACGCCGGCTGCAAAAGGGGGGTCCTGTGCAATAGGCGTTTCGAGCCCCCCAAGAATTCCTGAGGGTCTCAGGTGAGCCGAGTCACTCCCTGCTGACTTGGGGCTCCGCCGGAGCGTCATCACCAACCGGCGAGGGGCCCTGTCATGAGGAGGGTAAAGGAACAGATAATATAGCATTGGGCTGGGCCCCTCCGCTGCATATATGTAGAAAAGAAAAAAAAAAGAAAAAAAAGGGCAAACTAAAAGGGGAAATTCCGCCATCTTAAGTGCATGTGACAATCCGGTTTCCTATGATCCCTGGTGTGTAGGGATCAGTAGTCTTACAAGCAACTTTAACAGTAACGGTCTCCTGGTTCATCCAACCAGGGGTGAGGACTTGGTGGTTTCTGGATCCTTTGTGAGGACAAGCACTTTGAAACAATAAGGCATGTGCAATTGAACTGCCCCAGATCGAGCACCAAAGTGTAGGATATATTGTTAGACAATGTCAAGGCTTGGTGTTCGGGGCTTAACGGGTGTCAAACATGAATGTAGGATATTCGCAAGTCAAGCTCTCTGTTGTCGGTCTTGGGGCAGTGTGTCCAGCCATGCTGACGCCTCCCTGGGGGAAGTGAAGAAGCGGACAGATTCTCCATCCTGGACCCGCAGGCGTGCAGGGAACAGGACACTATAGCGGATGTTACGGGCCCTCAACCCTGCTTTCACGTGATCAAACGACTTTCTGAGCTTCTGCGTCTCTATCGAGTAGTCAGGAAAGATCATCAGTTTGTTGTTTTGGTACCTTAAGTCACCCACACTCCTAGAGGCGCGTAGAATCTCGTCTCTATCCCGAAAGTTAAGAAGTCTGAGAATGAGAGTTCGAGGGGGTGACCCTGGGGGGCCGGGTTTGGGTGGAATTCTGTGCTCCCTTTCCACCGCGTAGTGGGGGGATAAGCGAGCTTCCGGCAAGAGGTTACGTAACATATCCTCCACGAAACCTGTAGGGTTATTGCCCTCAGCCCCCTCCGCCAGACCCACCACGCGCAGGTTGTTGCGCCGATTCCTGTTCTCTGCGTCTTCTGCCCGGTATTCCAGGGCCTTGACCTTGGTCTGGAGCGTGTGGAGTGCTGCACTGTGTTCCGCTACCGTGTCCTCAGTATTGCTAACCCTCTGTTCCGTTTCAGTCACTCTAGTTCGGAGCTTATCCATGTCCTGCCTTAAAAGTCCCACATCCATTTGTACCGCGTCGATTTTCGCGGTAAGCGTGGACTGACATGTAGCTATGGCCGCCATAACTTCCGCTAGCCAGGGGGGTCTTGCCTCCTCAGCCTCCATTGTGGCAGTCTGTGATGCTCTGTGTGCACTACGGGTGGGTCTGGGGGCTTGTGAAGGTGCTGGCTGTGAGGGGATTGTCTCTGGGGAAGGAGGAAATTTATATTTTTTCCCCTTACCGGCCGTTGCGCCCGACTGGCGTCGCCTCATTCAGGATCCTCCACAGTGTCACCGGGGTCTCTTGCACCTCAGGATCAGGCAGTGTGCCGCTGTGATGGAGAAGGGCCTCTAGGATCCCCAGGCCGCGCCGCGTCAATCCCCGGTGGCTCCGACCGCTAATTTAGGCCGCGGCTTCACTTCGGGCCTAGTGGGCGCCTCTGGCCTCTGGCCTCCGCGTCCGCGTCAAAGGTGAGCCGAGTCCGGGGGGAATCCGACGGCATCGGCCGTGGTGTGGGATAGGAGAATGCCGGGTATGCTCCCCCGCAGGCCCGCAACGGCCGTCCGGCCGTCAGTCAGCGCCGCCGCGGCTGCAAATCTAGGCCGGTGCTCCACTCGGGCGGACCGGGCCTCGGGCCAACAAGGGGCTGTGCTGCTCTGCAAAGGCTCCCCGAGGTTCGGGAAGCAGATCCCCCTCTGTACTGCACCTCCAGCCACTATTCAGGGTGGATTTTGGGGTCCGATGGCTCGGATTTTAAAGTAGGCCCCGGCGGAGCTCTGGAGTGTGCGACTGCTCACGCCGCCATCTTGGACACGCCCCCAGGTCTATGGCATTTTAGTTTCACTAGATCAAAGTGGGAATGTCATTGACCATTTACCAATGTACCCGTAAGAATGTTGTATTGTTTTCTTGAAATAGGTTAAAGAAAAAAAAAAGGGGGGGGGGGTAAAGTAATAACTGTTGTCTACAAGTTATCTTTTTTCAAGTTAGGTGAGTTCCTGAAAGTATATTTACATATAAAGCAGCTGTATGCAGATAGCTGTACATATGCATAAATACACATGCCTAACAGAAGGTAAAGTATAATATTTCATTGTTTTTTTTTTTCTTCTTTTGTATTCTTCCAGTGGCCAGAAATGCCTAGCAATTCGTTTGCAATTACCAAAACTCTCTCTTCCCAGAATGTATGGCATTCAATCTAAATGAATTTGTGTGTCTGAGTGATGTAATGGATGTGTGTGAACTGTCTATGTATAAACAACATTTTTTTTTAGGGGTGTGTACACACCATTGTTGGATAGCCATCATTAAGAAATGTGATCACATTAACCTTGCATGCTTTTATTTTGTTTCAGTTTGTAATGAGCTCAGTACTGGTACCAGTTTACATTTACACCATTTTTAAAAAAAGTTTAAATTTATTCTCAAATAAATAACCTGTGCACAGATGTGAGATCTCGATCCCTATAACTCTGAGAAACTGTAGGGATTTTGTTTTGTTTCTTTTTCCTTTCCTGGGACTTGAAGTTTCATTCACTCTGACACTGGGTGTCTGACTTATATGTACCTGACCAATGAGCCCAATGGAGCAGAGGAAGGTCTCCCTTATGTGTCTGACTCACGGCCCCTGGTAGTATGAACAGGTGGCACGGGAGTGCAGAGTGGTACGAGAGCCTGGCGGGTAGTAGCAGGAAAGGTGGCTCTTGATCCCAGATGCAGTGGAGATGATGACCAGCTGTAAGCAGACAGGCAGGCAAGTACACCGGCAGATGATGCTGAGCAGGAACAGAGCAGACAGGTTGGGTCACAGGCAGGGTCGGCAACAGGTGAGCAGTGAGGTACAGAGGAGCTGATGGATTCAGAGTCAAGGGCAGGCTGAGGTCAGGTGCAGGCAGAAGACAAAAGAATAATCCAAGGGGCAAGCCGGGTAGTCAGGAGATCAACGTTCAAGACAGTTAACAGGAATGGGGTCACAGGGAGCTGCAGATCAGACAGCACCGATCCATAGTGTACTATCAGTTCTGATTGGCAGACTGATTGGCACCAAGCGCCGCACGCATACATGCACTGCCGCACACAGGAGTGCCCACACCCGTGCTCATCAGCACGCACATGTGCGCCCACACACCAGCGTGCACAGGAGCACGTGCACCAACCAATTGTTCTTTTTATTTAACAAAATACAGATTCAATGCTCTTTAACAATTTAAAGAGAAAGGGGTATCACAAATCTCAGGTGGAGGCAGCATTAACCACTTCAGCCCCGGACCATTTGGCTGCCTAAAGAACAGAGGACTTTTTCCAATTTGGCACTGCTTTGCTTTAACTGCTAATTGCGCGGTCATGCAATGCTGTACCCAAACGAAATTTGCGTCCTTTTCTTCCCACAAATAGAGCTTTCTTTTGATGGTATTTGATCACCTCTGCCGTTTTTATTTTTTGCGCTATAAATGGAAAAAGACCGTAAATTTTGAAAAAAAATGATATTTTCTACTGTTTGTTATAAAAAAAATCCAATAAACTCAATTTTAGTCATACATTTAGGCCAAAATGTATTCGGCCACATGTCTTTGGTAAAAAATGGCAATAAGCGTATATTTATTGGTTTGCGCAAAAGTTATAGCGTCTACAAACTAGGGTACATTTTCTGGAATTTACTCAGCTTTTAGTTTATGACTGCCTATGTCATTTCTTGAGGTGCTAAAATGGCAGGGCAGTACAACCCCCCCCCCCAAATGACCCCATTTTGGAAAGTAGACACCCCAAGGAAATTGCTGAGAGGCATGTTGAACCCATTGAATATTTATTTTTTTTGTCCCAAGTGATTGAATAATGACAAAAAAAAAAAAATTACAAAAAGTTGTCACTAAATGATATATTGCTCACACAGGCCATGGGCCTATGTGGAATTGCACCCCAAAATACATTCAGCTGCTTCTCCTGAGTATGGGGATACCACATGTGTGGGACTTTTTGGGAGCCTAGCCACATACGGGGCCCCGAAAACCAAGCACCGCCTTCAGGATTTCTAAGGGCGTAAATTTTTGATTTCACTCCTCACTACCTATCACAGTTTTGAAGGCCATAAAATGCCCAGATGGCACAACCCCCCCCCCAAATGACCTCATTTTGGAAAGTAGACACCCCAAGATATTTGCTGAGAGGCATGTTGAGTCCATGGAATATTTTATTTTTGACACAAGTTGCGGGAAAGTGACAATTTTTTTTTTGCACAAAGTTGTCACTAAATGATATATTGCTCACACAGGCCATGGGCATATGTGGAATTGCACCCCAAAATACATTTAGCTGCTTCTCCTGAGTATGGGAATACCACATGTGTGGGACTTTTTGGGAGCCTAGCCGCCTACGGGGCGGCCCGAAAACCAAGCACCGCCTTCAGGATTTCTAAGGGCGTAAATTTTTGATTTCACTCCTCACTACCTATTATAGTTTTGAAGGCCATAAAATGCCAAGATGGCACAACCCCCCCAAATGACCCCATTTTGGAAAGTAGACACCCCAAGCTATTTGCTGAGAGGCATGTTGGATCCATGGAATATTTTATATTTTGACACAAATTGCAAGAAAGTAACAAATTTTTTTTTTTTTTGCACAAAGTTGTCACTAAATGATATATTGCTCAAACATGCCATGGGCATATGTGGAATTACACCCCAAAATACATTCTACTGCTTCTCCTGAGTACGGGGATACCACATGTTTAGGACTTTTTGGGAGCCTAGCCGCGTACAGGGCCCCGAAAACCAAGCACTGCCTTCAGGATTTCTAAGGGCATAAATTTTTGATTTCACTCCTCACTACCTATCACAGTTTTGAAGGCCATAAAATACCCAGATGGCACAACCCCCCCCCCCCAAATGACCCCATTTTGGAAAGTAGACACCACAAGCTATTTTCTGAGAGGCATGTTGAGTCCATGGAATATTTTATATTTTGACACAAGTTGCGGGAAAATGACAAATGTTTTTTTTTTTTTGCACAAAGTTGTCACTAAATGATAAATTGCTCACACAGGCCATGGGCCTATGTGGAATTGCACCCCAAAATACATTTAGCTGCTTCTCCTGAGTATGGGGATACCACATATGTGGGACTTTTTGGGAGCCTAGCCACATACGGGGCCCCGAAACCCAAGCACCGCCTTCAGGATTTCTAAGGGCGTAAATTTTTTATCTCACTCCTCACTACCTATCACAGTTTTGAAGGCCATAAAATGCCCAGATGGCACAAAACCCCCCCAAATGACCCCATTTTGGAAAGTAGACACCCCAAGCTATTTGCTGAGAGGCATGTTGAATCCATGGAATATTTTATATTTTGACACAAGTTGCAGGAAAGTGACAGTTTTTTTTTGCACAAAGTTGTCACTAAATGATATATTGCTCAAACATGCCATGGGCATATGTGGAATTACACCCCAAAATATATTCTGCTGCTTCTCCTGAGTACAGGGATACCACATGTGTGGGACTTTTTGGGAGCCTAGCTTCATACGGGGCCCCGAAATCCAATCACCGCCTTCAGGATTTCTAAGGGCGTAAATTTTTGATTTCACTCCTCACTACCTATCACAGTTTCAAAGGCCATAAAATGCCAAGATAGCACAAAACCCCCCAAAATTGACCCATTTTGCAAAGTTGACACCTTAAGCTATTTGCTGAGAGGCAGGGTGAGTATTTTGCAGCTCTCATTTGTTTTTGAAAATGAAGAAAGACAAGAAAAATGTATTTTTTTTTTCTTTTTTCAATTTTCAAAAGTTTGTGACAAAAAGTGAGGTCTGCAAAATACTCACTATACCTCTCAGCAAATAGCTTGGGGTGTCTATTTTCCAAAATGGGGTCATTTGGGGGGGGGGGGGGTTGTGCCATCTGGGCATTCCATGGCCTCTGAAACTGTGATAGGCAGTGAAGAGTGAAATCAAAAATTTACGCCCTTAGAAAGCCTGAAGGCGGGGCTTGGTTTTTGGGGTCCCGTACGCGGCTAGGCTCCCAAAAAGTCTCACACATGTGGTATCCCGGTACTCAGGAGAAGCAACAGAATTTATTTTGGGGTGTAATTTCACATATCCCCATGGCATGTTTGAGCAATATATCATTTAGTGACAACTTTGTGCATAAAAAAAAAAAAATTTCTTTTTCCTGCAACTTGTGTCACAATATAAAATATTCCATGGACTCAACATGCCTCTCAGCAAATAGCTTGGGGTGTCTACTTTCCAAAATGGGGTCATTTGGGGGGGGGTTGAACTGTCCTGGCATTTTATGCACAACATTTAGAAGCTTATGTCACACATCACCCACTCTTCTAACCACTTGAAGACAAAGCCCTTTCTGACACTTTTCGTTTACATGAAAAAATTATTTTTTTTGCAAGAAAATTACTTTGAACCCCCAAACATTATATATTTTTTTAAAGAAAATGCCCTACAGATTAAAATGGTGGGTGTTTCATTTTTTTTTCACACAGTATTTGCGCAGTGATTTTTCAAATGCATTTTTTGGGGAAAAAACACACTTTTTTAAATTTTAATGCACTAAAACACAGTATATTGCCCAAATGTTTGATGAAATAAAAAAGATGATCTTAGGCCGAGTAGATGGATACCAAACATGACATGGTACAATTGCTGTTTACATTTGACGCCAGACCGACGCTTGCTTTCGCCTTTGCGCGAGAGCAGGGGGGGACAGGGGTGATTTTTTTTTCTTTATTATTTTTTTGATTTTTTATCTTATTTTTAAACTGTTCCTTTCATTTTTATGTTTTCTAATCATTTTTATTGTTATCTCATGGAATGTAAATATCCCCTATGATAGCAATAGATAGTGACAGGTACTCTTTTTTGAAAAAATTGGGGTCTATTAGACCCTAGATCTCTCCTCTGCCCTCAAAGCATCTGACCACACCAAGATCGGTGTGATAAAATGCTTTCCCAATTTCCCAATGGCGCTGTTTACATCCGGCGAAATCTAAGTCATGAAATGCTCGTAGCTTCCGGTTTCTTAGGCCATAGAGATGTTTGGAGCCATTCTGGTCTCTGATCAGCTCTATGGTCAGCTGGCTAAATCACCGGCTGCATTTTCAGGTTCCCTGTTGGGACAGGAGAGCCAGAGAAAAACATGGAAGACGGTGGGGGTTCATTCCCTCCCACTGCTTGTAAAAGCAGTCTAGAGGCTAATTAGCTGCTAGGATTGCTTTTACATGAAGCCGACCACTGGCTGAAAAGAATGTTACCAAGATGATACCTTAACCTGCAGGCATCATTCTGGTATAACCACTCAAAGTATAGCAACATACCAGTACGTTGCTGGTCCTTGTTGGGCATATATTGTAAACTTTTTTTCATGCAGCCTGTGGGCTGAACGAAAAAAGATATTGATCGGTGGGTATGCCCACCATTAGAATACCTCCCTTCATCCACCCACTTCTAATGATGGGCATACATGCACCGTTTATATATGCCGGAGCATGGGGGCATCCTCCCACAAAAGGCAGGAGCAAATCGTTCCTCCACCCACTGCTGCCCCCACGCTTCGGCATATATGCTGAAGTATGTAACTGTGGTGGTGAAATCACCTCCGACAGCGCTGGAGTCACGGCTTTATGTATCGTGGGAGCAAACGCTGTTGCTGTCAAGATAAATAAATCTGCTCTGCAGCTGAATGGGGTACCTGAAAACACTAAAATGGTTACCAACAAAACACAATAAACAGTAAAGTATAAAAAAATTGCATATCTGAAAAGCAAACATGGTAAAACATAATAACAATAAAACATTGCAGAATAGAATACAGTAAAAAAGAGCAGAACAATAGAGAGAGAATAGAGAGAGAGAGAGAGAGAGAGAGAGAGAGAGAGAGAGAGAGAGAGAGAGAGAGGGACAATAAGACCGGGTGTTACTCCTAAATCCGCGCTTTCTACAGACATGACATCTTTTTTGGGGGGCTCGTAGGGTAGGGGTACTCGGGAGTGCATAAGGAAAATGCCTCTCATGCAGCCGGCTTACTGCATTTGGTTGGGGGTGGTGAGGTGGAGCACCATCTGGAAACAGAAGGGCTCTGACGGTCTCTTCCTGGAATTTAAGGAAGGATCCAGTCTGTCCTGAAGCTCTGTATAGCACATGAGCATTCAGCAAAGCCAATTGAAATAAATAAACAGACACTTTTTTGTACCAGCGTCTGGCCTTATGGGCAACTAGGTACGGCGCCAACAACTGGTCGTTGAGGTCCACCCCTCCCATATTTTGGTTATATTCGTGGACACAGAGGTGTTTCTCCACAACACCAGTCGCCGTAGTAATTTGGGCCGTTGTGTCTGCATGAAGGGAGGTGAGAATGAAAACATTCTTCTTATCCCTCCGCTTCATAGCGAGCAAATTATTACACTGCAAGTAGGCTCTCTCCCCCAGCCTAAGACGGGAATCTACAAGCCGCTGGGGAAAGCCCCAGCGATTAGGTCGCACGATGCCACATGCTCCAATCTGATGATCAAAAAGGTGACTAAAAAGTGGCCCACTCATGTAATAATTGTCCACGTACAAGTGGTACCCCTTTCCGAATAAGGGTGACACCAAGTCCCACACTATCTTCCCAGCGCTTCCTATGTAGTCAGGGCAGTTTGTCAGCTCTACGTGACTATCTTTGCCCTCGTAAACCATAAAACTACATGTATAGCCTGTGGCCCTGTCACAGAGCTTATACATCTTGACCCCGTATCTGGCACGCTTGCTGGGAAGGTACTGTTTGAATGACAAGCAGCCAGAAAATTTAACCAGGGACTCATCAACGCAGACAACTTGATGGGGAGTAAACAAGTCTGCAAAACGTTGGTTGAAGTGGTTTACGAGGGGCCGCATTTTGTAGAGGCGATCGTATCCAGGGTCTCCACGAGGACGACAAAGTTCATTGTCATTGAAGTGCATGACCCGCAAAATCTGCTCGTATCGTGCCCTGGCCATGGAAGCAGAGAACACGGGCATATGGTAAATTGGGTCAGTGGACCAATATGACCGCAACTTACTCTTTTTATTTATGCCCATGTTGAGGGAAAGGCCCAGAAAGAGCTTAAATTCGGAGACCGTAATTGGTCTCCAATCTCTGGCAAGGGAGGACTGGGGATTAGCGGCGATGTGTTGACCAGGGTATAAATTGCTTTGGTCCACAATAGATCTATAGAGATCTTCGGTGAAAAACAGCGAATAAAAATCCAGTGGCATAAAATCAACTGTTTCCACCTGAATTCCGGGTTGGCCAGTGAATGGGGGAAGTATGGGTGTTGCAGAAGTGGTGGGTTCCCAATTCGGATTGGCGAATGCAGCAGGAAGGGCACTATGGGCACGACGGGCCTGTCTTTGTCTTCTTGGTGGCAGCGGGACACTACTTGTGCTTGCCACCTCGCCAGCTTGAACTGCACTTATGGGACTCGCCACGTCACCACGTGATACTGCAGTGCTGGATGTACGACCAGGTTGTACTAGGCCGCTGGTGCTTGCCAGTTCACCAGAAGGAATAGCGGCGCTAGTACTTCTCTGCTCCATACCAGGGACCTGCGGTTCTTGCACTTCAAGGACAGAAGAAGATAATTGGGGTCAGGTACGCCTGACCTTAGCAGGGACCACAACTCCGTCGTCAGAGCTATCTGTCATGGAGCCGCTGTCCTCTACAGGATCGTATTCTAAGCCTGAATCTGACAGATGAGTGACTTCCTCTTCACTATCTGTCATGCTCAGAAATGTGTAGGCCTCTTCACTAGTGTACCTTCGATTTGCCATTTTGGGCTCTAAATTTAGGGGTACACTAGTGAGACTCACAGGCAAAAAAGCTCCTGACTGTTAGCGACTGATTCAAAACGCTACCAAAAAACTGTTAGCGATCGCAGGGATCAGGCCTGACTCTGCGAACGCTGCAGTTATGTGTGCTTAGTGTTTTGTAAGTGTCAGTGATCGATCGATACTGCACTTGGGTGGGCTGGGCTGAGGGGAAAAACGCAGGTGCTAGCAGGTATCTGGGCTGATCCCGTTAACACTGTGTTTATGGGAACCCTAAACTGCTGGGGATTCTAGTATAGATCTGATCGGATCAGATATCGATCCTCTTAGATACTATAGCACTAAGGGAGGTGTATGCTGCGTGCGTGGGTGTTAGCAGTACTGGCGCTAACCTGACGCTGCCTGGGGTGATGCAGACCTTATCTGACCCTAAAAACTTAACTTATATCACCGCCGGGCAATTAGGGGGTTAAACCTTTATAAGGTAATAAACGGCGGGTGCCCTAAAACTATAAAAAACAAACGAACTAACCAGCGTCACCCGTAACATTTATACGGTGATCGCTGGTGAAAGGGTTAACTAGGGGGCAATCAGGGGGTTAAAACCTTTAGTAGGTAGTATATGGGGGTCCCTGTCGCTATAAAACACTGACAGCGAACCTATATACTTACCTCCCTAACTAGCGTCACCTGTGTCACTAATACAGCGATCAGAAAAACGATCGCTTAGTGACACTGGCGACGGGGGGTGATCAAGGGGTTAACCTTTATTAGGGGGGGATAGGGGGGTACCCTGGACCTAAAGGGGGGTGCCCTAGACCTAAAGCGGGCTAACCCTAACTACCCTAACACTTATAACTGTCACAAACTGACACCAATGCAAAAAAAAAACTGCTATTGGTGTCAGTGTGACAGGGGGTACAGGGGGGTGATGGGGGGTGAAAAGTGTGCCTAGTGTGTTCTACTGTTAGTGTAGTGTTGGTGCACTTACTTGGATGTCTTCTCTCCTCGGTGCCGGAACGAAAAAAACGGCTCGAGGAGATGTGACATCACTTCCTCTGCCTCTGTTTACATTACAGAGGAAGGATTTAATTTGCCGGCAGCGATCGCGAGGGGGTGGCCACGAATGGATGGCCTCCCCCTCACGTCTGATCACCCATGAACAAATGCCAGCCGCCTCGGGCACCAGGGGGGGTCCGATTGGACCCCCGCCCGCAGAAGGCAGATCACGTGTATGTACGTGATTCTGCCTGTCCGTGCCACTTTGCCGACGTACATCGGCGTGAGGCGGTCGGCAAGTGGTTAAATCTGTACCTTTTTTTTTCTTTTAATTTCTGTTTAATTTTTTTTTTTTCTTTTAATGTTAACTATTTTTCTTTCAGTCCAATATCACCTTTATTTTTTGGTGATTCTTGAGTTTGTTTTCGCTATGGTCAAATAAAAAAAAAAGAAAAAAGGAGGTGAGTATGAGGAACATTATATGGAGAAAATTTAAAACAGTTAAAAATGTTGATATAGAATATTAAAGCTTCCCTATAGCATTTTGGGGATTGGGCTAAGTTCCAACAGTTCTGTTTCTTTTGTTTTCTCTTTCTACATTGGATAATTGTTTTATATAAATTTATGTCATTGTAGCTATTACCAACTATGACAATAGTAACAGTAACACCAGGGTTTAGCAACAATCATGTGACTATTTTCTTTGTATATGTGACACACAATCCTCTCTACAGTCCTAATATGTGGTCATTGGTCAATTCTTTTTTAGTTGGTCAGTTTTCTTTTTTGTGCCATAACTAAGTTCAAAGAGCATTGCTTGAATATCATATAGATATACTGGGACTTGTGAGACTCATAGTGATTGGCAAATAGCAGGGAGTATAGTACAATTGTACTTAAGAGTAATTAATTTGATTGTTCCTGGAGCCACAAGTAACTGGTGACATCACACTTACCTGTATTCTGAAATCAAGTTATTTTTGTCTGCTGAGTCAAGACTGCCTAATCGGCACTGAAACCTCTTAAAGTGATGACCAGGACTCGTACAGTAGCTACACACGATAGCCAAGGACGGAGCTTGGTTTGGCACCAGCCAAGGTTTTAGCCCATCAGGGTTGGTATAACTGAACACAGTTTCAGTAAAAGGAGTTAGTGTTGAGTTGTGATAAGATCCCCCTGGACACTTGAAGGGTCATATGCACACACACAGTGGTATTCAGCAGAAGGCGTGGCAGAGTTACTTGCAGGCATATGAAAATGGAGGAAGAAAGATGGGGATGAAAATCAGACAACCTGGCTGAAGGGCGTAACCATTCAAATTGTTACACTTGTCACTGGGAAAGGGTCTCATTATTATGTTGCAGTATATCTATAACAATTCTAATCAAAGGTCTTTAATACCCAGAATGACAAGATAAGGATTCATTTGAAGGCATAAGTCTTAAAAGTACTCCTGATTTTCTTTCTCTGCCTTTGTCCACATTAATAAAGTATAATCTCAGAAAGCCATGAAAGCAGGTCCAAAGGCCATTACTGTATGCTGTATCCAATTGGAATCACCATGGAAGGCTGTCCCAGAAGCAAGGGCAACATGACCAGATTGGCATTATGGACTTTCGTACTATTATTATTGGACTGTTGAGAACAAGGATCCTCATTTTTTTTCTTCTTGTTTTTTTTTTTGGTGTTTTGTCTCTTATGATTTTTATTATGGACTTATTACATCCAGAACAAGTGATGACTACCAATACTGGGATCCAGAAATGTGGACTGTAGAGATGGAGAGTTTACATTTTTTTTTTCTCAAAGAGTTTTTTTTATTCCAGAAGGCAAAGCCAAAAGTTCCAAATATTATTAGAGATTACACATAAACCATTAGGAGTTTAAGTGAAATCTCCATTAATAGCACTAAAATATTGTAATTATGAATATATTCAATTTAGCTTGTATCTATGAAGGGGCATGTAACATAGCTTAACAGAAGTCTCTGTTAGACAGACAATTCGGTGCCTAAGCTTGTGTATACAAACAATGGGACCCAAACCTCATTGTTCTATACATACTCACTTCAAAGGATCCCGTTTTTGAATATGCAATGAGGGGCTGTGGCCAGTCTACTTAATTTCCCTGAAAATGTAATCTACTTACAAGGTTAAGTTTTCTGCTCAAAATAGTCTGAGACAAGAATTTGCATTAAAGGGGGCTGACTTATGTAAAGTATAGGGATTGGAGATGTAGCCAGTCCTTACCCAGGATTAGAGAGGCCCACTAATCAGAGTCACGCCATGCCAACCAATGAGGCATCCGCTTGTAATGATATACACAGACTAGATAGGAGGAAGCACACACTCCCTGGTGGAGCGGTCACTCGAATGGAACATTTGTGGGTCATAGCCTGGTAACTATTGGAACTAAATATGTTTATCATATGTCTTTTCTATCCTACAGTTTGCAGATTAAGGTTTGTAGATTAAGGTTTTAAGGAATATACTCTGTATTCCTTCATGTAATCCATGATTTTTACCCTTTTCCTGTGAAATTAGATAGATTGCTGTGTATTAGTCTAGGCCTAATTTACTATATACCAATACATTTTTGTTATTGTGTTAAAGCTTTCACTCATGGTCAAAAAACTCTCATTTAACCCAAATCATAACTGAGAGTTATTCAATCTCAAATATAGTAAACAGGTAACACATGAATGGGACTGCCTGTATGGGAAAGCATGGAACACCTGTACATCCCCTCGTGGGTAAAAATGGCCTTGCATGGGTGTATTCTGTAATACGCCCAGTGTGAATGAGGCTTTACTATTTTATTTATTTTTTAAATTTAACTTCTTAGTGAGGTGGAGTCAGCAGCTCCTCCATGTGTTTAATGTGTAAAGAAAAAGTGGGCCCAACCCCCCTCAGGGCCCGTGTGCACTGATTGCACACGTTGCACCCATGGATAATATAGTTACATAGTTACATAGTTAGTAAGGTTGAATAAAGACACCAGTCCATCCAGTTCAACCTGAGTGAGTACACACTCACATCAGTCCCTACCCTCAAGGAGCCCACAATCCAAGGTCCCCAAATCACATTCATATACTAGGGCCAATTTTTGGACAGAAGCCAACCTACCAATTAACCTAGCCAATTAACCTACCAGCATGTCTTTGGGGTATGGGAGGAAACCGGAGTACCCGGAGGAAACCCACGCAGGCACAGGGAGAACATGCAAACTCCAGGCAGGTAGTGTCGTGGTTGGGATTCAAACCAGCGACCATTTTTACTGCTAGGTGAGAGTGCTACCCACTACACCACTGTGCCGCCCTTATATGCCACTGGATGGACAACACAAAATAAATTAAAGTGTAACTTCACTCTCCAAATTAACATTGATTATTTTCAATCCTCCTGATACTCGCATTAGTAATGTCATGGATGGATGGGGGGGGGGGGTCACTTTGAATATTAAAAATGAATTAAATAGCGTTTTTGATTGGTGGTGCTCAGTTGCTACGAAGATCCACTTTAAGAGGAAGATAGTGTGATATAAATAAACCAAACAATTTAACTAGTAGTAAGCACTTAGGTAAGGGAAATGGACAGCTCTCTGCAGAGGTCCTCAAGAGTTACACAATAAGTGCCAAAGGACCACAGGTTGGGCGCCACGATCTTATATGAATTAAAAAAAAAAAAATTAAAAAGGTGTGGGGAGGCTAAGCTTTTGATTATAAGTGGAATATATTGCACCTTGGTTGGAAAATAGAGTAAAATAGAATATTTCATAGGCAGAAAAAGAAAAGGAAATACATTTCCTGGGAGTCCCCAGACAAACATATCAACACTAATTTGATGTAATTAACTTTTTACGCAGAAAGTAGCAAGCGTAAGTTTATTCATTTAATTAAACAAGAAATATCATTCACAAATGTATATGTAAGAAACTCAATGCTCATCCCCCCTACCCATTCATATACATATTACCACATTGAGAAATAAATAATGAAAATCCCCATACTGCAGTTATATGCATATATCACACAAAAAGTCCAAATTCTGCAACTACGTGCTTCCCTCCAATATCCAAAAAAATATACAGTATGTGCACTGTGCATGCACTTTCCAATCCACCAGTGTGCCATTGAATGATAAAATCCATTATTGAATCACTCTTCAGTGTTGCCTACACCAACATGTATTTTAATAGATACTCACCAGCCCCTATTATCTAAAAGATGAGAAGAACATGTAATATTAAAGCATACTGTATCTACGGTCAAATTTTAAAATCATATTAGTCTCCACTAATATTTTGTATTATTTATAGCCTATTTCTATTAATTTAAACAATCTTACTTTTTGAAGAATCCCACACATTTACTACCTTGAATTCTGTGACACATATTCACTATGCCCTGTGAATATGCACTGATGTTTTACAGAGCCTTTCTTCTGAACTACAGAGGTGCTGAGAGGAGGAGTTTTAGGAGACAGAGTCATTACAGGAATCACTGCTTGCAAGCAGCAAAGTACCATGGGATATATAGCCCTTAACGTGGTTGTACACCCTGTACAACCACTTTTACCTACAGGTAAGCCTATGTTAAGGCTTACCTGTAGGTGCTGGAAATATCTCCTACACTCCAAGGTTTAGGAGATATTTACAATAAAGTTGTGTGCCGATGTCTATGGCGAATGTGCCGATGTCTACGGCGCATGTGCACATTAGATAGGGCAAATTGTGCCGTTTCTAAAGGGGTCATGGCATGACTGGCGGCATCACGCGACTCCTGCCAGTCACCAGTCTTCCAGGAGGAAGAGGGTTGAAGATGGATGCTCGCTGCTAGCATAGTTGCCAACAGTCCCGATTTTCCCGGGACAATCCCGATTTTGGGACCCTTGTCCCGATTTAATTTTGTCCCGGGTGTTTTCCCGAATTTTTGGGGTTTGTCCCGAGAAAATCGTGAGTGTTTTTGTAAAAAACGGCAACGGCTTCACAAAAATGGCCGCCGTTGCCTCCACGAGTCAGTCACAATGTTCCCCTTGTGTTCAGTGCAGGGGAGAGGGGCAGCCAATCCGCTTCTCTCTTCAGTGTACAAATAGAAAATTCTATTGTACACTGAAGCCTATTGGTTGGAGGGATTGGCAACCCCTCCCCGCTCTACACTGCACACAAGGAAGACGTGATCAGCCTCCACTGCCATCACCCTCCCCCCCCCCGTGTGTCCAACGGAGCTCAGGGAATAGTGGGAGTGACGGGGGGAAGAAGGGAGGCTTTCATCTGGCTGTTCAGAAGTTGTCTGACACTGTGAGTAGTGGCCTGTCAGTGTAGTGGGGGAGAGGAGAGATAGGGGGAGGTTGTGTACTCAGTGTATGGGAGGCTTGGAGCTTTCCCTGCAGTACACTTCTCAAAGGCTGAGGTCCAGCATGGATGGACCGGGGCTCCGCTGGCTGGGGACATTGATGGTCCTGGCTCCCCTCTTGCACACCATGTCACCACCATACCTGCACCCCCTCCCCCCATGTTACCACCATACCTGATTCCCCCCTCCCCCCTCTGTGTCACCACCATACCTGATTCCCCCCTCCCCCCTCTGTGTCACCACCATACCTGATTCCCCCCTCCCCCCCTGTGTCACCAACATACCTGCACCCCCCTCTCCCCCCTGTGTCACCACCATACCTGCACCCCCCTCTCCCCCCCCGTGTCACCACCATACCTGATTCCCCCCTCCCCCCTGTGTCACCACCATACCTGCACCCCCTCCCCCCATGTTACCACCATACCTGATTCCCCCCTCCCCCCTGTGTCACCAACATACCTGCACCCCCCTCTCCCCCCTGTGTCACCACCATACCTGCACCCCCCTCTCCCCCCCGTGTCACCACCATACCTGATTCCCCCATCCCCCCCCTGTGTCACCAACATACCTGCACCCCCCTCTCCCCCCTGTGTCACCACCATACCTGCACCCCCCTCTCCCCCCCGTGTCACCACCATACCTGCACCCCCCTCTCCCCCCCGTGTCACCACCATACCTGATTCCCCCCTCCCCCCCTGTGTCACCAACATACCTGCACCCCCCTCTCCCCCCTGTGTCACCACCATACCTGCACCCCCCTCTCCCCCCCGTGTCACCACCATACCTGATTCCCCCCTCCCCCCCTGTGTCACCAACATACCTGCACCCCCCTCTCCCCTGTGTCACCAACATACCTGCACCCCCCTCTCCCCCCCTGTGTCACCAACATACCTGCACCCCCCTCTCCCTCCTGTGTCACCACCATACCTGCACCCCCCTCTCCCCCCCTGTGTCACCAACATACCTGCACCCCCCTCTCCCCCCTGTGTCACCAACATACCTGCACCCCCCTCTCCCCCCTGTGTTACCACCATACCTGCACCCCCCTCTCCCCCCTGTGTTACCACCATACCTGATTCCCCCCTCCCCCCTGTGTCACCAACATACCTGCACCCCCCTTTCCCCCCTGTGTCACCACCATACCTGATTCCCCCCTCCCCCCTGTGTCACCACCATACCTGCACCCCCCTCTCCCCCCTGTGTCACCACCATACCTGCACCCCCCTCTCCCCCCCTGTGTCACCAACATACCTGATTCCCCCCTCCCCCCTGTGTCACCACCATACCTGCACCCCCCTCTCCCCCCTGTGTCACCAACATACCTGATTCCCCCCTCCCCCCTGTGTCACCAACATACCTGCACCCCCTTCTCCCCCCTCTGCTGGGGGCACCTTATGTAAGGACAGACTCTGCTGGGGGAACCTGATGGCATCTGGTGGCAGGCGACGTGGCAGGTGACACGCTCAGGGGTCCCACTGATTCTGCATTATGGTGAGTTGAATGATTTCATTATTTATATTACAATGTAATAATAGTAATAATGTGCTTCAATCATCCTGACACTATAACAACCATGGTGCCGGGATGATTGAAGCGTTAACACCAGGTGTTTGGAGTATCTTTATCTGCTGATTGTTAAACTCTGGAATACACATTGCTATTATGGTGTAGGATCTGGGTCTGCTTTCCCTCCATCCCTCTACCCCCCTTTCCCTCTGCATGCCTCATTCACCTCAGACTCTAACCACACCCATTTAGCCACGCCCATGTAAGCCACGCCCACTATTTCACGTAAACCACGCCCATTTTTTGGCGCGGCGCGCTTAGCCCCCTAATTATAGGCTGACTCCGCCTACAGCAAAAAAAAGTGTCCCTAATTTTTTTTTCCCAATGTTGGCAACTATGGCTGCTAGTCGGGACAGCAGTGACATTGCAGGCTTCGGTTTCGGTTCAGTTTCGGTTATGCGATGCATAGTAGCCCATTATGCATTACTGTTGCAGGGAAATAAAGAGGAAGTAAAACGAATCAGGGTTTACTTCCTCTTTGACTGCTTGCCGACCAGCCACCGTCATTATAATGCGGCAGATCGGCATGATCCCGCGATCCGTCGTAGCTTTATGTTGGCTCCTTTAAGCAGGATAGCAGGTGCACCACCGGAGGTGCACGCACGCACCCGCTGCACTGCAGGGGTGCCGAATCTCATGGCCGATGATTGCGATGAGTGATTGCGGGCACGAGAGGCAGAACAGGGACGTGTGCGTGTTAACACACAAATCCCTGTTCTGTTATGTGAGGAGAGGCAGATCGCGAGTTCCTAATAGCTGGGAACCACAATCTGTCATCCCCTCTAGTCAGTCCCCTCCCCCTACAGTTAGATCACACAGTCAGGGAACACAGTTAACCCCTTGATTGCCCCCTTGTGTTAACCCCTTCCCTGCCAGTGACATTGATACAGTAATCAGTGCATTTTATAGCACTGATCGCTGTATAACCGTCAAACGAGCCAAAAATGTGTCAAAAGTGTCCGATTTGTCGCAGTCATGATAAAAATTGCAGATCGACGCCATTACTAGTAAAAAAAAAAAAAATAATAAAAATGCCATAAATCTATCCCCTATTTTGTAGACGCTATAACTTTTGAGCAAACCCATCAATATACGCTTATTGTGATTTTTATTACCAAAAATATGTAGAAGAATACATATCGGCCTAAACTGAGAAAAAAATTAGCTTTATTGAAAAAAAAATGGGGATATTTATTATAGCAAAAAGTACAAAATATTGTGTTTTTTTTCAAAATTGTCGCTCTTTTTTATTTTATATTTATTTTATTTGTTTATAGCGCAAAAACTAAAAAACGCAGAGATGATCAAATACCACCAAAAGAAAGCTCTATTTATGGGGAAAAAAAGAACGTCAATTTTGTTTGGGTACAGCATCGCACAACTGCACAATTGTCAGTTAAAGCGACACAGTGCCGTATCGCAAAAATTGCTCTGGTCATTAAGCAGCCAAGTCTTCCGGAGCTGAAGTGGTTAAGAGTCAAAAGTACACCAAAGAAATGAGTGGAGAAGAAGCTAGAAAGCATGCAGGGAATCCAAGGGAGTAAAGTTCAGTTCGTACCAGAACTTCTGAACGTGGAAAAAGTTTGGACCCGAACTGTGAACACTTAAGTCTATGGGACCCAAAATCAAAAGTCCCCATTTTAAATACTTATATGCAGTTGCAAACTGGACATAAAAAGGGTATGGGGGCTCGGGTACTGCCCTGGGGGTCATGTATTGATGCAAAACAGTAAAAAAAAAGATTTTTTAAGGAGCATTGATTTTAATCATGCTTAACCACTTCAGCCCCGGAAGGATTTGACCCCTTAATGACCAGAGCATTGTTTACAATTTGGCACTGTGCTGCCAAATTGAAAAAAAAAATGATGTTTTCTACTTTTTGTTATAAAAAAAATACAATAAACTAAATTTTAGTCATACATTTAGGCCAAAATGCATTCAGCCACATGTCTCGGGTAAAAAAATAAATATTTATTGGTTTGCGCAAAAGTTATAGCGTTTACAAACTAGTGTACATTTTCAAGAATTTGCGCAGCTTTTAGTTTATGACTGCCTATCTCATTTCTTGAGGTGCTATAATGGAAGGGCAGTACAACCCCCCCTCCCCTTCAAATTACCCCATTTTGGAAAGTAGACACTCCAAGGAATTTGCTGAGAGGCATGTTGAGCACATTAAATGTTTTATTTTTTTGTCACAACTGATTGAAAAATTACAACAAAACAAAAAACAAAGTTGTCACTAAATGATATACTCCTCAAACATGCCATGGGTATATGTGAAACTACACCCCAAAATACATTATGCTGCTTCTCTTGAGTACGGGGATACCACATGTGTGGGACTTTTTGGCAGTCTAGCCACGTACAGGACCCCGAAAACCAAGCACCGCCTTCAGGCTTTCTAAAGGCGTACATTTTTTATTTCACTCCTCACTACCTATCACAGTTTCGGATGCCATGAAATGCCCTGTTAGCACAACCCCCCCCCCATGACCTAATTTTGGAAAGTAGACACCCCAAGCTTTTTGCTGAGAGGCATGTTGAGTAAATGGAGTATATTATATTTTGCCACAAATTTCAGGAAAATTTCAAACATTTTTTTTTGTTTTACAAAGTTGTTACTAAATGATATATTGCTCAAAAATGCCATGAGTATATGTGAAATTATACCCCAAAATACATTCTGCTGCTTCTCCTGAGTACGGGCATACCACACTATATAGCCAAAATGTTTGGTAAAATATAAAAGATGATCTTATGCCGAGTACATAGATGGCCACGTGATACGCATACGTCTTTCCTTGTGTCAGTTGACTTCCGGGTTGAGCTAGCAGGCGGTGGAACGCACGCTACACCGCGCTGCACTTCCCATAGATTGACTCTGTATTAGTCAGCGGAGCACTGTCAGCTCCTTTTTAATCTACCTGTTTGCAATAAAGTAAAGTTTTTTTTTGGATTCACGCGATGGGGCTTATTTTTGTTTCAATATATATGGATGTTTAAACCGGGGAGTGATTGGAGGTGATCGGGACACCAGATAAGGAGAGGAGAACAGAGGATTGTCACCACGGACCATTGCTGCTGGATACAGTTTACAGGCTTGATACCCCTGCAGGGGTGAATTTTTCCGGTGAGTGAGGGCACAAGTGGGGGTCCTTTGGAAGGCTGGGAGCACTTACCACACCAGGAATATTGTTATGTGAATGAAGAGACACATTACTGCACTTTAAGAAAAACTTTTTATGGAATTTCTTTTTTGGGGATACTTGTTTTTATGAACTGATCATTCACTTCTTATGTTTTAAGCACTATTGTGTGTACATATCAGCAAAGGATTTTACCAATAAGTGTTTTTCAAATAATTTTTTATATTAATTTCCTCATATTTATATATTCACCTTTTTGGGATGATTTAATTTTTTCACTCAATTTTTTCAGTGTTTGCATTCTATGTGGTACTACACACTGCACTTTATAGATTGCGGTCAAGTTTTTTATACATGCACATATATTTTGTCTACACGTTTGGAACTTTTACCATTCTTATATACATATATTTTTGTATTTTTTATTTTACACTTATATGTTTTTGTGTACATCATAGTGGACCCAGTCAAACAGCGCCAATCACCCCAATTTAGTACTCTATTTTTTAGAATTTCACCTAGGTGTTATTCTGTGCTGGGGGGGCTGCAGTTCCTTTATTTCCTAAGCGCGGAACTATTTGTTTCTTATGCCGAGTACATAGATACCAAGAGGACATGCTTTAAAATTGTGCACAACCATGCAGCAGCGACAAACTACATACATTTTTAAAACCTTTTAAAGCCTTTACATGTTACCACTTTACTACTGTTTACATATGCCATGAGACCTACGCTTGCGTTCGCCTTTGCAGATGAGCATGGGGGGGCAGGGGTGCTTTATTTTTTATTTTTATTATTTATTTTGCTTTTTTATTTTATTTTTACATTGTTCCTTTCACTTTTTTTGTTATAATTTTTATTGTAAATATCCCCTATGACAGCAATAGGTAGTGACAGGTACTTTTTGTGTAATTAGATTAGATTAACATATACCACCTGAACAACCTTTTGAGCCCTGGAATAACTACATTCCTAATCTGTATTCTTGCATATTAACATCAACAAGTCCCCCCTGATATATTAGCCTCCCCAGGAGGGAGCCTCCGCTGGGCCAACCCAAAACACTCCTTGATCCCATTGTTAATCCCATCAATGAATACTTCTTCTATGGTCCTTTAAACAATGTACCCTTTGAAATGTTCAATTAGGTTAACAGGCCATACCTCACACACCTAGGTAGACTTGCATAAGATAAACATATCAAAGGGACATCAGCTGTTATATTAAAATTGAGTTGGCTTGGACAAATTGACCATTGTCAACTGAATTCTGGCCTGGTTAATATTGTGCTGTATGTGTACATACATATAATAATATAATGTCCCACATAAATCGGCGAACATATTACAACATATACCTAAACCTGCAGGCATCATTCTGGTATAACCACTCAAAGTCCAGCAACATACCAGTACATCGCTGGTCCTTGTTGGGCATATATTGTAATGTTCTTTTTTTTCATGCAGCCTGTGAGCTGAACGAAAAAAGAGATTGATCAGTGGTATGCCCATGATTAGAATACCGCCATGCATCCACCCACTAATGATGGACATACATGCACTTTTTTTTTTAACTGTGGTGGTGAAAACACCTCCTACAGCGCTGGAATCACTGATTTACGTATCGTGAGAGCAAACCATGTTGCTGTCAAAATAAATCCATGCTGCAGCTGAATGGCGTACCTGAAATGCAAACAATGGTAACAATAAAACATTAACTCAATAAAACAACTTTTTTTATTGCAATCTGTGCTGAAGCATGGGGGTAATCCATCCCTAATGTTAGGAGCAAATCGTCCCTCCACCCCTACCCCCATGCTTAGGCATATATGCTCTTTTTTTAACTGTGGTGGTGGGGAAATTACCTCCTACAGTGACGGAGCTACTGATTTACGTATCGTGAGAGCAAACGATGTTGCCGTCAAGATAAATAAATCAGTGCAACAGCTGAATGGCATACCTACAAAGAAAATAATGGTTAACAATAAAACACAGTAAACATTAAAATATAAAAGAATTACCTACCTGCAAAACAAACATGATAAAACATAGTAACTATAAAACATTGCAGTTAAGCATAAAACAGAGCAGAATAATAGAGACAGAACAATAGAGAGAGAACAAGAAAATGACAACTATTTTTGGCTTTACATACTACATTAGTGTGTGGTAGCGACTGTAACATTCACCGATGCAGAGACCAGGTTGGCCAGGACAGGAGGTACAATAAAAGCAGGTGTCACACCTGTATCTATGTTTCTTACAGGCATGACATCTTCTTTTGGGTGTTCTTTGGGTAGATGTACCACAGAGGACTTTTGGGAAATGCCTCTCATGCAGCCGGCTCACTGCATTTACATTGTGAAGTTGGGGCACAGCACCGTATAGAAACAGCTGTGATGATCTCTTCCTGGAATTTTAGGAAGGATCCAGTTTGTACTGGTGCTTTGTATAGCACATAAGCGTTCAGCAGAGCCAATTGAAATAGGTATACAGACACTTTTTTGTACCAGCGTCTGGCTCTATGGGCAATTAAGTACTGCGCCATTAACTGGTCATTGAAGTCCACCCCTCCCATATTAAGGTTGTATTCGTGGACACAGAGGGGCTTCTCAACAACACCAGTCGTCGTTGAAATTTGGACAGTCGTATCTGAGTGAATGGAGGACAGAACGAAAACATTCTGATTATCCCTCCACTTCACTGCAAGCAAATTATTACATCTCAAGCAGGTTTTCTCCCCCTGTCTAACTTGGGAATCTACAAGCTGCGATTAGATCGCACAGTGCCACATGCGCCAATTCCACAATCAAAAAGGTGACTAAAAAGTGTCACGCTTGTCTAAAAATTGTCCACATACAAGTGGTACCCCTTTCCGAATAAGGGTGACACAAAGTCCCAAAGAATCTTGCCAGGGCTCCCTATGTAGTCTGGGCAGTTGGGGGGCTCCACGTGACTATGTTTTCCCTCATAAACCATAAAACTATATGTATAGCCTTTGGTCCTGTCACAGAGCTTATACATCTTGACCCCATATCTGGCACGCTTGCTAGGGAGATACTGTTTGAAAGACAAGCGGCCAGCAAACCTAATCAGAGACTTGTCAACACAGACAACTTGATCGGGAATAAACAAGGCTGCGAACTGTTGGTTGAAGTGGTTTACGAGGGGCTGAATTTTGTGGAGTCGATCAAATCCAGGGTCACCCCAGGGAGGACAGAGTTAATTGTCGTTGAAGTGCATAAACAGCAAGATCTGCTTGTATCTAGCCCTGGTCATGGAAGCAGAGAACATGGGCATGTGGTGAATTGGGTCAGTGGACCAATATGATCGCAACTCACTTTTTTTAGTTATGCCCATGAGGAGGAATAGGCCCAGAAAGGTCTTAAATTCAGAAACCATATTAGGTTTCCATTTTCTGGCATGGGACGAATGGGGATTAGCGGCAATAAATTGACCAGCATACAAATTGTTTGGTCCACAATAGATCTATAGAGATCTTCCGTGAAAAACAGCGAATAAAAATGAAGTGACGTAAAATCAACTCTTTCCACCTGAATTCCGGGTTGGTCAGTGAATGGGGGAAGTACAGGCACAGCAGAAGTGGTGGGCTCCCAATCGGGATTGGCATATGCAGCGGGAAGGGCACTATGGGCTCGATGGGCCTGTCTTTGTCTTCTTGGTGGCTGTGGGACACTACTTGTGCTAGCCACTGCACTAGCTTGAACTGCACTTATGGGACTCACCACATTGCCAAGTGTTACTGCAGTGCTGGTTTGTCTATTACCAGGGTGTACTAGGCCACTGGTGCTTTTCAGTTCACAGGAAGGATGAGTGCCACTAGTACTGGCTCTCTGCTCCATATGAGAGTCCTGTGGTTGTTTCACCTCAGCAACAGAAGAACAGGGTCGGGTACACCTAGCCTTAGCAGGGACCACTATTCCATCGTCAGAGCTATCTGTCAGGGTACCGCTGCTCTCTACTGGTTCGTATACTGAGCCTGAATCTGACAGTGAGGCTTACCCATTGCTCTCATCTGTCATGCTCAGCAATGTGTAGGCCTCTTCACTAGTATACCTGTTTGTTTGGACATTTTGGCCTCTAAATTTATAGGTACAACTAGTGTGACTCACAGGCAAAAGAGCACCTGGTTGACAGATCCTGCTTCAATGGCTACTAAAAATGAACTGTTAACGTTCGCAGGGATCAGGCGTGACTCTGCGAACACTGCAGTTATGTGTGTTGTGTTTTGTAAGTGACAATGATTGATTGATACTGCACTTGGGTGGCCTGGGCTGGGCGAAGGGGCTAAACGCAGGTGCTAGCAGGTGTCTGGGCTGATCCTGCAAATGCCGCATTTTTGGGAACATTAAACTACTGGGGACACTAGTATAGATTTGATCAGATAAAAGATATTGATTCATTCAGACACTATACTAGTAAGGGAGGTGTATGGTGTGTGTGCATGGGTGTTAGCGCTACTGACACTAATCTAACACTGCCTGGGATTGACGCTGACCCTAAATGACACCTGTACTGGGAGGCGATCAGGGCGTTAAACCTTTATTAGGTGATATATAGGGGGTACCCTGACACCATAAAAAACAAACTAACTTACGTCCCCTGTGACATTAATACGGTGATCAGAAAGAATATCTGTACACTATACTAGTGACACTGGTGGCAGGGGGTGAAAGGGTTAACTGGGGGAGATCAAGGTGTTAAAACCTTTATTAGGTAATATATGGGGGTAGCCTGATCAAGGGGTTAAACCTTTATTAGGGGGTTAATGGGGGTACCCTAGACCTACCTGGGCCTACTACTAACTGCCCTAACAATGATTAGTGTCACAAGTGAAACCAGTACAGCGATCAGTGAAAAATCTGAAAACTGCACTTGGTGACACAGTGACAGGGAGTGAAAGGGTTAACTGGAGAGGTGATCGGGGTGATCGGGGGTGACACGTGTGCCTACGTGTACTGGTGTCAGTGTAGTGTTGGTGCAACTCACAGTAAGATGTTCTCTCTCCTCTCACTGGAACCGAAAAGGGCTCCATGAGGGGAGATGACATTATTTCCCCTGCCTGTGTTTACATTTATAGGCAGAGGACAGTCTTTCATTCTCCAGAACCGATCACCAGGTCCAGGCCAGAAATCATTGGCCTGGGCCTGGAGACTAATCGGTTCTGGAACTAATTTGATCTCCGTAGGAATGCCAGGTGCGTGCTCCCCATTGGCAGTTTGCACAGCAGTGCCAACCTGCCACAGTATAATGATGGCAGCTGGTTGGCTACTGGTAAAGTAAAACAATAGAAAGGAAATATTTATTTAAATATAGTGCCTGGAGGTCCCCTTAGTCTGCCTGCAAAGTGGCACATCTGTACCATGTATAGAACCTGCTGCCGCAAAACTGACATATATAAATAAAATTAGAAAATGGGTGCCAATCATTGCCGGCAATACAAAAATGTTTAAAAAAATGGTATGAGGGTCCCCACCAATCCATACTAGACTCCCGCCGAGCACCCAAAAATCCAGGTGTTTGCCGAACTTGAGATATTCGGGCCAAACTTGTGCTCGGCCTGAACTGCTCACCCAACAATACCAGGGAGTTGTGAAAAGAGATGGCCAGCTGACAGGCAGCAATCACAACATGAAAGGCAATTTTTCAAGTAAGCTTTTATTGGATTGTCAAAATTACTTATAGTTTGTGTTGCTACTACAATGCTGATGTTATTATTTGAAGTGTATGCTATAGAGCTCTTAGAACGCCTGACGATGCTCCCTGCATGTTGGGCCTCTGTATGTTGCCCGGCTGTGTAAAAGTCTCACACATGTGCTATCGCCATACTCGGGATGAGTAGCAGAATGTATTTTGGGGTGTAATTGCAAGTATGCATATGCTGTGTGTGAGAAATAACTTGTTGTTATGACAATTGTGTGTAAAAAAAAATAAAAATAATAATTTCTTAATTTTCCCAAGAATAGTGGGAAAAAATTACAACTTAAAAAAACTCACCATGCCTCTTACTAAATACCTGGGACTGTCTATTTTCCAAAAAGGGATCATTCGGGGGGTATTTGTGCTGTCCTGACATTTCAGGGCCTCAAGAAATGGGATAGGCCGTCAGTACATCAGGTGTGATCAATTTTTAATAATTGGCAACATAGCTTGTAGACTCTATAGCTTTCACACAGACTAAATAATATCCACTAATTTAGGTTCTTTTTACCAAAGATATGTAGCAGTATACATTTTGGCCCAAATTTATGAACAAAGAACAATTTTTTTGTTCTTTTTTTTCACTTACATCGCAAAAAATAAAAAAAAAACAGTGGTGAATAAATACCACCTAAAAAAGCTATATTTGTGTTAAAAAAATAATAAAAATTTTGTTTGGGTACAGTGTTGCATGACTGAATAATTGTCACTCAAGGTGTGAGAGTGCTGAAAGCTGAAAATTGGTCTGGGCAGGGGGTGAAAGTGCCCATATTGAAGTGGTTAAAACTTGCATAACATAAAATCAAATGCACTCACAATACACTGTGCTGCATCCCAGCACCTGGATTAACCTCCCTGGTGGTTTTCCCGAGTGTGGCTCGGGGTTAAATTTCAGCACCATTAGCGGCAACTCCGAGCTACACTCGGGATTGCATCTCAGGATTCTGGTGCAGTGTTACTTACCTTGTCCCCAGGATCCTGCGATGTCCTACCGCTGTGTCTACAGGCTCTGTCCTCCCGAAGCCTCTCTGTGCCGGGTTCCGTTCCCTGCGAGCGTCGTGATGCATGGGGGCGGAGCCTGGCGGCAAATTAAAAAAAAATTAAAAATTCATAACACATACAGTACACTGTAATCTTACAGATTACAGTACTGTATAAAATCATTTGACATCCCTTTTGTCCCCAGTGCTTTGTTCAATGCTCTGCATGCAGTTTTATATGATATATTCTGTTCTTTCTGCCTGAAAACTGGATATTGTCCATAGCAACCAAAAAGTGTCCCATTATGTCAAAAGTGGTTTTAGACCAGCTAGAAAACAGCGATAGTATATTAGAACACTTGCAGAATTGAGCGATAGTTAATCGCGGGGAAATTTATTTTATTATTATTATACTATTATTTTTTATAATTATTTATTTATTATATTATAATTTATGATTTTGTGTTTCAAACTTCATCATACCCGGGATATCTACTAGACTCTTGGTGGACAGATTTAAGTGTGTTATTGCTAAGAATTACAGGCCTACAATAAAAAACGCCAAATTTCTATGCAAAATAATTGTACCGCTTTGAGACACAAAAATCTGAAATAATCATCCATCCAGGGAGGTTACTCACTTACTTGTGCTCGCTCCACTGTCCTGCCTTGTACAACAACACTAATTTATGCACTGGATGCACTGGACACTTTAAAAAAAATGAAGTACTGGACACTGTTAGTGGGAGAAATATTTTTTTATTGATAACACTGTATAGTAAGCACTGAGCACTTTATTTATGAAAAAAGCATATCTTTTTATGAATTGTATTTATAAATTGATTGTTTACATGAGAATAGCTGCACGATACAGGTAATAACTGTAAAAGACACAAGCTTTATTGTGGAGATATATGTATACAAGGTGATAATATCCTCCAATAAACACTTCTTCAATATGAAGGAAGAATACATTCAATTCAGTCAATTTTTCTCATAGCTAAGGTCCTCCCTAGTCCTTTTTAGTTTTGTTGCCCTTCTCTGCACTCCAGTTTCTTAATATCCTTTTTGTGGACTGATGGCCAATGCTAAACTCTACACTTAAAGTGACATTTCATTAATGCTTTTTATAAAATAAAATTATAATGAGCGCCAACAATACAGCTTTCTTATGCTGGATTCATGTAAAATACATAAATGAGAAAAGAGAGAATTTGAGCAGACTGTTATATACATTAAAAGGAACTATGACAACTGGATACTTTGTATCTGCTCTGGGTAAGCTGTAATTATAGACGTACCCCTGCCAGTTTCAAAGGAACATTTTGCATTCATTAAGAAGAAAAGAAATCAGTGTTATCTATTTAGTATGTAATTTGTGCATCAGTTTAATTGGCTGCCAACTCCGTGAAGTGACAACTCCATGTGAATTTCAGCACAGGGCATGAATGCTATTAATTATATTTAAAATATTTCTATTGTGATATATATTTCTCCTTTCATTGATTAAGCAAAGTTTTTGGCACTACCTTGAACTTAGTGTTTCTCAGGTTCAGTATACATGCATCACTTTAATTCATTTATCATGAAATGACAACTTGCTGAAGCTGATTTATAAACAGAGAAAAAACACAAAGCTTAATCAAAAGACAATGCACTGGATCTGTAGTTGTTACACAGCAATTACATTTAAAATTATGTGCAGCCTAATTTTCTGGTATTCTGCACCCTTCCAAATGTAGTGCTACCCGTAAAGGAGCAGCTGGTTTTTAAATGGATCTTCCCCAAACAGTGCAGAAGCCACCTGTCACCCAAACAACAGTCCATTCCCTCTGACACCAATAAACATTCTAGGAGTAGTCTTTTCAAGTGTTATTGCTTTTAGAACTTGTAACAGGAAGGGGTGGCTGAGGTGGTATTAGGTATTAGGTAGGAATAGGCCCCCTAGGTCTTGCGAAGCTGGGACCATAACGACCGTCAGCAAACTCCAGTACACTTGCCCCAAAAGAGCAATAGAAGAACCTGGCAGCTCCAAACCCCATACTATTTGTGTTCTTCTCAGGCACCAACTGGGCACACCTACCCAGGGATTGGCTGAAGCACAATACATTTTCAAGCTTGACTCTTCTAGCACCCATGTTCTAGAAGCCTCAGGAAGGCAGTGGAAATCATCAAACCTGCAACCTGTAAGAACTAGAACAGTCCAAAGAAATCAATAGCTGTTCCAATGATTACAGAGGAGACAAAAATAACAAAATTTGCCTGGCATCTTAGCAGCCTATTTAGGAGGGTGTTACACAAATTGTATCTAGCTGTAAGGACTACAGGGCTTCGAGTCTATGTGCGGGGACAGAGCCAAAGTGTGCCACCCCTAGGAGCTGTGTACTACGTTAACAGCATCAATTTCAGGTCCTGTTCTTTTTGTACCCCCTCCTGCTGAAGCATCCAATGTCTCTATTGCATCTGCATACCACTTGTCCAGCCCTGATTTGAGTATTAAAAATAAGACAAAATGTACCAAATACCGGTAAGAGGCAGCAGCTTAATTTGCCCAGACATTTTTCATTAAATAAATGTCACCTTTCTAATCTGTCCCAATATATTATGCATGCCTTTTTTGTTTTGTTTTTTTTTGGGGGGGGGGGTGAGTTTTACTCTGATAGTGGGATAAAGTGAAACTCTTATGCCCCATACACACGATAAGAAATTCCGCCAGCAAAAGTCGGATTTGAGCTTTTGGTCAGAAATTCTAACCATGTGTATGCTCCATCGTCCTTTTTCTGGCGGAATTCCAGCCAGCAAAAGATTGAGAGCAGGTTCTCTATTTTCCCGTCGGAAAAAGTTCCTATCGGAAATTCAGTTCGTCTGTATGTAATTTAGACGCACAAAAAACGACGTATGCTCGGAAACAATTCAACGCATGCTCGAAAGCATTGAATTTCATTTTCTCGGCTCGTCGTAGTGTTGTACATCACCGCGTTCTTGACATTCGAAAGTTCGGAGAACTTTGTGTGACCGTGTGTATGCAAGGCGTGCTTGAGCGGAATTCCGTTGGAAAAAACATCAAAGTTTTTTCTGATGGAAATTCTGATCGTGTGTACAGGGAATTAGCACAGAGATTTGTGTAAGATATGAATGTTGAAGATACTTTACCTCTGCTATGCTATGGTAAACGTCAGGACCACTTCACAGTACTTTGAAATCAACATTTTTCTCTCAGCCAGGCGGTGGAGCTCCTGCTGTATTTCTATCCCACTCCAGATATGAGAGCTAATGGTCCTCCCCTAGGCCATTCACAGAATACTGTATATCCTGACAGCTGTTCAACAAAGGATTTTGTTGTTTGTATGGGACGAAAAGGGAAATCTTTCCAATGGGACACACATTGCAGCTATTGGAAATCTCTCATAGCACTTATCAACATAGACAAGCCCTAGATAGGTACCGACATGGAAACAAATGTGGGAGACTCTTAGCCTGAACATTACATCCATGTTTTTCCCAGACTTTCATACCCAGCATTAATCAGGGGAAATCACATCAGACCCTCCTTCCCTCCAACAGGCTCTCTCTGATTATTTCTCAGTCTTGTATAATCTTGCTCCTTCATTCTTAGAGGAGTCTGGGTCTTTTACCCTTCGCATACAGGACTATGTACAGGAAACCGCTATTCCAACATCAGATGGGGACACTAGGGATTCCCTGGATGCCCATTTTTTGCATAAGGAATTATTGGAGGCGATTACAAATACACTCTCTGGTAAAAGTTCAGGTCTGGATGGATTTACCTCAAAATTTTACAAAACATATAAGGAGCATTCAATCCCATTTATGCTTTGAGTGTTTAATTGGAGGCGATTACAAATACACTCTCTGGTAAAAGTTCAGGTCTGGATGGATTTACCTCAAAATTTTACAAAACATATAAGGAGCATTCAATCCTATTTATGCTTTGAGTGTTTAATTGTATCTCTACTACCAATGTATTTTCCACTCAGACACTGGAGGCTCATATCACCTTACTTCCAAAACCAGACAAGGACCCAATGCTATGCTCCAACTATCGTCCTATATCCCTAATTGTGGTAGATGTAAAAAATGATGCCAAGCTGATTGCCACACGTCTTCAACTCCTTCTTTCAAACATGGTGCATATGAACCAGGTCGGGTTTGTTCAGGAGAGAGAAGCACGTAAAATACACTTAAAACTCTATTGCTTATGGGTCATGCTCAAACAGCAAAAATTCTGGCCTGCCTTCTCTGTTGGTGCAGAGAAGGCTTTTGACCATGTTGGCTGGCCTTTTCTCAAGCAAACATTAGTGAAATTAGGGCCTGGCCCGATTATGTTGCGTAAAATTTTACCATATATTCTGGACCTAGTGGTAAAATACGGATTTACACGATCCCTGACTCCGAGTTTTCTCATTCATAATGGTACCCATCAGGGATGTCCATTATCCTCCCTCCCGTTTGTCTTAGTAATGGAACATTTAGCAATAGCTCTTATGCCACATACACACGATCGGAATTTTTGTCAGAAAAACCTTGGATGGTTTTTCTGACGGAATTCTGCTCAAGCTTGGCTTGCATACACACGGTTACACAAAAGTTCTCTGAACTTTCAACTGTCAAGAACACGGTGACGTACAACACGTACAACGGCACTAGAAAAGAGAAGTTCTATGCGAAGCACGCCACCCTTTGGGCTCCTTCTGCTAATCTTGTGTTTATCTCCTGTTAGTAGAAGTTTGGTAAGAGACGATTCACGCTTTTCAGCCTCGTGCTTTTCAGATCGTTACTGCTCTTTAGTTTGTGCTTGTGGGTTCGTATCTGTTCTTCAGTGCGTGTAGTCAGTTCGCATCTGGGTTTCAGTGCGTATTATTATAGTACGTATTTGTTTTGCAGTGCGTTCTTGTCCGCTCGTTTCTGATTTTCAGCTCGCTCTTCTCAGGCCTTTCTGTTTTTCAGTGCTTTCTGTTAGTTCGTTTTGACCAGCCGACCGCTTTGAAGCCATGTAGCAGTTACGTACTCATCGTAGAGTTCATGCTATGCGGGGGCTTGGTGTTGGGGTTCTTGCTTTGACCCAAGCCCAGTCCATGAACAGGGTGGGGAGGAGTTCATGGGCGAAGAATTGGTTGCTCCAGCGTGACCAATTCTGTCCTATGCCTTTGTTGCGGGAGATCCAGGAGAATAATCCTGATTATTTCAGGAATTTTCTCTGGATGACGGACCCCGTTTTTCACTGTCTGTTGGCTTTGCTGTCCCCTTATATTATGAAGCAGGACACCTGCATGCAGCAAGCCATCACTCCCGAGCAGAGGCTAGTCGCCACATTGCGGTACTTGGCGACAGGGAGAAGTCTGCAGGACCTCAAGTTCTCAACAGACATCTCCCCCCAGGCTCTGGGGATCATTATTCCAGAGACCTGTTCTGTCATTATACAGGTCCTGCAGAAGGACTATATTAAGGTAATTTTTCTCCCAGCATCCTATCCTCGGCCCATACACACCTAGCCTAGTCAATTAACAATGTATTTTGTCAGCTCCATAGTAGTGCTTTACCCTAAACACCCCCTAAAATGTGTACAAATGTTATTGTTGTCCTTAAATTCAGGTAATCTTTTTTTTGGGGTCCCAAACTCATCTAGAACTCCCCCCTAAAATTTTTACAATGGGCCATCAGAGGGGGTGAGGAATCTGATAAGTGTACCTTATCTTTTTGTCTTTAAATACTCCTGAAAATAAATGTTAATACTGATGTTGGCCAAGAATGTTTGTGTTTAATCTGCTTGCAATGTTATGTGCAAAAGTACTAATTTTATTTTTTCTGGTTTGACTCCACAGTTTCCTTCAATGCCACAGGAATGGCAGACTGTGGCCTTCCAGCTTTCCGAGTGGTGGGACTTTCCCAACTGAGGAGGGGCAATCCATGGGAAACATGTCCACAGCGTCCCACCACCCCAATCGGAGTCATACTTTTTTAACTATCAGGGGTTTCATAGTATTGTGTTGATGGTGGTTATATGTGGATGTGGGGAAGAATGGCCGGATGCGGGTGGTGGAGTCTTTGCCCAGACCGAGTTCTACCGACATCTCCAGAGTGGTGGCTTGGGATTGCCACCTGCTAAAGAGAACGTGGAAGGACTCCCATTTGTGTTTGTCGCAGATGAAGCATTTGGTCAGGGTGAACAGACGGTTCCACCTATTCCTTATGGCAATCAACATGGCAGAGTATAAACTGAATCACATAGTGCTAGCATGCTGTATTCTACATAATTATTTAAGGAGAAATGCTCCAAATTATGTGGCCTCAGTTGGGCCTGAGGATGCAATTCAGGACATAAATCCAATGACGGCCCAGGAAGCTGGCCGTCCTGGTTTGCCCCCCCAAAGCGCCTGTGATGTGCGGCAAAAGTATCTGGACTATTTTATGGGTAGGGGGCCATTGCTATGCCAGCAAATTTTTGATTCTTTTCAAAAATTAAAAATTATTTTTAACTGAAATCATCTTAAATTTGATTTACTGCTTGTGTTTCTTTTAGCTGTCTCCTTGGTTCTCCTAGTGCACTTGTAGTGCCAAGTGGATTTTGCTTTATTAAGTAACCTCCTTTGGTCACTGTAAACACCAATTTAATACAAAAACTGGTGAACATTGAAAGAAGAAGCCACACATTGTTGAGTATAAAAACTTTTACTCCATGTACGTTGTAAAACATTTTTCCACCAAAAATACATCTTTGTTTAATTAAGTTTGACATTTTTAGTTTTATATTTTGCTTTTACGGGCATGTTTCAAACCATAACATACACAACTCTGGAACTTAAAAAGTTCAACGTACAAAAAGTGAAGGCAATATCAGACATGAGTATGTCAAAACTGTGTTGATCTAGCCTTCATCAGATGGGGTAATGACACCCCTGTAAAAGCCAAATTTTGAAGATGCACAAAAATTGGGATCCAAAATGGGGATTCCCCTCCTGATCTCATGCCTAATGTCAACATGTTTTAGCTCCAATCATGGGGGATCAAAGGACGTGTTTTGGGGGTGCAAGCCCTTCCCTCACCTACTTGAGTTGCAAGGAAGGGGTTGCACCCACAAAACGTGTACATTGATATCCCATGATGACAGATAGCACATTTTGACACCCTGTGTGCATCTTTAAAATTTGGCTTTTAAAATGTATTAAAACTTTAGGAAATTTCTCAAAAAAATTATAAAATTGTGTCATTTTGTTGTTATTTAGATTCTCCTTAATACATCAATCATGTTCTTCATTTTTTGTTCAACATCATTGTTTTTTTGCTTTATGATGTCTAAATCCCAACTACACACCATTATGTCCTGGATTACGATTTGTGCACTTGCACTGGTGAAATGAGGAGATTGTTCTTCCACAACATGCACATCACCTAAAATAAAAAAACGCAACATGTATTATAAATATGCAGGCATATATCAATTACCTGAAGCTGTGGTCTCAGACACTCACCTGATGTGGTCACTATTTCAACCACGTCATCCACCTCTCCTTCCTCCACATCCTGAGGTTGTGGTGTGCTGAGTTCCCCTTCTTTATGAGGTTGGGGGTCCCTGGTGTCCTCAGATGTCCTGAGTCTTTTCTTCCCTATGAGAATTAAACAAAATGTATACTTAGCACACAGATATTTGAGACCAGAAATAGGAATATGAAACATTGCTTGGAAGTGCGGTACAATTGTCTGTTTTGGCACAGTTCCAAGCTGAAGACATGATTTTTTCCCTTACCAAAGCTGGAATACTTACCTTTTTTGGACAATATTCAAACATGGAGACACCCCTGGTATCCCCTGGAGCACCTGTGTGGAACACCCTAAAAAGTTTGTTCTGGTGTACCACACTACTGCTCCTGAGTCCAGATGTGTAAACAGCTGCTGTCCTCTCCTTACATTACACTGAATCAAGTTTGCATTTCATTCTAGTTACAAACACATCTAGACAACAATGTACTAAACTTATTTTAATACAAATAGGCATGACCAAATGTAGTTAACCCTGTATCTGCAAAAAACATTGTATTATTAGTGGGCGAATGAACAATGTTTACTACGCCCAATCACTGTGCCCTCGAGCCTGAAAGTTGCCATTTAAAACTGTACAACAGTAAAGAAAAGCACATGGAGCAGCATGCAAGTAATAATAATAATAATAGGAACACAGGACAAATACTTACTTTTTAGAAGCAGTTTCTTGATCCTTCTGTAATGATCATGCTCCCTCAATTTCAGGTCTCACCAGTGTTTCCTCAATTGCTCCTTGGATCGTCGTACCCCAAAATTTCTGTGCAGACTTCTCACAACTTTAGACATGACCTTGGCCTTTCTCACATTAGGGTTGGTGTACAGTCCCTACTTCCCATCATAGTCGGCCCTCTTCAAGATGTCCACCATCTCCGCCATCTCTACAAAGGACATATTTGAGGCCTTATATCTCCTCCGGGATCGGGACGTTTCTGGCTCCGGCTTTTCTCATCATTACTGGAATTATGCACCTGCTGTGTCTCCACCATGTGCTCTTCCACTGCGCCGAAAGAGAAGGGGCAGGGAATATTATAGAAAGAACATCAGGGGCGGGCGACGCGGGCGGAGTCTCACACATGCGCAGTGTATATAAAGCGTAACGTGCGTACGTCGGTGCCGATCGTGAGAATGAAGGTAACATTTTAACTTGTGGCATCAGTGGCCTATACTGCTTCTAGATTGAGGCCTATATTGTGATAAGATTATGAGAGTCTTAACTGATAGATTCTTGGAGAAAGGCTACGAGGCCTGATTTTTGGAGGAGAAATAAATCAGGTTAAATCAATGGATAGAGACTCATTGCTAGTGGATAAACCCAAGAGTAACAGTGACGGTAGGATGGTCTGCCCTTTTATAACTGGCTATTCATGCCATCCTTTTTCTATTAAGAAAATATTACAGAAACATTGGCACATTATCAAGAATGATCCTCTTCTGGGTCCGACCCTCCCCGATAGACCCCAGTTGGTTTTTAGAGGGGCTCCCTCAATTAAATCAAGAGTTGTACCCACCGTATGCGACCCCCCGTTAACAAACCAATGTTTTTCCAACATCTAACAGGGTACTTTAAATGTAAGAATTGTGAAGTTTGCTCCATCAATGCCATTACAGAAAGGAAAGTCTGCCAGTTCCATTCGAACAGTACATCTCGTAACTTTCCCATCAATTCATTTATTACTTGTTCCACCACTCATGTCGTATATCTCCTCACTTGCCCATGTGGGCTTCATTATGTAGGCTGCACTGTACGTTCATTGAAGGTTAGACTGGCGGAACATATTGGAAATAAAAGGAGAGGTTTTGTGGGCCATCCTGTCTCCAAACACTGTTTAGAAGTACATTAACAGAGGGACCTCATTTATAGGGATAGACAAACTCAGAATCCCATGGAGGGGAGGGTCTAAGAGACGGGCTATTTCAAAGCTGGAAATGGGGTGGATTTATAAAATTCGCTCTCTTAGGCCACTAGGATTGAATGTGGATATCGAGTTGAACGCATTCATTGACAACTCCTAATAAGGGTTATATCCCCTTTCTATCCTTACCTTCAAAACGATATGGCGTGTGGAAGTCTTCGTTCATTGAGATGCGATTCTCTTTGTAACCCCGAAGACTAAAATATAAAATTCTCAAATGGTTTTTCATTTTTATTTCCATTTTTATTTATTTATTTATTTATTTAATTTAATTTTTTTTGTGTTGTTGATATCCATAAAATACAATTTTAGGATTATGTATTGGATTGGGGAGTGTATATATTTTCTGTGACTCAATAATTACTGTTGTGATACTTAGTGCTCTCTTTGCGGAAGCATGTGACCTCTTTTAAAATCTGGCGCATTGGAGACACTTTTGTAAAATTTATTTTTTGTTTTTTCCTTTAATTCTTTATAGATAAAAAAAATATATATTTTTTAATTTTATTTTCATTATTATTTTTATAAATCATTTTTATAATATCTTAACTCTTTTTCTCCTTTTTAACTGTATTCTCCTTTTCGGCGATATTCTGCCTCCCCACACATAGCCTATACATTGATCAGATCGTGTAAGGCGAAGCGGCCTTATGATTTCATGGTCAAAGGGTTAAATTTCACATCGTATGAAGTTCCATTTGAGGGTGATATCTATGGCAACATCTGTCCTGGGGAGAACACCAGGTAAAGGCTTGGCTTCTATTCTATTTGTAAGGGTAATGTTAAGTGCCGCTCGACGTCAAGTCGAAAACGAGGCTTGGCTTTCGCCCAGCACTATTTAGGTGATGGCTCAATGCGTCGCCCGTGCCCCTTTGAAGACGTCATTTATGATGAAACATGTAGGGCGTGGCTACGTATGTAACGCCATCACACAGACTGCCCCATGATTTGCACGGGTGTTCGCTTTTTTATATGCCGCCTTTTTATACATTTTATTGGATTCTCATGGAGTGTGTTTTCCTCCGATTTTGAACCTATTCTTTGAATAAATTTATTGGAACTTATTACACCATTGGAGCCTTCTTTGTTCTTCTTCCCTTGAGGACAAGTGAGCGCTTCCCCCCCTTTACCAGGTGGATAACTTGGACTGCGCCAGGCTGGAGACGCTGAACACAGCAACAAGGCTGGACGGCTGCGCTTCAAGATCCCTGCAGAGGGTTAGATCTGTCTGCTCGAAAGACCTTGCTATAAGGGAGGTCCACCGTTTGCGGTAAGGGTTCATTTTTAATATTCTTTCTGGAGTCATCTCAGCAAGAGCCACATCTGTATGCCCTTTTTCTTCTCCCACATTTATGTGGGTTACGGTGGGATGGAATGTGGATATGTCTCCTTACCTGCATGAAGATGACCTGGATTTGCTTTTAGGAAAGTTTTCCTGATTTTTGTTTTTTTGTGCTAAGTTTATGGACTTACATCACTTCTATATATACATTGCTTTTGGTGTCTCAATACTGAGATAGTTTATTTGGTCCAGTGTTTGTTTTATGTGATCAATCATTTAACATCTGATATATCTTCACCGTCTTAAATAATTATTTATCACTTTATCTAGTTTCATAACATATTTCTGATTTCACCACTATACCACATTTTTTGATTCATCAATGTCACTAATTTTTACATATAAAGCTGTGAGCGCACTTATTTTTTAATTTTTTATGTATGTATACACTGATATTGGTGTTTGTTTGTGCAGCTATAGTTTTTTGTTTTTATAGTTATATTCCAAGCGCGGTTTTTTTCTTCTTTTTTATGAGAGTTTAGCCTGACATTAGTATTTTTCTCTTGTTTTTTGTCTTGCAGAAATAATGAATCCGTTCAAAAAGCCTGAGTTTATGAGCCAGTTTAGCGATAGGTACAGGGAGCTGCCCAGTTTGTGGCAAGTCAAACATAATTTATATCATAACAGACCAGCTAGAAAGGCAGCGCTGGAGAAACTGTTGGAATTTGTGAAGACGGAGGTCCCCAATGCAGACAGCGATTTTTTGGACAGGAAAATTGGTAGCTTGAGGAGCACATACAAGAAGGAGTGTAATAAGGTCCTGGCATCCCAGATTTCAGGAGCAGCAGCAGAGGACATGTATGTACCTAGTCTGTGGTACTACAACAAAATGGTTTTCTGGAAGACCAGACTGAAGTGAGGTTATCACTTTCCACACTTCCTTCCCCCCCAGCTAAGGCTTCCGAGGACCAACCTGGGCCTGCCATCCAGGAAGAATTGGAGGAGCCCAGCTTGAGGCAGGTCTAGTATTTTTTAACATATTTCTTGTCCTAAAATTATTGATGTTAATTATTAATAAGAAATGAATGATTGAACAAAAAATGTTTTACATATCAATAGACAGTAGTATCCAAAAATGATTGGGACAAGAATGAAAAATGCTGGGGTCAGAATGATAGTCTTTTCTATTTATTAACATTCAATTTACAACAGTCATGGGCTGAAAATTGTGTGTGATTGATGAAGCAAAAACTAAAACTATGTCCTTTTTTATACACAGGAAAGCCGGGATGAGGGTCTGGAATGTGGCAGCCAGGAGGTGGCAGGGGGAAGCGGCAGCCAGGAGGTGGCTGGGCCCAGTGGACTGACCCAATCCCAGCTCCCTCCCCTCGGCCTTCCACCCAAAAGGCCCAGGAAGGGGAGGAACATGGATGGGGCAGCACTTGCCCTCATTCGGGATGCTCATGCAACCTTGAGAGACCCCCCCAGTGTTCAAGAGGGCTATGCCTGCATGGTAGCAGCGAAAATGCAGGAAATGGAGGAGGGCCAATGCCTAATCTGTGAGAACATCATTTTACACCCCTAAATAAGGGGTTGAGTGGCTAACTGACAGAAAATACACACCTTTCTGAGTCTCCTCCTCTTCCTCCTCCTCCTCCACCTCCTCCTCCTCCACCTTCTCCACCTCCTACCACAACTCGACAAACAAAGCCACAGCGTGCAGGGAAGCGTGCAAGTAAGACAAGAGAGTGATGGTCTGCATTTAGTCTGGTCTGACAGAAGACAAAGGCTGTTGTAGTACCACAACCTGGGGACATAAATGTGATCTGCTGCTGTTCCTGATCTCTCGGTGTCATTTCAAAAATACAATGTCAAATTAACAAGAGACACCAACCTCCTTGAGGTTAAAAAATACAAGATGATAATGTTCTTGTGGTAACTTGACACACACACACAAAAAATGGAGATCACTAGATTTAAAATAATCAAAAAAGGAGATCTTGATTTAAATAAAAAAAGGAAAAAAATCACTAAAAAAAATAATTCTAAACATTATTATAGAGATCTGGCTTTAAAAAATAAAAATAAAAATAAAAAGATCACAAGAAATAATAAAGAAATAAGTTTGTCAGAACTCTGTGTGAATACTAGCAGCAAAACAACTTCTTTCTTCTAGCATTATAAAGAACAAAAGAATGCACTGCATTAAAAGATCCAAAAAAATACAGCGTGACGAATGTGCTATCTCCATTGCGAACCCTAGTTTTACCAGACCAATCGCTTCCGTCTCGTACTTGATTCTGAGCATGTGTGATTTTTTGCGTGTCGGAATTGCATGCAGACAAACGGAATTTCCAATAGGAAATAGGAACATGCTCTCAATCTTTTGCTGGCGAAAATTCCGCCAGCAAAAGTCCGATAGAGGATACATGCCGTCGGAATTTCCGACCAAAAGCTCACATCGGACTTTTGCTAGCGGAATTTCCGATCGTGTGTGCGCGACATAAGACAAAACCTTTCCATTACTGGCATACAAATAGACAAGCAGGAAGTGAAACTTGCAGTATTCACTGATGGCCTGTTACTTTACTTCACCAATCCTCATGTCCATGCCTTCTATTTTGCTTGAGTTCCAGCGTTTTGGATTTTTGAGCAATTTTAAGGTAAATGTATCTAAATCCGAAATCCTCAATGTTTTTTTACCACCCCAAGTTCAGGTTCTTAGGAATAATTTTCCATTTAGATTCTGTTCTTCTGTGCTCAAATATTTGGGTATCAGATATCCATTTGAACTTACTCAGTTATATTTGGAAAATTATTATCCCCTGATGCAATGTACATGACCTTAAAAAATATGATCGTGGGCGCATGCGCGGCGCCAAAGGAAATGAACGCCTGACACAGTAGCTCCGCTCCACCCAGGTCTTTAACGGCTTCCCGAGGGCTATTAACAGCTCAAATAACTGCGATTTTTGCACCTCTCGAGCCAAACAACATTGGGCCATGCCGTCGAGGAGAAGAAAATCCCGAGGCCCTGCTCAGAACACCCTAACCCACTATCTCCTCCGCACGCCGGAAAGATACAGCATGTCTCAAGATGGCGCGGCGGGGAGTGAGTACCACACCACCCTCTCTAAGGCTGATCTTGATATCAGTCTGGAAGCTATGTACACCAGACTGGCTACCAAATTCCAGACGGAACTAAATAAAACTTCCCACACGCTATCACAAGAAATTGCGGCCTTAGGCTCATGCGCTGAGCTCCTTGAAACCAAGCATGATGAGCTCGCCCTGGCCTACAACGATCTCAGTCGAGAGCACGAATCTCTGGCTACGGCACTCTCTGCGATTCAAGCCCAAGTCGAAGATCTCGACAACAGAAATAGATGCAATAACCTCCGTTTAAGAGGTATCCCGGAATCAGAGACTGAATTAATCCCTGCTGTGATACGTTTATTCAAATCTCTACTCCTGGACTATGACTGCGCAGCATTCAAGTGTGATCGCATCCACAGGGCACTTCGCCCAAAACCTCCGGATGATAAGCCCCCCAGGGATGTAGTCCTTTGCATGAAGGACTTTCTCACTAAAGAGGACATTCTGAGAGCTGCCCGAAACAAACAACGGATTTCCTTGGATAATAATCCTATCCAGATCTATCCAGATATTTCCCCGGCCACCCTGGATAGACGCAGAGGCTTGAAGGAAAAAACCACCGCACTCCAATCTGCTCACATTCGCTACACATGGGGATTTCCATTTAAGTTGCTGGTCCCCCACAATGGCACCACCTTCTCAGCTTCTTCCCTACTCGAGGGCCAGGAAATCCTGGTGACACCTGGCCTCCTAGATGCAGCCGCAATCCGTCGCCCACCATCGACCCCTCGTCCGGCTCCCATCTGGCAAACCCCACCACCCAGGAGAGACAGAAGGAGGATCCGATATGACATTGGAGAGGGACCCGCTGAGCAACCCTGGTGACAGGTTTGCTGCCTATCACTCCACTGTTCCTTGAGATGCATTGCACCGAAATTTCCATCACCTCATTACAGGCGACTGTCCCATGGAGCGGTTGCATGTTCACCCCACCCAGCAAAGGTTCTCCTTGAAACTTCAGGCAGTATACTTCTATTAGAATTTTTATGTGTTTTTTTTTACCTTTTGTCAGCCCCACAGGTTTCTCCCACCCTGCAAACCCACTAGTGGGATTTTGCAGTCCGGCTGGGTACGAGACCTAGTTGTCTCGCTCATAAGTTTTCTTTTCGTTTTTATCAGGTAAAGTTCTTGTTTACTTTTTACTCTACCTGATCCACTTTTGAAGTTGGACTTCATGTCTATTTACAGTACATTACAAGTTTTTCTTTTTTTGGTTCTGTGTATTTTTAAAGCTTTTTTACTTTTTTTTGGTCAGTCAATATACAGTCTGGAGTATTTGCTCACCCTATACTATACTTGCGAGATTTGTATGTTCTTCCTTTATTACCGATTTAATAAGATTAATCTGCACCACATTTACCATTGGTTGTTTGGTGTAATGGCAGCGCCCCTGCTGGGCCTAATATGCTTCGTACTTCTTGCATGGTCAGTTCTGTACCTTTTCTGCCTGATAGTGCAGTATTGATCTAACATGGTAATCACTTGTATTTCACATAATGTGAAAGGATTTAACTCCCCTGTTAAAAGGCGTAAAGCGTTTGATCTTTATGGCCAGATAGGCGCCAAGATTCTTTTACTTCAGGAGACTCACTTCTCTCATTCCTCACACCCAAACATTTTTCATAGAAATTTTCCTCAATCATTTTAATTCCTTCACTCATCCAAAAGCAGGGATGCTGCCATTCTGTTACATTCCTCCATTCCTATGCAGATTAAGCAAAGCTATAAAGATAAGGATAGCAGATTCGTCATTATCAAAGGAGTAATGCATAATAGGGAAGTTACTATAGCCAGCGTATATGCCCCTAATGACGCACCTGCATCCTTTTTTAAGTCTTTTTTTGATAGATTGGCCTCCTTGGAATCTCCCCATATGATTATAGGGGGGGATTTCAACCTAGTGGCTAACCCCACACTAGATAGATCCTCCTCCACAACTGCTGCCAAAGCCTTCCCCAGGTCTCTAACCCATGGCCTTTTAAACCATCAGCTGGTGGACACCTGGAGAACACACAATATGGGCCTTAAGGAATTTACCTTTTACTCACATCCCCATAACAGCTATGCCAGGTTGGACTATATTTACCCTACTCTCATCATATTAGCTTATTCCACTGGCGCTACGATCCACCCCTGTGTTTGGTTGGATCATCACGTAACCTCCTTTACAACAGATTTTATAAGACTGGCTCCCACCCCCTACACCTGGAGACTAAATGAGGCTTTGCTCTCAGATTTAGTGGCAGAATCAGAGACAACTAAGTCCATTGAGGAATATTTTTCGCTTAATGCCCTCCCTGAAACCCCGCCCCCTATTGTTTGAATGGCCCATAAGTCGGTTTTGAGGGGCAAATTAATTAGCGTTGCCTCCTCCCATAACAAAACGCATAGACAAAAAATCTTTGACCTCACAAAGGACCTTGACCATCTATATAAAAATACTAATTCTTTAGGCTTGGAGTCCACCAGAAAACTTATTGATCAGAAGAGCCTAGAATTAGACTCACTTCTTTCTTCTAAGACCGAAAAGGCTCTCAGATGGTCTAAAGCCAAATTTCTACTTCATAATAACACTGCCTCAACCTTATTTGCCAAAAGGCTCAATCAGTCCTCTCGCCCCCACATGTTTATAAACTAGCACTGGGAGCAGGCTTATCCACATCCCATCCCAAAGAGGTACTTTCGAATTTTTGAACAATTTTACTCTTCCCTACTGGCACCTGTCCAGAAGCCACCCACACTGGCGGAAGATAACTGGCTCCAAGAGATACCTTTACCCTCCCTTTCCCCAGCACAATTAGAGAAACTCAATGCTCCTATCACTACCTCAGATGTACTCATTGTGATCAAATCTCTGAAGACGGGCTCGGCCCCGGACCCAGATGGCTTTTCAGCCAAATACTACAAGAAATTCGCAAATCTCCTTTCACCTAGTTTAGTGCAACTATTTAACTGGATTCTGCAAGGGGGGAGTTTCCTTGAGGAAATGCTGCTGGCCAACATGTCCCTGATCCCTAAACCAATTTACTCCCTCAGAATTATAGACCAATCTCGGTCACGAATAATGATCTGAAAATTTTTAGTAGAATCCTAGCAGACAGATTGGCGTCCATTATCTCCTCGCTTATTTCTCCCTACCAATCAGGATTTATACCTCACAGATTTATTACAGATAACATACGGTTAGCTACTAATATTATCCAAGACGCCAATCTGTCCTCCCGAAAACTTCTTATGCTTAGCCTAGACATACTCAAGGCATTTGATAGCATCTCCTGGAGTTATCTTTCTACCATCTTACAATGAATGGGCTTTCGGGACAAATTTTTACATGCTTTCCAGGCCCTTTATCTAAACCCCAAAACCCGCATTAAGATTCTGGGATGTAGGTCCGACTTCTTCTCCATTGGACGGGGCACTAGGCAGGGGTGCCCACTCTCCCCCTTAATCTTCGCTCTTGCCCTAGAACCTCTAGCGATCGCAATACTCAACAACCTAGATATATCCGGGTACACTAAAGGCCCCTCTTCCTACAAATTTTGTATGTATGCAGACGATGTCCTCCTTGTTTTTAACTAATCCCCTCATTTCTCTACCCAACCTCTTACAGACCCTATCAAGCTTTGCAGGAGTCTCTGGCCTCAAGATTCATGTCTCGAAATCGGTTGCTCTCCCGGTAGGGTTTTCCCCGTTGGGATTCCAACAACTTAAGAGTGCCTTCCACTTTGTTTGGGCCGAAACTCACCTACCATATTTGGGCATTGATCTGACTAGAGCAGGGGTCTCAAACTGGTGGCTCTCCAATTGTTGCAAAACTACAAGTCCCATCATGCCTCTGCCTGTGGGAGTCATGCTTATAACTGTCAGTTTTGCAATGCCTCATGGGAATTGTACTTTTGCAACAGCTGGAGGGCCGATAGTTTGAGACCTCTGGACTAGAGACTTCTGCAAACTTTTTGAGGCTAACTATCCTCCCATGATCTCTAAATTGAAAAAAACCCTTAAACATTGGAATCAGCTTCACATTTCCTTCTTTTTAGGATTACAGCTCTAAAAATGACAATACTCCCCAGGTTACTTTACCTGTTTCGTTCCCTCCCAATTAGAGTGTCTAAATCTTACTTACTTACCCTTCAAGCACATTTCAATAAATTTATTTGGCAGGACAAATCCCAGAGATTCGCTAGGGAGATCCTTTACCGCTCCCCAAAGAGGGAGGTCTGGGTGTCCCCCGTATTTGGCTATTCTATATAGCCAGTAGACTCGCACAACAAGCACAATGGAACATTAGGGACTCCAGGCTCCCATGGGTCATATTTGAACAGGATTTCATTGCTCCCCTATATCTCCCTGGGTTAATGTGGTCCTCGAACCCCTCCTCCCCAGACATTTCTACCAAAAACCAAGTAGTGACAATAGGATTGAAACTCTGGAAGACATATAAGTCTAGATACAATCTCTCCTCTCAAACACCCCTTGGAGCCTCCTATCTTGGAGATCCTAGATTCCCCCCGGCATATGACCACCCAGGGTCCTTCATGGAGTGGACCCAACAAAACCTAATTACTCTGGGGGATTTTCTGGTTGACTCCAAATTTATCACATTCTCAACACTTAAAGCTCGATATCATTTTCCAGATAGAGAATTTTACTGTTTCCTTCAAATCAGACATTTTTTTTCGGCAACACTACCCCAACCCCCCAGCAGACACTACGACAATCTATGAGGATCTGTGCCACACAGCTCCTCGTCAAAAGGGCCTTATCTCACATATTTATAGCTCTTTGGAATCAGCTGATGAAATACCTACCTTGAAGTATAGATCACAATGGGAACAAGAATTAGCCTTAGACCAGGAGGATTTAGACTGGGATAAGGGTTGGCAAAACATACGCAAATGCACAAAATCCTTAACAATCAGGGAGACAGCCATTAAACTTACAACAAGATGGTACTATACCCCGGCCCGTCTCCACAGGATTTATCCGCAGGTTTCTCCCAGATGCTTCAGAGGTTGCACCCACTTAGGCTCCTACATACACGTATTCTGGGAATGTGAAAAACTACAACCCGCCTGGAAAGAGGTTTTAAAACTGATTGATAAATTGGCTGGAAATTCGATTAATCTCACTTTCCACCATTGCATTCTATTTCAAGACATCCCTGATATAGCCAAACCCCTTATGAGGTTAATCCATTCTATTTGTGTAGCTATGCTTTGGGTCATTGCATTGCACTGGAAATCCTCTAGGTTCCTGTTTGCTCAAATTATCTCACGTATAGACAGTATGATGGTAGCTGAGAAAATATTCCACACCCTACACGATTCCATCCCGGTATTTGATGCCAAATGGAATCTGTGTTTTTTATGCAGGCTTCAAGACTGACCGTTTATAGAATACATTGGATAATACTTTGTTATTTACCTTTTGTTTCTGTTACTTGTATTTTTTCTTTTCACCAGTATAACCACCCTTCAGGGTTGTGGCGTTTAGCTAGTTCTGAGTGTAATACAGAGGGCCACTGTGTGGTCAAGGTGGTCTTATAGCTTAACATGACTGCACATCTTTATATTGTTCTAAATGACATTCCTATAACTCTGAAGGATGTATATTCTTGTCTTTTTGTATAATGACTTTGTTACCTTTAATAAAATTTTTTGAAAACAAAAAAAAAATATCATCGTGCCCAATATTCATGGTTTAAGAGGATTAATATCCTAAAAAATTTACATATTACCTTGTTTTCTTTTCCTCTTTCATACTATACCTATTGTGGTCCCCCGTGCTTTTTTTGTTACTCTACAAACTGCTTTTACATGGTTTATTTGGGGAGGTAATAGACCTAGATTACATAGAACAATCTTATTTCTCCACAAAGCAAAAGGAGGAGTAGGTACACCAGATCGTTATTACTATCATGCTGCAGCAGTGTTAAGCAGGTTAGTCAATTGGTTCCACGATTCCCATACTAAACAATGGGTTTTTATAGAACAGGCGATTGCTCCTTACGATCTTCAGGCTCTCCCTGTGATAGAGCCATCTATCCGTGGTCCTTCCTCATCGCTACCTCTTTTTACGTCCTAACTATTGTATATTTGGGATAAAATATAAATCACGACTGGGACTTTCTCCTAAAGTGGGCCCGATTACCCCTTTGTTTGGCAATCCGAAGTTCTCCCCTGCAGTGGCCCGGACACAGTTTTTGTCATGGAATAAGGAGTTGCACCACCGACTATCTCAAATCTTTCGTCAGGGAACTCTTCTGCCTTTTTCAAATTTGATCCATATACAACAGAATTTAATTAAGCATCGGTTAGAATACTGTCGGTTACGATCATTTCTTTCTTCTTTTTTCTCAAACCTATTGATCAAGGAACTAGATATTTTTGAGTCTTTGCTTCTGCAAGACTGTTCTGAATCATGTTTGTAGCGCTGGTAGATTTTCCAATCTACCGCTTATATGTAAATTTAGTGGGTCATCTGGGCTGTATATAGTTCAGATTTAATTTACTGTTAGATTAGACTCTGTTCCAGTTTGGCTGTGTTGTGTGCAGTTCCACATTCTGCCTGTGGGTGTCATTGTCACCATGGGTCAATGTTGGAAAGCAACGAGCTGAAGTATATGAGTGCTCTTCTGTCCGTAGACAACTCGGCAGAGGTGGTCCTCCAGGTTGCATTCTGGGAGAGAGTATTTATGGAACAGACGCATTGTTTCTGAGAGCTTTACCTCGTGGCCCTCCTGGCCTAAAGGTATGTGTTAGTGAGTTCTACCTCGCGGCCCTCCGGCCTGCAGGGTTGCGTTGCGGCAGCTGTGCGGATAGGCCCAGAAGCCTGTCTGGGGCCTGCTATCGCTGGGATGGTCCTGTGCTGTCTGTCCTGTGGGAAGAAGCCAGACAATTGGGAAGATCCAGGGGAGGACCCATCTTGGAAGGGACCATGCAAGGCTGGTCTTAAGAAGGGCCTGGTGACTCGATTGGAGAACGCATCTTAAACTAATCTACCGCACAAGTACTGCCGGGTCGGCTTAAAGGTTCTGGTACTGTGTTTTGCTGTTCATCGAAAACGACTACATCTTGTGGCAGAGGATCGTACAGTTTTGTTTCACTCAAGTCTGTGGCAGAGACTTTTTGTTTGTGCTACGTTCTGGCTGCTAGGTTAGTGAGAGAGACCTATCCGGGCGGGCAAAGATTTAATCCTGAACGGAGGATATATTCACCCTTGAGATTTCAATTCCTTAGTGCTACACAAAGAAAAGGTATTTGAACTTCCCTGAAACTCTTCTTCTACCTCTTTCCTGCTACTTCTTTCAGTTATCTCCCATTAAAGCATTGGAAAAGTACTCAAGTGACTGGAGCCTACATTGTCTAATAATAAGGTTAACGTGGACTCTAAGTTCGGTGTTGGTGAAATTACAGGTAAAAAGGTGACGGTAACAGCCCACTTTAAATCAGCAGCTCCACCGTGAGTTAGTGCTACATGTTCTTTTAATGGTATATAAGGTATTTCTTATGAAACTTTACCTTTACCCTTACCCATTGTTTTTCAGTGGTGACTAAGGCACATGAGACGAATTTTAAGCTTCTCTCATGTTGGTACCGATGTCCGATGCTGCTTCACCGGATAAACCCAGATGTAACCATACGTATTGGCACTGTCTTTCTACCAAGGGATCTCTTCTGTTTATTTGGTGGGAATTATTCATGAGTTTTGGGATCTGGTACTGCAGCTTTATAATAACGTTACCGGGACGACTGTAGCAAACACTCCACAAATCACTTTGTTATCTATCCAACCCAGTTCTGCTAAATGCATTAAGAAAGATCTCCTTAGACATTAGCTGAGAGTAGCAAGGTTGGTCATACCGCACCTTTGGTGAATGGCACAGGCTCCTGCTTTAATTGAGTGGGTGATAGTAATAGACTAATTTGAGAGGCTGGAGTCTCTTTTGGCATATGAATCAGAAAACATATGGACAACATCAACAAACATGGCTCCCTTAAAATATATTTAGGTAATGCAAAATCTTATAGGGGAAAAACTGTAGGACCTGAATTGGTCCAAGGTTGCCTTATGTGGAGCAGCATCTGGTTGTTCACCCCTGTTTGTAATATACCCCTCTACTTTTTTCTGTTTTCTTTTCCTCTTTCCTTTTTTTTTTTTGCTCTCTTTTTTTCTTTTTTTCCTTTCCCCTTTTTTGTCATTAACACCCCCCTAGTCTTGATGATAGATGTTAAGGACCAAGATACTATAATATTTCCGGGTATTAAGAAGTTGGGTTGTGTCTAGGGATGAGCTTCGAGTTCGAGTCGAACATGAGTTTCGACTCGAACATCGGCTGTTCGATCGTTCGATGAAGATCGAACATTATGGGCTGTTCATGCCAAATTCGAGCAGCGCGTCATGGGCCATAATACACTGCGTCATCGCAGTGGTTTGCTGGCCGATGATTGGCCAAACGTGCACTATGACCCACATGCTTTGGCCAATCACAGCGCCGTAAGCAAACAGAGCCACTATTGGCCAAAGGCAGGGTGCCTTTGGCCAATTATGGCTCAGGGGATTAAGTACACACCCACACTATATAAGGCCACCTGCACGTCGGCCATGTGTAGTTTTTTTCCAGTGTTCAGAGAGAGAGAGAGAGAGAGTGTCATTTAATTTCATTTAGATAGATTGAGAGAGAGAGAGAGAGAGAGAGTGTCATTTAATTTCATTTAGATAGATTGAGCAGACAGTTGATTCAGTTAGCTCTAGTATATTTAGTATATATATATATATATATATATATATATATATATATATATATATATATATATATATACTGTATCCAGTTTCCAGTTTAGCCTGATCTCACTGCAGATCAATCCTGTTGTTCTCTTCCTAATACAGGCAGGCAGGCAGTTCATTCAGTTAGCTGCAGTATATTCAGTACAGTATCCTGTGCAGCTAGCTCTCACTGCAGACCATTCCTGTTGTTCTCTTTCTAATATACTACAGGCAGGCAGTTCATTCAGTTAGCTGCAGTATATTCAGTACTGTTTCCTGTGCAGCTAGATCTTGCTGCAGACCGTTCCTGTTGTTCTCTTCCTAATATACTACAGGCAGGCAGTTCATTCAGTTAGCTGCAGTATATTCAGTACTGTATCCTGTGCAGCTAGATCTCGCTGCAGACCGTTCCTGTTCTCTTCCTAATTTACTACAGACAGGCAGTTAAAATGACTGGGTGGTCCTCGGTACAATACGGCACCTCATCCCATTTTATTGACACAGTTTAAAAAGGATTTGTACAATGTTATATATCAAAGGTGTGCACCAAACTAAGAAGGATTAAAACCAATTTGTAGATTACAAGACCTAGCCTAGAAGCGTGGTGGCCAATCTTGTAAGCAGGTAACCAGAAGTCCTAACATCCGCCGGAGATAGCCGAAGCTCAAAATCCACAATCAGCTGTACATGGCGCCTGCGCTCTGGGTCCAGGTTCCTTCCCTACCATCCAAGTGGACCTAGAGGGGGAATCTAAAAGAGCCGAGCGCAGCGAGGCCGTGCCCGAAGCGCGGCGAGCGGAGCGAGCCCACGAGGGGCCCTCTTACAGGCGCCGTGTACAGCTGATTTGGACCTATTCCCCTTCGGCTATTTCCGCCGGATCCTACTGCGCAGGCGCAGCGCCTGCGCAGTAGAGGGGGGTCCTTATCCGCCGAGCGGAACTTTCTCGGCAGAACACCGGCGTCCATGTTTAGCATGAGCTCCCTGACTGCTAGCAAGAATCTGAATGTGTGGGGTTTAAATATGCCTCCCCATGGCACCAAAATGCTATGCGTGTCATCACACTGCACCTGGAGCCAAGCGGACGCAAAAGGGAAGTTCCTGGTCCAAGGACTGATGACCCGGAACCAGAAACGACAGACAGGAAGTAAAACTACTTCCTGTGTGCCCAAAACAGCACTAAGACTCCCTTTGGAGACAGTGCTGAGCCAAGAAGGAAAACTTGGACAGTTGAAAAGATGGCTGTGGGATACGGTTATACCGGTATGCCAAGGACTATAAGGAGACCTCAAGGCGGGCGTATACCGGGTTGGCAACCCCCAGGAAAGAAAAGCCCAAGGGGGATGTGTGTCCAACCTAGTATACACCCTTGGGCGTCCATATGGGGATCAAATGGCACTGAACTGGGGGGGGGGGGTAAAAACTAGGGAAAATAGAGCCTGGGGAGGGGTAAAAAAAAAAAGGGGAAGAGGGGTTCCCCAAGGTTTGGGTGTGGTCATGATTGCACATTACAATAATTTGTCTACAACATTGTACCACTAATTTACATCCACATATGAAAAGCTGTATCAATATGCACATCATTGCAGCTGACTCAATATATGTTAGTATCCCTTTTCTAAAAGATGTATTGTTTCTAATAGGGGCAATTTTGGCCTAGACACCCAATCCAGAATTAGTCGCGAGAGGAATCGTAAACGTCTGGTGATCTCATGATATTCAAACGCAGTAAATGTTACCAAAACAAAGGAAGGGAAGACACTCAATGGGGCACATACTCCCAAGGAGACAGGAGTGACCAGATCACAAAAGGGGGGTGATGTTTATAGAAAAGGCTTAAAGCTAATACCCTCATTGAGGCCGGGGGACCGAGTGGCATGTAAACAATAGATCCATCTCGTCTCCAATTGGAGAAGTTTATTGTCTATATCACCTCCTCGTTCATGTTCTGGTATGTGTTCAAGGCTGAAAAAGCCGATAACTTTTAAATTGTGGTATAGCCCCACATGACGGCTAATAGGTGTTTCCATTCTATGTTTGGAGATAAGGGACACATGGTCACCTGTAGACCCACCAGGAACTCTAGTAGTTGTTCTTTTGATGCTGCCCACACCATAAAAACATCATCTATGTATCGATGCCATGATACACTCTTACCAATAAACTCTGCTTTGTAATCATCAAAAAAAAGGTCTCGTTCCCACCCCCCCAGGTACAGGTTTGCGTAGGAGGGGGCACATTTTGCCCCCATTGCCACGCCCTGTACCTGGAGGTAGTGGGAACCCTTAAACACAAAAATATTGTGTGTAAGTATAAAATTAAGAATTTCAATCACAAATTCGTTATACTTCCACGAGTCAAGATCTCGTTCATTCAAGAATTCTCGCACAACCTCCACACCTCTGGTATGAGGTATGGAGTTGTACAAGGCCTCTATATCGATCGCAACTAGCCAACATCCCTGAGGTAGCTATAATCCATCCAATGTTTTCAATAGCTCAATGGTATCCTTAACAAAGGAAAAAAGTCCCTTTACGTGGGGGTATAGATACTCGTCCACTAGTTGGCTGGCCTTTTCTGTCAGGGATCCGCATCCCGAAATAATCGGTCGGCCTGGGGGATTCTGTAAGTTTTTGTGCACTTTAGGCAATGCGTAGAATGTTGGAGTCACCGGATTGGTAGAGTCCAAGAATTTTAGTGTGTTAGAGTCAATGACCCCCCTGTAGTGCGCCTTAGCCAGAATGTCCTTATAAAGTTTCATGTAATAATTAACGTGAGATTTGGGTAATGGTCTGTACCAGTCAGTATTACGTATGATATCAAAACACATTTGCTCATATTGTTTTGTATCCATCAGAACGAGGTTGCCACCTTTGTCGGATGGTTTTATTACGATGTTTTTACTAGACCTCAAGTTCTGTAATGCCTTTTTTAAATCTTTAGATAAATTGCCCGGAGGGCCAGTTAGCCAGTTGGTAGCTTCAATCTCTTTAGTGACCTGGATCACAAAGGCCCACAAGTTAGAGTTTCCCTGTAGGACAGGGAAGGACTTGGATTTGGGTTTATATGTCTCTGGTGTCTCAAAGGTTATTCCAGCAGAAGATATGGAAAAAGGATTATAGGAGTAAAGGGGGCTGTTAGATGGGCCAGCCCCCTGATTTGCAGGTTGGGAGGTCTCCGATCCAGGTGGGTGGAATATCCAACCCGCCTCCTCGGGATTGCTCTCCTCCCACAAATCCATCAAATCCTGAAGGGCTCGTAGGTCTTCAAAAGTAACACCTTCTAAATTGGCATTGTCTGAATTCGTTATCTCAATGTCATTAGGGTTTTTGTCATATAGGACTTTGTACATGAGGCGTCTGGCAAAGAGGTGCAAATCCTTGATCAGTTCAAATTTGTTTGCCTCCTCATCCGGACAGAAAGTGAGACCTAGCTCTAACAAAGTGGTCTCATCCTCTGTCAAAGGATGTGAGGACAAGTTGGTAATGTCAAATTTGTCCCAGTTCCCATCCAAGATGGAACCCGGGACCCTCTACTTTAACGGTTGACTCATTGTTCGTATGGGAGTAGGTGTAGGTAGGGAATTGCGCCTAGAGTCCAAAGTATTGGGACTAAAAATGGGTGCCATTCAAGAATCCGTGGAAAAGGCAGTTGTGACTGGGTGTTGTTCCAACATTTGTTGGGACATGGGTCCCGCCGGAGTTGAGACCGGATTTAAATTTACTGTTGGAGTGGTTAACATCACAAGTAAATGGTTTTGTATACTGCCATTTCTTGAGGTACTGGGAGTTACATCGCCACGCGAACGTTGTACACATGTTTTCTTGTCATTACTTTTGTCATGAGTTGACTTGGGGCGTTCCTGTGAGCTAGTTTCACTATCTTTTTTTCTCTTTCTAGAACCTCCACTAGAATCACTATAGTGTGTAGCCATCGGGACATATGATGCTGAGGACATGGATGAACTATCGGATTCAATCAGATCCACATTGTGGGTCTGAGGAGCCCGATTGTATGTGGACCTCTGACGGGAGTGATGGCCCTGTTGGTGCCATTTATATGCTTGATCCTGATCGTACGCTTTTTTATCTCTCATAAATTTGTTTTCTTTGGTTTTAATTAAATTCGTGGCATATTTTGTTAAATGCTCTTTCAAAATCTTGTCTTTGCCAAGAAAACAATTATGAGAAGACAAGTGGCTATGATCCTCCTGCCATTTCAAAATTTCTTTGTCTAATTCACCAATGTCCGTTTTATATTGGTCACTAAGTATTTGCATCATTTGTAGGGAACAAGCCTGTAGGTTTGCTTCCCATGCTTTTTTTACATTTGGTTCAACCTTTTTTATATTTGGGAAAATTTGGATACGCAGACCCCATGGTATGATCTCGTTTGTCACATATTTTCCAAAATATTCCTTGTGCCAAAATAAACGAGTTTTCCTTTCGACCAGACGTTGAAATAAGAAATAAATATCTACCTCAGCTTCAGTGACATCATCTTTGGATCGGACCTGTTGTACCTCTGAAACAAACCCATCCCATGCCTGACCACAGTAGTCTGTCATTTTGTAGACCACTCACTCAATCACGTGAATCTCCCAGATGTGAAGGTGGAAGTTGGGATTCAGACGATTATGAGCCACAACTGTGCCAGACTGCTGTCTATAACCACTATTTGCCACTTTAGATAAATCGAAAAGGGGAGAAAAAAGTATAAGAGATTATGCTAGTGAAATGAAATTGCAATGAAGAAGCACATAGAAAGAATGCAATAATGCTATAAATATCATCTGCATGTATTCACAAAAAAGAAAATAATCAAGAATTTCGACCAGAAAAAATAAGCTTGATTACTGATCTCTTCTACCCAAGAATGGGTTTTTCATGGGTGTATTATCCACCCGGTATTGTAATAGGCTATATGGGTAGAGATCAGTGTTTACAAACATTTTTTATGTGTGTACCATCATCCCTAAAGTAGTAAACCAAAAAATATGTAGAAAATGTTTTACAATCTCACACACAGCCATCATACCCTTTTTGGTGCACCTTTCCAGACTGCTTTTTGCACACCGTGTGCTGCTACATGTTTGGCACCCCTAGGTAAACCAACAAATCCACATTTTTGGTATTCCATGATTCCTTGCGTATTATAGTTACACTTCCTCACATTGTTACTGCTTTCCTATCCACACACTGTTCACCAACCTGCACCACACACCTTTTTCCACTTTTTTTTTTCAGCTTTTGCACACAATATCATGCTTTTTTTTTTTTTCAGCACCACTCCCTCACATACGCATCCCCCTGTTGACCAAGTCCATTTTTCTTTTACCTCTAATTCTTCTCCCCCAGTCATTTTTCTTCGCTCTCTTCCCCTCTCTTTGTCCTGTCCTAGGCCTAGGCAAAATCTTCCCTCCCTTTCTCCTCTTCGCCCTGTTTCTCTTTTTCCCCTTTCCTCCCCTCTCCCCTCCCCCCTCTTTTCTCCCCCTTCCCCTTCTCTCCCCCCCTCCCTTATTCCCCCCCTCTTTCCCTTCCCTCTTCCTCCTTCCCTCCCCCCGCCTTTGCTTTGTTTTCTTTTCCCCTTCCCCCCTTACCATTCACTACATTCCCCACCAGTCCTCACACTCTTTCCTTCACCATTCTTCTTCCCCTCCTCTTCCCCTCCTTTCCTTCTTTTTCTTTCCCTCCCCCCCCCTTTTATTTTCCTCCTCTCCTTCCTTGCTCCCTTGTCTTCTTTCCTCTACCCATCTGGCCATTCTTTTCACTTCCCCATCTCCTTTTTAGTTTACAGTGCTCATACGTCTATATATGATTTATAATTCTCGATTAAAAATTTCCAAAGATATCTAACTTTGCCAAAATTTAGGCCCAACAGCCTTCAAATAAATCCTATAATATCACTAGTATCATTATGACTCGATTAATACAACTTTATAGAAATTGATGACACTATTCCCTCTATGCATCCACTGATGTTGCTGCTTGATGTTCAGACCGCAGGTGCTGCTGATCCACATGCCCCCTGCCATGTGCGGGGGTTTTTCCTAGATGTAAACCATCGTAAGTCGCGCAGTTGTTGCTCATGCTCCCTCTCCTGGGGTGCCGGCTGACCGGTGGGCCCCGGTGTTGGGACCCGGACAGTGGAGGCTGCTCTGAAAATCGTAAGCTCAGGAGACACAGCTATACACGTACCGTTTGGTAATTATGTTTAAAAAACCTTTATTATATACAACTATGCTCATTCTACTAACTGTACACAACTATATTTGTATTATTTCTTTATGTATACAAAATTTCTCTACAGCGCATGCATTTCCTCTGAAGAAGACCCGATGGGGTCGAAATGCATCAGGACCATCCAAGCGCTTTTGTAGTATACGATTTATGCATAGCTCTGTACATGCTCCTATGCTTTTTATAACTTTATGTACACTGTTCATGGTTTCACTCCAATGTCCCATGTTTAATAAAGCTACCTTTTAAACCACAGAACATCTGTATTGTTGTTCGCTGCTTTGAAAGCCCCGTTATCCTTGGGGGTAAATTCCCGTTTTAAACCAGAGGTTTCCCTTTTGATTAAGCAGCTAGTTGCTAAATGGCTTGAGCTGGATACAAAGTGATTTGAGAAGGAAGTTATGTTAAAGGATTCAGCAGGTTGTTTTGATATTCCCAAAACCTCATCAAAGACACAATTCCTGGGAATTCAGCATAGCCCAGGGAAATTTGATAATTCCCGATATGGAAATAGAGGGGATATAGAGGAAGGGAAGAATAAGGAGGAAATAGAAGAGGAGGTTCAGGAGAGTGAAAAGAGAGATGCTTCATTTGTGGGGAATTAGGACACTGGAGGAACCAATGCCCACAGTCCAAGGGTGGTACTTCAGGATATAATCCTGGAAACTACCCCCAACAAAGATAGCAACTCCAGGGTAATAATGAGCAGCATACCATTAAATACCCATTACAATGGCTGGGGAAACAACAATTAGGTTGCCTGGAAGGTAGTCCCCTTATGCTCCCTCAGATATCCTCTCAATATTCTTTTTTTAGTCACATCAGTCGACCGTTTTGAGAGGCATAAATCAACTTTGTAGTTCATTTAAGTTCCGCTCCCTCTCGTCTTTGTCTCATCATCATGACTCTTTGCCATATCAAAAAAAAGAATATGTTAAAAACCAGGCGTGCATCCAGTCTAATGAAATTACGTTCACCACTCGAGAGGTCGCACGTGTCCTGATTGACAGTGTTACATTTTTTTTTTCTTTTTTAGAATAAGTCCCCGCCACCACCCCCTTACCTGCCCCCCTCCCCCCTCACCACCCCAGCCCTATCTCTCCAAGGTCTAATGTATCCATTTCTCCTATTCTGCTATGAGGCTTTCAGCTCTTTGGCGTAGCACCACGTTTTTTTAAATTTTTTCCAGTGTTCCCACTCTCCTGAGTTCACCTTTCTCGTATCCCCTACTGAGCCAGCCCCTGTCTCCATACTATATGTTTCTTCTACTGCATCTATCCACTCCCATATTTCAGGGGGCTCCCTCCTTTGCCAGTTCTTCGGTATTATTCGCTTTGCGGCGTTCAATAGGTGGGGGACTAGTGACTGCTTATATTTGTTTATGTCTCCCTCCCCCCATGGAACAAAACCTCCCAAGGGTCTTCTAACACTTCTTTTCCTGTTATTTTCCTGACCAGGGTAAGTATCTTCCTCCAGAAGTTTTTTATTTTCGGGCATAGCCACCAAAGGTGTGCCATTGTTCCTATCTCCTGGCATCCTCGCCAGCAATACGCCGACCCTTTTTGAAATTTACTTGTTATTTCTGGGGTTAAATAGCTTCTACTTATGCATTTATAGCTCATTTCTGTCGTTCGTGTATCTATTGTTGAGTTACCAATCATTCTCAAGACTCTTCTAATTGTATTTACATCTTTTTTAGTGCCTAATTCACTCTCCCATTTACTTATATATGGGGGGATCTCCAGCTGATCCATCTTCATAAGTATTTTATAGATCTTGGAAACTAAGTTTCTTGGATCTTCTGTGTCGCATAGCTTCTCGAAGTCCGTAAGTTTGTCTCCTGCTCATATCGGACTTGATAATTTACCTACGAAGTGACACAGCTGGAAGTACCGCCACTCATCTATCCCCTGTGCCTCTCTCCCTAATCTTAGTTCTTGTAGTGTCATAATTTTACTCTCTTTAATGATGTGTCTTAATTGTGTCATACCCCAAAATGCTTCTTTTTCACCCGTTTCCTTTAACCCTGGTGAGAAAAAATTATTCTCTGTTAGTGATAATAAAGGTGAATTATATTCTCCGTTAACTTTCTTGTGTACCCCGTCCCAAATTTTAAAAACATTACGTGTTATTACATGTGTGCTTTTATCTAAATTTCTAGTGTGTGGAGGGTTCCATATCATTCTACCAAGTGAAACTTTACTGAGGTTTCCCTCTATTCTTACCCACCTTTTTTTTCATTCTCTCTTTTTGCCCATTCAACCATTCTAGACAGAACTATGGCCTTATAATACATCTGGATGTCTGGTACTGCTAGACCACCATTTATTTTCTTTTGTTTTAGAATTCTAAAAGAGACTCTTGGTTTTTTGTTTTTCCATATAAAGCTCATTATTATTTTATTTAACTTTCTTAGATAGTATAGGGGTAGGGGAAGCGGGATCATCTGGAACAAGTATGTGACCTTAGGGAGTAGGACCATTTTAATAACGTTATACGACCTATCCATGAAAGGGCCTTCCCGACATAATTTTTACAGTCAAGTCTGACTGTATCTAATAGGGGTAGGTAGTTTATAGTGAACATCTTCTCAGTTGAATTAGCCAACTTAATTCCTAGATACTTTAGTTCTTTAGCCCATCTAAAACTATAAACTCTTTCTAATTTCTCTCTTTCTCTTTTGTTTAAGTTTATATTTAATATCTCTGATTTTACCATGTTAATTTGAAAGTTGGAACCCTCCCCGTATTCCCTGAGGGCTTTCACTAATTTGGGCATAGTAGATTCTGGGTCTGATATGTAAAATAACACATCATCTGCGTAGGCTGCGATTTTATGTTCATCTTCGCCAATCTTAATACCTCTAATGTCTGGATCTGCGCGTATTGTTGCAAGGAGAGGTTCCATGGTCAGAACAAAAAGTAACGGGGACAGGGGACATCCCTGTCTCGTACCCCTTTCCATTTCAAATGGCTGCGACATCGCTCCGTTTACACCCACCGTTGCCATAGGGTGGTGGTACAGGGTTTTAATCCTCTGTATCATTCTGGGTCCAAGACCCATGATCCCCAAGGTTTGGAACATGAACCCCCAGTCCACCCTGTTGAAGGCCTTTTCGGCGTCGACCGACAGTAGAAGGCTTGGGGGCTCATTCCCCCTCGTTCTATGCAACAGGAGCAATGTCCTCACCCCATTGTCCTTCCCCTCTCTTTTTGGGACAAACCCCACCTGGTCGGAGTTGATCAGGGCATTCATTGATCCCTTTTAACCTCTCAGCAAGTATCTTTGCGTAGAGTTTTGTGTCGGTATTAAGGAGGGAGATGGGGCGATAGCTTGAGCATAATGTTTTCTCTTTTCCATCTTTCAGTATGATCGTAATGGAAGCCTTTGATGCCTCTCTGCTCATCTCATATTCCTCTCCCAATCCATTAAAATACCGGCACAATCTCGGGATCAACAATTCCTTAAACGTTTTATAGTAAGTTAGAGTGAATCCATCTGGGCCAGGACTCTTCCCAGAGGCCATTCCTTCTATTGCTTTCCTAACTTCTTCTTCAGAAATTGGAATTTCCATCGCTTCTCTTTCCGTGTCTGTAACTTTAGGCAATGCTGTCTTCATTAAGTATTTGTTGTTTCTCTCGCTCTTATTGTTTACCTGGGTGTCTTTTTTGGGAGCTGAGTATAGCTCTTGATAGTAATTCTTAAAGACCTCTGCTACTTTTCTAGAAGAGTACTCTAAATTACCGTCTTTAGTCTGAATTTTTTCTATAAAATTTCTAGTTTTAACCTTTTGTACTACTTTTGCTAAGTGTTTACTTGATTCATTAGCCCAGCGGTATCTCTCCCGTATTATCCTACCATGTCTTGTTCTGGCTTCATGTTCCATTGATGTTTTCAGCTCCGCCCTTTTAATTACTATTTGTTTGTATGTCTCTTGAGTGAGGTGTCCCAGTTGTCTCTTATGTTTCTGTTCTAGACTTTCTAACTCCTCTGTTAATTTTTGTATTTCCTCGCATTTTTCTCTTTTCTTCCTTGCTCCAATCTCAATAAAAACTCCTCTTATGTAGGCTTTATGGGCCTCCCATAAGGTAGACCCAGATACCTCTCCGGAATCATTTACCGTAAAGTACTCCTCTAGTTCTCTGCTGATTCTATTGAGCCCTTCTTTCCCTCTTATCAGTTCTTCGTTTAGGCGCCATTGCCCTGAAGGCCTTCCCTCTTCTCCTATTATTATTTCCATGGACATTGGTGCATGATCTGAATAAGTTATGTTTCCTATCCAAGAATCCACCACCTTATTAATGTCTCTATGATCGATCAGTCCATAATCAATGCGGGAGTATGACCCGTGCACAGGGGAATAAAACGTATAGTCCCTTTTTCGAGGGTGCTGCACTCTCCATATATCTACCATCTGAAGGCTGACAAGTTTTTGCTTGATCTTTCTTACTTGTATACTCTTTTTCCCCTGTGCCTGGGCCGTACTATCTAGATCCGGGTCCATGCAAAAGTTAAAGTCCCCCATTAATATTATGTGTCCTTTCCTAAACTCCGTTAATTTTTCCAAAATTTTTGACACATACTTCATCGAGTTTTTATTTGGAGCATAGATATTAGCCAGTGTATACTCTCTTTCGTTCAATCTGCCTCGCAGGAATAAATATCTGCCTTCTACATCCGCCAAGCGCTCCTCCAGCACAAACCTAGTTCTTTTTGCCAGTCCAATAGCCACCCCCCGTTTTCTACTTGAGATAGTATCTGCTTGATACCAGACCGGGTACTCTCCTGAGAATAATCTCAATCTTGTTTGATGTGAGATATGCGTTTCCTGGAGGAATACCACCTCTGGTCCGAGCAGTCTAAGCTCGTTGAAGATGCTACGTCTTTTATTCGCCATGTTTAGGCCTTTGACATTGTATGTTATGCATTTTATTGTGTCAGGGCTCATTTTTCAGCCTTCGTCCTCCCGCCCTTTACCTTAGACCTTGGAGAGATACCCCGCATTTTCATTTTTATAATTAAGATGTGATCCCCCTTCCTATCCCCCCTCCCCCCCGAGATCCCCCTTCTCCTCAACTACCTCCCCCCTGGTCTTAACTAACCCCTTAGGCCAGTGTGGGTCACATAACTCGTGGCCCGCCATTGGTCTCCAACTCCAAAGGTGGGACTATTGGTGTGTCAGTTCGTCTATTGATTTTATTCTGGTGACCCGATATGTTGATCTTCTAGCGTCTCTCCATCTATTCTATTTACTATCTATTAGTTTTATCTTCTCCAACCGCCCCCCTCCCCGCTCCCCCCCCGTCACCCTCCCCCCCCCCTACACCGCCCCCACACCCAGTTCAATCCATCGCTCACTGGACCAGTCGCTGCGGGCACCTGTAGGCCCCGTTTACTGCAGAATTCCTCTAGCTCCCCCGGAAATCTTAGCCTAGCTGTTCTGCCATCTTTACTTCCCAGCAAGCAGGCGGGGAATCCCCATGTATATTTTATGTTTTGGTTTATCATTTGTTCCAAAAGGGGCTTTAACTGGCGTTTTCTCGCAAGCGTGTCTTTGGCTAGGTCTGCAAATACTTGAATCCTTGCCTCCTCAAATTGGAGTAGTGTTTGACCTCTTAATTTTACCCATATTTTTTCTTTGTCCTCGTAGAACCTAAACCTTACAATAACATCGCGACTTCTTTCTGTTCGACTGATATCCAACCTTCCAATCCGGTGTACTCTCTCGATTTTTGGGAACTCTTCTCCGTCTAGTTCCAAGAGGGGGGAGAAAATAGTCGCTACAGTCTTCCTCAGATCTTCACCCCTTTTTTCCGGTACTCCACGGATTCTCAGGTTTTGTCTGCGACTTCTATTCTCCTGGTCCTCTAACCTGTAGCATATTTTTATCTGATCTTGTTGGGTTATCTTGATTTGTTCTTTTAGCTCAGCGATTTCTCTCTCTTGGTGGTCTGCTATGTCTTCTGCTCTCTCAACTCTGGCCAGTAGATTTCCTAGGTCTGTCCTTAGCATACTTATCTCTTTTTTTATCTCTGTTTTGATTAAGGATTCTAGTTCTTTGAGCATCTCTGCGATTACATTTTTCAGGGAGAGGTCAAGGTCTTGTCTATATTCCGCAGTTCTGGAGGTTTCGGGTGCGTTTTCAATTAATGACGACTCTCTTGATTGGACGGGGGTCTGTTCTCCCTTCCCATTTTGTCCTTTTTTCTTTTTATCCCCCGTAGTTGGCATTTGGGCTTCTTGGTGGGCGCCCCCCGGACTCCCCCCCCTGGTTAAATATTGCTTGATTGTACTACCTGTGGCACTTCCGGTGGGGTTATCCTTTGGTGTCTTTGGTGGTCCCCCTTTCCCAGTTTTGTTTGAATTTCTGCTCATCGTTTTACCCCAATTAGATGACTTATTGGGTTTTGGACAATTTGTTTTAATAATGCAGGGACTACTTTTTTGTTCTAGCCTTTAGCCAATTTTCTGTTCTTTTGCGAGTACTCTAGTTTCTAGGTACTGGAGTCCCATCAATATTAATTATAGCGTAGTTTGATGTACCTTATTCCTGTAACTTATACTCTGCTTCACGTAGTTTCCCCAGTTATATCATACAGGTGGTAATTGGGTGATACTATCAGGGTGGTGCTATTGTGGAAACTAGCATTCCTTCACGGTGGTATGTCTTATCACACAACCCCCAAATTTCACCAATACATTAGCGTTGCTGCTAGCACCCCTGACATTTCGGGTCCAGGGGTATTGTAATAACGCCACTGAATAATATGTGTATGTGTACTCCTCCGTGTACCTTAGTGCATTATGCCTCTAACCCCGCCTTTTCCAGTTGACCGCCAGGAGACAGTGTTTCAGTTATTACATTACCAGGCCATACCTGCGCATTTCAGCGTTGCCTCTCCTACTTATTATTGGCGTACCGGAGTACAAAGCAGAGCGAGGTACAGATAACCAAGGTATCCAGTAGTGTACTCCCCTAGCACCGTAATTACACCCTGTCACTATTTTTTCAAGAAACAGTATCAGTGCAGGTATTGCAGGTATTGCAGGTATTGCAAGATATTTCAATTATTTCTGATATGAAGCACACAATGATAGCAGTAGAAAAGGTAAGCAGACTGATGTGTTATTTCAGAATAATCTGCTATGGTGTATATAGCCACACACAAATATCCCTTTGACATCTTATTTTACATCTACCATATCTTGAATATTTCTCTCCTTTTAGGAATAGGTTTCAAATACTTCTCTTACCTTTTGGGGGTGAGTAGGGAATATGTATCTTACCACCACCTGAGCGTCTTTACACTCTGTTCCATGGATCGTGATCCAGTGTCAGCTGTGTGGGAGATTCGGCCGGGATACACTGCCGGTTTGGTAGATTCAATATAACTGGCGTCTTCTGACAGTTTCCACCCGTCCTGCAGCCCAGTCTCAGTGAAGGGGGGGGGAGAGAGGACGTGGGGGGCCCCCGCTGGGAAGAAGGGGTTGTCACCTCGTCGAATTCGCCGTTTTTGTTATGTTTCAGGTGACAGGCTCCGTGACGGCGGCATACAAGCGCGGCGCACGGCTCTCTTCGGCTCTCCTCGCTTCTCACCGCAGCCCGCCTCGTGCACCTGTCATGCCGTCGGAGAGATACCGCTGAAGCGCTGACTCACTGACACACTTCCAGACCCTCCCTTTCCCTCTGACGTCTCACGTCATCCTCCCCCTCCTGCACTCCCACTCTCCTCTCAATATTCTGATCAGCCAACAATACCTTTAATGGTAAACAGCATAATTCTCCATTTTATAACAGACACAGGGGCCACCCGGTCCACCATACAATATGAATTATATGAAGGGTACCTGTCAGAGTGTGAACCTTCTGTGTGACTAAACGGGGTATTTACTCGTACCTGGGAAACCCCACTCCTTGAGGTAACCAGACTTTATGGTACAGGTAACATTTTACAACATTAATTCCAAATTATCCTAGACTGCCCTGTAAATTTACTTGGAAGGGACTTATTAGGTAAATTAGAGAGTAGAATTGAGGAAGACCCTAATGGTGGCATAGACATGGAATCACCGTATTGCTTCCTAGAAGCCGGTGAACTTGATGATATAAATTCACAGGTATGGGCAAAGGAGAGGTTAGACATAGGGTTCATTCCATGCACACCTTATAAAGCTACACAGAAGCCCTTCACTAATTCTGTGTACCAGAAACAATAATACCTTTTGTCACAAGAGAAAATAGAGGGAATTAGGCCAATAATTGAGTCCTTCTTAGAACAAGGTATATTAAGGCCTACAATACACCAAAAATCCAGTGAAGAAGCCTGATGGCTCTTATAGATTTACCCAAGACCTTAGGACTATGAATAATTTGATAGTCCCAGTTGCACCAATTGTTCCAGAAGTACCATCACTGATTACCTCTATTTCCTGTACCACTCAGTATTATACTGTGCTGGACTTGTCAAATGCTTTATTTTCTGTCCCAGTGGATGAAGTGATAGAACTACTACTGAGTTTCACATTTGATGGCTGCCAGATTACCTGGCGGAGAATGCCTCAAGGTTACATAGACTCACCTCTGGTGTACTCTATAGCCCCCCGTGCATCCTTACAGGGTTGGTCCCCACCCCATGGTTCTGTGTTGCTTCAGTATGTTGATGATATTCTTTTGTGCAGCCCAAGCAGAGAGGCGTGTAGGAAGGATAGTAGATCTCTGTTAGAATATCTGTATATTGAAGGACGCAAGGTGGCAAAACACAAAATGCAATATTGCCAGGAATCTGTTTAGTATCTGGGTTTCACCTTAACAAAAGGTACACGCAAAGTCAGTCAGTCTAGGATCCAAGCCATTCTGGGTCTGCCCGTCCAGCCAATAAGAAAGACATGCTATCCTTTATTGGTATGATCAACTACTGCAGGTAATGGATATCTGACTGTTCCTTTTTATGATCACATACTTAGAGCAGCAACTAAGTTCGGGGCACATGACCAAATTGAGTGGACTCAGGAGCTGACAGATGCCTTTAAAACCTTGAAGTCCTCTTTAGTTTCCTCTCCTGCGCTGGGCTTATCTTGTCATACGTCACCTTTTCATGTGTTTGCTCGAGATAATTGTACAACCATGGCAGTGATGGTCACCCAGGTACACGGGGGGGGGGGGCTATGAGACCTGTAGCCTATTTTTCCAGGGTAGTTCCTCTACCAGTAGAAGGCATGCCAGCATGTCTACGTGCAGTTGCTGTTTGCGCAATGGGGGTAGAAACATCTATGTCAGTAACACTGGGACATGAAACCATTTTACACACTACTACTCATCATGTACTACATATATTGAAAAATTTGACCATGCAACACATGACAGCCCAATGAGCATCTGGTTATGAAGTTATTTTGACTTTGACCAGTAACTTGTCTATTAAATATGCTTTCTAACTTTAGGCCTCATAGCCATTCTTAATGGAATGCTAGGTGTTAAGGGTGAAGAAGATTCCCCACCAGAAGAACATGACTGTGTACAGGTTATTCACGAGGATACCACACCCAGAACAGGATGTTATGCAAGATCCCCAACCAGGTGGTATAGACATTTTTGTAGATGGCTCATGTACTAGACCAAATGACAACACATACTTAACTGGGTATGCTGTAGTACAACTCCTAGACATTGTGTGGGAAGCCAAAGCCATTCCTCATTGTTCAGCACAAGTAGCAGAGTTCATTGCTTTAACCCGTGCATGTCAGTTATTTGAGGGACAAGATGTAATCATTTATATAGTTTCTAAATATGCTTTTGGAGTGGTAAATGATTGTGGCATAATATGGCAAAGAAGAGGGTATGTAGCAGCTGATGGTAAGGGAATTTCACACGCTTTATTGATGAATGATTTGTTAGAGGCCATACACAAACCCTGTACTGTTGCAGTGATAAAATGTAAGGCACATACTAATTCGAATGACCCTGTTGCCTTAGGTCAGGGGTGGGTAACCTTTTCAGCACAGTGTGCCGAAAAATGTTTTCAAAGAAATTGAGCGTGACAATTTTATATTATAAAAATGTCAACTTCACACTCTCAATCACGAAAAAGTAAATGCTGTAAACAACTTTAGTAGTGAGAAATTAACATCCTGCACTCTCACCCCTTATATCAGCCCCAATTCATGCACCTTTACATCTCAGATCACTGTCCCCCTGAAAATCTGTTTCATCACTGTACCCCCCTCCTCATCTGCCCCACCACTGTAACCCCCTGCACATCTGCCCCACCACTGTAACCCCCTGCACATCTGCCCCACCACTATACTACCCTGCACATCTGCCCCACCACTGTAACCCCCTGCTCATCTGCCCCACCACTGTAACCCCCTGCACATCTGCCCCACCACTGTAACCCCCTGCACACTTGCCCCTCCATTGTAACCCCCTGCACATCTGCCCCACCACTGTAACCCCCTCCTCTTCTGTCCCACTACTGTAGCCCTTTTCTCATCCGTCCCACTACTGTACCTCCCTGCACATCTGCTCCACCGCCATACCCCTATGCTCTTCTGTCTCACTACTAAATCACCTTCTCATCTGTCCTAACACTGAACCCATCTACTCATCTGCCTCACCACTGTAACCCACTTTCTCATCTGCCCCACCAATGTACCCCCTGCACATCTGTCTCACCTCTGTACCCCCCCTGCTCTTCTGCCCCACCTCTGTTCGCCCTGCTCTCCTGCCCCATCACTGTAACCCCTTGCTCATCTGTACCACCAATACACCTCCTTTCACCTCTGCCCCACCCCCCTGATCATCTGGCCCAACACTGAGCCCTCCTGCTCATCTGGCCCAACACTGAACCCCCCTGCTCATCTGGCCCAACACTGAACCCCCTGCTCTTCTGTCCCACTGTTGAACCCCCTTCTCATCTCTTCCACCACTGTACCTCCCTTCTCATCTGTCCCACCTCTGAACCCCTCCTGCTAATTTTACCCACCTCTGTACCCTCCTGATAATCTGCTCCACTGCTGTACCCTCTTCTCTTCTATGATATGTGTGATATGCAGAGTGATGAAAGGAAGCAGAGATGAGACACATCTACCTGTCCTGGCACACTCATCCTGCTGATTCACCTCTCGCATCCAGCCCATGTGCTTGTATGTGATGTCACGTACAAGCATCTGGAATGGATGTGCAATGATGAGCTCAGGTCAGGGGATTTTTCTGAAAGCAGTGGGCCTGTTTGCAGGATCATAAGTTGGGCCCCCGCAGCTGAGAAAAAGTGCAGCGGTCTGCGCCACAGGAAAAGTTGGGTGTGATTTTCATTGCGCTGAATACTGGGAGTGGATTAAAGGGACACAGAGTGCAGGGGTACAGTAGTAAGTGATGCAAATGTTTAGTAATATTTTCAACAAAGTTCCCAGAAGCTCAACAGTATTTCCACAAACTGTCACCTGATTGTGGTTTTCTCCATCACAGTGAAATCCCTTCTTTTTGAGATTGGTAGTGGCAACCAAGCGAGTCATCTTCCTCCAGATGGTGAGCAGAGCTAGCAGGACTGTGATTGGCTTTAGCAGTGGCCAATGACAGTCCTCCTCCTCCTGGAAACAGGGACCGCCCCACCCCTAGTAGAGCTGCACCCAATCTTTTCCCCATCACAAAAGCTGACGATCGCAGCTACAGCAAAGTTAGAGAACCAAACAATGTTTCCCATCTTTTACAATGTATGGGGGCACAGTGCCTTCCCCTCAGTGCAGGTGCAGTGTGGGCAATTCTGAATTTGGAATGCATTAGTGTCTCACTGACAATTGCTATTCCGCTCTGCTGATGGGGAGGGAGTCGAGTGCTGGCAAAAGAGGTCTTCGTGTGCGGCTTGAGGCACCAGTGCGGGGGGTTGCCTACCCTGCCCTACGTAATGCTTTAGCTGACAAAATCGCCAAAGAAGTTGCTTTTGTTGCCCATGTAGGTTCCCTTGCCCCAAGAAATCCCACCTTTGTCCTACTATAGCCACCCATAATTCCAGAACACCAGTTATTGAAAGAACTACAGAACACAGCCACTGAGGAAGTTGTAGAATATTGGAAAAAAAGGTTTGTCCTTAGACCAAAATGGTCTCAATACAAAAGAGGGGATCATTGGCATACCTCAACATAGTGGACCTATCATTATAGCACACTTTCATGGTATAGGACACAGAGAACAACAGTTAACAATACAATAATTTAAGAAAAGGTTTTGCATTAAAAATATCAAACACAGAGTCCAGGGCCAGTTGATCAGATGCATAACATATATTAGGAACAATACACAGGGTGCTCAACACAGGAAACATGATAATTTACCACCACCCCAAGGTCCATTTCAAGAATTTCAGATTGATTTCACACACATGCCTAAAGGTAGCAGGAATATAACAAAATATCTGCTAGTTATAGTAGATAAATGTAGTAAGTTGCCAGAAGCTTTTGAAACCTATAAAGAGGATGCACTTACAGTAGCCAAGATTTTGAGTAAAGAAATAATCCCAAGGTGGGGTTGCCCATTAACCATTGATTCGGACAAAGGTCCCACATTCACTTCTAAGATTTTGCAAAATATTGCTAAATTAATGGTGATTAATTGGAAGTTTCATATTCCATACCATCCTCAGAGTTTGGGGGTGGTGGAAAGAGTGAACCGTACAATTAAAGAAAAATTGGGAAAAGCTACAGGAGGCACTTATGTTTGGTGGGAGGCATACTTGCCATTTTTTCGGGAGCAGTGATTTTTATAATGCTTAAAGCGAAACAATAAAAGTGAAATATTTCTTTAAATTCCTTCCCTGGGGGCTGTCTATAGTATGCCTGTAAAGGGGCGCAAGTAAACATCCAAAATATCCCCTTAAACATGTAAATAGGAGGAAATTTTTAATAAAGGAGACATGGCATGGGCATGGTTTCCATCATGGACAGGATGGGGAATTTAAGTAATGAGGAGATTAAACAAGTATTCAATTATAATGGATGAGGCTTTAAAAAAAATTCAGATGACATTGCTTTGCCTAATCGGGAACAAACGGAAACAGTTTATGCTACATGAGCGAGCATTTGAATCCAAGGGAGCTGCACTTGCTGGTCTCTGTGAAGTAACAGAAGATTACGAGTGTTGTACATGGATTCATAATACAAGTATGGAAGTACCTGATTATTATGAAGTAATTAACCACTTTAGCCCCGGACCATTATGCTGCCTAAGGACCAGAGGACTTTTTCCAATTTGGCACTGCGTCACTTTAACTGCTAATTGCGCAGTCATGCAATGCTGTACCCAAACGAAATTTGCGTCCTTTTCTTCCCACAAATAGAGCTTTCTTTTGATGGTATTTGATCACCTCTGCCGTTTTTATTTTTTGCGCTATAAACGGAAAAAAACAGAAAATTTAGAAAAAAAATTATATTTTCTACTTTTTGTTATAAAAAAAATCCAATAAACTCAATTTTAGTCATACATTTAGGCCAAAATGTATTCGGCCACATGTCTTTGGTAAAAAAAATGTCAATAAGCGTATATTTATTGGTTTGCGCAAAAGTTATAGCGTCTACAAACTAGGGTACATTTTCTGGAATTTACACAGCTTTTAGTTTATGACTGCCTATGTCATTTCTTGAGGTGCTAAAATGGCAGGGCAGTACAAACCCCCCCCAAATGACCCCATTTTGGAAAGTAGACACCCCAAGGAAATTGCTGAGAGGCATGTTGAACCCATTGAATATTTTTTTTTTTGTCCCAAGTGATTGAATAATGACAAAAAAATATATACCGTATATACTCGAGTATAAGTCGAATTTTTCAGCACATTTTTTTGTGCTGAAAGTGCCCCCCTCGACTTATACTGGAGTCAAGCACTTTTCTGCAGCAAAAAATTTCATTTTCCGAACCGACTTTGCGGCCCCGTATCTCAGGGCCACTTGGTGCTAGGAACCCCAAATTTGGTGTGCAAATCCACAACATATCCAAAGATGAAGTTCCTAGCACTAAGTGGCCCCGAGATACGGGGCCCCAAAATCGGTTCGGAAAATGTCATTCTCTGCTGCAGAAAAGTGCTTGTCATTTTCCGAACCGACTTTGGGGCCCCGTATCTCAGGGCCACTTGGTGCTAGGAACCCCAAATTTGGTGTGCAAACCCAGTGGAACTGGTACCATAACATATCCAAAGCTGGAGTTCCTAGCACTAAGTCGCCCCGAGATACGGGGCCCCAAAATCGGTTCAGAAAATGTCATTCTCTGCTGCAGAAAAGTGCTTGACATTTTCTGAATCGATTTTTGGGGCCCTGTATCTCAGGGCCACTTGGTGCTAGAAACCCCAGCTTTGGATATTTTATGGTGCTAGTTCCACTGGGTTTGCACACAAAATTTGGTGTTTCTAGCACTAAGTGGCCCCGAGATACAGGGCCCCAAAATCAGTCAAATGTATCCATCTGCAGCAATGTCATTTCGGGACCCTTTGGGTTCAGAGACCCCAAATTTTGGCTGCAGCTAGGGGGCATCTAGGAACCCTTAACTACCAAGTTTGAAGTTTGGAGGACCTATGACTGCAAATGGGCACAGTGAGGCTGCAAATGGGCATTGTTGACCCTCTTTTCCTCCTACAGTAGCTGCGCATTTCTCACCCTCGTCTTATACTCGGGTCAATAAGTTTTTCCCATTTTTTTGTGGTAAATTTGGGGCCTCGACTTATACTCGGAACGACTTATACTCGAGTATATGTATGGTATATATATTTACAAAAAGTTGTCACTAAATGATATATTGCTCACACAGGCCATGGGCATATGTCGAATTGCACCCCAAAATACATTCAGCTGCTTTTCCTGAGTACGGGGATACCACATGTGTGGGAATTTTTGGGAGCCTAGCCGCGTACGGGGCCCCGAAAACCAATCACTGCCTTCAGCATTTCTAAGGGCATACATTTTTGATTTCACTCCTCACTACCTATCACAGTTTTGAAGGCCATAAAATGCCCAGATAGCACAACCCCCCCAAATGACACCATTTTGGAAAGTAGACACCCCAAGCTATTTGCTGAGAGGCATGTTGAGTCCATGGAATATTTTATATTTTGACACAAGTTGCGGGAATGTAACACTTTTTTTTTTTGCACAAAGTTGTCACTAAATGATATATTGCTCAAACATGCCATGGGCATATGTGGAATTACACCCCAAAATACATTCTGCTGCCTCTCCTGAGTAGGGGGATACCACATATTTAGGACTTTTTGGGAGCCTAGCCGCGTACGGGGCCCCGAAAACCAAGCACCGCCTTCAGGATTTCTAAGGGCGTAAGGTTGTGATTTCACTCCTCACTACCTATCACAGTTTTGAAGGCCATAAAATGCCCAGATGGCACAAAACCCCACCAAATGACCCTATTTTGGAAAGTAGACAACCCAAGCTATTTGCTGAGAGACATGTTGAGTCCATGGAATATTTTATATTTTGACACAATTTGCGGGAAAGTGACAATTTTTTTTTTTTTTGCACAAAGTTGTCACTAAATGATATATTGCTCAAACATGCCATGGGCATATATGGAATTACACCCCAAAATATATTCTGCTGCTTCTCCTGAGTACGGAGATACCACATGTGTGGGACTTTTTGGAAGCCTAGCTTCATACGGGGCCCCGAAATCCAATCACCCCTTTAGGATTTCTAAGAGCGTAAATTTTTGATTTCACTCCTCACTACCTATCACAGTTTCGAAGGCCATAAAATGCCAAGATAGCACAAAACCCCCCAAAATGACCCCATTTTGGAAAGTAGACACCCCAAGCTATTTGCTGAGAGGCATGGTGAGTAATTTGCAGCTCTCATTTGTTTTTGAAAATGAAGAAAGTCAAGAAAAATGTATTTTTGTTTTCTTTTCTCAATTTTCAAAAGTTTGTGACAAAAAGTGAGGTCTGCAAAATACTCACTATACCTCTCAGCAAATAGCTTGTAGTGTCTATTTTCCAAAATGGGGTCATTTGGGGGGGGGGGGGGGTTGTGCCATCTGGGCATTCCATGGCCTCCAAAACTGTGATAGGCAGTGAAGAGTGAAATCAAAAATTTACGCCCTTAGAAAGCCTGAAGGCGGTGCTTGGTTTTCAGGGTCCCGTACGCGGCTAGGCTCCCAAAAAGTCTCACACATGTGGTATCCCCGTACTCAGGAGAAGCAACAGAATTTATTTTGGGGTGTAATTTCACATATCCCCATGGCATGTTTGAGCAATATATCATTTAGTGACAACTTTGTGCATAAAAAAAAAATTGTCTTTTTCCCGCAACTTGTGTCACAATATAAAATATTCCATGGACACGACATGCCTCTCAGCAAATAGCTTGGGGTGTCTACTTTCCAAAATGGGGTCATTTGGGGGGATTTTGAACTGTCCTGGCATTTTATGCACAACATTTAGAAGCTTATGTCACACATCACCCACTCTTCTAACCATTTGAAGATACAGCCCTTTCTGACACTTTTTGTTTATATGAAAAAAATATTTTTTTTTGCAAGAAAATTACTTTGAACCCCCAAACATTATATATTTTTTTAAAGCAAATGCCCTACATATTAAAATGGTGGGTGTTTCATTTTTTTTTTCACACAGTAATTGCGCAGCGATTTTTCAAACGCATTTTTTGGGGAAAAACACACTTTTTTAAATTTTAATGCACTAAAACACACTATATTGCCCAAATGTTTGATGAAATAAAAAAGATGATCTTAGGCCGAGTACATGGATACCAAACATGACATGCTTTAAAATTGCGCACAAACGTGCAGTGGCGACAAACTAAATACATTTTTAAAAGCATTTAAAAGCCTTTACAGGTTACCACTTTAGATTTACAGAGGAGGTCTACTGCTAAAATTACTGCCCTCGATCTGACCTTCGCGGTGATACCTCACATGCATGGTGCAATTGCTGTTTACATTTGACGCCAGACCAACGCTTGCGTTCGCCTTTGCGCGAGAGCAGGGGGGGACAGGGGTGCTTTTTTTTTTTTTTCTTTATTATTTTTTTGATTTTTTATCTTATTTTTAAACTGTTCCTTTCATTTTTATGTTTTTTAATCATTTTTATTGTTATCTCAGGGAATGTAAATATCCCCTATGATAGCAATAGGTAGTGACAGGTACTCTTTTTAAAAAAAATTGGGGTCTATTAGACCCTAGATCTCTCCTCTGCCCTCAAAGCATCTGACTACACCAAGATCGGTGTGATAAAATGCTTTCCCAATTTCCCAATGACGCTGTTTACATCCGGCAAGTCATGAAATGCTCGTAGCTTCCGGTTTCTTAGGCCATAGAGATGTTTGGAGCCATTCTGGTCTCTGATCAGCTCTATGGTCAGCTGGCTGAATCACCGGCTGCATTTTCAGGTTCCCTGTTGGGACAGGAGAGGCAGAGAAAAACATGGAAGACGGTGGGGGGGCATTCCCTCCCACTGCTTGTAAAAGCAGTCTAGAGGCTAATTAGCCATTAGGATTGCTTTTACATGAAAGCAGACCGCTGGGTGAAAAGAATAATACCAAGATGATACCTAAACCTGCAGGCATCATTCTGGTATAACCACTCAAAGTCCAGCAACATACCAGTACGTTGCTGGTCCTTGTTGGGCATATATTGTATATTGTGGGCTGAACGAAAAAAAGATATTGATCGGTGGGTATGCCCACCATTAGAATACCTCCCTTCATCCACCCACTTCTAATGATGGGCATACATGCACCATTTATATATGCCGAAGCATGGGGGCATCCTCCCGCAAAAGGCAGGAGCAAATCGCTCCTCCACCCACTGCTGCCCCCACCCTTCGGCATATATGCTGAAGTATGTAACTGTGGTGGTGAAATCACCTCCGACAGCGCTGGAGTCACGGCTTTATATATTGTGGGAGCAAACGGTGTTGCTGTCAAGATAAATAAATCCGCGCTGCAACTGAATGGAGTACCTGCTAAGCAAATGATGGTTAACAATAAAACAAAGTAACATTACAGTATAACAGTAAGACTTACCATACCTGCAAAGCAAATACAAAAAAAAACATAGTAAAAAATAAAACATTTAACGCAACCTGTGCCTAAAATATATATATGCCGAAGCATGGGGGCATCCTCCCACAAAAGGCAGGAGCAAATCGCTCCTCCACCCACTGCTGCCCCCACGCTTCGGCATATATGCTGAAGTATGTAACTGTGGTGGTGAAATCACCTCCGAAAGCGCTAGAGTCACGGCTTTATGTATCATGGGAGCAAACGCTGTTGCTGTCAAGATAAATAAATCCGCTCTGCAGCTGAATGGCTTACCTGAAAACAATAAAATGTTTACCAACAAAACACAGTAAACAGTAAAGTATAAAAAAATTGCATATCTGAAAAGAAAACATGGTAAAACATAATAACAATAAAACATTGCAGAATAGAATACAGTAAAAAAGAGCAGAACAAAAGAATAGAGAGAGAGAGAACAATAAAACAACAACTATTTTTGGTTTTTTTATTTTATATTTTTTTGTTTTTATTTTTTATTTTTTTTATTTATTTATTTATTTATTTAAACTTTTTTTAGTAACTTTTAACTTTTGTAACTGGTACCAGGTTTGGGTCTCTCAAAATGTGATGGCATCTTGGGAGACCCTGTGAAAGTGTGTCCTAGTCTGTGCAGTGCTGTACCCTACGCTAATACTCAACTAGTGAGTGGTAGCGTTCAAAACATTCACCCATGCAAAGACCAGGATTGCCAGGACAGGAGGGACAATAACACCGGGTGTCATGCCTAAATCCGTGCTTGCTGCAGACACGACATCTTTTTTGGGGGGCTCTTTGGGTAGGGGTACTCGGGAGGGCATAAGGAAAATGCCTCTCATGCAGCCGGCTTACTGCATTTCGTTGGGGATGGTGAGGTGGAGCACCGTCTGGATACAGAAGGGCTCTGACAATCTCTTACTGGAATTTAAGGAAGGATCCAGTCTGTCCTAAAGCTCTGTATAGCACATAAGCATTCAGCAAAGCCAATTGAAATAAATAAACAGACACTTTTTTGTACCAGCATCTGGCCTTACGGGCAACTAGGTACGGCACCAACAACTGGTCATTGAGGTCCACCCCTCCCAGATTTTGGTTATATTCGTGGACACAAAGGGGTTTCTCCACAACAGAAGTCGCCGTAGTAATTTGGGTCGTTGTGTCTGCATGAAAGGAGGTGAGAATGAAAACATTCTACTTATCCCTCCACTTCATAGCGAGCAAGTTATTACACTTCAAGCAGGCTCTCTCCCCCAGCTTAAGACGGGAATCTACAAGCCGCTGGGGAAAGCCCCGGCGATTAGGTCGCACGGTGTCACATGCTCCAATCTGATGATCACACAAGTGACTAAAAAGTGGCACGCTTGTGTAATAATTGTCCACGTACAAGTGGTACCCCTTTCCGAATAAGGGTGACACCAAGTCCCACCCTATCTTGCCAGCGCTTCCTATGTAGTCAGGGCAGTTTGTCGGCTCTACGTGACTATCTTTGCCCTCGTAAACCATAAAACTACATGTATAGCCTGTGGCCCTGTCACAGAGCTTATACATCTTGATCCCGTATCTGGCACGCTTGCTGGGAAGTTACTGTTTGAATGACAAGCGGCCAGAAAATTTAATCAGGGACTCATCAACGCAGACAACTTGATGGGGAGTAAACAAGTCTGCAAAACGTTGGTTGAAGTGGTTTACGAGGGGCTGAATTTTGTAGAGCCGATCGTATCCAGGGTCTCCACAAGGACGACAGAGTTCATTGTCGTTGAAGTGCATGAACCGCAAAATCTGCTCGTATCGTGCCCTGGCCATGGAAGCAGAGAACACGGGCATATGGTAAACTGGGTCAGTGGACCAATATGACCGCAATTTACCCTTTTTATTTATGCCCATGTTGAGGGAAAGGCCCAGAAAGATCTTAAATTCAGAGACCGTAATTGGTCTCCAATCTCTGGCAAGGGAGGACTGGGGATTAGCGGCGATGTGTTGACCAGCGTATAAATTGCTTTGGTCCACAATAGATCTATAGAGATCTTCGGTGAAAAACAGCGAATAAAAATCCAGTGGCGTAAAATCAACTGTTTCCACCTGAATTCCGGGTTGGCCAGTGAATGGGGGAAGTACGGGTGCTGCAGAAGTGGTGGGTTCCCAATTTAGATTGGTGAATGCAGCAGGAAAGGCACTATGGGCATGACAGGCCTGTCTTTGTCTTCTTGGTGACAGCAGGACACTACTTGTGCTTGCCACCTCGCCAGCTTGAACTGCACTTATGGGACTCGCCACGTCACCACGTGATACTGCAGTGCTGGATGTACGACCAGGGTGTACTAGGCCGCTGGTGCTTGCCAGTTCACCAGAAGGAATAGCGGCGCTAGTACTGCTCTGCTCCATACGAGAGCCCTGCGGTTCTTGCACTTCAAGGACAGAAGAAGAAGTTTGGGGTCTGGTACGCCTGACCTTAGCAGGGACCACAACTCCGTCGTCAGAGCTATCTGTCATGGAGCCGCTGTCCTCTACAGGATCGTATTCTGAGCCTGAATCTGACAGATGTGTGAATTCCTCTTCACTATCTGTCATGCTCAGAAACGTGTAGGCCTCTTCAGTAGTGTACCTTCGATTTGCCATTTTGGGCTCTAAATTTAGGGGTACACTAGTGAGACTCACAGGCAAAAAAGCTCCTGACTGTCAGCGACTGATTCAAAACGCTACCAAAAAACTGTTAGCGATCGCAGGGATCAGGCCTGACTCTGCGAACGCTGCAGTTATGTGTGCTTAGTGTTTTGTAAGTGTCAGTGATCGATCGATACTGCACTTGGGTGGGCTGGGCAGGGCTGGGCCGAGGGGCAAAACGCAGGTGCTAGCAGGTATCTGGGCTGATCCCGCTAACACTGCGTTTATGGGAACCCTAAACTGCTTGGGAGTATAGATCTGATCGGATCAGCTATCGATCCGCTCAGATACTATAGCACTAAGAGAGGTGTATGCTGCGTGCGTGGGTTTTAGCGGTACTGGCGCTAACCTGACACTGCCTGGGGCGACGCAGACCTTATCTGACCCTAAAAACTTAACCTATATCACCAACGGGCAATTAGGGGGTTAAACCTTTATAAGGTAATAAACGGCGGGTTCCCTAAAACTATAAAAAACAAACTAACTAACCAGCGTCACCCGTAACACTTATACGGTGATCGCTGGTGAAAGGGTTAACTAGGGGGCAATCAAGGGGTTAAAACCTTTAGTAGGTAGTATATGGGGGTCCCTGTCGCTATAAAACACTGACAGCGAACCTATATACTTACCTCCCTAACTAGCGTCACCTGTGTCACTAATACAGCGATCAGAAAAATGATCGCTTAGCGACACTGGCGATGGGGGGGTGATCAAGGGGTTAACTTTTATTAGGGGGGGTTAGGGGGGTACCCTGGACCTAAAGGGGGGTACCCTAGACCTATAGGGGGCTAACCTAACTGCCCTAACACTTATACCTGTCACAAACTGACACCAATGCAAAAAAAAAAAACTGCTTGGTGTCAGTGTGACAGGGGGTACAGGGGGGTGATCGGGGGTGAAGGGGGGTGACAAGTGTACCTGGCGTGTTCTACTGTTAGTGTAGTGTTGTGCAGACTTACTTGATGTCTTCTCTCCTTGGCGCCGGATCGAAAAGACCGGCTCGAGGAGGGATGACATCACTTCCTCTCCCCCTGTTTACATTACAGAGGGAAAGGAAGTGTTTTCATTCGCCGGGAGCGATCGGGAGGTGGTGGCCACGAATGGATGGCCTCCCCCTCACCTCTCATCGCCCGGGAAGAAATGGCGACCACCTCGGGCACCAGGGGGGTCCGATCGGACCCCCCACCCGCGGAAGGCAGATCACGTATATGTACGTGATTCTGCCTGTCCGTGCCGCCTTGTCGATGTACATCGGCGTGAGGCGGTCGTCAAGTGGTTAATCAGCATCTAAAGGAGGTAGCAGGACTTCAGTCAAAACCCAGGAAAATTGTTAATGATGGGTGGAATCCTTTGAAGGGATTGGGAAGTTTTGGAAATTTTTTTGGGTCTATATTATCATGGTTTAGACAAGCCGGAATGTTAATCTTAATACGTTTATTGCTTCTTCTCTTTATATATTTTCTCGTAAAGATAGGCCAATGCATTTATAGAAAGGCAACAGAAGATGATGCATATGGGAGACAAAATTTATAATTGTCACTTTGTGACAAATGAGAGGTATTGTAAGAATTATGCTTTATTTTAAATGTTATATAGTCATGCTTAATTGATTTTTTTGGAGTTAGGCTTTAACTTCTAATTCTGCTGAAATGCTCTGTTTTTTCAACTCAGACATGTCTGTTTTCGAGGATGTAAGCTTCCTCCCATTGTTATCCAAAGCCTGAGAATATTTGTGTTTTCCTGTTATTTCTGCTTATTCTAGGTTTTCTTTCCTGAGTTAGTTTTCCCTGTTATGTATACATCTGTTTCCCTTTACGTATATACACCCTGTTTTATATTTCAGATTATCATTACTTGCAAATTACTATTTCCTATGATGTATATATGTATTGTTCATTGCTTGTAAATATTCTATGTATATTTTAGTTGGTCTGGGGGACTAATGTCACATCCCCTTTTTGAACTGTATATAAGCTGTCCTGACTTGAATTAATTTGAATACAGACTGAAAGACCACACATGTCTTAATGTTTTATTTCCAAGTGCTCGTACATTCTTTACAGGTTGAAGGGAGGCTGGCCAGCAGAAGTGTACCTACCAAGGGGTAATACCTATCAAGAACCATATGCTGTAATACAGTGCCTTCATGTTCACAATGCGGATATATACAGAATCACACAAATTTGGCACAGCAATCATGGAAAAGATTTTTTATATACAGTGCCTTGAAAAAGTATTCATATTCCTTGACATTTTCCACATTTTGTCATGTTACAACCAAAAACGTAAATGTATTTTATTGGTATTTAATGTGATAGACCAACACAAAGTGACACATAATTGTGAAGTGGAAGCAACATTATAAATGGTTTTCAAATTTTTTTACAAATAAATATGTGAAAAGTGTGGCATGCATTTGTATTCAGTCTCCTTTACTCTGATACCCCTAACTAAAATCTAGTGGAATCAATTGCCTTTAGAAGTCACCTATCTAGTAAATAGAGCATACCTGTGTGTAATTTAATCTCAGTGTAAATACAGCTTCTCTATGAAACCCTTTAGAGGTTTGTCAGAGAACCTTAGTGAACAAACAGCATCATGAAGACCAAGGAACACACCAGACAGGTCAGGGATAAAGTTGTGGAGAAGTTAAAGCCGGGTTAGGTTGTAAAAAAAATATCCCAAGCTTTGAACATCTCATGGAGCACTGTTCAATCCATCATCTGAAAATGGAAAGAGTATGGCACAACTGCAAACCTACCAAGATATGACCATCTACCTAAACTGACAGACCAGGTAAAAAGAGCATTAATCAGAGCAGCAGCCAAGAGGCCCATGGTAACTCTAAAGGAGCTGAAGAGATCCACAGCTCAGGTGGGAGAATCTGTCCAAAGGAAAACTATTAGTCGTGCACTCCATAAATCTGGCCTTTATGGAAGAGTAGCAAGAAGAAAGCCATTGTTGAAAGAATGCATAAGAAGTCCCGTTTGCAGTTTGTGAGAAGTCATGTGAGGGACACAACAAACATGTGGAAGAAGGTTCTCTGGTCAAATGAGACTAAAATTGCATTCTAAAAGAAAAACGCTATGTGTGGCGAAAAACTAACACTGCACATCACCCTGAACACACCATCCCCACCGGGAAGCATGGTGGTGGCAGCATCATGTTGTGGGGATGCTTTTCTTCAGAAGGGACAGGGAAGCTGGTCAGAGTTGATAAGAAGATGGATGGAGCCAAATACAGGGCAATCTTAGAGGAAAACCTGTTAGAGTCTGCAAAAGACTTGAGACTGGAGCGGAGGTTCACCTTCCAGCAGGACAACAACACTAAACATACAGCCAGAGCTACAATGGAATGGTTTAGATCAAAGAATATTCATGTGTTAGAATGGCCCAGTCAAAGTCTAGACCTAAATCCAATTGAGAATCTGTGGCAAGACTTGAACATTGCTGTTCACAGACACTCTCCATCAAATCTGACAGAACTTGAGCTATTTTTCAAAGAAGAATGGGCAAAAATGACCCTCCTTAGATGTGTAAAGCTGGTAGAGGAGACATCCCGAAAAGACTTGCAACTGCAATTGCAGCGAAAGGTGGTTATACAAAGTATTGACTGGGAGGGGGGGGGTAGGGGTCAATACTAAGCACGCTTCACTTTTCAAATAATTATTTGTAAAAAATGTTGAAAACCATTTATCATTTTCCTTCCACTTCACAATTATGTGCCACTTTGTGTTGGTTTATCACTTAAAATCCCAATAAAATACATTTACGTTTTTGGTTGTAACATGACAAAATATGGAAAATTTCAGAGGGTGTGAATACTTTTTCAAGACACTGTATAAAAACAATATTTTCCATGATTGCTGTGCCAAATTTGTCTGTTTCTATATATTTTCGTATTGTGAACATGAACACATTTGAAAAGAATAGATTTGTGCCAACAAAAAGAAATTGTATGTACTACAGTCTTAAAATACTCAACTTGATAGAAAACAGACATAACATTATTTGATAATGGTGTTTAAAAAGACTTCTTTACTAAGCAGCACTGTCTTTCCAGTGAACTCGTATCAATATTCCTGCAACTTGGCTTTACAAATGATAATTACATGAATAAAAAGACAATATTGTTTGACAATTGTGTACACTGTTAAGATGCAATAGGACAATCTTATATTTGTTTGTCTTTTATTATTTAAATGTTAAATATAGGCTATATTCTATTGCTAAGTACAATTTCTTTTTATTTTTATTTTGCTATAAACATTTAGTAGAACACATACAGTACCCCTCAATTCAAAGGCTATATTGCACTTTCTTTATTTGTACACATTACCTCTGAGTGTGACAGTATTGGAAGATTAATTATGTGGGGGTCTTGTGAGCCAAAGATGGACTGATGCCTCTGTGTGGTGAAACAAATATAGATAAGCCGCAAACACTAACCACGTTTCATTGCGTGCATAAACCAAAAAATATAAATAAACGTGCCTGCGCTGAAAAAACATATATATCCCAATAGTTGGGAGGTGCATATATAGTGTAAAACTATACTACAAAATTTCAATATAAAAAAAAAAAAAATGCTAGTAATATATAAATTATAGAATGAATACAATCCTTATATAAAAGTATCCCATAAAGTGCAACATGCAAAAAAAAAAAAAATGTATATATATATATATGTGGTTATAAATATAAGATAAAAGTGCAAAATCAAGTGTCCACATTTAAAAAGTTCAATTCATTGATATCAACACATAAAGTGCAAGTAAGTAGTGTCCACAAAAAACAGTGTTCCTCATGCTCCTCCTTAATGGTGTTCACAATTCAGCATGCTTCAGTGCTCTCCTGTGACCCCCCACTTGTGCTTGCGCTCACCTCTGAGTGTGTGACACGGTAATTAAACGGTGTCTAAACACGCATTGGAACCACCCCTTGGGCTCATACAGGGTATGCTGGTATAAACTCCACCACTCTCAGATTTCATCAGATAGTCTCACATACAAGAAAGAAAAAGCTCCATAGTGTGATACAGTAGGGATTTATTTAAAATATATTAAAACTTCCCTCCAGAAGGATACTCACAATATGTAGGTGCGTGAGTGCACCAATCTTTTCAGAGAGTGTTTGTATAAAACAAGCATTTGTATGGCGTGCGGTGTGTCATTCCTCATTTACCTCTGTTGCTGGCAGCTCCGTCCTACCCCTCCCCGACGCGTATACACGTATATTTTACGTATACGTATATTTTACGTATATTTTAAATAAATCCCTACTGTATCACACTATGGAGCTTTTTCTTTCTTGTATGTGAGACTATCTGATGACATCTGAGAGTGGTGGACACTACTTACTTGCACTTTATGTGTTGATATCAATGAATTGAACTTTTTAAATGTGGACACTTGATTTTGCACTTTGATCTTATATTTATAACCACATATATATTGTTTTTTTTGCATGTTGCACTTTATGGGATACTTTTATATAAGGATTGTATTCATTCTATAATTTATATATTACTAGCATTTTTTTCTTTTTTCTTTTTTTTTCTTTTTTTTATATTGAAATTTTGTAGTATAGTTTTACACTATATATGCACCTCCCAACTATTGGGATATATATGTTTGTTCAGCGCAGGCACGTTTATTTATATTTTTTAGTATTGGAAGATATAAGATATTCTAAGAATGATTCCTCAGTTTTAAATTTGAACTCATGGGAGAACATGGATTCGTTTTTAGCATTGAGGCCTCACACTGTAAGTTCTCAGCACAGGACCTTTGGAAAGAAAGTATGAAAAAATGGTATCTGTAACGTATAACCTTTGTCTATGCTTAAAGAGAATGAGTTAAACTGTTTGTTACCCCAACACTTCATATGCCTGACATGTGCCTGCTGTAGCATATACTTGTATGAGAAAGTATCCTGTTCTTTTTGTATTACTTCCTTTATGTGAAATCCTTGGTGTTCCTGTTAGTCCCCTGGCTTTCCTATTAAAAATCAACCACACTATGCAGGACAGCACACCGTGGTCAGTTCTCTAGCTATGCTGGGAACTCAGTGTACTCTCCTTCAATGATCAGACTTGTCCTGACACCCCCCCCCCTCGCTGCACAGCCATTCACTGGCAAGCCCAGTGCACTGCTGAACCCCCCCCCCCCCCCCCCAGCTCTTATGGAGCTGAGAATAAGGGAATTTGATCACTTATAAAAAAGGGAAAAAAAGGTATTTATAATTTTTTTTTATATCTATTCAAAAATGTTTTGCCTTTCATTTCTATTTTAAATAAAATGGGTCGTTTTACAAGGTGATCCTTTGCAATCACTTTAATATCTGGATGACATGGAACTTAAAGGAACATTCAATATAGCATTTGAAACACTTTTCTGGCAGCATGTTGTTTAAAATGTGCTGTGCCAAGTTCAGAAAAGCAGTGCAACAGTTCCAATGCTATTATTGACTGTGACTAATGCCAGTAGTTGTTAATAGGGACACTTTAACATTATGTCTGCGACAAAGTCATAAAGAAATACCTCAGTTTCAGAGATACTGAAACTGGTAGTAAAAAGACCAAGGTCATTTTGGAGTAATTTGTGGCAACATGGAAGAGTTTGTACCCCACTTCCCCATTGCTGTTTGTTGTTAGGGCATTGGTAGCCTGAGGTCGCCAGCATCTTAGCAGCCAATGACACTCAGTCACAAAGCATGTCTGGTTACTTGGATGCCAATGACCAAGAGGCCACTAGTATTGCAGCAACCAGTCTAGCTTGGCCACACATCATTGGTTGCTAGGACATCAGTGCTACTTCCAGGGTCAGTTATTTATTATTAAAATTAAAGTTGTCCTTTGTTTAGCTTAAATTACTGTAGGGCTTGCAGGCAAATTTGCAGGTATTAGCTTTATTTATACATATATTAAGCACTAGGAGAGGGCTGTCATTTTTGTCTTTAAATGCCAACCAATAAAATAAAAAAAGCACCCCCCCCCCCATACATTCTCCCAGAGCTAAACACAGCACACCACATATCAGTTTGGTATAACACATTTAAAATAAAGATTTTGCTAAAAAAAAAAAAAAAAACTTTTCAAGCCATGGTTTTCAATGCCTCAAATGCCATCATTATGCCTCACTGCTGCCTCCTAGGATAGCTGAGCAATCCTGAGAGAATACACCCCTGCAATGGGCAAGGGTGCATTGCCTTGGGGATAAAGCAAGAGCTTTACTTTCAATTCCCTTCTCAGGCAATTTGGCTTTGGGGGTGGAGGGCTTTTAATAGAACTAACCTCCTATTTTTATGGATGGTCAGCTTTAAATGGTGGCAACAGTGCAATATGACATGTCAATCTGCGTTAGCAAGGCGGCACTTTGGTTTCTGGGCATTGTGGCCTAAATTAGCTGCTTATGTACTCTCCAACCACTGTACAATATTAGCAGCTATAGCCTCTGGAATATTAATGTAGCCAGGTGCTGCCCTACAGCAATATGGAGAAGGAGGCATATGGGGGGTTACCAAAATTGGGGCATGCAAAATCTGGTGCAGCTCTGTATAGAAACCAATGAGCCTTCAGGTTTTATTGTAGAAGCTTAATTAAACAAGCTGAAGTTTGACGCTGTTTGACTACCATGCACAGCTGCACCAGATCTGAGTGCTCCAGTTTTGGTAAATCTCTCTAGTTCTTTTAGATTATAATTTTTATTTAAAGACTTTTTCAAATACAAAGCATTATGTTTACAAATGTGAAACAACTATAAAGTAACCTTAAACAATAAGGAAGAAAGCAGAGAGGGAAGGAAGCGCCAGCTAAGTGTAGTATCCCAGTAAACATTTTTAACCACTTCAGCCCCGGAAGATTTGGCTACTCAATGACCAGGCCATTTTTTCCGATACGGCACTGCGTCGATTTGACTGACAATCGCGCGGTTGTGCGCCGTTGTACCCAAACAAAATTGATGTCCTTTTTTTCCCACAAATAGAGATTTCTTTTGGTGGTATTTAATTACCTCTGCGTTTTTTATTTTTTGCGCTATAAACAAAAGAAGAGTGACAATTTTGAAAAAACACAATATCTTCTACTTTTTGCTATAATAAATATCCCACATTTTTTCTGTTCAAAGTTTTTTATTGAGAAAAAAGACATAAAGTTCAACAGGCAATATTTATGCAGCATGTAACAATGACATTTATACAAGTTCTTTTCCTGCGTCTAAGGTGTTACAACGGACAGCAGGGACAATGTCATAACAGAAGGTCCAGAAAATAATCATTGCAGAGATAGCTGCGGACGCATTATATCTATTTCCATTTATAATTAAAAATAAAACAAAAACTATAGTTTTGTAAGTTTACATGAAAAATAAATATGCGAACATGTACAGGGTCAAAATCTGGTAGACGTTTTGTAAATTGTAAAAAATATTACCAGTGATCTATCTGTAGATGAGGTATTAAGTAGAAAAGATAGAATGAGAAAAGTGGTAGGAAAAGGAGAGGTGAAGAAAGACTAGAAATAGGTGAGGAGAGGAGAGGGATGGTCGGGGGGGGGGGACACATGAACCACCAAAGCACCATTAAGTCTGTCTGATGTTGTTGTGATCTAGTTAGGGTTTTAGAAGGTGTTTATCGAAGTCGGGGGCTAGAAAGTGTTCAGCCCAAGAGTTTCAAATTTTAAGATGTTGGGGAATCCTATCAAGGATCGTTGCTTCAATTTTACTGTGGATCATGGCTTGAGTGACCCTGTTCTTGACTTTGGCTAGATTCAGTTTTGGGGTTTTTCCAGGTTGGCTATCGTCTGTTTAGCTGCTGTTGTGAGCTGAAGGAGGAGGTGGGTCTGGGATCTGGTGTAATCTGAGGGAATAAGATTCAACAGCGCAATAGTCGGGTCAGGATCAATGTTATGTTGAAGTAAGGTGGAAGCCATTCGGAATATTGCAGCCCAGAATTCCTGTACTATTGGGCACGTCCACCATATATGAATATGAGTACCCACTTTCATTACAGCCACGGAAACATATAGCAGGATAATTTGGGAGGAATTTAGAGATCCTGGCAGGAACCAGGTACCATCTCATGAGTACTTTGTAGTTCGCTTCTTGAGCTATTACGTTGTGGGATGATATTTTCGTATTGGACCAGATACTAGACCAGTCCACCGCATCTAGATCTAATGAGAGGTCTTTGGACCACTGTACAGCATAAGAGGGAAGGTTGGATGGGGGAGAAGTCAGATGATTGTATAAAAGAGAGATTAAACCCGGGGCATGAGGGTCCGAGTTGCAAATCCCTTCAAAAATGGATAGATCGTCTAGTGAGGTGTGTGTGCCTATAGTTGTACGAATGAAATGGACTATCTGTAGGTATCTAAAGATTTCTGTAGGGGGAATGTCAGCTTGATTTTGTAGCGAAGAGAACGTCTTTATAGAGGATCCAGAAGCAAAATCACATATGCGGTATAATCCCGCCCTAAACCAGATTTGAAATGATCTTGGGTTGACATGAGCCGGGTAAAATTTTAGATGATCTAGAAAAGAGAGTAACGGGGAATGAGCTGATTGCAACTTGAATGGGCCTCAGAGTTTGTCCCATAACTTAAGGGAGTGCCCAGTAATGGGGTTACTGATTGGACCACGGGTTGAGGAGGGCAACCATAGTAGGTTAGACACTTTGAGGGGGTAAAGGTCGATGGAATCCAGACTAACCCAAAGTGGGATTTCATTTTTTGCATGATATAGAGTAATCTGGGCTAGCTGGGCAGCATGGTAGTATCTCAAAAAGTTAGGTAAACCTAACCCCCCCTTGAGTTTACTACGAAGTAGTATGGCTTTAGATACCCTAGGTCTGGTGGAGCCCCATATGTATTTGGACACACGTGTCTGGATAATTCGGTGATAGTACGAGGGAATAGGGATCGGGAGGACTATATAAATAAAGCAGTTTTGGAAGCATAGACATCTTTACAGCCGCTATCCGGCCTAGCCATGAGATACATATCGGACGCCAGGATTTTAGCAGGACTGTTAGATGCTTTAACATAGGGAGGTAGTCGGCTCTAAATAAGTGGGCCGGATCGCTAGTTAGTTTGATACCAAGGTAGGCTATTGAGGATGTAGACCAGGTGAAGGGGAAGAATTCTTGTATGTGTTCAAGTTCTGACTGTGGTAGAGACACGTTGAGAGCCTTAGATTTGGACTGGTTGACTTCCAATCCTGATATTAGAGCAAATTTGTCTAAAAGATGGATAAGGTTCAGGAGTGTGGTTCGTGGAGAGGTGACAAATAGTAGTGCATCGTCGGCAAATAGGCATAATTTATGTGATGTAGAGGCTATATCTAGGCCTTTAATATTTGGATTTGCCCTAAGGAGGGCTGCTAATGGTTCAATTGCTAGTGCAAACACTAGGGGAGAAAGGAGGCAACCTTGTCTTGTACCCCGTTGTATCTGGGAACAGTCCAAACGGAATACTGAATATTTAACATATGCCTGCGGTTGGTTATAGAGGAAATTTACCCATTGTAGAAAATTGGGGCCAAATCCCCATCTTTGTAGTATATAGTGGGGGTAAGGCCAAAGCATCAAACGCCTTACGAATATCAAGAGAGAGAAGATGCATGGGGATTTGGCGCGTTCGAGCTAGGTGTTGGAGTAGAATGACGCGACGGATGTTATCACTGGCCTGACGCCTTGGGATGAAGCCTACTTGGTCTTTGTGTAAAAGACCACCTATAATTGGATTGAGGCTTAACCCCATTATTTTGGCCAGGATCTTTATGTCCAGGTTGAGTAAGGAAATGGGCCTGTAATTGGACCAAAGAGAATTGTCCGTGTTAGGCCATGGAGATGATGGCTGTCAAAGTGTCTCGACCAAAGGTGTGTTGTTTAAGGAGGGCGTTAAAGGTGTTGGTGAGGAGGGGGGCCAGGATGGGAGCAAATTTTTTAAAGTAGGAGCTAGAGAGTCCATCAGGGCCTGGTCTCTTGTGTGGTTTAAGAGACTTTATAGCAATAAAAACTTCTTCGGACGTAACAGGGCATTCCATAGACTCTCGATTGGCCTCTGATAATTTAGGAAGTGTGATATTCTGGAATAATGACTCGGCTTGTTTCGTCGAGAAGGTGCGTGTTGGAGTGTATAGTTCAGCCAACTTTCTGCGAAATTCAGAGAGCACCTTCACCAGATTGCTCGTGAAATTATCCTTGGCCAATTTGAGTCTGATGGGATTATGTACCCTTTCCGGACGACAAAGTCTTAGTGCCAGGAAAGTATCAGGTTTATTGGCTTTAGTATAAATTGTATGGTTAGATGTACGAATGGCTTTGTCCGATTCTGCCAAGAGTAGGTCTAGCTCTGTTTTGGTCTTTTCTAGCAAAATTCTATGAGGTTCAGTTGGAGTGGATTGAAATTGGAGGAAGAGGCAGTGAAAATCTGCTTCCAATTGCTGGGCTCTTAATTTTTTGTCTCCTTTGAGGTGAGTAGATACAGATATGCAGGTCCCTCGGATCACGGGTTTGTGCGCCTCCCATAAGAGGACAGGGGAGATGTCAGGTGTGGAATTATGCTGTATGTATTCTTTAAATATGCCTCATTTATACACCCAGTGCTATCTCTAGATTGAGGAATCAGGGAAGAGACTGTTGTGATCACTGCACAGTGGTCTGACCAGGTTATTGAGTGGATGTTTGAGTGGAGTAGAGTTGGTGAGGATGAAACTGGTATAAAGATGTGATCAATCCTAGATAAGAATTTGTGCGGGTATGAGTAAAAAGTTTTTCTTAGTGGGGTTACATTCTCTCCAAGTATCCAATAAAGAGGCCTGCTGGAATAGTTTGCGAAATAATATAGAAGGGGAGTATTGTTCAGGGGCATAAGGAGATTTATCGAGATGCGGGTGCAGTACTTGATTGGAATCGCCGCACATGAAAAAAATGCCTTTGCAGTGCGATCGTATTACCTGTAAGAGGTGGTTAAAGAAGGGGTTGGGATTATTATTGGGGGCATAATAGGAGACTACGGTGGTCATCACATCTTGCAGGTGCCCAACTAAAATAATGTAACCACCTTCAGGGTCTTTAATTTCATTTGTTAAGGTGAACGGAAGGGTATGGTGAAATTCAACGAGGACACCACGTTGCTTAGTGGCAGCAGAGGCGGTGAACACTTGGGGGTATTTGGAACTGAAGTATTTAGGAGTTGCTTGGGCTGAAAAGTGAGTTTCTTGTGGGGCCACTATATTGGCCTTCAGGGATGCAAAGGTGCGAAAGGCCTTAACCCTTTAATTACGGGAATTAAGTCCCTTAACATTAAGGGAGAGTATGTTCAGGGGGGCCATTTATGTGCTTGGGGGAGAAACTATAGGGTAGTTGTATGAGGATCATGCGACCCACCCGACCTAGTGGGAAATGAAGAAGGAAGCGGAGAGGGAGGTGAGGGGGAAAACAGAAAGAGGGGTCAAGAAGCAGGACATGGGTTTTGTAGAGAAAGTAAGTAAGTGTAATAGCGACTGGTGCGTTGGACAAATTAGCCCAACAGGTTGATGCCCACACTTCCAAACCAGCCAGCTGGCGAGGGAGTGTGTGCATCATACAAGGGGGAGCAGTGACAGTTCCCCGCCGCAGACCGGGAAAACATAAGAAATTGTAGTGTTCAAACTATATAAACAATACGTATTAAAGCCTTATCATTATATTCACTTATAAAATACAGGTGGTAGCCCCCCAGTAGTGGGAGAGACTTAGTGCCTAAAAATTTGAAAAAGAATGGGAACATAAAAAGGTGGTTGGGGAGAATGGGGAAGAGGAGGGGAAAGGGAAAGAGGGGGGTTAGGGAGGGTGAGGAGGGTCCTGGGGGGGTAGGAGGGGAAAAGAGAGGGAAGGGGGTGGGAGAGGGGAGGAAGAGGGAGAAAAGAAGGGGAAGGGATGGGAGTGGGAAGAGGGAGTCAATTGGCACAACTGAGATCAAAGTCACCAGGGGGGATGTGAGAATCTAAAAAAAAATATTTTCTTATCTATAATCTTATGAGTACTGTTGCTAGCATTCTTGAAATCCTAACTAAACAAGTAAGGGAGAAAAAAACAACAAAAAAAAATATAACATAACATTTAGAATATACCGACATCAGAGCCTTAGTGCTCCTTTTAAAGACATGTGTGAACCGAAATAGGAAAAACAAATTTAAACGGAACAAAGCAAAAGGAAAGTATCCAGGATATATGCGCCCTAAGATGGGATTAAGGGGGTTCGCATATGAGGTGTCCCACAACAGTGGGAGATCTTACCAGAACACAAACTCCTGCATCTTGGTAACAAGAAAAAACCACAACTGTCTCAGTTCAGTGTGGTATTAATTGTATAACCAAGAGTATGCGGTGTTGAAGAAGAGCAATAGACGATCAAGTTTTGTTCAGCGAGATGTGTGTGATTTCGGATCAAAAATGTTTGCTTGGCGAGACGGAGTTCCTTTTCGGATCGAGGAAGGGCCAGGTTGGTTCCGCTTTGGAGTGGTGGTGTATGGGTAGGCTGCTGAGCGAGCTGGGGTACGCGGTAGCGAAGTCTCGGATTGGTGTACAGGGGGCATCAGGTGAAGAGATTCAAGAAGACGCTGTAGTGATTCCGGAGAAGTGGAGGAGTGTTGCTGCCCCTGGAACGTAAACTGAAGGGAGAAGGGAAATCGCCAGGTATATTTTATCTGATGCTGTATCAGAATTTGTAGTTGCGGTTTCATGGCTCACCGTTTAGCAATGGTAAGGGGTGCAAGGTCAGAGAAAAGTGGGTAGCTGTGGTCTCGAAACTGGAGAGCGTCCTTATTCCGGGCAGCTGTGAGTAGTTGCTCTTTTGTACGGAAAAAGTGTAGTTTAATTATTATGTCCCGTGGAGGGCCGTCTTGTTGGCGGCGAGTAAGCGCCCTGTGAATCCTATCAAATTCTAGGCGTTCAATGGGTATGGAGGGGCAGAGTTCTTGGAAAAGGGCTGTGGTAAAGGATTGTATGTCATCAACCACTTCAGGGATGCCCCGGAGACGTAAATTGGACCTGCGTGAGCGGTTCTCTGCGTCTTTCAAGCGTGAGAGTAATGTGGCATTTTCCTCACGGAGGGCTGCCTGCTCCTGAGCATGTTCTTGTATAGTAAGCTCTATATCGTCCACCCTGGTTTCCAAGTCTGCAGTGCGCTGACCTAGTTCCCTTATCTCCCGTGACAGTCTATTAGTAATTTGGTCAGATGTAGCTTTCAGGGCTTTGTTTAACATCTTCTCCATGTGTTTTAGGAAATCTGGCTAAGACATACCTGGTTTCGGAGGGGTGGGAGAACCGCTGTATACAGGGTCTGTGTCATCTTCCTCCTCACTGTCTGCCTTCCGATCTAGCTGGGGATGCAGCATGTTGTTTGGCGAGGGCTTTCGCCGCCATCTTGGAAGAGGCGCGGGCCAGGGCCTCCTTGATTGGGTTGGACTTGTTTTTGCCTCTGTGGCCTGTCAGGACCATCCCGGTTGAGGCTCGGGTGATGCGGGAGATGATCGCCAGTATTCTGGTTCGGCTAGGCGATCAGGATGTGCTATACGATCCCGAGTCTGCGGCGGGGAATGCGGAGCTCTAAGAGGTAGCAGCCTCCATGTTGAGCCTCGCGCATGTGCCCCCTATATCCCACATTTTTTATCAAAAAAACAAAATTTTTCCTGAGTTTAGGCCGATATGTATTCTTCTACATATTTATGATAAAAAAAAAATCGCAATACGCGTATATTGATTGGTTTGTGCAAAAGTTATAGCGTCTACAAAATAGGGGATAGATTTATGGCATTTTTTACTTTCAAAGATTTTTATTTATTCAACACAAGAATACATGAAACAACACTACTTCCAATGAGGGATAATAAGAACCACTGAGATTACAGGTAAGTAACCGTTGAGGTGGGGAAGGGCTGTAATCTCTGAGTCTGCACTGTATTCTCAGTGTTACAATGTAGCTTTTGGTATCAGTATCCTGGAATCTGGCGAGATCCTCTGGGCACCCCTAAAGGGATCACACTGTGCCTGGGGAGCTCCCCCTAATAACCAGAGTTTTACATTCACTTTAATCGAGCATTGAGCCCTGCATATAGATAAGGGATTCAGGTGCCTAGCTTCTACACCCCAAAAGGAGGGTCCTTTATCCAGTAGACCTAGAGGTTCTTAGTCCGGAGGGTCTCTCCAGAAGTCGTAGAGGGCCATCGTGAAAAGGGGAAGGGAGGGGAGGAGAGGCAGGTTAGAGGGGGGAATATAAGGAGGGAGGAAGAAAAGCCAATCAACAGGAGGTGATGTGAATGTGCAGCGAGGATGGATGGTAGTTATGTCCGTACCCCCAGAACGAGGGAGATGCCCATGTGTAGGGCCCAGGATTCCCAGATCAATTTTAACTGCGCTGTGGAGTCTACTAAGATGTTGGTCAACCCTATTGGGACATAATCCATGATAATTTACATTTGGCAGCTGAGAAGGAGACCCTAGGTTGCTTCCATGCTTTGGCTATTGTAAGCGCGGCACCTAGTAAAATAAAGTGGATTAATTTGCAGTTGGTTTTGGTGGTCTTGGGGAGATTTGCATTGAGGAGGGCATTGGGGGGGGTTCTTGGGACCTGGAGGTCCGTCACTTTTTGGATCAGGGCAAACATTCTGTTCCAGAATGACCTTATTCTGGGACACTCCCACCAAATATGGGCCATTGAGCCAATAAGTTGAGACCCTCTGAAACATTGAGGGTTTGCTGTGGGATACATAGCAGCCAATTTGGCAGGGGTGAGGTACAAACTGGTCATTACCTTAAGGCTAGATTCTATTAGGGATTTATTCTTAATCCCCTGGAAAGCTCTAGAAAAGGATGCCCGCCACTTCTCCACGTCCCAGTGAATTTACAGGTCATTTTCCAATGCGGCCATGTACAGGGTTTTGCACGACTGGTAGGCAAGTGACTGGTAGATCACAAAGATTCTACCCCTCTGTTCTGTGGTCTGTCCACACCATATTTCATAGGGTGTGAATCTGGGTGGTGCGGGTTTCCCCTTCCAGATTTTGTGAAGAAAATGTTGTATAAAATCTGAAGTGTTCCGAAGTCAGGATCTCCAGCTGCTGCATACAACATTTCAGGAAAATTGGTCCCAGGGAAGTGAAGAAGTGTCTGATTAGATACAACCCCTTATCCAACCACCATTTAAAAGCTTTGATGTCTTGGCCAGGGATGAAGTCTGGGTTGTTAAAGATATGGGCTAGGGGTCGACTTTCTGAGGCCAGCGAGGACTCGATTCTCAACCTGTTCCATAGAGTTAAGGATTGCAAGAGGATAGGAGAGAGTACTGGGGGTCGTTCCCTGGAGGGGACCCATAGTAGGTAGTCTAGGGTGAAGGTAGGGGTTGCCTGCCTCTCTATTTGAATCCAGTCCAGTTTTTCAAGTCTGGAGTACACCGTAGAGAGCTGTGCTAGTCTTGCTGCTTGGAAATACCATAACATGTGAGGTAGCCCTAACCCCCCGTGTCCTAAGCAGGAAGAAGGTTTTTTGGGGTAGCCTGTGTCCCACCCCTCCCCGGATGAATATGTTGACTTATCTTTGGAAGGATTTCAAATGGTCTCACCTTATGTTAATCAGGAGGGCCCTGAAGAGGTAGAGCAGTCTGGGGAGGAGTGTCATTTTAATGGAGTGAATCCTCCCTAGCCAGTAAAGTTCTCCCCTAGCTCAATTCCTCAGGTCAGCCTCAAGTTTGTGGTATGTGCATGGGAAGTTCAAAGAGTATGTGTTCTATTTTAGCCGTGAGATTAATTCCTAAGTATGGAGGAATCACTCCACTTGAATTCAAAGGCGCTTTGTAGTGTCGCTACTGTGTCCGGCTTGAGGGAGATGTTGAGAGCGTGGGACTTGGTATAGTTTACACGTAAGCCCGAGGCCACTGTAAAGTCATTCAGTGTTTTGCATAGGTTTGGAAGGGAGGTTATTGGTAAAGTTATGAATTGCAGCATGTCATCTGTGATCAGTCTGCATTTGTGGATTTGAGACCCACAGGTCACTCCCTGGATGTTGGGATTGTAACCCTGTTTGGTGCCTCTAGCGATACTGAGGTGTTTTGAATAATGGCCTTGTAGGCTGATCATAGCTTTTGGGGTAGAGTATAGGGAGTGGAGAATCCCCATGAAGCGTTGGCCAAATCCCCACTGCCTCATGAGGGTGAAAATGTAAGGCCATTCGACCGAGTCAAAGGCCTTCTGTAGATCGAGGGATAGGAGCATCCCCTCTTGTTTAGGGCCTTTGTCCCAGTTGGATTGTAGAAGGGAGACTATGTCCACGGCTCTTCTGATTTGGTCCGGCCCCTGCCTACCCGGAATAAACCCTACTTGGTCTTTATGGACATAACAGTTAATGAAGGAGGTGAGTTGGTTGGCGAGGATTTTTGTCAATATCTTTAGGTCATTATTTATGAGGGAGATAGGTCTATAGTTTTCAATTTTTTGTTTTGGTTTTTGTTTGGTTTGGGGATCACTGTAATGTAGGCAGTATTAAGTTGAGGGTCTAAGGGAGATCCACGGGCTTTGGCATTAAAAAATTTTGCCATGTAAGGGACCAGAGTGTCAGCAAGGACCTGATAGTAAAGCACTGAAAGTCCATTGGGTCCAGGGGCTGAGCCTTTCTTAAGGCTTTTAATGACCTCCGTTAACTCCTCAACTGTGAAGGCTGCCTCCATTATATCTTTATGTTCAATGGACAGGGTAGGAATCGGAAGGTCTCGGATGAATCTGGAGATCATTGGACCCTTGTCTGTGGGAGTCCTGCTGTAGAGCTTGGCGTAAAATTTGTGAAATGCGTCCAGTATTTTGTTAGGGTTGGCTGTAGGGGGTTGACCCGCTACTCTGATTTTGGGAAGTGTGTATGTGCGGTACCGTGGTGAGAGCTTGGAGGCTAACATAGGGCCTATCTTATCTTTCTGTGAATAGAATTTTGCTCCACTCCAGCGGATGTGTTTCTCCGCTTTCGCTGATAGTGGCAAGTTGAGCTCCAATCTTGCAGCATCCAATTGTTCTGCTAAGGTCTTAGAGGGGCATTTCTTGTGTTCAGTTTTTAAAGCAGAAAACTCTTTTTCCAAATTGAAAATGTCAATCTGTCGCTCTATCTTGATCTTGTCGCTGGACGGATTATTGTACCTCTAATGGTTACTTTGTGGGCTGCTCACAGGATTTCGGGGGAGATGCCATCTACATTGTTTAGACTAAAGTAGTCCTTAAGGGAGTCATCTATTTCCTTGATTTTGACGGGGTTGCTAAGGAGCGATTCATTTAGTCGCCAGTGTGTTCCCTGCATCTTGGTGAGGGTGTTTCGTAGGGAGAGGAGGACCAGCGAGTGGTCTGACAATATCTATGATGGTCACTTTATGTGTCGCGGGGATGAGGTTGGGGGTATCAGGATATGATCGATCCTGGCATAAGACTAGTGGGGGGGTAGTTTGTGTAGTCCCTTTTCGTGGGATTCAGTTCCCTCCAGATGTCGATTAGGTCGTTGGAGTGGAGGAGTATTGCTAAGCTGAGACTCGCCTTAGTGGGACATGTCAGCTGGGCTTTGAGGGATTTTGTCTTGTCAAGCCCCTGGTCAAATGCAACATTAGAGTCCCCCCCCCCCCCAAAGATAACCTTGCCCTCCAGAAGGGGGTTCAGGGTTTTGAGGATAGCTTGGAAAAATTTAGTTTGTCCCTTATTGGGAGTATAGTCTCCCCTCAATAGAACCTTTGAGAAGGATGAATCCACCCTCCGGGTCCCTGTAGTCTGAGATGTGGAAAAATTTGCTGTTCTTCGAGAACATTATTGCTACCCCCTTAGTCTTGTCAGCCGTGTTCGAGAGGTAAAATGTCGGGTAATGTGAGTGGAGGAATTTGGGGTTGTATTGAACCGGAAAGTGTGTCTCTTGGAGCAACACTATATCTATTTTGAGGGAGCGGTAGTTTTCAAATGCTATTCTCCGTTTCCTGGGGGACTTTAGTCCCTGAATATTGTATGTAGCCACCCTGAGATCAGTACATGTTGGGTTTGTGTTAGCCATGGGAACAGAGGGGTGGAAAGCTACTGAGGTCTCCGTCACTTACCCTTTGCCGTCTTCTTACCATTGGGATAGAGTTGAGGGTGTGGCGAGTATTGCTGTGAGTATGGAACCTGATACAGAGCATTACCTGTTGACTGGCTTGAGAAAGAGAAAGGGTTAGAGAAGGGAAAGGGTAGGGAGTAAACAAAACATAATAAGGCTTGTTCCTAGAAGACCAATAGTGAATGGTGGGGAATGCTTCCACCAGACATCTACCAGTAAACCTCAGCTGCCCCTAAAAGGGGGCCAACGACCCATTCCGCAGAAACAAGAAGCCTGCTTCTAAGGGATGGGTGGAGGCGCAAGGGGGTCACCCTGGACCCTTGCGTCTACGTGTAACCATAGTATCTAATTAACACAGCTAATAGTAACTTCATCTTGGTACACCTGTCCTCCCTTGCTATATTAAATAGCGGCCCGAGATCGCATCTGACGGGGGTCCAGACATCCAGGGGTACTCCCGGGGGCTCCCAAAGTTGGGCTGTGCGCTGGTGGCTATACTGAGGGGTTGCGGTGCTGGCTGTGTGGCTCGTGGGGCCGGGGTGATGGGGAGTTCCGGGCTCAGGCGGCCATCACGGAGCTCTCGCGCATGCGCAGATTTATGACATTTTTATTATTATTTTTTTTTTACTAGTAATGGCGGCGAGCTGCAATATTTATCAGGACTGCAATTTTGCGTCGGACAAATTGGACACTTTTGACACATTTCTGAGACCATTGACAATTATACAGTGATCACTGCTATAAAAATGCACTGATTACTGTATAAATGTCACTGGCAGGGAAGGGGTTAACACTAGGGGGCGATCAAGAGGTTAACTGTGTTCCCTAGGTGTGTTCTAACTGTAGGGGGATGAGACTGTCTAGGAGGAGAGAAAGATTGATGTTCATACATAGTATAAACACACGATCTGTCTCTACTCCTCTGAAAAAAATGGGATCTGTGTGTTTACACACACAGATCCTGGTTCTCGCTTTGTCACGAGTGATCACAAGAGCCCAGCGGCCATCGCACTCACATCGCTCCGGGCACACGCTGTGGGCATGCGTGCCTGCGGCGGTGCATGTGCTCACCTAGTGGCCAAAAGGCGAAGTGACACAAGGTAACTAAGGGAAGGAAATAACAAGAAAAAGAAAAATCTGCAGCGGATACAATTCAAAGACAGGTTTGGTCTTAAGTCCCTCCGATAAAGTACACAGTGAGAAAAATAAAACAGAACAGTGACCTAAATAAGTCAAGAGAAGTCCTGGAGAAGATGAGAGTCGTATTCAGGAGACATGCAAAATTCTCAACAGGAGCGCCAGGTCTTTCTAAATTGCTTCTCACTATTATAGAGAGAGACCATGAAGTCCTCCATTTGCATGATCTTGTTGATCCAGGTTAACAACTAGGACAGATTTGGTGAAGCAGTCTGCTTCCAAAGACTGGGAATGGTAGCCCTAGCTGCATTTATCAAGTTAATTATTAGTTATGTCTTATATTTTTTTATTTAAAAAGAGTTAGATGCAGCAGGAATGCTAATGGGGCTATGTCCAGATTGGCTTTTGTAAATTTATAAAAGAAAATTGAGTACTGTCCGTGATACTTTTTTTATTTGCACTAACATACAATTTTTCAGGACAAGCTTTCGGGGTATGTTCCCTTCTTCAAGGTCCAAGCAGTACTGATTCACAAATTTTTAAGCAGAATGTTAAAGAAGAAGAAAAAAAAAAAGGAGAAAACCAAACACATACAAATCAATGGTAATGAAGATAGCAGCAGAGTTAGTGAGATAAGACAGAGGGAGAGCTATAGAATGCAGGGGGGGATACTAGTCACAGAGGGTCATAAAACTTTAGCATAATGTGTAAGGAAACCAATATCTAAATTCAGGACATTATTTTTTTGTGTCAAAAAGAAGTATCATTCTTAGTTCAAACTTTTTCCTTTTCTGAAATTCACTTTAAGAACTAAAACATTGAGGTCTTCTATAGTGTGGTCCGGTTGTGAGAAATGATGTCCCACAGGTGTGCATAAACTGTCTTCTGTATGTTCTTTGATGGTATGTCTGTGCAAATTCATCCTCGCTTGCAACTTCCGTCCTGTTTCACCAACATAAGATCCCTTGCTGAACCTTTTGCATTGGATGAGGTACACAACATTACTGGAGGTACAGCTGTAAGATCCCATGATATTGAAGGTCCCATTTGTGTGTGTAACACTTTTTCTTCTTCTTTAACATTCTGCTTAAAAATTTGTGAATCAGTACTGCTTGGACCTTGAAGAAGGGAACATACCCTGAAAGCTTGTCCTGAAAAATTGTATGTTAGTGCAAATAAAAAAAGTATCACGGACAGTACTCAATTTTCTCTGTCACAATTGCACTAATACGGCTACAATCAAATCATGTAAATTTATAACATACTCCCTGAACTGAGGACCAAAAAGATGTGAGGGCAGAGCAGTCCCAAAATATATGTAGGAGTGTTTCTCTGTGTTTATTACAGTTCCAAACAGAAAAGAAAGAGGGCGCACCAACCTAGTGCATTACCACTGATAAACTTTAATGCAGCGTAAAAACAGTAAAAATTATACTCACAAACGAGCTAGTATAAATAGCTTTCAAAAGGGCGCAAAAGCGCTGTTTCTGTGGATCGACACCCCAGGACCTGTTGCCGAGAGGATAAGACCAGCGCAAATGGCTGATGGCTTACGCGTTTCGGGGGAGCACTCCTTTCTTCAGAGCCTAAGCGGGCAATGGTTGATCTCTCGAATTGCTCTCTCTATAAATGTATGTTTGTGCCTGTGTCTACCCCACCCAATTAGTGACGACGCCCCCTCCCACAGATATTAGGCACCACCCACCCATTCGGGTTAACCCTCTCTATCCCATCCCTCTGAGTGTGATTCCCCATTTGTAGCCAAAAAATAGAGGGCAAACATCACTCTATGTAATCTGCTAAAAAGATAATGGTAGTAGTAATACTAGTACAAAAAGAAATTGATTAATTATAATATAATAAATAGATATAAATAAAAATATAGAAACACTGGACCAGTAGTTCAATTTCACTCTCATCATATACTATGTGCAACAGGGCAGGGGAAGGGGGATTAGGTGCGCCAAACCAAAGACACCTCACCTCCTTCATGCAGCTCTAATTGTGTCCCCATGCCTCCGTTATACTGGGGTGGATGATGCCTGGCAACACTGTGGAGAGGCATGAGGATTAATTTTGCTCAACAGGTCCGGGGTCCTATACCATCTCCTGACTAGTTTATAGCCTGCTTCCTAAGTTTTATTAGAAATTAAGGCTTTATGCCCAAAGAGAGGAATACAATCAATTTGACATTATGTAAAAGTACAATTAAGATCTTTTTCCCAAGCATGAACATATGAAGGGAGTGCACAGGTTTTTGACACTATAAGGATAGTATATGCTAAAGAGAGTGTATGTGAAGAGGAGCTTAGACATAATTCTGAAAATTTTGTAGTGTCCTGAAACAGTTTGTTATAAGGTGGTATAGAGCGTATAAAGTGAATCAGTTGTAATACACACAATTCCCCCAATTGGGAATGTAATTGCAATCTAAGCTGACCAGTTGGGAATAGCTTACCCTCTGAAGTGAAATGGTAAGCACAGTGGGGTTGATTTAGTAAAACTGGAGAGTGCAAAATCTGGTGAAGCTCTGCATAGAAACCCATCTGCTTCCAGACTTTTTTTGTCAAAACTTAATTTAACAAGCTGAATTTAGAAGCTGATTGGCTACCATGCACAGCAGCACCAGATTTTGCACTCTCCAATTTTACTAAATCAACTTGAGTGTATGACAGAATATAATTAATTAGAGTCCATATAGCCCGTAATAAAAGTCAAACAGCCCAAGCTGGGAGATACTGGGGCCAGGAGAGAAGCATTTGAAGCAGACTGGAATTTTTTTTAAGCTATCATACATGTAGGGCCAATAAAGGGTTGTTGCTTGAGACTCAGTGAGAGCTGGTCTGAGTTCCCAGAGAGACCTCTCAGAAGTGAAGGTTTGAATTCTTGCTTGAGCTGGATCCACGGCTCTTAAGAATCAGAAGATCAGGATTCTAGCCATATGGGAGGTCTTGTAATATCTTTCCAAATCAGAAAAGTTATACCCTCCCTTTTATTTAGAGGAACTAAGAATATGGAATTAAATTCTTGCTTTTTTGCCTACAAAAAGGCTAGAAGGGTAGAATGCAAATCCTTGAGAAAAAAGGAAGGGAGAGAGATTAGTAACATCTGAAAAAATAGGTTAAATTGGGCATTACATTCATTTTGTGAATTCTGTTACAACCAAATCAGGTAAAGGTAACCTGTTGCCAGTTGTCAAGATCTTTTATATTTCGTAACAGAGGTTTAAAATTAAGTTCAGAATGACAATTCAAGTCACCCTGTTAAGTCTATCAACCGTCTGTTGCACTAATAGAACACTTAAAGCTTCGTATTTATGAAAATTTACTTTGTAGTTAGATACTTTACCAAACTGAAGTTAGGCTACAAGTACTGGCAATGTGGTTTCAGGTTTGGTAAGAAAAAATATTTTTTTTTTCTTATGGTGACCAGACTGAGTAGAAATACCTTTAATGTCTGGGATATTACGGATTGTTCGCAGTAGGGACTCCATTGTGAGCACAAAAATGAACAGGGATAAAGAACATCCCTGATGTGTACAGTTAGTTATTTCAAATTGGTGGGACAATGCTCCATTTACTTTCACTGAGGTCGTAGATAGCATGTATCCATTTTATCATATTACGGATGAATCCAATATACAAGAAAGAGATTAGAGTGATCAATACACAGGTTCAAATAGTAGGCACCATTGTCCCTTAAAATTAACAGAAGAAAAATACCATATTGGGGGGATATGGAACTTTAGGGGTGGTTATTAATACAAATAGATATATCACAATGAATTTGATAAAAAAAATACGTAGTTTTATATCAAAAGAGAACAACATTAAAAAAGTCACTACCTTCATACAGTTTTCCACACAATCATTCTACCTTCTTCAGAAAATGCGTGGACTTTATTTCTAGTAAATAGATACAAAAATGAATCACCAAAAAGGAAAACACATATTCAAAACAAGAAAATAATAAAGAAAAAGATTGCATAAAAACATATTTATGTGCACATATTAATACATACATAGATGCATCCATGTAGATAGCAGGAGTTTCCCAACCAGAGGTTCTAGCCCCAATGTTTTGGGGACTCAGAGCCATGTTTATAGTGGGGATACAAAAAATTCAGTCCGCAGAAATCTTCCAACTTAGCGAGATCACCCACAGAGAGAGGTATAGGTCAATAACTTGTATTTGATTTTAAAATCAATGTTTCCTGTGGATCAATAGATAATGTTAGTATGATATGTCAACCTTAGTGCATGTCTATATTTGTACTTAATTAGGAAATTAAATCCTTCAATAGGAGAAAAGGGTATATACTTACATAAGAAACTTCTTTTAAATGGATAACTGGGAGCCTTTTGTGCAGCTGAAAGCAATGATTATCTGGGCTGCGTAGGGCCAAAGTCAGGTCTCTGAACGTAAGATAACATTAGGGCATAAGAGAGACAGTATAGTTGTAATAAAGTCCCCTATATATAAATGTAGTCAATTAAAAAAATTCCTGCTTATGTAAAAAAGGAAAAGACATACCTTCATGTACTGTTTAATCCGTGGGTACAGAGACTCCAAAGGAAAACAGAATATAAGGATAACTGTGAATGAAAAAAGTAAATCTGTAAGTAAAGATAAAAAAGAGAATAAAGCCTTAAATGTACCACACCTTTTGTTATTGAATAGTGCACTATACATAGAGTGCATGCAAGAGGTGTTATCGCTAAGTTCAATAGATCTACCTGTTGGCAGCTGCGTGTAGTGTGAGACTCCCAGGGACTCCAGGAGTGTGAGTAACGCTGCATGAGTTCATTTATACCCCTCCCCAGTGCGTCAGACGGACATGACAAATGATGTCACGCCGTAATGATGCAGAGTGGACGCTGTAGAGTAACGCTACATGACAGAAGGAACGCCGCCCCTCCACCAAAGCCCCGCCCCATGCCAACGGCTGACAGAGGGGCCACCACACCCGGACACGTCCTGAGGGTGCGCCGAGCATAGTGACACCATCATATGCATCGGCCGCCCATCCGCAAAGCCGTGTCACAATGAGAGCCGATGCACATGGATGCTCATGTTTCCACGGGAGCTCAGCAAGTGATCCCTTGATTTCAGGGACCATAATGTTGTGTGCCCCTGGGCGTCTGTGCAGGGATCCTATGGCAAATTGGTGGGAGAGGCCCACGAGACGTCATGCCCGATAAAAAAAAGGAAAATTGAAAATGTATTTCTGGTGTAGGGTGGTAATTCAAGATAAATATGGGAGTCCTGCCAGGAACATGGGTGTATCCTTACAACAATACATGTAATCAAGGTATAATGCAATTTACACAAGTAAGTAGATATATCACATTGGGCTATTATCTAATGATTCATAATAAGTGCCCCCCTGCACAGAGAGGAATATTTGTAGGGATTCTTGAAAAATGTCAAAAAAGAGCCCAAAAGTGGCTTACAGTGGGGACGGAAAGTATTCAGACCCCCTTAATTTTTTCACTCTTTGTTATATTGCAGCCATTTGCTAAAATCATTTAAGTAAATTTTTTTCCTCATTAATGTACACACAGCACCACATATTGACAGAAAAACACAGAATTGTTGGCATTTTTGCAGATTTATTAAAAAAGAAAAGTTGAAATGTGACATGGTCCTAAGTATTCAGATCCTTTGCTCAGTATTTAGTAGAAGCACCCTTTTGATCTAATACAGCCATGAGTCTTTTTGGGAAAGATGCAACAAGTTTTTCACACCTGGATTTGGGGATCCTCTGCCATTCCTCCTTGCAGATCCTCTCCATCCTCTCCAGTTCTGTTAGGTTGGATGGTAAACGTTGGTGGACAGCCATTTTTAGGTCTCTCCAGAGATGCTCAATTGGGTTTAAGTCAGGACTCTGGCTGGGCCATTCAAGAACAGTCACAAAGTTGTTGTGAAGCCACTCCTTCGTTATTTTAGCCGTGTGCTTAGGGTCTTTGTCTTGATGGAAGGTAAACCTTTGGCCCAGTCTGAGATCCTGAGCACTCTGCAGAAGGTTTTCGTCCAGGATATCCCTGTACTTGGCCGCATTCATCTTTCCCTCGATTGCAACCAGTCGTCCTGTCCCTGCAGCTGAAAAACACCCCCACAGCATGATGCTGCCACCACCATGCTTCACTGTTGGGACTGTGTTGGACAGGTGATGAGCAGTGCCTGGTTTTCTCCACACATACCGCTTAGAATTAAGGCCAAAACGTTCTATCTTGGTCTCATCAGACCAAAGAATCTTATTTCTCACCATCTTGGAAAACTCCATGCGGGCTTTCATGTGTCTTGCACTAAGGAGAGGCTTCCGTCGGGCCACTCTGCCATAAAGCACCAACTGGTGGAGGGCTGCAGTGATGGTTGACTTTCTACAACTTTCTCCCACCTCCCTACTGCATCTCTGGAGCTCAGCCACAGTGATCTTTGGGTTCTTCTTTACCTCCCTCACCAAGGCTCTTCTCCCCCGATAGCTCAGTTTGGCTGGACGGCCAGCTCTAGGAAGGGTTCTGGTTGTCCCAAACGTCTTCCATTTAAGGATTATGGAGGCCACTGTGCTCTTAGGAACCTTAAGTGCAGCAGAAATTTTTTTGTAACCTTGGCCAGATCTGTGCCTTGCCACAATTCTGTCTCTGAGCTCTTCAGGCAGTTCCTTTGCCCTCATGATTCTCATTTGCTCTGACATGCACTGTGAGCTGTAAGGTCTTATATAGACAGATGTGTGGCTTTCCTAATAAAGTCCAATCAGTATAATCAAACACAGCTGGACTCAAATGAAGGTGTAGAACCATCTCAAGGATGATCAGAAGAAATGGACAGCACCTGAGTTAAATATATGAGTGTCTGAATACTTAGGACCATATGACATTTCAGTTTTTCTTTTTTAATAAATCTGCAAAAATGTCAACAATTCTGTGTTTTTCTGTCCATATGGGGTGCTATGTGTACATTAATGAGCAAAAAAATGAACTTAAATGATTTTAGCAAATGGCTGTAATATAGAAAAGTATACAAAGAGTGAAAAATGTAAGGGGGTCTGAATACTTTATGTCCCCACTGTATATCCGGATTGACATCTCAGCATGGCATCCATAGGAAAGTGGAGAGATAAGGGTGTATGGAATTAATCCATACTGGTGGAGCTAGGGAACTGGGGTAAATAGAACCACACAATTGGCATCTGAAGGACTATAAGAAAGGCTTGTATCTAATGCCCTCACTGAGACCTGGACATCGAGTTGCCTGCAATTATAAAACCACTTCGCTTCAAGCTGTAATAACTTTTTGTCAATATCCCAGAGACATGGTCCCTAATTCTGCCAAAAAAGGGTGTTTCGTTTTGCCCATAACAACATTTTTCATTCATTATTTTTTATTAATTCAGTAACATTAATTATATAGACCGCACCGATAGATTAATGAGTGATTCCATGTCTGGGTGTCCAGATCAATATTTTCACATCTCAGAAAAAATGAGCAATAGTTACAGTTACCACATGGATATGTACCTGGTTTGTCTATTTTGCTCGTCTTGTTCCCAATGTGATGACTTGCTACCATGGTGTCTTTAAATGATTTTGACCTTTTAAACGTGATTTCTGCATAGGGCTTAATACATTTGTTGATTTTTTTGATCTGCAGTGAGAAGGTACCAGAACTTCTTATAGACATTCTCTCTGTGGGTGATCCGGCTAAGTTGGAAGATTTCTGCGGATGGAACTTTTTGTGTCCAGAAATTCGCTCTGATTTCAGTTACCCACTATAAACCTGGCTCTGAGTCCCCAAAACATTGGGGCTAGAACCTCTGGTTGGGAAACTCCTGCTATCTACATCTATGTATGTATTAATATGCGCACATAAATATGTTTTTCTTTATTACTTTCTTGTCTTGCATACGTGTTTTTCTTTTTTTTTGATTAGTTTTTGTATCTATTTACTAGAAATAAAGTCCACGCATTTCCTGAAGAAGCCGTGAGGTGAAGCATGTAGAACGATTGCGTGGAAAACTGTATGAAGAAAGTGACTTTTTTAATGTTGTTCTCTTTTGAAATAAAAATACATATTTTTTTTTATCAAATTCATTGTGATATATCTATTTGTATTAATAAGCACCCCTAAAGTCCCATATCCCCCCCCAATGTGGTCTTTTTCTCCAATATACGAGGGATAAAGTGCCAGTCTACCCTGTAGAACACCTTTTCTGCATTGAAAAAAATGCATTTTTAAAAATGGGGATATTTATTATAGCAAAAAGTACAAAATATTGTGTTAAAGAAAGCATAAAGAAAGCTCTATTTGTGGGAAAAAAAGGACGTCAATTTTGTTTGGGTACTGCGTCGTACAACCACGCAATTGTCAATTAAAGCGACGCAGTACCGTATCGCAAAAAGTGCTCTGGTCATTGAGCAGCCAAATCTTTCGGGGCTGTGGTTAAATTCAGCGTCCGAAGGGTATTGTCCCTGGCCTCCCTTTTGTGGTATAAAACCCAAATGATCAACATGTATTAACAATAACAAGAAGGGCTGCCAGCAGTTAGCAATATTTTGGTGTATAGTTTTATATCAGTTTTGTGCTGCCAGATGAATCAAAATACCTTTAACCCCTTGCCGACCAGCGCACGACGATGTACGTCTGCACAATGGCACAGCTGGTCTAATGGGAGTACAGGTACGACCCCTTTAAATCACGGCATAGTGGGCATGTGCGCCCGCCGCATACTCTGTGAGTGCACCTGCGGGTCCCGTGGACTCGATGTCCACCAGGGGCCCGTTATCGTGTCACGGAGCCGCAGAACGAGGAGATGCCTATGGAAACAAGGCATTTCCCTATTCTGCCTAGCAACATGACAGAGATCTACTGCTCCCTGTCATCGGGAGCAGTGATCTCTGTCATGTTCTAGTGAGACAATCCCCACTACAGTTAGAATCACTCACTAGGACACACTTAACCCCTTGATCGATTTAACCCAGAGGTTTCAAACTGGCATCCCTCCAGCTGTTACAAAACTACAAGTCCCATGTGGCATTGCAAGGTTGACAGTTACAAGCAAGACTCCTACAGGCAGAGGCATGATGGGACTTGTAGTTTTGCAACAGCTGGAGAGCCGCAAGTTTGAGACCCCTGGTTTAACCCCTTCCCTGTCAGTGTCATTTACACAGTAATCAGTGCATTTTTATACCACTGATTGCTGTATAAATGACAATGGTCCCAAAATAATGTCAAAAGTGTATGATGTGTCTGCCATAATGTCGCAGTCATGAAAAAAATTGCAGATCACCGCCATTACTAATAAAAAAAAATAATAATAAAAATGTCATAAATCTATCCCCAATTTTATAGACGCTATAACTTTTGCACAAACCAATCAGTATATGCTTATTGTGATTTTTTTTTTTACCAAAAATATGTAGAAGAATACTTATCGGCCTAAACTGAGAAAGAAATTCGTTTTTTTATATATTTTTTGGGGATATTTATTATAGTAAAAAGTAAAAAATATTGCCTATTTTTCAAAATTGTTGCTCTTTTTTTTGTTTATAGCGCAAAAAATAAATACTGCAGAGGTGATCAAATACCACCAAAAGAAGGCTCTATTTGTGGGAAAAAAAGGACGTCAAAAAATGTTTTGGGGCTGAAGTGGTTAATGTAACATTGATGTGTTTCCCAAAAAGTAAAAGGATCTGTTTTTGTGTGGTCATTCATTAAAAAAAAAAAGGTTTATTTCTGTTGTCACCAATTCCTGTATTGGTGGATTTGATAAAAGTGACTTACTGAGATGCTAAGAAGTGTGGCCTTGAAGGGAGTCACCTATGTACAAGAGGTGAATGCATGATCAGAAAGAGTTAGGAAACCGATCAAGGCTTCAAATAACACAGGCAATAACACTTGAGAAATTAAAATATAATCAATACGTGAATAAGACTGATGGATACCTGAAAAAAAAGTGAAGTCTTTATCAGCTGGGTGAACCTATTTCCAAGTATCAACCAATCTCAGGTTACAGTGTATTCATACCCCTTGAAATTTTCCACATTTTGTCATGTTACAACCAAAAACGTAAATGTATCTTATTTATAGGTGGCACATAATTGTGAAATAGAAGGAAAATGATAAATGGTTGTCAAAATTTTTTACAAATAAAAATGTGAAAAGTGTGGCGTGCATTTGTATTTAGCCCCCCTGAGTCAATACTTTGTAGAACCACCTTTTGCTGCAATTACAGCTGCAAGTCTTTTTGGTTCTGTCTCTACCAGCTTTGCATATCTAGAGAGAGTCATTTTTGCCCATTCTTCTTTGCAAAATAGCTCAAGCTCTGTCAGATTGGATGGAAAGCGTCTGTGAAAAGTAATTTTCAAGTCTTGCCACAGATTCTCAATTGGATTTAGGTCTGGACTTTGACTGGGCCATTCTAGCACATGAATATGCTTTGATCTAAACCATTCCATTTTAGCTCTGGCTGTATGTTTAGGGTCGTTGTCATGCTGGAAGGTGAACCTCCGCTCCAGTTTCAAGTCTTTTGCAGACTCTTATGACGCGTATACATGGCCGGAACTGCCAACGGGCTAAACTCCGTCTGCATTTCCGACAGAAAGATTTAGAACAAGTTCTATATCTGAGTCCGTCGGAAATGCCAACAGAAAAAGTCCGATGGGGCATACACACAGTCGGAATGTCTGACCGAAAGCTCCCATCAGACTTTTTCTGTCGGGAAGTCCGGCTGTGTGTACGCGGCGTAACGGGTTTTCCTCTAATGCTGCGTACACACGGTCGGACCTTTCGTCTACAAAAGTCCAACAGCCTGTCCGACAGACTTTCGACGTACTTTTGTCGGACTTTTGGCGGACTTGCGGCAGACTTTCTTATGAACGGACTTGCCTACATACGATCACACAAAAGTCCGACGGATTCGTACGTGATGATGTACACCGGTCTAAAATAAGGAAGTTGATAGCCAGTAGCCAATAGGGTTTTTGTCCGTCGGACCAGCACACAGACGAGCGGATTTCTGGGTCCGGCGTAGTTACGACGTAAAGATTTGAAGCATATTTCAAATCTAAAGTCCGTCAGATTTGAGGCTGGAAAAGTCCGCTGAAAGTCCGCTGAAAGTCCGGGGAAGCCCACACATGATCGGATTGTCAGCCAGCTTTAGTCCGTCGGCGTCCGTCTGACTTTTGTAGACGAAAAGTCCGACGTGTGTACGCGGCATAAGATTGCCCTGTATTTGGCTCCATCCACCTTTCCATCAACTCTGACCAGCTTCCCTGTCTCTGCTGAAAAAAAGCATCCCCACAACATGATGCTGCCACCACCATGTTTCATGGTGGGGATGGTGTGTTCAGGGTGATGTGCATCGTTAGTTTTTCGCCACACAACAGTTTGCTTTTAGGCCAAAAAGTTCAATTTTGGTCTCATCAGACCAGAGGACCTTCTTCCACATGTTTGCTGTGTCCCCCACATGGCTTCCCGCAAACTGCAAATGGGACTTTTTATAGCTTTCTTTCAACAATAGCTTTCTTTTTGCCACTTTTCCATAAAGGCCAGATTTGTGGAGCGCACGACTAATAGTTGTCCTGTGGACAGACTCTCCCACCTGAGCTTTGGATCTCTGCACCTCCTCCAGAGTTATCATGGGTCTCTTGGCTGCTTCTCTGATTAATGCTCTCATTGCCCAGCCTATCAGTTTAGGTGAACGGCCACATCTTGCTAGTTTGCAGTTGTGCCATACCCTTTCCATTTTTTGGATGATGGATTGAACAGTGCTCCATGAGATGTTAAAAGCTTGGGATATGTTTTTATAAACTAACCCTGCTTTAAACATCCTCACAACTTTATCCCTGACCTGTCTGATGTTCTTTGCCTTCATGATGCTGTTTGTTCACTAAGGTTCTCTAACAAACCTCTGAGGGCTTCACAGAACAGATGTATTTATACTGAGACTACATTACACACAGGTGGACTCTATTCACTAATTAGGTAACTTCTGAAGGCAATTGGTTCCACTAGATTTTAGTTAGGGGTATCAGAGTAAAGGGGGCTGAATACAAATGCACGCCACACTTATCAGATATTTATTTGTAAAAAATGTTGAAAACCATTTATCATTTTCCTTCCACTTCACAATTATGTACCACTTTGTGTAGGTCTATCAGATAAAATCCCAATAAAATACATTTGCGTTTGACAAAATGTGGAAAATGTCAAGGGGTACTTTTTCAAGGCACTGTATGTAAGATCCCGTTAGCTTTACATAATTTCTGATAGGATAAATGAGAGCTTCCCCTAGATGTATCAAGAAATGTGTCTAAAGCAATTGTAAGATCTCCCAAAATCAGAGCTCCCTCAACATGCGGTATAACCTAATCTAGTAGTGTTTCTAAGACCTTGACCTGATATTCTGTAAATATACAGGAGATTCACCAATGTGACATTTTGTTCAAGAAGAGCACCCTTAACTAAAAATAATCTGCCAGCCTTCATGTCCAGTACTTCTTTTAAATGTCAGGGGGTATGACAAAATATCATAATACTTACCCTTTAGATTTTGACATTAGAGAGGATGAATGGTAGGAAATAGTATAGTGATAATAAGATACTTTGGGGATTTTTTGAGTGGTAAAGTGGGATTTTTTCTTGTAGAAAAGCCTCATGGGTTCTTATCTCCCACAAGTCATTCAGTAAATTAATATGTTTTTCAGTTATATTCAGTCCCTTGACTTTATAGGTGGTCACCACTATTGCTGGCATTATAAGAAAACCTGTTATAAACAGGCAGAAGGAGGTGCTAACCGTAGATTCACGATACTCTGCTGCAGAGGCTTTTTTTAAAGATGGAAGAAGAAAGAAAGTAAGAAAAAAGTGGGCGAGGAAAAATAAAGGGCAGAGCTTATTTTGTGACATCATTATGCATGCCGCCGGCCAGCGGGTGTTGCTATTTTACATGCTTTTATATGGCTATGTTTGTGAGTACCGCATACAAAAATAAATAAAAAGTGTGGAAGACATTGGGCCACGGTATGTGTTTTTTTCTATGAGTGACACTGGCCCTTTTCCTGGAGCTGAGGCTGTGGAGAACGGTGTCTGACGTATAGTCCTAGGGAATAGTGGAGAATCATGCTGGCTTAACCTCTTATAGTGTGGAGGTTAGCCCTATGGTAAGCAGCCTATTATTATGGTGGTGGTCTCTCACTCTAATGCCCCGTACACACGGTCGGACTTTGTTCGGACATTCCGACAACAAAATCCTAGGATTTTTTCCGACGGATGTTGGCTTAAACTTGTTTTGCCTACACACGGTCGCACAAAGTTGTCGGAATTTCCGATCGACAACCACGCGGTCACGTACACCACGTACGACGAGACTAGAAAAGGCCGGTTCAGAACCAAGCGTGGCACCCTTTGGGCTCCTTTTGCTAATCTCGTGTTAGTAAAAGTTTGGTGAGAGACGATTCGCGCTTTTTCAGACTCGTGGCTTTCAGATCGTTTTCTGCCGTTCAGTTTGTGCTTGTGGGTTTGTATCTGCTCTTCAGTGCGTGCAAGCAAGTTCCGCGTGACTTTAAGGAGTCATTGTATTCTTGTTCGTTCGTTACTGGTTTTCAGGTCGCTCTTCACAGGCCTTGCTGTTCTTCAGTGCGTTCTGTTACTTCGTTCTGAGCAGCCGACCGTTTTCTAGCCATGTTTCGTATGCGTACTCCTCGTAGAGTTCGTGCTGTGCGGGGGCTTGGTGTTGGGGTCCTGACCTTGACACAAGTCCAGTCCATGAACAGGGTGGGGAGGAGTTCATGGACCAAGAATTGGTTGCTTCAGCGTGACCAGTTCTGTCATATGCCTTTGCTCCGTGAGATCCGTGAGAATAATCCTGATGATTTCAGGAACTTTCTCAGGATGATGGACCCCGTGTTTCACCATTTGTTGGCTTCGCTGACCCCCTATATTAGCAGGCAGGATACCTGCCTGAGGCAAGCCATCACTCTGGAGCAGAGGTTGGTCACTACCTTGCGGTATTTGGCCACAGGGAGAAGTCTGCAGGACTTAAAGTTCTCGACAGGCATCTCCCCCCAGGCTCTGGGGATCATTATCCCAGAGACCTGTTCTGCCATCATCCAGGTCCTTCAGAAGGAGTATATGAAGGTAAGATTTTTATGCTTTAATATCACATTTTATTGTATTGAATGTTTGCTAATATATTGTATTTCTTTCCTCATTCCCTAATTACCATGATTGGAATATGCTGTGAATGTCCCCTTTGTCCTCATGCATGCTGGATTTTTATGTAATTATTATTTTATGTCCTTCATACATATTTGCCCTTCAATAACCTCTCCAGCATGGTGTCTCCTGCCCTATATTCACCTCATGTAGTCACTTAACAATGTATTTTATCAGCTCTATAGTAGTGCTTTACCCCAAACACCCCCTAAAATGTTTGGAAATGTTATTTTAGCTTTAAATTCAGGCAGAGTGCCAGGGGCTTTTTTTGTGGTGTCCCCAAATTTTTTGTAACCCTCCCTCCCCCAACTGCTAAGTCAGCTGATCCCAATTCTCTATCCTCAATCATCTATCTGCTGACTTTGCAAACCCATACACACTATACCCATCTCTTTACTGGTCAGATTTATGGATGAATTCCCCAAAGCATGTAGTGCAAGGGCCTGCCTGTATACTTTCCAATGGTACTGTTTAAAGTTTTTGTATCCTATTATTATCTTGATAGGTAATAGCAGAATGTCCAAATGTCCTCAAATGTGTACAGTGTGTATTTATATCTTTGTATTCAGACACTTCTTACCTGTCCAGTGGTCTGCCAATAGTGTAACTAAGGGGGGGCTGTTCCAAGTAATACCCTGTATTTAGGCATTCATCTCTCAATGAAGTGAAGAGGGTTACCTGTCCAAGAGTCCCCCCCCCATAATGTTAGAAATGGCCCATGAGAGGGGGGAGGGGGAATATGATAGGTGTACCTTATACTTTGTTGTTGTTAAATTCCCCTTAGTAAATGCTATCTGGAGGTTGCCCCATAATGTTTGTGTATAATCTGCTTGCAATGTTTCTGTGAAAAAATAGTAATGTTTATTGTTTTTTCCTCAATAGTTTCCTTCAACGCCACAGGAATGGCAGACTGTGGCCTCCCACTTTGCCCAGCGGTGGGACTTTCCTAACTGCAGAGGGGCAATTGATGGGAAACACGTCCACATCGTCCCACCACCCAACTCGGGGTCGTACTATTATAATTACAAGGGGTTTAATAGTATAGTGATGTTGGCGGTGGTGTCGGCTAATTACGAGTTCTTGTATGTGGACGTGGGGAAGAATGGCCGGATGTCCCATGGTGGAGTGATCGCCCAGACGGAGTTCTACAGGCGTCTCCAGAATGGCAGCTTGGACTTGCCACCTCCAGAGGATAATGTTGAAGGTCTCCCATTTGTTTTCGTTGCTGATGAAGCATTTGCGCTGGGGGACCACCTGATGTGGCCATTCCCGATGAGGACCCTCACCCCGGAACAGAGGGTTTTTAATTACCGGCTGGCCAGAGCCCGAAGAGTGGTGGAGAACACATTTGGAATCCTGGCCAGCCGGTTCCGATTATTTCTGACACCCATCCATATGGCGGAGTATAAACTGAACCATATAATACTTGCCTGCTGTGTTCTCCATAATTTTTTAAGAAAACATTCAGCCAACTATGCTGGCTCAGTTGGGCCTGAGGCCGGAATCCCAAATTCATCAACACTGACGGCGCTTGAAAGTGGCCGTCCTGGCTTGCCCTCCCTGAATGCCCGTGATGTCCGGTTACGCTACTTGGAGTTCTTTGCGGGTAGGGGGGCTATCAATATGCCAGACAATCTGTGACACCTTTTTCAAACAAAAAACAAACAAAAGAAATTCTTGGTGGACATTTACTGCTTGTGTTTGTTTTAGCTGACCCTGACAGAAATGTGTTGAGTGCAGAAAATGTCGTGATTGGGTAACCTTATAAAAAATAGTGTTGGCTGGTACTTCCTAAATGCCAAAACACATTTCACTACAAGTGCACTTGCAACTGCACTGAACCTGCACTTGTAGTGCAAAGTGTATTTGCCCTTAGGAAATAACCCCCATTTTTGCATAAAACAGCAATTACATCACCCCAAAAGTGTTGTAGTGTTGAGACAATAATCCACACATTCTTGAGTAACCAACTTTTTTATACCTGCACAATCACATGTGCATTTCCCAAAGGTTTTTAAAACAAACCAACATGTTTGTTGTATAACAATGTTTGCAATAGCATTATCAAAAATCGAAATGTCCATTAAAACAGGCCTGTGTAAAACCAACAAGAAAGCCAAAAAACTTGAACTTACAAAGTTCACATATGGTAAAACCTGAAGGCTATATCAGACATGAGTATTTACGAACTGTGTTTGATATAGCCTTCAGATGGGGGGAAATCACCCCTGGAAATTTGGAAGATGCACACCAATTTACGAATGTCAACATGTGCTATCTGCCATGAGGGGGGATCAAGGGACGCATTTTGGGGGAGCAAGCCCTTCCTCAATGCGACTTTATAATTGAGGAAGGGGTTGCACCCCCAAAACGCATCCATTGATCTCCCGTGATGGCAGATAGCACATGTTGGCACACTGTGTGCATCCTCCAAATTTGGCTTTTCTAAACATTGTAAAAATTTTAGTAAGATAAAACAGGTGATTTTGTGGGGTTTAAATTCGCCCCAAAACATCAATGATGTTATTTTTTTTTTAATAACATCACTGATTTGTTGCTGGATGTTTTGCAATTGGAGATTACACCCCATGATCTCCCCGATCAGTATCTGGGCACTTTCAGATGTAAAGCGTTCTGGATCACGATCACCTAAAAAGAGATAAAGAACAAAAAAAAAGGTCTCAAAAATCTGCCACCATCCATCTCTTACCTGAGCCTGTGGTCGCAGACACTCACCTGTTGTGGTGCCAATCTCCACCACATCTTCTTCTTCCTCCTGCTCAGCTTCTTGGGTTGGTATTTCCCCTTCTTACAGGGGGGGGGGTCTCTGGTCTCCTGGGATGAGGACTGTCCTCCGAGTCTTTTCTCCCCTATGTAAAACAAAAATGGTATAATTAGCACACAGATATTTGATGGCAGAACTAGAAATAGGAAACATTGCTTGGAAGTGGGGTACAATTGTCTATTTTAGCCGAGTTCCAAGATGTATATTTTTTATTGCCCTTTGTCAAGCTGCAATACTTTACCTGTTTGATACAAGCTTTACAGATGTAGCCTCCCCTATAGTATACACTGGAGCACCTGTGTGCCCCCCCTAATAAAAATGGTGTTCTGGGGTCCCACACTAGTGCTCCAGTGTCCAGATGTGAAAACAGATGCTCAGTGTCCTCTCCTTACACACAATCTAGTTGGCATTTAATTCTAGTAACAAACCCATCTACACAAACAAATATTTGGCATCCAAGTAGGCCCCCAAAAATGTGTGAAAATGCAATGGTGTTCTAGAGGCCGAAAGAAAAATGTTTGATACGAACGAATAATGGGCCCATGAACATTAAAGTTGACCTTTTTAAACGTTACAATTACTAAAAGCACTCTTCGGATCTTTCGGTACTGCTCTGGCTCTCTCAACTTCAGGTCCGACCACCGCTTCCTGAGCTGATCTTTTGATCTTCGGACCCCGAAATTCCTCTCAAGACTCCTGACCACTTTCGCCATGATCTTGGCCTTTCTGATGTTGGGGTGGGGGTAAGGCCCATATTTTCCGTCATAGTCGGACTTCTTCATGATGTCGACCATCTCCAACATCTCCCCAAACGACATATTTGTGGCCTTAAAACGTCTCCTTCTGGATCGGGACGTGCCTGGATCCGGGCTTTCCTCCTCCTCGTTGATATAATTATCACGCACCTGCTGTAACTCCGCCATCATGCTCTTCCCCCACTGCGCCGAACGAAAAGGGGCGGGGAATAGACTAGAAAGAACGTCAGGGGCGGGCGGAGTTACACACATGCGCAGTGTGTATAAAGCGTAACACGCGTGCGTATTACGTACGATCTGTGAGCGGAGGAAGGAGCATTGGACGCGCCGATCGTAAGAACGAAGGGACAAACGAAGGGACAAACTTGTGCCTATACTGCTTCTAGATTGAGGCCTATATTGTAACAAGATTAGGAGAGTTTTGTCTGACATTAGGCTTTGTCTTGTGTTGTGTCTGGCAGTGAACATGGATATCTTAATGAGAGATACTGACTTCATGTCAGTATTCATAGATATGCTAAGTGAGCTGCCCTGTCTGTGGGAGATTACCCACCCCCATTTCAAGAACCAAGCAAAGAGGAAGGCAGCACTGGAGCAATTGTGTGAAATTGTGAAGCAGGTGATCCCCACGGCAGACATCACTTATTTAAAGATTTTCTTTGGTGGCCTGAGGAGCAGATATCTGAGGGAGCACAAGAAAGTCCTGGATTCACAGAGATCCGGAGCAGCAGATGATATCTATGTCCCCAGGATGTTGTACTACGACAGGCTGCGCTTTCTGGCAGGCCAGAATGAACCCAGGCCATCCCTCTCAAGTCTTCCTTCCACGCTTCCTTCCCCCCTGGCTGAGGCTTCTGATGCCCAACCTGGGCCTTCCAGGCCATATGTGGAGGAGCCCAGATTGAGCCAGGTATAGCATTCCTCTAAATATTTCTGCTTGTCCAATCAATGATGTTAACTAGATGTTAGTTGGGAGTACTAATTTAGGATTCTGATTGATGATGTAAATACTAAAACCATGTCCCTTTTTCATACACAGGGAAGTCTCAGCCAGGAGGTGGCCGGGCCGAGCCGGCTGGCTGATATCAAGGTCCCTCCACCCCCCCTGAAAACAGAAAGTGGCAGTAGGATGAGTACCCTAGAGGAGGCGGCTATCAGATTCTTTTGGAGGGCTACAGAGGTCCTGGGAGCACCCCACACCATGCAGGAGAACATTGCTGCATTCATAGCATATAAAATGCAGAGGATGGAGGAGGGCCAAAAAGCCATGTGTGAGGCCCTCATATCAGAGGCTCTGGAGAAAGGTATGAGGGGCCAAATTACACCTCACACACAGCTTTGGGATGGTCCTTCTCCTCCTCCTGCAGGTCCTCCTCCTCCTCCTCCCTCTCCTCCTCCTCCCTCTCCTCCAGGTCCTCCCAGTCCTCCTCCAGGTCCTCCCAGTCCTCCTCCTCCTCCTCCTCCAGGTCCTACTCCTCCTCCTGCCACATCTCCAACTGCACAGCCACAGCCCGGAAGGAAGCGTGGAAGGAAGACTAGACAGTGATTGCCCTGGATCCAGTCTGCTCGGCCAAAAAATGCAGCCTCTTGTGGTACCACAGCCTGGGGACACTGATGTCATCTGCTGCTATCCGAGTCTCTGTGAATCCCGGACCAGACTGCCCTCCCTTACATATGTACTCCTCAGGCCACCAATTTGGATGTTGAAGAATTGATGTCTGCCGTGGGGGTCCCAGGCTTCACTAATTTCTCCTGTTGATCCAGTGTTGCCTTCCTCTTTGTTTGGTTCTGATCCCTTAATAAAGGATTTTTGTTTTGAATTATACTCTCCTATGTGTTTTACTTCAAAAATGACAGTTTGTTTGTGAGGATTCAGGTACATTTCAAATATACAATGTGAAATGAACAAGGGACACCAACAACAAACAATCTCCTGGAGATTAAATAATAAAAGATATCAATGGTGTTGGGGTAACTTGACACACAAAACACACACAAAAATATTCTGGAGTAAAAATAAAAATAACATTGAACAAAGATCAGCCTTGGAAAAAATCCAAACATTAAAGAAAAAAAAAGGCTTAAAATCCAAAAAAAAAAAAAAATTAAAAAATATAAAACTGTCAGATGTGACAACTAATAACAATATATTGAGGGAATCCCACTAAAAAAACACAAATAATTTGTGAGAAGTGTATGTGAATATGAGAAGCAAAACGACTTAATTCTTGTCACATTATAAAGAAGAAGAGAGTGCGCTGTATTAAACCATTTTGAACATTGCAGCGTGACGAAAGTGCTGTATCCATTACGAACGCTAAGTTTACCAGAACGAGCTGTCCCGTGTCGGAATTTCTTCTGAGCATGCGTGGCACTTTGTGCGTCGGAACAGGCCACACACGGTCGGAATTGACGCGATCGGATTTTGTTGTCGGAAAATTTTATCTCCTGCTGTCCAATTTTGTGTGTCGGAAAATCCGATGGAAAATGTCCGATGGCGCCCACACACGGTCGGAATTTCCGACAACACGCTGCGATCGGACATTGTCCATCGGAAAATCCGACCGTGTGTACGGGGCATAAGATGCACTCTTGACATCACAGAATCAGTGGTGGAGCAGTGGATGGACTTGAATTTATGAGATGCATGGATATTTCTATGTTTATATTTATTAGAATATGAATGCTGGATTATATGCACTTTATTGAATGAACTGATTTATGCACATAGCACTTTGGTGGAATATATCTTTATTGTGATATAAATTTGTTTATGGAAAAAAATAGCACTTTATGTTTACATGTATTTGCACTATAGCAAGTTATATTTAGAGTGCATCATTTTTCATTTAACATTCTATTGAGATTTGAGTTAATTCATAACATTTATGGCACAGTAGTATTTTATTTTGGCACATAATGGCACATTTAGTGTGTTGTGTTCAAAGAGACAGTGCACCATTTCTGTTTATAAGGAAAGATAAAACAGTCCAACAAAACAGAACAATTAAACTGACAGGGGGCAAAAATATACCTAATATCCTGGGTGTAGTCCCCAGCTTGTCTCAGCCCAAAAATGAAATAAAGAGTGGGACAGGGGAGTGCCATAGATAACATAAGTGGGGGGAAAAGAAAGGAGCATACTGTGCGTGCGATGCACAATTATAGCTTCTATCTTAAGGAGTGCAATAAAATCCAGTCCCAGCACATAATGAATAATTATCACCTGGAGAAAATAAGAAAAAAAAAAAGGGGGGGGGCATTGTGACCCCAAAGTGGGTGGAGCAAAAAGATAAAAAGTTGCTAATGCTAAGATCCCTGCAATATAAAAGTTTCTTGTAAATTAAACACATGCATGAACATATACACTTGGGGCTTTTTTACATATTGTCACCCTAAGGCTTCATTCCAACGAGGTGGATCTGCTGCCATGGAGTCCGCCAGCTCAGAGGGAGATCTCTCTGTTGATCTCCGCTGAGCCGGCGGATGACAGGTCCCTCTCTGCTCACTGAGCGTGGAGAGGCTTGTCGAGCGCCCTGCTGGTTGCTATGGAGAGGTCGGACGAAAACAGACAGCATGTCCGTTTTCATCAGATCTCACCCGATCCGATCCAATGCCTTGCTGTGACAAATGTTGAAACATATTGTGACATGTGTTACTTTAGGGCCGCCAGTTGCAAATAAGTCTAAATAAATAACATGCACTTCAGCAATGGACGCCATTAGTACAATTAGGAATCCTAACACCTGGTAGCTTTTTAAAAAAAAAAATTAACCCCACAGACATCTACCCTTCCAAATGGATTGCCAGGTTGCGACACATGTAGAAAATAAGGCCTAAGATGCATGAGGAGCTGCTTGAAATAACTGAAAATATGTCTTATCCAATTCCACACCCTCACAAGCAAACCTCCTCTACAGAATCCCCCATCAGCAAGTGGCTTGTTTGAAACTGGTCAGTGTACAAGACTGATATCCACTGTGAATGATTTCACAGAATTTGCATAGAGGAGGCGTGGATGTGCTGGACTGGATGAATGGTAAAATCCATAGCATTGACAGGAACATCCTGGACTTACAAACTACCATACGCTAAATACTAAACCTTCTGGACCGCATGTCCAGCACAGCATTTTAGAAGACACACTGAATAAATTATTTTCAGTACTGAAAGGGAACTTTCATTTATTAAAGACTTCTTCGTCGGGGGGGATGCAGAGAAGAAAAACATTTGCCTGGAGATGAGCTTTCTTTTGACACATAAGTGCCCATCTTTGCTTAAAAGTTGTTTTCTGCGCAATTATAGATGGGAGTTTAAAAAATAAAAAAAATTGTTGAACTGATCAACTGCACCTTTATCGTATTCCATCCTCAATAAAGGAAAATAAATAGGGAAATAAGAAAATGAGCTTTTCTTCCTTTCTTTTTCTCCACTCTTTCCCTTACCTTACCAATCCATAGATAAGGCTAAATTTGTCCTTTAACTACAGTCTCACATAAAGCCGTGCATATTGAATGAAGAAATTTGCGGAGTTACGTATCGATTTATCGCTGGGTGGGCAGTTGGAGAGGATTTATTTTAATTTTTTTTCTTTCTCTTTCTATATTGAGCTGTTTTACAGCTTATCTTACCTACCTATATAAATCTTTTTTTTTTTCTGTGTTAAGTTTCTTTACCGTCTTGGTCATTGACTTTAGGCTGAGTTTCGGGTGTTAGGGGCCAGGAGATGAATTTCTCCAATTTAGGAGACCTACAGTGTATATTCTTATTATGGGTTACTATAGCGCGAAAAATTCATTTTACCCTTAATAAAAATTACTATAGCCTTATTGTAATGTGGTGTGGGTGGATATCGATTACTCTGTAATCTTAGTAGTGGCACCATTTCTAGCTATTAGAAGTTTATACATGAGTGATTATATGTTCCCCATTGCCTTTTATTGTTCTCTCCCTCTACAGAGATACTGATGATATGCTGCAATATTCTCCTTCAGCCTCAAGTGCTAAAGCCAAGCAAGCCCATAGACTTCTTCAAAGAGTGCTGAAAATCCTGGGAGTTGTAGTTTTAGATGGCAGCCATATGTTGGGACAAAAAGACTACTTACACTACAGATCCCAATGGGCACTATACAATAGAAGGAGTGGAGATATGATTTTTTTTTAACTGCTTGGGAAAGTTCTTCTTTTTTGCAAGAGAGAGAGAGAGCACTTCTGTCTAGATATTCACCTGCCAGAGGGAAACATACCACTAGAGATCCAAGCCTGAGACTGGGAGTGAGGACACCCGGGGGCAGTGCAGCACCGCCCATATCACAGCACCTGCACTGCTGCCACAGGGAAACTGGTGCATCCACCCATCCTCTGCTTCCCACCACTGATCACTGGAGGCTTTTTTGGAGAGACCGAAGGGGCACCCCTTCTACAATGAGAAGTCACCTCAGTATCCAGGGACTGGTGAGTGGGCTATTTACCCATTGCTGATACTGCTATCAGAGACTGAGTCACTGAGAGCAGGACATCAAGTGTACCCAATCTATAATTCACTCTATACCGCACGTATTCCAAACCCAGACCAGAACCAACCCTATACTGCATTATAGAATATCTTTACCACATCTGAACCACAACTACCTTGCACCTGTGCCAAAACAATTCTGTACCCATACTCTACCTATACTGCACGTAGGTTAATTAGGACTGTTGTTAAGTGCACCCGCGCTCTTTAAGGGCCCCAATGATAGCCGGCAGACAGACTTCCTAAAGGACTACCCCTCCCATAATAATTATTCTGCAAGCCCCCTCTGTTCCCCTTCCTCCTCCACTACCATCCTCTTTTGGACAGTCAGTGTAGGACTAGCATCGCTGCCATAAATGCCCTCTGGCAGTATAGTTCCAGCACTCGGTAGATTAAACTTTACTACTGCACATTTCTCAACTTGAGGTGGCCTTGCTACTGTTTTTGCTGATCTGGATGCCAAATGTCATCTTATGCCTAGTCATTACTGGTAATCACTTTGTATGCTAAATTGTTTGGTTACCATTATTAAACCACTTAATGCTTGCGTAGTTACCAACCATATTGGGTGACAATATATTAAGTTTGCCTTTACTATTTGGTTTAGTGCCTGTTTTCTTTGATATAGCACTACAGCTGGGTACTATTACTTTCAGTGAATTCCTGTGGTACTGTATACACTTAACCTGGTGTGTTGGAGTACAAAAACAAAACAAAATGGAAAGCACATGCACTTAGTGCATTATCAAAAAAACATTTTAATAAATCTGCGTTTCTTGCATTTGTCCCTGTCAGCAAGAACACATGTGCACGAAGATATGTGCATGCGCATAACACAGCTCATGTACCTGCACACAGATTGAGAACTATGTGTGCACAAAGAATTGTGCATGTGTACACATGCTAGTGTGGATGATTGTGCACATGAGCACAGACATTTGGGTGCCTAGTGGCCTATTTAAAGCTATACAGGAGTTAAGAAGCTTGCTAAGTGCTAATCAGCTTCTGTGACCTGTGCCCTGATCCTGTGCTTTCATATGTGATCTGACCTGGCCTATCTTGACTTGACTTGTTCCTGATATCTCATTGCTGATCCTGAATTGTACCCCTAACCTTGTCTTCAATCTGCGGTTTTGGTATCTTCTCTGCTTGTCTGACACTGACCTCGGCTTGGCCCCAACTTCCCTTATGCCTCCTGATGTACCTCAGCTTCCTGGTTATTGCTGACTTCTACCAGACTGACTAGGCTTTCAGATCCTGCACCAGGATTGCCTTCTGCATGGGTTCCAGTCTTGCACTCTTGGCATCTCCTGCACTGTCCAGAGCATCTTCTGGTCAGGATCTTTTACAGAAACCCATGCCACTCTGTGCTCTGTTATGTCCCATCTTCAATTCCAGGGGGAATGGGACAGGAGGTGTAAGGGAAGCCCTCTTATCAACTTGGCCTCTAACAGGTACGTGACAGTCCCTGAGTGCATACTGCCCTAAACTACAATAGCTGCCCTTTTTAACAGCCTTTTTTTGCTTGCCCTTTGGTGAGCTACAAATATGTAAAGTTTGGACTGAACATTACATGGCCACAGACTCCAATCTCACCTCCTACTGGACAATTTGCCAGTCATTATTAACCTTTTACTGGTTGATGATAAAGCATATGTCTGCTAAAAATCTGAAAAAAAAATATTTTTTTTCAAATTTAAATAATATCGGGGGTATTGCTACTATATATAATCCAAGCTAATTGTAAAAGAAAAAAATTATAAGGTCAAATATGCGCTGCCAGTGTATGCTATCATTATGACTGTAAAAATTCTACTGTTTCATAAAACCAAGTACAGCATCCCCCAAGATTTGGCCAGAATTTACAAACAGGATTTGCTCCCAATATAGTTAATTGAGATTTGCTGCTAAGTTTGAATTTACTGAAGTTCAAGCAGAAATCGACAAACCCTTGGCAAATTGAACCTGGGCAGATTCATCCATTCACAGCCTTTATAAGGTTCTATGCTCTCTATAGCTGATCCCTTTTATTTCTCTGTACTAAACGTTATTAATATGAACAATTATTTCCATCAATACCTTCCATCCTTTATTCCACCCAAATCTACTGTTAGTAAACTGACTTACAATTTCAAATTATATTATTTCAAAGATGCTCAAATGTTAAGATGTAAATTCACTTTCATGGCTGAATTACAGACCCGAAGAAAGATCATATGTCCCAAAACCATATTTCCATTTTCTTTACTTAAAAGATAAGTGCTTGTTTAGTGTACTTATCCTTCAAGGCCTGCTCCTCAAGTAAACAAATTACTTTTTTTTGCTGTGTGGACTATCTAGAACTGCAAAACATTTTCTCTGAAATGTTCACAGTCATCTAGTACAGCCTATTTATTGTAATGGAAAGCCAGTCAACAGGTTGACAGGCTGCAGATTAACCTTACATTGAAATGAATAAAGCTTGTAGCATGAAGACCAAAACGATGAGAAGGCTGCTTGCCTGGCCAAAGAATTAAACTCTTTGAGAGGGACTGTAGGTAGTTCTCAGACCAACAGAGAGATGTCACCTCAATATGTTCTGGGTCTGTTTGGGACCTCCTCAGCAGTGCTAGATTATCAAATAGGCAGAATAGACACTGGTCTATGGACCTCACGCTGTTTAAGGGCCCCGCGACAACAGATCAAAAATAATACTGATTTAATTTACGTGAAGAAAATGACAATGAAGCCTTCTTAAATTATTTACATAAGATAGAAAAAAGTAATTAACTCAAAGAAATGTAAACTTTACATTAACCACTTGCCATGTAAAATATTTACCCCCCCCCCCTTCATGACAAGCCATTTTTTAATTTTTGGCACTGTGTTACTTTAACACAAAATTGCACAGTCATGCAACACTGTACCGAAACAAAATTTATAAAAAAATGTTCACACAAATAGAGCTTTCTTTTGGTGGTATTTTATCATCTCTGGGTTTTTTATTTTTTGCGCTATAAATAAAAAATAACAGATAATCTTGAAAAAAAAACAAACAATATTTTTTACTTTCTGCTATAAAACATGTCCAATAAAAAAAAATGTAAAAAATCAAATTTCTTCATACATTTAGGTCAATATTAAAAGACAGGTATCCACGCTTAGGAGAATAAAGAACTGCAGCCTCCCTAATTGGGAACACCACCTAGATGGAGTCCAGAAAATTATAAAACTATAGTAAAGGGGAAGTGGGGCTGTTCAGAAAATAAAACTAAAATTAGAACCTATGTGTAAATAGTTAAAGAAAAGATAAAATGTAACCAACTGATGTGGATATTGCCAATTCTCCCTATAAGTAACATTGAAACACTATTACTTATAGAGAGAATTGGCAATATCCATATCTATATCTATATCTATTTAATTTTATTTTTTGAACAGCGCCACTTTACCTTTACAATAGTTTTATAATTTAGGCCAATATGTATTCTGCTACAAATTTTTGATAAAAAAATACTAATAAACATATATTGATTGCTTTGCGTAAAAGTTATAGCATCTACAAACTATGGTATATGTACTGGATTTTTTTTTTCATACTAGGAATGGTGGTTCAGCAACTTATAGCGGGACTGTGATAGTATGTCGGGCACACTGACACTAACTGACACTTTGTGGGTACCAGTGACACTAATACAGTGATCAGTGCTAAAAATATATACTATCACTGTACTAATGACACTGGCTGGGAAGGGGTTAACATCTAAGGAAATCAAGGGGTTAAATGAGTGCCTAACAGTGCTTGGTGTATTCACTGCGTGGTGCTTTTACTAAGGGATGTGCCAGTTTTTAACAAAAACTGGCACATCCCCATTGACAGGACAGAGCTCTGTATTGTTTACATTCGCAAAGCTCTGTCCTGTCATCCTCTTCGACGATCAGCGGGTGCCAGCAGTCATTCATTGATCGGCACCCACTGATCAGCTTGTGCTGTGACTAATCACAGCACAGCCGACACGTGGGCGCGTCCCCTACCGGGAAGTGCTGGATCACGTACTAGATACATAAAGACTCTAAAGAGAAAATACTGTAGTAATGTAATGTACCCAATGACAAACCATAGACATCAGGTTCACATTACAGTTTGTCTCTTAAAAGCTCACCTTCTTTCAAATGTCAGTTTTTAAAAATGTTGGTACAACCTGCATATGCATAATGTATGGATGGAGATGGTCATCTCCATCTAGTGGCCAACATGCACATTAGTTACAGTAGTTCAATATTATTCCACTAGAGTGTGTGCACAAAAAACCTCCAGGAACCTGCGAGGGGGAGTCACAAGGTTTTGACTTCTTAGGGGCCTCCATAAAGTTTAATCCGGCATTGCTCCTTATCTGTCTGGAAAAGCTCCAGTAGAAGCATTTTAGGCACTAAATGATCTTCTCTACATATGCTCTTCCCAACTGAATTCTCTACTGAAGTGCATATTAACTTCAGCAAAAGATATATAGAAGTTGCTGTAGTCATAGAAGGCCAAGTGAGTTTACAGAAATACCAAATCTAATATTTTAAGCTTTGAATATATTCATTATGTATACTTTACTTGTTTTTATTCCTGTGTTACTAAAAAAAAGAAATTTGAGAAACAGGTGTCAAAAGAAAACTGATGACTTCCAGTTCCGTATGTAGGAGATGGGTGAACCAGTAGCTCCATCCCAGTCTGTGGGAAAACCGCTCCTCTACCGCCGGATCTCTCCTTCTACCTCCCCGCTATCAGCAGAGTGGATCGATACCTGTCACAACCACGATCCCGCTCAGGCACACGGTCACAGCATTCATCTCCTTCACAGGCATCTACTGATCCTAAGATGACTGGGGTAGCGAGGTCTCCTTCTCCCTCACAGGATGACTGATACCCTGTGGCTGACGATACCGTGAACCTCAGGGAAACGCTGAGTGACAGCATGGTTGCTAGTGAGATGGGAACACAAGATTCCTATAGCAAAATAGCCCAGGCAGTGGCCGCACTTCTGACCCCTACTATCACAGCAGCGGTGGACAGAGCAGTGGCAGCAGGCATTTTACAACTCAAGAAAGAAATGGGAGAGCACTCCCAAAGGCTGACAGAAGCTGAACAGCATATTTCATCTCTTGAAGAGGACCAATATCAAACAGATGCTGCAATGTAAAAATATATTAGCGCTCAACAACTCCTGCGTGAAAAAATAGAGGAATTAGAGAACCGCTCGAGAAGGAACAATTTACTAATAATACTAATTGGCCTCCCAGAAAGTTACAAACCTGGATCTCTGCTAAACATCTGTGTAAAACTTCTCCCAGAGGCTCTGGGCATACGCCACAAATGCATTGCAGAAAGAGTACACTGAATTGGAGCTCCAGCGAACGATTGCCCCAAACCCAGACCAGTGATTGTCAAATACCTTAATTATGTGGATTGTCTACATCTCCTGCAAAATTTCTAGAAAGTCCGTTCAGTAGAAATCGAAGGGTATTAGCTACTAATCTTTGCCGACTACTCAGCAGAGGTGTCTCGCAAACGCAAGGAATTCCAGGCAGTTTGGTCGGAGATTTTCAAGAAAGGCGTTCGATTCACACTGTCCTACCCAGCCATTTTACGCCTACAAGCCTCAGATGGAGAACAACTTACACTCCAGAAAAAGCAAGCAGATGCCTTTCTTTGCTCCTTATAATCTAGCTCATCAGCTGCTGACTCCTTTCAAGATAAAGCCAACCAGGGGTCCAGGGAACAAAGAAGCCCCAGACAGGATTCCCCTACATGGCTGAAGTCAAACATTCCTGCAGGCCCCATTCCTCGCTGAGCAACCCTAAACAACCCCTTTCCCCCTAGATAAGGGTAATATGTTCTTTTTGACTCCCCAGGAGACACTAGCTGGTACTTTTTCACTTACACTTCCACAGTGTATTCTTGTTGATGTCAGTTGATTTGACTCATTTATAGATGTTCATTTACCACTTTAGAAAGTAGCTCTTCATGCAAGACCTTGATTATCTTCCAATGCCAGTGAGCTCCACTAGGGGGAGTATCCAGATTTATTATTCTATTCTATACTCCATACCATCCCTTTCTCTCTGCTGATGCATCAGGGGAACTGCAGCCAGGCATCTTTAATGTTCTCACATGCCTGCAGGCTGGCGGCTTTACTGGAAGTGGAAGATACATGAATGATACAGAAAAAGTGATGTCAATAAGTTTTATTGTTTTCAGTTTTAGTTTTATTCTCTTTCCTTTTTCACACCTTTCTCACCTCTTGTTTCTTCTAAAAGGGAAAAGTCCTCATCCTACATGTCGTGAGCCCCTCTATGAGATATATGCACCTAATATTCACCCACCTCTCCAAATAACGGAGAAATTCACTGAAATGACATACTACTATTTAACCCCACTGGAACTATTATGAAAATAGTGTCATGGGACGTTAAAGGGTTGAGATCTCCAATCAAAAGAATGAAAATCCTTTGGCACCTAAAAAGAATAAAAACTGACATAGCTTTGCTGCAAGAGACCCATCTGTCTGTTGGAAGGGGGGGGGGTGCTGCACTAGCCAGAAGAACAGACTGCTGTAAATCTCCGTATGTGGTCAATTATACTGTGTGTTGATATCCCATAATACATAAAATCGCATAATGAATAAAATCGCATAGGTTTGTGTTCATACTAAAACCTTGTGAAATAGGGGTTATAAAGATCTTGTGTCAATAAAAAGAAATATGCAAAAACATCTTCGTGTAAATAATCAAAAGTGAGTATATCCAAAATACATTCAATTCATATAAAATAAAAATCAAAAATGCATCCTTATTGATTGTGCAAAACATATGATATAAAGTGCCGGTGCTATGGTGACCTAAATATCTCTATTCAAACAAATCAATCCAAAAAAATATATAAATGATAAAGTGATAAGTGGCATAATAATAATGCAATGTCCCAGCAGTGGTGATCCTAAAATACTGTGCTTGATCTGCAATTAAAATAGTAAATGACATGCCAATAAGTGCAGCAATTTAAAGTGCAATGTGCTAATGTCTTTTAAGGTGCACAAAAAAGTCTTAGTGCTCAAGTAGACAGCAGTGGGGTGTCTGGGATGCAATTCAATCTGTGTCCTCTTCGTGCATAATACAGTAGTGTAGGTAGTGGCCCCTTACCTAGCGGCGCTAGGTCAACCGCAAAATAGTAGCTAAACCGCAGGTTCCTGAGCCTCAATCCCGTCCCTATATCCACGCTTGGCGGCGTTGAGTGATCTTTATGGCAGCTGGGTTCAAATAGCTATAGTCCTAGCTGGGGTCATGGACCAGCACGGGTCCTAACTCAGCCTCCACATCTCAGGTGTATGTAAAAAACGGGTGTGAAGGACAAAGGTACTGGATGGTGAAGTATGTTTTTAACAAGGTGGCGCTTTATTCAATAACATAAGTCAATGTACAGTTTATAGACAAATCCTTTCTCCTATGAGCAGCGAGCTCGTTATGCTTCCAGCAGTGTGAAAAAGCCTATTCCGTCCCTACACGTGACGTCACCGATCACGTGACTTCTTCAGGGGAACTGTCTGTTGTTGATTTCTCCCGTGTGCAAAAACTGTGGGTAGGGAAAAGTTTGGGATCTGCTGCCAAGGGTAGAAAAGCTGGAGTAATGATTCTTCTCCACAGAAATCTATACTGCGATTTGATCTCAGTAAATAAAGATGACAAGGGTAGATTAATTTCAGCTCACCTCAAATTCCCATCGAAAGAGCTGCTGATTACTAATATCTATACCCCAAACTCACCAGACAAAACGTACTTTAGTAAGCGTTCAGAACAGCTCCTAAAAAATCCTCAGATCCCACACCTAATAGGAGGAGTTTTAATATGACCATGTGTAATAGTAAGGATCTATCCCTGAAGCGCGCTGGAGAACCAGACAATACTCAGGGCCGTGACACCCAACTTTTTCAGATGACTGCTGCCCTACAGTTAGTCGACCCCTGAAGACTATCACACCCAATAGATAGTATACTTTCTACTCTCATGCACACAATTCCTTTGCCAGATTGGATTACCTCTTTTGCATGGTTTCCCTATTACCTAGAATACGCGAATCCACAATACATGACATGGTAATTTCAGATCATAGCCTTATATCATTAGCTTTGGATGATTTTTTACCACTCAACAATAACAGACAATGGCAATTTTCCATCTTATCTAAAACAAAATGATTCCTTCAAGCGAATGCTGGTAGTCTCATGGTCTGAATACGTAGAAACAAATGCCCCCTATAAAATTAACCTTAATCTATATTGGGAAGCGTGTAAAGCATTCCTGCGTGGTAGAATCATACGTAGCATCCTACAAGAAAAACACTCAGAAACAATACCGGGAAGCAATTGAGAAATTACGTGTAGTACAAAATCATTTAAAACAATTTACAACTTTGGCATGAAGCCAAGAGGCTTTTCAATGTCTGGGCAGAAAACCTAGAACGTATCAAATTCTCGCACACAGACCTACAATTCCATAAATATGAAGACAAAGCAGGAAAGTTGCTAACTATGCTATGCAAGGTTACTTACCCACCTCACCTCCCTAGAAAAACGCCAGGGGAACCCTCTCCTCATCTCCTAAGGACATTAATGACATTCTAGAAGCCTACTATACCAATTTATATGCGGACGAACCCATAAACACAGATGAAGTATGTAAACTGTTGGACTCCATCACCTTGCCAAAAATAGACCTCATAAACCTGACACTCCTTAACACCCCAATAACATACGAGGAGGTGTCTGAGGCTATTAAAAAGATGGCAAATAACAAAGCTCCAGGCCCCGATGGATACACTCCAGAATTTTGAAAACTGAGAAGAACAATGTTATCCGAAACACTCATTGAAGTATATAATGGTATTTGGGAAGGTGGCCCATATCTACCTTCAGGACACCAAGCACATATAAAACTCATAGCAAAAAAGGGGAAAGACCCTATTGAACCCGGCTCATATCGCTCAATTTCCCTCCAAAATGTAGACTCCAAGATTCTTTCAAAAATAGTGGCATCCCTGGTAAATACTATGCCATATTTAATACATCCAGCACAAGCGGGCTTTAGTAAAGGCAGATCAGCATCCTCCAACATTCTTAAGGTTCTAGCTGTACTCGAATACGCGAAAACACACCCATTAGAGGATTTAGCCATCATTACACTAGACGTCGAGAAGGCCTTCGATAATGTTAGCTTTCGTTGGCTCTCCCTGGTCATGCAAAAATTTGGTCTCTCTGGACCTTTCTGCCATTTTATCAACTGTCTATACTCGGCACCTTCGGCTAGAGTAGTAGCAGCAGGACATCTATCTAGCCCAATTACACTCAACAAAGGCACTAGGCAGGACTGCCCCCTTTCCCCTCTGTTATTCAACATTGCAATAGAACCCTTATCTCGCTATCTAAATAGTACGGCACCATTACATGGAATCCCTATAGGACGTGAGGAGCTGCGAGTGGCCCTCTTCGCAGATGACGTGCTAATATTCTCCTCAGCATCATCCTCTGACATAGATAATATACAACAGATTTTTAATTAATTCCGATGCTGCTCAGGCCTAAAAATACATTTCAGCAAAAGTGAAGTACTCCCTTTAAGTGCATCTGGCCCACGTAATTGGACATTTTCCTCCTCTTTTTTCATTAACAATAAATATATCACTTATTTAGGAATAAAAATTGGTAGCAAACCTTCCTCCCTCAACTATTATAACTATCCGCCTCTGATCTCTAAAATAGTGGGAGAACTAGAAACATGGATGGAGCTCCCACTATCGCTCTCTGAGAGGTGTGCTTTATTTAAGATGGTTTGTTTTGCTTGCCTATTATACCTCCTACAGACCATACCATTGCTTATGAAACACAAGGACATTCAAAAAATAAATAAAGCGGCTACAGCTTTCATATGGTGCAACAGAAAACTCAAAATTGCTCTGAGCAAATTGTACCTCCCAAGGAGCGAAGGGGGTTTGAACTTCCCTAATATTAGAGTATACAACATTTCATGTTTACTAAGGGTGGGTCTGGACTGGATCCTCAAAGCTTCAAAGTATGCCAATTATAATTAATGCCCCATACACACGGTCGGATTTTCCGATGGAAAATATCAGATCGAAGCGTGTTGTCGGACATTCTGACCGTGTGTGGGCTCCATCGGACATTTTCCATCGGATTTTCCGACACACAAAGTTTGAGAGCAGGCTATAAAATTTTCCGTCAAGAAAATCCAATCGCGTCAATTCCGACCGTGTGTGGCCTGTTCCGACGCAAAAGTGCCACGCATGCTCAGAAGAAATTCCGACACGGAACAGCTCAGTCTGGTAAAATTAGCGTTCGCAATGGATACAGCACTTTCATCACGCTGCAATGTTAAAAATGGTTTAATACAGCGCACTCTCTTCTTCTTTATAATGTGAGAAGAATTAAGTAGTTTTGCTGCTCATATTCACACACACTTCTCACAAACTTATTTCTTTTTTTTTTTCTTGGGATTCCCTGAATATATTGTTATTTGTCACATCTGACCTAAATATATATATTTTTTTTCTATTTAAAGCCATTTTTCTTTTAGATTTTATGTTTGTATTTTTTCAAAGGCTGATCTTTGTTTAATGTTATTTGTAGTTTTACTCCAGAATATTTTTGTGTGTGTTTTGTGTGTCAAGTTACCACAACACCATTGATATCTGTTATTATTTAATCTCAAGGAGATTGTTTGTTGTTGGTGTCCCTTGTTAATTTCACATTGTATTTTTGAAATGTACCTGCCTCCTCACCAACAAACTGTCCTTTTTGAAGTAAAACACACATAGGCAAGTATAATTTAAACCAAAAATCCTTTATTAAGGGCTCAGAACCAAACAAAGAGGGAGGCAACGCTGGAGAAACAGGAGAAATTAGCGAAGCCTTGGACCCCCAGGGCAGACATCAATTCTTGAACATCAAAATTGGTGGCCTAAGGTGTCCATATGTAAGGGAGTGCAGTCTGGTCCAGAAGTCCCAGAAATCTGGATAACAGCAAATGACATCTGTATCCACAGGCTGTGGTACCACAAGAGGCTGCATCTTTTGGCTGACCAGACTGAACCCAGGGTCCTCACTTTCTGGTCTTCCTTCCACGCTTTCTTCCTGGCTGTGGCTCTGCTGTTGGAGATGTGGCAGGAGGAGGAGTAGTACCTGGAGGAGGAGGAGGACTAGGAGGACCTGGAGGAGAAGGAGGAGGAGGACCTGCAGGAGGAGGAGGACCATGTGTGAGTTCACAAAGGTGTGTATCAGATGTAATTTGGGCCCTCACCCCCTTATTGAGGGCCTCCAATATTAAGGACTCACACATGAGTTGTTGTCCCTCCTCCATCCTCTGCATTTTACAGGCAATGATGGCAGCGAAGTCATCCTCCACGGTGTGTGGTGCTCCCAGGGCCTCTGTAGCCCTCCAAAAGAGGCCTATGGCAGCCTCCTCTAGGGCACTCCTCCTCCTGCCACTTTCTCTTTCCAGGTGTAGGGTAGGGACCTGCAGATCAGGCAGCCTGCTCGGCCCGGCCACCTCCTGGCTGAGACTTCCCTGTGTATGAAAAAGGGACATGGCTTTAGTTTTTGCATCATCAATCACAATCATAAATTAGTACTCCAAACTAACATCTAGTTAACATCATTGACTGGACAACCAGCAATATTTAGAGGAATGCTATACCTGGCTCAAGCTGGGCTCCTCCACATGTTGCTGCCTGGAAGGCCCAGGTTGGGCGTCAGAAACCTCAGCCGTGGGGGATGGAAGCGTGGAAGGAAGACTGGAGAGTGATGACCTGGGTTCAGTCTGGCCTGCCAGAAAATGCAGCCTGTCATAGTACCACATCCTGGGGACGTAGATGTCATCTGCTGCTCCGGATCTCTGCAAATCCTGGACTTTCTGGTGCTCCCTTACATATGTGCTCCTCAGGCCACCAATTAGGATCTTCAAATATGTGATGTCTGCCGTGGGGATCACCTGCTTCACAATTTCCAACAATTGATCCAGCGCTGCCTTCCTCTTTGTTTGGTTCCTGTAATGTGGGTGGTTGATCTCCCACAGACAAGGCAGCTCCCTGAACATGTCAATGAATATTGCCATGAAGTCATTATCTTGAAAGATATCCATTTTCACTGCAAGACACAACACAAGACAAACCCTAATGTCAGGCCAAACTCTCCTAATCTTGTTACAATATAGGCCTCAATGTAGAAGCAGTATAGGCACAAGTATGCCTCTTACCTTCGTTCTTACGATCGGCGCCTCCAATGCTCCTTCCTCCACTCACAGATCGTACGTAATACGCACGTGTGGTACGCTTTATACACACTGCGCATGTGTGTAACTCCGCCCGCCCCTGACGTTCTTTCTAGTCTATTCCCCGCCCCTTTTCGTTCTGCGCAGTGGGGGAAGAGCACATGGCGGATACACAGCAGGTGCGTGCTAATTACAGGAACGAGGAGGAGGAAAGCCCGGATCTGGACACGTCCCGATGCAGAAGGAGAAGATTTAAGGCCACAAATATGTCCTTTGAGGAGATGTTGGAGATGGTGGACATCCTGAAAAAGGCCGACTACGATGGAAAGTATGGACCTTACCCAAACCCCAATATCAGAAAGGCCAAGATCATTGCGAAAGTGGTCAAAAGTCTGCACCGGAATTTCGGGGTACAACGATCGAAAGATCAGCTCAGGAAGCGGTGGTCGGACCTGAAATTAAGAGAGCCCGAGCAGTACAGAAAGATCCGGAGAGTGCTGCAAAAAAGTAAGTAGTTGTGCTGTGTTCCTATTCTTTTTGTCTTTATTACAATCGTGCTGCTCTATATGCTTTTCTTAATTGTTGTACAGTTTAAAATGGCAATTTTAATGTTCATGGGCCCATTATTCGTTCGTATCACACATTTTTATTTCGGCCTCTAAAATACCATTGTTTAGGCCATATGCATTTTCCTACATTTTTTAGGGCCTACTTGTATGAAAAATATTTGGTTGTGTAGATGGCTTTGTTACTAGAATGAAATGCAAACTAGATTCTGTGTAAGGAGAGGACACTGAGCAGCTGTTTTCACATCTGGACACTGGAGCACTAGTGTGGGACACAAGAACACCATTTTTATTAGGGGGGGCACACAGGTGCTCCAGTGTATACTATAGGGGGGTCTCCATCTGTAAAGATTGTACGAAACAGGTAAAGTATTCCAGCTTGACAAAGGACACTAAAAAAGCTACATCTTGGAACTCTGCTAAAATTGACAATTGTACCCCACTTCCAAGCAATGTTTCCTATTTATAGTTCTGCCATCAAATATCTGTGTGCTAATTATACCATTTTTGTTTTACATAGGGGAGAAAAGACTCGGAGGACACCCCTCATCCGAGGAGACCAGAGACCCCCCACCTCTGGAAGAAGGGGAAATACCCCAAACACAAGCTAAACAGGAGGAGGAAGAAGATGTGGTGGAAATTGGCACCACAACAGGTGAGTGTCTGCGACCACAGACTCAGGTAAGAGATGGATGCTGGCAGATTTTTGATACCTGTTTTTGTTTTGTTTCTCTCTTTTTAGGTGATCGTGATGTTATGGATCGAGATCCTTTCACATCAGAAAGTGCCCAGATCCTGATCGGGGAGATCATGGGGTGTAATTTAGAATTGGAAAAACTCAAAAAAAAAATTAATGATGTTATTCAAAAAAATAATAACACCATTGATGTTTTGGGGCGAATTTAAAACCCCACAAAATCACTTTCTTTTTTTGTGTGCTACAATCTTAAAAATTTTTGAGCAATGTGTCGAAAAGCCAAATTTGGAGGATACACACAGTGTGCCAACATGTGCTATCTGCCATCACGGGAGATCAATGGACGCGTTTTGGGGGTGCCTCCCACAAAACACGTCCCTTGATCCAACGTGATTGCAGCTAGCACATGTTGACATTCGTAAATTGGTGTGCATCTTCCAAATTTGGCTTTTCAAGGGGTGACTTCACCCCATCTGAACGCAATATCAAACACAGTTCCTAAATACTCATGTCTGATATTGCCTTCAAGTTTTACCATATGTGAACTTTGTAAGTTCAAGATTTTTGTCTTTCTTGTTGGTTTTACACAGGCCTGTTTTATCGTAAATGGACATTTCTATTTTTGATAATGCCACCCCAAAAATTGTTATACAACAAACATGTTGGTTTGTTTTAAAAACCTTTTCTAAATGCACATGTGATTGTGCAGGTATTAAAAAGTTTGTTAATCAAGAATGTGTGGATTATTGTCTCAACGCTGCACGAGTTTCAGTGCAGTTTCAAGTGCACTTGTAGTATAAAAAGTGTCTACGCCTTTAGTAAATAACACCCAACAGTGCTTTGTATAAGGTTACACAATCACGCCATTTTCAGGACTCCCCACATTGCTGTCAGGGTCAGCTAAAACAAACACAAGCAGTAAATGTCACCAAAGATTAGCTTTTTTTTAATTTGATAAATGCTTCACAAATTGTCTGGCATATTGATGGCCCCCCTATCCGCAAAGAACTCAAGGTATCTTAACCGGACATCACGGGCACTCAGGGAGGGCAAGCCAGGACGGCCACTTTCAAGCGCCGTCAGGGTTGTATCATGTAGAATTCCGGCCTCAGGCCCAACTGAGCCAGCATAGTTGGCAGAATGTTGGCGTAAAAAGTTATGTAGAACACAGCATGCCAGGATTAGATGATTAAGTTTATACTCCGCCATATGGATGGGTGTCAGAAATAGGCGGAACCGGCTGGCCATGATTCCAAATGTGTTCTCCACCACTCTTCTGGCTCTGGCCAGCTGGTAATTAAAAACCCTCTGTTCCGGGGTGAGGGTCCTCATCGAGAATGGCCGCATAAGATGGTCCCCCAGCGCAAATGCTTCATCCGCAACGAAGACGAATGGGAGTCCTTCCACATTGTCCTCTGGAGGTGGCAAGTCCAAGCTGCCATTCTGGAGACGCCTGTAGAACTCCGTCTGGGCGATGACTTCACCATCGGACATCTGGCCATTCTTCCCCACGTCCACATACAAGAAGTCGTAATTAGCCGACACCACCGCCAACATCACAATACTATTGAACCCCTTATAGTTGAAATCGTATGACCCCGAGTTGGGTGGTGGGACGATGTGGACATGTTTCCCATCAATTGCCCCTCCGCAGTTAGGAAAGTCCCACCACTGGGCAAAGTGGGAGGCCACAGTCTGCCATTCCTGTGGCGTTGTCAGGAGGCACAAGTCGCCTCCGTTCGTCGGGCTCCACGGCGCATGCGCGGAGGACTTACGCTGCGCCGTGCACCCGTTCACGGCCCTGCTGTGCGGCGCGCGCGGGTGCACGGCGGTCCCCGTGTGCGCGCCGTGGCCGTGCGGGTACCCGGCGGCGCGTCACGCTGACGCGCCCGCCGGTGGGCTACTTCTGACGGCTCCAGCGCCCAGTCGGGTTGCTGGTTAGTCGTCAGCTGTGCCCTGTCCTGTACCCTGCTAATTACCTGTTCCCCTGTGTTACTATCTACCTGACTGCTGTTACGCCCCCTGACCTCTGCTAAAGTTAAAAGGATACTCTCTCTCTCTGCTTGCTGGATACCCTGACCTCTGCTAAAGTTAAAAGGATACTCTCTCTCTCTGCTTGCTGGATACCCTGACCTCTGCTAAAGTTAAAAGGATACTCTCTCTCTCTGCTTGCTGGATACCCTGACCTCTGCTACGTTTAACGGACACTCTCTTTGCTTGCTGGATGCCCTGACCTCTGCTACGTTTAAACGGACACTCTCTCTGCTTGCTGGATACCTCTGACCTTTGCTTGCTTTACGGATACCCCTTGTCTGCCAGTTACCCTTGATCTCAGCCTGCTTCACGGACTTGCCTTGACCTGTTACTGCATTATTCAGCTAATCTCTTGTTTGCAGCTTCTCTGGTGCCTGCAGTTCCACGGACTTCCTCCAGGAACCATATCCCTTCCGGAAGCCCGTGCCTCCGCGTGCCCCCAACTCCCTGTATCACCTCCAGGGGTCGGGTGCGCGTGGTCGTAAGGGCGAGCCGCTCTCGGCATCTCGGCCTCGGTAAGTATAGTCTCCTGACAGTACTAACCAGCCAGATGTCTGAGGCCGACAGAGCGCGCTCTCCTTTGGAGATCCTGTGTCAACAGGTCTCCACCCTGGCCGACTCCGTCCAGAAGCTACAGGAGGGGTATGCTCAAGTGGACAGCCGCCTCCAACAGATTGCAGGAGTTCTTCCTTCCACCACTGCAGCTCCAGCACCCAGCAGTGAAGGGGCACTACCCCAGGCCGCCGCCAGCCCTACTGTTGTCATGGCACTTCCTGAACCCAGGGTCCCCACGCCCGAACGGTTCTCTGGAGACCGTAAAAGATTCAGGTCTTTTAAAAACGCCTGCTCGCTATACTTCGCCCTTCAACCTCGGACATTTGCATCAGAGATCGTCAAGGTGGGCTTTGCTATTTCACTGCTGTCAGAGGAACCTCAGGCCTGGGCTCATGGCTTAATGGAACAGGGAAGTCCTATGCTAAATTCTATAGACACCTTCTTCGAGGGGATGTCCCAACTATATGATGACCCACAACGGAAGGCTACCGCTGAAGCCATTCTCCATCATTTATCCCAAGGAAGAAGACCTATCGAAGATTATACGGTGGAATTCCGCAAGTGGGCAGCCGACACAAATTGGAACGAGCCGGCTCTCCGCTACCAGTACCGTCAAGGCTTGTCTGAACTCCTAAAAGATGAGTTAGCCAGGATGGAGACCCCGGAGACCTTGGAAGAGCTTATTCAGGCAGCCACGAAGCTGGATAGGCGCTTGCGAGAGCGTCGCTCGGAACGAGTTCAGGGTCCACGCCCTACGTGGACGCCATTCAGAACTCCATCCACGCCACCATCTTCTGCTACAACACTTCCTGAAGCTGAGCCCATGCAGCTAGGCCTGGTCCGGGCCCCGCTAACTTCGGAGGAAAGGCAACGCAGACGGCAGTCCAATCTGTGTCTGTACTGCGGGGGAGCGGGACACTTCCTGCGCAATTGTCCAATAAGGCCCAGTAAGTTCCTTCAGCATAGATTAATGAATCATCTGGATAACAATGCTCCAAAATCTTATGTGATGTTGTCTGTTTCCTTGCAGCTGCCGGAAGGGGAGTCTCACCTACCCGCCATCATTGACTCAGGGGCCTGTAGCTGCTTCATGGATGCAGCCTTGGCCCGCAGCCTACGTATTCCCCTGCAAACAAAGGCCCAAAGCCTACAAGTACATCTAGCCGATGGCTCTCTTCCCAGTTCGGGTACTATTACCCAGGAGACCCAGCCTATCTTAGCAATTACCGATTCCGGGCATCAGGAATTCCTACGGTTCGATCTCATCCATTCTCCCATCTTCCCGGTCATCCTTGGCCTGCCTTGGTTACAAGCTCATGATCCACAGATCCAATGGAGCTCCAAGATGGTGTCCTTCTCCTCTCCATACTGCTTGGAGCATTGCCTCCCTCTAACTCCGAAGGTGTGCGCCACGGTTACTACCTCATCAGATAACCTTCAACAGATCCCCTCTGAATATCTGGAGTTCCAAGAGGTCTTTAACAAACAACTGGCTGACCGCCTACCACCTCATCGGCCTTATGACTGTCCTATCGACCTGTTGCCGGGATCCGTGATTCCGTTCGGTCGTATATTCCCTCTCTCTGAGACTGAACTGGAGGCGCTCAAACAGTACATCGAGGAGAATCTGGAAAAGGGGTTTATCCGTCCTTCATCCTCACCTGCTGGAGCAGGGATATTCTTCGTCGGGAAGAAAGATGGGTCCCTTAGACCTTGTGTGGACTACCGGCAGCTCAACAATATTACCATTAAGAATAGGTACCCATTACCACTCATCCCGGAGTTATTCCAACGATTCCGATCTGCTAGGATCTTTTCCAAACTAGACCTGCGGGGGGCCTATAATCTAGTTAGAATCAGAGCCGGGGATGAATGGAAGACAGCGTTCAGATCCAGGTTTGGACACTTCGAGTATCTGGTGATGCCATTCGGGTTATGCAATGCTCCAGCCACATTCCAGCACCTAGTAAACGACATATTCCGAGAATACCTAGATGACTTCCTTGTCGTTTACCTGGATGACATACTCATTTTCTCTCCTACAATTGAGTTACACAGGGGACATGTCAAGAAAGTCCTTACTATACTAAGACAACACAAGCTTTATCTAAAGATGGAGAAATGCGAATTTGAGAGATCAGTGGTACAATTCCTGGGGTTCATCATATCGGCCGGCGGAATCGCAATGGATCCCCAGAAGATACAGGCCATCCAAGATTGGCCAGCTCCAGCTGATAAAAAGGGGGTTCAACGCTTCATAGGTTTTGCTAACTTCTATCGGAGATTCATTGTCGGATTTTCGACCATTGTAGCACCTATCACCCAGTTAACTCGTCAGCACAACCCTTTCCGGTGGAGTGAGGCCGCACAAGAGGCTTTTGTGAGATTAAAGAATCTGTTCAGCTCGGCTCCCATTCTCTGCCATCCTGATCCGGCTCAACCATATGTTTTGGAGGTGGACGCTTCAGAAGTTGCCACGGGAGCAATTCTCTCTCAGAGGCAAGGGCCCAAAGCTATCCTTCACCCCGTTGCTTTCGCTTCTCGGAAACTCAGCCCACCCGAGCTAAACTACGATGTAGGTGACAGAGAGTTGCTGGCCATAAAGTTTGCCCTGGAAGAATGGAGATACCTGCTCGAGGGTGCATTACATCCGGTAATGATATTTACAGACCATAAGAACCTGGAGTACCTACGAACAGCAAAGCGACTAAGACCTAGACAAGCCCGCTGGGCCCTATTTTTCTCCCGTTTCAACTTCCACATATCCTATAGGCCCGGTTCAAAGAATGGAAAGGCAGACGCACTCTCACGGATGTTCTCGGCAGAGTCCCAGACGTCAGAACCTGGTACTATTCTCTCGCCCCAAAACTTCCTTGGGGTGGCACAAGTGGATTTGATGTCATCCATCAAGACAGCATCCAACTCTTGCACAGAACCAGAGGTACAGTCCCTAAAGAGAAATGGTAACCTCTTCTGGACCCGTGGAAAAATTTTTGTGCCCCAGGAGACACGAGCACTAACCCTCCAGATGTGCCACGACCACAGACTCGCAGGGCACTTTGGAGTGAGGAAAACGTCGGAGCTGGTTTCCCGTTCTTTTTGGTGGCCTGGGTGGAGACAGGATTGCAAGAAGTATGTGGCATCCTGCCCCCCGTGTCAGCGGAACAAGGGGCGAAATACCAAGTCCTGGGGTTTACTAAGACCCCTACCAATCCCTGAACGACCTTGGTCTGACGTCTCCATGGACTTTATAGTGGACCTGCCAGCCTCAGGGGGCTTTACCACCATTTTTGTTGTAGTTGATCGTCTCTCCAAAATGGCCCATTTTTTGCCCATGAAAGGCACCCCCTCGGCTTTAGAAACTGCCAATGTTTTTCTCAAGGAGATCATCAGACTCCATGGCTTGCCAAGAAACATCGTATCGGATAGGGGTGTACAATTCACATCCAAATTCTGGAGAGAGCTTTGCAGAGTCTTAAATATCAAAGTCTGCCTCTCATCAGCCTACCATCCTCAGAGTAACGGCCAAACGGAGAGGACGAACCAGACTCTAGAGCAATACCTGCGATGCTTCTGCTCGGGATCCCAAGATGACTGGGCAAGCCTTCTCCCATACGCTGAATTTGCGTATAACAATTCGGTTCATACCGCTACTAATCAAACGCCCTTTTGGGCAAATTGTGGTTTCCATCCCACCTTCCTGTCCAACAATGTTCCTGAAATAACAGTCCCAGCCGTGCATGACAGAGTGACCTCCTTACAGGCAAATTTCCGAAGAATTCAGGACATGTTGCTGAAAGCTCAAACAGATTACAAGGAGCAATATGACCGAGGCAGGGGAGAAGATCCAACCTTTAAACTTGGGGAAGAAGTCTGGCTATCCACTACCAACCTTAAACTATCCGTGCCTTCACGGAAATTGGGACCCAAGTTTATTGGTCCCTTCCCCATCAAGAGAATTATCAACCCTGTGGCTATGGAGCTAGCATTACCGAAGACTTTTAGAATCCACCCCGTCTTCCATGTGTCCTTACTGAAGTCTGTGGTGGACAACACCTTTCCGGAAAGAGGGGAACCCCCTCCGCCACCAGTTAGGGTGGATGGTGAGAACGAATTTGAGGTGGAGTCCATCCTTAACTGCAGGAAGAAGGGCAGACAACTGCAGTATTTGATACAATGGAAGGGGTATCCACCTGAGGATAACTCCTGGGAACCTGCAAGGAACCTACATGCACCACGCTTGATTCAAGCCTTCCATCGGGACCACCCGGAAGTAATGTCCAGTCTGGGCGTCCAGTGTCCGCCCGTAGGAGGGGGGCACTGTCAGGAGGCACAAGTCGCCTCCGTTCGTCGGGCTCCACGGCGCATGCGCGGAGGACTTACGCTGCGCCGTGCACCCGTTCGCGGCCCTGCTGTGCGGCGCGCGCGGGTGCACGGCGGTCCCCGTGTGCGCGCCGTGGCCGTGCGGGTACCCGGCGGCGCGTCACGCTGACGCGCCCGCCGGTGGGCTACTTCTGACGGCTCCAGCGCCCAGTCGGGTTGCTGGTTAGTCGTCAGCTGTGCCCTGTCCTGTACCCTGCTAATTACCTGTTCCCCTGTGTTACTATCTACCTGACTGCTGTTACGCCCCCTGACCTCTGCTAAAGTTAAAAGGATACTCTCTCTCTCTGCTTGCTGGATACCCTGACCTCTGCTAAAGTTAAAAGGATACTCTCTCTCTCTGCTTGCTGGATACCCTGACCTCTGCTAAAGTTAAAAGGATACTCTCTCTCTCTGCTTGCTGGATACCCTGACCTCTGCTACGTTTAACGGACACTCTCTTTGCTTGCTGGATGCCCTGACCTCTGCTACGTTTAAACGGACACTCTCTCTGCTTGCTGGATACCTCTGACCTTTGCTTGCTTTACGGATACCCCTTGTCTGCCAGTTACCCTTGATCTCAGCCTGCTTCACGGACTTGCCTTGACCTGTTACTGCATTATTCAGCTAACCTCTTGTTTGCAGCTTCTCTGGTGCCTGCAGTTCCACGGACTTCCTCCAGGAACCATATCCCTTCCGGAAGCCCGTGCCTCCGCGTGCCCCCAACTCCCTGTATCACCTCCAGGGGTCGGGTGCGCGTGGTCGTAAGGGCGAGCCGCTCTCGGCATCTCGGCCTCGGTAAGTATAGTCTCCTGACAGGCGTGGAAGGAAACTGTTGAGGAAAACAAAAATAAATTACTATTTTTGCACATAAACATGGCAAGCAGATTAGGCACAAACATTCTTGGCCAACTTTTAGATAGCATTTATTAAGGGGAAATTAACACCAAAATATAAGGTACACCTATCATATTCCCCCCCCCCCCTATCATGGGCCATTTCTAACATTATAGGGGGGGGATCTTGGACAGGTAACCCTCTTCACTTTATTGAGAGATGAATGCCTAAATACAGGGTATTACTTGGAACAGCCCCTCCTTAGTTACACTATTGGCAGCCCACTGGACAGATAAGAAGTGTCATAATACAAAGATATAAATACACACTGTACACATTTGAGGACATTTGGACATTCCGCTATTACCTATCAAGATAATAATAGAATACAAAAACTTTAAACACTACCATTGGAAAGTATACAGGCAGGCCCTTGAACTACATGCTTTGGGGAATTCATCCATAAATCTGACCAGTAAAGAGATGGGTATAGTGTGTATGGGTTTGGCAAAGTCAGCAAATAGATGATTGAGGATAGATAGAGAATTGGGATCAGCTGACTTAGCAGTTGGGGGGAGGGAGGCTGATATAGGGGGTCAGCAAAGCCAACAAACGGTGAAATACGGGGTCCGTCATCCTGAGAAAGTTCCTGAAATCATCAGGATTATTCTCACGGATCTCATGGAGCAAAGGCATATTAGAGAACTGGTCACGCTGAAGCAACCAATTCTTGGTCCATAAACTCCTCCCCACCCTGTTCATGGACTGGACTTGTGTCAAGGTCAGGACCCCAACACCAAGCCCCCGCACAGCACGAACTCTACGGGGAGTACGTATACGAAATATGGCTAGAAAACGGTCGGCTGCTCAGAACGAAGTAACAGAACTCACTGAAGAACAGCAAGGCCTGTGAAGAGCAACCTGAAAAACAGTAATGAACGAACAAGAACACAATGACTAATTAAAGTCACGCGGAACTTGCTTGCACGCACTGAAGAGCAGATACAAACCCACAAGCACAAACTGAATCGCAGAAAACGTTCTGAAAGCCACGAGTCAGAAAAAGCGCGAATCGTCTCTCACCAAACTTTTACTAATACGAGATTAGCAAAAGGAGCCCAAAGGGTGCCGCGCTTGGTTCTGAACTGGCCTTTTTTAGTCTTGTCGTACGTGGTTGACGTAAACCGCGTTGTTGGCGATCGGAAATTCCCACAACTTTGTGCGACCGTGTGTACGCAAAACAAGTTTGAGCCAACATCCGTCACAAAAAATCCTAGGATTTTGTTGTCGGAATGTCCGAACAAAGTCCGACCGTGTGTACGGGGCATTAGAGTCAGCCATGGTCAAACCATACAACTTATCACTGCTCCTACGTAGTTTATTGAGATCAACTCCAAATCATATTAAGGAGAACCTATTAATTGGAGACACTATTATTGCATGGAGTGAGATGAGGAAAAAACTGGGACTGTCTCATTTTGTTTCCAAACATCTACCCATCCAAGGGAATCCAATGTTCCCTCTAGGCCTCCAATATGATCCCTTTTCAAGATGGAGAGACAAGGGATTGATATATATAGCCACATTATATAATGAAGACACAGTCTAACGAAGAAAAGTATTATCCCGCATTTATTGAATGCAGCCAAATTATTAATACCTAGGCTATGGAAACAGACAAGCTGTCCAACTTTGTTGGACTGGAAGAGAGAGGTCAGTTTAATAATGGAGGCTGAAAGATGGGTGCACGCAGTTAAAGACAGAAAGGATAAATTCAGGGGAATATGGGCAGGATGGGAACACTGCTCTATAGAGATTGGGTAGAGTAATAATATATAGAGCCGCATGGTCTCCGGGTTCGGATGTAGGTGCCCCCTTCCCCTCTTCTCCTTTTTTTGTCCTCTTCATCTTTCTTACAGGTGACATATATAGGGGTATAGAGTGGTACACTTGATGTTTTGAAGGATGGAAAATGATATTGTGAGGGGATAAGGGGTTGGGGAAAGAGAGAGGGGACAGAGCACATAAGGGGTAAGGGAATGTGGACACAGAGGAGGTGGGTAGTTAGAGTAGATACGGTAAATGGAAGATGAGGTGTATACCCACTGTAGGTAGGTAAGAGGCCAGTATGTGTCATAGAAGCCTCGTAGATTATCTTTTTTTTTTAATATTTTTTTTTATTTTTATTTAATTCATATTCTAAAGTTAACATTTTTTTTTGGGTGTTTACAGTGTGGTGGATATGGCTCATAGAAGCCTCTTAATTTTTTTCTCTTTTTTTTTTCTTTTTTCTTGAAGGGTATTATGAGTTAAATAAATTGGGTTTATTGGTGGAAGGGGGGTCATAAAACACAATGAACACAATGCATTTGGAAGAAGGAGGAGAGTTGGGGTTGGAATGTATAATTATTTTTTTTTTTTTGGGAGGGGGAGATAGCTGATGTTGATAAGGATATTTCTATTTTGATGAATATGAATATATGTGATATGAAGTCTGTTTTAATGGATATGTTAAATACTAATAAAAATTGAATAATGATAAAAAAAAAGTCCGTCAATTCACTAGCTGAGGAATTTCACATACCGACACATCATTTCCTTCAGGTCTCACAAATCTCAGACTTTAATCAAAAAACTTGCCCGAAAAAACACATCAGATTTCATACATCCCTGATCGACAAACTGCTAAATGAGCAACAATACTCAATTACAGATATCTACACCACGCTTCAGTGAAATATTGGAGTAAAGATACCTGGAGAAGATACTATTGATAAAATCTTGGAAAGCCTTAAGATTACCCAAAAGTTGGTAACGAATGAAACCTGGAGAGAATCGCAGTTCAAACTGATCCACAGAGCCTATATTCCTTTTTCCACAAAGCACGATACACCGAATGGCGCCTCTTGTCCTTGGTGTTCAGACCCTAGGCCAACCTGGGCCAACCTTATTACATCATCTATGGACATGCTCAATGTTGAAATATCTTGAAATATTGGGATTAAGTCCTATCCTTCATATATGAGGTGACAAACTGCCAACTACCAAAGGATCCCATGCTCCTCTTGTTTGGCTACCCAAAACTGTGGAATCCCTCCAAAGGTATCCATACCTTCATGTCCCAAAAAAATCTTTAGTGGACACTCATAAGTCTTCTTGTCGCTCGTAGAAATATCTTCAAGCACTGGATTTCCCCAACACCGCCCACCTTGTCCGAAATTAAGAGTGAACTTAAAGTACTACTATTCAGAGAAAAAATGGACAGCATACCACAAAATAACGGGTGCAACCAACACCTGGAATCTAGGTGGCATTCCTTCATTGACAAAAATTTATCGGCAACTGAGAAATTCTCCCTACGATCTCCGTTTAGATTCACATCGAGTGGTTCCATGACCCATATGACAAACCTCTCCAAATAAAGAAGTTGTTATCTTCTTCTCCAGGGGTTATAACCTACCTATCTTCTTCTCCAGGGGTTATAACCTACCTTGTTTATAGGCATAAGTTCTTTATAACGAACCATGGCTTGGGCCCTTGCCCACCCGAGGAACTCGGGAGGGTACGAGCTCGAGATATCCCCTTAACTCTCCCTTTTTCTCTTCCTTCTCTTTCTTTTTTTCCCTTCTCTTCATATTCCCAAGTTGCCCCTCCGGGCAACACAATTTTTGAACCCTTTGTATAAGTGACACAATGACAATAGCTGTTATATATTGCAGCACATTAGGGCACTTTTGCCCCAGATTCCTTAAATCTACAACCTTATGGGAATCTCATTATTCTTCTTCATTTTACTGTATTATGTGAAAAAACTCAATAAAATATATTTAAAAAAAAAGAAAACTGAGAAAAGGCTTTAAGCCTTCAAAACTCAACTAAAATGATTTTGATGCTTTCTGTGAGATAGAGATTTTCCATCCCTTTCTGTCTCTCTATCGCCCACTCTACAGATGAAAAAAATATTTTAGCTATTTTTAGCTATTTTAGATGATACTAAAAGTGATACTAAACATACACACTGTTTAATTTGCATTATCCCTTCTCTTAATGTATGTGGATGATGGCACTGTAATTATTTTAATAAAAATAAACAGCTAAGAACCTTTTTTCCTAATCGATATACAGCTGTCACGTGACAGCCTGTCTGTAAGTAAACAGTGTCAGGAGGGCGCTTCTAGTACTCAATCAATAAACTGTTTTAAATTGTCATGCAAATATATTATTTTTTGGCAATAACATGGTGTGGGCATATTTCTTCCAGCTTTAGGCTGTGTCATGCTCCTCCAGCCTGTGTCTTAGAATAAAAGGAAGGTGAAGACTCCATCAATCAAGATGTAATATCCAACCCCTATTGTGTTTAGTGGGCATGGAGGAGGAGGAGGGAGGGAATGGGCTGTCATTTACCACGCTGCATATGCCTACATGTGTGACTCTATGGTCCCATTGGCTGCTCAGATGTGATAGGAAGGATACACACTAAAAGCTGAACATGTGCACTAGCTGCCAACACTGATCATCAAAACCCCCAACTGCAGTGGGGACATGGACAGGAGGGGGAGACAGAACAGCAGGATCAACCAGGTTTTTGCAGAATACAGAAAATAAATCCCATAGTGACTGAGTGAGTGCGAACAGCATGTAATACAGCAGTTATTGATAGTTTGTGTTGATGTGACTACTCTTAAAGAATTGGCTACAATTATATTTCTTGAATTTATTTTCAATTAATATATTATTATAGGAATCCAAAATATTGCACACTGTAGGGTAAAAGAATAGCAACCAGCTCTACTATTAAAAAGCAAGCTATTGTGAAAGACACAATATTATGCTTTTGTTATATAACTAAGTATCTAACTTCAAGAGGATATTTCAGTCAAACGTATTAAGATTACTATACTGTATTTAGTCCGTTCATAGTAGCTTTTTACGAAGTGTCTAATGCTACAAAGTAAAATCTTGAAATTTAATTTGTAATTTTTAATCTTATTTCTATCGGCTGTGGACTTTTCCGTAGAACACTTTCTCCTGTTTGCGATAGAAAAACCTTTAAAGCGGCAATAAACCCAAAAGCAAATATTCATTAGATTGCAGCTTACAATACTTATCTGATGGCTGCATTTTTTTTTTATTATATGCTTTCTTTTTTTTATTTTCACCTTGTGATCCTGCCATAAAGCCTGCCAGAAATAAGCTGTCCTACAAATATAGGATTGAGATAAACCATTTACCACTGACAGGGGTGCTTACAATGATTAGGCATGTGCAATTTGTTTCATTCCAAATTCGTTTTTTAATGAATTTCGACAAATTCGTTAATTCGGAAATATCTGAATTAACGAAAACCCGTTTAACGAATTTTTCCAAATATTCGTAAATTTGTACGAATTAGTAATAATAAATAACAATAATAAAAATAAAAACTTTTTATTATTATTATTTATTATTAATTTGTTCCATTCCATTTGTTTAGATGCAGCATTCGCTATTTTGGATAATTCGTAACTTCGGATAAATTCGTATTTGCTACGTTCACTAACAGCCAAATTTGATAGGAAATTACAATACCTATAATTTAATAGTTAGTTACTATTTCAGATTTTCGAATTTTCGGGTTTTTGGATTTTCAAATTTTGAATTTACAAATTTCCGAATTTTCTAATTTACAAATGTACGAATTTACGAATGTACGAATTTACGAATGTACGAATGCACGAATGTAAGCATGTACAAATTCACGAATGTGCGAATGTACAAATTTACGAATGTACGAATGAACGAATTTACGAATGTACGAATGAACGAATTTACAAATGTACGAATGTACGAATTTACGAATTGCGATCATAACGAATGACCTGAAAAACAAAAAAAAAAAAAAACTATTGAAACGAAAACGAAAATGAACAAATTTTTTGGCTGTGCACATGTCTAACAATGATTATTTATTTATGTAAAACCTCTATCACAAAAGGGAAAAAACAATGTTGCTGTAACTGCCTAAATGTCAACTGGAATTTGGCATCAAGTAGAACTAAGGGAAAACCTTTCTTTTTCATTTTGTATAGAGTAAGGGAGATTTCCCCTCTATTTCTGTTCTGATGTCGACTCAAAATTTGAGTCGACAAAAAGATTTTCTTTTACTTTCAATTTCGATGACAACGGGGGCACAGACAGCAATACAAACCCAACAATAGTTCCAAACCCTCTCCTCTATCCAAAACTAAAAAAAGTTTGCCTTTAGTTATACTTTCAGTTTGTTACTGTATATAAATCTGTTGGTGCACCTAACACTCCCCCCCCCCCCCCCACAGTGAAAATGCTGCTGTCCAATGGTGTCCTAGTTGATTTCCTATTCAGAGTGTAGGCACTGTAATACAGGAGGTGTGTTACTGATCACCAGGTGAAAACAGAGGGGAAAAAAGGCTAAACAAATGAATGCAGCCAACGCATCTAGGGATTGGTAAGCTGCAACATATAACCTTTTTGGTTTTGGGTTCGAGGCCAATGTCATGGTTATGCAGTAATGTTTATCTGTCAGCTTACCTCTCCATGTGTTCAGATTAAGGGGCCAGCCACCCTCACCTGGCTGCTTAGGTAATCTCTCCTCAAAGCATGGCTCCATCCCAGCCCCTATCAGGGAACTCTATATTAACCCGTGCACTGCAAGCCAGCTCTGCTGATCAATATTGTGTGTTTTGGCTTCTGTGTGCTCATTGCTCTGTGTCCTACGTCTGATCCTGTTTACCGACCTTGGCCTGTTCTTGACTGTCCTCATCTGTTCATTTCCCGACCTTTGGCGTGTTCCTTGACTATCCCTATCTGCTTGTTGCCCTGACCTTTTGGCTTATATCCTGACTATCCTTTGTTGTCTCAGTCTGCTGCTAGCTCTCTACCTTCCTGTACTCTACTGAGAGCGTGAGCTGGGAGACCCTGGGGGCCACGACCTAGAGCCAGACTGCAGCGAAGTCCATTCCCACCATTAGGGGCCCTGGTGAACACCCGCTGGCTCTTAGATTCCGCGCCCTGGGAAATATCATGCTTTAGCTGCCAGTGTGATCCGTGTTGGTGCTCCAGAGTACCTGCTTTCCTGGACCACCCAGGGCTCCTACCACAGCAGTCAGCCGTAGGGTCCACTACCTTGCGGTACACTCCAGACCCCCATGGGGTGCATCTGTCATCTGGACACAGGTGACCTGGCAGTACTGTGAATAGGTGAACGCGCATGCGAGGCAGCACACGCACAGCGTAATAGTGGCGCCACTGCCTATTTAAACCCACTGCTGACAATGGTGCATTGCTGGTTAATCGTCAGCTTCCCTCTGTGTTCCTGTGCCTTGTATATCCTGCTGATCAGACTTCCTGTGTACCAACCAGGCTTGCCTTGACCTGTTCTTCTTGCTCTCCCGGCTTGCCCTTTGGCTTGTATCCTGACTTTGCTCCTGCTTGCTTCCTGCACCTGATCCCGGCCTGGCTTATGGACTCTGCCCTTACCCATCTCCTGTGCAAAGACCCAGATGACTCCTGTTACACTTACCTTGGACTATCTTACTGTGAATGACCCCTGGCCTGGCTCCCAACTCAGCTATCCAGTCTGCTCCAATGGTTTGTATCTCCTGGACTTTCCCAGCACACCTGCCTTGCAGTATACCTTGCCTGTTCCAGCAAGTTCCTGGCAACCAGTTCCTGAATTCAGGCAACCTGTGCTTCTGTTGGGCACCACATCCCCTGTGTCACCTTTAGGGTTGTGCTGCACTCGGCTGCATGGGGAGTCCTCCCAGCATCTCTGCCTCCTACCAGGATGATAAGGGACTATATACAAGATTTTAGTAATGAAAATGGTATCATTAGCAGTAATCAGCATGGATTCATGGAGAATCATTCTTGCGAAACCAAACTATTAACATTCTATGAGGAGGTTAGCTGTCATCTAGATAAAGGAAGGCCCGTAGACATGGTGTACCTGGATTTTGCAAAAGCATTTGACACAGTTAGCCATAAACGTTTACTGTATAAAGTAAGGTCCGTTGGTATGGACCATAGGGTGAGTACATGGATTGAAAACTGGCTACAAGGGTGAGTTCAGAGGGTGGTGATAAATGGGGAGTACTCAGAATGGTCAGGGGTGTAAAGAGGGGTCCCCAAAGGTTCTGTGCTGGACCAATCCTATTTATTTATTTATAAACAGTTCATTCTCTGTATTTGTGGATGATAATAAGCTAAGCAGGGCAATAACTTCTCCGCAGGATGTGGAAACCTTGCAAGAAGATCTCAACAAATTAATGGGGTGGGCAACTACATGGCAAATGAGGTTTAATGTGGAAAAATGTAAAATAATGCATTTGGATGGCAAAAATATGAATGCAATCTACTGGTGGGAGAACCACTGGGGGAATCAAGGATGGAAAAGGACCTGGGGTCCTAGAAGATGATAGGCTCAGCAATGGCATGCAATGCCAAGCTGCTGCTAACAAAGCAAACATAATAATAATTTAATGCATTAAAAAGGGGATTAACTCAAGAGATAAAGCGATAATTCTCCCACTCTACAACACTCTGGTCCTGCCTCATCTGGAGTATGCTGTCCAGTTCTGGGCACCAGACCTCATGAAGGATGTACTTGAAATGGAGCGAGTACAGAGCAGGGCAACAAAACTAATAAGGGGACTCCCCTTGTCCACCTGTTGGAGCACACGCTGCATGGAATAATGGATAGGGCACTTGAGGCAGAACAGAGGCAGGAAGAGGAGGATTTCCTTAGCTCTCAAGGCCCCCTTTATCCAGACAGTGTTCCTGCGTGCCCACCGATCACACAGGAGGAGGAGGAGGAGGAGGATTGTGTCAGCATGGAGGTGGAGCCTGGCACTCAGCATCAGCAGCAGTCTTTAAGGGATCATTTACAGTCCCAAGAAACCCATGGACTTGTACATGGATAGGAGAAGGTGGCTGCGGATCATGTCGTCCTTAGTGACCCAGAGGACTCCGGACCAAATGCCTTAGCAAACCTATGCTGCATGGCCTCCCTGATCCTGCAAAGCCTGCGGAAGGATCCTCGTATTCGTGGTATCAAGGAGAGGGATTGTTACTGGCTGGCAACCCTCCTTGATCCACGTTACAAGGGTAAGGTTGTGGACCTTATCTTGCCATCGTAGAGGGAGCAGAGGATGAAACATCTTTTGGAGGCCTTGCAGAAAGGTCTGTGCAACGCGTTCCCAGAGACTGGGAGGTTACAAACTCCTGTTCCTGGACAATGTGTTGCTGAGGCTTCGGTCAAAGAAGGAGCGGTGGAGAAGGTGGCCGTCTGACCAATGCGTTCAGACAATTTTTTAGTCCGCAGCCCCAAGGTATGATTGGTTCCAGCAACCATCACCAGTGTCTGTTTTACATGGTGCAGGAATACCTAGGGGCAAGATCTGACTTGGACTCCTCTCCCACCGAAAATCCTCTGGGTTACTGGGTCTTGAGGATGGATCACTGGCCAGAGCTTGCACAGTATGCAATTGAGCTACTGGCCTGTCCTGCATCCAAGGTGTTGGATAGAAAGATCTGGATGCTGCACACTGGATACAGTAGAAAACTTGTCTTTATTGTAGAGATAGGACCATCAAAAGTACAAGACAATCATGCAGGATGTACAGGATCAGCTGACGCATTTCACACTCGAAACTGAGTGCTTACTCATAGTACATGGAACATCCAATTTAAAAACGATTCCTACTTGCAAACGGAAGGAAACAACAGGAAGTGAGATGAAATCTACCCCTAGGAAGGGAAATTCTCTCCTGTAAGAGTTAATATGGGAAAAATGTTTCTCCTTTCCACTGATGCTTTATCACCAATCCTTGTTTCACTAAAAACCCCAAATTTTCAAAAAACATTTGTCATTGGGACAGAAAGTGTGGTGAAATCTTCTGAATAGGAGCACAGACAGCAAAACAAATGTCACAGGGGTGATAACCCTTCCCTTTGTTTTCCAAAAAGCTTAAAATAGATTTTTTGGCTGGAGCTAAACACTTTAAAAATGTACCAGTTCAAAATTACAAACAGATTCTACTTAACAACAAACCTACAGTCCCTGCCTTGTTTCCCCTGCCTGTATACTGCTGTTCAGAGGGCCTGAGGCCCCACGCCTTTGCTTTTTTTAATTTGGGTGCAGGGTTCCCCTTAATATCCATACAAGACCCAAAGGGCCTGATAATGGACTGAGGGGGGTACCCATGTCGTTTGTCTCACTGATTTTCATCCATATTACCGGGACCCGACTTTACATTAAAGCCGTAAGCAGTTTTAAATGACTTTTATTCCTTTAAAAATGTCATTTTGTGCAGGGACTGTTCTAAGCACGGAAAACACGTGCCACTTTACAGGCCTACTATAGACACCCCCCAGGTATGATATTTAATGGAATATTTAACTTTTTTTTCACTTTAAGCATCATTAAAATCCCTGCTCTCGAAAAAATGGCCGTTTTTTTTTTTGCATTGATACATGTCCCCTGGGGTAGGACCCGGGTCCCCAAATCCTTTTTAGGACAATACCATGCAAATTAGCCTTTAAAATTAGCACTTTTGATTGGGAAAGTTCGAGTCCCATAGACTTCAATGGGGTTTTAACATTCGTGCAAAGTTTCGGTCCATTCGCAGGTTCTGGTGCGAACCGAACCGGGGGGGGGGGTGTTCGGCTCATCCCTACTGGTGACTCCACAATAGGGATAAAAATTTTCCGTGGAAGGGAGTTTAAAGCAGAGGTCCACCCTAAAAAAAAAAATGACATTAAAATTTTACAAAAAATATATAAAAAAATCATTTGAAAACAAAAAAAAATTTTACTTACCAGAAACCCCTTTTGCTAGGCAGTTTTCCTAATCTGCCTCCTTCCTATTCCACGGTGCTGTTCTGTCACTTCCTCCTCTTCGGTGAGCTGGCCCGTTGTGTGTCCCAGAAAACAACAGGGCCATTCACAAAGCGCCGTTCGACTCGCACATGCACAGTAGGAAACGGCAGTGAAGCCGCAAGGCTCCACTGCCTGTTTCCCTTAGTTAGGGTGGGAGCACCGGCACAGATGATGGACAGATCGGCCTCGGGGGGCTGACATTGCGGGCTCACTGGACAGGTAAGTGCGCTTATTAAAAGTCAGCAGCTACAGTGTTTGTAGTTGCTGACTTTTTTTTTTAAACGGCCGGACCTCCGCTTTAATAAGACACGTGGCCACTCATTAAAATTGGAAGAAAAGAGGTTTAACCTTAGACTGAGTAGAGGGTTCTTTACTGTAAGAGTGGCAATGATGTGGAATTGGCAGTGGTTTCAGCGGGGAGCACCGATAGTTTCAAAAAACTATTAGATAAGCACCTGAATGACCACAACGTACAGGGATATACAATGTAATACTGACATATAATAACACACATAGGTTGGACTTGATGGACTTGTGTCTTTTTTCAACCTCACCTACTATGTTACTAAACTACTATGTAACTATGTAGCATTCCTTTACATTGGTGGTCAATTCAGAAATGGTTATTTATACTGATGGTTTGTACAGTGCTGACCTATATTGGTTGTTAGTGGAGAAATGCTTCCTTACATTGGTGGTTAGTAGGGATGATCTTTATGTTCGGGTCAAACATGAGTTCGACTCGAACATTGGCTGTTCGCCCATTCGTCAAAAAACGAACATTATGGGCCATTCGCGCCAAATTCGAGCGGCGCGTAACAGCCCATAATGCACTGCGGTAGCGCAGTGCATTGCTGTATGATGATTGGCCAGAGCATGCACCATGACCTGCATGCTTTGGCCAATCACAGCAACCTCAGCTAAGAGAGCCATCATTGGCCAAAGGCAGGGTACTTTTTGCCAATCATGGCTCAGGGGGACTAAGTCCATGCCCCACACTATACAAGGCCACCTGCATGTCGGCCTCATGTAGTGTGTCATTGGCGTGGACGGAGAGAGAGTGTCATTTAGATTGAGCAGGCAGGCAGGCAGATTAATCAGCTGCAGTGTATTTAATATATATATATACAGTCAGTTTCATATATATATATATATATATATATATATATATATATATATATATATAAATATATATATATATATATATATATATATACAGGGCTTTTTTTCAGCTGGAACGCGGGGGAACGCAGTTCCGGCACCTCCACCACGGAATGTATGTAATGGCAAGGAGTGCTGGGTTGTGCTAGAGTGTCTATTGATGCTGGCTGCTGATGGACCTATTGTTGCTGGAGGGGATCTATTTCTGCAGAAGGGTTGATTGCTGCTTGGGAGGTCTATTGTTGCTGCTGGGGGATCTATTGTTGCTGGGGTGAGTTTTATGTTGCTGGGGGGTCAGTTGTCGCTGGGTGGGATCTACTGAGGGAGCAGTCTATTATAGCTGGCTACTAGAGGGTCTATTGTTGCTGGGTGGTATTTTGTTGTATGTGTTCCATTATTGCAGCGGGGGATTATTGTTGCTGGTGGGTCTATTGTTGTTGGCTGTGGGGGGTCTATTTTACTGCTTTTCTTGTTATCAATAACACATTCCATACAAATTACTTAGTACCCCAAATGTTACTTGGTTATGTATTCTCTAAAAGGGGCAGTGCTGAGAGGTGGGTAGGGGGTGGAACCAAGGACTGGTGCTCTGAGGTAGGTAGGGGCAAAGACAATGGGTAATATATATATATCCACTGTATCCAGTTTAGCTAGATCTGACTGCAGGCCATTCCTGGTGTACTGTTTCTAATATACTTCAGGCAAGCAGGTGATTCAGTGAGCTGCAGTGTATTTAATATATATATACAACTCTCGTATATATATATATATATATCCACTGTGTCCAGTTTAGCTATATCTGACTGCAGGCCGTTCCTGGTGTACTCTTTCTAATATACTTCAGGCAGTGTACACAGATAGTCTTGTATATATATATATATATCAACTGCATACAATTTAGCTATATCTCACTGCAGGCCGTTCCTGGTTTACTGTTTCTAATATTCTTCAGGCAGGCAGGTGATTCAGTTAGCTGCGGTGTATTTAATATATATATACACAACTCTCGTATATATATATCCAGTGTGTCCAGTTTAGCTATATCTGACTGCAGGCCGTTCCTGGTGTACTCTTTCTAATATACTTCAGGCAGTGTACACAGATAGTCTTGTATATATATATATATATCAACTGCATACAATTTAGCTATATCTCACTGCAGGCCGTTCCTGGTTTACTGTTTCTAATATTCTTCAGGCAGGCAGGTGATTCAGTTAGCTGCGGTGTATTTAATATATATATACACAACTCTCGTATATATATATCCACTGTGTCCAGTTTAGCTATATCTGACTGCAGGCCATTCCTGGTGTACTTTTTCTAATATACTTCAGGCAGTGTACACAGTATACAGTGCTGTGCACCCATAGTGCAGTTGCTCATACTTTCTGGTGGTCGATACAGTACACCCATAATTGTTATGAAACTTTTGTTGATGTACACAGTACCGTGCACTTCTAGTGCAGTTGCTACTACTTTCCTGCTGGTGTACACAATACATACAGTGTACCCATAGTTGTTATTATACTTCTGTTGGTGTACACAGTACCGTGCATCCATAGTGCAGTTGCTACTACTTTCCTGGTGGTGAACACAATACATACAGTGCACCCATAGTTGTTATTACACTTCTGTTGGTGTACACAGTACCATGCACCCCTAGTGCAGTTGCGACTACTTTCCTGGTGGTGTACACAATACATACAGTGTACCCATAGTTGTTATCATACTTCTGTTGGTGTACACAGTACTAGACATTAGGGATGGGCCCAACACCCCCCTGTTCGGTTCACAGCAGAACATGTGAACAGGCAAAAATTTTTTCGAACACGCGATCACCGTTAAAGTCTATGGGACATGAACATGAATAATCAAAAGTGCTAATTTTAAAGGCTTATGTGCAAGTTATTGTCATAAAAATTCCGCGACAAATTCCGCGCCAATGTGTGTCACTCTCAGCTCCGTCCTCCTAATTTCTATTTCATGTGTCCCTGCACTCTGCCCGCCCAGCCTGAGACTGAACATGGCAGCCTGGAGCACAGGGACACAGAAAATAGAAATTAGGAAGACAAAGTGGGCCCAAGTGTGACCCGTGCGTGACACACACTGGCGACTGGGCGAATGGGGTCATGTGCGACGGCAGGGTTGCTCCTGCAGTCCCTTCTCCACTTCATTGTGAGCAGCCGCTGTCTTCTCCTCCTCCTCCTCTTCTCTGGACCGGATCCATTTCCCCGTTGTGGCAGCCAGTCTGGCAGTGTGACAGAGGCCGCAGAGCAGTCGGAGGAAAAGCAGGTGGTCACGCCGTGTAGTGGTCAGTATAGAAATATTGTAGGGTGGTCTGTAGGTAGGTTAATGTAGTGGTCAGTATAGGAATCAGGTAGGTAAGTGTTGTGGTCAGTGTAGGAATCAGGTAGGTCACTGTAAGGGTCAGTGTAGGAATCAGGTAGGTCAGGGTAGTGGACAGGTAGGTCAGTGACTTAGTGTAGTGGCCAGTATAGGAATCAGGTAAGTTAGTGTAGGGGTCAGATAGGTCAGTGCAGTGGACAGGTAGGTCAGTGTAGGAGTCAGATAGCTCAGTGTTGGAATCAGGTAGGTCAGTGCAGTGGTCAGTATAGGAATCAGGTAGGTCAGTAGGTCAGGTAGGTCAAGAAGATAGAAGAAAGAAGAAGCATTTAAATAAAGGAATTGTCAAAAACTGTCTCTTGTAATTTTTAACATTTTTTTACAGTTTTTTTGTGAAATGGTAGGGGTACTTTTGTAACCCCTTACCATTTCACATAGGGGGGAGGGCCGGGATCTGGGGGTCCTCTTGTTAAAGGGGGCTTCCAGATTCCGATAAGCCCCCTGCCTGCAGACCCCCACAACCACCGGGCAAGGGTTGTGGGGATGAGGCCCTTGTCCCCATCAACATGGGGACGAGTTGTTTTGGGGGGCTACCCCAAAGCACCCTCCCAATGTTGAGGGCATGTGACCTGGTATGGTTCAGGAGGGTGGGCGCTCTCTCATCCCCCCTCTTTTCCTGTGGCCTGCCAGGTTGCGTGTTCATTTAAGGGTCTGGTATGGATTTTTGGGGGGACCCCACGCCATTTTTTTTTAAAATTTTGGTTCGGGGTTCCCCTGTGGGGAATTCCCATGCCGTTTTTATCAATGAACTTGTATGTGTATTGTCGGAACGGCAATTCATTAATAGCCGCGAGTAGTTTTAAAACTTTTTTGTGCATTGATCCATGTCCCCTGGGGCAGGACCCAGGTCCCCAAACACTTTTTATGACAATACCATGCATGTAAGCCTTTAAAATTAGCACTTTTGATTTCTCCCATAGACTTTTAAAGGGTGTTCTGCGGCTTTCGAATTTGCAGCGAATACCCAAAATTGTTAACTGTTCGGTGAACTGGCGAACAGCCGATGTTCGAGTCGAACATGAGTTCGACTCGAACTCAAAGCTCATCCCTAGTGGCCAGTATAGGAATCAGGTAGGTTAGTGTAGTGGTCAGTAAAGGAATCAAATAGGTCAGTGCAGTGGACAGGTAGGTTAGTGTAGTGGTCGGTGTAGGAATCAGGTCAGTGTTGGAATCAGGTAGGTCAGTGTAGTGGTCAGTATAGGAATCAGGTTGGTCAGTGTAATGATCAGTATAGGAATCAGGTAGGTCAGTGTAAGGGGCAGTGTAGGAATTGGGTAGGTCAGGGTAGTGGACAGGTAGGTCAGTGATTCTGTGTAGTGGCCAGTATAGGAATCGAGTAGGTTAGTGTAGTGGTCAGTGTAGGAATCAGGTAGGTTAGTGAAGTGGTCAGTGTTGGAATGAGGCTGGTCAGTACTATTGTAGGAAGGGACTCTGGGAGTGCTAAAAGTCCGCAGGTTAGGGATGCACAAATTACGTGCCTTGCCCCGGGCACTGACAACCTACGCTACGTCACTGGTCATGGCTTTCCACACAGCAGAAGACCGGGGAGCAAGATACAGCCCTGAGTGCAGTAAGTCTTTACAATGTGTTTCTTCTAGAGCAGTGGTATCCAAACTGTGGCCCTTTGCTTGCTTTTTTCCGGCCCTAGGGCATTTTTTCTCCCACTATCAACAACAGTGATGGGCTCGGTGCATCAGAGAAAGCCCTTTGGCTCCTATTTAGGGAAGTTGTCAGGCAGTCTGAATTTGTCCTGTGTCCAATGGCCCTCTACTGGCTCAGAATGCCTTTCCAGCCGCAGAGACTTACTTCTGTGGTGAGAACTGCATAATTGTGAGGTAGGAATAACCTGCCCAGGGTTAACACTGGAGATTTCAGCCACCACAACAGGGGTGAGACAAAGTTCTCTGTCCAGGAAAACAGTAAGCTATCTTATCTGGACAAGATCTTTAGTTCAAGGGCTCTGAAGTGGAACTGGGCAAAGAAATGAGACCAGCCAGATTCTAGACCTCAGCAGCCAGGCCCCAGCAGCCAGGGCCCAGCCCCCAGCAGCCAGGGCCCAGGCCCCAGGAGCCAGGGCCCAGGACCAGCAGCCAGGGCCCAGGACCAGCAGCCAGGGCCCAGCAGTCAGACCCCAGAACCAGCAGCCAGGGCTCAGCAGTCAGACCCCAGGACCAGCAGCCCAGCCCCAGAAGCCAGGCCCCAGGACAAGCAGCAAGGAATCAGGACCAGCAGCCAGCCCCAGGAGGAGCAGCAGCCAGCCCCAGTATACATTAAGGTAAGTGAAGTCTTCTAGGGCTGGGCCTTGGCATCAAATATTAATATAATGTTTATTTTTACTATTGTTCAGTGACACACTATTGTAATCTCTCAGGAGGGGACTCTTTCTATCAGAGACTCTACAATGGTCACAGAGAGGGCCTCTGTTAGATCGACCCACCTCCAGGATCCATTAGACCCCATTGTAGTCTCTAATGGGGCCTGGTGATGGCTCTTTCTAAAAGTGGCCCTCTCTGTGTCATTGTCCATCAGAGAGACCCCCCTCCAGGTCTCATTAGAGTACTCTGCTTCTCTTCCTGTATTTGCTTATTGTTAAGAGATCGTGGGAGGATCCCAGGGTAACAATGACTCCTTAGGGGAGGGGAGGAGTTAGTAAGAGGACCACGCCCATGTGGGGGCGCCAGAAATATTTCTGCACCCAGGCGCCTGTGACCCTAGGATCAGCCCTGCTTAAAGTGAAACAATAAAAGTGAAATATTCCTTTAAATTTCCCACCTTCGGGGTGTCTATAGTATGCCTGTAAAGTGGCGCATGTTTTACAACAGTCCGAGAGCAAAATGACATTTCTAAAAGAAAAAAAGGCATTCAAAAGTACTCGCGGCTATAATGAATTGCCGGGTCTCTGCAATACACATAAAAGTCATTGAAAAAAACGGCATGGGGTTCCCCCACAGTGCATTACCAGGCCCTTTGGGTCTGGTATGAATATTAAGGGAAACCCCGAACCAAAAAAAAAACCAATGCATGGGGGTCCCCTCAAATTCTATACCAGGCCCTTCAGGTCTGGTATGGATTTTAAGGGGGACCCCACGCCAATTTTTTTTAAAAATGGCGTGAGGGTCCCCCTAAAAAAACCATACCACACCCTTATCTGAGCATGCAACCTGGCAGGCCGCAGGAAAAGAGGGGAGGGTGAGAGTACACCCCCCTCCTGAACCGTACCAGGCCACATGCCCTCGACATGGGGGGGATGTCCCCATGTTGATGGGGACAAGGGCCTCATCCCCACAACCCTTGCCCGATGGTTGTTGGAGTATGAGAGCAGGAGGCTTATCAGAATCTGGAAGCCCCCTTTAACAAGGGGCCCCCCAGACCCCGCCCCCCTGTGTGAAATGGTAACGGGGTACAAATGTTCTCCTACCATTTCACAAAAAAAGTGTCAAAAATGTTAAAAAAGACAAGAGACGGTTTTTGACGATTCTTTTATTAATGTCTTCTTCTTTCCCCGCTTCTTCTTCCATCATCTTCTGGTCTTCATTCGGTTTTCTTCCTCCATCTTGTTCTTTCCCCGGTTCTTCCTCTGCTTCTTCCTCCGATCCTCTGCTTCTTCCTTTGGTCTTCTCATCTGCATCTTCCTCCGGCTTCTTCTTCCCCACTTTGTTCTTCAGACAATCTGCATCCATGGGAGGTTCCTGCTGTGTGACGTTTCTGTTCTTCTGACAGTTCTTATATAACTGAGGGCAGAGCCACCCGGTGCCCCTGCCCACCCTCTGACGCAGGGGGACTTCACGGGGACTTCCCTATGGCTTTCCCCAAGATGTCAGAGGGGGGTGGGGTCACCCGTTACGTAATGTTTGACCCAAACAGAAAGCCCATGCCTACTAGACATGTGCAATACGTTTTGTAACAAATCGAAATTCAGCCAAATTTTGCATCTTTCGGACATTCGGATGCATCCGAATGTCCAAATAAAAAAATAACGAATTTCAACTAATACGAAAGAAATTATAGTGAATATAACGAATGAATTCGACATAATTCGATAATTCATTAAAGATTTAATGAAACAAAAGTTCAACTCAAAGTAAATCTTACAGTCGAATCAGCTGATTAATTTTGTGCTGGAGGTTGGATTACTGGCAAAGTGCATTCCTGAGAACTGAGTGAGAAGGGTGTTGTATTGTATTTGAGCAGAGGAGAAGAGATATTGTCATTGTGTGTGTTAATAGATTCAATAAATAAACGACTTTCCAAACTACGAATCATTATCACGAATATATATACATACATAAATATCGAATTTCAACTAATACGAAAGAAATTATAGCGGATATAATGAATGAATTCGACATGATTCGAGATTCAGTATAATGAATATCGACACTCTACGAATAATAACGAATTACCCGAAAACAAATTAACGTAACATAACGAATATAACAGAACGAAATTATGTATTTTTACGAAGTCTACATAGTACCGTGCACCCATATTGCAGTTGCTACTACTTTCCTGGTGGCATACACAATACATACAGTGTACCCATAGTTGTTATTATACTTCTGTTGGTGTACACAGTACCGTGCACCCCTAGTGCAGTTACTGCTACTTTTCTGGTGGTGTACACAATACATACAGTGCACCCATAATTGTTATTAAACTTCTGTTGGTATACACAGTACCGTGCACCCCTAGTGCAGTTGCAACTACTTTCCTGGTGGTGTACACAGTACACAATACACTGTAGTGTTTTTTTGCTAAACAAAATTTACAGCATGTCCGGAAGGCCACCAAGGAGAGGCAGATGCTCACAGGCCACTAAAAGAGGGCAAGCAGGCTCTGTGTCTACAGTCGACAGTGCTGTTTGTGGACACGGTGCATCCTTAGCACATGGCCGTGAGGCACGCTTGTCCTTTTTTCCTGCAGCTGGCCGTGTTATTGAGCCACAACATGCAGAAGACTTGGTGGAATGGATAACAAAGCCGACCTCATCCTCCTCATCCTCTGACACCCAGGCTCAGAGTAGTTTGCCTGCCAATGCAGCTGCCAAAGCGGGCTATTCCATCGGCTCCATGTCAACAGTCATTCCTTCCCTAGCATCACCATCATTCACAGAGGAGTCCCCAGAACTATTCGACCACAGTGTCGGGTACATGCTGCTGGAGGATGCGCAGTGATTTGAAGGCTCCGATGATGGTACCCAGGTTGAGGAAGGGAGTAACGTCAGCCTAGAGAGAGGGGGTGCCCAAGAAGGTCAAGAAACTGGCAGTCATGTTCCCCTAGCTGCAGCATACTGCCAAGTTTGCTCCAGTGATGAGGAGGGAGGGGATGATGAGGTCACTGACTCAACTTGGGTGCCTGATAGAAGAGAGGAGAAGGAGAAGGCACATCTCCAATGAGGTAGGATTCCCTCCAGGGGGCAGCCTAAAGGCAGCCACCCTATTCCTTCCCACAGCAGAGCTAAGCAGGTGCAGGGCGCTGCTGACTCCCTGCATATTTTGAAAAGTTCTTTGGTGTGGGCCTTTTTTGACACGTGAGCAGCAGATCGCACCATTGCTGTTTGCGACATATGTCTTAAGCGTATCAAGCGTGGCCAGAACAGCAGCCGCTTGGGCACCACATGCTTGACCAGACATATGATGACCTCCCATGCAGTCCGTTGGCAACAGCACTTAAAAGACCCACTTTAATGAACAAGGTGGACCTCACCTTGCTCCTCATCAGCTGGGATCTCTAACCCCATTATACCTCCAGTCCTCTCAGAAACCTGCACTGAGAGGAATGAAGGTATAGAAATAGGTGTCCCAAGTACTTGTGGCCAATCTGCTAGGGGTACACCAACATCCGATTTTAGCAGGCAAATTTCCCTACCCCAGTTGTAAACCATTGAAATAAATTTGGCCCCAGCAATCCACATGCTCAGCGTCTGAATGCTAGCTTGACCAAATTGCTAGCACTGCAACTGCTGCCTTTTCAGCTGGTAGGCTCTGCCCCCTTTTGTGAATTTGTGGAATGTGCGGTACCTCAGTGGCAGGTTTCCAAACACCATTTCTTTTCACGGAAGGCCATTCCGGCTCTCTACCAGCATGTGGAAGGCAATTTCTTGGCCTCATTGGACAGGGCGGTCATCAGTAAGGTGCATATTACTGCTGACTCATGATCCAGCAGGCATGGACAGGGAGGTTACCTTTCTTTCACGGCGAGTAACTCTGCTGGCAGCTGGGAAGGATGCAGGACAGGGTTCAGTATTGTTGGAGCTTGTTCTGCCACCACGTCTCCAAAATGGTAGTGGTGATTCTGCCACAACTCTCTCCTCCACCCTCTCCTCTTCTTCTTCCTCTATGGCCTCTTCCTCTGCAGATTTCTCCTCTGAACCAGCGGTGCTCCGTAGGCGTTCAAGGGGCTACACAAGCACTCAGGCAAAAAGATGCCATGCGGTGCTTGAGTTGATCTGCTTAGGGGACAGGAGCCACACTGGGGCAGAGATTCTGTCAGTTCTGCAGGGGCAGGCTAAGAGGTGGTTGACGCCACGCCAGCTTCAGCCAGGAATGGTTGTATGCGACAATGGCACCAACCTCATCTCCGCCCTCCGACAGGGACACTTGACCCATGTTCCCTGTTTGGCTCATGTCCTGAATTTGGTGGTGCAGCAGTTCTTGAGCAGGTACCCCGGCTTACAGGATCTCCTGAGGCGGGCCAGGAAAGTCTGTGGTCATTTCCGCTGGTCATATAATGCCAGTGTTCGGCTGGCTGGCATTCAAAGAGAATGCAACCTGCCCAAGAACCGCCTCAGTTGTGACATGCCCACCAGGTGGAACCCAACATTGGCAATGCTGCACACACAGCAGAGGGCCATCAATGAGTATCTGTGTGAGTATGGCACCAGGACAGGGTCAGGGGAGCTTGGCTTTTTTCGCCACTCCAGTGGCTCATGATCAAGGATGCATGCACTGTCCTGTCACCATTTGAGGAGGCCACGAAGATGGTGAGCAGTGACAGTGTGTGCATCAGTGATACTGTCCCTCTTGTCTTCCTGTTGGAGCTCACGCTTCGTGGAATAATGGACAGGGCACTTGAGGCAGAACAGCAGGAGGAAGAGGAAGAGGAGGACTTCCTTACCACTCAAGGTCCCCTTTATCCAGATACTAGTATTCCTGCAGGCCCGCCGATCACACAGGAAGAAGAAGAGGAGGAGGAGGAAGATTGTGTCAGCATGGAGGTGGAGGATAACACTCAGCATCAGCAGCAGTCTTCAAGGGATCGTTTGCAGTCCCCATGGAGTTGTACATGGCTGGGAGGAGGTGGCTGAGGATTATGTGATCCTTAGTGACCCAGAGGACTCAGGATTGATTGCCTCTGCAAACATATGCTGCATGGCCTCCCTGAACCTGCAAAGCCTGCGAAAGGACCCTAGGATTCGTGGTATCAAGGAGAGAGATCATTACTGGCTGGCGACCCTTCTTGATCCACATTACAAGGGTAAGGTTGCAGAACTTATCCAGCCTTCGCAGAGGGAGCAGAGGATGAAACAGGCCTTGCAGAAAGGTTTGTACAATGCATTTCCAGAGCCTCGGAGGTTACAATTTCCTGGTGCTGGACAACGTGTTGCTGAGGCTTCGTTCAGTCACAAAAAGAGCGGTGGAGAAGGTGGCTGGCTGACCGATGCCTTCAGGCAATTCTTCAGTCCTTAGCGCCCAGGTCTGATCAGTTCCAGCAACCATCGCCAGTGTCTGAATTACATGGTGCAGGAATATCTAGTGGCAAGATCAGACTTGGAGACCTTTCCACCAGAACATCCACTGGGTTACTGGGTCTTGGGGAGGGACCACTGGCCAGAGCTTGCTCAATATGCAATTGAGCTAGTGACCTGTCCTGCATCCAGCTTTCTTTCTGAATGCACATTCAGTGCTTCTGGAGGGTTTGTAACTGATCACAGAGTGCGCCTGTCCACAGACTCTGTTGATCAGCTCACATAAAAAAAAATGAATCAGTCTTGGATCACCAGCTACCAAGCACCTGATGCTGATGTAACCAAATTATTTTTCTATGGATTTGGGATCCCTTGAAGACTGTATATGCTGAGTGACTATCCTATTGTCAGAGAGGTTACCTGGTTGGGCGCCAGTGCGCGCCGGTGCGCGTGTTCCTGTGCGTGCTGGGGCGCGTGTCCCTGGGGGCACCGGCGTGTCTGGTCTGGCTGGCCATGGCGTGCAGGGGGGCGTCCAGGCGCACGTGCGTACGCGCGTTTGAGCTAGCGCGCGTTCGCCTATGGGCGTTACTGCGGGCATGCCTGGTAGTGCTGGCGTGCACGCCGGTGTTCGGGGGCGCGCTCGGGCACACTTGGGTGCGCGGGCGCATGGGCGAATCGGCGAGCGCACGAGCGCGGCGTTTGTCGCCGATCGGCCTATTTAGGTCTGCCTCAATTCCTGTTCGGTGCTTCCTGATCAACAGCTCTGTGCCTAAGTTGTGTGATCCTCTCTGTGTTCCGTATCTCTGAAGTTTTGACCTGTTGCGACCCGGCTTGCCTTTTGGACCTCCCTGACTGCTGCCTGAACCCGACCCCGGCTTGTTTGACCCCGCTTCTGCCTGCTCCCTTTGTACCTCTGCTGCCAGCCCGTTGCCGACCTCTGCCTGTGTGTGACCAGCCTAGTAAGCTCCTGCTCAGCATCAGTTCCAGTGTTCCTGAGTTCTACCTGCTGCTTGAACGACCACCTTTCTCCAGGATCCATACACCAGGCCCTCATACCAATCTGTACTCGCAGGCTTCCTGTCTGCTCTATCAGGGGCCCCAAGTCGGATACGTAAGTTAGCCTACCCTCTGCCCAAGCGGACTCACCTGTCTGGTAAGTGAGGGACCTGACACCTATTATGATGAGTGACTATCCTATTCCTCCTCAATTTTCTTGATGATGGCTTCTAAGAATATTTTCGGTTCAGGGCACCACTGCCTAAGGTCCAATTTTTCTGCCCCTGTTTAACAGGGGCGTGTAATTACAATTTGTGATCAAATATTTAACAGCAGGGCTCGCTCCTGCGCTCAACAAGAGTATATGTGAACGGTTGCAGTGTTGTGGCACCACCACCACTGCCTAAGCCCCAATTTTTCTGCCCCGTTTAACAGGGGCGTATAATTACAATTTTTGATCTAATATTTCACAGCAGGGCCTGTTCCTGCACTCAACAAAAGTATCTGTGAGGCTTTACAGTGTTGTGCCACCACCACCGACTAAGGCCCAATTTTTCTGCCCCTGTTTAACAGGGGCACGTAATTGCAATTGTTGATCTAATATTTCACAGCAGGGCCTGTTCCTGCGCTCAACAAAAGTATCTTTACAGTGTTGTGCCACCACCACTTTTTTATGTATCACACCAATTTATACTTACCTTTTATATTATGTCATCATATTCCTCCCAGTTCATATATGTATCCCCCTCATGACATTTGTAACCGCAATAAGTCATTGCCTAGATATCATGTTTACTGTGTTTTTTATATACATGCATTTATGTAGGTTATGACATGTGCGCATGCACTTGCAACCTTTTTACATGTGATATATACCAGTATTACTTATATGAAATAAACTTATTTTTCATTTCAACCCCAACCTGTCAACTGCTTTATTCAAAGTCCCTATCCTCCCATTTCCACCACCGTCTAAGGCCCATTTTTATCTGCCCCTGTTCAACAGGGGCGCGTAATTACAATTTTTGATCTAATATTTCACGGCAGGGCCTGTTCCTGCACTCACAAAACGATCTGTGAGGCTTTACAGTGTTGTGCCACCACCACTGCCTAAGGCCCAATTTTTCTGCCACTGTATAACAGGGGCATGTAATTACAATTCTTGATATAATATTTCACAGCAGGGCCCGATCCAGAGCCCACCAAGAGTAACTGTGAGGGCTTACAGTGTTCTGGTACCACCAAAACCTAATGCTCAATTTTCTGCAGAGTGTATAGGGCAGGCTGTTTAGTATATACAGGCTGTCCCCTTGTCAGAAACCATGAACCAGACCGAGACAGAAGTACAGTAAAATCACACTTGTTTATTAATAAAAATAAAAGGTAAATAGAGTAAGCATAGTCAAAGCATAGCCAGAGTCCAGTAACCGGATCGAGTAGTCAGCCAAGCCAGAGTTCAGTAACCAGATCAGGTAATCAGCCAAGCCAGAGTTCAGTAACCAGATCGGGTAATCAGCCAGGTCAGAAGTCAGGGATCCAAGTAGAGGAACAGCAAGCAGGATAAGGAGCTAGAAGGGATGTCAGCAAAGCCAGTCTTTAAACAGGAATGCAGGAGATGGTTTCCTGTGATGTGACCAAGGAGAAGGCAGGAATGAAGTGAGCTGGAGATCTTTAAGTAGGCGGGACTGACGAGCAGATCCACAACAGCTGGTTAACTGTGGAGAGAGATGAGAGCTGGCAATTAGCCGACAGCTGAGCAGCCAACTCAGAGAAGGAAGGGCTGAGCCAGCCCTGACACCCCTCTTTTCAAACATCTGACTTACAAACAACTACTTACAAATGGAGGGAGACAACAGGAAGTGAGAGGAAATCTACCCCTAGGAAGGTAAATTCTCTCCTGTAAGAGTTAACCACTTGTCGACCGCCTCACGACGATATAAGTCGGCAGAATGGCACGGGCAGGCAAAATCACGTACCTGTACTTGATCCGCCTCCCACGGGTGGGGGGTCCGATCGGGCCCCCCGGTGCTCAAGGCGGTCGGCTTCTGTCCAGGAGCAATGATAGGTGAGGGGGAGGCCATCCATTCATGCCCCCTCCTCTTGATCGCTCCCAGCCAATGAAATCCTTCCTCTGCTGCTGTATAGTAAACAGCAGCAGAGGAAGTGATGTCAGCTCTCCCCGGCTCTGTATTTTCCGTTCCGGCGCCGAGGAGAGAAGACATCTGAGTGAGTTGCACAACACAACACACACAGTAGAACAAGCCAGGCATACTGTACACCCCCCATCACCCCCCGATCACCCCCTGATCACCCCCAATCACCCCTCCCCCCGTCACACTGACACCAAGCAGTTTTTTTTCTGATTACTGCATTGGAGTCAGTTTGTGAGAGTTAGTGTGGCAGTTAGTGGTAGCCCCCTTTAGGTCTAGGGTACCCCCCTAACCCTCCCTAATAAAGTTTTAACCCCTTGATCACCCCCCATCGCCAGTGTCACTAGGCGATCGTTTTTCTGATTGCTGTATTAGTGTCACTGGTGACGCTAGTTAGGGAGGTAAATATATAGGTTCGCCGTCAGCGTTTTATAGTGTCAGGGACCCCCATATACTACCTAATAAAGGTTTTAACCCCTTGATTGCCCCCTAGTTAACCCTTTCACCAGTGATCACCGTATAACTGTTACGGATGACGCTGGTTAGTTAGTTTATTTTTTATAGTGTCAGGGCACCTGCCGTTAATTACCTAATAAAGGTTTAGCCCCCTGATCGCCTGGCGGTGATATAACTTAAGTTTTCTGGTCAGATAGGGTCTGCGTCTCCCCAGGCAGCGTCAGGTTATCACCAGTAACTCTAACACGAACGCACGCAGCATACACCTCCCTTAGTGGTATAGTATCTGAACGGATCAATATCTGATCCGATCAGATCTATTCTAGCGTCCCCAGCAGTTTAGGGTTCCCAAAAAGGCAGTGTTAGTGGGATCAGCCCAGATACCTGCTAGCACCTGCGTTTTGCCCCTCCGCCCAGCCCAGCCCAGCCCACCCAAGTGCAGTATCGGACGATCACTGTCACTTACAAAACACTAAACGCATAACTGCAGCATTCGCAGAGTCAGGCCTGATCCCTGCGATAGCTAACAGTTTTTTTTATAGCGTTTTGGTGAACTGGCAAGCACCAGCAGCCTAGTACACCCCGGTCGTAGTCAAATCAGCACTGCAGTAATACTTGGTGATGTGGCGAGTCCCATAAGTGCAGTCCAAGCTGGTGAGGTGGCAAGCACAAGTAGTGTCCCGCTGCCACCAAGAAGAAGACAAACACAGGCCCGTCGTGCCCATAGTGCCCTTCCTGCTGCATTCGCCAATCCTAATTGGGAACCCACCACTTCTGCAGCACCCGTACTTCCCCCATTCACATCCCCAACCAAATGCAGTCAGCTGCAGGAGAGGCATTTTCTTTATGTTCTCCCGAGTACCCCTACCGAACGAACCCCCCAAAAAAGAGTGTTTTGAACGCTACCATACACTAGTTGAGTATTAGCGTAGGGTACAGCATTGCACACTTTCACAGGGTCTCCCAAGATGCCATCGCATTTTGAGAGGCCCGAACCTGGAACCGGTTACAGTTATAAAAGTTACAGTTACAAAAAAAAGTGTAAAAAAAAAAAACACAAAAAAATATATAAAATAAAAAAAAAATAGTTGTCGTTTTATTGTTTTCTCTCTCTCTATTCTCTCTCTATTGTTCTGCTCTTTTTTACTGTATTCTATTCTGCAATGTTTTATTGTTATTATGTTTTATCATGTTTGCTTTTCAGGTATGCAATTTTTTATACTTTACTGTTTACTGTGTTTTATTGTTAACCATTTTTTTGTCTCCAGGTACGCCATTCAGCTGCAGCGCGGATTTATTTATCTTGACAGCAACAGCGTTTGCTCCCATGATATATAAAGCCGTGACTCCAGCGGAGGTGATATATGCCGAAGCATGGGGGCAGCAGAGGCGGAGGATTGGAGCACGGGACTCTGCCACAGACAAACAACAGGAGACGAGCTTGGCGCTCGTAGTTACTACACACTGCAGCATTGTTTTAAATGTAAGTTGATTGGACTTGTTTTAATAAATAAATATACCTTTTATATGGGATCACGCTATGTGCGTCTCTTTCCCCCTCACACTGTACATCACTACTCTACCTGACGAACACTGCGGAGAGAGGCACGGGGACATATTCCAGTTTCCAGGCACGGGGACAGATTCCAGACTGGTGACACTCCTGGAGGCATACGAGCTCGGCGCTCGTGGATTGATGCCCACACTCACTTCATGAAAGTGAGTGCAACCTCCCCCCGTGTGTGTCTTGCCCCCCCTCCACTGTGGTCGTTGCAGAGTTATTTTACATGCTGTATACTTTTTTTTTTTTATATTTCGCTTGGCATGTTCATCATTGTCACTGCCTGTATACACGGAATGTCTACACCTGCGGGTCATTTGCAACACAGGCTGTACACCTTACAGCTGTAAGGTAAGCGGCTTGCAAACACGGAGGTGTCCTCACTGAAGATCACCCCTCCCTTCACGATTGGACTTGTATTGTGTTTCTCATCACGAGTTTTTGTTTTTTGGACTGGATGATAGAACTAATATTCATGTTTGTTCTAGGGATTTGTCACTTGTAGTCCACCAGGATTTGGCACGTTTTTGCTAATGGGGCACTAGCCCACATATATTTTTCTTGCATTATATATTTTTTTTTGCATTGTGTCATTATTCATCCTATTTGTGTTAGTATATGCATTTTTGTTTTGCTATATTCAAGCAGTCACTGTTTCACGATTACCTTTATATATTAGGCTTTGTCTGCCCGCAACATTATAGTCATGTTGATCTGCTACGTTGCACTGCACTGCATCCCGATAATGTTCTTTTAGCATGTAGGATCCATTCATGCATTGGCCCGTTTCTGCTTTTTTAGTTCACTTTGCCACTTTAGTCATCTTTGTTAGCTTACCCCCCCCCCCCTTCATCACAGCTACCATCCTCCCCCACTTTTGCGGGAGGATGCCCCCATGCTTCGCATATATAAATGGTGCATGTATGCCCATCATTAGAAGTAGGTGGATGAAGGGAGGTATTCTAATGGTGGGCATACCCACCGATCAATCTCTTTTTTTCGTTCAGCCCACAGGCTGCATGAAAAAAAAAGATTACAATATACGTCCAACAAGGACCAGCAACGTACTGGTATGTTGCTGAACTTTGAGTGGTTATACCAGAATGATGCCTGCAGGTTTAGGTATCATCTTGGTATCATTCTTTCTAGCCAGCGGTCGGCTTTCATGTAAAAGCAATTCTAATGGCTAATTAGCCTCTAGACTGCTTTTACAAGCAGTGGGAGGGAATGCCCCCCCCCACCGTCCTCCATGTCTTTCTCTGGCGCTTCTGTCCCAACGGGGAACCTGAGAATGCAGCCGGTGATTCAGCCAGGTGACCATAGAGCTGATCAGAGACCAGAGTGGCTCCAAACATCTCTATGGTCTAAGAAACCGGAAGCTACAAGCATTTCATGACTTAGATTTCGCCGGATGTAAACAGCACCATTGGGAAATTGGGAAGGCATTTTATCACACCGATCTTGGTGTGGTCAGATGCTTTGAGGGCAGAGGAGAGATCTAGGGTCTAATAGACTCCAATTTTTCAAAAAAAGTACCTGTCACTACCTATTGCTATCATAGGGGATATTTACATTTCCTTAAATAACAATAAAAATGATTAAAAAAAAATGAAAGGAACAGTTTAAAAATAAGATAAAAAAAGCAAAAAAATAATAAAGAAAAAAAAAAAAAGCACCCCTGTCCCCCCCTGCTCTCGTGCAAAGGCGAACGCAAGTGTCGGTCTGTCATCAAATGTAAACAGCAATTGCACCATGCATGTGAAGTATCACCGCGAAGGTCAGATCGAGGGCAGGCAGTAATTTTAGCAGTAGACCTCCTCTATAAATATAAACTAGTAACCTGTAAAGGCTTTTAAAGGCTTTTAAAAATGTATTTAGTTTGTCGCCACTGCACGTTTGTGCGCAATTTTAAAGCATGTCATGTTTGGTATCCATGTACTCGGCCTAAGATCCTCTTTTTTATTCCATCAAACATTTGGGCAATATAGTGTGTTTTAGTGCATTAAAATTTAAAAAAGTGTGTTTTTTCCCAAAAAATGTATTTGAAAAATCGCTGCGCAAATACTGTGTGAAAAAAAAATGAAACACCCACCATTTTAATCTGTAGGGCATTTGCTTTAAAAAAATATATAATGTTTGGGGGTTCAAAGTAATTTTCTTGCAAAAAAAAAATTTTTTTCATGTAAACAAAAAGTGTCAGAAAGGGCTTTGTCTTCAAGTGGTTAGAAGAGTGGGTGATGGTGGGTGATGTGTGACATAAGCTTCTAAATGTTGTGCATAAAATGCCAGGACAGTTCAAACCCCCCCCAAATGACCCTATTTTGGAAAGTAGACACCCCAAGCTATTTGCTGAGGGGCATGTCGAGTCCATGGAATATTTTATATTGTGACACAAGTTGCGGGAAAAAGACAATTTTTTTTTTTTTTTGCACAAAGTTGTCACTAAATGATATATTGCTCAAACATGCCATGGGAATATGTGAAATTACACCCCAAAATACATTCAGCTTCTTCTCCTGTTATCCAAAAAGCTTATAAATAGATTTTTTGGCTGGAGCTACACTTACAAAATGTAGCTGTTCCAAATTAAAAACAGATTCAAGTTAAAACCTACAGTCCCTATCTTGTTTGTAACCCGGGGACCGCCTGTATACTGCTGCTGTTCAGAGTATATAGGGCCTGGGGGCCCCATGCCTTTTTTAAAATTTGGGTGCAGGGTTAATATCCATACCAGACCCAAAGAGGAGAGAGAGGAGAGAGAGAGAATATAGAGAGAGAGGAGAGGGGGGCAACATTACATTACAGCCGTAAGCAGTTTTAAATGCCTTTTTTTTCTTTAGAAATGTCATTTTGTGCAGGGACTGTTCTACACTGGAAAATGCGCCACTTTACAGGAATACTATAGACACTCCCCAGGCATGATATTTAAAGCAATATTACACTTTTATTGTTTCAGTTGAAGCATTATTAAAATCACTGCTCCCGAAAAAACGGACGTTTTTAAAACTTTTTTTTTTGCATTGATACATGTCCCCTGGGGCAGGATCCGGTTCCCCAAACACTTTTTATGACAATAACTTGCATATTAGCCTTTAAAATGAGCACTTTTGATTTTTCGCGTTCAAGTCCCATCAACTTCAACCGGGTTTGCGTGTTCGCACAAATTTTTGGTCTGTTAGCATGTTCTGCTGTTCGGCTGATCCCTAGTGGTTAGTGGAGATTAGAAAGTGCCCCCTTACATTGGTGGTCAGTTGAGAAGGTCTCCCTTACATTGGTGGTTAGTGAAGAAGGTCTTCCTTACATTGGTGGTCAGTTGAGAGGCCCCTCCCTTATATTGTTGGTCAGCAGAGAAACAAAATCCCCTTCAAGATATCTAAAAAGAGCATGTGTGGTGGACATGCCCCAGAATCAGGCCTTTCTGGAAAAAGATATTTAATCTAATCAAAAGAGCGACTGGATGCAAGATTTCCAGGTCTCCAGAAACTGCTCTATTGAATGCGCAAGTTCCTTGCCTTTCCAAGTACAACCTCCAACTACTTCACTTTATATTTTTAGGAGCTAAAATAACACTGGCTAAGGCTTGGAAGCAACCCACAGTCTCTACAAGGGCAGCTACCAGGAAGATCTTCTGGATCATGGCCCAGGAGAAGCTGGCTAGCACCCTCAATGATACAAAACGGAAATTTGAGATGATCTGGGAACCGTGGGCTAAACTTATTGGTAAACCCATCTCCCCAGGGGTGCTCCCAGGCCAAAGACAGGACAAAAATTGAGAGACATAAACCTTACTTCTCACCCCTTTCCCCTCCTACTTCTGTTCTTTCCCCCTCTTTCTTTTTGGGGCCTGTCCCCTTCTAATACAGGGTTGCTGTTTTATACGCTTGGTACATTTCCAGGGTCCCGCTCTAGAGACAGCAGGTTTCAAGTAGAGGTTCCCCCGAGGGTGGGGGGACCCCACTCCCCAGCACAGTATGATCCTGTTGGGGGTGCTGGGGTGATGGGACCCTCTCCCTTTGGCCATGGTCAGGCCGGGGGGGTCTCTTGGTTAATTTCGGGATTTCCTCCACAGAAAAAGGGTGGGCCGGGAGGTAACTCCCACTTAACATCAACCCCCCCAAAAGGGGATTGGTAATATAAATATTATATTGTCTGGTCTGTACTTTTTACACCATCTTAAATTCTATTGCTGTATTATACCGACAATGAATGTAACCCGCCTATCTTTTTGTACCACGAGTTTATATCGATAGTATTATACTTTAAATGTTACTCTGTTCTATATTTTATGAAAATAAAATACTTTGAAGGAAGAGGAAAAAAAAAAGGTCATGTGTATCAGTATTTTCATTGAGAGAGAAGAGGAAAGGCTTTCGTAGTTCAATGCCACAGGGTCCGTTGAGTGATGGTGGTTCTGGTTCAGGTAAGAAATCAGTCCACCGCTGCTCACCTCATCTCTGAAGGAACACTAATTAGGCTAGGGAACCCCTAATAGACTGCCCTAAGGTAGATATAGTCATTTCATAAGGTTAAATTTGATTAATTTATTTTTATTCATCCTTTCCATTTATTTATCCTTAATGGACTGTAATAATGGGACATATATCTTCTGTTTAGGACCCCGGGGAGAGAGCAGCACTGGACCCCTGGACTGGTAAGTGTCTCTTTAATAAATGTCAGCAGCTACAGTAATTTGTAGTTGTTGACTTTTAATTTTTTAAAGACTGACTGAAGATCCTCTTTAATAACTTGTATGCCTACTAGTTCCCTAATCTTATTTCTGTTTATGAAGTTATCACTGCTGCAATGTTCTTCGTGATCCTACACTTTCTAGAGTGTCAGAACCCCAGCTGTGACAGCCTCTAGCTGCTGTTCCCTGCGTCTGACTGCTAATGGACTGAATAATGGCAGTATTTGTGACTGACATTGAGAACTTCGGATCATCACTCTATATATTTGCTGTGAGAGGTGAAAACTAAGTGAGCTCTTTAAGCCGAAAGCCCTGCATCTAGTGATACCATTCAAGTATTGAATCTACATGGAGCATCACTGGAGTGACATTTCTGAGTCTGCTGGGTCTGCTGCCATTGTATCCAAGATGCAGTTTAAGGCATTTTTCATATTTTCCAAGAAAGGAGGCAGTGTGGATAAACAAGGCATGGTAAATGAACATAACATCTGAATGGTGTTTTTTATGTTTCTGCCACCAATTAAAATGTTATAAAAAGTAGGACATTCATCTGGAGGCATACACCATATTCTTAGATGACTTAGAAGACATATCCTTCTGTAACTTGCCTGGCACCCAGACATTTACCAAACTGTAGATCTGCTAAATCTGCATGTGCAAGTTTCAAAAAGGGGGGTTGTAATCATATTCCTCAGAAAAATAAGAGTAGAATCACAAATATAAGGTTGCTAAACTAAAGCAAGAAATTTATAAAATGAAATATAGCAACTCAATTGAAGATTGTATATGTCAGTAATAAAAGGCAGTGGAGTTTACTCCAGAGGAATAAAGCATAATACTACAAACGATGCCTTTACTGAGCTTCTTTTGCCCACTAACGGTGACAGATTTCAAAGAAAGATTTTATGTTGGTCCATTTTGGATATAGTGGATTGATTGTCCCATAAATAAATATTTGTATTTTATTTTCTATGGATTTAAAACTGGTAACATTTCACTTATGACAGTTCTACATCTACACAGACAGCTCTGCCTTCAATGACACAATAGGAAATGTGAACGGGTTACCATCTTTCTAACCTTTACCACTTTTTTGTTGCTGTGAACATTCCAATGACCCAATTAAAATCAGCCTCCAGCGAGAATGTTCTTTTAGGCAATAATGGAATAAAATAAGAAAGAGTTAGAACCCTTGTCAGGTTGTTAGTATTGTCTGTGACCCCAATAGTAAGATCTCACCTTTCACCTGTCAGGACCATAGATATTTCTTTTCCTGGGCATAGGGGTTCAGCTGTCTCAAATTATAAGTTTATCTAGCTAATAACCCAAGGTTTAAAAAAATATAACAGCTGTATTTGTGCTGAAATAATTTACCTGGATCCATTGTGTAGGTTGCCAATGTGAAGTGTAGATTGCCATTAGAAGCACAGCTATGAGTGCAAACATTGATTGGCTGGTTCATATTTACTGTACATTAACTGGAAATTAAACTGGACTTACAGCTTCAGCGTGATCCCTGTTGTGTTATTTCTAGACTGTGGAATGTGGTATTTCTAGCCTACACACACATGATGTATCTGTTGTACTAAGTTGGCTCTATAGCATCACATAAAGAGATCAGATAAGTCCCAATTTCCCAATTTCTTCACCTTCAGACCTCAGATCAGCCCAGGGGCATAGGGAGGGGGTGGCTAGGGGGGGGCTGAAGCCCCGAATGTGACCCCGAAAAGCCCAGAGTCTATGGAATGCTGCATTCCATTGTTAGCCCCGAGTGCTGGCCGCCGGGACCGATCTGATTGCAGTGTATGTAGGTCAGTGTATGTAGGTCAGTGGTCAGTGTATGTAGGTCAGTGTATGTAGGTCAGGTAGGTCAGTGTATGTAGGTCAGGCAGGTCAGTGTATGTAGGTCAGGCAGGTTAGTGGTCAGTGTATGTAGGTCAGTGTATGTAGGTCAGTGGTCAGTGTATGTAGGTCAGTGGTCAGTGTATGAAGGTCAGTGTATGTAGGTCAGGTAGGTCAGTGTATGTAGGTCAGGCAGGTCAGTGTATGTAGGTCAGACAGGTCAGTGTATGTAGGTCAGGCAGGTCAATGGTCAGTGTATGTAGGTCAGTGTATGTAGGTCAGTGGTTAGTGTATGTAGGTCAGTGTATGTAGGTCAGTGGTCAGTGTATGTAGGTCAGTGTATGTAGGTCAGGCAGGTCAGTGGTCAGTGTATGTAGGTCAGTGTATGTAGATCAGTAGTCAGTGTATGTAGGCCAGTGGTCAGTGTATGTAGGTCAGTGTATTTAGGTCAAGCAGGTCAGTGTATGTAGGTCAGGGAGGTCAGTGTATGTAGGTCAGGCAGGTCAGTGGTCAGTGTATGTAGGTCAGTGTATGTAGGTCAGTGGTCAATGTATGTAGGTCAGTGTATGTAGGTCAGGCAGGTCAGTGTATGTAGGTCAGGCAGGTCAATGGTCAGTGTATGTAGGTCAGTGTATGTAGGTCAGTGGTTAGTGTATGTAGGTCAGTGTATGTAGGTCAGTGGTCAGTGTATGTAGGTCAGTGTTTGTAGGTCAGGCAGGTCAGTGGTCAGTGTATGTAGGTCAGTGTATGTAGATCAGTAGTCAGTGTATGTAGGCCAGTGGTCAGTGTATGTAGGTCAGTGTATTTAGGTCAAGCAGGTCAGTGTATGTAGGTCAGGGAGGTCAGTGTATGTAGGTCAGGCAGGTCAGTGGTCAGTGTATGTAGGTCAGTGTATGTAGGTCAGTGGTTAATGTATGTAGGTCAGTGTATGTAGGTCAGGCAGGTCAGTGTATGTAGGTCAGGCAGGTCAGTGGTCAGTGTATGTAGGTCAGTGGTCAGTGTATGTAAGTCAGTGGTCAGTGTATGTAGGTCAGGCAGGTTGTGTATATAGGTCAGGCAGGTCAGTGTATGTAGGTCAGGCAGATCAGAGGTCAGTGTATGTAGGTCAGGCAGGTCAGTGGTCAGTGTATGTAGGTCAGTGGTCAGTGTATGAAGGTCAGTGTATGTAGGTCAGTGTATGTAGGTCAGTGGTCAGTGTATGTAGGTCAGTGTATGTAGGTCAGGCAGGTCAGTGTATGTAGGTCAGGCAGGTCAGTGGTCGGTGTATGTAGGTCAGTGTATTTAGGTCAGTGGTCAGTGTATGCAGGTCACTGTATGTAGGTCAGGCAGGTCAGTGGTCATTGTATGTAGGTCAGTGTATGTAGGTCAGTGGTCAGTGTATGTAGGTCAGTGGTCAGTGTATGTAGGTCAGTGTATGTAGGTCAGTGGTCAGTGTATGTAGGTTGGGCAGGTCAGTGTATGTAGGTCAGGCAGGTCAGTGTATGTAGGTCAGGGGGGTCAGTGTAATGGTCAGTGCTAGGCAGGTGTGTTTACTGGTCAGCATTGATAGGCACTGGTAAGTCATACAACCCCACCACCCAGCCCAAAAAAAAGCCACCCCCCCTCGGTTTTTGGACTTCGAGCTGAAGCCCCTGGTCTTTTTGCCACCTAGCAACGCCCCTGGATCAGCCCCAATCTATACAATTCAGATCTTAGATCAGCCTAATTTAATGCAATTTCGATCTCAAGTCAGTTCCAATCAAAACAGTTAAGACTTCAGATCAGCCACAAGATATAATTTAGGGTACATTCGCACAGGCGTTTTGCAACAGTGTGAATCCCTGTATTCATCCCTGCTGCTGGGTTTAACAGCTGCCCGTGCACTGTATTGTCAGACTATTGGTTAATAAAGAAAAAAAATGGTAAAGGGACAGTGTAAATTTTCTTTTTATAGTAATAAGAAAAAAAACTAACACGCCCCCATCCCTCCGTGATCACGCCCAGAAGCGAAATCATATATAAATCATGCATGCATATTTAAATGAGGTTCTCACCACAAATATGATCACCACGAACATTAGAGTGGGAGCAATAATTCTAGTGCTAGACCTTCTCTGTAACTGTAAACGGGTAACCTGTAAACATTTATAAAGCGTTTTTACTGGTATTTGATATTTTGACCTAGAGTGTTCAGATGCTTAATTGATAGAGCTGCGTATAGTTTATCGTCATTCCACAAGCGTGAGCTATTTTAAATCATGACATGTTAGGTATTTATTTACTCAGCGTAATATCATCTTTAAATTTTACCAAAAAAGTGGGTTATATATTGTGTTTGTTTTCATTAAAATTCATTAAAGTGTATTCTTTCCAAAAGTATTGCATTTCAAAAACCACTGCACAAATACCGTGTGACATAAAAAATTGCCAGGATGGAGGGGGAGGAGGCGGAGTCGCCGGCAACAGACATGTTCAGCTGAAGCTCCATATCTCTCGGACTACTCGGCTGATAAAGACACCCGAAAGGCATAGTAAACTGAAAATAATCTTACCATAAGCCTCCTCAGTGACCCTGGGATAAATAAAATGATCTTCGGTGCCACCCGAGGTAAAAATAAACTAAAGAGTGCCAAGGATACACAGTCAAGAGGCCCTTGTGAAATGGCACAGCTTTTTTCCTCACACACAGGCATATCTTGCGCTGCTAAGCAACTGCAGTTACCTCAGGATGCCTATAATGACTCTGACTGTGAATACAGCGCCGCCGCCTCACAAAAAAAAACAAACAGATTCCCTACATCCAAATATTTTGAGACAAATATAAATAATACAGAAAGCCTTAAAGCAGACCTCAGACTATATAACTGAAAGTCTCACAAAAGAAATGGGTGAGTAAGGACTCTTTCACACGGGACGGATCCGTCCCGTGAACATCCGCTTGCTCAGCGGGGATCGCTCCGCCGATCCCCGCTGAGCAAGAAGATGACAGGTCCGTCACTGCACACTGTGCAGCGAAGGACCTGTCAGAGCACAGCTCTCCCCTATAGGGGATCGGATGATGACAGACCGTAGAGTCCGTCATCACCCGATCCGGTCCGAAAACGGATGGAAAAGTAGGTTTTTGCTCCGTTACACTTTTTCGGATTGGAGCGGGTTGGATGTCAGCGGACATGTCACCGATGACATCCAACGCTCCATAGACCTCCATGGAGTGTCCGTTCAGCTCCGCCTAAAAAACTGACAGGCGGGGTTGAAGGGGATGGGGGCGTGACCGGATGCTGGAGTGAGTGGAGGCGAGCGTGAGCTTTCCCCAGCCCGATGCCTCCGTGTCTGTCTGCTCTGCCCGGCGATCGGAACCTGCCTGTGTGAGCTCTCTCCCCCTGTGGCATTTTGACCGGCTGCTTGGCTCTCCTGCCCGCCTGTCTGAGTCGGAGCGCGACGCTGGTATAGCAGTGCAGCCGCCCGGGAGAGGACGCAACCCGAGCCCTCGGGGCGGGTAGAAGAGGGTCGGGCTCTCTGCTCGAGCGGTCGCCCGGGCAGCGATCCCGTCACCAGCGGGAGGAGGCGGCCGAGACGGCGTGTGTGAAAAACAAGAGGAGTCACAGCCACCGCCAGGAGCGTCAATGTGCTGGTAGCACCAAGGTACCGACTACTAACTACTGTGCCTATTAAAAAGTGGATCATCTCTCCCTACATTCCAAGGGTCGGGTTACCGCCGTGGACGGGGGGGGTGAAGACACAGGCAGCCTGTTACACGGACACCCAGCGCTTTTTTATCTATTTGGTGATAATATACCTCCTGTCAGTTGGCGGAGGGCTGTGTTAGTGGAGTGGACTCTAATCCAGGGTTGTAGCTTGGAGTGCTGACAGTGCAGTGGTATCTGCCGACTTCTGGTTGGTTGGCTATCTTAGCGGCTGCCTGGAGGATACTGCTGGGTCTAAGACGATACTGAGGGAGGAGAGAGGAGGAAGGAGGTGGGGAGGAGAGGTGGGGGAAAGCAGAGGAGGAAAGGAGAGTATAGGAAAAAAAGCTGCATAGTACAAACTCTACGCGTGGTTAAATCTTCTAATATATCCCTCGGACTTATATAATTAGCTATGACTAGGAAAAAGGGAGAAGAGCTGCAGCCACAGGAGAACACTAGCTCCCAAACGACCCGCACTTCAAAAGAGAAGGGGAATCAGGCAGCAGCGGCAGCAGCGGCTAAACTTAAAAAATTTGCGCACCCCTCTACCTCTACCTCATCTCCATCTAAAAATATCCAGCACCAGCAGGATAGACCACAAGCAGGGGACAGGAAGAGCCTAGGAAAAGGACCAGCGATAACGCACACAACAAAAACAGCAAGCAGTAAAAGCTCAGAGGGGGAGTCCGCAGGATTAGTGACTAATAATGCTACTGTGCACAACGCACCAGTAGAAGCGGAACCCACATTGAAAGATGTTTTATGCGCTGTCAACTCCTGTAAGGCCTCCCTAAGCGATCTGTGCGTCCAATTAACAGGGCTAAAGGAAGAGTCAATTATAGTAAGCCAAGAACTGCAAAGGACTATCGCCAGAACAACAACACTGGAGGAGAGAGTGAGTCAGGCCAAGGACGATCTAATCCCATTAAAACGAGAGCTTAAGGTATTAAAAATGCAGATGGGTCTACACAACGCTAAAATCGAGGAAATGGAAAACAGGTCCAGCAGAAACAACGTAAGGGTGGTAGGACTACCGGAGCGGTGTGAGGGTCCCCACCCCGAGGAGTTTATGGAGAATTGGCTCAGGGGAATATTCGGGGCGGAAACTTTCTCCCACCTTTTTGCCATTGAAAGAGCCCATAGAGTGGTAACCCTGATGCGTAGGGCCAGAGAACTGGGAGATATTCTGTATAACAGAGCTAAGATCTTATTTTTTCCTGACTACTCCCCAGACCTCCAAAAACGAAGGGCTGAATTCAGGGACATTAAGCGTAACCTGCGGAATTATAAATTAGAGTATGCCCTGCTGTATCCCGCTCGATTACGTATCACTGCCCTAGGGACTACCCACTTCTTTGATACAACAACAGGGGCAACAAAATGGCTGGAAGATAATAAAAAGGACCTGCAGAGTTAGGGGTTAAAAAAAGGCTAGTTAAACTAGGAAGGGAAGGGAGGAAAATGTATTTTTTTTTTGCTTTCTTCCTTTCTTCTTCTTTCGTTCATTTCCCGTTCTCTTTAGAGTAATTAGTAGACGACACGGGGGGGGGGGGAAGGGGGGGTGTAATAGATGGAAGCACAAACAAACGATGTGATTTCACAGGTTATGAATGTTCCAAGTGTTGTTTTGTAAGTTTGGAAGAGGGTAGTGGGAAGGGGGGAGGGGGGTAAGAGTGTGGTAGCAAGTCACAACGCATCTTATTCTTTCACGAGAGGGGAGTTGTCTCTAGAATGGTTGGGAGGGGGGGAAAACAAGGTCACAAGTGCAGCCCCCAGGGCTAGCCTAATTAGGCAGGAGGGGGGGTCACGAACAAGGGTGGTGGGGTGGGGGATGAATATAGTGGGAGGGGGGAGGGGGGTTTGTAGTGAGACATAGGGCTGGGCAAAGGGGTGCATGTAAAATACACATAGTTAGGAGGGGGGGGGGCTTATAAAGGCAACGCATATTGGTACATGTGTTTTGAATTTGCAATTAAGGGATGCAGTGGGGGGAGGGAGAGATCCCTGGATACGGGGGTTCTATGTCCCTCCCCACTCTCTTTTCTTTCTTCTTTTTTTGGTCAGCACAATCACAGAGTTGGCAAGTTTTGCGCTCACTAATTCACAAAGGAATTGTTTTTTCTTTTTTTTTTTTTCTTTGGCATTTTTTTCTTTTGTTCTTCATCTTAGCTAGATGTCTTTGAAAACGCTAAAAATAGGTTCCTGGAATATTAGGGGTATGAGCGACCCGGCCAAAAGGGCAGCGGTGTTCTTGGCGATGGAAGCTTATGGCGTCGAACTGGCTTGTCTGCAGGAAACTCACCTCACCAACGATACCAAATTACACGTTCGGAACTATAAATTTCAAGAACAGTATCATTCTGTTTACACCTCATATTCAAGAGGGGTGAGCATATTGGTGGGTAGGGGTATCTCATTTTCCTGCAGGGAAGCCAGGATAGACGCGCTGGGTCGCTACGTATTCTTGAGCTGCGTTGTGGAAAATAGACCACTGGTGCTAGCAAATATCTATGTTCCGCCTCCGTTTAAAACAGAGACCATACTGGATCTGTTGGAGTTTGTGGATAATAAGGCCGATGTACCGATAATATTGGTGGGGGACTTTAATACTGTCTTGGACAAGAAAATGGACCGATTCCCACCAGTGAATCGTGCAGAGAGATTATCAGAGGGACGCTTAGGTCAACTCCTGAGAGAGGTTGGGTGGTGCGACCTATGGAGATCTCACAACCCAAATACCCGGCAGTACTCCTGTTACTCAGGGACACACTCCACTCTCTCGCGCTTAGACATGGCATTAGGTAATAGCGAAGCCCTGCAATTAGTAGGGAACATAGAGTATAAGCCGAGGGGAATCTCAGATCACTCTCCCTTGACCTTGACCTTGAACCTAAACACTAGAATTGGCCGGAAAAGGTGGACAATAAAACCACTCTGGTTGGACCTAATAAGTAGCCCAGAAGAAGTAACCTCCAAATTAAAAGAATTCGTAACATTTAACTCAGGTACAGCACCTGCGGGTGTAGTGTGGGATGCCCTAAAAGCATTCCTTAGGTGATTACTACACCAACAGGTCGCCATAATAAAGAAAGAGTCAAGGGAATGGGAGGCGAGGGCTAGTAGGGAAGCTATGGAATCAGAAGCGCAATATGTGGCGGATCCAACTCCTGAAAGGCAGGTGATTTGGCTCAATTGACAACAAGAGTACAGAGAAGTAATCAATAGAAGAGCAGAGAATAAAAGACTTTTCCAGAAACAAAATTATTTTGTGAAGGGGAGAAAGTAGGCCGGACGCTTGCACTTATAACGAAGTCCAACCTATCTCCATCGGCCATTTTCTCGATTAGGACACTGGCTGGAGAGATCACTTCCGATCCCGCCGCGGTCCTAGAGACCTTCTCTGCATTCTATAATGATCTGTATAGGTCGCGCCGAGGGTCGGACCGGCGCAGTATGGACAGGTTTATAGAGGGGGTGGATCTGCCCGTTCTTTCGGAAAGGGATAGGAGTGCGATGGAGTCTTCCCTGACCTTGGAGGAGCTGCAAGGGGCTGTCATGGAGATGTCAGCCCAGAAATCTCCCTCTCGGATGGTTTGCCACTGGAGATTTATAGAAAGTACAGGGAAGTGCTGCTCCCGGAGCTCTTAAGGGCACTGGAGCAGTCGTTCAAGGACGGGCAGCTGCCCTTATCAATGTCAGAGGCTGATATAATAGTGATTCCAAAAGAGGGGAAAGATCAACTGGAAGTCACCTCATACAGACCGATATCATTGCTGTGTTCAGATGCCAAAATTGTTGCAAGGGCGGTAGCATCCAGATTGAACAAATGCATTGCAAACCTGGTACATCCAGATCAATCAGGGTTTATCCCCGGTCGGTCCACCAGTACTAATATCAGAAGGGCCTACTTGAACCTCCAGGTACCGACCGAGAATGCAGGGTCTAGAGCCATATTGTCCTTGGACACTGCCAAGGCTTTTGATAGCCTGGAGTGGGAATACCTCTGGTGGGTGCTTGAGAGGTTTGGATTTGGCCCTGTATTTATTGGCTGGTTAAAGATCTTCTACAGAAATCCTATGGCAAGACTTAAGTTAAACAATGATTACTCGGAAAGTTTTTCCCTCGAAAGAGGGACGAGACAGGGGTGCCCCTTGTCTCCCTTGCTGTATGTTTTAGCCATGGAGCCACAGGTGGGAGCGGTGAGATCATCACCCGAACTGCAGGGATTCCTTAGAAAAGGGGAGGAAGAGCGAATAGCGCTTTTTGCGGACGATGTCCTATTTTTCCTTGGGGACACGACTTCCTCACTGGAGAAAGTCATGTATCTAGTGGAGGACTTTGGAAAGTTCTCAGGGTTAACTATTAACTGGGAGAAATCTTCGCTCCTGCCGGTCGATCCATTGGCCAACCCGACTCCGACGAGCCTGCCCCAACTGTAAGTCATGGAGAAAATGAAGTATCTCAGGGTTGTGCTATCCAAGGACCCCAGCGCGTTCATTGAGGACAACCTGGCCCCCCTCCTATCAAAATTTTTTTAAAAATGTGATATTTGGAGCAGACTCCCCCTGTCTGTGGCGGGTCGGGCCAATCTGATTAAAATGGTTTGGTTGCCCCAGTTGCTGTACTTGCTCCACAACTCCCCAGTTTGGATTGGGGAGAAGTGGTTCCAAAAAATTCAATCTCTTTTTAGGAAATGAATATGGAAAAAAGGGCAGGCCAGGATAGGCCTACAAAAACTGCAGTGTCCTACTATGGAGGGGGGACTGGGGGTCCCCCCTCCTTTTACCTATTTTCTGGCAGCCCAGCTACAACAACTGGGCGGATGCGCCATTGATGGAGGGGGAAGCAAGAGTGCCCAAATCATCTTACAGGGTAGCCCACATAGCTCACTGGTGGAAGCACTGGAGGCAGAGTCACTACAAGGAGAGAACCCGACACTTAAAATGGTCACTAGGGTTTGGCAGACAACCAAGCGAATAATGGGGTATAAAGGAACCTCAGAATATTCACCAATCTGGAATAACAAGAACTTGCAGGAATTACTATCTGTTGACAGCAACAAGTTGTGGGAAAGGTGCGGGATAAGTCGGCTGATACAGTTATATGAGGGGGATACCCTGAAATCTTTCGAGGAATTGAAGCACGAGTATGGGATGCCAAATCGTGTATTCTATACTTACTTACAGATTAGACATGCCTTGAGCAAGCAGTTCGACAGGCAACCCCCCATATGGTGTAGGATTCCACTGCTACAAACAATAATTAAATCAGAGTCCTCCAAGGGGTTAATCTCAGAGATATACACCCAATTAATAAAGCGAATAAATATGCAGGTGGGCCTCCCTGGGGGTAGGGTCAGATGGGCGGCCGATGTGGGGGAGATAACGGACGCTGAGTGGAAAAGGATCTTGGAATTTGGAACAGAGGTGTCGGTCTCACCTTCACAAAAGGCCTCCCATCTGATGCTACTACACAGATCTTATTATACTCCAAAAAAGCTTTTTATGTTTGGCCGTAGAATTAATGATGAGTGCCCTAGATGTAGAAGAACAGGCGACTTAATTCACATGGTATGGCGGTGCCCAAAACTAGTCAGGTACCGGTCCGAGATTTTAAAGAAAATAAATATAACGTTCAAAACTAACTTAGAGCTTGATTCCAAGACTTGTGTGCTCGGACACGTTAACAACGGGCTGAGAGACAGGAGCACAGCGGTGGCGGTAGCAAGATGTCTGTTCCAAGCCAGGAAATTAATAGCACAGCTTTGGCAATCAAGAACTCCCCCGACTTCGGAAGATTGGATTGGAATAGTCAACTCCACAGTGTGGAGTGAAAGGATGTTCTATACTAGGGCAGGCAATTATAACAAGTTTGTGAGGTTGTGGAATCCGTGGGTCCAAGCAATGCCATGTCCGCAAGCAGTGCTACTTGAGCGCTGAGAGTGCTTATTTCTTTAGCAATGGGGCGTGGCCGTACTAGGTGTAACTTAGAGATAAGAGAGAACAACGCACAGAACTGTCGTTGTCCATCAGGTGCGCCCGGGTACTATGGGGGTTTAATAAGGGAGGGTCACAGGGGGGCGGGGGAAGGGTTTAATCAAGAGAAAAGAAATAACATATAAATATGTATAACGGTAATGTTAGGAAATGTGGCCAATAGGCCCTGAGGTATAAGTTGCATGATACATGACCCGTAGTCTGGGACTACTGTTATCACCTACATATTGTAATGCAAATTGTAATACACTACTTTAAAAAACTATAAAAAAAAAAACAAAAAAAACTGACAGGCGGACCTGAATGGATCGGCCCTGTGAAAGAGGCCTTAGGCCATCGCACGTCTGGCCTAGAAATCAGAGTGGGTGACATGGAAACGAATGTACTATCCCATGATAATGAATTAGAGACTCTAAAGGAAGAAAACCTTATTCTGCAAACACACTTAGAGGACTTTGATAATAGAGCACGTCAATCAAATCTTTGTTATCTTTGAATATCTGAGGCTATTGTTGACCTTCATTCTACTATGACCGCACTTTTCCAAGAACTATTACCGTCAATCCCGTTCGATCGTTTGGAGGTGGATAGGGTTCACAGAGCTTTAACACCATGCAAACCAGAAGGTCCCCCTCGTGATATTATTGCGAAATTCCACTTCTATCCTACCAAAGGACAACTCATGGCTGCAGCTAGAGGAAAAGATTCCCTCATCTTTAAAGATCATTCTTATCAGCTTTTTGCTGAGCTTTCCCCAATTACTGTGGCTAAACGACGTGCACTGAAACCCTTACTTCATAATCTACCGCAATGTCAGATCCCTTATCAATGGGGATTCCCATTTTCTATCCACTTTACCTATCAAGGTGTCAAACATTCCTGTAGATCCTCAGATGAACTACAAAACACTCTACAAGAGCTGCATCTTATCGAAAGATCTTCAACTAGCCCTCGTCGACGCAAAACATCCATCTCCCCTCAAGAATCCTCCAAATCTGAAAACGACAAAATTCCTCTAAGAGAAGTCGATTGAATTCTCCTGATGTGGATCCTGTAGACACAATGGACTGAATGACTTTCACTCCTCATCATGAAGCGTATTCAATCTTACCGTAAAGTTTAGCCTTTCTTTGATCACTAAGTAATTTACCACCTTCAGTATAATCTGACTAAACTTATTTAAAATAATACTGTTCTATTAAGTTTTGATCTTCCCCCTTTATCCCCCAGAACCTCAGATAAACATATTTTATGTTTTATCTATTTACCCCCCCCCCCCTTAAGCCAATGAGTTACATATTGTCTCGATTATAACCTTATTTACTTATATTTAACTTAAAGAAAAATCTAGTTATTTTTTTAAATTGAAGTACTTCTATGGTTTTATATTTCATGATCCTGTTTACCAATAATACTATTTTCCTTTTTCATTACTGGCAATCCAATGATAAGTAATATTGCTATGCAAACCATACAGGTTCTTATTTTAATCACTTCAGCCCCGGAAGATTTGGCTACTGAATGACTGGGCCATTTTTTGCGATTCGGCACTGACACTAACTGACAATTGCGCGGTCATGCGACGCTGTACCAAAACAAAATTGATGTCCTATTTTTCCCACAAATAGAGCTTTCTTTTGGTGGTATTTGATTGCCTTTGCGTTTTTTATTTTTTGCGCTATAAACAAAAAAAGGGTGACAATTTTGATTTTTTTTTTTTAGTTTAGCTAATTTTTTTCTCAGTTTAGGCCGATATGTATTCTTCTACATATTTTTTGGTAAAAAAAAATCACAATAAGTGTATATTGCTTGGTTTGCGTAAAAGTTATAGCGTTTACAAAACAGGGGATAGATTTATAGCGTTTTTATTAATATAAATTTTTTTACTAGTAATGGCGGCAATCTGCAACTTTTATCAGGACTGTGACATTATCTCGGACACATCGGACACTTTTGACACGTTTTTGGGACCATTGACATTTATACAGCGATCAGTGCTATAAAAATGCACTGATTACTGTAAAAATGTCACTGGCAGGGAAGGGGTTAACACTAGGGGCAATCAAGGGGTTAACTATGTTCCCTGTGTGTGTTTCTAACTGTAGGGGAGGGGACTGACCTAGAGGAAACGACAGACCATGGTTCCTAGCTATTAGGAACACACGATCTGTCACTCCTCACAGAACAGAACAGGGATTTATGTGTTTTTGTGGGATTTGTGTGTTTACGTCCCTGTTCTGCCTCTCGCGCCCGCGCTCGCTTGTGGCCGGCGGTCATCGCGATCGTCAGCCACGTGCATCGGCACAACCCTCAGTGCAGCACGTGTGCCTGCTATCCCGATCCCACGAGCCAACGTATAGCTACGACAGCTCGCGGGATCGTGCCGACCTGCCGCTGTATAATGACGGCGGCTGGTCGGCAAGTGATTAAAGTAATTTTTCCCTAGGGTGACCTGTAGGTATTTATACTCACCTTACAGTATAGTTGTTAATAGCTAATTAACCTTTAATTTTTATTTTTTTACCCTTGCTCATTTTTTTTTTTATGGCCGAACATGGGTGTCCAAGTATTTTTCTTTTTCTTTATATAGATCTAGGCCGTTGGGGTCTCGAGAGATTGTCACTGCTCCCCCTATCTTTCTGTCCTAGGATAAACCTCCATTCTGACCTATTATTATTGGAAATAGAAAATTAAAAGCATTAAAAGATACTATATAAATATAAAAGGTTGGTTGAGGGAAAAAAAGAACTTAGTGAAAATGAATATGTTCCTTAATGAAATAAATGTCCAACAGCCAAGAAAGAAAGTGAATGCAAAAAATCCTCAATAGTCCAATTGTTGATAGTAGAGGTTCAAGTGAAACAAATAAACCACCACCACCACCACCAAAGGCCCAATTTTTATGCCTCTGTTCAACAGGGACATGTAATTACAATTCTTGATATAATATTTCACAGCAGGGCCCATGCCAGCGCCCACCAAGATTAACTGTGAGGACTTAGAGTTTTGTGGCACCACCACCACCACCAAAGGCCCAATTTTTCTACCACTGTTCAACAATGGCATGTAATTACAATTCTTCATTTAACCACTTAAGGACCGCCTCACGCCGATGTACGTCGGCAAGGCGGCACGGGCAGGCAAAATCACGTACATGTACGTGATTTGCCTCCCGCGGGTGGGGGGATCCAATCGGACCCCCCCGGTGCCTGAGGCGGTCCTGTTTTGTTCCCCGGCGATCGGAGACGAGGGGGAGGCCATCCGTTCGTGGCCCCCCCTCGCGATCGCCGCCGGCCAATGGGAACACTCCTTTGCTGCTGTATGCTAAGCAGCAAAGGAAGTGATGTCATCTCTCCTCGGCTCGGTAGTTTCCGTTCCGGCCCGAGAGAAGACAGGTATGTGAGTGCACCAACACACACACACACACAGTAGAACATGCCAGGCATACAAAACACCCCGATCCCCCCCGATCGCCCCCCGAACCCCCCCAATCACCCCCCCGTCACAAACTGACACCAGCAGTTTTTTTTTTTCTGATTACAGCTAGGTGTCAGTTTGTGACAGTTACTGTGTTAGCACAGTTACTGTTACCCCCCTGTAGGTCTAGGGTACCCCCCTAACCCCCCTAATAAAGTTTTAACCCCTTGATCACCCCCCGTCACCAGTGTCGCTAAGCGATCATTTTTCTGATCGCTGTATTAGTGTCGCTGGTGACGCTAGTTAGGGAGGTAAATACTTAGGTTCGCCGTCAGCGTTTTATAGCGTCAGGGACCCCCATATACTATCTGATAAATGTTTTAACCCCTTAATTGCCTCCTAGTTAACCCTTTCACCACTGATCACCGTATAACCGTTACGGTTGACGCTGGTTAGTTTGTTTATTTTTTATAGTGTCAGGGCACCCGCCGTTTATTACCGAATAAAGGTTTAGCCCCCTAATCGCCCGGCGGTGATATGCGTCGCCCCAGGCAGCGTCAGATTAGCGCCAGTACCGCTAACACCCACGCACGCAGCATGCGCCTCCCTTAGTGGTATAGTATCTGATCGGATCAATATCTGATCCGATCAGATCTATACTAGCGTCCCCAGCAGTTTAGGGTTCCCAAAAACGCAGTGTTAGCGGGATCAGCCCAGATACCCGCTAGCACCTGCGTTTTGCGCCTCCGCCCAGCCCACCCAAGTGCAGTATCGATCGATCACTGTCACTTACAGAACACTAAACGCATAACTGCAGCGTTCGCAGAGTCAGGCCTGATCCCTGCGATCGCTAACAGTTTTTTTGGTAGCATTTTGGTGAACTGGCAAGCACCAGCCCCAGGCAGCGTCAGGTTAGCGCCAGTACCGCTAACACCCACGCACGCACCGTACACCTCCCTTAGTGGTATAGTATCTGATCGCATCAATATCTGATCCGATCAGATCTAAACTAGCGTCACCAGCAGTTTAGGGTTCCCAAAAACGCAGTGTTAGCGGGATCAGCCCAGATACCTGCTAGCACCTGCGTTTTGCCCCTCCGCCCGGCCCGGCCCAGCCCACCCAAGTGCAGTATCGATCGATCACTGTCACTTACAAAACTCTAAAAGCATAACTGCAGCGTTCGCAGAGTCAGGCCTGATCCCTGCAATCGCTAACAGTTTTTTTGGTAGCGTTTTGGGGAACTGGCAAGCACCAGCGGCGTAGTACACCCCGGTCATAGTCAAACCAGCACTGCAGTAACACTTGGTGACGTGGCGAGTCCCATAAGTGCAGTTTAAGCTGGTGAGGTGGCAAGCACAAGTAGTGTCCCGCTGCCACCAAAAAGACAAACACAGGACCGTCGTGCCCATAATGCCCTTCCTGCTGCATTCGCCAATCCTAATTGGGAACCCACCGCTTCTGCAGCGCCCGTACTTCCCCCATTCACATCCCCAACCAAATGCAGTCGGCTGCATGAGAGGCATTTTTATGTCCTCCCGAGTACCCCTACCCAGCGACCCCCCCAAAAAAGATGTTGTGTTTGCAGCAAGTGCAGATATAGGCGTGACACCCACTATTATTGTCCCTCCTGTCCTAACAATCCTGGTCTTTGCATTGGTGAATGTTTTGAACGCTACCATTCACTAGTTGAGTATTAGCGTAGGGTACAGCATTGCACAGACTAGGACACACTTTCACAGGGTCTCCCAAGATGCCATCGCATTTTGAGAAACCCGAACCTGGAACCGGTTACAGTTATAAAAGTTAGTTACAAAAAAAGTGTAAAAAAAAAATATATATATATAAAATAAAAAAAAATAGTTGTCGTTTTATTGTTCTCTCTATTCTCTCTCTCTATTGTTCTGCTTTTTTTACTGTATTCTATTCTGCAATGTTTTATTGTTGTTATGTTTTATCATGTTTGCTTTTCAGGTATGCAATTTTTTATACTTTACCGTTTACTGTACTTTATTGTTAACCATTTTTTTGTCTTCAGGTACCCCATTCACGACTTTGAGTGGTTATACCAGAATGATGCCTGCAGGTTTAGGTATCATCTTGGTATCATTCTTTTCATCCAGCAGTCGGCTTTCATGTAAAAGCAATCCTAGTGGCTAATTAGCCTCTAGACTGCTTTTACAAGCCGTGGGAGGGAATGCCCCCCCCCCACCGTCTTCCGTGTTTTTCTCTGGCTTTCCTGTCTCAACAGGAACCTGAGAATGCAGCCGGTGATTCAGCCAGCTGACCATAGAGCTGATCAGAGACCAGAGTGGCTCCAAACATCTCTATGGCCTAAGAAACCGGAAGCTACGAGCATTTCATGACTTAGATTTCGCCGGATGTAAATAGCGCCATTGGGAAATTGGGGAAGCATTTTATCACACCGATCTTGGTGTGGTCAGATGCTTTGAGGGCAGTGGAGAGATCTAGGGTCTTTTTACCCCAATTTTTTCAAAAAAGAGTACCTGTCACTACCTATTGCTATCATAGGGGATATTTACATTCCCCGAGATAACAATAAAAATGATTAAAAAAAAAAATATGAAAGGAACAGTTTAAAAATAAGATAAAAAAAGCAAAAAAATAATAAAGAAAAAAAAAAAAAAAAAAAAGCACCCCTGTCGCCCCCTGCTCTCGCGCTAAGGCGAACGCAAGCGGCAGTCTGTCGTCAAACGTAAACAGCAATTGCACCATGCATGTGAGGTTTCACCGCGAAGGCCAGATCGAGTGCAGTAATTTTTCCAGTAGACCTCCTCTGTAAATCTAAAGTGGTAACCTGTAAAGGCTTTTAAAGGCTTTTAAACATGTATTTATTTTGTTGCCACTGCACGTTTGTGCGCAATTTTAAAGCATGTCATGTTTGGTATCCATGTACTAGATCATCTTTTTTATCTCATCAAACATTTGGGCAATATAGTGTGTTTTAGTGCATTAAAATTTAAAAAAGTGTATTTTTTCCCCAAAAAATGCGTTTGAAAAATCGCTGCGCAAATACTGTGTGAAAAAAAAAAAAATGAAACACCCACCATTTTAATCTGTAGGGCATTTGCTTTAAAAAAATATATAATGTTTGGGGGTTCAAAGTAATTTTTTTTGCAAAAAAAAATAACTTTTTCATGTAAACAATAAGTGTCAGAAAGGGCTTTATCTTCAAGTGGTTAGAAGAGTGGGTGATGTGTGACATAAGCTTCTAAATGTTGTGCATAAAATGCCAGGACAGTTCAAAACCCCCCCAAATGACCCCATTTTGGAAAGTAGACACCCCAAGCTATTTGCTGAGAGGCATGTCGAGTCCATGGAATATTTTATATTGCGACACAAGTTGCAGGAAAGAGACAAATTTTTTTTTTTTTTTTTGCACAAAGTTGTCACTAAATGATATATTGCTCAAACATGCCATGGAAATATGTGAAATTACACCCCAAAATACATTCTGCTGCTTCTCCTGAGTACGGGGATACCACATGTGTGAGACTTTTTGGGAGCCTAGCCGCGTACGGGACCCCGAAAACCAAGCACCACCTTCAGGCTTTCTAAGGGCGTGAATTTTTGATTTCACTCTTCACTGCCTATCACAGTTTCGGAGGCCATGGAATGCCCAGGTGGCACAAACCCCCCCAAATGACCCCATTTTGGAAAGTAGACACCCCAAGCTATTTGCTGAGAGGTATAGTGAGTATTTTGCAGACCTCACTTTTTGTCACAAAGTTTTGAAAATTGAAAAAAGAAAAAAAAAATTTTTTTTCTTGTCTTTCTTCATTTTCAAAAACAAATGAGAGCTGCAAAATACTCACCATGCCTCTCAGCAAATAGCTTGGGGTGTCTACTTTCCAAAATGGGGTCATTTGGGGCGGTTTTGTGCCACTTGGGCATTCCATGGCCTCCGAAACTGTGATAGGCAGTAAAGAGTGAAATCAAAAATTTTCACCCTTAGAAATCCTGAAGGCAGTGATTGGTTTTCAGGGTCCCGTACGCGGCTAGGCTCCCAAAAAGTCCCACACATGTGGTATCCCCATACTCAGGAGAAGCAGCTAAATGTATTTTGGAGTGCAATTTCACATATGCCCATGGCCTGTGTGAGCAATATATCATTTAGTGACAACTTTATGCAAAAAAAAAAAAAGTGTCACTTTCCCGCAACTTGTGTCAAAATATAAAATATTCCATGGACTCAATATGCCTCTCAGCAAATAGCTTGGGGTGTCTACTTTCCAAAATGGGGTCATTTTGGGGGGTTTTGTGCCGCCTGGGCATTCAGTGGCCTCCGAAACTGTGATAGGCAGTGAAGAGTGAAATCAAAAATTTACACCCTTAGAAATCCTGAAGGCGGTGATTGGTTTTCGGGGCCCCGTACGCGGCTAGGCTCCCAAAAAGTCCCACACATGTGGTATCCCCATACTCAGGAGAAGCAGCTGAATGTATTTTGGGGTGCAATTCCACATAGGCCCATGGCCTGTGTGAGCAATATATCATTTAGTGACAACTTTTTGTAAATATTTTTTTTTTTTTTTTTGTCATTATTCAATCACTTGGGACAAAAAAAATAAATATTCAATGGGTTCAACATGCCTCTCAGCAATTTCCTTGGGGTGTCTACTTTCCAAAATGGGGTCATTTGGGGGGGGTTTTGTACTGCCCTGCCATTTTAGCACCTCAAGAAATGACATAGGCAGTCATAAACTAAAAGCTGTGTAAATTACAGAAAATGTACCCTAGTTTGTAGACGCTATAACTTTTGCGCAAACCAATAAATATACGCTTATTGACATTTTTTTTACCAAAGACATGTGGCCGAATACATTTTGGCCTAAATGTATGACTAAAATTTAGTTTATTGGATTTTTTTTATAACAAAAAGTAGAAAATATCATTTTTTTTCAAAATTTTCGGTCTTTTTCCGTTTATAGCGCAAAAAATAAAAACCGCAGAGTTGATCAAATACCATCAAAAGAAAGCTCTATTTGTGGGAAGAAAAGGACGCAAATTTCGTTTGGGTACAGCATCGCATGACCGCGCAATTAGCAGTTAAAGCGACGCAGTGCCAAATTGGAAAAAGACCTCTGGTCCTTAGGCAGCATAATGGTCCGGGGCTCAAGTGGTTAATAGTTTACAGCAGGGTGTTCCAGCTCCCACCAAGAGTAACTGTGAGGGCTTACAGTGTTGTGGCAACACCAACACCTCAGGCCCAAATTTCTGCAGAGTATATAGGGCAGGCCCCTACTTTCAAACATCCAACTTACAAACGACTCCTACTTTCAAACGGAAGGAGACAACAGGAAGTGAGATGAAATCTACCCCTAGGAAAGGAAATTCCCTCCTGTAAGAGTTAATATGGGAAAAACCTATCTCCTCTCCACTGATGCTTTATCACCAATCCTTGCTTCACTAAAAACCCCAAATTTTCAAAAAACATTTGTCATTTGGACAGAAAGTGAGGTGAAATCTTCTGAAGAGGTGCACAGACAGCAAAACAAATGTCACAGGGGTGATAACCCTTCCCTATGTTTTCCAAAAAGCTTAAAAATAGATTTTTTGGCTGGAGCTACACTTTAAAAATGTAGCAGTTCAAAATTACAAACAGATTCTACTTAACAACAAACCTACAGTCCCTGTCTTGTTTGCACCGCCTGTATACTGCTGTTCAGAGTATATAGGGCCTGGGGGCCCCACGCCTTTCCTTTTTTTAATTTGGGTGCGGGGTTCCCCTTAATATCCATACAAGATCCAAAGGGGCTGGTAATGGGCAGGGGGGTACCCGGCGGGGGGGTACCCGGCGGGGGGGTACCCATGCCATTTTTCTCAATGATTTTCATCCATATTGCCGGGACCAGACATTACATCAAAGCCGCAAGCAGTTTTAAATGACTTTTTTTCCTTTGGAAATGTCATTTTGTGCAGCTACAGTTCTAAACACAGGAAACATGTGGCACTTCACAGACATACTATAGACACCCCCCAGGTACGATATTTAAAGGAATATTTCACTTTTTTTTTTCACTTTAAGCATCATTAAAATCACTGCTCCCGAAAAAACGGACATTTTTAAAACTTTTTTGTTTTAGGACAATAACTTGCATATTAGCCTTTAAAATTAGCACTTTTGATTTTGAATGTTCGCGTCCCATAGACTTTAGCGGGGTTCTAGAGTTTGTGCAAACGTTCGGTCCATTCTCAGGTTCTGGTTCGAACTGAACCGGGGGGTGTTCGGCTCATCCCTACTGACCTGTACAAAACTATGCCAATACCCCCACCAACCACTTCAGGACACCTTTCTTGATAACCTCCCTTTGCCATCACTAACTAGGGACCATAGTGAACTGCTGGAAGGCCCGTTCACTCTCGAGGAGGTGTTGGACACCATCAAGCCCTTTAAATTAGGATCCTTACCCGGGCCGGACGGTTTCTCCACTCCAGACTACAAAAAATTTTGACCAACCTGACTCGGTTCTTCAATTCCCTCAGGGATGGAGCCCCTCTAGGAACTGATCTCAACTCTGCTTATATCTCAGCCATCCTGAAACTGGAAAAGGACCCGAGTGATGTCTGTAACTATTGTCCGACCTTGCTTATCAACACTGACATAAAAATAATGACCAAGATCCTTGCGAATAGAGTGGCAAGTTTTATATCTCCTTACATTCACAGAGATCAGGTGGGCTTCATCCCTGGGAGACAGGGACCGGACCAGATCCGGAGAGCAATAGATATTATCTCCTTACTCAAATCACAGTGGGATGGGGGCCCCCCAAAAAAAGGTTTTCTACTTTCAATAGCCCTTCATAAGGCCTTTGATTCAGTGGATTGGGCCTACTTGTCCAGAATTCTGAGTAGATGGGGCTTTGGCCCTTACTTCTTGAACATAATGCACTCGCTTTATTCAACCCGGCTCAAGTACGCCTAATGGGCAGACACTTGGACCCCTTCTCTATTGACAGGGGCACAAGGCAGGGATGCCCAGTCTCTCCCCTCTTCTTTGCGATGGCCATAGAAACTTTGGCCATAGCAATCAGATCATGTCCTGACATCAAGGGGGTACTCTGCGGAGACCATGAACATAAGTGTGCATTATATGCGGACGACCTACTCCTTTTTATCACCTCCCCACTGACATCTACACCTACAGTCTATAAAATACTACAGGACTTTAGCAAGATCTCCGGGTTAACATGTCTAAATCGATAGCACTCAATATATCTGTTCCCCCGAACCTTCACAAACAGCTTACACACAACTTTGCCTTCTCCTGGGCTCCTGCCGCAATAACGTAACTAGGCATCAAACTCACCCTCAACATCAAAAATCTCTTCCAAGCAAATTATCCCCCGATGATACATAAATGTATGGGGGACCTGGAGAGGTGGTCATAGTGTGGTCTATCCTGGCTGGGCAGGGTTCATGCGGTTAAGATGACCCTGCTCCCACGACTATTATATTTATTTTGCTCTCTTCCAATTCTGATAAAGAAGCAATACCTCAGTAAATTCCAATCGTCTATAGTGCGCTTTGTCTGGGGTAACAAAGGCTATAGACTCTCCACAAGGACACTTCTCAGACAAAAATCTCAAGGTGGGGTGGGTCTACCAAATCTATGGTGGTATTGCCAAGCAGCTCAACTGTCCCAAATATCCACGGTTTTCTCTAGATGCTCGAAGCCTGACTGGGTCTCCATGGAAAGACAAGCCATTCCCTTAAACACCATAGATGACCTCTTATGGTGTGAACTGAAATCCAGACCTACTTTTATGTCACCTACCCTCTCCCACTCCATAGCTCTGTGCTCCACACTCTACACACAACATTCATTAATCTCATCCCGTTATCACACATTTTCCATAACACAAGATTTCCCCGGGGTCTGAATATTAAAGCCAATGCTGGACGGACAAGGGCCTCTATCGAATAGGCCATTTTCTCTCCCCGGCTGGCCCTCTTACCTTAACTCACTGTAGGAAATTCCCAATTCGGAACTATTCTGACTCTCCCAAATATTTCATATCCTACACTCCATTTGGCTCAATAAAACAGAACCCCCCACAATCACCCCATATGAACACTGGTGCTCAAATACTTTGGATCAGAGGGGAGGACTGGTTTTGCACGTTTCAGCACTCATTTAAAGGTATTCTCAATATATCCCTTATAGAGGCCAGCCTTAAAGTGCTGACGTGGTGGTATTACATCCCCGCCAGACTGGCAGTGATATACCCAGGGTCCTCTTGTGCTTTAGGGGTTACGACATAAAGGGCACGATGTTCCACATATGGTGGACATGTCCCTGCATCAGATCCTTCTGGAGGAAGGTATTCCACACCATTAGGGTCATAACAAATGCCATGGTCACTCCTGACCCCAACATACCACTGCTCAATCACCTCATACCTGGCTTCCCTAAACGCCAGCAGGAATTGACTTTCTATGTTCTATTAGGAGCTAAGATAACACTAGCCAAAGCCTGGAAAAACCCCAACGTATCCTTCCAGGGGTTCAAGCGGAAAGTTTCTTGGATAATGGCACAAGTAAATATAGTAGCGAAACTTCATGATAAAGTAGGGAAGTTTAACAGCATATGAAAACCCTGGGCCTCCTACTTCAATATCTCTATCTGCCCAGGCATTCCTCCTAGAGCCACGGTAGAGTCTGGTGACTATGATTACACCTTCTTTTCTTTCCTCTCTCCCTCACACGTTTTCTCCTCTTCTATGTCTGGGACACTCTGTCCCCTCTCTCTTATTACCTAAAGCAAGGCCTCTTGCAACCCATGAGTTTGAATAAGAATTATTTCGAGGCAAGGAACAGAGTGGAGTATCCAATGTTGTCTGAAATCAGGGGATACATTGGGCTGGAATAAACCCGAAAACTGGGCAATGATACACTAGTCACTCTTATCTAAGCTACCAAAGGGAGGGGCGAGGCTTGGGACCCGGGGAGGATATGGGCACTACCATATAGAGTTCCCAGGTGGGGTGCCTGGGGCTTCCTGAGGCAGACAGCTGGCTCCTTCAAGAAATTCCCAGGTTTTAACCCTGATCGCCACCGTACTGCAATATGACCAGCCCCGAGTGCCGGCTCTTCCAGGGAGATAGGTTGCCCTATGTTACAACCACCGGAATCAGGGTTGCATATTGGCCTAGGCCACGCCTCAGGTGATAATCTTGATAATCTCAGATTATTTCATGTTATGAAAACGTTTATTTTCTTTCTTTGATGATTCAATTGTAATTGCTTTGAGTCTTCTGTCCTAGAACCATTTGGTTCAATGATAAACTCAACACTGTACTGTTATGCACTTATTGTTTTGTCTGAAAAATCCAACAAATGTTTTAAACTTAAAAAAAAAAATGTATTGAGATTAGTACACAGACTCAACCAGTGTGCTGTGACAGCAAAGCAGGGGCATATATTACCCAGAATTGCCTGTGTTCAAGAGTTCATTTACCTTTCACTGTGCTGGTTGAGAGTGCAGACATCACAGGGGCCGTGATCGAACTGAGACATGCCAGCTATGTGTGAGCACTATAAGTAGGGAGTAGCCCATTAAGGGAGCCAATCCTTGCAGGGGATGGTGCTGGGTTTCCAGCCACATTTGAGGCCAGGTTCAAAATGGTTCTCTGGCGTGGAGGCACGCGACATGCTGGTTGTGTCTGTGTGCTAATCTCAATAAATTTTTTCCTTGTCAAAAGAAGTTTATTGAGTATACAATGTTATAAAGATACATAAAGTAAGTTTACAAGGATCTATAAAGTAAGCTCATTGTTTTACAGTAGGGTTTATATAGGTAAATATCATGAAATTTCAAATATTAAACATTGGGTTCACGTAAACCTAAATTAAAGATATATATCATTTCCTTAGTTACTTTTGTAGGTATTTAAATGATTTATACCTACTATACATATTCCGGTTTTAGATTAAGTAGAGTTAAATATGGATCTGGTTGTATTATTTTTTTAAATATTTTAGATGCAATCACGAAGACTTCCTTCCAGAAGGTTTGGATTACTGGGCACATCCACCATATGTGTAAATATGTGCCTATTTCTGGGCATCCTCGAAAACAAAGAGCTGAGGTATTAGGTGAATATTTTGCCACTCTAGCAGGTACAAGGTACCAGTGAGTTAGGACTTTATAATTTGTCTCCAGTGCTAAGATGTTGGGTGAAGATGACTTAGATGTGAGCCATATGTTAGACCAGTCCGTGTCTTCTAAAGTTCGTCCCAGGTCCTCCTCCCACCTCTGAACATAAGAGGGTCTATTAAGATTTGCTACTCCATATAATTGATTATAAAGTGATGAAATTGTACCTTTAGCAAATGGATCTTTTGTACAGATTGATTCAAAAATGGATAATTGGGATAGTGGTGTATCCCCCTTTAGGAATGGTGTGTAGAAATTTTTGATTTGGAGATATCTAAATATCTCAGAGTTTGGTAGATCATATTTTTCTCTAAGCGATGGGAATGAAAGGAATGATTTAGATGCTATGAAGTCATTTAGTGTCTGAATGCCTGATGTTGTCCAAGCTTTAAAAGAATTTGGGTAGATCCATGCCGGATAAAAGGCCGGATTTCTGATAAAAGAAAGGAGAGGATTGTGTGGAGATTGTAACTGATATTTGGTTTTTAGTTTATCCCAGAGAGATAAGAAGTGTTTAGTTATGGGATTATGAATTTTAAAGCTGTCTTTAGGATCAAGCCATAATAAATTTGATATTAATAGAGGGTCATTTTCTGAAGCCTCTATAAATACCCATAATGGGATTTCCTGTTTTGCATGGTATTTGGACAGACTGGCCAAATGTGCTGCTCTGTAGTAGTTAGTAAAATTAGGGTATCCCAGGCCTCCTTTATTTTTGGGAAGATGTAGTGTGTGTATAGGTATACGTGGTTTAGAAGAGCCCCATATAAACGAAGTTGCTCTTTTTTGTACTATTCTCAAAAAATAGGAAGGAATTGGAATAGGGAGGACTCTGAATAGATAAAGCAATTTGGGTAGAATAGTCATTTTGATTGCATTAATCTTCCCTATCCAGGATAAAGGAAGTTGCGACCATTGTTTTATTAGATTTGTGATCTGTCTTATTACAGGAGGATAATTGGTTGAGAATAAGTCAGAATGAGATGCTGTTAAATGAATTCCAAGATATGGGATTGATTTTTCTGCCCATGTGAATGGGAGTGCAGCCCTAGCCGGGATCAATTCTATGTTTGTGAGTGAAATATTAAGCACTAGGCATTTCTTAGGATTAATCATAAGGCCGGATAGGGCTGCAAATCCATCAAGAGCTGGTATTAAGTTAGGACCAGAGACCTGTGGTGATGATAGAAAAAGTAATATATCATCTGCAAATATACATAATTTGTGTGTAATACCTCCTACTTCAATGCCAGTTATAGTTTGATTTGTTCTGATGTATTAAGCCATGGGTTCGAGTATAAGGGCAAATAATAAGGGAGATAACGGGCAACCCTGTCGGGTACCTCTTTCGATATTAAAGGCTTCAGATTTGTATCCAGCATATTTTATATAGGCTTTGGGTTTATTATATAATGCTTTGATCCATGTTAAAAAGTGGGGTCCAAAACCCCATTTTTGTAATGAATATTGCATATATTGCCAGGATACTGTGTCAAATGCCCTCTTAATATCGAGAGATAGAAAACATAAAGGGATTTTCCGTTTTTTAGCAATATGTGCCAATAACACTGCCCTGCGTATATTATCGCCTGCCTGTCTATTTGGCATGAAGCCTACTTGATCTCTATGTATTAATTTTCCTATAATGCTATTGAGGCGTTTTGCTATTATTTTTGCTAATAATTTAATATCGAGGTTTAACAGAGAGATAGGCCGATAATTCACACAGGAAGTATCATCAGAAAGGGGTTTTGGGATCATACAAACAATTGCCATTAGTGTTTCTTGCCGAAAAAAATGTCCATCTAGAAGTTTGTTAAAAGTTTCAGTGAGAATGGGAGAGAGTATTTCTGAGAATGTTTTATAGTATAAAGCCGAGTAGCCATCTGGGCCTGGTCTTTTGTTAAGTTTTATGTCTTTTATGGCGTTAGCAACTTCATCTATAGTTATAGGCTCATCCAAACTGCTTTTTTGATTCTGAGATAACTCAGGTAAGTTTATTTTTGAGAAGAAGGATTCAGCTTCTGTAGGATTAAATTAATTGTTTGTCTTGTATAAAGTTGCGAGATGTGAGTGAAATTTATGGACTATTTTAACTGGATTACAAGTGTAAACGTTTTTTGATAATTTCAAACGTATTGGTTTGAAAGATTTGTTGGTTGAATTTAATGCCCGAGCCAAATATGTACCTGGTTTGTTTGTATTCATGTAGAAATTGTGTTTGAGGGATTTATCAACTGACTCAGTGAGAAATAGATCGTATTCCAATCTAGATTTTTCCAGATGAGATTTTGTACTCTGAGATGGATTATCTTGAAATGATATGTAGGCTGCATTAAAATTGAGTTCTAGTTTTTTTGCTAGATTTTTGCGCTCCCGTTTAAATAGTGCCATTTGTCTTTGTATTGTACCACGCAAGACAGGCTTATGAGCTTCCCACAGTGTTATTGGGGAGATGTCTGTTGTATTATTAATTGATATGTATTCGTTTAAAGCTTGTTCAATGGCCATCTGATGTAGTGGGTGTTTGAGCATTATGTCCGGTAAGTACCACATTGGGTCATGCGCTTTTGGTATGGCTGAGGCTATAGTAGTGTATACTGCATTATGGTCAGACCACGGAATCGGAATTATATCTGATGCAATAATTTCTGGTATCATTCCTATTGTTAGAAAAATATGATCTATTCTGGTGCAGGTTTGATGAGGGTGCGAGAAATAAGTGAATTTCTTTTTCATTGGGTTACTTTCTCTCCATGAATCTACCAGATTGTATTTGGAAAGAAGTTGAGAAAAAGGTAATCTAGAGGTTATTTTGGATGGTGTAAAAGGTGATTTATCTAGAAATGGGAGGAGGACCTGGTTCGAATCCCCACACATTATCACTGTTCCTATTTTGTGTGTATTAATCACTTGTAATATATGTGATAGGAATGGTGTAGTTTGTTTGTTAGGAGCGTAGTAGGAAATCACCGTGATTGCTGTATCCATTATATAACCCATGAGTATCAGGTATCTACCTTCTGGGTCTTTAATTTCTGATGATAAGGTGAATGGTGTGGATCGGTGAAATGCAATTAGAGTTCCCCTTTGCTTGGTACAGGCAGAAGCCGTGTAAATTTGTTGATAAAAAGGAGAAATATATTTTGGAGTAGAATCTTTGGTGAAGTGTGTTTCTTGGAGGCATACTATGTGAGCCTTCTTGTTATGGAAAGTACGGAAGGCTTTGGTCCTTTTTTGAGGGACATTTATTCCCTGAACATTCAGGGAAAGTATATTCAGTGGTGCCATGGCAATAGATCAAATAGTTTTGACTTACTTTTTGTTATACAGAGCTGACTGCGCAGATCAACCTGTGTGGACTGAAGAGATGAATAGATAGAAAAGAAACCAGTGAATTCTGGAGTAAAGAGTAAACAAAAAACATATGAGATTAAATGATACATTGTATAAATTATTTTTTGCAAGTAATCACAATTTACCCGTGAAAGAGAATAAATATCTCTCTCAGGGGAATAAGTGCCTTCATCACACTCCCACATAATATGGTTGGGAGAATGAGGAGGGCTAATGGGGGTACACGGATCTTCCGCTTACAGGAGAGAAGTGCTATGTCAAAAGACATCAAAATGATGTTTCATTAATTGGAGTGCAGAATATAGTTTTTGTTGAAATTATTTATTCCAGGGTGGTTGTATATGGTTAGTCTTGCCCTAGGCTAAATAATTCAGTTAGAAAGGTACTGTTAATAACTTTGGTATTGATGAAGATAGTTTGAATTATTTTGGGATTTTAACCCTTTTAGAGTAAACAATTACATATTTTATTCATATCTAACCAGGGGCGGACTGACAACCCAAGGGGCCCCCGGGCATCAGGAGATCATGGGGCCCCCTGTGTCCCCACCCACAAAAAGCTCCAACTACATAGTGCAGCTCAATTGAATAGAGGGGCATTTAAATATAGCCTGCATGGAAGTTCTCGGCTTTTTTCCTTAGGAGGTTCCAGGTTTAAAGGTGGCCGATGCACAGCAGCCATCTTTATGATGCAACCAGGGGTGTTTTATAAAAGCAGTGGGTTTGAGCACAAGATCATAATTTGGGCCCCAATGCCAGAGAAAGTAGTGTGGCATGGGTGTGGTTTACGGGGGGGCTGGTTTTCATTGCCTTATGCAGCCATTCAGCTACCACTCAGCTCCTTCATTAAGAGAGAGGGGGTGAGAAAGAGAGAAGGGAAGAGAGAGAGAGAGAGAGAGAGAGAGAGAGAGAGAGAGAGGGAGAGAGAGAGAAAGAGAGAGAGAGAGAGAGAGAGAGAGAGAGAGAGATGGAGAGAGAGAGAGAGAGGGGGGATGAGACAAAGAGAGGGGAGTAAGGGAAGTTAGAGAAAGGGGATGAGACAAATAGAGAGAGGGGAGTAAGAGAGAGAGATGGGTGTGAGAAAGAGAAGGGGGTGGGGGGATTGTGAGAAAGAGGGAGGTGAGACAAAAAGAGGGGGTGAGAGAGAGAGGGGGATGAGAGGGGGGGGGTGAGACTGCAGGGCTGGTGCAAGGATTTTTGACACCCTAGCTGAAATTTATATTTTTCCACCCCCCCGTGGCTCCACCCCTGACCCCACCCCCTTTTCCCTGCCTATGTATACCCCACCTTTTTAATGAAGCAGTCCACCAGCACTCATCAAATGCAGCCTACTAGCGCCCATCAATGAATGTTTGCTTGCTTCCATTCATTGGGGAGTCGGGACACAGACACAGTCCTCTGCTGCCGCTGCATCTCTGACACTATGTGCAAATGGAGTGGCCACTGCCTGATGATGCTGTGACTTAGTTGCTTGCTGCAAAAAGAAGAGAGTAGAAACACCAGTGGCCCTAGGCAGCAGTGCACTCTAGGTGGTAGCACCGGCCCTGAGTGAGAGAGAGGGGGGATGAGAGGGGGGAGTGTGAGAGAAACACAGAGAGAGAGGGAGGGTGACACAGAGAGGATGGGTGAGATAGAAAGGGTGGGTGAGAGAGAGTGAGGGGGTGAGAGGGAAGGGGGAGAAAAAGAGAATGATGGGGGAGGAATTGAGGGAAGGTGGCACTCAGGGGGTTTGCATTATAAGACGTACAGTGCCCCTCCATACTCAGGGCACACAGGGGGGTACCATTATAAGGCATATAGTGCCCCCAACCTTGGGACACACAGGGGACATTAGGTTCCCCCCATCATCAGGTCACACAGGAGGCACCCCATTAAAAGATATTTAAAACTGAATAAATACTATTGTTTAAAAAAAAAAAAGATATTTAAAGCCCCCCAATCTCAGGGCACACCGGGTGCTCCCCATTATAAAGTGCAGAGTACATCATCATGCTCAGGTCACAGAGTGGACCCCTTGTTATAAGGTACACAGAGCCCCTTACTCAGGGCAGAATGGGGATCCCCAACAACAAAACACAATAAGCCCTAATTCTCAGGTCACAACATGTGCCCCTCATTACAAGGTGTATAGAGCTTTTATCCTCAGGTCATACAGGGGGTCCCTATTATACAGTAATATGCACTGAGCTCCTCAACCTGAGGTCACACAGGGGGTCCTCATTATAAGTTCAGTGCCCCCCATCCTTAGGACACAGGATCTCTCAATATAAGGAGTTATCTCTCTCACAGCCACATGGCATGACAGGGGGTTGTCCATTATGAGTACTGTTCATGCTAAGGGGACCCCCAATATATGAAGTACAGTGCCCCCCCCTGCCACACACACACACACACACACACAAGCCCCCACATATACAGTATGCTATCACTTTACTCCCCCCTAACACATGTTCATGATCAAGCTATGACAAGAGAGGCCACTGGCTCTTACCACCCTTGCTCCCGCAGACATTTAATTCTCCAGCATGCATATTGTGGGGGAAGCACAGCCTGGACTTCAGGAGATGGCAGGTGCCAGCATTGTATGACAGGGTAATCATCTTCCAGTTGTATTCGGGTGAATTGGCAGCCAAACATCCTGCTGTCCTGCTGGGAGGTGAAAGTGAAACTATGTATATATGCAGTGCAGGAGAGACTTCAGCGATGCTGTTCTCCTCACTGACAAGAGCAGAGAGACAGTATAATGTGAGCAAGTCACACATGCAGCCTATTTGGCGGCGGTGCTGTTAAACTGATGCCGACCCCTGCCCTGAGTTCTCTCACTGGTTCGAGAAGTGTTCTCCTCCTCACTAGGCTCTCTTGATCTCTTTCACTTTCTCTCTCCCTTCTCAAGACTGGACCCGGTACCTGCTTGCTCCATCCATTCTGCTGCGTCCTCCCAGGAGCCTCTCATGGGGCCCCCTACTGGCCCCGGGCCCTCGGTCAGTGTCCGATATGCCCGAATGGTCAGTCCGCCCCTGTATGTAGCTGTTTAGATATGTTAACTCATAAAATTGAGGTTGTATTGCTTCAGATTAGAATAAACAAAAACATAATTCTAGGAACTAGTTAGGTAATAATATATTTATTTTAAGAAAAGAAAGAAAAAGCTTCCATTACTTCTGGATTATTGAACATATTTGTCCTAAAAAGTAATAAATCTATTGTTATTACCTGATAATATATAACTGAACAAGAATTTCCTTATTTCACTTATATATTCTAAGGCTATATGAATCAGAAGTAATAAGAAATATAACTGGAAGGTAACATGATCCCACACAGTGTGTGACTATCAGAATGCAGTTACATTCAGTTATAAATATAGTTTTTTTAAAGAGAACCATCTCCTAGTATAATAAATGAAGAGATATCAGGAATTAGGATGTCAGTCCATTGAATCTTCTTGGTCCATGGATGATGTGGCATAACGGCCTCTTTTGTGAGAATGATGATTCCCATTTTGTTCTGAAATTTTCTGGGTGCTGCCTGAAGGTGAAGATGACGCCATTCTTCTGCGTGTGGGAGAGTTGCTGCTTGTGGGTTCTGTCAGATTTAATTTTAAAAGGGTTTGTTGTAGTTCATCTGCTGATCTGCTTCTGTAAATTGTACCTTGGTAGTTAAATCTGACTGAAAAGGGGAAGCCCCATTGATACATAATGTTGTGGCGTTGCAGTTCCATTAGTTGGGGTTTCATGGATCGTCTTTTAGTAATAGTAAGTTGGGATAGGTCAGCAAAAATTTGATAATTGTGTCCTTGAAAATTAAGTTCCTTTTTTTCTCTTGCAGCAATTAGTATTTGTTCTTTCGTTCTGTAATAATGAAGTTTTGTGATTATATCACGTGGGGGTCCATCTTTCTTTCTGGCTGTGAGGGCTCTGTGTACTCTGTCCAGTTCTAAACGTTCAATAGGGATATCTGGCTTTAGTTCTTGTAATAGAGCAGTCATAGTAGATTGCAGGTCTGTCACAGTTTCAGGTATTCCCCTTATGCCCAAGTTTGAACGTCTGGCTCTATTTTCATAATCTTCGAGCTTAGTTTGAAGTATTAAATTCTCTTTTTTTAATTGTTCCAATTCTGTTATATTTTCTTGGGTTGTAATTTCAATTTCATCCATTTTTATTTCTAAGGCTGCGGTGCGGTTTCCCAGCTCTCTTATTTCTTTGGTTAGGCTTTTTGTTATTTGGTCTGAGGTTTGTTTTAAAGCCTTATGAAGCATCTTTTCAAATTGTAATAATATTACTGGGGATACTGAGGAGGCTTGTGGAGAAGTTTGTGAGAGGATTTGTTCTGTATCTGACTCAAATGGAGAGTCTTGCTGTGACATTTTCTGTCTGTGAGAGTGCCCTGATGCTGTATCTTGTGAGGTGACTGGAGCTGCTTCAGCTGCAGTGAGTGCCTGTGAGCTCTTTGTGAGGTGATTTTTATTTCTGCCACGGTTTCCTCCCAGTACCATATTTCCTGCCCAAACTTTCACAGTTTGTTCCCTGGGGCAAAAAGGTTCAAATGGATACCTTTTGAGCCTGCAGACTCCGCTTTGTCCTTCTCTTCTCTCCTCAGCGGTGTGGAGCTCTAACAATGCATGTCTGCTCCGCTAGGCTCCGCCTCCTGCCTCAATACATTTTTTAATCTCCCTTCGTTCTTTCTGGCCTTTTAGACATTATTATGCCCCGTACACACGGTCGGAACAGAAAATGTGTGATAGGACCTTGTTGTGGGAAATTCCGACCGTGTGTAGGCTCCATCACACATTTTCCATCTGATTTTCCGACATACAAAGTTTGAGATCAGGCTATAAAATTTTCCGACAACAAAATCCGTTGTCGGAAATTCTGATCGTGTGTATACAAATCTGATGGACAAAGTGCCACGCATGCTCAGAATAAATAAAGAGATGAAAGCTATTGGCCACTGCCCTGTTTATAGTCCCGACGTACGTGTTTTAGGTCACCGCGTTTAGAACGATCGGATTTTATGACAACTTTGTGTGACCGTGTGTATGGAAGACAAGTTTGAGCCAACATCCGTCGGAAAAAATCCTAGGATTTTGTTGTCGGAATGTCCGAACCAAGTCCGACCGTGTGTACGGGGCACTACTCTTTTGCTGGTGCAGCCATCAGGGTGTTTCTTGTGAATGTCAATTAGTGGTTAATCCGGAGTTGCATGCTTGTTCACCTATGTTGTCCATGCGGACTCTCTCAGCCAACATGGATCCCCTGTAATTGTTTTTATCATTTCCTCATGCTTTCTCAGTGAACCCTTTATGTAAGTACATCTAAGCCTAATACTATATAGTTTATTATGTAAAATTACTTGCTCTTATGTATGATAGTGCAAACACTATGTAACTATATCTATGTTTGGGATAAAGACAGTCACCCAAATATAAACCTGCCCTGATGAAGGAAAATACATACCGATAAATTTCCAAAACATGTTGGTTTACATGCTATAAATCTTCATGGACTGACCTCAGCTTGACTTTGGCAGTACCTAGATTATTCTCTTTGGGTTTGATATATATATATATATATATATATATATATATATATATATATATATATATATATATATATATATATATATATATATGTATTCATTGTTTCATTGGTATACTTTGTCTATTTTAATGTTATTGCTTATGTTCACAAATTTTACTATATTGTGTACTCAATAAAAGTGGTACTTTGTTGCCTTTTATTTACTCTGTCTCTCCCATTTCTGCCTTAAAAGTCCAAGGGGGCAGCTCATTCTGCACTTGTTGAATATCCTTTCTCTCTATGTTTAGGATGTTGGCAGTCCCACATATTCAATTCCCATCAAACAGTTTTTCTCTTAAAATTGGGTAGTAAATACCTGCATAAGACCCCCGATCATTGGAATATTAATGTGTATATATGTATAGGTTGTTATAGGTACTGGGGTTCACCCTCCCTCCCTTTGTTTTTTTTTTCTTCCACCATGGCATCCTATCAAGGAGACCAATGGACGAATTTTATGTCTAAACTTTACTGATTTTGAGCAAAAGGAATCTCTTGAATCTGAACTAGCATCTTTTTTTTCTAATCTGAGTCAAACCTTAGAGAAAAAAATCTTTACTATATTGGCACATTACATCATTTGAGGATTATATTACTAAGAACCTAAACCCATTTGGGCTCAGGGTCTAGATTTTTCCCTCATTTGGTAACATTGATCCTCTATTTATCCACCTCAATACAGTGCATTTTCACCCCCTTCCTGCCCAAGCCATTTTTCAGCTTTCAGCACTGATACACTTTGAATGACAATTGCATGGTCATACAACACTGTACTCAGAGGAAATTGTTATCATTTTTTCCCACAAATAGAGCTTTCTTTTGGTGGTATTTGATCGCCTCTGCGGTTTTTATTGTTTGCGCTATACCATGCAGAAAATGAGGCCGGAAACCCAGCACCATCCCATGCAAGGATTGGCTCCCTTAATGGGCTACTCCCTACTTATAGTGCTCACACATAGCTGGCATGTCTCAGGTCAAGCACTGCCTCTGTGATGTCTGCACTCTCACCAGCACAGTGAAAGGTATATGAACTCTTGAACACAGGCAATTCTGGGCAATATATTCCCCTGCTTTGCTATACTGGTTGTTAATGTCCTTTCATTCTGGCCTTTTAAACATTATTACTCTTTTGCTGGTGCAGCCATCAGGTTTTTTCTTGTGGATGTGAATCAGTGGCTAAACCGGGGTTGCATGCTTGTTCACTTATATTGTCTATGCGGACTCTCTCAGCCAACATGGATCTTCCCTGTAATTGTTTTTATAATTTCCTCATGTTTTAACAGTGAACCCTTTATGTAAGTACATCCTCTGCCCTATACACATGGTCGGACATTGATCGGACATTCCGACAACAAAATCCTAGGATTTTTCCGACGGATGTTGGCTCAAACTTGTCTTGCATATACACGGTCAAACAAAGTTGTTGGAAAATCCAGTCATTCTGAATGCGGTGACGTAAAACACGTACGTCGGGTCTATAAATGGGGCAGTAGCCAATAGCTTTCATCTCTTTATTTATTCTGAGCATGCGTGGCACTTTGTGCTTCGGATTTGTGTACACACGATCGGAAATTCCGACAACGGATTTTGTTGTCGGAAAATTTTATAGCCTGCTCTCAAACTTTGTGTGTCGGAAAATCAGATGGAAAATGTGTGATGGAGCCTACACACGGTCGGAAATTCCGACAACAAGGTCCTATCACACATTTTCCGTCGGAAAATCGGACCGTGTGTACGGGGCATAAGCCTAATACTATATAGTTTATTATGTAAAACTACTTGCTCTTTTCTATTATAGTGCAACCACTATGTAACTATATCTATGTTTCAGGTAAAGACAAAGTCCCCCAAATATAAAACACCCCTGATGAAGGAAAATACATACCACATAATTTTCCAAAACATGTTGGGTTACATGCTATAAATCTTCATGGACTGACCTCAGCTTGACTTTGGCAGTACCTGGATTATTCGCTTTGGGTTTGATATATATATATATATATATATATATATATATATATATATATATATATATATATATATATATATATATATTCATTGTTTCATTGGTATACTTTGTCTATTTTAATGTTATTGCTTATGTTCACAAATTTTACTATATTGTGTACTCAATAAAAGTGGTACTTTGTTGCCTTTTATTTACTCTGTCTCTCCCATTTCTGCCTTAAAAGTCCAAGGGGGCAGCTCTTTCTGCACTTGTTGAATATCCTTTCTCTCTATGTTTAGGATGTTGGCAGTCCCACATATTCAATTCCCATCAAACAGTTTTTCTGTATGGTATCTTTGTTTGTGTTAGCCAATGGCGTTAAATAGGCTCTATAGGCCTCATCTTCTAATCCCTTGAAGAGCCCTTCAACTAAGAATTTTTTTTATCAGTATCTGGCTTTGTTTTTGGTAATCCTCAACCAAAGTACAGTTTGTTCTTAGTCAACAACACTGGCTCATAGGATAAAATAGCACATTTTGCTTCCACTTAGGATGATGGCAACTTTGAAGATGGAGATAAGAATTTCCACCTGAGGATTTAAAGTGTTTTTTTGAGATTATACTATCAAGCTGAAAACTTAACTTCACATACTGAAAAGTCAGTATACTAGTGGCCACCATATGCATAAAGGATAAGCCCATACCATTCCTAATACAATACTTAATGAATGGAGCTACTGAACATAGGGTACCATCCCCAATAATAACAATAAAAAGCTATTTGGGACAGGTAAGGATTGTTTTTACAATTAAATTGGGTCTCCCACAAGCCCATTGAAAGGTTGGCATAACTGGTCACAAAATTTGCGCTCATAGTTGTGCCTATTATTTGTTTATATTATTGTCAAACAAAAATAATTATAGTTGAGACAGAATTCTGTACAATCAAAAATGAAATTGGCTTGCTTATGTAGATCTGAACTAATGAAGATAAGTAATTTAGTGAAGGTGTTACCCCTGTGCTACCAGTTAATACGTGAATAGAGAATAGTAAATTAAAGTAAATTAAAACTAAATATAGGTACAGAGAACAAAGGAATGGTTGCCTCAACACAAGTGTTTCCACAGTGATCAGTGTATAATAGAAGTAAAAGTTAGAGTTGCGCAAACTGAAAATATATACATCCTAAAATAAATTACCTCAATATATCAAGTTAAAATCAGTATTTTTTGCTAGAAAATTATATATATTTTTTGCAGAGACCTGTGAGAATTAAATGGCGATTGATGCAATATTTTATGTCACACTGTTTTTACGCAGCGGTCTTTCAAATGCATTTTCTTTGGAAGAAATACACTTTCATGAATTGAAAAAAAAAAGAAAAGCTAGCCCAATTGTTTGTATAATGTGAAAGATGATGTTATGGTGAGTAAACAGATACCTAACATGTCATGCTTTAAAATTGCACACACTCGTGGAATGGTGACAAACTATGGTACTTAAAAATTTTCAACATTTTAAAAATGTTTAATGGTTACCCATTTAGAGTTACAGAAGAGGTCTAGTGCTAGCATTATTGCTTTCACTCTAACAATCATGGTGATACCTCATGTGTGTGGTTTGAACACGGTTTACATTTGAGGGCGCGACTTACGTATGCGTTCGTTTCTGCACCTGAGCACTGAGGGATGGTGAGCTTTAATTTTTTTTATTATTATTATTTTAAAATTTTTACACTGTCCCTTTATTTTTTTTGACACTTTTGATTGCTGTCACAAGGAATGTAAACATAGCTTCTGACAGTAATAGGCAGTGACAGGTACTCTTTATGGAGGAATCTGGGGTCTATAAGATCCCAAATCCCTCCTTTGCACTTAAAAGCATTCAAAACATCAAGTTTAGCTGTATTGAATACTGTAGTTTTTTTTAAAAAATCTGGTGCTTTTAAGGCTCCAGTAAAGCGGAAGGGATGTCATGACCCGATCAATGATGATTCCAGCTTTGTTCAGGTCTATGGCCAGCCGGTGGACATGCCGGCTGGTCGCTTGGGAAGACGGTTGAAGGGGAGACATCCCCTCCTGCTGATTAGCTGCTTTGGTTGTTATTACAAGAAAGCCAACCGTTGGCACTAAAAAACAGTACTGGGGTGATGCTTGCAGCTGCAGGCATTACCCCGGTACAACCCCTTGAAGCAGAAGGCTGCATATTTGTGTTATGTCAGTGTGAAGAGTTAAATACGCCTTATGTATTATTCCATCAAGTGGTTAGGTCAGCCAGGTACAGGAAGCCCTCCTTATCCTCCTCATGATGGTCCCTTTAAACCACCAAACTTGCCTAACTATATATGTTAGAGTATGATAAATAGTACTTCCCATGGTGTAGTATGTTTAAAAAGTAGGGTTTGTTAACAAGAGAAAGCCGCTTACATCAAATAAGTTTAAAAGTTTAAAATTTGCATAAAATGTTTTTCAACTCCAGTCCTCAAGGTGCTCCAACAGGTCATGTTTTCAGGTTTTCCATGATTTTGCACAGGTGATTTGATCAGTTTCACTGCCTTAGTAATTACCACAGCTGTTTCATCTGAGGGAAATCCTGAAAACATGACCTGTTGGGACGCCTTGAGGACTGGAGTTGAGAAACACTGGCCTAGAATGTCATCCTACTGAAAATTACTAAAAGCAATTTAGTGCATTAAGTCCTATCTCATGTGGTATCAAAGTATATAGGGAGTAAATATTCAGAGATAATGTAGGATGTTTCACATTGATAATTTTCCAAAATATCCAATAAGGGAATGGATTCTCAAACCTAGGATGGCAATGCCCAAACTGAGGGCTGTAGAAAATAGTCAATGTACATGGAAAGACTGCTGGTTAGGTTGTCTATGGCTGCCACAATCGGTCTTCTTGGTGGATTCTGTGTATCTTTGTGTATTTTGGAATTATGGTAAAAGTAGGGCACCCGGTATATATCTTGGTACAAGAAATAACATTTCTTCTTGTTTATCACCCCATCTGAAAGGGCAATGTCCACCAGATTCTTAAGTTCATTTTGGCACCCTAGGAGTGAGTCACTGACTAGTTTGACATAAGTCTGTTGGTCAGAAAGTAATCTTTCAAAGGATCCATCAATAACAACCCGTAGGAGGGATGAAACGCGCCAGTGACCACGGGTGGTGACGTCAGATCCAGCCAGTGAGACGCAAGTCACCAAATACTTCCGGTTTCCGGTTTTAAGCATTACAACGTGTTTTCAGATGTAAGTGAATATTATTTGTTTTTAATAAAATAAAACAGAATTACACTATCACTTTCTCTCTGCCATCTGTTACCTATTACCTGAACATATTCTGAGGACATCTCAAGCTGCCATTGGAGTTCCAGCCTGCAGGACAACAAAACCCAGCCATCAGTTTGAGACTTCTGTCATGGAAGTCCATGACATCTGGTGAGTGTAAGGGCACACTGGAGGGGAGCACGGATTGCACAAATTCAATCCTAACATCCTTTGGCACTTTATGTTTTGCACATAAAAATGGTTATACAGTTCACCGAAGGGCGAACACCGTTAAAGTCTATGGGACACGAACATGAAAAATCAAAAGTGCTAATTTTAAAGGCTTATATGCAAGTTATTGCCATAAAAAGTGTTTGGGGACCTGGGTCCTGCCTCAGGGGACATGTATTGATGCAACAAAAAAGTTTTAAAAACGGCTGTTTTTTCGGGAGCAGTGATTTTAATAATGCTTAAAGTGCAACAATAAAAATGAAATAGAATCCCCGAAACTTCTCTCCACCTTTAATGCTTTTTCGGACCCCCAGATACTGCCAGAAGGCATGCTTATGGCTCACGTAGCGGTAATCCCTAAGGAAGGTAAGGACCCCACCCAAGTCTCAAACTACAGGCCCATATCGCTACTAAATGTAGATATCAAAATTAGGGATGAGCCGAACACCCCCCGGTTCGGTTTCCACCAGAACCTGCGAACGGACCGAAAGTTCGCACAAACGTTAGAACCCCATTGACGTCTATGGTACTCGAATGTTCGAAATCAAAAGTGCTCATTTTAAAGGCTAATTTCCATGGTATTGTCCTAAAAAGGGTTTTGGGACCCGGGTTCTACCCCAGGGGACATGTATCAATGCAAAAAAAACTTTTAAAAATGGCCGTTTTTCGGGAGCGGTTATTTTAATGATGCTTAAAGTAAAAAAAAAAGTGAAATATTCCTTTAAATATCATACCTGGGGGGTGTCTATAGTATGCCTGTAAAGTGGCGCGTGTTTCCCGTGCTTAGAACAGTCCCTGCACCAAATGTAATTTTTAAAGGAAAAAATCTCATTTAAAACTGCTTGCAGGTTTAATGTAATGTCCGGTCCTGGCAATATGGATGAAAATCAGTGAGACAAACACCATGGGTACCCCCCAGTCCATTACCAGGCCTTTTGGGTCTTGTATGGATATTAAGGGGAACCCCGCACCCAAATTAAAATAAGGAAAGGTGTGGGGCCACCAGGCCCTATACACTCTGAACAGCAGTATACAGGCGGTGCAAACAAGACAGGGACTGTAGGTTTGTTGTTAAGTAGAATCTGTTTGTCATTTTGAACGGGTACATTTTTAACGTGTTTAGCTCCAGCCAAAAAATCTTTTTTAAGCTTTTTGGAAAACATAGGGAAGGGTTATCACCCCTGTGACATTTGTTTTGCTGTCTTTCCTCCTCTTTAGAAGATTTCACCTCACTTTTTGTCCCAATGACAAATGCTTTTTGAGAATTTGGGGTTTTTTTGTGGAACAAGGATTGGAAAGCATCAGTGGAAAGGAGAAATGTTTTTCCCATATTAACTCTTACAGGAGAGAATTTCCCTTCCTAGGGGTAGATTTCATCTCACTTCCTGTTGTCTCCTTCCGTTTGCAAGTAGGAGTCGTTTGTAAGTTAGATGTTTGAAAGTAGGGGCCTGCCCTATATACTCAGCAGAAATTTGGGCCTTAGGTGTTGTTGTGGCCACAACACTGTAAGCCCTCACAGGGCCCTGCTGTGAAATATTAGATCAAGAATTGTAATTACATGCCCCTGTTGAACAGGGGCAGAAAAACTGGGCCTTTGGTGGTGGTGGTGCTGGTGCTGGTGCCACAACACTGTAAGTCCTCACTCGCTCTTGGTGGGTGCAGAAATGGGCCCTGCTGTGAAATATTAGATCAAGAATTGTAATTACATGCCCCTGTTGAACAGGGGCAGAAAAACTGGGCCTTTGGTGGTGGTGGTGGTGGTGCTGGTGCCACAACACTGCAACCCCTCTAGTTGGAATGCAGGAACGAGCCCTGCTGCAGAGTATTGCATCAAAAATTGTAATTACATGCCCCTGTTAAACAGGGGCAGAAAAATCGGGCCTTAGGCACTGGTGCTGGTGCCACAACACTGCAACCCCTCACAGACACTCTAGTTGGAACGCAGGAACAAGCCCTGCTGCAAAGTATTGCATCAAAAATTGTAATTACACGCCCCTGTTAAACAGGGGCAGAAAAATTGAGCCTTAGGCACTGGTGCTGGTGCCACAATACTGCAATCCCTCACAGACACTCTAGTTGGAACGCAGGAACGAGCCCTGCTGCAAAGTATTGCATCAAAAATTGTAATTACACGCCCCTGTTAAACAGGGGCTGAAAAATTGTGCCTTAGGCACTGGTGGTGGCGCCCAGAACCAAAAATGTTCTTACAAGCTATCAGCGTGATGATTGAGGAGGAAGAGGATAATTACTCAGGGATAGTCACTCAGCATCAGCATAGGCAGTCTTTGAAGGGATCTGAGATTTCAAAAAAAAATATTCGGTTACATCAGCATCAGGTGCTTGGTAGCTGGTGGTGATCCAAGACTGATTCATTTTTATGAAGGTCAGTCGATCGACCGAGTCAGTGGACAGACGCACCCTGTGATCGGTTACTACGCCTCCAGCAGCACTGAATGTGCGTTCCGAAAGAACACTGGATGAAGAACAGGCCAGTAGCTCAATTGCATACTGTGCAAGCTCTGGCCAGTGATCCATCCTCAAGACCCAGTAACCCAGAGGATTTTCGGTGGGAAAGGTGTCCAAGTCTGATCTTGCCCCTAGGTATTCCTGCACCATGTAAAACAGACGCTGGCGATGGTTGCTGGAACCGATCATACCTTGGGGCTGCGGACCAAAAAATTGTCTGAACGCATCGGTCAGATGGCCACCTTCTCCACCGCTCCTTCTTTGACTGACCGAAGCCTTAGCAACACGTTGTCCAGAAACAGGAGTTTGTAACCTCCCAGTCTCTGGGAACGCGTTGCACAGACCTTTCTGCAAGGCCTCCCGAAGATGTTTCATCCTCTGCTCCCTCTGCAATGGCAAGATAAGGTCAGCAACCTTACCCTTGTAACGTTGATCAAGGAGGGTTGCCAGCCAGTATTGGTCCTTCTCCTTGATACCACGAATACGAGGATCCTTCCGCAGGCTTTGCAGGATCAAGGAGGCCATGCAGCATAGGTTTGCTGAGGCATTCATTCCGGAGTCCTCTGGGTCACTAAGGATGACATGGTCCGCAGCCACCTCCTCCCAGCCACGTACAAGTCCATGTGTTTCTTGGGACTGATCCCTTAAAGACTGCTGCTGATGCTGAGTGCCAGGCTCCACCTCCATACTGACACAATCTTTCTCCTCCTCCTCCTCTTCCTGTGTGATCGGCGGGCACGCAGGAACACTGTCTGGATAAAGGGGGCCTTGAGAGCTAAGGAAGTCCTCCTCTTCCTGCCTCTGTTCTGCCTCAAGTGCCCTGTCCATTATTCCACGCAGCGTGTGCTCCAACAGGTGGACAAGGGGGACAGTGTCACTGATGTATGCACTGTCACTGCTCATCATCCTCGTGGCCTCCTCAAATGGTGACAGGACAGTACATGCATCCCTGATCATGGCCCACTGGCGTGGGAAAAAAAAACAAGCTTCCTTGACCCTGTCCTGGTGCCATAGTCGCACAGGTACTCATTGATGGCCCTCTGCTGCATGTGCAGCCGCTGCAGCATGGCCAACGTGCCATGGTGGGCATGTCACAGATTAGGCGGTTCTTGGGCAGGTTAAACTCCTTTTGGAGGTCCGTCAGCCGAGCACTGGCATTATATGACCGGCGGAAATGCACACAGACTTTCCTGGCCTGCCTCAGGACATCCTGTAAGCCCGGGTACCTGCCCAAGAACTGCTGCACCACCAAGTTAAGGACGTGAGCCAAACATGGCACATGGGTCATTTGTCCCTGTCGGAGGGCAGAGAGGAGGTTGGTGCCATTGTCGCAAACCACCATTCCTGCCTTAAGTTGGCGTGGCGTCAACCACCTCTGAACCTGCCCCTGCAGAGCTGACAGAACCTCTGCCCCAGTGTGGCTCCTGTCCCCCAAGCACACCAGCTCAAACACGGCATGGCATCTTTTGGCCTGCGTACTTGCGTAGCCCCTTGAACGGCTACGGAGCACCGCTGGTTCCGAGGACAAAGCACAGAAAGAGGCCATGGAGGAAGAAGAAGAGGAGGGGGTGGAGGAGAGAGGTGTGTCACAATAATTAGCATTTTGGAGGCGTGGTGGCGGAACAACCTCCAACACTACTGCACCTTGTCCTGCATCCTCCCAGCTGCCAGCAGAGTCACCCAATGCGCCGTGAAACTTGGGTAACGTCCCTGTCCATGCCTGCTGGACCATGAGTCAGCGGTAATATGCACCTTACCGCTGACCGCCCTGTCCAGAGAGGCATGGACATTGCCTTCCACATGCCGGTAGAGAGCCGGAATCGCCTTCCGTGAGAAAAAGTGGCGTTTGGGTACCTGCCACTGAGGAACTGCACATTCCACAAACTCACGGAAGGGGGCAGAGTCTACCAACTGCAAAGGCAGCAGTTGAAGTGATAGCAATTTTGCCAAGCTAGCATTCAACCGCTGGGCATGTGGATGGCTGGGAGCAAACTTCTTTCGGCGGTGCAGCAGCTGGGGCAGGAAAATTTACCTGGTACAATCTGACGTCGGTGTACCAAAAGCAGATTGCCCACAAGTACTTGGCTATGACACACCTAATTCTACACCTTCATTCCTCTCAGTGCAGGTCTCAGAGAGGACTGAAGGTCTAGTGGGGTTGGAAATCTCAGCTGATGAGGAGCAAGGAGAGGTCCTCTTTGTTCTTTGGTGTGGGTCTTTTACATACGCTTGCCAACGAACTGCATGGCAGGTCAACATATGTCTGGTCAAACATGTGGTACCCAAGCGGGAGATGTTTTGGCCACGCGAGATACTCTTGAGACATATGTTGCAAATAGCAGCGGTGCGATCTGATGCACTCGTCTCAAAAAAGGCCCACACCAAAGAACTTTTTAAATAACGCGCAGAGACTGCAGCGCCCTGCACATGTGGAGCTTTGGGGTGTGATGCAGTCAATGTGCTGCCCTTAGGCTGGCCCCTGGAGGGCATCCTGCCTCGTTGGTGATGTGCCGCCTCCTCCTCCTCCTCCTCCTCCTCCTCTCTCCTATCAGGCACCCACGTTGAGTCAGTGACCTCATCATCCCCTCCCTCCTCATCACTGGAGCAAATCTGGCAGTATGCTGCAGCAGGGGGAGCATGACTGCCAGATTGCTGTCCTTCTTGGGCACCCCCTCTGTCCGTGCTCATGTTACTGCCTTCATCGAGCTCAGTATCATCATCAGAGCCTTCCAAATGCTGGGCATCCTCCTTGAGCATGTACCCAACACTGTGGTCAAACAGTTCGAGGGACTCCTCAGGAGGACATGGTGGGGCTAGGGAAGGAGTCACTGATGACATTGAGCCGAGGGAAGAGGCCGCTGCTTTGCCAGACAAAGTACCCTGGGCATGGGTGAGAGAGAATGAGGAGGATGAGGACGGCTTGGTCATCCACTCGACCAAGTCTTCTGCATGTTGCGGCTCAACGCGGCCAGCTGCCGAACAAAAGGCCAAGTGTGTCCCACGGCCACCTGCTGATGAGGATGCACCGTCTCCATGACCAGCACTAGACACAGAGCCTGCTTGCCCTCTCTTATTGGCTTGTGACTGTCTGCCTCTCCTTCTTGGCCTTCCAGACATACTAATGGCCTGTAGCTGCACTAAGCTGGGATATATATATATATATATATATATATATATATATATATATATATATATATATGTGTGTACTGATTACTGATACTGCAGCTAGAAAAATCAACTGCCTGCCTGTAGTATGAGAACACCACCAACCTTCTACAGGTAGCTTTAGCTGAACACTGTGCAGAGGTCGCAAAAAACTAACTTGTAGCTTATTTAGCTGCCTGCGGTAGTGATAGGATCAGGAAAACACCACCAACCTTCTACAGGTAGCTTTAGCTGAACACTGTGCAGAGGTAGTACTACACTAACTTGTAGTTTTAGCTGAACACTGTGAGGAGGACGCACTACACTAACTTGTAGCTTTAGCTGAACACTGTGCACTACACTAACTTGTAGCTTTAGCTGAACACTGTGAGGAGGACGCACTACCCTAACTTGTAGCTTTAGCTGAACACTGTGCAGAGGTCGCACTACACTAACTTGTAGTTTTAGCTGAACACTGTGAGGAGGACGCACTACACTAACTTGTAGCTTTAGCTGAACACTGTGCAGAGGTCGCACTACACTAACTTGTAGTTTTAGCTGAACACTGTGAGGTGGACGCACCCCACTAACTTGTAGGTTTAGCTGAACACTGTGAGCAGGACGCACTGCACTAACTGTAAATAGTCTAGCTGCCTGACTGTGGTACTAATAGGATCAAAAAAACACCAACAATTTTCTTCAGGTAGTTGTATTTACTGTAACAAGACAAGCCTGCCTGTCAGTAAGAAGATAACAGGAACGGATCTAGCTGAACACTGTGAGCAGGACGCAACCCACTAGCTTGTAGGTTTAGCTGAACACTGTGAGGTGGACGCACCCCACTAACTTGTAGGTTTAGCTGAACACTGTGAGCAGGACGCACCCCACTAACTCGTAGTTTTAGCTGAACACTGTGAGTAGGACGCACTGCACTAACTGTAAATAGTCTAGCTGCCTGACTGTGGTACTAATAGGATCAAAAGAACACCAACAATTTTCTTCAGGCAGCTGTATTTACTGTAACAAGACAAGCCTGCCTGTCAGTAAGAAGATAACAGGAACGGATCTAGCTGAACACTATGAGCAGGACGCACCCCACTAGATTGTAGGTTTAGCTGAACACTGTGAGGTGGACGCACCCCACTAACTTGTAGGTTTAGCTGAACACTGTGAGCAGATCGCACCCCACTAACTTGTAGTTTTAGCTGAATACTGTGAGCAGGACGCACTGCACTAACTGTAAATAGTCTAGCTGCCTGACTGTGGTACTAATAGGATCAAAAGAACACCAGCAATTTTCTTCAGGTAGCTTTATATACTGTAACAAGACAAGCCTGCCTGTCAGTAAGAAGATAACAGGAACGGATCTAGCTGAACACTGTGAGCAGGACGCACCCCACTAGCTTGTAGGTTTAGCTGAACTCTGTGAGGTGGATGCACCCCACTAACTTGTAGGTTTAGCTGAACATTGTAAGCAGGACGCACCCCACTAACTTGTAGGTTTAGCAGAACACTGTGAGCAGGACGCACTGCACTAACTGTAAATAGTCTAGCTGCCTGACTGTGGTACTAATAGGATCAAAAGAACACCAGCAATTTTCTTCAGGTAGCTTTATATACTGTAACAAGACAAGCCTGCCTGTCAGTACGAAGATAACAGGAACGGATCTAGCTGAACACTGTGAGCAGGATGCACTGCACTAACTGTAAATAGTCTAGCTGCCTGACTGTGGTACTAATAGGATCAAAAGAACACCAGCAATTTTCTTCAGGTAGCTTTATATACTGTAACAAGACAAGCCTGCCTGTCAGTAAGAAGATAACAGGAACGGATCTAGCTGAACACTGTGAGCAGGACGCACTGCACTAACTGTAAATAGTCTAGCTGCCTGACTGTGGTACTAATAGGATCAAAAGAACACCAGTAATTTTCTTCAGGTAGCTGTAAATACTGTAACAAGACAAGCCTGCCTGTCAGTAGGAAGATAACAGGAACGGATCTAGCTAAACTGAATACAGTGTATATATATATATGCAACACCTGGGATGCATATATATACACAATACACTGTAAGTGCAGCTAACTGACTGACTGTCCTGCCTAATCTAGCTAACTCAAATGAAATGACACTGTCTCTCTCTCTATCTCTCAGCACGGCAGAACACACTGCACAGGGCCGCCGTGCAGGCGGACTTATATAGTGTGGGGCATGTACTAAATCCCCTGAGCCATAATTGGCCAAAGCCTCCTTGGCTTTGGCCAATTACGGCTCTCTGTTCAGGCGGCGCTGTGATTGGCCAAGCATGCGGGTCATAGTGCATGCTTGGCCAATCATCAGCCAGCAATGCACTGCGATGCCGCAGTGAATTATGGGCCGTGACGCACCACACGAATTTGGCGCGAACGGCCCATATCGTTCGCAATTCGGCGAACGACCGAACAGCCGATGTTCGAGTCGAACATGGGTTCGACTCGAACTCGAAGCTCATTCCTAATCAAAATATACGCAAAAATTTTGACCAACAGATTGCTCCCTTTGATTCCCGAACCTATTTCTCCAGATCAGGTGGGATTTGTCCCTAGAAGGGAAGCCAGGGACAACACTATCCGTACCCTGAATCTCCACCATTGGCTCACATCTTCTAAGTCACAAGGGTTCTTCCTCTCTCTTGATGCCGAGAAGGCGTTTGACAGAGTGGCCTGGGACTATATGCGGGAGGTGCTGGTTGCTGTTGGCCTGGCGCCCCGCATGCTCTCACATGTACTAGCCCTGTATTCGAATCCCTCTGCCAAGGTAAAGGTTAATGGCCACCTGTCAAACGCCTTCTCCATTAGCAATGGGACACGCCAGGGATGCCCCTTATCCCCCCTAATTTATATTCTGACGCTGGAGCCCCTCCTCAACAAAATAGGATCCAACCCTGACATTGGAGGTCTGACTGTCGGTAGAAGGGAATTCAAGGTCGCAGCCTTCGCAGACGACATTCTTCTGTCCCTGAGCTCGCCCCGCATCTCACTGCCCAACTTACTAAAAGATCTTGAATTTTTTGGCACTTTATCCAATCTCAAGATCAATTACTTAAAATCAAATGCTTTGAATGTGACTCTTCCCACTCAGGAGGTAATTCACTTTCGGGATGCCTTTCCTTTCCGATGGGAAGAGGGGGCGATCACTTACTTGGGAATCAAAATTACAGCACGGCTGTCAGACCTCTATATGTCTAATTTCCACATAGCTCTCACCAAAATTCAAAATCATTTTAAGGAGTGGATGGGCTTGAACGTCTCCTGGTTTGGCCATTCGGCGTTAATTAAAATGATCATTCTGCCAAGATTACTTTATCTCATGCAAACCATCCCTATCCACCTTCCTCCGGCCTTTTTCGCAGCTTATCGCAAAGCTTGTTCCACTTTTATATGGAAAAACTCTCCACCTCTCATAAAATATTCCCGCCTAACGACGCAGAAAAAGAATGGGGGTATTGACCTTCCAGACTTATATAGATATTACCTGGTGTGTCACCTGACTAGGATAGTAGATTGGAACATACACAGTATTAAAAAGATCTGGGTAGCCCTGGAAAATTTACTGATACCAGGGCCTCTACACTTACTTCCCTGGCTGTCTCACAAACCCTGGACACAGAAGATCGTATCTCACCCCCTGATCTACCCCTCCTTGCTGGCCTTTAGAGGAGCAATGAAATTGGGGTTGGCTGCCTCGGTACCAGGTCCCCTAACTTCCCTAAGAGAAAATCCAGACTTTCCCCCAGGTGACTCCTGCTCCTATTTGCTACGCGAATGGCCACATGACGACGTCTTAACTCTTCACTTTTTCTCAGAGGGATCCCCTCTCCCATATGAAAGACTAGTTAACATGTCCAAGATTGCCTCTTTTCCCTTTTGGTCATATCGACAAATCCGCCACTTTCTCTCGTCTCAACCACACCAGTCTTGTTGGACCAAACAACTCACTCCTTTTGAATCCCTTTGCCACTACAAAACACAACAAAGGAACTTAATTTCCACCATGTACGCCCTCCTTTCATCTGCATTAACCTCTCCCCCGGCATCTTCACAGTTGGCCTGGGACAAAGACTTTCAAACACCCCTCTCTACAGAAAGGTGGGACACTGTCTATGAATATGCACACAAATGCTCACTAAATGTGGCCATCCAAGAAAATGGCTACAAAATTGCCACAAGGTGGTATAGGACTCCTTCTCGGCTTCACAACTTTTCCCCCTCTATCCCTAACACATGCTGGAGGTGTGGCAAGCAGGAAGGGACGATGCTCCACATATGGTGGGACTGTGAACGCATTCAACCCTTCTGGAGGGAAGTCAGTGAAATCATTTCACATATCACTACAGATACCCTGGACTACACCCCCGCACAATTTCTTCTACATCACACCTCTTTATCCAAAAAAACATACTATAAGTCTCTGGCTATGCATTTGGTGAACGCTGCCAGATTATGTATCCCAGTGCATTGGCATTCCACACACACCCCGTCGATTGGAGAGTGGTACAGGAGAATTTCTAAAATAAAAGAGATGGAAGAATTGATCCATATTTCACAGGAAAGAACACATAAATTTTCTTTCACTTGGGCGTGCTGGAATCACTATGTGACTACTGAACCACCTGCTCAAACTCCCCCCTTCTTCTTTGACCCCTTCCTCCTCATTTTTTTTTCTCTTCCCTTGTTGTCCCTCTCTCCCTTCCTGCTTTATTTTCCTGATCCTACCCTTTTTACCCTTTCCTCTCCTTCCTCTCATATACCCCATGTTCTTTCTCCCCAACTTCGGCCTCCTACTTGGTAGCAGATCATCTTAACCTTGTCTTAACATAGCCCTACATAGATGCTTGCAAGGGTACTCCACTCAGAGAAATGAACTGGGACCAGCCGTATCACCCATCTCCTGGCCTTGGTTGGGCTCAACTGCTCAGGGGGGAGAAGGGGGTAGGGGAAATATGAATAATGATCCTCCACCCCACAGCTACTACATTATGCATATCTGGTTGTGTTACCGGTACTATATTATCATAACCTATATTGGATGTACCCAGCATTTCTTTTGCTTCCATACCCTGCTTGTTAATTGTATTTCTGTGTCATTTGATTTGAATTGTGAATTGTAACTTGCTCTTTTAACACTAAATAAAATCGTTTATGGGAAAAAAAATGAAATAGAATAATACCACAGCAAAATGCCATTTCTAAAGGAAAAAAGGCATTTAAAACTGATCGTGGCTGTAATGAATTGTCAGGTCTTGGCAATATAGATAAAACTAATTGAAAAAAAAGGCATTGGTCCCCCCAGTCCATTACCAGGTCCTTTGGGTCTGGTATGAAAATTAAGAGGAACCCCGAACCAAAATTAAAAAAAAAATTGCTTGGTGGTCCCCTGAAATCCATACCAGGCCCTTCAAATCTGGTATGGATATTAAGGGGAACCCTGCACCAAATAAAAAAAAGGCATAGTGGTCCTCCCAAAATCCATACCAGACCCATCAAGTCGGGTATAGATTATAAGGGGAATCCTGCCTCATAATTTTAAAAAAAGTGGCGTAGGGGTCCCCCCCAAAATCCATACCAGACCCTTATCCAAGCATGCAACCTGGCAGGCCACAGGAAAAGGGGGGGGGGAGAGTGCCCCCTTCTTGAACCATACTAGGCCACATGCCCTCAACATGGGGATAATGCTTTTGAGTAGCCCCCCAAAGCAAGGGCCTCATCCCCACAACCCTTGCCCGGTGGTTTTGGGGGTCTGCGGGCAGGGGGTTTATCGGAATCTGGAAGCCCCCTTTAACAAGGGGACCCCTAGATCCTGACCCCCATGTGAATTGGAAATGGGTACATTGTACCCCTGCCAATTCACAAAAAAGTGTCAAAAACAGTAAAGATGACAAGAGGCACTTTGGGACAATTCCTTTGTTAAAAAATAAAAAATAAAAATGTCCCACGATGTAGATCAATCTCATGCCGCCCGACGGACTGAAAAAAGAAAAGCTGCAACAGCTCCGCCTCCATGGAGGCTCCTGCTGAGTGACACTTCTTCTTGTTGACAGCTGTTATATAGCTGAGAGCGGGGCCACCCGGTGATGTAAATGGGTGAACCTGCCCCCCTCTGATGCCACGTGACATGGGGGGGATCTGGGGGTCCCCTTGTCAATGGGGCCTTCCAGATTCCGATAAGCCCCCCGCAGACCCCCACAAACACTGGCAAGGGTTGTGGGGATGAGGCCCTTGTCCCCATCAACATGGGGACAAGGTGCTTTGGGGGCTACTCCAAAGCATCCTCCCCATGTTGAGGGCATGTGGCCTGGAACGGTTCAGGAGGGGGGGCACTCTCTTGCCCCCCTCTTTTCCTGTGGCCTGCCAGGTTGCGTGCTTGAATAAGGGTCTGGTATAGATTTTGGGAGGGACCCCACGCCATTTTTTAAAATTTTAGCAGGGGTTCCCCTTAATATCTATACCAGACATGAAGGGCCTGGTATGGATTTTGGGGGGACCCCCACGCAATTTTATATTTTTATTTTGGTTCGGGGTTCCCCTTAATATTCATACCAGACCCAAAGGGCCTTGTAATGGACTGGGGGGGGCCATGCCGTTTTTTTCAATGAGTTTTATCTATATTGCCGAGACCTGACAATTCATTACAGCCACAATCAGTTTTAAATGTCTTTTTTTCCTTTAGAAATTTCATTTTTCTGTGGTACTGTTCTAAACACGGGAAAAATGCGCCACTTTACAGGGATACTAAGGACACCCCCCAGGCACGATATTTAAAGGAATATTTAATTTTTACTTTCAATAGTTTTTTATTGAATTTTTACAGCATTAAAAACAGTGTATACATAAGAAATATCATCTTAGGTGAGATAAAGGTTAAGACATTGAGAAATAAACAGCATTATGTTAGTTAGGTTTGGATCATGTATGTTAGCTGACATTGAATCATGTGAAACAGTAGCATTAGAGACAGCCCCTGCTCCCAGCCACCCCCTTTGGGATCAAGCTGTGTGCGGAATCCAGGGCCTATCACCACTCCACAAAGCAATATCAGACATCAATGTATGTAAAATGTATAACAGAACTGTAATAAACACGGGCAGTTGCTTGGGAAGAAACACCCGTATAGATTAAAGAAAGGTAGATGAGGAAAAAATAGAAATAGAAGCGGGGGGAAGAAAGGGGGTAGAAGATCTATTGTATCTCAACGGAACCCCGAGTGGGGCTTGAGCACCCTATGAGAGATTCAAATGTGTATGTATATAGTCAGCCCATGGTTCCCAAGTGGCTTCAAACTTCCGAACTGTGTCCTGTAGAATGCTGACCATTTTCTCCTGGGCCATGATCCATGAAATCTTTCGTTTCGTCATGGCAAAAGAGACAAAGGGTCGCTTCAAAGCTCTGGCAATAGTCAATTTAGCCCCAAGAAAAATGAAGTGTATCAATCTCTCTGTAAAGGAAAGTTAATTAGGGGTAGATGGCGCTACCTTACCAGGGTACCTTGATTTATAATATAATGAACCTCAAAGGAAAATGAAATCAGAAAAACTAAATGCAACCCCTTGATCACTCAGAATTCATTAGGTAGTGGATCTAAGTGTCCAGCATTACCTGAATGGACTGTACTAGCAAGTCAGTCTCATACCTTCAAGCAGGTGTACACCGTGTGGCTAATCATCATAAATTGATTAAGTGACAACTTATAAAAATTAATATATGACAATACAAGAAATAAAATAAATAAAATAAAACACCACGGTCTAAAACCTATATTGATCCCCAATTGTGTCCAAATGTGCTTTTATTCATAGGGTGAATTATACATATATTATAAATAGTCCCAAGATTAGGCATACAGTGCAGGACTGCACATTGAGATATATAAAAAATGGTGAAAAATTAGTGAAAAAATTAGTGAGAGAAATATATATTAAAATGTAAAAAAATTTATAAGTGTATCAAAGTCCAGCATCAAGAAGTGAAAACGTCTGTGGTAAGTGACTTTCGTGAAAACAGCTGATCAGATCCAGTGACTTGCGGTGCTCCCCCTCAAAGATCCCCACTCACCAGCTCCCTGCACCCCAGCAGGGGTAGTAGGCATGTAGTACCAGGCAGCAATGTGATGTATATGGGTCCTCAGGGTCCCCCGCTCCAGCTGTGAAGTATCCTTCAGTATATCCTCATATAGAAGAAACAGGGCTCCATAGTGTGATACGTTTTAAATAGTTTATTTAGCTATCATAACAGCACATAAAATAAGGCAAATAAAAATAACTAAAAGAAATAAATTAAAATCCCGGCTATTTCTAAAAGAGCCAAGTAGTCACACAGCGTGTATCTGTTTCGTATGGAGAGAGTTCGTGCGTCTAGAACCATCAGCTGCGCGGCGTGCGCCTCAGCTGCGTTCCACACTCTCCTACTTCCGCGTGTGACGTCAGTGCATAGCTCCGCGCGGAGCTACGCACTGACGTCACATGCGGAAGTAGGAGAGCTTCTTATTTTGGGACACTTCCACCAAATGTGGATCATGGAGCCCATATGAGAGCAGTTTCGAAAGAAAAGGGGGTAGGCTGTAGGATAAAATTCGGTTAGTCTAGTAGGAAACAAGTACCATTGAGTTAGTACTTTGAGGCCTGCTTCAACCAGTAAAATATTTAGTATTCCACGGTAGGCCCTAAAGGTCGCAGCATACCATTCTTCAATGTCCCACTCACGTGAGAGGTCCTTTTTCCATTCTGTCATGTAGCTGGGTTTAGAGTATGTGGAATAAATCCGCGCTATGGATAAAGGTACTCTCTGGGTGAGGAGCTGCTGCCCCTACAGGTATAAATCACCTATGTGGAGAAATACTGCAATATGAATGAAAATAGGGATGTAGGTGTGGCGCTGCTCTGCTGTGATGCGCTTTTTGTGGTTACCTTAGTAATGGCTTAAAAGATTTTTTTCTGGATACACATGTTAATTTGCAACATACAGACTGAAAATCTTCATAGATGAAATAGTGCTTTAAAAAATGACTTCTTTACAGAAAGCATAACTCAAACTTAATAACACTGTTAAAACTCATAAATTTAAAAGTGACACGTGATGTGGCCTTAAAGGCCAATTACTGCTTGTTTTCCACTTGGTGCTTGATTTTGTGTTGCACCCTCTGGTGTAAAAGTGACACGTGATGTGGCCTTAAAGGCCAATCACTACTTATTTTCCACTCGGTGCTTGTTTTTGTGTTACACCCTCTGGTGTGTGTGTTGTTAAATTAGAAAATTAATATAAGTTGCTCCTTTAAAAAAGCTTATAGGTGGGAATGGGTGAAAAAGTGGGTAAAATTAATTAAATAAGTGGAAATATGCAAAAATATGCAAAAATATACAAAAAATATGCAGAAAATAAACCACAAATGGATATCACATAAACCAAAATTCCAATTAAAAATATAATCTGCTTAGTGGAAACACATGTATAAATACTTAAGTCACATGCCATTTGCTATTTAATTAAAGTGCAAAAAACGTGCTATTTATACTATATCATAAGGTGACTGGAGCTTAAACTGTAACCCAAGTGCTTTGTGCTTCATAAGCCCAGTACTTGCTGTAAAGGTACATATTTATAATATAAAAGTATTTTTTAAATCCTTTTAAATGGTTCAGAAAGTCTTTTTTGATTTATGGTTTGGAGAGGGTTAAAATTTTCATTGGAAGGTGGTATTTGTAAAAACCATTCCTTATTCAAGTGCTGGTCTTGTGATGGTGCTCCTTTTTTTTAATTTTTTTTATGCCACTTCAGTCGACCTTTTCGAGGGGTTAAAATCAACTTTGCAGTTAATTTTTCTTAGTTCACCCTCTAATGTCTCATCATTGTGACGCTTTGCCATATCAAAAATAGTAAAAACAAGAAATACCATATCTATATCATGACTCGTTCCGTAGATGGGTAATCAAGCCCACTTACGAGTACTATACTCCTCATATAATGTAATTACTTAATATTTATGAGTATATCTGTATTCACTAAATTCCTATACTATAATCCCCACCCTGTCCACCCTCCACCTGCCCTCCCTAACACGCTCCCTCTCCAACCTCTCCTCTCCAAGGTCTACTCTTCTTCTACTCTCCTCCTTTAGTCTAAAGCTTTCAGTTCCTTTGCATAGCTCCATGTTTTTTTGAATTTTTCCCAACACTCCCACTTATCTGTATTGACACTACTATTTTCACCAGCCATAATCGCCATGGTCTCCCTATTATATGTTTCCTCTACCGCGTCTATCCACTCCCATGTCTCTGGGCTCTCGCTCCTCTGCCAGCTCTTCGGTATTATTCTTTTTGCAGCATTCAGGAGCTGAGGGACCAATGTCTGCTTATATTTGTTTAAGTCTCCTTCTCCCCCATGGAACAGAGCCTCCCAGGGATCTTCTACTACTTCTATTTCCGTGATCTTTTTGATTAAAGCGAGTATGTTCCTCCAATAATTTTTTATTTTAGGGCAACTCCACCAGAGGTGTCCCATTGTTCCTATTTCCTGGCAGCAGTATGCCGACCCCTTCTGATATTTTCTTGTTATCTCTGGTGTTAAGTAACTTCTGCTGATACATTTATAATTCATTTCTGCCGTTCGGGCAGTCTATTGCTGAATTGGCTATCATACTCAAAATTCTTCTAATAGTGTTTTCATCCTTCTTTGTGCCTAGTTCCCTCTCCCATTTACCGATGTATGGCGGTATCTCCAATTTTTCTGCTGTCATCAAGATCTTATAAATCTTGGAGACGATATTTTTCAGGTCCTCCATGTCACACAGCCTTTCGAATTCTGTCAATTTTCCCCCAGATCTAATAGGATGTGGTAATTTATTCACAAAATGACTAAGTTGAAGGTACCGCCACTCATCCAATCCCCGCCTCTCCCTCCCTTGTCTAAGCTGTTGAAGTGACTTAATTCTACCTTCTTTAATAACTTCTCTTAATTGAGTATTGCCCCATAGTGTTTCTTTTCCTCCTATAGTTTCTGTTCCCGGTGCAAAAAAATTATTATCTATTAGTGTAATAAGTGGTGAGTTATATTTCCCATTAACTTTCTTATAGATCCCATCCCATATTTTAAAGACATTTTGTGTTATTACGTGAGTGCTTTTATCTACAATTCTGTGGTGTGGGGGATTCCAAATAACACTTCCCAGTCGTGCATTGCTAAAGCTTTCCTCTATTTTAACCCATTTTTTTTGCTTTTCCTCTTAGCCCACTCAACCAATCTCGACAATACTACGGCCTTATAACAGATCTGGACATCTGGCACTGCCAGGCCGCCATTTATTTTCCTTTGTTTTAAGATTTGGAAGGAGACTCTCGGTCTTTTATTTTTCCATATAAAGGTCATTATTATTTTTTTAACATCCTTAAGTAATATAGGGGGAGTGGTATAGGTATCATCTGGAAATAATACGTAATTTTAGGTAGAAGAACCATTTTGATGACGTTAATGCGACCTATCCATGAGAGGGCCTTACAGGCGAATCTTTTACAATCCGTTCTAATAACGTCGAGTAGGGGCATATAGTTGATAGTAAATATCTTCTCGATTGAGTTAATTAATTTAATACCCAGGTACCTTAATTCCTTGGTCCATTTAAAACTAAACTCTTTTTTCAAGGTCCCTACTTCGGTCTTGTTTAGGTTTACATTTAGTATTTCCGATTTTGCCATATTTATTTGGAAGTTTGATACCTCACCATATTTCCTCAGTGCTTTTACTAAATTGGGCATAGTGGACACAGGGTCCGTTAGATAGAATAGCACATCGTCCGCAAACGCTGTGATTTTGTGTTCCTCCTCCCCTACCTTAACACCTCTTATGCCGGGGTCTCTACGTATTGTGGCCAGGAGGGGTTCCATAGTCAGGACAAAGAGCAACGGGGACAGGGGACACCCCTGCCTCGTGTCGTTTTTCATCTCGAATAGTTGGGATATTAAGCCATTCACTTTTATTACAGCGGTTGGATGATGGTACAGAGTTTTGATCCACCGGATCATTTTGGGTCCTAATCCCATGGTCTTGTGATGGTGCTCCTAAGCCGAGGTCTTATTGTGCTTGCACTCACTGAATAGGGACACCCCTGCAGGGGTATGAGCAATCACAGTGTTTGCCACTGTGTAGCAGCCCTGGATATCTCCGGTCCGTGCTGTGAGTGTTGTTATGCCAGCTTAGGATATGTTCACCATAAAGAAAGAGGGAATGTCCATAGCGTGAACCCGTTTAAAAACTTTTATTGTACCATAGATTTAGATTGTACTTACATTTTAAAAGATACTAATAAGCAAATGAAAAACAATCCATGGTAATCGAGTTATATTCGTCTCTCTGGAGGTGACGCAAGGCGTGGATAAGTCCCGCCCTACGCATTTCATCATAGGACGTCTGCTGGGGCATGGGTTTAGAGTGTAACATGGCAAGTGACTCGTAGATCACCGATATTCCTCCTCCCTGCTCCATGGTCTGAATGCACCACTGTTCGTAAGGAGTAATAGAGGGAGGCGAAGGTTTAGTCTTCCACAATGTGTGGAGAAAGTCAGAGATTTGGAGGAATCTAAATCTCTCAGAGGTTGGCATATCCAGTTTGCTAGTACAATAGTTAAGGGTGATTGGGCCAGAGAGATTGAAAAAGTGTCCAATTCTGTATAACCCTTTGTCCAACCACCATTGGAAATCTTTAATGTTCATTCCTGTAATGAATTGGGGATTTTGAAATAACAGGGCAAGTGGGCGGATTTTAGATATTAATTCCATGTGTCCTTAGGCTGTCCCATAAGGCATACGAGTGTGACAAAGTCGGGGCCATAATTGCAGAGCGTTTTTTAGGGGGGCACCATATAAGGTAGTCCAGGGTGAAGTGAGGTACTGCCTGATGCTCCATGTGGACCCAGTCCGGTTTGATTGCTCTCAAGTATATTATGGAAATCTGTGCTAGTTGAGCTGCCTGATGATTCGGTAAACCAAATCCTCCCTTTTTATGGGTTCTGAAGAGGACCCCTTTGGCACATCAATGACCTTTTGAATCCCATACAAAGGAAATAATTTTTGCTTGAAATCGCCTCATGTGGTCCTTGTTGATAGGTATGGGGAGAGAACAAAATTGTCAGGAAAAACCCTCTTGCAAATATCCCAGCAAACTGAAGTTTAAAGGAATGCCTGTGCATAGAAGCGCCATCCGGAGCTTGTGCGCGCAATAGCGCCAATAGCGCCAAAAGCGCACACGGGCATACGCGCATGCGCAATAGCGCCAATAGCGGTGCACGGGTGCGCGCGCGCGCCCCCTGTGACGACACTTGGTGCCAAAGAGGCTATTTAAAGGGGACTGTTCCACTGCTGCCTTGCTGTCCGGTCTACAGCATTCCTGAAGACCCCCTAGTGCCCTGTTACTTTGCATTTGCTACCCGATACCTGTTGGACTGTTCCTGACTACTCTGTTTGCTGCCTGCCCTGATCCCGGCTTTTGGACTTTGACTACTCTGTTTTCTGTCTGCCCTGATCTCAGCTTTTGGACTTTGACTACTCTCCTGGATTTACCTTCTGTACCTGATCTGCCCGCCTGCGCTTGACCCGGCTTGCCTATATCCTGCTGTCTCCATCCTGCTGCTGGACTACAAGACACCTCTCTGCTGTCTACATCCTGCTGCTGGACTACAAGACACCTCCCTGCTGTCTACATCCTGCTGCCGGACTACAGGACACCTCCCAGCTGACTACCTGATTCAGCTCTCTGCTCCAGCCTTCCAGTCAGGTACTTGTGCCCCTTCGCACTCTCGAGCCCCTGTCATCACTACCAGGGGTTCCTGAGTCGGAGGTATACGAGAGGCCATTCCCTGCATTCCGGGCTCTACCTACCAGGTACATGACAAACATAGATAAAGGATACGTGGGAGCATGTCAGAATCAGGCGGGGTTGGAATCCTTAGATCTTTTATATTTTTGCTTGTGCCACAAGGGGACAATCGGACTTGTGGGGAGTTGGCATTTCGATGTGCCAGCAGGTGATCCTAATGGAGGGGAAGTAGGGGCCTGTGAGATGAAGCCCAGGTGAAGAAGTGTTTTTTATCCATCCAGGAAGTTGGAGAACGTGTAGGTCTTGTTCTTGCGATGGAACTTGAGGCCAAAGGGAAACAGCCACCAGTATTTTATTTCCTTCTGGACTAAGGCCGACAGTAGGGGTTTTAAAGTCCTCCATTTTTGAATGGTGGTTGGCAAAATATCCGCGAAAATTTGGATGGGGTGGGACTGGTACTGAAGTTGGGGTTTCGCGCGGGCTCGATGCATGACCTCGTCTGTAACCGCATAGAAGTGGAGCTTCACCACTATGTCTCTTGGCAGCCCATCAGATCTAAACAGTCCTAGGGCTCTGGGAGCATGGTCTAATTCCAGTCTGTGTTGTGGAATGTCCGGGATAAGCTCTTGAATGAGGGAGCGGACTGCAGCAGGGGTGTCAGTGATAGTTTCGGGGATTCCCCTGATCCGAAAGTTGTGCCGTCAGGATCTATTTTCAAGATCATCTATTTTAGCAAGTGCGGTCTTGAGTTGGTCTTGGATGTCTTGTATCTGATCCGTATTTTGGTTAGCCCTGGCAACAGTAGCATCCATTTTATTTTCTATCGCCTCTATGCGGGAACCCAGATTCTGTAGGTCCGCTTTAATTTCCCTAGTTATTTTAACTACTATGGAGGATAAGCCCCGGTCTACCATCTCAGAGAACTGGAGAAACATAGCAGCTGTGTCAAAAGGCAGATCAGGGTGCTGTGCTGGGAATGCCTCCCTGTTACAAGGTGGATTGAGGCCTGCATCCATGGGAGACAATAGGAGGTCATCCATGGTGTGTCCAATGAGGGATTTCGTGGATTCTGGGGAGGCAGGGATCTGCATGTGGGTACTCACGTGTGCCCCACAAAGTGAGAGCTGAGAGGTGAAGAGTCCGTGTGAGCGTCAAATGATTCGGATCTCTGCTCTGTCAGCCCGTGAGAAGACGTGGCCACCATCTTGAATATGTAGGCCGGATCCGCGGCCTGTATTAGCGGGGCTTCCCGGTTACCGCGGACGTTCCTGACAGTCTCAAAGTGTCCCACCTGTGTTCCCCTGAGCCCGGGGGGGTCGATGTAGGGCTACCGATGTACCGTCAGCTGGATGGGGTGCAAAATGACCGGAGCAGTGCGGAGCTCCAGGTCTAAGTGGCTATTTTAGAAGCCCTGCGCATGCACACTCCTCAGAATATTTCATTTTTATTGTTTCACTTTAAGCATTAATAAAATCACTGCTCCAGAAAAACGGCAATTTTTAAAACTTTTTTTTTTGCATTGATACCTGGGGCAGGACCCGGGTCCCCAAACACTTTTTTTTGACAATAACTTGCATATAAGCCTTTAAAATTAGCACTTTTGGTTTTTCATGCTAGTGTCCCATACACTTTAACGCTGTTCTGCGGCTTTCAAATTTGCCTTGAACACAGCATAATGTTCGCTGTTCGGCGAACAGGTGAACACCCGATGTTCGAACATCGGGCTCATCCCTAGTTATACACTAAGAAGATTTGGATGTCTTTTGTGAACTTTTTGTGGACTTGAACTATATATGAACTTCATTGTTGCACATGCACTTTAATTTGATTTGATATTTGCACAGCTTTGTTGTATTTATAATTTGTCATGTGGGGTAGTGCTTTCTAACCATTTACATATTTAAAGGCACAAGCACCTTCAGAAAGCAGCAACCCATTTAACTCACTAGCATACACACATAATTCATGTAATTTGAATCACATTATTGTTGTTCCTGAAAAAATGGCCATTTTTAACACTTGTTTTGTATTGATACATGTCCCCTGGGGCAGGACCCGGGTCCCCAAACCCTTTTTAGGACAATAACTTGCATATTAACCTTTAAAATTAGCACTTTTGATTTTGAACGTTCGAGTCCCATAGCCTTTAATGGGGTTCTAAAGTTCGCGTGAACTTTCGGTCCGTTCGCAGGTTCTGGTGCGAACCGAACCGGGGGGTGTTCAGCTCATCCCTAGTTTTCAATATGCCTGTGCACACAGGTGCATAAACGTGCTACGTTTAGATGAGTAAATAAAGATACTGAAATTTGAGTTGCCGGTTAGTATTTTACATGTGTACACACATATGCACGCAAATATGCACGTGCATGCGTAAAATGTTAGTTTTAAGAGGTTAAAAATCCATTCTGAGAGCTAGAATTTATTTTACTCATGTTCATGCATACGTTCAAATACAAGCAAATACATGGAAATTAAACACAAGAAATTTTGTTACGTAATACTGATGTTCAAACAACAGTACCGTGTGTAAGTACCCTTATTATGTCAAAATTAACAAGGTCACTTCTGCCCTTGATCCTGGTGAGGCAAAATCTTTCTAACAGACAATACAAATCTGAAGAAAAGAAATCCTACACCTGTAAAAATAAATAAATAGCAGGACAGAAGACAAGGGATAATTTCCCCTAAAATGACACAGTTGATATTTATTACCTAACAGAAACTGTAAATTTACCTTGTTAAATAAAGGTATAATAAATAGTAAATTAAGGTAAATGAAATGCACCCTTAAATGCTAAGATTAATTTACCATAGTTGTTAATAATACCAACATTATATTTCTAATTCTGAAAAAAAAAATATTTGGAGTGCCAAGCATACTGCAAAATATACAGATGAAAATACACCAATGTTTATTGTTTTTCCCTGCCAAAGTATTTCTAACTATGTTCAGCCAGTTGTGTGATTTACACAACCCTGTCATATTGCACAGCTAGTAAGATCCCCTTTCTCCTTCCAGCTTTAAAGTTACTTCTTCCTGTTTTACAGGACAGATGCGGCAATACTTTTTCATTGTCAAACAGTAGGTTAGAGGGGTATCATAGAAGAGCTGCCTATGTTACCTCTCTAGCCTACTGACTGAACAACTGCCAAACCAGGAAACAAGCATGCCATGTGTCTGTGCAGCGTGACCAATGTGTAAATCACAGAACTGGATAAATGGAATTGCAATTATTTTAGGTAGAACAGTACAGTTTATTTGTTTTTGGGTGTTGTATTTAGCTATTTACCTGGATTTTTGTTTTAATTTAGGCTTGATTGCATTGAGAAAATATCATAGTGTGCGCTGTAATGTTTAATTAATTTAGATGTCCCTATTTGTTTGCAGCACAGCCACACAAAGACACCAGGACTACTGCAATTTATATTATCACCAAGAAGACTTGTTGCATGTCACTCTCTTCTGTATGTGCCTTTGGAATTGATTGCTTATAACCAAGGTTTGCAGTTCACAACAGTCTAGGCTGAGTCTAATTGTCATATTGGAGGATATGGCACAAACAGCCTTCAAAGAGAAACACGGGGATGAATGTTTATTTAGATCTCAAGTTATTCTTTGACACAGTACGGCTAAAAGAGCTAATCCACATGATTACAAGACACAGGTGGAGTAAGTTTTCACTGTGCTACAAATCTGTTTAATCAAGAGCAGCATAGATGGAGAATTTGAAAAAAACAAAAAACAAATGCTTTCCCTGGGGTGCGCAAATTGGTAAATGTATTTCTTGTTTGTATACTGCAAGGAAATGGCCCAGTTAAACTTTAGACTAGCAGACCTCTGACTCCATATCACAATTTATTACCTATATTTAGCTGATTTTATTATCTTTTTTTTTTTTGCGAAAACTTATCCTGGTGGAAAAGGTTTACTGCAAACATGCTCCTACACATACAGTACCCTTATGTACTCACAATAAGACAGTTGTAAGAACGATCGGCTGACTATCTGATCATTAGTGTAGTGCTTTCGACAGCCAATTCTGACTGTTCAGATGACAAAATCTGTAGGTGCAGGCAAGAAAATTTTTTATCGTACATGATTTTCGTTTAGTTGGTACAGTTTTCATTCAAAACAAATCAGAAGAGCAAGACTACACATGCACTGAAACGAAAGAATACATTACAATACAATACAATATATTATATCCCTTCCAAAGTTGTATTCTATCATATGAGGATTTACATAACTTTAGTAAACTCTTCATTTTCGATATGAGATTAGTATGCAACAAAAAACGGAAGATCATTCATCCGATATTCTCATCGTGTGTATGAGGCTTTAGATTCAAAAACATTTAGGGATCTAGGGCAAAGTGACAGTGTCTGTGTAAATCTGTACTCCCAACCCACTGATACTCACCTTTCTCCATCACAGCTCATGCAAAATACCTTGCCATGCTTCTGGGTTGAGGGAGGATGTGACCTTTTTCTTTAGCGGCTAATCGCTGGCCTCGATCACTGTTACATGAAAGAAATTCTGTCTAATTAACCAGTATTTTATCTCAACCTCAAATGCCTTTTTGGAATGTGTCATAATCTTTTGTGAACTGACTTAAGTATTAAAGTATTGCAATGCAAATACTACATTTAGAAAAACTACAGAGTTACAACTATGAGTAAGAAATAATTATTATCTCATCACATGTGTTATCACCAGTTGAGGAGCAAGTTCTCTGTTCAGGTAAGAGCAACTCTACTCAAAAGGGTTGCTACCAGACTGAAAGATTTTACTTCAGGACTATCAAATGCTAAAATATCTAAATCAATTATGGTATAAAAGTGGTGAGGTTTTTTTTTTTTTATCTTATCCTAATGTTAATTCATTTGTTAGGTTGGCAACAAGAGATGTGGAAGCCATATCTATCAATTCCATTTCTAGCAACTTACATTAACAACATCAAGCTATTACTTATTTTAATAAACAGAAAAGATTTGGTTATAGAACCCACAGATAGGGAGGAAATATAATTCTTCTGAGTAAAATTAACAATATAAGAATGTGGCAAAAGATTTTGCATAACAAAGTATGTTATTCCAAGGCATCTTCTAGTGTACTGGATAGCTTTTTTACCCCAGTATATAGTTGATAAAGCAGAAATCACCCATCCTAGAATGCCAACATTTTGATCACTTCTGGTGATTTATAAATACAAAGTTAATCTCACAGGAAAACCTATTGGGTAGGTGGTTAACTGTTTAATAAAAAATGCAGGTAGGATTCTGGATGATGCTCTGCTTCCCTGTGGAACACTTACCAACTGATGTCAAGAATATCATACATTTAATGACAATTCTGGATAACATATGCATCTCACCTGAAACGTTGCTAATGTCTATTAATGTAGGATGCCTGTATTTGAGTATCCCTCAAGAGCCTAGCCACAGTCGTACCCTTTCCTCATAAATCCTGTATTAAGTTAAATCATTATAACTCTTTCAATATACAGTTATTGGAATGCATCCTGACATACAATGTGTTTGTTATTGATAGTGCAGAGTATGGTGATGGTAACAATATGTACCCCTTCATATGCAAACCTGTACCTCGGAGTATAGAAGTGATGTTTTTTTGTGGGGGAGGACTCGTTAATGTATCTGTGTCACATTATGTTATGGCACATGTTATCTAAAAATAAACTCAATCATATAGGTGCCACTAGCACCAGGCACTCAGGACACAAATCCTGCATCTCCTGCTGATTGTCCGGGTAACAATGTAATTGTTTTTTTTTTTTTTAGTTTTGCTCACCAGCTGCCACTGCAGGCTCTTTTGAACAAAGATGAAAGTATGGTGCAGCAGAGGTGATCAAATAGGTTTTAGTGTGCAAAGTCGAGTGGAGAGAAGGATTTGTATTAAAAAGATGAGCAGGGGGTGGTTTGGGGTGCAAAGTTACACAGAGAGTGAGGTTAAGGGTGCAAAGGTGAGCAAAGAGTGGGGTATGGGGTGCAGAGATGAGTAGAGATGGGGTGTATGGTATAAATATGAGCAGAGAGGGGGTGCAGAGGTAGGCGGAGAGGGGGAGTGAGGGGAAGTTTGGGGTTCAGAGGTGAGCAGGGGGGTTGGGATGCAAAGGTGAGCAGAGAGGAGGGATTGGTGTGTTTAGGGTGTAGCTGCTTTATTTAATACATATATTTATATTTTTTTTGGTGCGGAATTGTTCATTATTAATTCACGTGTCTATAGTATGCCTGTAAAGTGGCGCAGCTTTCCCGCGTTTAGAACAGTACTGCGGCAAAATGACATTTCTAAAGGAAAAAAGTCATGTAAAACTGATTGTGGCAGTAATGAATTGTCGGGTCTCGGTAATATAGATAAAACTCATTGAAAAAAATGGCATGGGCTCCCTTTTTCGGTCCGTCGGGCAGCGTGGATTTACATCGCGGGACATTTTTATTTTTTTATCTTTTAATAAAGGACCAAGCTATCTCTTATCTTTTTTTTACCATTTCTGACACTTTTTTTTGTGAAATGGTAGGGGTACAATGTACCCTGTTACCAATTCGAATAGGGGGGCCAGGATCTGGGGGTCCCCTTGTTAAAGGGGGCTTTCAGATTCCGATAAGCCCCCGCCTGTATACCACCACAACCAAAGGGTTGTGGGGATGAGGCCCTTGTTGATGTTGATGGGGACAAAGTGCTTTGGGGTCAGACCCCAAAGCACCCTCCCCATGTTGAAGAAATGTGGCCTGGTACGGTTCAGGAGGGGGAGCGCTCTCTTGTCCCCCCTCTTTTCCTGTGGCCTGCCAGGTTGCGTACTTGGATAAGGGCCTGGTATCAATTTTGGGACTAACCCCTACGCCATTTTTAAAAAGATTGGTGCAGGGTTCCCCTTAATTTCCATACCAGACCTGAAGGGTCTGGTATGGATTTTAGGGGGACACCCATGCAATTTTTTTAAATTTTTGGTTTGGAGTTCCCCTTAATATTCATACCAGACCCAAGGGACCTGGTAATGGACTGGAGGGGGACCCATGCCGTTTTTTTCAATGAGTTTTATCTATATTGCCGAGACACCACAATTCATTACAGGCGCGATCAGTTTCAAATGACAATTTTTCCTTTAGAAATGTCATTTTGCTGTGGTATTGTTCTAAACATGAGAAAAATGCGCCACTTTACAGGCATACTATAGACACCCCCCAGGCATGATATTTAAAGGAATATTTCATTTTTATTGTTTCACTTTAGGCATTAAAAAAATCACTGCTCCCGAAAAAACGTCCGTTTTAAAAAAAAAATTTCCTCGAAAACTTTTTATGGCAATAACTTGCATATAAGCCTTTAAAATGAGCACTTTTGATTTTTCATGTTCATGTACCATAGACTTTAACAGTGTTCTTGTGTTCGTCTGAGTTTTTTGCCTGTTCTCATGTTCTGGTGCAAACCGAACTGGGGGGTGTTTGGCTCATCCTTATTAGGCAATAGGCACACATAAAGACAAACATGGCTGGAATTACAGTCACAAAAATATGAGGAGTAACCAGTGTGTACTATTAGAGTGAGTCCTGGGTAACTGGATATATCACACAGTCCAGAGCATAAGCCACTGGATTTTTAGGCACTGCCCTGGACCTTGGTGGAATGGAGACCTGGACTGAGGTGAACACATCCACACTAAAGCCTCAAACACACAATGAGAATATAGGATGAGTGATCATCCGTTGTTTGTTTTTGTTTTTTATAATGCTAGTCCCGTATAAAAAATGAAGAGCTTACTAAACTTACAAAACTTCTTGTACGACAGAATACAGCTTCGGAATTGATGTAATGTGTTGTATTGTATTGTAATTTCATTTCCCGAGCATGCGTAGTCTTGCTTTTCTGATTTTTTCGGATGAAAACTGTAATGATTGAACAAAAATCGTATGATCTGGTATAGCATAAGCACATTTTTCTTTTTTTTTCCATTTGGATAATTTCAGATGAACGGACTGATTGGCTCATGAAAGCTGAGTACTAACAACCAGATTATTGTATGATCCCTTCGAAAGTGGTATTTTCCCTCTGATTTTCTGATTGTGTGTACTAGGCTTAAGGTTAATTTCACCTGCTACTTTCTACTTGTCGCAGTCACAAAGAACTCTGGGAGCATGTTTTCAGAGAGAAAATCCTCTCCTTCATCAGCCAGTGCCAAGAGTGACTCACTCTTCTTTTACATACTGGTCACTCCTCATATTCTCATGAGCGCAATTTTTGTTATGTGTGTCTCATCCAATAAAGCTTTGCAACGCTATGAGCCTGTCTTGCACCCTTCTCTGTTTATATTTTTTGCAGATTTCAGTCTTCTAAACTGGTTCCAAGTGGTAGCAATGCTATCAACTAGTAATAGCGATTTATTATTTAACACGCAACATGACCTCCGTGATTTTCTATTCACTATGAGACATGTTGTATGGTGGCTTTATACACTGTTTTTTATATATTGTTTTTTGTGTGTATTTGTTTCTCTTTACTCTCATAGCAATTGATCTCTTGTTAACGCCCACCTGTGTCTTATAGTGGATGGTGCTAATTGTGCATATTAGGAGGGTTGATATCATGTTCTGTTCTGTGCGCCTTGGATATTTTTCCTTTTTTATGTGTTTTAGAGTCAGTATAACAGCAAGAATCTGACAACGCCCAAAACATTGGCTCCTGCTGCTGCCAATCAAATCCTGTGAGGTGGGAGTGAAGAGTGGGGCCGAGCCGTGCGGTGCGTGTCTATGCACACACACATTGCCCAGCTCAGGAGCATGCCCAAACATGTTCCCCCATAATAGACAGCTTGCTATGGGGGCACACGCAGGAGAGGAGGAGTGAGGAAAACTAGCAGAGACCCCAGAAGAAGAGGTAAAGGGCTGTCTTGTGCAATACCCTTGCACAGAGCAGGTAAGAGTAAAACCTTTTTTTTAGTTTAGGAAATAGATGTGACTTTACAACCACTTTAAATACATGTAATATTATAATACCTAATGGTCAGCCACACAAACCTAGACATTTTGGCAACTGTTTAACTCTGTGGTTTATGTATTGACCTGTTATTGCAGTGCATTTTATGTAGGGAAAACAAAATGACAGTTTAGGAAAATGTAAAAAGAGAAGAATCCAGGTCCATGTTTAAGACATTTTAATGGTAATCTTCACAGCCCAGTAGGTAGACATTTGCAGAACATCATAAATATCAAGCAAACATTTTAAAGCTCCTGACCCTAGATAAGGTTCACATTATTGCTGGGTTGGGGGTGATATTGACAAGAAAGCTCTCCAAGTTGGGTGTCCCATACATCTGGACTTGTGTCTGTGGAATTTGCACTATAGTTTACCTAGGAACCAAGCTCTCTATTTCTCATAGGGGGATGGATTTTTTGCTGTGGTACTTGAATCAGCATTTTTTTTCTAAGGTCAGAACATGCATTCCAAGGTGGAATGCACATACCATATTTCTTGTGGAGCATGGTGTCCTCCTCTCAGCTGGGTGGTGCTATGTGCATGTTGCCAGGGATTTACATCATATGTTGACACTCACACATGCACTCCATGGTGTAGTGCATACAAGCTTTTTGCACAGTTTTGGCACAGTTTTAGCTCCTGCCTGTGGGATGGGTGGATCGTGTCAGAGGGGTTTATCATTGTGAAAGAGAGTCACAGAATAGACACTATTTCTCTACACCCTGATGTGTGTCTGCTATCCAGTGTACCATCTGACTCTGGAGTATTTGTAAGATTTCCCCCATTTTTAGGGGTATTGTCATCAAGGGTGACTATAACAGCATTCTGGATGTGGCTCTATTAAGCCTTATTACTATCCCTTTGCACAGCCGGATAACTCATTGGTGGGGAGCTCCCTGCTGTTAACATCTGAGGGGATCAGATCTTCTTAATTGGTCAATTTTGTGGTCCCAGGGCAGATTAGTGTTTATATTTTTCCATGAACTTACCATCCGAGAATAATTGATCAGAAGGGATGGACTTTATGTTTGAGTCGAACATGAGTTCGACTCGAACATTGGCTGTTCGCCCGTTCGTCGAATAGCGAACAATTTGGGGTGTTCACGACAAATCCGAAAGCCGCGGAACACCCTTTAAAAGTCTATGGGAGAAATGAAAAGTGCCAATTTTAAAGGTTAATATGCAAGTTATTGTCATAAAAAGTGTTTGGGGACCTGGGTCCTGCCCCAGGGGACATGTATCAATGCAAAAAAAGTTTTAAAAACGAACGTTTTTTCGGGAGCAGTGATTTTAATAATGCTTAAAGTGAAACAATAAAATTGTAATATTCCTTTAAATTTCGTACCTGGGGGGTGTCTATAGTATGCCTTTAAAGTGGTGCATGTTTCCCATATTTAGAACAGTCTGACAGCAAAATTACATTTCTAAAGGGAAAAAAGTAATTTAAAACTACTCGCGGCTATAATGAATTGTCGGTCCGGCAATACACATAAAAGTAATTGATAAAAATGGCATGGGATTCTCCACAGGGGAACCCTGAACCAAAATTTAAAAAAAAAATGCGTGGGGGTCCCCCCAAATTCCATACCAAGCCCTTCAGGTCTGGTATGGATATTAACGGGAACCCCGAGCCAGAATTAAAAAAAAAATGGTGTGGGGGTCCCCCACAAAATCCATACCAGACCTTTCAGGGCGGGGCCACACGGTGTTGTCGCCGGGTGACCTCGCCCCCCTCTGACGCACAGGGACATCCCTATGGCTTTCCCATAGTGTCAGAGGTGGACGGACCGGGTACCTGTTACCATTTATAACAGGGCGGCCAGGATCTGGGGGTTCCCTTGTTAAAGGAGGCTTCCAGATTCCGATAAACGCCTGCCCGCAGACCCCCACAACCACCGGGCAAGGGTTGTGGGGATGAGGCCCTTCTCCCCATCAACATGGGGACAAGGTGCTTTGGGGGGCTACCCCAAAGCACCCTCCCAATGTTGAGGGCATGTGGCCTGGTACCGTTCAGGAGGGGGGACCACTCTCTCAATCCCCTCTTTTCCTGTGGCCTGCCAGGTTGCATGCTTGGATAAGGGTCTGGTATGGATATTTGGGGGAACCCCACACCATTTTTTTTAAATTTTGGCACGGGGTTCCCCTTAATATCCATACCAGACCTGAAGAGCCTGGTATGGAATTTGGGGGGACCCCCATGCATTTTTTTTTCAATTCATTATAGCCGCGAGTAGTTTTTACCTTTAGAAATGTCATTTTGCTGTCAGACTGTTCTAAACACGGGAAACATGCTCCACTTTACAGGCATACTATAGACACCCCCAGGTACGAAGTTTAAACGAATATTACACTTTTATTGTTTCACTTTAAGCATTATTTAAATCACTGCTCCCGAAAAAATTGACTTTTTTTTTTTGAGTTTTAAAGTGTTTATTGAAGTAAACTAATAAAAAGTAACAATTCTCTTCCCACGCAGGGGATTCAAAAAGACAGCTGATTTTGTTCATGTAGAAATCAATGAACTAGAAATTAACAAGAGATACAATGCAAAGGAAATATTCGTGTATATAGCTTCTATGCAGCAAGGATAATCATAGACAAAGTGGGGGCCCTATTTGGTATGCGAACTTAGCTACCATCCGCCTTGAAATCCAGACACCCCATTTTGGGATCATGCTGTGTCCGGGCTTCAATGGCCTCTGGTTCCTAGATGATAAGTATATCCTAGTTTGTGCATAAAGTATGAGGCAGTACAATTGGGCTCCTTATGGTAACAAAAGTGCTTAGAAGTCGTCTTCTCTGAGCCAGTATCTGTTCTGCTAAATTCTGACCTTAAACTAAGGTGGGTAACCAATTTAAAGTACACTGTATGATAACCAAACAAATCATAGAGATAAAAGAGATAAATCTTGTAACCTCCGCTTCACATCCCACCATTCTGATCCAGTGGGAGAGAAGAGTATAGAGGAGGAAGTAAGGAGAAGGAGAGAGATAGAATTAGGAAGAGAAGAGGAGGGGGAATAAGAAGGGTGGGGGAGGAAGGCCTTTGCTTCGAGGAGAGCTGGAGTGGGGTGTGAGGCATCCGTGTGGGGGGACTTAAAAGACAATGTTATGGTTGAATTAAGGACTAGAGGTTCACGCCAATATGACGGGCAAATAGTTACCATATGTGTTTGAATTTTTCAGTTTTATCCAGGATAATGTTGGAAATTTTTTCCTGGTACATGATCCAGGAGACTTTCTGTTTGGTTAAGTGGAAGGAGACCTTAGGAAGTTTCCATGCCTGGGCTATGGTAATTTTAGCTCCAATGAGAATATAGTGGTTTAGAATTTGGTCATATTTAGAAATTTTGGGGACATTTTGGTTTAAGAGTGCTATAGTTGGGGTTTGTGGGACCGCTTTTCCAGTGACTTTGCGGATTAGATTGAAGATTTTGTTCCAATAGCCTTTAATTCTGGGGCACTCCCAAAAAGTGTGTAGGAGAGAGCCCAGGTGGCCACATCCCCTAAAACATAGGATTGTGGGTAAAATTTAGCCAATCTAGTTGTGACTAGGTACCATCGGGACATGACTTTGAGGTCTGCTTCGGTTAGGGAGACGTTTAGGATCCCTTTAAAGGTGGAAGCAAAATACGAGTGCCAGGTGTCTAGATCCCACTCAAATCCGACCTCACGTTCCCAGTTCAGCATATAGGTCGCTTTCTCTTGTGGTTCGGCTAAAGCCGAGTAAATGAGGGAGATTCCCCCTTTCATGTCCACGGCTGAGGAACACCATTGTTCATAGGGAGTGGTAGTAAGGGGAAGCGGTCCCTGGGAGGAGATTGAGTGTAGGAAATGTCTTATTTGGTGAAAGTGAAACTTTTCTGATTGGGGCATTTCAAGTTTTGATGTGCAGTGGATCAGTTTGAGGGGACCACTAGAGTTAAAGAAATGACCTATTCTATATAAGCCCTTATCAAGCCACCACTGGAACGCTTTTATGTTCATGCCTGGTGGGAAAAGAGGATTATTAAAGATGTGAGCTAGGGGATACCATTTAGATGTTAAAATGTTTAGTTTATGTAGCGTGTCACACAATGCGAAAGAGTTTGAAAGGTAGGGGGAGAGGATTGGTGGTCTATATTTATGGGGACGCCAAAGAAGATAGTCTATAGTAAAGTTGGGTATAGCTTGTCTTTCCATCCCTATCCATTCTGGTTTCGGGCCTCTAGTATAAATGGCCGATATTTGGCTAAGATGTGCTGCCTGGTAGTACCACCAGAGGTTGGGCAGTCCAAGACCCCCTTTTTTCCTTGGTCTAAAGAGTGTCTTTTTAGGAAGCCTGTGGTTTGATTTACTCCAGATAAATTGGATGATTGAGGATTGTAAATTTTGGATGTGTAATTTGGGGACAGGAATGGGAAGGGATTAGAAGAGATATAGAATCCGTGGGAGTAGAGTCATTTTAACTGCATTTAACCATCCTAACCAGGACAATTTATGTAGTGACCATTGATCGAGATCAGATTTAAGCTTTCTGAACATAGGAGGGTAGTTAAAGCGGTATAGTTAGTCTATTAGGGGGGTTAACTGTATGTCTAGATAGGATGGAGGTCGAGCTCCATGCAAAGGGGAAATGGTCCCTTAAGCTTTCCACTACGAGTGAAGGGGTAGAAATGTTAAGGGCAATAGATTTGGCCATATTCACTTGAAGGCCTGAAATCTGTCCGAAATTTTTAAGAAGTGATAGGACATTGGGGTGGAAATGAGGGGGGATGTGATGAAGAGGAGGAAGTCATCTGCGAACAGAGCGCATTTGTGTATTGATTGACCACATTTAACGCTATGGATGTCTGGGTGGTGTCTTATTGCAATAGCCAAATGTTCTATGCCGATGGCAAAGAGAATAGGGGATAAAGGGCATCCTTGTCTAGTCCCTTTGGTTATGGGGAAGGAATCAGATAGGTGTCCTTGGATTCTGATCTTGGCTTTAGGTTGGGAATAAAGAGCTGCAAGGAGATTGATGAAATGAGAACCAAACCCCCATCTCTCTAAAGTACCGAATAGATAAGGCCAGGTGACAGTGTCAAAGGCCTTTTGGAGATCTATGGATAAAAGGTAACCTTCTTGATGTGGATTGCCATACCAGTTTGACTTCAACAGGGAGATGATATCTACTGCCCTCCTTATCTGATCCGGACCCTGCCCTGTCTCCCCGGTATGAAGCCCACTTGATCCTTATGAACATATGACCCTATAAAGGAGCCTAGTCTGCTGGAGAGGATTTTTGTCATGATTTTCAGATCATTGTTCATAAGAGATATAGGTCTGTAGTTACTTACTTGTCTCTGGTCTTTACCCGGTTTGGGAATGACTGAGATGTAGGCTAAATTAGCCGCTGGATCTAATGGTGATTCCTTATTGAGGGAATTGAAGAACCGGACCAGATAAGGAGACAGCATTGCTCCAAACTTTTTATAATAAAGTGTTGAGAAACCATCTGGGCCTGGGGCTGAACCTTTTTTAATACCTTTTATTACCTCCATAACTTCCTCTACAGAAATAGGGGCTTCCATTAACAAGCAATGGGATTCAGAGATTTTAGGGAGGGGGATACTGCCAAAAAATGTATTAAGTTTATGGGTATTGTCTGGATTGGGGTATGAGTATAGTTTAGAGTAGAAAGAGTGGAATGTTTCTAGTATTGCTTTGGGGTTTTGGGTTAAGGAACCCGACAGGGATTTCATTTTGTGTAGGGCTTGAAATTTATGTTTGGGTGAAAGTTTTGAGGCGAGCTGGGGTCCAAATTTGTCAGAGTTGAGGTAAAATCTCCCACTTACCCATTTTAAGTGTTTTTCTGCATTAGATGAGAGCAGTATTTAGTTCAATCCTGATGCGTCCATTTTAGCTTGTGAATAGGAAGTGGGGTGTTGCTTGATGTTTACATGTGGATTGGAAATTTTTTTGTAAATTTTTAAGGTCTATTTGTTTTTTCTCGTTTTAGTTGTGATGCCAATTGTATAAGGTTGCCCCTTACTACTGCTTTATGAGCTCCCCATAAAGAGCTTGGAGAAATATCTGGTGTATCATTAATGCGTAAATATTCCATAATATCTTTTTCGATCATAGTACAGTGTACCGGGTTGGAAAGGAGGGCGTCATTGAGGCGCCACTGTGGAGGGCTCGCTTTATTTAGGAAACCACAAATTTTGGTGGAGACCAAGGAATGGTCAGACCAAGGCAATATTCGAATCCCCTCCCATGATCACCTTGCCCTCCAGATGGGGGGAGAGAGAGGTAAGCATGGTAGGGAAGAAGGAAGCCTGTCCTTTATTAGGGGCATAGTATGATATAATGGAGAAAAGTGAACCATTTATATGGCCTTTTACAAGGATGTATCTTCTCTCTTCATCCTTAACAGTTTGGGTTAAAGTAAAGGGAGTGCGTTTGGATATGAAGACAGCTACTCCTCTTTTTTTGTCATCTGCGTTGGCTAAGTAGAAGATAGGATAATTACGGTGCATGAAGGATGGGTTAAAGTTCTTCGGGAAGTGAGTTTCTTGAATGAGGATAATGTCCAACCCTTTTGAGTGATAGCTATGGAAGGCCTTGCGCCTTTTCACTGGGGAGTTTAGTCCTTGTGTGTTGTGGGACGCTATTTTGAGAAATGACTGTGGGGGGGTTCATCAGCAATGGGCATTGTGGGGAATGTTCGTCAATAATAAACTATTTCTTACCCGGTCTAGAGGAGTGGGTCCATCTATCAGGAGAGTATGGTTCCAGCTTCGGAATTCAGGATGCCGAACACGGCCAGCTCTCCTCGAAGGCACCTGGTTGGGAGGAAAAAGAAGTGGGGGGGAGAAAAGGACAGAACAGGAAGAAACAAAAGAATAGAAGAAGATGAGAAAGAAGGAGTCCAGCGTAAGAAGAACCCTGAATCCTTTGTTTGAAGGATCAGAACCTGCACTGAAATCCTAAAAATGAAGGGCTCATTAAAAAAGCAACCCAAAATAGGGCTGCAAGTCTATTGTCGCCAAGGGATCAAAATTCCTCTCGGTTACAATAGGTGGAGTGGCATTCAGCCCCGCTCCGGCCGCAGAGCATCCAAAAAAAAAAACAACTATGGGAGAGATCTCCCTATAACAATTACTTACTATACCTTATCAAAAGTAACATTGAATGATATCAAATTATTATCTCTAAAAAGGTGAGATGAACATTGTAAACTTGAAAAAAAGAAACATACAAAATATAAAAAAGTGAAAGACTGGCTTCATATCTTGCCGAACAATCCTGTGATTAAGGATTAATATATCAGGAGAGGGTAGGGAGGGGAGGGGGAGTAATAGGAGAGGGAAGGGAAAAGGGAATGGGGAGAAGGGAAGAGGGGTAGGGTGATGCTTAGGCGGATTAAGAAGTGTCCCGAACTGAAGCTTCTTCTTGAGTTGTAGAGTATAAAGATTTGCAGTCTTCATGCAATGTGGGGATATGTTGCCAAAAGTGCGTCAGGGTATCATGGCAAAAAAAAAGGGGTGCTGGTGAAAGGGGAGATTAAATTCAGTAGGTCTTGAAAAAGACCGGGAGTGTGTAGGAGAAGCTTCTACACCATCAAAGATTTCCCTAGAAACTAAAAAGGAAGGGACTTGATCCAATGGATCAAATGACAACAGAGTTCATCTGGGGGGCATGGATTCCCATTGTTTCTTCTTTTGCTGTTTCACCCACAACAGGGTAAGGGGGCTGTTTGGTGGAGGCCTTTTGGATGAGGTTGGCCGATTCTCTGAATTGTGTGGGGGCAGGTCTTGAGATATAAGCCCAAGGTGGAGAAGTAAGTGCTCGCCCGTTTGGAAATTCGAGAAACTGTAGGATTTTTCCCTGTAATGGAATTGCAGATGGAAGGGAAAGGCCCATCTATACTTGATCATAAGTGAGAGAATGTCCAGAAGTGGTCTGAGTGATCTTCTTTTCTGAATCGTGGTTGGTGAGATGTCAACAAAAATTTGGATTTTGTTACCAAATAAAGTGATGTCATCCTTATAGCGAGATCTTTTCATTATCTCCTTTACTCTGTAAAAGTGTGGCTTGACTACTATATCCCGGGGGAGTCCATCCTGGCGTGGGGGTTGTAGCACTCTGTGGGCCCTGTCCAATTCGAGCTTATGGTCCAGGATGTTAGGGATATTTTCCTTGATTAAAGATTTGATGGTGCTAGAGATATCAGTATTAGCTTCAGGAATGCCTCGTACTCGGAAGTTATAGCGTCTGCTTCTATTCTCTAAATCTTCAATTTTAGAGCATTTTCGAGTTGATCCTGTAAAGATTGGATACAGGAAGCATGTTGGTTGGTGCGTGCTGCAGATTCATCTACAGCCTGTTCAATAGCATCCATTCTTACTCCTAGACTCTGAAGATCTGCCTTAATTGAAGAGGTGACTTGCATTGCATTTTGTGCTAGCCCTGCAGCCAGCATATCAGAAAAGCTGTTGAGAAGTTGAGCCATTTCTGGTGGATGATTATTAGTAATGGGGGGAAGCCTGTGGGGAGCCTGCAATGCTATTAGGGGAATTGAGAAGGGGAGAGTATGGGTTGCCGTTCTGCATTCTGCTTAGGAGGGATTCAGTAGAAGCAGGGGATGCTAAGTAGCCTTGGACGCCCATGTATGTACTTCATGTATTATATTTCATGAGATAGAGGCAAGTCGGGGGAGATGGGCGGAGTCTAGCGGAGCAGACATGCATTGTTAGAGCTCCGCACCGCTGAGGAGAGAAGAGAAGGACAAAGCGGAGCCTGCAGGCTCAAAAGGTATCCATTTGAACCTTTTTGCCCCAGGGAACAAACTGTGAAAGTTTGGGAAGGAAATATGGTACTGGGAGGAACCCGTGGCAGAAATAAAAATCACCTCACAAAGAGCTCACAGGCACTCACTGCAACTAAAGCAGCTCCAGTCACCTCACAATATACAGCATCAGGGCACTCTCACAGACAGAAAATGTCACAGCAAGACTCTCCATTTGAGTCAGATACAGAACAAATCCTCTCACAAACTTCTCCACAAGCCTCCTCAGCATCCCCAGTAATATTATTACAATTTGAAAAGATGCTTCATAAGGCTTTAAAACAAACCTCAGACCAAATAACAAAAAGCCTAACCAAAGAAATAAGAGAGCTGGAAAACCGCACCGCAGCCTTAGAAATAAAAATGGATGAAATTGAATTTACAACCCAAGAAAATATAACAGAATTGGAACAATTAAAAGAAGAGAATTTAATACTTCAAACTAAGCTCGAAGATTACGAAAATAGAGCCAGACGTTCAAACTTGCGCATAAGGGGAATACCTGAAACTGTGACAGACCTGCAATCTACTATTACTGCTCTATTACAAGAACTAAAGCCAGGTATCCCTATTGAACGTTTAGAACTGGACAGAGTACACAGAGCCCTCACACCTAAAAAGAAAGATGGACCCCCATGTGATATAATCACAAAATTTCATTATTACAGAACGAAAGAACAAATACTAATTGCTGCAAGAGAAAAAAAGGAACTTAATTTTCAAGGACACAATTATCAAATTTTTGCTGACCTATCCCAACTTACTATTACTAAAAGGCGATCCATGAAACCCCAACTAATGGAACTGCAACGCCACAACATTATGTATCAATGGGGCTTCCCCTTTTCAGTCAGATTTAACTACCAAGGTACAATTTACAGAAGCAGATCAGCAGATGAACTACAACAAACGCTTTTAAAATTAAATCTGACAGAACCCACAAGCAGCAACTCTCCCACACGCAGAAGAATGGCATCAACTTCACCTTCAGGCAGCACCCAGAAAATTTCAGAACAAAATGGGAATCATCATTCTCACAAAAGAGGCCGTTATGCCACATCATCCATGGACCAAGAAGATTCAATGGACTGACATCCTAATTCCTGATATCTCTTCATTTATTAAAGTGCTACGTAAACTGTTGGCGCTATATAAATACTGTATAATAATAATAATAATAATTTATTATACTAAGAGATGGTTCTCTATAAAAAACCTGTATTTATAACTGAATGTAACTGCATTCTGATAGTCACACACTGTGTGGGATCATGTTACATTCCAGTTATATTTCTTATTACTTCTGATTCATATAGCCTTAGAATATATAAGTGAAATAAGGAAATTCTTATTCAGTTATATATTTTCAGGTAATAACAATAGATTTATTACTTTTTAGGACAAATATGTTCAATAATCCAGAAGTAATGGAAGCTTTTTCTTTCTTTTCTTAAAACAAATATATTATTACCTAGAACTATGTTTTTGTTTATTCTAATCTGAAGCAATACAACCTCAGTTTTATGAGTTAACATATCTAAACAGTTACATATGAATAAAATATGTAATTGTTTACTCTAAAAGGGTTAAAATCCCAAAATAATTAAAACTATCTTCATCAATACCAAAGTTATTAACAGTACCTTTCTAACTGAATTATTTAGCCTAGGGCAAGACTAACCATATACAACCACCCTGGAATAAATAATTTCAACAAAAACTATATTCTGCACTCCAATTAATGAATCATCATTTTGATGTCTTTTGACATAGCACTTCTCTCCTGTAAGCGGAAGATCCGTGTACCCCCATTAGCCCTCCTCATTCTCCCAACCATATTATGTGGGAGTGTGATGAAGGCACTTATTCCCCTGAGAGAGATATTTATTCTCTTTCATGGGTAAATTGAGGGGTAAAACATATACAACCACCCTGGAATAAATAATTTCAACAAAAACTATATTCTGCACTCCAATTAATGAATCATCATTTTGATGTCTTTTGACATAGCACTTCTCTCCTGTAAGTGGAAGATCCGTGTACCCCCATTAGCCCTCCTCATTCTCCCAACCATATTATGTGGGAGTGTGATGAAGGCACTTATTCCCCTGAGAGAGATATTTATTCTCTTTCACGGGTAAATTGTGATTACTTGCAAAAAATAATTTATACAATGTATCATCTAATCTCATATGTTTTTTGTTTACTCTTTACTCCAGAATTCACTGGTTTCTTTTCTATCTTTTTATCTCTTCAGTCCACACAGGTTGATCTGCGCAGTCAGCTCTACATAACAAAAAGTAAGTCAAAACTATTTGATCTGTTGCCATGGCACCACTGAATATACTTTCCCTGAATGTTCAGGGAATAAATGTCCCTCAAAAAAGGACCAAAGCCTTCCGTACTTTCCATAACAAGAAGGCTCACATAGTATGCCTCCAAGAAACACACTTCACCAAAGATTCTACTCCAAAATATATTTCTCCTTTTTATCAACAAATTTACACGGCTTCTGCCTGTACCAAACAAAGGGGAACTCTAATTGCATTTCACCGATCCACACCATTCACCTTATCATCAGAAATTAAAGACCCAGAAGGTAGATACCTGATACTCATGGGTTATATAATGGATACAGCAATCACGGTGATTTCCTACTACGCTCCTAACAAACAACCTACACCATTCCTCTCACATATATTACAAGTGATTAATACACACAAAATAGGAACAGTGATAATGTGCGGGGATTCGAACCAGGTCTTCCTCCCATTTCTAGATAAATCACCTTTTACACCATCCAAAATAACCTCTAGATTACCTTTTTCTCAACTTCTTTCCAAATACAATCTGGTAGATTCGTGGAGAGAAAGTAACCCAATGAAAAAGAAATTCACTTATTTCTCGCACCCTCATCAAACCTTCACCAGAATAGATCATATTTTTCTAACAATAGGAATGATACCAGAAATTATTGCATCAGATATAATTCCGATTCCGTGGTCTGACCATAATGCAGTATACACTACTATAGCCTCAGCCATACCAAAAGCGCATGACCCAACGTGGTACTTACCGGACATAATGCTCAAACACCCACTACATCAGATGGCCATTGAACAAGCTTTAAAGGAATACATATCAATTAATAATACAACAGACATCTCCCCAATAACACTGTGGGAAGCTCATAAGCCTGTCTTGCTTGGTACAATACAAAGACAAATGGCACTATTTAAACGGGAACGCAAAAATCTAGCAAAAAAACTAGAACTCAATTTTAATGCAGCCTACATATCATTCCAAGATAATCCATCTCAGAGTACAAAATCTCATCTGGAAAAATCTAGATTGGAATACAATCTCTTTCTTACTGAGTCAGTTGATAAATCCCTCAAACGCTCCAAACACAATTTCAACATGAATACAAACAAACCAGGTACATATTTGGCTCGGGCATTAAATTCAGCTAACAAATCTTTCAAACCAATACATTTGAAATTATCAAAAAATGTTTATACTTGTAATCCAGTTAAAATAGTCCATCAATTTCACTCACATCTCGCAACTTTATACAAGACAAACAATGAATTTAATCCTACAGAGGCTGAATCCTTCTTCTCAAAAATAACATTACCTGAGTTGTCTCAGAATCAAAAAAGCAGTTTGGATGAGCCTATAACTATAGATGAAGTTGCTAACGCCATAAAAGACCTAAAACTTAACAAAAGACCAGGCCCAGATGGCTACTCGGCTTTATACTATAAAACATTCTCAGAAATACTCTCTCCCATTCTCACTGAAACTTTTAACAAACTTCTAGAAGGACATTCTTTTCGGCAAGAAACACTAATGGCAATTGTTTGTATGATCCCAAAACCCCTTTCTGATGATACTTTCTGTGTGAACTATCGGCCTATCTCTCTGTTAAACCTTCATATTAAATTATTAGCAAAAATAATAGTAAAACGCCTCAATAGCATTATAGGAAAATTAATACATAGAGATCAAGTAGGCTTCATGCCAATTAGACAGGCAGGCGATAATATACGCAGGGCAGTGTTATTGGCACATATTGCTAAAAAACGGAAAATCCCTTTATGTTTTCTATCTCTCGATATTAAGAGGGCATTTGACAGAGTATCCTGGCAATATATGCAATATTCATTACAAAAATGGGGTTTTGGACCCCACTTTTTAACATGGACCAAAGCATTATATAATAAACCCAAAGCCTATATAAAATATGCTGGATACAAATCTGATGCCTTTAATATCGAAAGAGGTACCCGACAGGGTTGCCCATTATCTCCCTTATTATTTGCCCTTATACTCGAACCCATGGCCCAATACATCAGAACAAACCAAACTATAACTGGCATTGAAGTAGGAGGTATTACACACAAATTATGTATATTTGCAGACGATATATTACTTTTTCTATCATCACCACAGGTCTCTGGTCCTAACTTAATACCAGCTCTTGATGGATTTGCAGCCCTATCCGGCCTTATGATTAATCCTAAGAAATGCCTAGTGCTTAATATTTCGCTCACAAACATGGAATTGATCCCGGCTAGGGCTGCACTCCCATTCACATGGGCAGAAAATCAATCCCATATCTTGGAATTCATTTAACAGCATCTCATTCTGACTTATTCTCAACCAATAATCCTCCTGTATTAAGACAGATCGCAAATCTAATAAAACAATGGTCGCAACTTCTTTTATCCTGGATAGGGAAGATTAATGCAATCAAAATGACTATTCTACCCAAATTGCTTTATCTATTCAGAGTCCTCCCTATTCCAATTCCTTCCTATTTTTTGAGAATAGTACAAAAAAGAGCAACTTCGTTTATATGGGGCTCTTCTAAACCACATATACCTATACACACACTACATCTTCCCAAAAATAAAGGAGGCCTGGGATACCCTAATTTTACTAACTACTACAGAGCAGCACATTTGGCCAGTCTGTCCAAATACCATGCAAAACAGGAAATCCCATTATGGGTATTTATAGAGGCTTCAGAAAATGACCCTCTATTAATGTCAAACTTGTTATGGCTTGATCCTAAAGACCGCTTTAAAATTCATAATCCCATAACTAAACACTTCTTATCTCTCTGGGATAAACTAAAAACCAAATATCAGTTACAATATCCACACAATCCTCTCCTTTCTTTTATCAGAAATCCGGCCTTTCATCCGGCATGGATCTACCCAAATTCTTTTAAAGCTTGGACAACATCAGGCATTCAGACACTAAATGACTTCATAGCATCTAAATCATTCCTTTCATTCCCATCGCTTAGAGAAAAATATGATCTACCAAACTCTGAGATATTTAGATATCTCCAAATCAAAAATTTCTATACACCATTCCTAAAGGGGGATACACCATTATCCCAATTATCCATTTTTGAATCAATCTGTACAAAAGATCCATTTGCTAAAGGTACAATTTCATCACTTTATAATCAATTATATGGAGTAGTAAATCTTAATAGACCCTCTTACGTTCAGCGGTGGGAGGAGGACCTGGGACGAACTTTAGAAGACACGGACTGGTCTAACATATGGCTCACATCTAAGTCATCTTCACCCAACATCTTAGCACTGGAGACAAATTATAAAGTCCTAACTCGCTAGTACCTTGTACCCGCTAGAGTGGCAAAATATTCACCTAATACCTCAGCTCTTTGTTTTCGAGGATGCCCAGAAATAGGCACACATTTACACATATGGTGGATGTGCTCAGTAATCCAAACCTTCTGGAAGGAAGTCTTCGTGATTGCATCTAAAATATTTAAAAAAATAATACAACCAGATCCATATATAACTTTACTTAATCTAAAACCGGAATGGTTAACACTCTCTCAATTCAAACTTATGATCCAACTAATAACGGCTGCAAAACAAACAGTGGCCAAGGCATGGAAATCTCCTACATTGGTACTAGCAGAAACAATTCACAGAATGAATAATACAATGTCCCATGCTAAGATAGTAGCCATCGATCAAAATCAAATTCCAAAATTTGTAAAACTTTGGCATCCTTGGATAAAACAACAGTTCCTGTCAAATTTCAATGACTCTGTCCTGTTGCCATGGTAACAGATTAAATGACTTACAGAGACACCCATTCTAAGGCTTCAAAGAGAACTAAAAAGAATAATAAACTGACGAGCGGGAGAACCTTGTGGACCATACCTCTGCCTTTCTACCCTTTTACTTTTTTCTCTTTCCTTTTCTCCACCTTACGATTAAAGCTCATTATCAGAACTTATTTGACCTATATACACTCTACCTGTAAACAATATGTATAGTAGGTATAAATCATTTAAATACCTACAAAAGTAACTAAGGAAATGATATATATCTTTAATTTAGATTTACGTGAACCCAATGTTTAATATTTGAAATTTCATGATATTTACCTATATAAACTACTGTAAAACAATGAGCTTACTTTATAGATCCTTGTAAACTTACTTTATGTATCTTTATAATATCGTATACTCAATAAACTTCTTTTGACAAGGAGATAGAGGCAAGTCATGATTTTTGTTTTTCTTGTTTACTGGCATAATAATAATAATATCATTAGGTATATTTATTAACCTGATTTAGAAATATCCCATATGTAGAAATGGTTTAAATCTACAAATTATTGTGTTAGCGACATATTATAACTATATATCTATATATCCAGATAGATGTTTACTCTTACCTAGATGTGTAATTAATCAGAATATATATATATATATATATATATATATATATCCCACACCTGTACCATGGGAAAATGGACATTCTTACAACAGATCATTTATGAGAATAATTTAGAAAATTAATATCTCTGCTCTATGATGACACTTTGTGGTTAAAAGATCAAACAAGGAAGGTAAATTATTAACTACCTCAATCAATGGAGAGAAGTTACACCTTCTGGGCTAGGCTTATTATTATTTTTATGAGCCTATTGTACAGAACGGTATATAGCATCAAGATAGAAAGCCATTTGCTTGTGGTCCCAATCTAAATGCAGTCTACATATGAATCGCTACAGCAACGATTCACATAACTGAAACAATCAGCCATAAGGCTGATCTACTAAATATGCTATATATTGGATGCTTTATATATTGTATGGCACTTAGGGGCACACATCCATTGCCATCGCTGTCCTATTTAGTATATCAGCATTATGGTTGATTGTTTCAGTTATGTGAATCCTTTCTGCGGCGATTCATATGTAAACTGCATTTAGATTGAGACAACAAGCAAATGGCACTGGTTTGAACTACAACAATATGGAGACCGATTTAGTATAAATAGATAGGAGCTATCCTGTCCAACAGAGATCCACCTGAGGAAGACACGTGACCCTGTGTCGAACATGCGTAGGTGAGGGGCTAGGATGGTGGATGCTCTATGTTGCATTTTAAACCCATGTCCGTATTAGTATGGTGTGCTGGAAGCCCTCGCATATTGTGAGTACCCTGTACATTTTAATAAACGCATTTTAAAATGTTTTAAACAATTCAAGCACTATTGGAGTCTTTTTCTCTGCATATGCTCTGCTGCTAACATACTGAAGAGGAGATCTTGGGAGAAGTTTAGAAGCCAGCTGTGTTGGATATCTCACTGAGTCCTGGGGTGGCTTACAGGCATTTTTGACCCTGCTTGGTTGGGGGGTTGAACTCCCAGAGGTGAGACTATACCCATTAGTGGGGAACATGAGTGAGGTGATTCGTTGGTGGTCTTGAAACTTTATATACAAGATTTCACAATATAAATACATTTTACGTGTTTTGAACAATTCAACCACCATTGGAGTCTTTTTCTCTGCATATACACTGTTGCTGACATCCTGAGGAGGAGATCACGGGAGAAGTTTAGGAGCCAGCTGTGTTGGATATCTCACTGAGTCCTGGGGTGGCTCACAGGTGTTTTCTGACTCTGCTTAGCTGGGGGGTCGCACTCCCAGAGGTGAGCCTATGCCCATTGGGGGTGAGCACAAATGAGGTAATTCTTTGGTGGTCTGGAAGTTTTACATAGGATTTCAAAATTTTTAGTTGTTCATCAATCGACATCCATTTGTGGAATTTTCACTGTTTTAATATGGACTTTTTTGCACTTTATTGTATGGACATTTAATTATGCACTTTATATGTTGTTTGATTCAATGATTTTTGATATTTGTTTCATGAATCAGCGCTGTTCATAAAGTGGTCATTTTTTTAAATGACCACTTTATTATTGTAGATTTAATTGTAGAACTATTGAAATAATCACAACAGTATTAACCCAGTCTTCATGAAGAAAAAATTTGATGAGAAATATGTCAACATGGGTTTATAAAAGACTTTGTATGTTGTGTACAATAATCTTTATAATTTATGGCGGTGAAAATATACTGTATACATTGAGTTTTTGCTTATATACCCATGAGGAGGCTTTTATGAAATATTGGTAATAAATTTTATACAGTTATTTAAAAACTATTGTCATTTTATAGACCACACCTTGCTAGTGCCAGGTTGGACCCCCTTTTGCCTTCAGAGCTGCCTTAAGGTGGATGTAACCCTCATGTTCAATAATTACAGATACATACGTCATGTGTTAGCCTTTTCTTTAAAAATCAAAAGCACATTAGTTTTACCTGTTTTTTTTTATTCCTGTGCCTGTCACAACCCTCTGAAAAATGCTGGTTCGTGGGCGTGTCCATGGACCGAAGCTCAGGAGGCAAAGTCCTCCCATCTGTACACTCCCCCTTCCCCCTGGCAATCACACTAGCTCAGCTTGAATGCCAAGCTGAAGACACTGGGGGTGCAGACTGTCATAGCAGGAGGGAGCCGAGCAACTGTCATGAATCAGTACACAGCGGGACACTGCCGACACTTATCTGTGCTTATCTCTGCTAACGGAGGAGGAAGGGGGAGACATGCTTTCACTGTCATCATTATCAACAGAGCCAAACAGCGTCACACAGATTTAACCCCGCAGCTGCCAGGGAGAGAGCTGAGCAGGAGGATACACAGACATCCCAACCTGCAAAAACTAATTTCACAGAGGTGGCAAGCTCATTTCAGGGAGGTGGCAACCCCCCCCCCCGTGGCAAAATGTGGGCATGGCTTAAATTGCACTACATATTGGGCATGGCTTAAATGGAGTGTGGTTTAATAGTCTGAGATGACTTGCATAGTGCAGAATGCAGTAATGTTAAATAGGTAATGTACAGTGCGGAGTGTACGGCAGTGAGTAGTATGTGTAGGAGAGGAGTGTGGAGTTTATGGAGGTGGGTATAATGTGCAGGTGAGGAGTGTGGAGTGTACAACGTTGGGTAGAATGTGCAGGATTGTGTCAGTAAGGCAGTGGAAAGTGTCAGTAGTTCTTTATTTTTATTATTATTTTCTCATTATTTTTTTACAATTTTATTTTTTATTTATTTTTTTATTTTTTCAAAATGCTATTTAGGGGCCAGTGGATGGTGTCAGCGGGGCAGTGGACAGTGTCAGAATTTATTTTATTTGTATTTATTTTTTTACAATTTTATTTTTAAATTTTTTTATACAATTTTATTTTTAGGGATGATTGGGGGTGGGGGTGGGGGGTAGCGGACGGTGTCAGTACAACAGTGGATGATATCAGTAGTTTCTTATTTTTTTACAATTTAATTTGTTTTTAATTGTTTCACAATGCTTTATGGTTGGAGTGGGTTGGGGCAGCGTTGGTAGGGCAGGGTGGAGTGGTGTCAGTAATTTTTTATTGTATATATTTTTTTACAATTTTTTATTTTTTATAATTTTTTGTACAATTTAATTATTGTTTATTGCATTTTTTTGTATCTGTTGCAGTACTCTTTGGTGATATATCAGGGGTCTAAATAGACCCCTGACATCTCCCATTTGAGACAGAGAAAGAGACTGAGGACACATAAACCCCAGTCCCTTTCAGCACTGAAGATGAATGGAGGGGAGACAGAGTCTCCTCTCCATTCATAAACTGAGCAGAGTAAACACAGGTTTCTCTGCTCAGTTTTCACAGGACACAGGAGCAATCTTTCTCACTGTGTCCCATTCAGAAAAGGAAGGGACCAGTAAATGACAGATCTACTGGTCCCTTCCTCCGCTCTCCATCCTGACATCCCTGACAGCAACCGGCAGGAGAGGAGAGGAGGGAGCTGGCTGCGGGGGAGGAGGGGGCGGAGGACATGGAGCCGGAGGAGGAGGACACGGGGGGAGGACACAGAGGGGGGCCGGAGAAGGACAGGAAACAGCTGGGAATGATACCCCACTGCCGTCCAGGATCGGCCCTGCGCCAGGAAATCTCCCGACACTAGTGGGTGTGTGGGAGCTGCAGCCAAAATGCGGGAGACTCCCGCACCTCGCGGGAGACTTGGGATGTCTGAATACAGTTAACCCCTCAGTGGGTAGGCACTTTTACTGTGTAACAACTACTTGAAAGTAGGGCATTACAGTAAAAGTGTCCAGCCATTGAGGGGTTAATTGTATTCTCTTGCTCAGTCCTTTCACTGGCAGCTGTAGGGTTAATCTGTGTGATGCTGTTTGGCTCTGTTGATAATGATGACAGTGAAAACATGTCTCCCCCTTCCTCCTCCCTTAGCAGAGATAAGCACAGATAAGTGTCGGCAGTGTCCCGCTGTGTACTGATTCATGACAGTTGCTCAGGTCCCTCCTGCTATGAAAGTCTGCACCAGCCTCCTCTTGTGATTGGCTGTGGGATGCACGCCCCTTCTCTCATGCTCACGCATAAGTCTCCTAATTAGTCTGTCAGTCACAGGAGAGAAGAGGTGGCGACACAACAAATTTTTTGTGTGTCAGGTTTCTTTACTGTAGGAAATGCTCCTTTTCTGACCAGACTGGGGGCAGATGGCTTCTATTGCTTTGCTGTGTGAGGTAGACTGGTTATTTCAATTTTGATGTTTTGGGTTTACATCCACATTAATTCTTCATGGCATAGATTTAACAAGGTGTTGGAAACATTCCTCAGAGATTTTGGTCCATATTAACATGATAGCATCACAAAGTTGCTGCAAATTTTTTGGCTGCACATCCATGACGTGAATCTCCTGTTCCACCACATCCCAAAGGTGCTCTATTGGATAAAGATGTGGTGACTGTGGAGGCCATTTCAGTACAGTGAATTCATTGTCATGTTCAAGAAACCATCTTCCTTCCGGGTTTGCGGACTCCGATTGTGTGAGTGGCCGGAGCTGCGATGACGTCACTCTCACGTATGCGCGTGGGAGCCACTGTTTAATGCGCAGGACTAAGAAGGAACGGCCTGGGTGGCTGTTTCTTCAGAGCGCATGCGCCAGTGATGTCACTTGCTGCATCTACAGTAAATATCTCCTAAATGGTGCACATTTAGGAGATATTTACAGTACCTATAGGTACTTATTATAGGGTCACCTATAGGTACAATTCATGCATGGGAGCTTATTTCTGTTATCGAAATATTTCTGATTGGTACTCTAAAACAAATGTTAATACTGCAGCTGCAAGAACAGATTCACAGGACACAATCACTGTGTTTAAAATGTCCGCTCAGTGTCAAAATTTATTTTTACATGTTATTTTATACATAGATAAGAAATAGGTGGTATGAGATGTTATTAAAAACTAACAAATAGAAATATGTTATTAAAAGCCAACAAATAGAAATATATGTGTCTGTGTGTTAGGTGAAGGTTACAGAACACATTTCCACAGTGAGAACAAAATGGATTCTCTTGTGCTTAAATGAATAATACAGTGAATGTCCATGTCATTTCCCTCCGTTTGTTTATTTGACTCCATTCTTCTCCGTGTTACATTCAGCCGATTGCTGGTAACTCCTGTTACATTGGCACAGAAAGACGGCGTCCAGTTCAGCTCTCTCCTAGCTTTCTCACAATAATGGGTTCATCAGGGCTGGTGGACCATTTGTTGGTACAGCGGGTAGTCACACAGAGGCATAGCCTGATGAGGAAGTAAATAACAAATATGAGAAATAGGAACATCAGAAGGTAAGCGCCTAGTTTCTGTAACCATGTTGCTATGCCATATAAAAATAAAAATCCATCTTTAGCAATATCTCTGGCCTTATTCTGTAGTTCTCTTATCTTAGCAAGATGCCCTTTAATAATGTCCTCATTATCAGAAATGTATATACAACAGTCAGTGTGGAATACCTTACACATTCCACCTTGAGCTGCAGTGAGATAATTTAGCGTTAATCTGTGCTCTAATACTACTTTTTTAAGCTGAGCCATTTCTTCACTTAATAAACCTATATCAGTGGTAGTAAGGTTAATAATCTTATCTACAATTCTAGTGTAATTATTTATTCTTTTCATTGCTTCAATTCCCCATCCTGTCCAGGAAGGGAACCATAACCTTGTCATGTCACCTTCAGTGAACAGCTCTCTTTTGAACACTAAAGGGTATTCTGGACTTTGGTCTGGTCGCACTGTATCTTTGCAAACAGCCAAAGTAGGTGCTAACTTTCCAATATAACATGTACCTGTAACATTAGTAGGAAGCCAGGCGTAAGCTTTATTTCCACATATATAATATAACTCTCTAAGTATGGATGGTATGCCTGCTCCTAAATAACTGGAAGCAATAACATATTGGGGACTGTGAGCAATTTGTACTATAAAGGATTCTATTTAGTTCTGGATCTGGGTTATGATAATATTGACCAAAGTTTCCTCCATAAACTGTAAATTTTTGCTCCAGTGCAATCTGAATTGCCCAGCCGTGTACATTTAGTGTTAAACTCACATGTAAAGTTTAAACAAATCTGTGGAGTGTCTATCTGTTTTGAAACCATCAAAGTTACTGATCTGTGCTCATTCATTAGCTGTGGAGACTATGTATGAGCCATTTATTCTGGTCCTGTTTAGATCAGTGAATTTGAGAGGCATGCTATCATGGGTATTGTTCCTGTTTGGGGATGTAAGTGAGAACACACCCAGCAGTTACTAGCGTTGCTATGGGTTGCATACAATTTTAACATTTGGATGAAAGGGTTATTTTTCCATGTCTCAGTTCTCACAAACAACAAAAAGAAAAGAAACATCATCATCATTTTTACAAAGGATATCATCACTTCAGGATTTTCTTGCAGTGACTGGCGTGAATCCAGGTGGGCTTTCCTTCCAATTTGACAGTGGAACCGGTTGTCAAAAGCACCAAATGTGGTCCATCAAATTTTGGTTCTAGCGGCTTTCTGACGTGTCGCTTGACCACTACCCAGTCACCTGGTTGGATTCTGTGAATACCTGAAACAGAATCTGAGTCGGGGATAGATTTATAAACACCTTCATGTATTTTATTCAATGTTCTTTGCAAAATCTGAGCATATTCTAACAGACTAGAGTGAGAAGCCTGCAACTGTTGGGGAAAATATAGCCCTGTTTTGGGTGGCCCTCCAAATAAAATCTCATAGGGGACAGCCCAGTGGTTGTTTAGGGGTAGTTCGTACAGAATATAGGGCTAATGGCAAAGCTTCCACCCATCCTTTTCCTGTATCTGCTTTCATTTTTGCACATCTGTTTTTCAAAATTCCATTAAGTCTCTCAACTTTACCACTACTTTGTGGATGATAAGGTGTATGGAAAGCTTGCTGTATGTGAAGGGCTTCCATTACCTCTTTCATTACTTCCCCAGTAAAATGAGTTCCTCTGTCACTCTCAATAGTTTTAGGAACTCCATATCTACAAACTATTTCATTCAAAATTTTCTTTGCTGTTGTTTTTGCATTTGCTTTAGATACCGGCCAGCACTCAGGCCAACCTGAAAACACGTCAACACACACTAGAGCGTACTCATAGGTGCCTATTCTGGGCATCTGAATGTATATTATTTAAATTCTTTGGAAAGGGAAATCTGGCTTAGGAGAATGCTTTTGGGGAACATGAACAGGCCTCCCTGCATTGTACAGAGCACAAATGAGACATGAAGCACAAAACCTGGCTGTAAATGCACTAAATCCAGGTGCTATCCAAAAACAGTCAGTAAGTGCCACCATCACGCCCTTAGCAAGATGACTGATGCCATGTGCCAGTTGTGCTAAAACTGGGTACAAACTCCTGGGTAGACACCACCTGTTGTCAGCGCTCCACAGGCCCTGCTGTTTTTGAGTAGTATTACATTTGATCCACTTATCCTTCTCTTCATCAGGGGCCTGGTTCTGCAACTGAATTAAAGTTTCTACATCCCACTGCTCTTGATGAGGGGAATCTGTCCCCGCTTTCTGGGCGACCCCTACAGTGGGTGTGACTCCAAATGCCATAAGGGCCGCATCCTTTGCCAATTGGTCCGCTAAAGCATTTCCTCTGGCTGTCATGTCATTTCCCCTTGCATGTCCTTTTACCTTCAAGATGGCAACTTCTGCTGGTTTCTGAAAGGCCTCAAATAGCCGCTCTATGAGTTTTGCATGTTTCACTGGCTTCCCTGCACTAGTCAGGAAGTTCAGAGTTTTCCAAAAAGGCCCAAAATCGTGAGCTATTCCAAACGCAAATCTGCTGTCAGTGTAAACGTTTCCCCTTTGATTCTCTAGGACAGTGTTTCTCAACTTCAGTCCTCAAGGCACACCAACAGGTCATGTTTTCAGGATTTCCACTATTTTGCACAGGTGATTTGATCAGTTTCACTGCCTTAGTAATTACCACAGCTGTTTCATCTGAGGGAAATCCTGAAAACATGACCTGTTGGTGCGCCTTGAGGACTGGAGTTGAAAAACACTGCTCTAGGAGATGACATGCTTTGACTACAGCACACAACTCTGCTTCCTGTGCTGACATCTTGGGTGTCAATGCTTCCTGATGTAAAGTGGTGTATGTAGTGGTTACAGCAAACCCTGTGTGTGGCTGACAATCATCTGTGTAAAATCTGGAACCATCCACAAATAAGTGTGTGTCACAATCTGATAAGGGCTCATCTTTTGCTGGTGTGACAGAGGCTCTTTCTACCTCCATCAGAGCCATACAATCATGAGAAACACTCTCAGGTTCTACATCAGTACCATTTGTTGTATCTTCCTCCTCAATTATAGGAAGAAGTGTAGCCAGATTTAAAGTAACACATCGTTTGATTGTTAAATTCGATGGAGCAAAAAGAACAGACTGGTACTTGTCAAATCTACTGGCAGACACATGTCTGATATTTATTTGATTCATAATTCCCTGTACTGCATGTGGCACATACAGGATCAGAGCAGAATCTAGTACAAGCTCAGTTAATTTGTCTAGCAGCAAAATGCAGGCTGCTATGGCTCGCATACAACTGGGGGAGCCTTTGATAACAGGGTCTAATGAGGCTGATACATACATCACAGGCCTCTGTTTGTCTCCATGTAGCTGGGTGACTACACCTGCAGAAAATCCATTGACTTCATGACAGAACAATGAGAAAGTCTTAGTATAGTCAGGAGGTCCAATGACGGGAGATTCAGACAAAATTTTAATAAGCTCCTTCATCTGCAATTCATTGTCCCCTGTGAGTTTGAAAAGGTTTCTAGTGGTAGCATCATATAGAGGAGCCATAAGTTCTGATGCATTTGGAATCCAGTCCCTACAATATCCCATTAACCCACCCCAGGAAGGCACGTAGTTGCCAAACATTTCTTGGCTTTTCAAAGTTTTGTAGAGTTTTAACTTGATCTGGGGTTAGGTGACGAATTTCATGTGAAATGCAGTGACCCAGGAAGATCACTTTCTCTTGGCAGTATTGTAGCTTATCTTTGCTAACTTTGTTGTTCCTGTATAGAGAAACACGAGAAGGCTTATGCCGCGTACACACGACCGGTTTTAATAAACTCCGAAGGTTTCTCTGATGGAACTCCGACGGAATTCCGCTGAAGTGGTCTTGCATACACACGTACACACCAAAGTCCGACCGTCCAGAATGAGGTGACATACAACACATACGACGGGACTAGAAAAAGGAAATTCAATAGCCAGTAACCAATAGCTTCCGTCTCGTACTTGCTTCTGAACATGCGTGTTTTTGGTCTGTCGGAACAGCATACAGACGATCGGTTTTCCTGACAGGAATTGGTTTATTATATTTAGAATATTTAGAACATGTTCCATTTCTAGGTCCGTCAGAATTTTCAAAAAAAAAAAGTACGATGAGGCATACACACGATCGGAATAGACAATGAAAAGCTTCCGTTGCACTTTTTCTGACGGACATTCCGCTCATGTGTACGCGGCTTTACTGTTTCTCTGCTACAAATGTCCTTTGTATCAGAACAAATAAACAAGTCTTCATGTACTGAAGCAAAACTGTATTTGGGTGTGAGGGGGACCATTGGTCCAATACTTGCTTTAACGCAGTATTATATTCAGAGGGACTACTCACACAGCCTTGGGGCAATCTTGTCCATGCTAACTTTTGGGCATCATGGGTAAATGGAAAAAGGTGCCAGCAATCTGGGTGCAGGGGCCCCCCGAAAAGAAAGTGTTTGCAAGATCAATCACTGTAAAGCAAGTGCTGGAGGCAGGTATTCCACTTAGTAAAGTGCGGGGTTGGGCACGATCGGGGTATCTGCCTTAATTATATTGTTAATGGCTCTCAAATCATGTACCATGCGGTATGTCACCTGCCCAACCTTCTTGTCTGGCTTCTTTGCAATTGGGAACAGGGGTGTATTGACTAGGGACTTAATTGGTACAACAACCCGTGCTGCTTTCAGTAGAGTGATTTTATCATTTATCACCTTAGTCTGAGCAATACTCAGTGGGTACTGTTTAACCTGTGGGAGATGGGCTCCTGGTTTAATTTTTATCATGACTGGGGTGCAATCCAACAGACCTACATCAAATTTGCTGGTGGCCTATAAATCAGCGGGAATCACTTTCAATTCTGGTGAAACTGGAGGAGTGGAGTCCTCCACAGTATTTTTGGATTAAAAATACTCCACAGGCAGAATTTAAAACTTCTCCTGACAGACTAGTGACCATTTGAACTCCTGTAGGAGTGTAGTCTATGTTTGCTAAAATTTGGTTCAAAATGTAATCTCCCAAAAGATTGGTAGGAACTGTGTCTAAAACGAACACTTTAGTGACAATTTCTGTTTGCTGTCCTAGCCTGAGTTTAAGTGGCTTGGACTCAACCAAATCAGTAGAGGTCCCGGTTAGGCCAACACCTGAGATAACATTTGTAGATAATAATCCTGGAGGTAAGTCTGCTATAATAACCGCTTGCCGACCGGCTCACGCCGATATACGTCGGCAGAAGGGCACGTACAGGCATATTAACGTACCTGTACGTTGCCCTTTAAGACGCGGCTTGTGGGCGCACGCGCCCGCCACAAGCTCCGTGAGTGTGATCGTGGGTCCCTCAGACTCTATGTCCGTGGGGATACCTGAGATCATCTCACAGAGAGGAAGAACAGGGAAATGCTGATGTAAACAAGCATTTCCCCGTTCTGCCTAGTGACACTGACACTGATCACCTCTCCCTGTAATCGGGAGCGGTGATCAGTGTTGTGTCACACATAGCACATACCCCCCCACAACACATCCCTAGGACACACTTAACCCCTACAGCGCCCCCTCCTGGTTAACCCCTTCACTGCCAGTCACATTTACACAGTAATCAATGCATTTTTAATCATACCGATCGCTGTATAAATGTGAATGGTCCCAAAATAGCACCAAAAGTGTCCGATCTGTCCACCATAATGTCGCAGTCATGATAAGAATTGCTGATCACCACCATTACTAGTAAAAAAAAAATATTAATAAAAATGCCATAAAACTATCCCCTATTTTGTAGACGCTGTAACTTTTGCGCAAACCAATCAATAAACGCTTATTGCGATTTTTTTTTACCAAATATATGTAGAAGAATACGTATCGACCTAAACTGAGGAAAAAAAATGTTTTTTATATATTTTTGGGGATATTTATTATAGCAAAGAGTAAAAAGTAATGCTTTTTTTTAAATTGTGGCTCTTTTTTGTTTATAGGGCAAAAAATAAAAAATGCAAATACTACCGAAAGAAAGCTCTATTTGTGGGGAAAAAAGGACATCAATTTTGTTTGGGAGCCACGTCACACGACCACGCAATTGTCAGTTAAATCGGCGCAGTGCCGAATTGCAAAAAGTGCTCTGGTCTTTTGTCAGCCAAATGGTCCGAGGCTGAAGTGGTTAAAAACACTTCATGCTTGCACCAGTATCTAATAAACAGGTTAATTCTGTTTCTCCTCCAGAATAGGGGAGTCCTTGTAAAAATACTTTTACTCTGGCCTCGGGACCATTGTCTCTCCTATTTACATGATTGATACTGGCATGCCATTTTCCTATGCCTGATCGACTGCTTTTGGCAGAGAACTGGGATCAGCATGAGGTGCCTCTAAGCTCTTTTCCAGTCTACAGTCAGGAAGATGGCGGAATTTGGCTATGTGTCCTTCCCCATTACAATTGTAGTATATAATTGGTCCCTGATTGCCATGATTTCTGAAATTGCCTTTGCCTCTCCCTCTTCCTCTCTGCTATGCTGTACATATCCTTGGGTTTGCTGTCTTTTTGTTTAATCCTGTTTTCTATGGATAACAGGATAGGCAGGAGGTCTCGAATAGACATATTGCCTGCCTCAGGCCTTGCTGTGAACGACTTTTCTTTGAACTGGGGTATTAAACCATCAAGAAACCTTTGTTTTACCAGATGTTTCTTCCCACTGCTTTAATAAGAAACTGATGAATGTCAGTAGCAGAAGACTCATATGCTTCCTGTGCAGCACTAAGTTTGTTTGCAAACCCAATTGGATTCTTTCTAGGATCTCCCAATCCCTCTAATATGGCTCTACTATGGTACATGCCATTTAATTTGAGACTTACTTTCAACAGCATTATGTTCAAAAACGAATTGGGTTCTGACAGGATAAACTGCAACAGATTTCTTTGTGCCGGGGCAGAAGGGGTGGCGTCTTCCTTCCTTCTCTCTTCATCTTGCTGCCACAATTTGGAAATTATGGTTTGCTCCAGAAGTTCAGACACTATCTCTCTTTCTCTGGCCAAAGCCTTAAGTTCAGAGAGATCTAGTTTTGCATATGTGCCTTTTGATTTATGCCAATCATCTGTTTCTAGGATACAAGCCAAATCCCTCTTTGTAGGTTGATATGGGGCTGTTAAACCTCTGCTCTCAACTATATTGCATATCTCATCTTTTGTGTGTTTCATGTAATCTAATTCTTATACTTTTGTGGGTGGACCCCTTAAAGCCAAACTGGCAGCCACATAAGGTGGGGGGTCCTCTTCTACAGAGTCTTCTGGTCAAACGTAGTAAATTTGGGCAGTACTTTTATTAAACATCTCCATCAAGCCAGTTTGATTTGCTACTTTAGCTTCTGTCTCCCATGTGCAAGCTATTCTCCACGTTCGTTTACTGCACAGTAGTGGGCCATAATCGTGCAGAAAAGTTTGCCATACTTGTAAATCAAAGTCCCTTCAGATTTTAAAGGTTTAGCTGTTCCCTTTGTCCATTCTACCCATTTATCTAGGGGCTCAGTAGCAGAACTGTACCTTCAGGTTATATATTCTCTAGCACTCATCTTGCACTGGGCATTTTCTGAAGGCCTCTCACCCTTCATTCCCTTAATTAATTTAATGCCCATAATGCCTGGCCAGTCTTCTCTACTTGTGCCTATACCCTCATGCCACTAAAGCAAATTTGCAGGTTTACAAGAATAGTCTCCACTTATCTACGTGGATAGAAGGGGTTTATGACAATAGACAAAACACTCATTAAGAGACCCTCCTCGTCTCTTCTCTGTGAGTTTTATCTGACCCTACCATGCGCCTCTGACCCAGGTCACTCACAAGGAGTCAACGCAGGGAACTGCAGAGGATTCTCCCTATCCACACACAGTCCAACACGTGAAGGGGGACACAAACACATTCACATACACACGTTACCCAACCAGAAAGGTCCGAGAGTGGTCTGGTTTCCTTGAGAACCAACAGATAGGCAGAAATATAACAAGCTTAAGGACAGCTTACCTAGCCAGCATTTAGAGGTCTGCATTCCCGATGATCCCGATCAAAGCGTGGTTCCTTCTGGAGACTCTGCCAAACTCCTGCAATGACTCGCCAAACTGTTATGGAATTATTTCTGATTGGGACAGATTCACAGGACACAATCACTGTGTTTAAAATGTCCGTTCAGTGTCAAAATGTATTATTACATGTTATTTTATACATAGATAAGAAAGGGGTGGTGTGAGATGTTATTAAAAGCTAACAAATAGAAATATATTATTAAAAGCTAGCGAATAGAACAATTGCAAAAGTAAAACCTTGAGAGGGGAGGGGGAGTAGGGGCAAAGAGAGAGAGCTTCTAGTAGAAGATATGTCTGTGTGTTAGGTGAAGATTACAGAACACATTTCAACAGTGAGAACAAAATGGAGTCTCTTGTGCTTAAATGAACAATACAGTGAATGTCCATGTCACTTCCACTTTAATGTAATTTTTAATAATTTTTACTGGATTTAAACTATCAATTTTGCACAGTTTGAGTGATTGTATACACATGAAATTGTTTGTATGGGGATAGCGCTGGATCTTATATATTGAAGGTTATCTTTAGTACTATAGAGGCAGAGAGTGTGTAAAAAGTATGCTGGAGATTCGGATCCCCCCCCCCCCCCCCATCCTGGCGCCCTAAGACAGCTGCTTAAGCCACCTTATGGTAGCACTGGCCTTGTCCTCACCATCCATTATTAATATCCTCATCACTGTTATCCCTATCCTTATCATCCTCACCATCACTTTCTTACTCTCCTATTATCCTCCTCCTCCTGAGGATTCCTATCTTCCTCTCTCTTCTAACACTCCTCATCTTCTCCCCATTACAGTGCCTTCCCGATCTTCCCCCTCTCATTCCATTTTCCCCCCGGCCCCGGACCCATGTGGAGTGATGGGGAGAAGTAGTGCTCACCTGGTGGGACCCAAGCCGGATGGGAGAGACCACTGGGGGAAAAGAGGAGTATGAAGATGGCATGCTGCATCACTGATTGCCTGGTTGGGTCACTCCACACCCAGCTCTCGGGAGGGGGTCAAGGATGGTAATGTGCCTCTCCAGGGGGCAGAGCTAGCAAGCATGCAGAGAGTGGTGATGTATCCCTGGGGATCTTTTTTGTGTTTTTTTTTTTTTTGACTACAGAGGAGAATGTCTCGGACTGGGGGGTTTATTGGTTTAGGGCTTGTATCTCTCTCAGTTCTTAATAATCACTATGGCTTGGGGAGGGGGGTGGGGTCTGGGGGGGTGGGGGGGACTAATACTGGCAAAATGTGATGCAGGTGTGGGGGGTTAAGGGGTAGGATGATGTGTGGTTCGGAATGCCCACACCGGCCCCTTCCCCCCCACCTCCCCGCTTGTTGCGGGGTGGGGGGGGCACTGGTTGCCGCTGGTAGAGCCACACCCAGGGTATGGAAGCATGTGGCATGGGATCAGCTGAGATCCACGTTGTCGGGCGCAGGGCCGGACCTAGGCTGGAGAGGGTGGGAGGGTGGGGCTGTTGGGGGGTGGGGGAGGGCTTGGGGAGGGGGGTTTTTGGGGAGGGAGAGGGGGGCAGGTATCCTGCTGGGATGTGAACAAATTCCCTTAGTAAAGCTGGTGGTGGTAGGTAGACAAAACCCCCCAATAAATCGGAAAAAATTATGGAGTTAAACTTTTTTTCTTATAATGTGAAGGGCCTGAATTCCCCGGTGAAGAGGCATAAAGTGTTAAAAGAGTTGCATCATTATAGAGCGAATGTGGTATTCCTCCAGGAGACTCACCTTGCCCTGGATACAAATATTAGGTTATACTCCTCTGCTCTACCGGTCTGGTATTATAGTGATTCTCCCATAAGGAGATCTAAGGGGGTTGCAATTGGTTTCTCAAGGTCAGTTAATTTCACCCTAATTAACAGATTAGCGGACCCGGAGGGACGTTTTCTGTTTCTGAAGGGTAAGCTGGGCGGTAAAGTAATGACTCTAGCTAATGTGTATTGCCCGAACAATAAAAGACTGTTTTCTTGAAGCAGGTGTTGGACAATTTGATGGAGTTCAAAACAGGGGAGGTAGTTCTGGCAGAAGACTTTAATTTTTGTCTTAATCCTGTTCTGGATAGTATGTCCTGGGCACAGGGGACAAGCAGGGTTCAACTAAAGAAAATTGGGAGTAAGTTACACCAATGCCACATTATTGATGTGTAGTATGTGCAGCATGCAAAGGTAAATGACTACACCTGTGCAAGGGACATACTCAAGATTAGACTACATCATGGCTGATTATAGTTTATTTGATTTGGTGGAGGAAACCAGAATAGGGATTACCATGCGCCGATCTCAATGATCAGGATCAGGCTACCGGGGCCCCATCGACAACCATTCTCATGGAAATTAAACGAAAGTTTACTAAAAGATGAAAAAACGGCAGAATTAATACAGAAAGAGATCTAATTTTTTTTAAGGCTAATGAAAGGGGCAAAATAGCATCCTCTATACTGTGGGAGGCCTTTAAGGCATATATTAGAGGGATCCTTATATCCATTGGGGCAAAGGAAAAAAAAGAGAGATCAAAAAGAAGGGAACAACTTATAGAGGAAATACATTCACTGGAACAAGAACATAAAAAACATAAGGGACACCATCGGGAAAGCTTCCACCAGCTGACCATCAAAAGCGAGGAGTTAAGGGATTGTCTGGAACAGGATTCGAGGAGGACATTAAATGAAATAACAAGAGACAGATATTTATATTTTGGGGAAACAAGTCAAGTAAGCACCTTGCAAGGTTATTAAAAAGTAAGAGAGACCCGAACTTCATCGAAAGAATCCAAAATAAAAAGGGTGAGACAGTATTCACAACTAAAGGTATAGCAGAAGAGTTCAGGAAATATTATGAGGCACTCTATATAGTAGGTCAAAAGGGACACCCTGTGTAGACAAAGGGTAGGAGGGTCGAGGAATTCCTGAGTGAAGCAGGGCTTACAAGGCTGGCGGAAGGAGACAGGACAGACATGGGTAGACCCATAACTGAAGCAGAAATTTACTCCGCATTAAAGGATTCTCCAGCAGGAAAGAGTCCAGGCCCAGATGGGTTTACTACCTTTTTTTAAATAAATATAAAGAAACCTTGGTGCCATAGCTCTGCCATTTCTGGAATGATCTAGGTACCAAAAGTGTGATGGGGGAGGATTCCTTGGCAGCAACTATTACCCTGATACTAAAAGAGGGAAAAAATAATATGTTGTGCTCCAGCTATAGGCCTATTTCCCTCCTAAACGCGGATACCAAATTATATGCTAAGGTCTTGGCGGGCAGGCTGAAGGACAAAATGACGACTCTGGTACACCCAGACCAAGTGGGGTTTGTCCCGGGTAGAGAGGGGAGGGACAATGGAGTTCGCTCGCTTCTCCTCCTCGAGTCTACCAAGCCTGGTGGGTCCCCAGCTCTATTCCTGTCAATGGATGCCGAAAAAGCGCTAGACAGGGTAGACTAGGGACTCATGATTAAAACATTGCAATATTTGGGAGTTGGCCCAAGATTTATAGCTTAGGTCAGAATGTTGTATAATCACCTGCCAACATCCGTTAAGGTTAACAGGGTCCTCTCAAGGCCATTTAAGATGGAGAACGGAACTAGACAAGGGTGTCCATTGTCTCCCCTATTATTCATCTTAACCTTGGAACCCCTGCTGGTGACTATCCGAAAAAACCCAGACTGTAGTGGGATAAGGATAGGAACCGAGGAACATAAACTAGCGATGTATGCCGATGATGTCCTTTTCTATATTACGAATCCCCGGATATCGATTCCAAACTTGCTGCAGATTTTAAAAAGATATGGTGACATCTCAAATTTTAAGGTAAATCTCAGCAAGTCTGAAATATTAAATATTAACATAGACAAACAGGAAGAAGAAAAACTTTCAGGGGAATTTCACTTCCCCTGGAGAAGGGAGATAAAATATTTAGGAGTTAAACTATCCAACTCTCTGAAGAAATTGTATTTAATTAACTATATACCCTTATTGAATTTAATTAAGCAAGAAATACAAAAAATGTTCACGCAACCACTCTCCCTGTTTGGCCGTGTAAATACAATAAAAATGGTGTTGGCCCCGAAAATCCTCTATAATTTCAGATGCTTCCAATTTCCCTACCACAGCCATATTTGAGAGCCTTGCGAAGCCTAATGGTAAAGATTGTCTGGGGTAATAAAAAGCCACGAATAGCATATAAGATTCTGACTAGGGATGAACCGAACACCCCCCTGTTCGGTTCGCACCAGAACATGCGAACAGGAAAAAAGTTCGTTCGAACACGCGAACACCGTTAAAGTCTATGGGACACGAACATGAATAATCAAAAGTGCTAATTTTAAAGGCTAATATGCAAGTTATTGTCATAAAAAGTGTTTGGGAACCTGGGTCCTGCCCCAGGGAACATGGATCAATGCAAAAAAGTTTTAAAAACGGCCGTTTTTTCAGGAGCAGTGATTTTAATAATGCTTAAAGTCAAACAATAAAAGTGTAATATCCCTTTAAATTTCGTACCTGGGGGGTGTCTATAGTATGCCTGTAAAGGGGCGCATGTTTCCTGTGTTTAGAACAGTCTGACAGCAAAATGACATTTTGAAGGAAAAAACCCATATAAAACTACCCGCGGCTATTGCATTGCCGACAATACACATAGACGTTCATTGATAAAAACGGCATGGGAATTCCCCAAAGGGGAACCCCGAACCAAAATTTTTAAAAAAATGAACGTGGGAGTCCCCCTAAATTTCATACCAGGCCCTTCAGGTCTGGTATGGATATTAAGGGGAACCCTGGCCAAAATTTAAAAAAAAATGATGTGGGGTTCCCCCTAAATTCCATACCAGGCCCTTCAGGTCTGGTATGGATTTTAAGGGGAACCCCGCGCCAAAAAAACCCAAAAAACGGCGTGGGGTCCCCCCAAAAATCCATACCAGACCCTTATCCGAGCACGCAACCTGGCAGGCTGCAGGAAAAGAGGGGGGGACGAGAGTGCGCCCCCCCTCCTGAACCGTACCAGGCCACATGCCCTCAACATTGGGAGGGTGCTTTGGGGTAGCCCCCCAAAACACCTTGTCCCCATGTTGATGAGGACAAGGGCCTCATCCCCACAAATCTGGCCGGTCATTGTGGGGGTCTGCGGACGGGGGCTTATCGGAATCTGGAAGCCCCCTTTAACAAGGAGACCCCCAGATCCCGCCCCCCCGTGTGAAATGGTAAGGGGGTACTTACCCCTACCATTTCACTAAAAAACTGTCAAAAATGTTAAAAATGACAAGAGACAGTTTTTGACAATTCATTGTCAAATTTAAAAAAAAAATGATGTGGGGTTCCCCTTAAAATCCATACCAGACCTGAAGGGTCTGGTATGGAATTTAGGGGGAACCCCACGTCATTATTTAAAAAAAATGTTGGCCGGGGTTCCCCTTAATATCCATACCAGACCTGAAGGGCCTGGTATGGAATTTAGGGAGACTCCCACGTCATTTTTTTTTTTAAATTTTGGTTCAGGGTTCCCCTTTGGGGAATTCCCATGCCGTTTTTATCAATGAACTTCTATGTGTATTGTCGGCAATGCAATAGCCGCGGGTAGTTTTAAATGGGTTTTTCCTTCAAAATGTCATTTAGCTGTCAGACTGTTTTAAACACAGGAAACATGCGCCCCTTTACAGGCATACTATAGACACCCCCCAGGTACGAAATTTAAAGGGATATTACACTAAAATCACTGCTCCTGAAAAAACTGCCGTTTTTAAAACTTTTTTTTGCATTGATCCATGTCCCCTGGGGCAGGACCCAGGTCCCCAAACACTTTTCATGACAATAACTTGCATATTAGCCTTTAAAATTATCACTTTTGATTTCTCCCATAGACTATTAAAGGGTGTTCCGCGGCATTCGAATTTGCCACGAACACCCCAAATTGTTCGCTGCTCGGCAAACTTGCGAACAGCCAATGTTCGAGTCGAACATGAGTTCGACTCGAAGCTCATCCCTAATTCTGACTAGGGGGAAAAAACAGGGTGGGCTTGCCCTACCGGATTTAGGTAAATATTATAAATCAGTGACGCTTTCACGGGTGATGGAATGGTCAAAGTTGGCATCAGAAAAAAGATGGGTTAATATCGAACATAGTTTGAGTAACGCACACTTAGGGCACATTATATGGAATCCCCCAAAATACAGATGCACTTAGCACAAACACATCGGATATAACACTTAATACACTAAAATTATGGGATCAGATTCACACTCAAAATAAATGGAGTTATAACTCTCCTCTGATTTATTTGAGGGATAATATATTTTTTGAACCCGGTATGAGGGAGGTGGGGGGGAATTGGATTAAGAATGTTAATACACAATTAAAAGACGTAATTAAAGAAGGGAATATTCGCACATTCCACGATTTGAAAAGTGAGACAGATTTAATGGAGATTGATGTGTGGCAGTACATCCAGTGGACATATTTTGTAAAGAAACTTCAGAAACCAATCAGAGGCGAAGAAGATTATAGGCCGCTTGAGCAGCTTTGTTTGAGAAAGGAATCCAGAAATATCATTTCTCGGCTGTACAAAATTTTAATGACTAATGAGGAGCTGGATGTACCTCCTTACATCAAGAAATGGGAAAGGGAATTGGGGACACAATGTAGTAATCACGTGATAGGGAAAATCCTGAAAATGCTGCATACCTGCTCAGCATGCATGCAGAGGGTGGTGATGTCTCCCTGGGGATCAGTTCTCTCAGGTCATAGAGGAGGTGATGAGGATCTACCCACCCCTGTCTGTCCTGTTATGTTGGATTCGGCTGTGGAGGCTACAGGATTGCCCTGGAGGAGCATGGGGACACCCCTCTAAACTCAGTTGTACCTACAGGTAAGTCTATAATAAGGCTTACGTGTAGGTACTGTGAATATCTCCTAAATTCACACTGCATGCATGACGTTACTGGCGCATGTGCTCTGAAGGTCCTGTATACGTTGCCAAACTTTCAGAGCCCATGCCGTAAACAGTGTAAGTGAGATCATCACGCCCCCAGCCACTCTTGTAGCCAGAGGCCGCAAACGCTGAAGGAAGACTGGGAGGGGGTGGAAGCCCTGTCAGTGGTGACAGTGTACCACTTGAAGGCTTCGTTTTAGTCTTCGTTAACACCTGAGCAATCCGGATCGCGGGATTCCAGAATCGCAGCAAAATGCAGAACACTTTTGCAATGCCATTGTATCCTATTGGCACCCCAAATGCTTTATGATTTTGCAGACAAAACACACTACAATTGCGGCAAAAATCACAACCGCAAAGCTCTTGGCTCTGTGCCAAGATTTGGTAAATGAGCTTCTTTGGAGCATTTTGGAGCGGAGGGAGACCCATTCAAATGTATGGTGCTGCTCCAAACACACTCCACTAAAAAACAAACAAAAAAAACAAGCTGCAGCAGCTGTCACTGTGCTATGCTCAGATGTGTATGGAGCCTAAAGGTAAATCTCTCATAATGTGCTAGTATGCAATGCATACTAGCACATTATGATATTGCCTTGCAGGGGATGTTTTTTTTTTTTTTACTGCTGCTTTAATGCGGTGCCCAGAGCACATGTCCACCCTGCCCCAGTACCTTTCCAGTTCCTGTGCAACCGTAAAATTGGCTGCACGGAACCGAGTGAAACCATGATCCATGGTGGCAAATATCCATGGGAATAAACCCATTGCAATCAGTGGGTTTAAAGTGAGTTTTGAACTTAAACTGATGATCATAAATCTCAATCTCCAAATCTAAGAAATGTATTTTACTATGACTAGATTTAAAAGTCAGAGAAATTCCTTGATCGTTCAGATTTAGGAAAATTAAAAACTGGTCAAGGGAATCGGAACTGGCATTACATAGGAGAAGGATGTTGTCTATGTACCTGGCCCACATGATTTTGTAGCAGTACAGAATCTTTAGTGCTGCACTTATTTCTGTTTCTAGTTTAATTTGCATTTGTCTATTGCTGTGCTGGCTGCTGTTTGAAGTTTTTTGGTGTCAGCGCGATATACATAATTTTCCATTCTCATCCAATCTGACAGAGCTTGAGCTATTTTGCAAAGAAGAATGGGCAAAAATGTCACTCTCTAGATGTGCAAAGCTGATAGAGACACCCCCAAAAAGACTTGCAGCTATAATTGCAGTGAAAGGTGGTTTTACAAAAGTATTGACTCAGGGGGGCTGAATACAAATGCACACCACACTTTTCACATATTTATTTGTAAAAAATGTTAAAAAACATTTATAATTTTCCTTCCACTTCACAATTATGTGCCACTTTGTGTTGGTCTATCACATAAAATCCCAATAAAATACCATTACATTTTTGGCTGTAACTTGACAAAATGTGGAAAATTTCAAGAGATGTGAATACTTTTTCAAGGCACTGTAACAGAGGCTAAGATGACATTGATATCCACTGCAAAGGATAGGTAGGTTAAATAACACATTAAAAGCATATCCCAAGCATATAATTTAAAGGACTGGGGCTTTTACCCATGTCACCCTCAAAGTCACATTAAAAGGTGAATCCTCTCCCTGCTCCATGACAATTCCCAGTTCCCCTTGGATTTTTTTACAATATGTTGCTATTAGTCTTTAACATTGGCAGCTTTGATTACCAACATTCACCCCCAATAGACTTCAGTGGGGTTTGATTTTTAATTTTTGGACTTCACGTAGGATTTGACAAATCCCTCATAAACTGAACCCAGGCACATTTGCTTATCCCTGCACATTACTGCTATAGGGGGTAATCACTGTAAAGCTCTGGGTTGCTTTGCCCATAACTCTGTAGGAGCACCACATAGTGATAATTAACCTGCTCTGTTCAGATCCCAGATTAAGAGTGGTGCGGACTGCAGGGAGCCTCCTCTAGTCACCTCCTTGGCCACTTTGGTTCTGAGGTCTGGTTAGTCTTTTGGAGGGAGATCTTTGCTGGGTATGTATGTTTTTGCTAAAGGGGGAGGGGGGATTTTTTTAGTTGGTGGGTAGCTGAATTGGTGCTGTGGGAGTTATGCATAGATTTTCATGATTGCCCATTTGTTGCTCCCATTGTCAATGTTGTTAATGTGTTGCAAGCATACTGTAACTGTGACTGAAAATAATTTTGATGTACAAAGAAGCAAGAGAGATGAGGGGGATGTTAAAAAAATAAACTGCCTTGGGTGTCAATTATGCTTGGTATGCAAATGCAAGTAGTGTATTTGGATAAGTCACAACAGCAAAAAAATAAAAAAATGTGCTTTAACTTAAAGTAACATAAACACTTTCAGCCCATCTCTTACCTCTTATGTATTTTATAGTTACATTATTATTTTCCTTGTCAAAAGTTTTTATTGATAATACAACAAATTGAAAATGTATTAATTACTTATACAAGGATATATAGGGTTAAGCTCTTTGTTACACAATAAAAGTTATGTAAATGATTAACATAAGATTTCTCATCAGTAGTAATCATTTACACATGACCTAAGATAAATGGTGGAAAGTAATACACTCCCATCTCAAAGGTATTGTATATATCTGAACCACCTATAATTATTACATATGGGTTATGTATATATGGGTCAGGTGTACTTTAGTAAAGACCTATGATATCAAAGTGGGGGAAAAGAAAGAGAAGAAAAGAAATAGAAAGACAAAGAGAAAGTCCACAAGGTAGATCCAAATATCAGTTTATCGTACTATATGCTTTTCCAAGAGATGATTAAATTGGTACTTCTGTGAGTCAATTAACCCGTTACCATGGCAAAAGGACCGAGTCATTGAAATTTGATGGAAAGTTATACTTTATCCATGGTTGCCATAATTTTTCAAATTTTAGGATTTGATTACCATCAATAGCTGCCATGTTGGCATGTGACATTGTGTCATTCATTCTATGTATTGTTTGGGCCAACACCAATATGGGAGATTTCCATGCTTTTTCATGCAAACCAAAAGTTTGAATTGAGAAAATGTTAACCATTCTGGTTTCAAGTAATGCTGTGAATGGGTCCGGTTGTATTATTTTTTTGTACATTTTGGATGCAATTACAAAACTTTATTTCCAGAAAATTTGAGCTATCGGACATGTCCACCATATGTGTAAATGTGTGCCTAAGTCAGGACAGCCTCGAAAACAAAAAGCTGAAGAAGTAGGTGAATATTTAGCGACTCTGGCTGGTACGAAGTACCATCGGGTTAGGACTTTGTAATTTGCTTCCATTGCCATAACATTGGGTGAGGATGATTTAGTTGTTAGCCATATACCAGACCAATCTGTGTCCTCCAGGGTTCGCCCCAGGTCCTTCTCCCATTTCCGAACATAGGTTGGTTTGTCGAGGTCTGTGCTTACTAGTAGTTTATTATAAATAGATGATATCATTCCTTTGGCAAGTGGGTAATTTTTACAAAGAGATTAAAAAATGGGTAGTTGAGACAAGGATGTTTCCACATTTAGAAGTGGTGTAAAAAAAAAATGTAATTTGGAGATATCTGAACACTTCTGATTGTGGTAAATCATAATTTTCTCTAAGCGTTGGGAATGGAAGAAAAGATTTAGATGTGACGAAATCGTGAAGTGTCTGAATACCTGATGTTATCCAAGCTTTAAACAATTTGGGGTAGATCCATGTCGGATAAAAAGTCGGATTTTTAAGAAAGGATAAGTGGGGATTGTGTGGTGATTGTAGCTGGTGTTTAATTCTTATTTTTTCCCAAAGTGATAAAAAGTGTCTAGTTATGGGGTTATGGAGTTTGGATCGGTCTTTGGGTTCAAGCCATAACAAGTTTGAAATTGATAATGGGTCACATTCTGATGCTTCTATTAATACCCATAATGGGATTTCCTGTTTTGCGTGATACTTGGAAAGACCAGCCAGGTGAGCAGCTTTATAATAAGTAGTAAAGTTAGGATATCCCAGGCCTCCTTTAGTTTTGGGGAGATGTAATGTGTGTATAAGTATACGTGGCTTGCAAGAATCCCATATAAATGACGTTGTTATTTTTTGTACTAGTCTCAAATACCGTATTTATCGGCGTATAACACGCACCGGCATATAACACACACCCCAAGTTTAGGAGGGAATTTTAAGGAAAAAAAGTTTTAGGAGTAAAGTTTAAGGAAAAAAAACTTACATTAAAATGTCCATCAATGCAGCGTTATCAGTGTCCATCTGGAGCCTTTTCAGTGTCAGTGCAGCTTGCCCCAGTGTCCATTGCAGCCTTGTCAGTGCAGCTTTGCCCCAGTGCAGCCTTGTCAGTGCAGCTTTGCCCCAGTGCAGCTTTGCCCCAGTGCAGCCTTGTCAGTGCAGCTTTGCCCCAGTGCAGCCTTGTCAGTGCAGCTTTGCCCCAGTGCAGCCTTGTCAGTGCAGCTTTGTGTACTTGCCGCGATCGCCGCCGACATGCACAGCCGTGTGTAGATTCAAATATGGCGCCGAGACTGCAGGGACTCGGCAGAGCCGAGATACACATAGCCGAGTGTTCTCGGCTTTGCTCACAGTCAGGCCCAGTCCCGCCCTATGATGGACATAACACAGGTCCAATGGCGGGACTGGGAGTGACTGTGAGCGGCGCCGAGAACACTCAGCTATGTGTATCTCGGCTCCGCCGAGTCCCTGCAGTCTCGGCACCATATTTGAATCTACACACGGCTGTGTATGTCGGCGGCGATCGTGGCAATTGCCGCGATCGCTCCGATCAAACAAAATTGGCGGGGATCGGCCTATAACACGCACCCTCGATTTTCCCCTGATTTCAAGGGGAAAAAAGTGCGTGTTATACTCCGATAAATACGGTAATATGAAGGAATTGGAATAGGTAGAACTCTGAATAAATATAGTAATTTAGGCAGGATAGTCATTTTAGTTGCATTAATCTTTCCCAGCAAGGATAGTGGAAGTTGTGACCATTGTTTTAATAAGTTTGTGATCTGTCTCAATAAAGGAGGATAATTAGCTGAAAATAAGTCTGTATGAGAAGCTGTTAGATGAATTTCAAGATATGGAATAGATTTCTCTGCCCAGATAAATGGGAGTGCTACCTTTGCTGGAATTAGTTCTGTGTTGATGTCACGGTACTACCCTGTTTCCCCGAAAATAAGACCTAGCGTGATTGTCAGTGATGGCTGCAATATAAGCCCTACCCCCAAATAAGCCTTACTCTGTTTCCCCGAAAATAAGCCCTACCCTGAAAACAAGACCTACAAGGACTTTAACTAGGGCTTATTTGGGGGTAGGGCTTATATTGCAGCCATCACCGACAATCACGCTAGGTCTTATTTTCGGGGAAACAGGGTATTTACAGTGAGCCCACAGGCAAGCAGGTGACACGGGATACCCCAGGGTGTGGAGTCTAAGGGCCAGCCGGTATTCTGCCAGGGACCCCCTCACAAGGGTTTGGGCTTAGCTGCGTGCTAACCCCAGGTCACCTCCCCCGGGTTCACCCCGCTCTCTAGGGAAGTACCAGAAGACACTGTCGGACAAGGATGGATGGATGAAGCAAAGGAGAGCCGGATGCGAGCCAAGGTCATTGCAGGCTGCAGACAACCTAATCAGAACAAGCCGAGTCGGTACACAAGAGATCAGTTCACGAGAGGTCAGGTGAAGGGGGCTCAGAAACAAATGTTGCTCAAGCAACCAGAACTGGTCAGAGAGGGATTTAAATAGAGAAGCACATGAGGGGCTGGACAGGATGTTGCAGTAAGGAATCATACATTAAGCAACAGGTGAGGGTGGCGACACCCATAGCTGCAGAGTGCAGCAGGGCTGAACACAAGCTAGTGGAACAACAGGTGCCAGCCGGCCTACAGAAGTAAAGGTGAGACACAGATCAGCTCCGCAGTACCCCCCCTCTTACGATGTCCCCCTACACATCTGGGGGCTGGCTTGGAGGGAAATTTCCGATGGAATCTGGTCACCAAATGTGGGGCTGAGACATCGGTGGCAGGAGCCCAAGATCTCTCCTCTGGACCATAGCCCTTCCAATAAATCAGATAGAGTAGCCTCCCTCGGGAGTAGTTGGAGTCCAAAATTTCTTTAATCTAATACTGATCCCTGGTATCAGCCACAGGAGCGGGGTGAGAAGAGGACGAGAGAAGCGATTGAGGATCAGTGGACTGAGCAGGGAGACATGGAAGGTGTTGGGTATCCTGAGATGAGAGGGCAGACGGAGCTTGAAAGCAACTGGATTGATCTTACAGAGAATAGGAAATGGACCAATGAAGCGAGGGGCAAATTTCATTGAGGGCATCCAGAGTAGGATGTGCTTGGTAGAGAGCCAAACTCTAACAAGGATGACGATCTGCTGCCGTTTTATGCCTGGAAGCAGCTAGATGAAGATTCTCAGAGACTTCTTTCCAAATTGAGTTGAAGGACCTTTGAGTTTCAGCTGCTGCTGGTACAAGAGGAGAAATGGGAACAGGAAAGGGAACAGATGGATGCTGCCTGTAAACAGTGAAGAAGGGAGATTTTCCAGAACTGGCATTGGGGTGATGGTTTAAGGCAAACTCTGCCCAGGGCAAAAGGTCCACCCAGTCATCTTGGTGGGCTGAGATGAAGGTACAGAGAAATTGTTCTACATTTTGATTGACATGTTCCGTTTGCCCATTGGACTGGGGATGAAAGGCAGATGAAAAATCAAATTTAATCCCAAAGGAGCTGGCTAAGGCTCTCCAAAACCGAGCAGTAAATTGAACTCCTCTGTCAGAGACAATATGTGAAGGCATCCCATGAAGATGAAAGATCTTAATGAAAGTTGTGGCAAAACTGGGAGCAGAAGGTAGGCCTGGGAGAGGAATCAAGTGACATATTTTGGAGAACCGATCGACCACTACACAGATGACTGTAAAACCTGTTGAGGGGGGCAGATCTGAGATAAAGTCCATGGAAATACAACGCCAAGGTATGTCGGGAACTGGTAAGGGCAAAATCAACCCAGCAGGGGCGGACGTAGAAGATTTGGATAGTACACAAACCATACAAGCTTGAATGTATTCCTTGACATCCTTACAAAGAGAAGGTCACCAGTAATGATGCAGAAGAAGGTCACAAGTACGAGGTATGCCAGGATGTCCAGAAAATTTGGAGTCATGTGTCCAAGCAAGGAGTTTGGGATGAAGTGCGGGAACTACAAAAGTTTTACCTGGAGGAGGCTGCATAGACCGGAGCAGAGTAGTGGCTAGAATACGATGCGGAGGGATGATGGGACCAGGTTCTAGGTGATTCTGAGAATCGTTGACATCAAAACAACCTGGACAAGGCATCAGCTCGAAGGTTTTTGGCACCTGGACGAAAAGTGATGGTAAAGTTGAAGCGGGCAAAAAAGGAGGGCCCAGTGAACTTGACGTGGGTTCAAGAGCTTTGCGGATTGTAAATACTGCAGATTTTTATGATCAATATAGATGGTAATACAATGGGGAGAACCCTCTAGAAGATGTCGCCATTCTTGAAGAGCTAGTTTAATAGCGAGTAGCTCACGGCCCCCAATGGTATCGTTTTTTTCCGCATCGGAAACCTTCTTGGAAAAGATTCCGCAAGGCTGAGACTTGCTCTTCTGAGCTTGGAGTAGGACAGCACTGACTCCAACTGAAGAGGCATCAACCTCCAAAGAAAAGGGTTTTGTAATGTCCAGACGTAGGAGATTTGGCGCGGAGAGGAAGCTGCCTTGAGTTTGTAGAAAGCATCAATGGCTTCAGGGGACCAGAGATGGGCATTGACACCCTTGCAAGTGAGAGATGTAATAGGGCCCACCAAGGTGGAGTAGTTACGAATTAACTGGCAATAGTAATTAGTGAAGCCCAAAAAGCATTGGGTGGCTTTAAGACCAGAAGGCTGGGGCCACTCATAGATGGCCCAAAGTTTGGCTGGGTCATGAGGAGGCCCTGTGATGAGATTATGTAGCCCAGAAATGGAACTTGTGTTTGTTCAGATAGACATTTCTCCAATTTTGCATATAGACAATTGTCTCATAGACGCTGTAGCACAGCTTTCACATGAAGACGATGGGTAAGTAAGTCTGGTGAGAAAATAAGAATATCATCCAGATATACAAAAACACAGAAATACAGAAGGTCGCTGAAGATCTCATTAACCAAATTTTGGAAGACCGCTGGGGCATTGCATAAGCCAAAGGGCATCACAAGATATTCATAATGTCCATCCCTGGTGTTAAAGGTGGTCATCCATTTGTCTCCTTCCCCAATTCTTATTAAATTGTAGGCTCCTCTAAGATCCAGTTTAGTAAAAAACATGAGAACCTCGCAGTCTGTCAAAGAGTTCCGAAATTAAAGGAAGAGGGTATCGGTTCTTTACGTTGATGGCGTTAAGGCCCCTGTAGTCGATGCATGGACGGAGTGAACCATCTATTTTCGCTACAAAGAAGAACCCGGCTCCAGCAGGTGAGTTTGATTTCCTGATGAAACCCTTTTTCAGGTTTTCCCAAATGTATTGAGACATGGCTTGTGTCTCGGGGATAGATAGAGGGTAGACTCAGCCTCGAGGAGGAGAGGTCCCAGGTAACAGATCAATGGAGCAGTCATAGTCTCTGTGAGGAGGAAGGCGATCAGCGGACTCTTTGCAGAAAACATCTCGGAAAGATTAATATTGGGAAGGCAACATTGGAGTTGAGGAGGTCTCAGCCAGAGGAATGGAAGGAGGAGGTAGCACCTTGGAAATACATTGTTGCTGACACGGAGGACCCCAAGGCAATACTTGTCCAGAATTCCAGTCAAGATGCGGGGAGTGTTTCTGCAACCATGGAAGGCCCAGGATGATGGGACTGGAGGATTTAGGCAGAAATAAGAAAGAGATCTCCTCAGCATGCAAAAGGAAAGAGATCTCCTCAGCATGCAAAACCCCAATGCATAAGACAATAGGAGGGTTTTAAACCGGATGGAGCTCATAGGCAAGAAGGAGCCATCTACTGCGGTCACGGAAAGGGGTATACCCAAGGCAAAAAAGGCAATGCCCAACTCAGAAGCTAAAGATTGTTCAATTAAATTCCCGGCAGCATCAGAGTCCACGTATGCAGAGAGTTGATAGGCATTTTGAGCCCAGTGGATAGCCAAGGGAAGGGTGAAACGAGGGAAGCGGACAAAATTAAAGGATCGGTCTAGATCACCTCCCACCGAGTGACCTAGACACTGGAGTTTCCCGGACGGACTGGACAGGAGTTCAAAAGATGTCTTTTATCGCCACAATAAAGGCACAAGTCCAATCCCATGCGTCGGGCACATTCCTCGGGAGTGAGGCGAGTTCACCCAAGCTGCATAGTTTCTTCCAGCATGTGAGAGGTTGAAGACGGAGAGGGTTCCACAGGTCTTTGAACTACCTGTGCTGGACGGCCAGCAGGGGGATGACTGGATCTGGATTTCTCCAGGGCCCGCTCCTGGAAGCGAATGTCTGTTTAAATGCTCAATGCAATTAAATCATCCAATGTGGTAGGAATGGTGCATCCAGCCAGTTCATCCTTGACACACTCAGATAGGCCTTGCCAGAAGGTAGCAGTAAGGGCCTCATTATTCCATTTGAGTTTAGTGGCCAGCGTACGGAATTGAATTGCGTATTGGCCGACTGTCATTCCTTGCTGACAAAGAAGAAGGAGGGCCCCAGCAGCCGAAGACACTCTGCCGGGCTCTTCAAAAGTTTTCCGGAATGCATCCAAAAAGAGTTAGAGGTCGGAGGCGATAGAATCGTGTGATTCCCAGAGTGGGGAGGCCCAAGCTAGAGCATCACCGGAGAGGAGAGAGATGATATATGCAACTTTGGTGTGATCAGTTGGAAAATGGTGGCTGGAAACTTCAAAGTGGATGGAACACTGATTAATGAAGCCCTGACAAGCCTTAGGGTCGCCAGAAAAATGAGGTGGCAGCGGCAGATGCAGGCAGGGATTGCCAAGTGTAGCAGGTAACACGGGAGCAGCTGAAGCAGAAGAAGGAACGGAAGGAGCTGAAGTTGCAGCGAGTTGCAGACGATCCAGGCGGGAGGCAAGATCCTGAAGGACCAGCATTATTTGCTCTTGATTTGCTTGCTGGGAGTTAAGTCTCTGAACTAGATGTTGCATTTGATCCTCGGTCAGTGGCCGATTCTCAGAAGCGCTCATGGCTTTAGCAAACTGTCATGGTACTACGTACAGTGAGTCCACAGGCGAGCAGGTGACACAAGATCCCCCCAGGGCATGGAGTCTAAGGGCCAGCTAGTATTCTGCTAGGGACCCCCTCACGAGGGTTTGGGCTTAGCTGCGTGCTGACCCCAAGTCACGACCCCCAGGTACACCCCGCTCGCTAGGGAAGTATCAGAAGACACTGTCAGACAAGGATGGATGGATGAAGCAAAGGAGAGCCAGATGGCAAGCCAAGGTCAGGGGGGGCTGCAGACAACATAATCAGAACAAGCCGAGTCGGTACACAAGAGATCAGTTCACAAGAGGTCAGGTTAAGGCAGGTTACATGAAGGGGGCTCAGAAACAAATGTTGCTCAAACAACCAGAACTGGTCAGAGAGTGATTTAAATAGAGAAGAACATGAGGGGCTGGACAGGAAGTAGCAGGAAGTAATCATATATTAAGCAACAGATGAGGGGGGTGACACCCATAGCTGCAGAGTGCAGCAGAGCTGAACACAAGCTAGTGGAACAACAGGTGCCAGCCGGCCTACAGCAGTAAAGGTGAGACACAGATCAGCTCCGCAGTTGATCTGTGACAGTTGGAAAGTGAAATATTGAGCGCTTAACATTTCTTAGGGTTAATCATAAGGCCGGAGAAGGCCGCAAACCTATCAAGGATGGGCAAGAGATTAGGACCTGAAACTTGTGGTGATGATCGAAAGAGCAAAATATCATCTGCAAACATACAGAGTTTGTGTTGAACACCTCCTATTTCAATAACAGTTATTGTACAGTTGGTTCTAATTTGTTGGGCTAAGTGTTCTAGTAAAAGGGCAAATAAGAGGGGAGATAATGGGCAACCCTGTCGAGTGCCTCTTTCGATATTAAAAGAATCTAATTTGTATCCAGCATATTTTATATATGCTTTAGGTTTATTATAGAGTGCTTGCAATCCATTTTATAAAATGGTGACTGAATCCCCACTTTTGTAAAGAATAATGCATATATTGCCAAGGTACTGTATTGAATGCTCTCTTAATATCAAGGGATAAAAAGCAAGAAGGGATTCTGCGCTTTTTAGCAATTTGTGCCAGAAGCAGTGCCCTGCATACATTATCGCCCGCTTGTATATTTAGCATAAAGCCTACTTGATCTCTGTGTATGAGCTTACCTATGATGCTATTAAGACATTTTGCTAAAATTTTTGCTAAGAGTTTGATATCAAGGTTTAAAAGAGAAATGGGGGCGATAATTTACGCAAGAGGTATCATCAAAGAGAGGTTTTGGGATCATGCATACAATTGCCATAGTGTTTCTTGTCTTAAAGAGTGTCCTTTTAACAGTATGTTGAAAGCCTCAGCTAGAATAGGGGAAGAAAATGTTCGATAATATAATGCCGAGTATCCATCTGGGCCTGGTCTTTTGTTGATTTTTAGGTCTCTAATGGAATTAGCTTACTTCCTCTGTAGTTCTTCCAATTATTTTTTTGAGCATGAGATAACTCAGGTAAGGTAGTCTGGGAAAAGAATTATTCAGCTTCTGTAGGGTTGAATTCATTGGTTGACTTGTATAATGAAGCGAGATGTGAGTGAATTTGTGGACGATTTTGACTGGGTTACTAGTATAAATGTCCTTTGATAATTTCAAACGTATTGGTTTGAATGATTTGTTAGTTGAGTTCAGTGCTCGTGCCAGATATGTGCCTGGTTTGTTTGTTTTCATATAGAAATTGTGTCTAGAGCGTTTGAGGGATTTGTCAACAAATTCTGTGAGAAATAGCTCATATTCTAATCTGTTTTTTTCCAAATGCGATTTTGTACTCTGAGATGGGTTATCTTGGAATGATATGGAGGCTGCATTAAATTTTGATTTTAGGTTCTGTGCAAGAAATTTGCGTTCCTGTTTAAGTATTGCCATTTGTCTCTGTAAAACACCACATAAAACAGGTTTGTGAGCCTCCCATAGTGTTAGGGGGAAATGTCTGGATTAGTATTATATGACAAGTATTCCTTTAAAGCTTGTTCAACTATCGTGTGATGTGATGGGTGTTTAAGTATTATGTCTGGGAGATACCAGGTTGGGTCATGTGCTTTCAGTATGGTAGAGGCTATAGTTGAGTATACCGCATTATGGTCTGAGCAAGGGATAGGAATTATATCTGACGCAAGTATTTCTGGTACCATTCCGATGGTTAGAAAAATAAGGTCAATTCGAGTGAAGGATTGATGAGAATGTGAAAAATAAGTGTATCTCTTTTTTATAGGGTTACTTTCTCTCCATGAGTCCACCAAGTTTTATTTGGAAAGAAGTTGGGAGAAAGGTAGTTTGGATACCGTTCTGGATGGGATAAAGGGTGATTTATTGATAAATGGGAGGAGGACCTGGTTAGAATCTCCACACATAATCACAGTTCCTATTTTGTGTGTATTTATCACTTGCAATAGGTGTGAGAGGAAAGATGTGGGTTGTTTAATAGGTGTGTCATATGAAATTATTGTAACTGCTCTATCCATTATGTAACCCATGAGTATTGGGTATCGTCCTTCTGGATCTTTTATTTCTGATAAGAGAGTAAATGGTGTGGACCGGTGGAAAGCTACGAGAGTTCCCTTTGTTTGATGTTGGCAGAAGCTGTAAAAATTTGTGGGTAAAAGGGGGACGTGTATTTAGGTGTGAAATTATTGGTGAAATGAGAGGATTTAATGGTGCCATGGTAACTGATTAAATAGGTATGACTTACTAAGTATTATACAATTTTGACTGTGTGAACTTAGAGAATGGAAAGGTAGAGATGAATCCAGTGGAGTCTGGAGTGGAGAAGAAGCAAAAAACATATGAGGTTAAAGGATACATTTTTTGATTAAACATAAATAAATAGTCACAAATAGCCCATGATAGAGGAAATAGATCCCTATCAGGGGAAAAAATGCCTTCGTCAGACTCCCACATATTACGAGTGGGTGAATGAGGAAGGCTAACGTGGGGCACACGGATCTTCCGCTTGTAGGAAAAAAGTACTATAATAAGAGCATCAAGAGGATGCCTGATTAATTGGAGCACAGGGTACCTAATATTTGTTGTGCTAGTCGTTGCAGGATAATTGTGAAGTGTTAGCACCACCTTAGACTAGCCAAATCCGCTAATGATATAGCATTTAGAACTATGGTAGGGATGGTGTATATTATCCGGAGTTTTTTGGAATTAACCTAAATAAATTCTGAACTGGAACAGATTTTCTAATAAACTGGAAACTAAGAAACTATAAAGTTACTTATACACTCTTTAAGTACGTATTTAAGGTAGTTTCTGCCTCTTTTATACTTAAATGTAAGAAAAAAACAAAAACAAATTGTCACATATTTTAAGAATATGTTCCTGCAGAAAAATAATATTTCAGAAATATGAAAATATATTGAGGCTAAATGGAGCAGTATCGAAGAGAAAAGGGGAATCAGGTAATGATATACTTTGTTTATAAAAATTCCCAGTTACGCTTGGCTCCTTTTCTGCATTTATGTAGCTGTTAACAATTTAGCTGTTATTATAAATAGAATTTAAATGAATGAATAAGGAATTCCCTATTTTACGTTTAGGGACTTAAGAAATAAGAAATAGCAATAATAAGGTATATAACTTATAGATAATATGACCTCACTTAGTATGTGAATACCAGGATAAAGTCATATATAGTCATATGTTCAATTCTTTTAGAGAACAGTCTCTGAGCAAGTATACTGAAGGAGATACAAGAGTTCAAATTGTTAGTCAATGGAGTCTTCTTGATCCAAAGAAGAAGGGGCATAACAGCTTCTCTTGTGGGAATGGTGACTTGCATTTTGCCCCAAAATTTGCTGAGTGCTGTTTGGAGGTGAAGATCAGGCCGTTCTTTTACACAAAGAGGGATTGAGAGTTCCATCAGATGCAGTTTTATAAGGGTCTCTTGTAGTTCATCTGCAAATTTGCTCATGTATCTGGTACCTTGATAGGTAAATGTAACAGAAAAGGGGAATCCCCGTTGGTACGTAATGTTGTGGAGTTGTAGTTCCATTAGCTGGGGTTTCATAGAGTGTCTTTTAGCAATAGTAAGTTGGGATAGGTCGGCAAATAGTTTATAGTTATGGCCTTGGAAATTCAATTCTGCTTTATCCCTTGCAGCTGCCAATAATTGCTCCTTTATCCGGTAATAATGGAATTTTGTGATTATATCACGTGGGGGTCCATCTGTCTTTTTAGCTGTGAGGGCTCTGTGCACTCTGTCCAATTCCAAATGTTCGATTGGAATAGCCGGTTGAAGTTCTTGGAATAGGGCTGTAATTGAAAATTGCAAGTCTGTCACCAATTCAGGGATTCCCCTTATGCACAGATTGGAACTTCTGGCTCTATTTTCGTAGTCTTCCAGTTTAGTTTGGAGTATTAAATTCTCCTCTTTTAGGTTTTCCATATCAGCCACATAGTCTTGTGGTTTCAATTTCATCCATTTTAATTTCTAGTCCTGCGGTACGGTTAGCCAGTTCTCTGATTTCTTTAGTTAGGCTGCTTGTTATTTGCTTTGAGGTCTGTTTTAATGCTTTATGGAGCATTCGTTCAAATTGTTGTAGTAAAGCTGAGGATGCTGAGGAGGCTTGTGAGGAGCTCTGTGAGAGGATTTGTTCAGTTTATGACTCAATTGGAGAGTCCTGCTGTGACAGTTTCTGTCTGTGAGAGCACACTGAGGCAGTGAATGATATGGGGGCCAGCGCCATTTTAGCTGCAGTGCGCGCCTGTGTGTCCCTTATGAGGGCATTGCTTCTTATGAGGGGATGGCTTCCCCCCAGTACCATCTTTCCAGTCCAAATTGCCACTGTTTGTTCCCGGGAGCAAGGAGGTTCGGCTGGTTATCTTTTAAGCCTGCTGTCTCTGCTTTGTCCTTATCTCCTCTCCTTAGCGGTGCGGAGCTCTAGCAATGCATGTCCGCTTCACTAAACTCTGCGCTTGCTCCCCCGTTACATTTATATTTTGACCACAACATTGAAGTTAATAGCCCCTCTTGCTTGTAAGCACTATGTTTGGCCAAAAAAAAAATAAAAACAGATAAAATTAAGGTTTATTTGTACTGTTAATTACCTAAGCCGTGTTTATACAAATCAAAATAATTGCATTTGTTTATAAATTAATATGCTAGCATTTAGCCTTTTTTCCAATCAATTTTTTATTTATTTTATTTGTAATAAGAGATCATTTGAATGCTCAGCAGTAGGCCCAAAACAATTGCAATATTGGGTACATTAAAGACATGTTGGCAACTAAACAGTTAAGAGATAAGCAAACCAGTGTTCATTTTAGTAGAAGCAAATGTTTCTCACAAGTATCTGTAATGCATCTGACCTATGTTAATGGAATGAGATCTTTAGCAAACAATATTGAACGAAGAAGAAGTATATTTGATTTTTTAGGCATTTTGTTTTCTCGTTTATTTTATCAGCATTATGTGAGATTACACACAAGAGAAAGAAGCCAAATTTTTTGTGTTTAGTCTTTATGGGATATTGTAATGGCAAACATTTTAGACCCAAACTGCCTATTATTAGGGCAAGTTACATTTTCTTCACCCATATCCTTTAATGCCAGTTTACACTAGCGTGATGCGGGAACCAGCGCAATTCCAGTGCCGTTTCTCGCATTGCATAAGACTCACAGGCATTTCACACTGCCCTATGCAAACCGCTGCAGGTGTCAATAGAAAGTTAATGACACCCCCAGATCGGTTCGCATATCGCAGTGTGAACTGTCAAATGTTGCAGGAATCAGATCGCATGGGTGTTCACATCTGATTCCAGAGCGGACCAAAAAAAGGGTCCTGCACCACTTTGGTGCGAATGCAATGCGAATTCAGCCATACAATCTGTATGGCTGAATTTGCATCGCACAGACATCACATGTGATCTGCACAGCAGTGCGGTGCAAATCTAACATCGTACTAGTGTGAACCCAGCCTTAGACATATAGTGGTTGATTTACTAAAACTGAAGAGTGCAAAATCTGGTGCAGCTATGCATGGTAGCCGCGTTCCCCGCGGGAGCAGGACACACAGCTCAGTCGACAAATCCCCAATATCTTTCAAACGCGGCCTAGAGGCAGGACACAAGCCTCACAAGCTGCCTTCTCCCGTGAGTCTCTCTCTCCCCTAGCAGAAGCCCACAGCGCCAGAGCAGGTCCGGAGGCATGAACACCCCCAGCATTGAGCCTAGACTATCTCCGCAATGTTGCCTCAGACATAAAGAACACCCTCTCCGCTGCCATCTCTGATTTAGGAGCGGACATACAAGCCATAGCTTCAAGGGTAGAGGAGGTTGATATACCACAGGCCCGCTATGTTATCTCTTTGCCATGTGCAACAACTGACTGAGTCGTACCCCATGCACCTGAGAGAGATTAACTGCCACATGGAAGATCTAGACAACAGAGGGAGAAGTCGTAACCTCAGGGTAAGAGGGATCCCTGAATCCATAGACCCCAGCCATCTTTCACAAGCAGTTACTGTCACAGAACGTTCCCCACTCCACTCGAGTGCTTCCGTCAGTATACCACTTCCTCCCAGTCTGGATATAGATATCAGGTATTCCAACCGCTCACAAAGCACAAAACAAGACGAGACTTGTTTCACTGCTAACGTGGACTGTTTTTTTAGAACCAAAATTACAAGTCTTTATATACCGTTAAAGAGGAGGTTACCCCCTCCTGCTCATATTACTCTAACAATACAGCTGTAACCTAATTAACATGAGCTAGTTTACTAAATCATTTACCCAGACTAGGTGACTCAGAGACATGACCTTTGAGCAGACTTGTGGTCACCGAGCTTCACACAGTAGTCTAAACACAATAGCAGGAGCTAATTACAATTAACAATACAAACAGTGATCGCCCCCCCTCCTCAGCCTAGTAGGCAACAAACTATAGTGGGAGTAGACTGTCCGACTCCTAGCCAGTTCTAGAGGCCAATGTGATCAGCTCTCTCAACTAACATGTGGAGTTCAGAATCAAACGAAGTCTTTACATATATCCTGGGAGATATTGTGAATAAATATTACTGTCCCCTTTTAAGTAGTCCAAGATATATTTTCTCGCTTTCCAAGCGATTCTGGGTTCCACGGGCCCACCCGTCACATCTCTCTCCTTTCAGCATAAGACTAACACAGGAGGAGACCCCAGACGGGTTGACTCCGAAGTTAGTCCATAGTTCCAGTCCTTTAATGCCTGTACCCACACAGTACCCCCAAAAAATTGTTCCAAACAGCGCATTACTCACCCAGCCAACCTCTGACTCTCTCAGAGAACATACCCACTGCTGGGGGGTAGTGCGGACTGGTCCTTCCCCCTGGAGTCCCTTTAGCCGCAGGAGAGAAGACAGGGTGGCTGGGCTCAGTCCGTCATGCTGTTGGGCATCTGGGCCGACTGCCCAGCATCCCTGAGGTATACAGGTGGAGACTGAAGTCCCATCCACCTTTACAGGAAATCCATCCTCTGTTAGTTGAGGGCAGAGGCCAGAAGCGCTCTGCCCTGTTGCCAGCCCTTCTGCTGGAAACCCCACACCATCTGCTTCGGCAAACTGTTGGGGAGGGAGGCCGACTGCCTTGACTCCCTGGAACTCTGTAGTTGTTGCTGGTGCTGGGCAGAGGTTGGTAGCACTCTGCCCTGTTGCCAGCACTTCTGCTGGGGACTCCACAACCTCTGCTCCAGCTAACCGTTGGAGCAGAGGGCTGGCTTCCTCCACTCCCAAACTGTGTAGCTGCCATTGGGGAGGTGAGCCGGCTGCTTCCTTTTCCATTCCCTCATCTGGCTGCTGGGACAACATGTCTCTGAAACTGTCTCCCAGGTGCACGGATCTTTGCTGGGGAGGAAAGACCGCTTCCTCCAGGCTTGCCAACCACTTCCTCCCAGCCTGGATATAGATATCAGATATTCCAACCGCTCACAAAGCACAAAACAAGATGAGACTTGTTTCACTGCTAACATGGACTGTTTTTATAGAACCAAAATTACAAGTCTTTATATACCGTTAAAGAGGAAGTTCCCCCCTCCTGCTCATATTACTCTAACAATACAACTGTAACCTAATTAACATGAGCTAGTTTACTGAATCATTTACCCAGACTAGGTGACTCAGAGACATGACCTTTGGGCAGACTTGTGGTCACCGAGCTTCACACAGTAGTCTAAACACAATAGCAGGAGCTAATTACAATTAACAATACAAACAGTGATCCCCGCCCCCCTCCTCAGCCTAGTAGGCAACAAACTATAGTAGGAGTAGACTGTCCGGCCAATAGCCAGTTCTAGAGGCCAATGTGATCAGCTCTCTCAACTAACATGTGGAGTTCAGAATCAAAGTCTTTACATATTTCCTGGGAGATATTGTGGATAAAAATTACAGTCCCCTTTTAAGCAGTCCAATATATATTTTCTCACTCACCCTGTGCCAGGATAGCACAGGGTGTCTTAGACATAAGAGGTGTATGGGGAGCTGAAACAAGGGTATCCCACACTTTCCAAGGGATTCTGGGTTCCACGGGCCCAACCGTCACAGTTACTAATATCTTTAATGATTCACTGGAGAGACCCCCGGACACACCGATCATTTTTGAATGCATACACAGAGCGCTTCGCCCAAAGGGGAGAAACACAGACCCACCCAGGGATTTGGTGTGTTGTCTCATAGACTTTCCACTCAAGGAGGAAATTCTCCACAAAGCCAGGGGCAGAAACCAACTGTCTTTTTTAGGGAATATGAAATTAAGATTTTTCAAGATCTTTCCAACATCACTCTACAGTGCAGAAGGGAACTGTGGCCTCTACTTGACGCTCTACGGGCGAGATCCATACTATACCATTGGAAGTTTCCCTTCTGCCTGTCAGTATCGCACCAAGGTCGCACAGTGAACCCCAGAGTTCTGGAGGACTTAGACCACTTTTGTTCTACCCTGGACATACCACTTGTGGACCCACCTGATTGGTACAGTGACTTCAGACTACCCCCACTCAACAGAGCTACATCCATGGAAGGAGTGGACAAAGCAGGCAACTTCAGCATAAGACGCCGCTGCCGCCATGCTCATCATCCTCCTCCACCCCACTCTCCTCAAAAGGCCTGAGAAGTTCCAAGGAATAGCAGTCCTAACGCCTCTCTGGCACACCGCAGGGCATCTATCCACTGATCAGGTAAAGAACTTGTTCATCCCGTTATTTGCATGACACAGAAACTTTATTCCCATGGCTTGTCCCCATATACCTGATTGTGAATAATACCACTACAAATATACCCCTCCGTATGTACCCACACTAGAACCTCAGCTTCTCTGCAACAAAGGTTCCAACCCCTAACTCACATAAGGCACAAATACCTCTGACAAAACTGCCATAGAATCGGGATCTACAAAACTTCCTCCACCTTCTATCAATAAGGGACAGCAGAATGATACCACAATGCACTTCCCCCATTTACAATATGCAAGTGTGTAGTGCAAGGATCCACCTCAGGAATCTGAACATTATGACTCCTCTGGTATACAATACAAACCACTCTGATGCGAAACTCGATGACATTATTTAACATCCATATGTCTATATGCAGAAACACTTTGCCTGTGTTATATTGAATAGTCGAAGACTACAGCTCTATAACACAGCTCCTCCTCTCATCAACTAAAAAGTTGGTAACACAGCCTAATAAAGGATCAAGAGATACTTAAATGCTTTATTTCTGCATACACAAGCCTATACTCCTGCCTCATGAGCTATAACCCTCTATCTAAAGGGACCCCACTGGAGATGGCCATATTAGAGCAACCCCACCCTTGAGCCTCCCCCGGCCCCTCAACGTGCAGACTCCACATCTAAGACTCAGAGCAGAAGCCTCCTCCCCTCCTCACCAAACCCCCTTCTGCACACTCAGACATGAAGCTCAAAGACATTTCAAAATCCTACGCAAATAGAATGAGCGGACGAGCACACCTCTCTCTATTTTGCTTCAGAACGAACTGCCAATCCCACATAACATGGAATGGAAAAGTATACTCTAACCCAACCCTTCATCTTAACTACACCCCTTTTTCTGTAATCCTACTACATTATCCTTACTGCCTATCTGCTGTACCCTAAATGCCACCCTACCTTACTTTACACTTATTCTACTATACTTTACTCCCCTTTCGATTGTGACCCGAGAGCTATTGCATCATAATATGATTTAGTAACATGTATTTTTACTTTCCAGCTATTCGCAGACCAAGATGTTCTACTGTGCGACACGCTAACTACACCTGGCCCCTGGTGATCCGAGAGGGAGATGTTCAGGTAAGGACTCTACAATATACGCAAAACACACAACAGATTGAAATATCAAAACACATAATCAAAATGGCACTTCACAAACACACTCTACCCTTTTCCCATATGGGACAAAGATGAGTAGTCCACAAAATCTGAACCTACTGAGCCAGGGCTGGACACCTCCCTCTTGGATCCGAAGGACTCGCGCATGTTAAAAAAAGGTAACATCGAAATAGTTACCATGATTGTTGAAATTGTTTGGTGCCCCCCCATTAAGTGTCATGTAAATGCTAAATTCCCAGTTCCTCGGTTTTATATTCTTAAGGTTGTTATGCAAACCCATGCTACTTATGATGCTCATGTTCTGTACCACACACCTGACCAGTTTCCTCATAATAATGATGTGTAACCAGAAAACCAACATATATGATCACTCCTCCCCGACACACTCCTATTATAGCACTGTCGCCAGCCCAAAAACATATTCTCTGTCAGGATGACAGAGAATTACTAATAATCTCCCAATTTGATCTCCCACCCAATACCCTAAATCAACACTGTTCCCAAACACAGCGGAACGGAACCGGGGGGGGGGGATAACTTGTTCGCCTCTCCGGACCCCAGACACACCGGACCCCTCTTCCCCTTACATAAGTGGTTGACAGTCTCAACCCCGCAACCGGTATAACCCTTGACACCCATCCACCCCACCACCTTCCCCCACTCAGCTCCTCCCACTCACCTGATCCCTACCCCTTTTCCTTACACCAATCCTACTTAGATACCCCACCTGTCCTTACTTTATCACCCCCTTTCCCCCCCTTCCCCCTCTTTTTTTCTCCCATCCCTGATTTTCCTCCCCCCTTCCTTCTATGACTCTCCTCAGCGTATCATCACCATAATCAGACTCCTTTCACCATTAACATGACTCCACTCAAAACACGAATCATTGATATCTCTTTGAAACTTATCTTCCTGAACACAAAAGGCTTGAACACCCCCAGAAAAACGCTCACAAGTACTATCCAACATGTGATCCATGAAAGCTGATATTGTTTTCCTACAGGAAACCCATTTCTGTACAAAGTCGATTCCCAAAATGTCCAACCATTCCTTCCCCTATAGCTTCCACGCTACCTCTCCTACCACAAAATCCAAGGAAGTTTCCATACTTCTTTCCAAAAGCACCACTATCCAAATATCAGATACCCTAGTAGATGACCAAGGCAGATTCCTTTTTCTTAAAGTTGTTTCCAAAAATAAACAGATAACGTTAGCAAATATGTATAGCCCCAACTCCTCCCAGGTCCCTTTTTTCTGCACTGTCGCACGACAATTATCCACCTTCCAAGAAGGGACACTGATTCTAGGAGGCGACTTTTACATCCCGCTAGACCCCCTTCTAGATACCTCATCGGGCACCTCCCACCTACCTTTCAGGACCATTAAACAAATCAGGAAATGCCTTTAAGACCTCTTACTTCAGCGCACATGCAAATTTGGAGACTCGACTCCAAACATCCTGATAGACAAAGCTAGAGAGACGGAGATCCGAAAATGCCTGACCCAATATTTCACTGAAAATGACACTGACGTCTCAAAGTTGACTCAATGGGAGGCATACAAATGCGTAGTGAGAGGCAAACTGATTTCCCTATCTGCAGTGATCAAAAAAGAGAAATCTGCCAAACTTTTAGACCTGTTTACTAAACTCAAAGCACTCGAGACAACACATAAGCGCACATTAGCCCTAAGCACCCACATAGAACTCTTCATTCTCTTGCAGAAACTCTTTTACGAACATGGGAATAAATCAAGCTATCTACTAGCCAAGGCTCTCTGCTCAAAAAGAGCCAAGACTACAATACATCACATACATTCCCCAACGGGTAAGATTTACATGAAGAACATTGACATAGCGCACAAATTTGAACAATACTATTCATCCCTATATAATCTCAACATGACCGACCCTACTGCCCCCCCTCCTCAAAAATACAAAACAAAATTAATACGTTTCTAAACAACTTCTCCACTGGGAAAATTCCAGCGGACACAGCTGCAACACTTGAATCCCCGATCACCCCTACAGAATGGGTACACGCGGTGAAGCAACTGAAATCCGACAAGAGCCCAGGCCCAGACGTGCTATCCACGATTTATTACAAACTGTTCATAGAGACGCTTCAATCCCCCTTTCTTAACGTTTTTAACGCCCTCTCCCAATTAAACACCCTTACACATGGGATGCTAGAAGCCCACATAACAGTCATCCCTAAAGAAGGCAAGGACCCCACCAACACTGGAAGCTACAAACCAATCTTGTTATTAAACGATGACGTCAAAATATTCCCAGAGATTTTAGCAAATAGACTCCTACCTTTTCTCCCTTCTCTCATTACTTCAGACCAAGTAGGTTTTGTTCCTGGACGTGAAGCCAGGGACAACACCATAAAGGCCATCAACCTACATTACTTGATGACACAAACTGGTAAAAAAGGCTTTTTCCTGTCCCTAGATGCGGAGAAGGCATTTGACAGAGTGGCTTGGGACTACATGGAGGCAGTTCTGCAGGCCATGGGCTTGGGACCTTGCATGTTAAACTTTATCCTATGCTTATACTCCAACCCAACAGCCAAAGTGAGAGTCAACAATACTCTGTCAGACGCCTTCCCCATCCGCAACGGTATGAGACAGGGATAACCTCTTTCCCCTATTCTTTTTATTCTTTAACTGGAACCCTTCCTACAAAAATTGCAACTTAATCAGGACATTAAAGGTATCTGAACTTCTAATAAAGAGTGCAAGTACGCCGCTTTTGCGTATGATATATTATTATTTCTAAAAGAGCCCCTGACCACTATACCTATACTCTTATCCGAATTCCAACGTTTTCAATCATTGTCCAACCTCAAGATTAATTTTTCTAAACCATTCGCCCTTAATATTTCCCTCCCGCAAAACCTAGTGACTCAATGCAAAGACAACTTCCTATTTCATTGGAAAAGTGATTCTATCACATACTTAGGCATACAAATTCCCTCCAAATTCTGTGATCTATATACAAAAAAAATTTGCCTCTCCTAAATAAACCAACCACCGACCTCGAAAGTGGAACAAACCAATATTTTCATGGTTTGGTAGGGCAGCAATTTTAAAGATGAATGCGTTACCGAGACGTTATCTTGCAAAGATCCCGATTCATATCCCGCCAGCCTTTTTTAAGGCACATAAAAACATATGCTCAAGATTTTTTGGAGGAGATCGGAGGTCCAGAATTAGCCTTAAACAACTCACCCGGCCAAACAACTAAGAGGGATTGGTCTTCCTGACCTCCACAATTACTTCACAGCTACACACCTTTCCAGAATTGTGGACTGTAATGTTCATTCCCTCCACAAAGATTGGGTCCCCTTAGAAGCGTCCCTTACCCCTCCTCCTCTAGCCTCCCTCCCTCGGATGAACCCAAAACACATCCCGGTAGCAACTCGACAACACCCACTAATTGGCCAACCCTACGCTGCTTCATAAAACTGTGCACCCAAACAGACATATCCTCCGTACCAGGTCCACTAACTTCAGTTAAACTGAACCCTGACTTTCCTCCGGGGATGTCCCACCACTTTCTCACAGACAACTGGTCACAGGATCAAACCCGAACGCACCAATTCTTTGATAAAGGGAAACTCCTCTCTGCCTCATGCCTTGCCGACCAAATGGATAAACCTTCCATTCCACCCTGGACATACTTGATGATTACTCGCTACCTCAAATCATTAGACAAAGACTCACAGTGCTCAAGACAATTAACACCCTTTGAAAGGCTTTGCACCCAAAACTCCCCTGAGCAGCACCTTATAGCCACCACTAGGGTTGAGCTTCATGTTCGAGTCGAACCCATGTTCGACTCGAACATCGTATGTTCGCCCGTTCGTCGAATTACAAACGATATGGGCTGTTCACGCCAAATTCGAGTGGCACGTCATGGCCCATAATTTACTGCGGCATTGCATTGCATTGCTGGCTGATGATTGGCCAAGCATGCACTATGACCCAGTCACAGCACCGTCTATACAGAGAGCTGTAATTGGCCAAAGCCAGGGTCGCTTTGGCCAATTATGGCTCAGGGGGTTTAGTACATGCCCCACACTATATAATCTTTTCCTACTGACAGGCAGGCAGGCAGGTATTTTTACAGTATTTACAGCTACCTGAAGAAAATTGCTGGTGTTCTTCTGATCCTATTAGTCCTATAAGCTACAGTATTTACAGTTAGTGTAGTGTGTCCTCTGCACAGTGTGCACCTAAAGCTACATGAAGAAAATTAGCGGTGTTCTTCTGATCCTATTAGTACAGTACTGCAGGCAGCTGCAGTATTTACAAATTAGTGTAGTGCGTCCTCTGCACAGTGTGCACCTAAAGCTACCTGAAGAAAATTGGTGGTGTTCTTCTGATCCTATTAGTACAGTACCGCAGGCAGCTGTAGTATTTACAAGTTAGTGTAGTGTGTCCTCTGCACAGTGTGCACCTAAAGCTACCTGAAGAAAATTAGTGATGTTCTTCTGATCCTATTAGTACAGTATCGCAGGCAGCTGCAGTATTTACAAATTAGTGTAGTGTGTCCTCTGCACAGTGTGCACCTAAAGCTACCTGATTGGTGGTGTTCTTCTGATCTTATTAGTATCACAGGCAGCTGTAGTATTTACAAGTTAGTGTAGTGTGCCCTCTGCACAGTGTGCACCTAAAGCAACCTGAAGAAAATTGGTTGTGTTCTTCTGATCCTATTAGTAAAGTACCGCAGGCAGCTGCAGTATTTACAGATTAGTGTAGTGCGTCCTCTGCACAGTGTGCACCTAAAGCTACCTGAAGAAAATTGCTGTTGTTCTGCTCCTATTAATACCACAGACAGGCAGCTACAGTATTTACAGTTAGTGCACTGTGTCCTCTGCACAGTGTGCACCTAAAGCTACCTGAAGAAAATTGATAATGTTATTCTGATCCTATATTAACACCACAGGCAGGCAGCTACAGTATTTACAGTTAGTGTACTGCATCCCCTGCACAGTGTGCACCTAAAGCTACCTGAATAAAATTGGTGTTGTTCTTCTGATCCTATATTAATACCACAGGCAGGCAGCTAAAGTATTTACAGTTAGTGTAGTGCGTCCTCTGCACAGTGTGAACCTAAAGCTACCTGAACACAATTGCTGTTGTTCTGCTCCTATTAATGCCACAGACAGGCAGCTACAGTATTTACAGTTAGTGTACTGCGTCCTCTGCACAGTGTGCACCTAAAGCTACCTGAAGACAATTGCTGTTGTTCTGCTCCTATTAATACCACAGGCAGGCAGCTACAGTATTTACAGTTAGTGTACTGCGTCCTCTGGACAGTCATCTAAAACTACCTAAAGACAATTGCTGTTATTCTGCTCCTATTAATACCACAGGCAGACAGCTACAGTATTTACAGTTAGTGTACTGTGTCCTCTGCACAGTGTGCACCTAAAGCTACCTGAAGAAAATTGGTGGTGTTCTTCTGATCCTATTAGTACAGTACCGCAGGCAGCTGTAGTATTTACAAGTTAGTGTAGTGTGTCCTCTGCACAGTGTGCACCTAAAGCTACCTGAAGAAAATTAGTGATGTTCTTCTGATCCTATTAGTACAGTATCGCAGGCAGCTGCAGTATTTACAAATTAGTGTAGTGTGTCCTCTGCACAGTGTGCACCTAAAGCTACCTGATTGGTGGTGTTCTTCTGATCTTATTAGTATCACAGGCAGCTGTAGTATTTACAAGTTAGTGTAGTGTGCCCTCTGCACAGTGTGCACCTAAAGCAACCTGAAGAAAATTGGTGGTGTTCTTCTGATCCTATTAGTAAAGTACCGCAGGCAGCTGCAGTATTTACAGATTAGTGTAGTGCGTCCTCTGCACAGTGTGCACCTAAAGCTACCTGAAGAAAATTGCTGTTGTTCTGCTCCTATTAATACCACAGACAGGCAGCTACAGTATTTACAGTTAGTGCACTGTGTCCTCTGCACAGTGTGCACCTAAAGCTACCTGAAGAAAATTGATAATGTTATTCTGATCCTATATTAACACCACAGGCAGGCAGCTACAGTATTTACAGTTAGTGTACTGCATCCCCTGCACAGTGTGCACCTAAAGCTACCTGAATAAAATTGGTGTTGTTCTTCTGATCCTATATTAATACCACAGGCAGGCAGCTAAAGTATTTACAGTTAGTGTAGTGCGTCCTCTGCACAGTGTGAACCTAAAGCTACCTGAACACAATTGCTGTTGTTCTGCTCCTATTAATGCCACAGACAGGCAGCTACAGTATTTACAGTTAGTGTACTGCGTCCTCTGCACAGTGTGCACCTAAAGCTACCTGAAGACAATTGCTGTTGTTCTGCTCCTATTAATACCACAGGCAGGCAGCTACAGTATTTACAGTTAGTGTACTGCGTCCTCTGGACAGTCATCTAAAACTACCTAAAGACAATTGCTGTTATTCTGCTCCTATTAATACCACAGGCAGACAGCTACAGTATTTACAGTTAGTGTACTGTGTTCTCTGCACAGTGTGCACCTAAAGCTACCTGAAGACAATTGCTGGTGTTCTCTTACTAATAATACTACAGGCAGGTTGATTCTGCTAGCTGCAGTATCAGTATATATATACATTCCAGCTTTGTGCAGCTACATCTCACTGCAGGCCATTAGTATGTCTGGAAGGCCAACAAGGAGAGGCAGACAGTTACAAGCCAATAAAAGAGGGCAAGTAGGCTCTGTGTCTAGAGGCAACAGTGCTGGTCATGGAGACGGCGCATCCTCATCAGCACGTGGCCGTGGGACACGCTTGTCCTTTTTTCAGCAGCTGGCCATGTTGAGCCTCAACATGCGGAAGACTTGGTAGAGTGGATGACCAAGCCGTCCTCATCCTCCTCATCCTCTCTCACCCAGGCTCAGGGTACTTTGGCAAAGCAGCTGCCAACGCGGCCTCTTTCCTCGGCTCAATGGCATCAGTCACTCCTTCCCTAGCCCCACCATGTCCTCCTGAGGAGTCCCCCAAACTGTTTGACCACAGTGTTGGGTACATGCTCCAGGAGGATGCCCGGCGTTTTGAAGGCTCCGATGATAGTACCCAGCTAGAAGAAGGCAGTAACATGAGCCCAGAGAGGGGGGGTGCCCAAGAAGGACAGCATTCTGGCAGTCATGTTCCCCCAGCTGCAGCATACTGCCAGCTTTGCTCCAGTGATGAAGAGGGAAGGGATGATGAGGTCACTGACTCCACGTGGGTGCCTGATAGGAGAGAGGTGGAGGAGGAGGCACATCACCAACGAGGCAGGATGCCCTCCAGGGGCCAGCTTAAGGGCAGCACACCGACTGCATCACACCGCAGAGCTCCGCATGTGCAGGGTGCTGCTGTTTCTGGGCGTTATTCCAAAAGTTCTTTGGTGTGGGCCTTTTTTGAGACGAGTGCATCAGATCCCACCACTTCTATTTGCAACATATGTCTCAAGCGTATCTCGCGTGGCCAAAACATCACCCGCTCGGGCACCACATGCTTGACCAGACATATGTCGACCTGCCATGCAGTTCATTGACAAGCGTACCGAAAAGACCCACACCAAAGAACAAAGAGGACCTCTCCTTGCTCTTCATCAGCTAGGATCTCCAGATCTGAGACCTGCACTGAGAGGAAGGAAGGTGTACAATTAGGTGTGTCACAGCCAAGTACTTGGGGGCAATTTGCTATCGGTACACCAACGTCAGATTGTACCAGGCAAATTTCCCTGCCCCAGCTGCTGCACCGCCGAAAGAAGTTCGCTCTCAGCCATCCACATGCCCAGCAGTTGAATGCTAGCTTGGCTAAATTGCTAGCACTTCAACTGCTGCCTTTTCAGTTGGTAGACTTTGCCCCCTTCCATGAGTTTGTGGAATGTGCGGGTCCTCAGTGGCAGGTTCCCAAATGCCACTTTTTCCTCATGGAAGGCGATTCCGGCTCTCTACCGGCATGTGGAAGGCAATCTCTTGGCCTCGCTGGACAGGGCGGTCAGTGGTAAGGTGCATATTACCGCTGACTCACGGTCCAGCAGGCATGGACAGGGATGTTATCTATCTTTCACCGCGCACTGGGTGACTCTTCTGGCAGCTGGGAAGGATACAGGACAGGGTGCAGTAGTGTTGGAGGTTGTTCCGCCACCACGCCTCCAAAATACTACTAGTGGTGATTCTGCCACACCTCTCTCCTCCACCCCCTCCTCTTCTTCTTCCTCCATGGCCTCTTCCTGTGCTTATTTATCTTTGGAACCAGCGGTGCTCCGTAGGCGTTCAAGGGGCTACGCAAGCACGCAGACCAAAAGATGCCATGCGATGCTTGGGCTGGTGTTCTTGGGGGGACAGGAGCCACACTGGGGCAGAGATTCTGTCAGCTCTGCAGGGGCAGGTTCAGACTTGGTAGAGTGGATGTCAGCTCTGCAGGGGCAGGTTCAGACTTGGTAGAGTGGATGACCAAGCCGTCCTCATCCTCCTCATCCTCTCTCACCCAGGCTCAGGGTACTTTGGCAAAGCAGCTGCCAACGTGGCCTCTTTCCTCGGCTCAATGGCATCAGTCACTCCTTCCCTAGCCCCACCATGTCCTCCTGAGGAGTCCCCCGAACTGTTTGACCACAGTGTTGGGTACATGCTCCAGGAGGATGCCCGGCGTTTTGAAGGCTCCGATGATGGTACCCAGCAAGCACGCAGACCAAAAAATGCCATGCGATGCTTGGGCTGGTGTTCTTGGGGGGACAGGAGCCACACTGGGGCAGAGATTCTGTCAGCTCTGCAGGGGCAGGTTCAGAGGTGGTTGACGCCACACCAGCTTAAGGCAGGTATGGTGGTTTGCAACAATGGCACCACCTCCTCTCCGCCCTCCGACAGGGACAACTGATCCATGTGCCCTGTTTGGCTCACGTCCTTAACTTGGGGGTGCAGCGGTTCATAGGCAGGTATCCAGGCTTACAGGATGTCCTGAGGCAGGCCGGGAAAGTCTGTGTGCATTTCCGCAGGTCATATAATGCCAGTGCTCAGCTGGCTGACCTCCAAAAGAAATTTAACCTGCCCAAGAACCGCCTAATCTATGACATGCCCACCAGGTGGAACTCAACGTTGGCCATGCTGCAGCAGCTGTACACACAGCAGAGGGCCATCAATGAGTACCTGTGCGACTATAGCCCCTGGACTGGGTCAGGGGAGCTTGTTTTTTTTCCCCACGCCAGTGGGCCATGATCAGGGATGCATGCACTGCCCTGTCACCATTTGAGGAGGCCACGAGGGTGGTGAGCAGTGACAGTGCATGCATCAGTGACACTGTCTCCCTTGTCCACCTGTTTGAGCACACGCTGCGTGGAATAACGGACAGGGCACTTGAGGCAGAACAGAGGAAGGAAGAGGAGTACTTCCTTAGCTCTCAAGGCCCCTTTATCCAGACAGTTTTCCTGCGTGCCTGCCAATCACACAGGAAGAGGACGAGGAGGAGGAGGAGGAGGAGGAGGAGGATTGTGTCAGCATGGAGGTGGAGCCTGGCACCCAGCATCAGCAGCAGTCTTTAAGGGATCATTTACAGTCCCAATAAACCCATGGATTTGTACGTGGCTGGGAGGAGGTGGCTGCGGACAATGTCGTCCTTAGTGACCCAGAGGACTCCGGACCGAATGCCTCAGCAAACCTACGCTGCATGGCCTCCCTGATCCTGCAAAGCCTGCGGAGGGATTCTCATATTCGTGGTATCAAGGAGAGGGATCAATACTGGCTGGCAACCCTTCTTGATCCATGTTAAGAGGGTAAGGTTGCGGACCTTATCTTGCCGTCGCAGAGGGAGCAGAGGATGAAAAATCTTCGGGAGGCCTTGCAGAAAGGTCTGTGCAATGCGTTCCCAGAGACTGGGAGGTTACAAACTCCTGTTCCTGGACAACGTGTTGCTGAGGCTTCGGTCAGTCAAAGAAGGAGCGGTGGAGAAGGTGGCCATCTGACCGATGCGTTTAGACAATTTTTTATTCCGCAGCCTCAAGGTATGATCAGTTCCATCAACCATTGCCATCTACTGTTTTACATGGTGCAGGAATACCTAGGAGCAAGATCTGACTTGGACACCTTTCCCACATAAAATCCTCTGGGTTACTGGGTCTTGAGGATGGATCACTGGCCAGAGCTTGCACAGTATGCAATTGAGCTACTGGCCTTTCCTGCATCCAGCGTTCTTTCGGAACGCACATTCAGTGCTGCTGGAGGCTTTGTAACCGATCACATGACCTTCATAAAAATGAATCAGTCTTGGATCACCACCAGCTACCAAGCATCTGATGATGATGTAACCGAATAATTTTTTTTGAAATGTCAGATCTCTTCAAGACTGCCTATGCTGATGCTGAGTGACTATCCTCTTCCTCCTCAATGATCATGCTGATAGCTTGTAAGAATACTTTTGGTTCTGGATGCCGCCACCAGTGGCTAAGGACCAATTTTTCAGCCCCTGTTTAAAAGGGGCGTGTAATTACAATTTTTGATGCAATACTTTGCAGAAGGGCTCGTTCCTGCGCTCCAACTAGAGTATCTGTTAGGGGTTGCAGTGTTGTGGCACCAGCAGCAGTGCCTAAGGCTTAATTTTTCATCCCCTGTTTAACAGGGGCGTGTAATTACAATTTTTGATGCAATATTTTGCAGGAGGGCTCATTCCTGCGCTCCAACTAGAGTATCTGTGAGGGGTTGCAGTTTTGTGGCACCAGTGCCTAAGGCCCAATTTTTCTGCCCCTGTTCAACAGGGACATGTAATTACAATTCTTGTTCTAATATTTCACAGCAGGGCTCATTTCTGCACCCACCAAGAGTAACTGTGAGGACTTACAGTGTTGTGGCACCAGCACCACCACCAAAGGCCCAATTTTTCTGCCCCTGTTCAACTTGTGCATGTAATTGCAATTCTTGATCTAATATTTCACAGCAGGGCCCATTTGAACTCCCACCAAGAATAACTGTGAGGACTTACAGTGTTGTGGCACCAGCACCACCACCAAAGGCCCAATTTTTCTGACCCTGTTCAACAGGGACATGTAATTACAATTCTTGATGTAATATTTCACAGCAGGGCCCGTTTCTGCGCCCATTAAGAGTAACTGTGAGGACTTACAGTGTTGTGGCAACACCACCACCACTACCAAAGGCACAAATTTTCTGCCCCTGTTCAACAGGTGCATGTAATTACAATTCTTGATCTAATATTTCACAGCAGGGCCCATTTCTGCGCCCACCAAGAGCAACTGTGAGGACTTACAGTGTTGTGGCACCAGCACCACCACCACCAAAGGTCCAATTTTTCTGACCCTGTTCAACAGAAGCATGTAATTACAATTCTTGATGTAATATTTCACAGCAGAGCCCGTTCCTGCGCCCACCAAGAGTAACTGTGTGGGCTTACAGTGTTGTGGCAACACCAACAACTAAGGCCGCAATTTCTGCAAAGTATATAGGGCAGGCCCCTACTTTCAAACATCCAACTTACAAACGACTCCTACTTGCAAATGGAAGGAGACAACAGGAAGTGAGATGAAATCTAGCCCTATGAAGGGAAATTCTCTCCTGTAAGAGTTAATATGGGAAAAACATGTCTACTCTCCACTGATGCTTTATCACCAATCCTTGTTTCACTAAAAACCCCAAATTATCAAAAAACATTTGTCATTGGGACAGAAAGTGAGGTGAAATCTTCCGAAGAGGTGCACAGACAGCAAAACAAATGTCATAGGGGTGATAATCCTTCCCTATGTTTTCCAAAAAGCTTAAAAATAGATTTTTTGGCTTGAGCTACACTTTAAAAATGTACCAGTTCAAAATTACAGATTCTACTTAACAACAAACCTACAGTCCCTGTCTTGTTTGCACCGCCTGTATACTGCTGTTCAGAGTATATAGGGCCTGGGGGCCCCACGCCTTTCCTTTTGTAAATTTTTGTGCGTGGTTCCCCTTAATATCCATACAAGACCCAAAGGGCCTGGTAATGGACTGGGGGGTGGGGGGTACCCATGCCGTTTGTCTCCCTGATTTTCATCCATATTGCCAGGATCCGACATTACATTAAAGCCGCAAGCAGTTTTAAATGACTTTTATTCCTTTAAAAATGTCATTTTGTGCAGGGACTGTTCTAAGCACGGGAAACACGTGCCACTTTACAGACATACTATAGATACCCCCCAGGTACGATATTTAAAGGAATATTTCACTTTTTTTTTCACTTTAAGCATCATTAAAATCACTGCTCCCGAAAAAACAGCCATTTTTAAAACTTTTTTTGCATTAATACATGTCCCCTGGGGCAGGTCCCCAAACCCTTTTTAGGACAATACCATGCAAATTAGCCATTAAATTTAGCACTTTTGATTTAGAACGTTCGAGTCTCTTGGACTTCAATGGGGTTTTAAAGTTTGCGCAAATTTTCGGTCCGTTCGAGGTTCTGGTGCAAACCGAACCGGGGGTGTTTGGCTCATCCCTAGCCACCACATATAATCTCCTTTTTTCGGATGTGCGCCCCAGTACATGCAATGCTTGCACATGCTGGGAAGAAGATCTTTCCCTCTCGCTCTCAGATGAGCACTGGGAATGCATCTTTTTAACCATCCATAAAGGCTCATTAAACGTTAACACACAAGAAAATGGATACAAGATCCAATCCAGGTGGTACCGCACACCAGCTCTGCTGAACAGACTTTACCCTTCTACTCCAGATATATGCTGGAGATGCCACAATGATAAAGGGACTCTATTACACATCTGGTGGGTTTGCGCCCCACTACAAACTTTTTGGAAGGAAGTATGCTGAATTACCAGGTGACATCATATGAACTAGACCTATCCCCAGCCCAATTTATTTTTCATCACTCCCCCGATCACATAGTGCCTACCACAAGTCCCTGGAGATGCACATGATTAACGTAGCAAAACAATGTATCCCCATACACTTGGGCTCCTCTCAAGTACCCACAACCAAAGAGTGGTTTCACAGAATTACGCAAAACCGCTGAGATGGAAGAGTTAATCCACATTTTACAAGATATCCCATCAAAATTCAGTAAAAAATGGGCATGCTGGATACACTTTCAGACGACACCAGCGTACTTTACAGTTCTCAACTCACTGACATAAGGTGCTGATGATTACCTTGACAAACTCTAATCTAATCACACCCACAAGAGAGAGATGGCGGAGGGGGAAGGGGGAAAGGGTAAGGGAAGGAGAAAGGGACGATGGGATAAACACAAAACAATACACAAATCAAACCCCACACTTTTGGTTACCTCTTGCCCCCCTGAACCTACTCAATCCCAAGGGATACTAAAACTATAAACGGAAGTCCCCACCTTCCTTAAAAACCTGAGGCGGTCAGTCAGAGACGGACTTCCCCCACCCCCCTTTTTTTTTCTTTTTTTCTCTCCCCCTCTCTCTTCTTCTATTTTCCTCTCTCATTTTCTCTTTTCCTTCCTCCCACCCCCCGCTCCTATTCCCCCCTTCCTCCCTCCCTACCCTGTCCCGACCCTGAACCCCCTTACCCTCGCTCCCCCCCCACACACATTATAATAATACCTCAACTTGATCACACACAGATTCTCCTCGAGACTACACCTCATTTCACATATTCCTCAACTAAACTCAACTAGATCCACTTATGGGTATGAGGAACAGCAAACCCCTCACCGTGGATACACATAACCTCCACCAGTCAGACCTGAATGGAGCCGACATACCTCTCCCTTATAGTCCTCCTCTCCCAGCTGACAACCTGTAAACCCTAATGGTATTTGCACATTGTATTAATCTTCTCTTAAGACAAAACATAACAAAGCAACATAGACCACCCCGTAGGGACTAGAGGACTAAAAGACCCAGAGACATCATAAAAAAGTTTATGTCGAAGTGACAGAATTTGCTCTTTTACCACTGTTTTGTTGTTCCAACACTCGTTTATGTACACAATATAATTGCGATTTCTGTACATGTTTTCTTTTCTATAATAAAAAATTTCTTGGAAAAAAAAGTGGATCGTAAGGGTGTATAACCACTTTAAGCTTGGACAAAATATCTGAAAGCTGATCGTCTACCATGCACAGCTGCACCAGATTTTGCACTCTCCAGTTTTAAAAAATCAACCCCATAATGTCAACTTTGGGGTTTCAGGTCCTCCGGAGCCCCTACAGAAAAAGATTAGTGTTCACTCTAACATTAGTGTTCAGCCTTTAATAAGTAGTGAAGTGTTTTTTTTTTATTAATTTAAATCTACAGGGAAGCCTATAACAAGGCAACATTTAGGAGATATTTACTTTAGTAACAGCCGGTGAAATCACCGGCGCATGCGCACTGCATTCTTAATGGACCATGATACGAGGAAACATTACCTGGATTTAATATATTTCCTCTTGAGAAGAAGTGATTAAGGGAGATATGATCACTATGTATAAATACATAAAGGACCCATTTAGTGAACGTAGGCCATCTTTATGCCTAGAGGAAAAGAGATGTAACTTCCCCATAAAGAAAGGCTTCTTCACAGTAAGTAAGAACCAATGTGACAATGCAGCCAATGGAAAATAAGAATCAACTTAAACCACAGCAGTTGCTTATAACATTATCAAACATAAAATAAAACATAATTGGTTTTGGTTCATTTTTTACAAAAAGAGCAGTGAAAATGTAGAATAGACTCCCTCAAGAACTAGTTTCGGCCAGCTCAGTAGATAGTTTCAAAAAAAAGGACTGGATTTATTCCTAAATTCACAAAATGTAACTGGATATTAATATTTATAGGTAATAACACCAGAGATTGTTGATACGAGGAATATCAAATTGCCTTGGAGAGGAGTCAGAAGGATTTTTTTTCTCCTGCTGGAGTAAATTGGACCATGCTTTATAAGGGTTTTTTTGCATCCTCTGAATCAACTGTGGATATAAGGTTCTGTACATAGTTACCGTATATACTCGAGTATAAGTCGAATTTTTCAGCACATTATTTAGTGCTGAAAGTGCCCCCCTCGACTTATACTCGAGTCAAGCACTTTTCTGCAGCAAAAAATTTCATTTTCCGAACCGACTTTGGGGCCCCGTATCTCAGGGCCACTTGGTGCTAGGAACTCCAAATTTGGTGTGCACACCCAGTGGACCTGGTATCACAACATATCCAAAGCTGAAGTTCCTAGCACTAAGTGGCCCCGAGATACGGGGCCACAAAATCGGTTCCGAAAATGTCATTCTCTGCTGCAGAAAAGTGCTTGACATTTTCTGAACCGAGTTTGAGGCCCCATATCTCAGGGCCACTTAGGGCTAGGAACCCCAAATTTAGTGTGCAAACCCAGTGGACCTGGTACCATAACATATCCAAAGCTGAAGTCCCTGAGATACAGGGCCCCCAAACCGGTTCGGAAAATGTCATTCTCTGCTGTAGAAAAGTGCTTGACATTTTCTGAACTGATATTTGGGGCCCTGTATCTCGGGGCCACTTGGTGCTAGAAACCCCAGCTTTGGAAAGTTTATGGTGCTAGTTCCACTGGGTTTGCACACCAAATTTGGGGTTCTTAGCACTAAGTGGCCCTAAGATACAGGGCCCCAAATTTGGTCAACTGTGTCCTTCTGCTGCAATGTCATTTCGGGACCCTTTGGGTTCAGAGACCCCAAATTTTGGCTGCAGCTAGGGGGCATCTAGGAACCCTTAACTACCAAGTTTGAAGTTCAGGGGACCTATGGCTGCAAATGGGCACAGTGAGGCTGCGAATGGGCATTGTTGACCCTCTTTTCCACTTACAGTAGCTGTGCATTTCTCACCCTCGTCTTATACTCGGGTCAATAAGTTTTTCCCATTTTTTTGTGGTAAATTAGGGCCTCGACTTATACTCGGAACGACTTATACTCGAGTATATACGGTACATAGTTAGTCTGGTTGAAAAAAGACCATGCATCTACTTCAACCAATAAAAGTAAAAAAAAAATAAAAATCATACAATCCTATATATGCAATCCTCGACACACAGTTGATCCAGAGGAAGGCAAAAATCCCAGCAAAACATGAACCAATTTGCTCAAGCAGGGAAAAAAAATTCTTCCTGATCCCCAGAGAGGCGATCAGATATTCCCTGGATCAACTTGACCTATAAATGTTAGTATCCAGTTATATTATGTACATTTGTATTATGTAGGAAATAATCCAGGTCTTTTTTAAAGCAATCTACTGAGCTTGTCAGAACCAGCACTTGAGGGAGTCTATTTCACATCTCTTTTATGCCCCGTACACACGGTCGGACATTGATCGGACATTCCGACAACAAAATCCTCGGATTTTTTCCTACGGATGTTGGCTCAAACTTGTTTTGCCTACACACGGTCGCACAAAGTTGTCGGAATTTCTGATCGCCAAGAACGCGGTGACGTCAAGCACGTACGACTAGAAAAGGCCGGTTCAGAACCAAGCGCAGCACCCTTTGGGCTCCTTTTGCTAATCTCGTGTTAGTAAAAGTTTGGTGAGAGACGATTCGCGCTTTTTCAGACTCGTGGCTTTCAGATCGTTTTCTGCCGTTCAGTTTGTGCTTGTGGGTTTGTATCTGCTCTTCAGTGCGTGCAAGCAAGTTCCGCGTGACTTTAGTCACTGTATTCTTGTTCGTTCGTTACTGGTTTTCAGGTCGCTCTTCACAGGCCTTGCTGTTCTTCAGTGCGTTCTGTTACTTCGTTCTGAGCAGCCGACCGTTTTCTAGCCATGTTTCGTATGTGTACTCCTCGTAGAGTTCGTGCTGTGCGGGGGCTTGGTGTTGGGGTCCTGACCTTGACACAAGTCCAGTCCATGAACAGGGTGGGGAGGAGTTCATGGACCAAGAACTGGTTGCTTCAGCGTGACCAGTTCTGTCATATGCCTTTGCTCCGTGAGATCCGTGAGAATAATCCTGATGATTTCAGGAACTTTCTCCGGATGACGGACCCCGTATTTCACCGTTTGTTGGCTTCGCTGACCCCCTATATCAGCAGGCAGGATACCTGCATGAGGCAAGCCATCACTCCGGAGCAGAGGTTGGTCGCTACCTTGCGGTATTTGGCCACAGGGAGAAGCCTGCAGGATCTCAAGTTCTCGACAGGCATCTCCCCCCAGGCTCTGGGGATCATTATCCCAGAGACCTGTTCTGCCATCATCCAGGTCCTACAGAAGGAGTATATGAAGGTAAGATTTTTATCCTTTTATATCACATTTTATTGTATTGAATGTTTGATAATATATTGTTTTTCTTTCCTCATTCCCTAATTACCATGATTGTAATATGCTGTGAATGTCCCCTTTGTCCTCATGCATGCTGGATTTTTATGTAATTATTATTTTAGGTCCTTCATACATATTTGCCCTTCAATAACCTCCCCAGCATGGTGTCCCCTGCCCTATATTCACCTCATGTAGTCACTTAACAATGTATTTTATCAGCTCCATAGTAGTGCTTTACCCCAAACACCCCCTAAAATGTTTGGAAATGTTATTTTTTATTTAAATTCAGGCAGAGGGCCAGAGGCTTTTTTTTGTGGTGTCCCCAAATTTTTTGTAACCCTCCCTCCCCCAACTGCTAAGTCAGCTGATCCCAATTCTCTATCCTCAATCATCTATCTGCTGACTTTGCCAAACCCATACACACTATACCCATCTCTTTAGTGCTCAGATTTATGGCTGAATTCCCCAAAGCATGTAGTGCAAGGGCCTGCCTGTATACTTTCCAATGGTACTGTTTAAATTTTTGGGATCCTATTATTATCTTGATAGGTAATAGCAGAATGTCCAAATGTGCTCAAATGTGTACAGTGTGTATTTATATCTTTGTATTATGACACTTCTTACCTGTCCAGTGGGCTGCCAATAGTGTAAATAAGGAGGGGCTGTTCCAAGTAATACCCTGTTTTTAGGCATTCATCTCTCAATGAAGTGAAGAGGGTTACCTGTCCAAGAGTTCCCCCCCTATAATGTTAGAAATGGCCCATGAGAGGGGGAGGGGGGGAATATGATAGGTGTACCTTATACTTTGTTGTTGTTAAATTCCCCTTAATAAATGCTATCTGGAGGTTGACCCATAATGTTTGTGTCTAATCTGCTTGCCAGGTTTCTGTGAAAAAATAGTAATGTTTATTGTTTTTTCCTCAACAGTTTCCTTCCACGCCACAGGAATGGCAGACTGTGGCCTCCCACTTTGCCCAGCGGTGGGACTTTCCTAACTGCGGAGGGGCAATTGATGGGAAACACGTCCACATCGTCCCACCACCCAACTCGGGGTCGTACTATTATAATTACAAGGGGTTTAATAGTATAGTGATGTTGGCGGTGGTGTCGGCTAATTACGACTTCTTGTATGTGGACGTGGGGAAGAATGGCCGGATGTCCGATGGTGGAGTGATCGCCCAGACGCAGTTCTACAGGCGTCTCCAGAATGGCAGCTTGGACTTGCCACCTCCAGAGGACAATGTTGAAGGTCTCCCATTTGTGTTCGTTGCTGATGAAGCATTTGCGCTGGGGGACCACCTGATGCGGCCATTCCCGTTGAGGACCCTCACCCCGGAACAGAGGGTTTTTAATTACCGGCTGGCCAGAGCCCGAAGAGTGGTGAAGAACACATTTGGAATCCTGGCCAGCCGGTTCCGATTATTTATGACACCCATCCATATGGCGGAGTATAAACTGAACCATATAATACTTGCCTGCTGTGTTCTCCATAATTTTCTACGAAAACATTCAGCCAACTATGCTGGCTCAGTTGGGCCTGAGGCCGGAATCCCAAATACTTCAACAATGACGGCACTTGAAAGCGGCCGTCCTGGCTTGCCCTCCCTGAATGCCCGTGATGTCCGGTTACGATACCTGGAGTTCTTTGCGGGTAGGGGGGTTATCAATATGCCAGACAATATGTGACACCTTTTTCAAATAAAAAACAACCAAAAGAAATTCTTGGTGGACATTTACTGCTTGTGTTTGTTTTAGCTGACCCTGACAGAAATGTGTTGAGTGCAGAAAATGTCGTGATTGGGTAACCTTATAAAAAACAGTGTTGGCTGGAACTTCCTAAATGCAAAAACACATTTCACTACAAGTGCACTTGCAACTGCACTGAACCTGCACTTGTAGTGCAAAGAGGATTTGCCCTTAGGAAATAACCCCCATTTGTGCATAAAACAACAATTACATCACCCCAAAAGTGTTGTAGTGTTGAGACAATAATCCACACATTCTTGAGTAAGGCACTTTTTTATACCTGCACAATCACATGTGCATTTACCAAAGGTTTTTTAAAACAAACCAACATGTTTGTTGTATAAAATGTTTGCAGTAGCATTATGAAAAATCTAAATATCCATTTCAGATAAAACAGGCCTGTGTAAAACCAACAAGAAAGCCAAAAAAACTTGAACTTACAAAGTTCACATTAGGTAAAACCTGAAGGCTATATCAGACATCAGTATTTAGGAACTGGGTTTGATATAGCGTTCAGATGGGGGGAAATCACCCCTGGAAAAGCCAAATTTGGAAGATGCACACCAATTTACGAATGTCAACATGTGCTATCTGCCATCAGGGGGGATCAAGGGACGTGTTTTGGGGGAGCAAGCCCTACCTCAACGCTACTTTATAATTGAAGAAGGGGTTGCACCCCCAAAACGCGTCCATTGATCTCCCGTGATGGCAGATAGCACATGTTGGCACACTGTGTGCATCCTCCAAATTTGGCTTTTATAAACATTGGAAAAATTTGAGTAACCTAAAACAGGTGATTTTGTGGGGTTTAAATTCGCCCCAAAACATCAATGATGTTATTGTTTTTTTTAATAACATCAGTGATTTGTTGCTGGATGTTTTGCAATTGGAGATTACATCCCATGATCTCCCCAATCAGTATCTGGGCACTTTCAGATGTGAAACGTTCTGGATCCCGATCACCTAAAAAGAGATAAAGAACAAAAAAAAAGGTCTCAAAAATCTGCCAACATCCATCTCTTACCTGAGCCTGTGGTTGCAGACACTCACCTGTTGTGGTGCCAATCTCCACCACATCTTCTTCTTCCTCCTGCTCTTCTTCTTGGGTAGGTATTTCCCCTTCTTCCAGAGGGGGGGGGCTCTGGTCTCCTGGGATGAGGAGTGACCTCCGAGTCTTTTCTCCCCTATGTAAAACAAAAATGGTACACTTAGCACACAGATATTTGATGGCAGAACTATAGAAATAGGAAACATTCCTTGCAAGTGGGGTACAATTTTCTATGTTAGCCGAGTTCAAAGATGTATATTTTTCATTGCCCTTTGTCAAGCTGCAATACTTTACCTGTTTGGTACAAGCTTCACAGATGGAGACCCCCCTATAGTATACACTGGAGCATCAGTGTGCCTCCCCTAATAAAAATGGTGTTCTTGTGTCCCACACTAGTGCTCCAGTGTCCAGATGTGAAAACAGCTGCTCAGTGTCCTCTCCTTACACACAATCTAGTTTGCATTTCATTCTAGTAACAAACCCATCTACACAAACAAATATTTTGCATCCAAGTAGGCCCAAAAATAATGTGGGAAAATGCATATGGCCTAAACAATGGTGTTCTAGAGGCCGAAAGAAAAAATGTTTGATACGAACGAATAATGGGCCCATGAAGATTAAAGTTGCCCTTTTAAACGCTACAATTACTAAAAGCATATGGAGCAGAATGAACGGAATAAAGACAGAAAGAATATGAACACAGCACAACTACTTACTTTTTTGCAGCACTCTCCGGATCTTTCGGTACTGCTCTGGCTCTCTCAACTTCAGGTCCGACCACCGCTTCCTGAGCTGATCTTTAGATCTTCGTACCCCGAAATTCCGCTCAAGACTCCTGACCACTTTACCAATGATTTTCTGCCTTTCTGATGTTGGGGTTGGGGTAAGGCCCATATTTTCCGTCATAGTCGGACTTCTTCATGATGTCGACCATCTCCAACATCTCCCCAAACGACATATTTGTGGCCTTAAAACGTCTCCTTCTGGATCGGGACGTGCCTGGATCCGGCTTTCCTCCTCCTCCTCGTTGTTAGAATTAGCACGCACCTGTTGTAACTCCGCCATCATGCTCTTCCCCCACTGCGCCGAACGAAAAGGGGCGGGGAATAGAATAGAAAGAACGTCAGGGGCGGGTGGAGCTACACACATGCGCAGTGTGTATAAAGCGTAACACGCGTGCGTATTACGTACGATCTGTGAGCGGAGGAAGGAGCATTGGACGCGCCGATTGTAAGAACGAAGGTAAGAGACAAACTTGGGCCTATACTGCTTCTAGATTGAGGCCTATATTGTAACAATATTAGGAGAGTTTGGTGTGACATTAGGCTTTGTCTTGTGTTGTGTCTTGCAGTGAACATGGATATCTTAATGAGAGATACTGACTTCATGTCACTATTCATTGATATGCTAAGGGAGCTGCCCTGTCTGTGGGAGATTACCCACCCCCATTTCAAAAACCAAGCAAAGAGGAAGGCAGCACTGGAGCAATTGTGTGAAATTGTGAAGCAGGTGATCCCCACGGCAGACATCACTTATTTAAAGATATTAATTGGTTGCCTGAGGAACATATCTGAGGGAGCGCAATAAAGTCCTGGATTCACAGAGATCCGGAGCAGCAGATGACATCTATGTCCCCAGGATGTTGTACTACGACAGGCTGCACTTTCTGGCAGGCCAGACTGAACCCAGGCCATCCCTCTCAAGTCTTCCTTCCACGCTTCCTTCCCCCCCGGCTGAGGCTTCTGACGCCCAACCTGGGCCTTCCAGGCCATATGTGGAGGAGCCCAGATTGAGCCAGGTATAGCATTCCTCTAAATATTTCTGCTTGTCCAATCAATGATGTTAACTAGATGTTAGTTGGGAGTACTAATTTATGATTGTGATTGATGATGCAAAAACTAAAACCATGTCCCTTTTTCATACACAGGGAAGTCTCAGCCAGGAGGTGGCTGATCTGCAGGTCCCTCCACCCCCCCTGAAAACAGAAAGTGGCAGCAGGAGGAGTAGCCTAGAGGAGGTGGCTATCAGATTTTTTTTGAGGGCTACAGAGGTCCTGGGAGCACCACACACCAGGCAGGAGAACCTTGCGGCATTCATTGCCTATAAAATGCAGAGGATGGAGGAGGGCCAACAAGCCATGTGTCAGGCCCTCATATCAGAGGCTCTGGAGAAAGGTGTGAGGGGCCAACTTACACCTCACACACAGCTTTGGGATGGTCCTCCTCCTCCTCCTGCAGGTCCTCCTCCTCCTCCTCCCTCTCCTCCAGGGCCTCCCAGTCCTCCTCCAGGTCCTCCCAGTCCTCCTCCTCCTCCAGGTCCTCCCAGTCCTCCTCCTCCTCCAGGTCCTACTCCTCCTCCTGCCACATCTCCTACTGCACAGCCACAGCCCGGAAGGAAGTGTGAAAGGAAGACCAGAGAGTGATTGCCCTGGATCCAGTCTGGTCGGCCAAAAGGTGCAGCCTCTTGTGGTAACACAGCCTGGGGACACTGATGTCATCTGCTGCTATCCAAGTCTCTGTGAATCCCGGACCAGACTGCCCTCCCTTATATATGGACTCCTCAGGCCACCAATTTTGAGGTTTAAGAATTGATGTCTGCCGTGGGGGTCCCAGGCTTCACTAATTTCTGCTGTTGATCCAGTGTTGCCTTCCTCTTTGTTTGGTTCTGAGCCCTTAATAAAGGATTTTTGTTTTGAATTATACTCTCCTATGTGTTTTACTTCAAAAATGATGGTTTGTTTGTGAGGATTCAGGTACATTGCAAATATACGATGTGAAATGAACAAGGGACACCAACAACAAAAAATCTCCTGGAGATTAAATAATAAAAGATATCAATGGTGTTGGGGTAACTTGCCACACAAAACACACACAAAAATATTCTGGAGTAAAAATAAAAATAACATTGAACAAAGATCAGCCTTGGAAAAAATCCAAACATTAAAGAAAAAAAAAGGCTTAAAAACCAAAAAAAAAATCCCCAAAAAATATAAAACTGTCAGATGTGACAACTAATAACAATATATTGAGGGAATCCCACTAAAAAAACACAAATAAAACTTTGTGAGAAGTGTGTGTGAATATGAGCAGCAAAACGACTTAATTCTTGTCACATTATAAAGAAGAAGAGAGTGCGCTGTATTAAACCATTTTGAACATTGCAGCGTCACGAAAGTGCTGTATCCATTGCGAACGCTAAGTTTACCAGAACGAGCTGTCCCGTGTCGGAATTTCTTCTGAGCATGCGTGGCACTTTGTGCGTCGGAACAGGCCACACACGGTCGGAATTGACGCGAACGGATTTTGTTGTCGGAAAATTTTATCTCCTGCTGTCCAACTTTGTGTGTCGGAAAATCCGATGGAAAATGTCCGATGGAGCCCACACACGGTCGGACTTTCCGACAACACGCTCCGATCGGACATTTTCCATCGGAAAATCCGACCGTGTGTACGGGGCATTACTGTGAAGAAACTCTTTTTCTCTAGACATAGAAAGTGCCCTCTTGTCCTGTGTGGGGATGAGCCAAACACCCCCCGGTTCGGTTCGCAGTAGAACATGCGAACAGGCAAAAAATGCATTTGAACATGCGAACACTGTTAAAGTCTATGGGACACAAGCGTGAAAAATCAAAAGTGCTAATTTGAAAGGCTTATATGCAAGTTATTGCAATAAAAAGTGTTTGGGTCTTGACCCAGGGGACATGTATCAATGCAAAAAAAAGTTTTAAAAATGTCTGTTTTTTCTTGAGCAGTGATTTTAATAAATGCTTAAAGTGAAACAATAAAAATGAAATATGCCTTTAAATATCATGCCTGGGAGGGGATGTCCTTAGTATGTCTGTAACAGTGCCACAGCAAAATGACATATGTAAAGGAAAAACTGTCATTTAAAACTGCTCGCAGCTGTAATGTATTGTCAGATCCCGGCAATATACATAAAAATACCCCCCCCCAAAAAATGGTGTGGATGTCACCCCCAAAATCCATACAAGGTCCTTCAGGTCTAGTATGGTTATTAAGGGGAACCCTGCACCCAAATATCTTAAAAATAGTGTGGGGATCCCCCAGGCCCCCAGGCACTATATACTTTGAACAGCAGTATATATACTATACCGTCTGCCCTATATACTCTACAGAAAATTGGGCCTTAGGTGTTGGTGGTACCAGAACACTGTAAGCTCTCAAAGTTACTCTTGGGTGCAGGAGCAGGCCCTGCTGTGAAATATTATATTAAGAATTGTAATTACATACCCCTGTTAGCCAGGGGCAGAAAAATTGGGCCTTGGGCGGTGGTGGTGCCACAACAATGTAAGCCCTCACAGTTACTCTTGTTGGGCGCAGGAACGGGCCCTGCTGTGAAATATCATATCAAATATTGTAATTACATACCCCTGTTAAACAGGGACAGAAAAATTGGACCTTTGGTGCTAGAGGTGCCACAACACTGTAAGCCCTCACAGTTACTCTTGTTGGGCCCAGAAATGGCCCTGCTGTCAAATATTAGTTCAAAAAATTTAATTACATGCCACCGTTAAACAGGGGCAAAAAAATTGGGCCTTGGGTGGTAGTGGTGGTGCCCTTAACCAAAAATATTGTTGGAAGCTAGCATTATCAAGATTGAGGAGGAATAGGATAGTCAGCATAGGCAGTCTTCAAGGGATCCCACATTCATAGCAAATTCAATCAGTTACATCAGCATCAGGTGCTTGATAGCTGCTGATCCAAGACTGATTTATTCTTATGAATGTGAGCCTATCAACGGAGTCTGTGGACAGGCACACTCTTTGATCCATTAAAAACCCTCCAGCAGCACTGAATGTGCGTTCAGAAAGCACGCTGGATGCAGGACAGGCCAATAGCTCAATTGCATATTGAGCAAGTTCTGGCCAGTGGTCCATCCTCAAGACCCAGTAACCCAGTGGATGCTTTGTTGGAAAGGTCTCCAAGTCTGCTCTTGCCCCTAGATATTCCTGCACCATGTAATGCAGACGCTGGTGATGCTTGCTTGAACTGATCAGACCTTGGTGCTGAGGACTGAAAAATTGTTTAAAGGCATCGGTCAGTCGGCCACCTTCTCCACCGCTCTTCCTTTGACTGAACGGAGCCTCAGCAACAAATTGAGACCTCCCAGGGTCTGAAAATGCATTGCACAAACCTTTCTTCAAAGCCTCCTGAAGATGTTTCATTCTCTGCTCCATCTGCGAAGGCAGGATGAGTTTTGCAACCTTACTAGGGCTACAACGATTAATCGATATTATCGATAATAATCGATAATGAAAATCGTTGTCAACGATTTTCATTATCGATTAGTTGATCCGCTTATTCCACACCTTCTGTCCGTTTAAACCTCCCCTGTCCGACTGTGTACAAGGCGCCACCGTATGACGCCGCATGTCCGCGCCGCACGTCCGCGCCACACGTCTTATGCCCCGTACACACGGTCGGATTTTCCAATGGAAAATGTCCGATCGGAGCGTGTTGTCGGAAATTCTGACCGTGTGTGGGCTCCATCGGACATTTTCCATCGGATTTTCCGACACACAAAGTTGGAGAGCAGGAGATAAAATTTTCCGACAACAAAATCCGTTGTCGGAAATTCCGATCGTGTGTACACAAATCCGACGGACAAAGTGCCACGCGTGCTCAGAATAAATAAAGAGATGAAAGCTATTGGCCACTGCCCCGTTTATAGTCCCGACGTACATGTTTTACGTCACCGCGTTTAGAACGATCGGATTTTCCAACAACTTTGTGCGACCGTGTGTAGACAAAACAAGTTTGAGCCAACATCCGTCGGAAAAAATCCTAGGATTTTGTTGTCGGAATGTCCGAACAAAGTCCGACCGTGTGTACGCCCTATTACTGTGTACAAGGCGCCGCCGTATGACGAGGCACGTCCGCGCCTCCCCCTTTTGACGTCAGGTCCCCACTGAACTTCTCAGCCCCGCCCGCTGCTGCCTCGAGGGAACAGAGAGGCGAGAAGCAGCTGTGAGGGGAGCTGAGCTGGCGAGCTGCACAGCTGCACAGTGCACACTGACTGGAAGGAAGGAAGGTAGCCAACAGTGAAAGTAAAATACACAGTACATTTATGATAAATGTTTATGACAAGTACCCCATCCTAGTATTACTGGGGGGGCCTTCATTGGTGTTCTGGGGGGGTGGGTAGAATAGTAGTGCCCCAAATTGTTTCCTGGGATTGGGGGAAATAGTGCCCTATTGGTGGTCCTGGAAGGGGAAGAAGAGTGCCCCATTGGTGTTCCTGGGAGGGGGAGGGGAATAGTGCCCCATCATTGGTGTTCCTGTGAGGAATAGTACCCCATCATTGGTGTTCCCGGAGGAATAGTGCCCCATCATTGGTGTTCCCAGAGGAATAGTGCCCCATCATTGGTGTTCCTGGGAGGAATAGTGCCCCATCATTGGTGTTCCTGGGAGGAATAGTGCCCCATCATTGGTGTTCCTGGGAGGAATAGTGCCCCATCATTGGTGTTCCTGGGAGGATTAGTGCCCCATCATTGGTGTTCCTGGGAGGAATAGTGTCCCACCATTGGTGTTCCTGGGAGGAATAGTGCCCATTTATTGGTGTTCCCAGGAGAAATAGTGCCCCATCATTGGTGTTCCTGGGAGGAATAGTACCCCATCATTGGTGTTCCCATGAGAAATAGCACCCCATCATTGCTGTTCCCTGGAGGAATAATGCCCCATCATTGCTGTTCCCGGGAGGAATAATGCCCCATCAATGCTGTTCCTGGGAGGAATAATGCCCCATCATTGCTGTTCCTGGGAGGAATAATGCCCCATCATTGCTGTTCCCGGGAAGAATAATGCCCCATCATTGGTGTTCCTGGGAGGAATAGCAGTGCATATAAATAATGAAGAATCATTTATTTGTATAAAAACTATAAAATACATAATATTAATTGCACTCCTTCTCTGCACTTTTTTTTTTAACTTCTAGCTGCAAAAAAAAACGCATTATAAAAATGGCAGAGGGTGCTGCTGACACAATGACCTCAGAAAAAGGTGTGCGACCCAAATCTTCTAAGGCATGGGAGCATTTTAATTTAAATGCTGCAAAGAAGGTGGTCACCTGCAAACTTTGCAAAATGGAACTTGCAACCCAAATGATATATAGAGTTACACAGAAATAATTTTTCCTGCATACTAATTCATATTATCTTTTTCATTGCAGAAAGAAACAGCGCACCATGACAGACTTTGTGCAGCAAAATCGTCCGTGCACTCCCCAACAATCAGCAATTATTACAGATTCTGTTGTGAAAATGCTAGTCACTGACATGCGGCCACTATCCATGGTTGAAGACCGAGGATTTAGAAGCATGATGAGTGTACTGAACCCTGGATATACTTTACCATCAAGAACCCATTTTACCAAACTAGTGGAGAGAAAGTACCAGGAGTAGGGATGAGCCGAACACCCCCCTGTTCGGTTCGCACCAGAACATGCGAACAGGAAAAAAATTCGTTCGAACACGCGAACACCGTTAAAGTCTATGGGACACGAACATGAATAATCAAAAGTGCTAATTTTAAAGGCTAATATGCAAGTTATTGTCAATAAAAGTGTTTGGGGACCTGGGTCCTGCCCCAGGGGACATGGATCAATGCAAAAAAAAGTTTTAAAAACGGACGTTTTTTCAGGAGCAGTGATTTTAATAATGCTTAAAGTCAAACAATAAAAGTGTAATATCCCTTTAAATTTCATACCTGGGGGGTGTCTATAGTATGCCTGTAAAGGGGCGCATGTTTCCCGTGTTTAGAACAGTCTGACAGCAAAATGACATTTTGAAGGAAAAAACTCATTTAAAACTACCGCAGCTATTGCATTGCCGACAATACACATAGAAGTTCATTGATAAAAACGGCATGGGAATTCCCCACAGGGCAACCCCGAACCAAAATTAAAAAAAAAAAATGATGTGGGAGTCCCCCTAAATTCCATACAAGGCCCTTCAGGTCTGGTATGGATATTAAGGGGAACCCCAGCCAAAATTTTTAAAAAAAATTGACGTGGGGTTCCCCCTAAATTCCATACCAGACCCTTCAGGTCTGGTATGGATTTTAAGGGGAACCCCGCGCCAAAAAAAACAAAAAAAAACGGCGTGGGGTCCCCCTAAAAATCCATACCAGACCCTTATCCGAGCACGCAACCTGGCAGGCCGCAGGAAAAGAGGGGGGGACGAGAGTGCGGCCCCCCCCCCTCCTGAACCGTACCAGGCCACATGCCCTCAACATTGGGAGGGTGCTTTGGGGTAGCCCCCCAAAACACCTTGTCCCCATGTTGATGAAGACAAGGGCCTCATCCCCACAACCGTGGCCGGTGGTTGTGGGGGTCTGCGGGCGGGGGGCTTATCGGAATCTGGAAGCCCCCTTTAACAAGGGGACCCCCAGATCCCGGCCCCCCCCGTGTGAAATGGTAAGGGGGTACTTACCCCTACCATTTCACTAAAAAACTGTCAAAAATGTTAAAAATGACAAGAGACAGTTTTTGACAATTCCTTTATTTAAATGCTTCTTCTTTCTTCCTTCATCTTCTTCTTCTTCTGGTTCTTCTGGCTCTTCTGGTTCTTCCTCCGGCGTTCTCGTCCAGCATCTCCTCCGCGGCGTCTTCTATCTTCTTCTCCTCGGGCCGCTCCGCACCCATGGCATGAGGGGCGAGGCTCCCGCTCTTCTCTTCATCTTCTTCTTCATCTTCATCTTCTTCTTCATCTTCTTCTTCTTCTCTTCTTCATCTCTTCTTCCTTCTTCATTTCTTCTGCGGGCCGCTCCGCATCCATGCATGGAGGGAGGCTCCCGCTGTGTGACGGCGTCTCTTCGTCTGACGGTTCTTAAATAACGGGGGGCGGGGCCACCCGGTGACCCCGCCCCCCTCTGACGCACGGGACATGACGGGACTTCCCTGTGGCATTCCCCGTGACGTCACAGGGAAGTCCCGTCAATTCACCGTGCGTCAGAGGGGGGCGGGGTCACCGGATGGCCCCGCCCCCCGTTATTTAAGAACCGTCAGACGAAGAGACGCCGTCACACAGCGGGAGCCTCCCACCATGCCAGCATGGCTGCGGAGCGGCCCGGAGAAGAAATGAAGAAGGAAGAAGAGATGAAGAAGAGAAGAAGAAGAAGAAGAAGATGAAGAAGAAGATGAAGATGAAGAAGAAGATGAAGAGAAGAGCGGGAGCCTCCCCCCTCATGCCATGGGTGCGGAGCGGCCCGAGGAGAAGAAGATAGAAGACGCCGCGGAGGAGATGCTGGACGAGAACGCCGGAGGAAGAACCAGAAGAGCCAGAAGAACCAGAAGAAGAAGAAGATGAAGGAAGAAAGAAGAAGCATTTAAATAAAGGAATTGTCAAAAACTGTCTCTTGTCATTTTTAACATTTTTGACAGTTTTTTAGTGAAATGGTAGGGGTAAGTACCCCCTTACCATTTCACACAGGGGGGGGCCGGGATCTGGGGGTCCCCTTGTTAAAGGGGGCTTCCAGATTCTGATAAGCCCCCCGCCCGCAGACCCCCACAACCACCGGCCACGGTTGTGGGGATGAGGCCCTTGTCTTCATCAACATGGGGACAAGGTGTTTTGGGGGGCTACCCCAAAGCACCCTCCCAATGTTGAGGGCATGTGGCCTGGTACGGTTCAGGAGGGGGGGGGGCGCACTCTCGTCCCCCCCTCTTTTCCTGCGGCCTGCCAGGTTGCGTTCTCGGATAAGGGTCTGGTATGGATTTTTAGGGGGACCCCACGCCGTTTTTTTTTTTTTTTTTTTGGCGCGGAGTTCCCCTTAAAATCCATACCAGACCTGAAGGGTCTGGTATGGAATTTAGGGGGAACCCCACGTCAATTTTTTTTTAAAATTTTGGCTGGGGTTCCCCTTAATATCCATACCAGACCTGAAGGGCCTTGTATGGAATTTAGGGGGAACCCCCCCATCATTTTTTTTTTTTTATTTTGGTTCGGGGTTGCTCTGTGGGAAATTCCCATGCCATTTTTATCAATGAACTTCTATGTGTATTGTCGGCAATGCAATAGCCGCGGGTAGTTTTAAATTTTTTCCTTCCAAATGTCATTTTGCTGTCAGACTGTTCTAAACACAGGAAACATGCGCCCCTTTACAGGCATACTATAGACACCCCCCAGGTACGAAATTTAAAGGGATATTACACTTTTATTGTTTGACTTTAAGCATTAATAAAATCACTGCTCCTGAAAAAACGTCCGTTTTTAAAACTTTTTTTTGCATTGATCCATGTCCCCTGGGGCAGGACCCGGGTCCCCAAACACTTTTTATGACAATAACTTGCATATAAGCCTTTAAAATTAGCACTTTTGATTTCTCCCATAGACTTTTAAAGGATGTTCCGCGGCATTCGAATTTGCCGCGAACACCCCAAATTGTTCGCTGTTCGGCGAACTTGCGAACAGCCAATGTTCGAGTAGAACATGAGTTCGACTCGAACTCGAAGCTCATCCCTAACCAGGAGGCATTTCAGAATGTGAAGGATGCCATCAGCGCTAATAAAAGCAGAATTGCCATTACTGCAGACATATGGACAAGTATAGCGGCCAAGGCTTTCCTTGGCATTACATGCCACTACATAGCAGAGGATTGGAAGATGATTTCTATCTGCCTCACTACCATGCCTCTGGAAGACAGACATACACCAGCAAATATTGCAGAATGGTTGGAGGAAGTCACTGAAAAATTTGAAATTCCGACTCAGAAAATAATTGCCATTGTGCATGACAATGGTGCAAATATTGTGGCTGCTGCGAAAATCCTGATGGACAGGACAGTGTCCGCTGCACTGGCCACACCTTGCAGCTGGTGATCAGTGCTGCGTTAAAGAATTCCGGAATTGAGAGAGCCATTAGTGCTGCAAGAGGAATAGTTGAACATTTTAAAAAAGTGAGCTAGCCAGCAGCAAATTGAAGGAGAAACAAAAGCAAATGGGTACATCTGACCACAAGCTTCTTCAAGATGTAAGCACAAGATGGAATAGCACTTACTATATGGTTGAACGACTCATTGAACAAAGGTGGCCGGTAACTACAACTCTGTCTGACCCATCAGTTACACAAAGGGGCAAACATTATCTGGACTTAAAACCAGACCAGTGGAGTATTCTTGAAGAACTTTCCACTGCTCTTAAGCCCTTTGAATGCTGCACTGTATTCATGAGTGGCCAAGAATATGTTACCCCATAATCCGTGCCTGCACTGATAAAGGGGCTGTTGCGGTCCAATGAAGGTGCTTCATTTGAAACATCTCCGCTAAAGAGCTTCCAAGCCACTGCAACAGACCAACTTCAAAGCAAATGGAAGGGGATCCTTGAAGACGTCCCAAACACCGTAATCCTTTCCTCTGCCCTGGACCCACGATTTAGAAGACAAAAATTTTTATCACCAGAACAGATCATAAATGTGCAGGCAAAAGTACAGACGGAGGCGCTTGCTTTAAAAAGCGAGATGGTGGTGCAGCAGCAAATGACCACCACATCGCCTGTAACTAGAGATGCTGAGCCTTCAACATCTACAGCATCTCATTCTCTACTTGACATACTCCTTGAGTCTGGGGGCAGCAGTGAAGAGGAAGAGGGGCAACTTGAGGAGGATATTCACACACAAGTCCGAAATGAAGTGCAGGCTTATTTTGCTGAGAAGCCACTTCCGAAGGAGGGAAACCCTTTGAATTGGTGGAAGGGTAACCAAGATAAATATCCTACTTTGGCAAAACTTGCGAAATCCTTCTTGTGCATCCCAGGCACCTCCACTCCATCAGAGCGCCTCTTTTCTGCTGCAGGCAAAATCGTTTGTAAAAAGAGAGCCAGCCTTAGCCCCGAGCATGTTAACATGTTAACTTTTTTACATTCAAACGCAAAGTTTCTTGAACAGTTATAGTTCACCTCTTTTCAGAATATTTGTTGTTTTTGTACTACTGCAAAGTTGTGTAATGTTAATGTTAAACGTTTGTTATTCTGCAGTTTGAGTGTAACACTCAGTTTTTTCATCATTACTTTTAAATAAACCAAAAAAATGGCACATTACGTTTTTTTTATGATTTTATCCGATTAATCGAAAAAATAATCGGCCGATTAATCGATTATGAAAATAATCGTTAGTTGCAGCCCTAAACATTACCCTTGGAACGTGGATCAAGAAGGGTTGCCAGCCAGTAATTATCTCTCCTTGATACCATGAATCCTAGGGTCCTTTCACAGGCTTTGCAGAATCAGGGAGGCAATGCAGCGCAAGTTTGCAGAGGCATTTGATTCTGAGTGCTCTGGGTCACTAAGGATCGCATGATCCGTAACTACCTCCTACCAGCCACGTACAACTTCTTGGGTTTCTGGGGACTGAAAACCATCCCTTGAAGACTGTTGCGGAGTGTTATCCTCTACATCTATTCTGACACAACCCTCCTCCTCCTCTTCTTCCTGTGTGTTTGGCGGGCCCGCAGGAATGGTATCTGGATAAAGGGGGCCTTGAGAAGTAAGGAAGTGCTCCTCTTCCTCCCGCTGTTCTGCCTCAAGTGCCCTGTCCATGATTCCACAAAGCCTGTGCTCCAACAGGATGACTAGAGGGACAATGGTACTGATGTATGCATTGTCGCTGCTTACCATCCTTGTGGCCTCCTCAAATATTGACAGAACAGTGCATGCATCCTTGATCAGTAGCCACTGGCGTGGTGAAAAGAAACCAAGCTCCCCTGACCCTGTCCTGGTGCCATACTCACACAGGTGCTCATTAATGGCCCTCTGCCAGGTACGCGGAGACACGCAGTGTGACAGCACTTGGTGCCAAGAAGCTTATTTCAAGGAGTCTGTCACCATGGCTCCTTGCTATCCGGTCTACAGCGTTTTCTGAGACCCTAGCTACTTGTTACTCGCTTACCTGATTCCTATCTACCCGGCCTGTTCCTGACTACTCCTGTTTGCTGCCAGTCTCCAACTCCGGCTTATCCTGATCAGTCTCCTGCCTCTTCCTTTGATTTGATCGCTGCCCGCCTGTTTCCGACCTGGCCTGCACCCCGACTGCTCTCCTGCCTCTGTCTGGTACCTGCTCTGCCCGCCAGTGTTGACCCGGCCTGTCTGACCTTGCCAGTTTTCCTGCTGAACTACAGAACACCTCCTCGCTGTCTGCTGTTCCAGAAGTTCCTGCCAAGCTACACAGCTCTTCCTTGCAGCCAGCTGTTCCAGTGTTCCTGCCAAGTTACAGTACACCTCCTTGCAGTCTGCTGTGCCAGTGTTCCCACCAAACTACAGAACACCTCCTCGCTGTCTGCTGTTCCAGAGTTCCTCCTCTGCACTCCTGAGTCCCTGTCTCCTCTGCATTCTGGGCTCCATCACTAGGTATGTGTCAGTATCGGACAGCCATGTCAGAGCCCACGCAGGGAGCCTCTCCCATGGACGAGCTCTGCCGCCACCTTGCTGAACTTACTCAGGTGGTAAAGAACCTGCAAGAGGGCTATACTCAACTGGAGGAACGTGTCCAAGCCCTGTTCGCATCCACACCTTCTGCTTCCGGGACTTCTGTTGCACCTTCAGTGGTGACGTTGCCACCAGAGCCCAGGGTCCCCACGCCTGAAAGATTCTCAGGCAACCGGAGAAAATTCAGGACATTCCGCAATGCCTGCAAACTTTTCTTTGCCCTACAGCCGAGGACTTTCTCTCTTGAAGCCACCAAGGTGGGATTTGTTATTTCACTGTTGTCAGACGAACCCCAGTCCTGGGCTCATCGTCTCCTGGAGAAGAAGGATGCCTCACTTGATACTTTAAGCACCTTTTTTCAGGCCATGTCACTGCTCTATGAGGATCCGCAACTAACCGCCACCGCGGAGGCAGCTTTGCACACCCTGCAGCAAGGCCGCAAACCTGTGGAGGACTATGTGTAGGAATTTAGGCGTTGGAGTTCCGACACGAATTGGAATAATGCTACCTTATGGTACCACTTCCGTATGGGCCTTTCGGAATCTCTAAAAGATGAACTGGCCCGAGTGGGCATCCCAGAGACTCTAGAGGCCCTCATTGATCTGTCCATCCAAATAGACAGACGTCTAAGAGAATAACATACAGAGCGATCCTCTAGCTCTACTCGTCCTGTCTGGATGTTGCAACGTGTGCCTAGTTCTCCCCACTCTGCCTCCTCAGCTCCGGCCACTGCCGCCTCAGACACTCCAGAACCGATGCAGTTGGGCTTGCTACACCCTTCACTTACTCCTGAAGAGCGCCAATGCCGTCGGGCCGCTAACCTTTGCTTGTACTGTGGAGAACCGGGACATTTTGTAGGAACTTGCCCAGCAAAGCTTTGTAAGTGCTTTTCCATCTCTCCTGCTCTTACTCCTGTTGTGCCGAATAATATTTCTCATCTGGCTGTCCCTATTCTCTTACAGCTCCCAGGAGGGAACATACCAACCAGGGCTTGATTCAGGGGCTTGCAGCGGCTTCATGGACTTGTCCTTCGCTTCCAGACATCACATTCCTGTTCGGCCCAGAGCGAAAGGACTTTCAGTGTATTTGGCCAATGGCTCTACTCTTAAATTGGGGCCAGTAACCCAGGAGACCTTACCTCTGCATACCACCATTGCCAGAAGTCATCAGAAGTTACGGTGTCTAGATGTCATCAAGTCTCCATTATTCCCCATCATACTAGGCATGCCTTGATGAAGGCCCATAACCCACAAATCGATTGGATCTCGGGGACGATTGATTTCCTCTCTCCCTATTGTCACTAAGGATGAGCTGCGTGTTCAAGTCGAATGCATGTTCGACTCGAACATCGTGTGTTCAGCCGTTCACCGAATTACAAACGTTATGGGCTGTTCGCGCCAAAATCGAGTGGCGCGTCATGGCCCATAATTCACTGCGGCATCGCAGTGCATTGCTGGCTGATGATTGGCCAAGCATGCACTATGACCCGCATGCTTGGCCAATCACAGCGACGTGTGTACAGAGAGCTGTAATTGGCCAAAGCCAGGGAGGCTTTGGCCAATTATGGCTCAAGGGGTTTAGTACATGCCCCACACTATATAAGGCCACCTGCGTGGTGGCCTTGTGTAGTGTGTTGCAGCGGAGAGAGATAGATAGACAGAGAGACAGTGTCATTTGATTTAAGTTAGATAGAGTAAGCAGGTCGAGTCAGTTAGCTGCACTTACAGTGTATTGTGTATATATATATTCATCCCAGGTGTATATATATATATATATATATATATATATATATATATATATATATACACACACTGTATTCAGTTTAGCTAGATCCGTTCCTGTTATTCTCTTCCTAATATACTGACAGGCAGGCAGGTGTTTTTACAGTATTTCCAGTTAGTGTACTGTGTAACCCTGCACAGTTGCACCATACTGCCAGCTTTGCTCCAGTGATGAGAAGGGAGGAGATGATGAGGTCACTGACTCCACGTGGGTGCCTGATTGGAGAGAGGAGGAGGGAGAGGCACATCACCAACGATGCAGGATGCCCTCCAGGGCCGGCTTAAGGGCAGCACACTGACTACATCACACCGCAGAGCTCCGCATGTGCAGGGCGCTGCTGTCTGCGCATTATTCCAAAAGTTCTTTGGTGTGGGCCTTTTTTGAGACGAGTGCATCAGATCGCACTGCTGCTATTTGCAACATATGTCTCAAGCATATCTCGCATGGCCAAAACATCTCCCGCTTGGGCACCACATGCTTGAACAGACATATGTTGACCTGCCATGCAGTTCGTTGGCATGCGTACCTAAAAGACCCACACCAAAGAACAAAGAGGACCTCTCCTTGCTCCTCATCAGCTGGGATCTCCAACCCCACTATACCTTCAGTCCTCTCTGAGACCTGCACTGAGAGGAATGAAGGTGTAGAATTAGGTGTGTCACAGCCAAGTACTTGCGAGCAATCTGCTATCGGTACACCAACGTCAGATTGTACCAGGCAAATTTCCCTGCCCCAGCTGCTGCACCGCAGAAAGAAGTTCGCTCCCAGCCATCCACATGCCCAGCGGTGGGGCAGGACCCGGGTCCCCAAAAGTTTTTTTTATGACAATACCATGCAAATTAGCTTTTAAAATTAGCACTTTTGATTTCGAACGTTCGAGTCCGATAGACTTCAATGGGGTTCCTCCAAAGTTTCGGTCTGTTCGCAGGTTCTGGTGCGAACCGAACCGGGGGGGTGTTAGGCTCATCCCTAATTGTCACCAACACTGCCTACTGGAAGTCACTGGTGCCCCTTCTTCCCTACTATGCCTGGAAGCTGACGCTGAAACCCGTCAAGCTGTACCTGAAGCTTACCACAGTTTTCTGGACGTTTTCAGTCAAAAGGGTGCAGAGATTCTCCCTCCACATAGGCCGTACGATTACCCAATCAAACTCCTTCCCAGAGCAGAGATCCCTTTTGGGAGAATTTTTCCTTTATCAGAACTGGAATTAGGAACATTAAAGACTTATCTTGATGACAATCTAGAAAAGGGGTTCATCCGACCCTCCACCTCTCCGGCAGGAGCGGGAATTTTCTTTGTGGAAAAAAAAGATCATTCTCTACGCCCATGCGTAGATTGGGCACTTAATAAGATTACCATTAAAAACCGATATCCTCTGCCCTTGGTGCCAAAACTTTTTCTAAGACTGGGGTCTGCAATAGTGTTCTCCAAGCTGGATCTTCGTGGTGCCTAAAACCTTGTCCGCATTCGAAGTGGAGATGAATGGAAAACCACCTTCCGCACATGGTTTGGGCATTTTGAATATTTAGTCATGCCTTTTAGCCTTTGTAACGCTCCTGCCACATTTCAACACTTCGTGAACGACATTTTCGGAGACTATCTTGACCTATTTGTTATTATTTACTTAGATGACATTTTGATTTTTTCCCCCTCTTTAGCTGAACATCGTGTACATGTCAGAAACGTTTTAACACGACTTCGACTTCACGGTCTTTACGCTAAACCTGAAAAATGTGTCTTCGAACAAGAGAGCATCCAGTTCCTTGGTCTGATCATTTTCGTGGAGGGCATTAAAATTGACCCTCTGAAGGTTTCCGCCATTCTGGACTGGCCAGCCCCTACCGACAAGAAGGGAATTCAATGTTTTGTGGGCTTTGCAAATTTCTACAGAAAGTACATCAAGGGGTTTTCCACTATCATTTCCCCCATTACAAGGTTAACCAAGGAGGGCCCTAAATTCCATTGGTCTCCTGAAGCTCAGGCAGCCTTTACAACTCTGAAAGATTTGTTCATCTCAGCCTCTGTCTTAAAACACCCTGATTCTACCCTACCATACATTTTGGAAGTGGATGCCTCGGAGATAGCGGTTGGAGCAGTGCTTTCCCAGAGACAGGGGCCTAGACCTCTTCTGCACCCAGTCGCATTTTTCTCTCGCAAGCTATCTGAAGCGGAGAAAAACTATGATGTTGACGATCGAGAGCTGTTAGCAATCAAGGCCACGCTCGAAGAATGGCAATATCTTCTAGAGGGAGCAGCCCATCTGATTCTTGTTTATACAGATTATAAGAATCTGGAATACTTAAAGACTGCCAAGGGATTGAGATCACGACAGGCCAGGTGGGCACTTTTCTTTACCAGATTTTCATTCCACATAACCCCGGGTCGAAGAACACCAAGCCTGATGCTTTGTCGTGGATGTACAATGACCTGAAGCATCTTCATCCCCTGACACCATCCTGTCCTCAGGAAACTTTCTCCTGCTCCAAAGTGATTTACCTTCACAAATCAAACAAGCCTCTATAGGCGCCCCTTCTCCACCTGATACCACTCTACAGGCCAGAGATGATCTTCTGTGGTATAAGGACAGGATCTTCGTACCCTAGGAAGTGCGAGTGTCGGTCCTTAGCTCCTGTCATGATCACATGCTGGCCAGCCATTTCAGTGTGCACAAGACCTCTGAACTTCTTCAGCGCACGTTCTGGTGGCCACAATTATGGAAGGTTTGTAAGGACTATGTGGAGGCATGTGCCATCTGCATTCAGAACAAGGGCAGCAAGTCTAAGGCATGGGGCTTGTTGAAGCCATTACCCGTCCCGGAGAGGCCATGGAGGATGATCGCCATGGATTTTATTGTCGAGCTGCCATCTTCAGAAAGCTACACTACAATCTTTGTAGTGGTGGATAGGCTAAGCAAAATGGCTCACTTTTTGCCAATGAAGGGCACACCCACTGCCGCTGAGACTGCTAGAACATTCATCAAGGGAGACTTCATGGCATCCCTGCAAATTTCACTTCAGGTCGAGGGGTGCAAATTTACTTCCAAGTTCTGGAGGGCACTTTGTGGGTCTCTGAAAATTGACCTTTCTTTCTACTCTGCCTATCACCCTCAAACAAATGGCCAGACGGAAAGAACAAATCAGACGCTGGAGCAGTATCTGCGCTGCTTTTTTTCTTTCTCCAAGGATGATTGGGCTCCTCTTCTACCTCTTGCCGAATTTGCATACAACTATTCTGTTCATTCTGCCTTGAAGCAATCACAGTTTTTTGCAAATTCTGGTTTCCATCCTCTGTTCCTGTCTAACAACCTCCCGGAGTGAAAGGTACCAGCTGTCCAAGAGAACCTAAATTTCTTCGAGTCAAATAATAAACTTCTGCAGGAGACTATGGCAATGACTCAGAATTACAATAAAGAGATATATGACAAAAAGAGAAGGGGAGAGCTTGATCTCAAGCCCGGGGATCAGGTCTGGGTGTCCACTTTGAATTTAAGATTGGCATGCCCTTCCAAGAAATTGGGCCCTGAATTTGTGGGTCCCTTCCCAGTAATACAGAAGATTAATAAGGTGGCTTATGAGCTGAAGTTACCAGAATCATTCCGGATTCACCCGGTCTTTCATGTGGCCCTACTCAACCCTGCAGTTCCTGATCCCTTTGTCAACCGGAAAGTCGGTCCTCCTGAACCTGTGATCATCGATGGAGAAGTTGAATCCATCCTGGATTGCAGTAAAAGACGTAACCAAGTCCAGTTTCTGGTAAAGTGGAAGGGGTACGGGCCCAAGGAGAACTCCTGGGAGCCAGAGTCCAACATCCATGCCAAGAGATTGATTCTTGCCTTTAAAAGGTCCCATCCAAGTAAGATGGCACAGTTGGGCATCCAGAGGCTGCCCCTTGGGGGGGGCAATGTCAAGAAAGACGTACTGGTAATCCAGCTGTGGAAGACCTGTGTGCAGAATCCCCATCAGAAGAGCCAACTGGCCCACGCGGCTGATCGACAGTGCAAGCGGGCACGCACGGGATGTGCGCGGGTGCATGTGGGAGCACGCGGGTGCACGCAGAAGTGCAGTGTGACAGCACTTGGCGCCAAGAAGCTTATTTAAAGCAGTCTCTCTCCATGCCTCCTTGCTGTCTGATCTAGTGTTTTCTGAGACCTTAGCTACTTGTTACCTGCTTACCTGATTCCTGTCTACCCGGCCTGTTCCTGACTACTCCTGTTTGCTGCCAGTCTCCAACTCCGGCTTGTCCTGATGAGTCTCCTGCCTCTTCCTTTGATTTGATCGCTGCCCGCCTGTTTCCGACCCGGCCTGCACCCCGACTGCTCTCCTGCCTCTGTCTGGTACCTGCTCTGCCCGCCAGTGTTGACCCGGCCTGTCTGACCTTGCCAGTATTCCTGACGAACTACAGAACACCTCCTCGCTGTCTGCTGTTCCAGAAGTTCCTGCCAAGGTACAGAGCTCCTCCTTGTAGCCAGCTGTTCCAGTGTTCCTGCCAAGTTACAGTGCACCTCCTTGAAGTCTGCTGTTCCAGTGTTCCTGCCGAACTACAGAACACCTCCTCGCTGTAGGCTGTTCCAGAAGTTTCTGCCAAGCTACAGAGCTCCTCCTTGTAGCCAGCTGTTCCAGTGTTCCTGCCAAGTTACAGTGCACCTCCTTGCAGTCTGCTGTGCCAGTGTTCCCACCAAACTACAGAACACCTCCTCGCTGTCTGCTGTTCCAGGGTTCCTGCCAAGCTACAGAGCTCCTCCTTGCAGCCAGCTGTTCCTGTGTTCCTGCCAGTCTCTCTTCAGCTGCTTCAGAGGTCCGGATTAGCCTCAACACCTGCCACCTGTTGGGCACTTGTGCTCCACTGCACTCCTGAGTCCCTGTCTCCTCTACCAGGGGTTCTCGAGCCAGAGGCACACGAGAGGCCACTCCCTGCATTCTGGGCTCCATCACCAGATACGTGACAGATAGGAAAATTTGCCTGCTAAAATCAGATGGTGGTGTATTGCTAGCAGATTGGCTGCAAGTACTTGGGACACCTATTGCTATACCTCAATTCCTCTCAGTGCAGGTTTTTGAGAAGACTGGAGGCAACCAGGAAGTGCAGAGACATGGCTTAAGTCAGGACGTTCATGGAAGGAGCAAAGGGTTCAAGGTTCAAGGCAAACAAGATTCAAGACAAGATCATTCAAGGAATTGTCTAAGGAACTGTCCTAGGAACTGTCCAGCATTCCAGGTGGCTCAACAAGTCACCGCCAGACACACCAGAGATCCCAAGTTCAAGCCCAGGTCCTAACAGTCTCCCCTCCTGCCAGGATGTCCCCTGCATGTCTTAGGTCCAGGTTTCTGAGGAAACCTATGGTGGAATTCCCTTGTTAATCTAGGGGCATGAACATTCTTTTCGGGCTCCCAAGAATTTTCTTCTGGCCCATGTCCTTCCCTTTGAACCAAATATTGCAATTTGTTCCTAGAGATCCTGGAGTCAAGAGTTTTTCCCACCACAAATTCTTCTTCACCCTGTACCTCAACAGGTGAAGGAGGAGGATGAATCCTTCCAGAAAAAGTATTTTTATGAAATGATTTGAGTAGTGATATATGAAAAACAGGGTGAATCTTCATATTGTCAGGAAGTTTTAGACGAAAAGTGACTGGGTTGACTTGAGCAGAAATCTCAAAAGGTCCCATTAACTTTTGACCCAACTTAGCACATGGATCTTGACATTTTGGGCAGATAACCAAACTTTCTCACCTATGTGAAAGGTGGGAATAGACCTACGATGTCTGTCAGCGGCCTTCTTGTAATATTCCTGCGCCTCCTTCAATGTATCAGTCAATTTCTCCTGGATCTCATGTAATGAAGTTAGTCTGTTGGTAACAGCAGGAATTGAAGTTGAAATAGGGAGATCAGGAATAAAAACTGGATAATACCCGGTGTTTAAGAAAAATGGATTTGGGAAGTGGAGCTATGTTTAGAGTTATTATAAGCAAACTCTGCTGTAGGAAGGTAGTCCACCCAGTCATCTTAAAGATAACTCATGAAACATCGAAGGTATTGCCCCAGAGTTCGATTGGTCCTCTCGGTCTGACCATTAGACTGCGGATGAAAAGCAGAGGACAGATTAATTGTTATAGCCAGCTGAGCAAAAACTTCTCCAAAAATTTAAAGGTAAACTATACCCCTCTGTCAGACACCACATCATCAGGAATTCCATGAAGTTTAAAAACTTCTCTAACCATACCTCAGCAGTATGTTTGGCGGAGGGTACCCCCTTAACTGGAATAAAATGAGCCATCTTATTGAGACGGTCAACGACTACCAGAATGGTGGTCATCCCTTTTGAAAGAGGAAGGTTGACCACAAAGTCCATAGAAATTGATCCCCATGGTCTTGATGGAACAGGCAGTGGTAAAAGTAACCCCAGAGGAGAAAATCGGGGTGTCTTATTGCGAGCACAGGTTAGACATGAAGCCACATAACTCTTTATATCTTTCTTGTACCCAGGCCACCAAAAGGAACATGATAAGAGTTCTTCTATCTTAGAAACCCCAAAATGACCAGCAAGTTAGAGTCGTGTACCAACCTGAGGACTTCTACCCGAACTGATTCAGGAACATAGAGGCAATGCGCTTGAGTCCAAAAACCATTGTTGTACTTGAGGTTAATGTCCTTAGGGGGAATTTTTAAGAAGTGGGTCATTCTCATACCCCTCCTTGAGAAGATTAAGAAATCTCTTTGAACTCGTGGCCCCTAGGAAAGTTCTTTTGAGGCAGGATTGTACATTCAGAGTTGCTTTCCTGGAGAGGCCCAGACAACATCCGAGATAGGGCATCAGCCTTACCATCCCTTGACCCAGGGCAGTATGAGATAACAAAATTGAACCTGGAGAAGAAAAGGGTCCAACATGCTTGTCTAGATGACAACCTTTTAGCAGACCTAATAAATTCTAAATTTTTATGATCGGTAAAAAACGATTACAGGGTGCTTAGCCCCTTCCAGCAGATGCCTCCACTCAGAAAATGCTTCCTTAATTGCCAGCAGCTCCATGTTTCCAATGTCATAATTCTTCTCGGCTGAAGACATCAGTCGAGAGAAATAAGCACAAGGATGAAGCTGCATTTTTTCTCCAATTGGCTGAGAAAGGATAGCTCCCACAGCAGAATTAGAAGCATCAACTTCTACGATGAAAGGTAGTTCTGGATTTGGATGTACCAGTATTAGTGCAGAAGTGAAGAGAGTTTTCAGTTTAATAAAGGCAGCCTGTGCCTCAGGTGAACACAAAAAGGACATCCCTTTCTTTGTTAGCTGTGTAATTGGAGCAGTTACCTTGGAGAAATTCCTTATAAATCTTCGGTAAAAGTTGGCAAATCCAACAAATCGCTGTATCTCCTTAACATTCCTAGCGACAGGCCAATCCACCACTGCTTTGATCTTGTAATAGGGAATGAATGTGTGGGCTTGGACTTTTTAGGAACGATAACAGGTATTAGACGGTTAAAAACTAAAATTTATTGAACCTAGAAAACATTGTTAAAAGGGGAAAACAGATCCGTGAATCTGTACAACAGTCCATGAAAAATAGTTACAACAATACAGACCAAACATAGCTCAATGAGATATCATAGACAATACAAGGATAGGATAACCATCATTCCGTCATAGAAGTATTGAATTCAGACAAGAGCTATGTCGTTGGTAGATGTTGAAATTTGTTTACAGCTCAACATTTTGCGCGTATAGCGCTTCTTCAGGAGCATGGAACACGTAATAGTAATATGGTGGTTAGATGTGGAGGGGGGAGGAAAGAAGGATGGCGGGGTGGGGAAAAGGATACCCTGCCAGGGAAATATACTAGACCCTTGTGCCGTAGTATATAATGCTGGAGGGATCCAACATAATATAATGTGGGTACAATATAAAGTGAATTAGATGTATAAAAACAGCAGTCAAAAACGTTTGTAAATAATCATAACAGGTAGTTGGACATCCCAAATAGAGGTTGATGGTATGGGACCTGCTGCTGGTGTATGGTGAATGTGTATCGGCGCTCGTAGTTACTACACACTACAACATTGTTTTAAATGTAAGTTTATTGGACTTGTTTTATCAAATAAATACACCTTTTATATGGGATCACGCTATGTGCGTCTCTTTCCCCCTCATACTTTACATCACTACTCTACCTGACGAACACTGAGGAGAGAGGCACGGGGACAAATTCCAGTTTCCAGGCACGGGGACAGATTCCAGATTGGTGGTACCCCTGGAGGCATACGAGCTCGGCGCTCGTGGATTGATTCCCACACTCACTTCATGTAAGTGAGTGCAACCTCCCCCCATGTGTGTCTTGCCCCCCCTCCACTGTGGTCGTCACGGAGTCATTTTACATGCTGTGTATTTTCTATTTTTTATATTTCGCTTGGCATGTTCATCATTGTCACTACCTGCATACATGGAACGTCTACACCTACGGGTCATTTGCAACACAGGCTGTACACCTTACAGCTGTAAGGTAAGCGGCTTGCAAACACGGAGGTGTCCTCACTGAAGATCCCCCTCCCTTCACGATTGGAATTGTTTTGTGTTTCTCATTCACGAGTTTTGTTTTGGACTGGATGATAGTACTATTATTCATTTTTGTCCTAGGGATGTGTCACTTGTAGTCCACCAGGATTTGGCACGTTTTTGCTAATGGGGCACTAGCCCACATGTATTTTTCTTGCAGTATATTTATTTATTTTTTTGCATAGTGTCATCATTTATCCTATTTGTGTTAGCATATGCAGTTTTGTTTTGCTTTATTCAAGCAGTCACTGTTTCACAATTACCTTTATATTAGGCTTTGTTTGCCCGTAACACTATAGTCATGTTGATTAGCTATGTTGCACTGCACTGCATCCTTACCATGTTTCTTTAGCATGTAGGATCCATTCATGCATTGGCCCGTTTCTCTTTTAGTTCACTTTGCCACTTTTGTCATCTTTGTAGCCCCCCCCCCTCTTCCCTCATCACAGCGCAACTACCATCTTCCCCCACTTTTGGTATGGGACCTGCTGCTGGTGTATGGTGAGCATGGATAAATGAAGAAACAGACGCTCAGGTAGAGAGCCACTGTAACCAGGAAATGCAAAGCTTAAAGAACGTGTCTCCCAGTTGATGGAGAGGTTATGGCTAGAGAACCAAGGAATGCCCAGGATAATAGGGAACTTGGGTGATGTGATCAGCTCAAAGCTGATAGTCTCCTAATGGTCAGTCTCAAGTAGGAGTTTAAGCGGGATTGTTTCATGGGTAACAGGTCCTGAAGACAAAGGTGAGCCATCCACAGTTTCCATATCAATATGGGTGAGTTTATTTCTTATTTGAATGTTATTACTTTGGGAAAATTCGATGTCCATGAAGTTTCCCCCAGCCCCTGAGTCCAGCATAGCAGAGCAAGGTATTTCATTGCTTTCAACAAAAAGCCATATAGGGATGACAAAATGAGTTGATAAAGAATTACTTTTATTTGCTTCCCGAATCAAAGGAGAGACAGACTGAGAAATTTAGTTTATTTGTTCAGATACTGTAACATCCATTGCTGCAATTGTTCTTTTAAATTTATTGGGACAATTAACTCTGTAATGTCCAGAGTCTCCACAATAAAGACATAAGTTCTCTGAACGTTGCCTTTCTTTCTCCTGAGTAGTAATAGATCTTTTAATAGCATCCACCTGCATAGGTTCAGAAGTGTCAGAATCAGAAAAAACTCTTGGATCCTTAGGAAGATACTGAGTAGTAGAAAAACGCATGCCACCATTACTGCCTAGGATTCCCAGTCTCCTTTCTCCTTTCAGTAAGTCTCTGATCAATTTGAATACATAATTTAATAAAAGAGTCGAGGTCGTCAAGACTTTCTGCTCTGGCAAGCTCATCATTTACTTTTTCGAGAGTCCTTGACGGAACTGACTTTTTTGTGCTGCTGGATTCCAATTGGTATCTGAGATCCAACGCTGGAATTCAGTTGTGTATTCTGCAACAGAGCGTCTACCCTGCCGTAAATTGTGCAATTTTGCTTCAGCAGTAGCGCAGCGGTTAGGATCATCGAAAACTTGGTTCATCACAGTCACAAAAGAATCAAAATCATCCAGGATGACATCATCTTTCTCCACATAAGGGGAGGTCCAGGCTAAGGCTTCCTCAGTCAGGAGGTTGATAACAAACAGCACCTTTTTCCTGTCAGACGTAAATGCAGCAGATTGCATCTGAAAGTATAAACGACATTGATTAAGGAACCCACTATAATGGCGGCAGTCTCTGTTAAACTTGAGTGGTAGGGGCATTCGTGCATTAGTATCTACGGCAGCAGTATCTCTGGCATGAAAGTCCCTTATTAGTTAACACCAAACATCTGCAACTCAGCGATTTGCACCCTGAGAGGAGCCAGAGCAGCTGCTACAACGGCCTCCATGTTTTGGGCCAGAATATTCTGTCACAGTCTGGAGTCAAGCTCAGAGGCCAGTAGCTATAGCAGCAGAGCAGGTATTCACACAGGTCACCCTGGCTGATGACACGGGTTCACCTGAGGTGCGGGGTCTAAGCACTAACTGGTATTCACCAGAGTTCCTGATGGTGGAGATGGGCTTTGCTGCATGTTAGTGCCAGGATGCGGTCCTCAGGATAGCCACACCAGGTGGTGAGCAAGTCCAGTAGCAGATATAGCAGGTAGGGAACAAGCAGAAGCGTAGTCAAGAAACAAGCCAAAAGTTGGTAACAAATAGTTGCAGGTTGGGATTCAGCAGAAGCATAGTCGAGGAACGAGCCATATGTCGGTAACAAATGGTAGCGAAGATACGGCAGCAGGAGAGACAGGAGCAAGATATTGGCTGGTGAAGGCACAGAGACATGCAGAGACATGGCTTAAATCAGGAAGTTCATGGGAGGAGTAAGGTTCAAGAGTTAAGACAAGATCATTCAAGGTTTGCTCCAGCATTCTATGTGGCCCAGCAAGCAGAGTCACTGCCAGACTGTCTAGAGGTTCCAGGTTCAAACCCAGGTCCTAACAGTCGCCCTGTAAGTGAAGGTTATAATGGGTATAATAGAAAGTAATGAGTAGGGTTTTAAACTACATCGGGTTCAAGTTTTCACTGTGTGTATATTTTATAAACTTAAAAAAAATATATATATATCATACCTGTACCAGGTAGGAGCAGGTTACTGATGCAAGAATAGTATGAAACTGTACAGCTGGTATATACTGAAAAATGATAGGTGTATGACAATATTATGTGGATATACATGTATATGTCTACGTTTTGTTTTAATTAAAAATGTTAATTATCTTTATTTATTTATATTTACAGATCAGTAGGTCTTCAAACATGATAAAATGTGTTATATATTGAATGTCTATAGTAACATTTATATGTATCTAGCGCACATATAAACAAGTCAGAGTATACAAAACCAAACACTGTGTCTATGTACGCAACCCCCTAATTAATTGGCCCTATTGTTCAGCTTCCTATAAGACTGTGATGCATGATAAACCATATAATTTAACTTCCATCAGAGTCAATTTAATCTAAAATAACAAGAATGTTCAGGCTTGTAGATATGTGTAGTGCAGTCACACATTGTTACCAATGGAACAGACAGTAATAATGCAAGTAATGGGAAAGAGAGAATATCTGAGTGCAACAAAAATGTTCCATGAAATCCTACCTAGTAAACCAAGAGCAGCCGTCTGGAGACCTGGCATCCAAACCCTCAGGTGGATGTCAGCCATGTCTCCAAGGGCGTCTGTGATATACTCTCCCCCCTCCAAGCACAGGCTTCACCGAGTGGTTTCAGCTGAGCCTGATAGGGAGGAGAAGATCATGAGTGCATCCATCCTCCTTATAACACCCCTGAAGAAAGAGACATTGAGACTCTGAAATGCGTTGGGTGGATTAAAAGATTCCCAGTGGCAATCTTTGTGGTGACTTTGTATTTTGTACATAGCAACTGTTATGCCGCGTACACACGAGCGGACTTTACATAGGCTAACAGGCGAACTTTACATAGTGCTAACAGGCGAAGACATATGCGCATTTATGAAAGAATGCGCACGCGTTACCCATTAATGCTGGCACTAAATGGCCTATATAAAGACATTAGCTGCACTAGTGCAGTGCTGTCTGATCTGCAGCTTTACCCTGTGTTCTGGTCCTGTGCCTGCATCTGATCCAGTATTTGACCCGGCTTTCTGACCATGCTGCTGTCTCCAGTCCTGACCTTTGGCTTGCCTTGACCTGATTATTCCTGCCTGATTTCATGTTGCCAAACCCAGCTTGAACTCTGACCATTCTTTGCCTGCTGTTTATGATAGACTGATCTTCCATGTATGACTTGGCTTGTCTGACTCTACTCCAGTCTTTCTGCTTCCAGCCTGTGTAGCTGCAGTACTGCCATCCTGCATCTACAGCTTACCTGCATTCACTGTCCTGCATCCACAGCATACCTGCATCCAGTGTTCCTGCGACCTTCTGCTGCTCATCAATTCAGTCTAGTCCTGCTATTGATCAGCTACCACTACCGCTACCAACGGAGGACTTTGCCGGCGCTCTTTCCTCACTGTGCTCTTGTGGCCACTGTTGCAACTCCAGTGGCCCTTGAACCGGGGCTGTACAAGAGGTCTCCCTCTACATGTCAGGCTCTCCCAGACGGTACGTAACACAGAGTATTATATATATATATATATATATATATATATATATATATATATATATATATATATATACATATATTAATACACCGCCTGAGGTGTATTAGAAACAGTGCACCACAGAATGCACTGTAGATATAGGCTACACAGGCTACACTGGATGAAGAGTATATATATATATATATATATATATATATATATATATATATATATATATATATATATATATATATATATATATATATAAATATTCTTTTTTTTTCTCATTAATGTACACACAGCACCCCATGTTGACAGAAAAATACAGAATTGTTGACATTTTTGCAAATTTATTAAAAAAGGAAAACTGAAATATCACATGGTCCTAAGTATTCAGATCCTTTGCTGTGACACTCATATATTTAACTCAGGTGCTGTCTATTTCTTCTGATCATCCTTCAGATGGTTCTACACCTTCATTTGAGTCCAGCTGTGTTTGATTATACTGACTGGACTTGATTAGGAAAGCCACACGCCTGTCTATATACGACCTTACAGCTCACAGTGCATGTCAGAGCAAATGAGAATCATGAGGTCAAAGGAACTGCCTGAAGAGCTTAGAGACATAATTGTGGCAATGCACAGATCTGGCCAAGGTTACAAAAACATTTCTGCTGCACTTAAGGTTCCTAAGAGCACAGTGGCCTCCATAATTCTTAAATGGAAGATGTTTAGGATGACCAGAACCCTTCCTAGAGCTGGCTGTCTGGCCAAACTGAGCTATCGGGGGAGAAGAGCCTTGGTGAGAGAGGTAAAGAAGAACCCAAATATCACTGTGACTGACCTCCAGAGATGCAGTCGGGAGATCGGAGAAAGTTGTAGAAAGTCAACCGTCACTACAGCCCTCCACCAGTCGGGGCTTTATGGCAGAGTGGCCCGACAGAAGCCTCTCCTCAGTGCAAGACACATGAAAGCTTGCATGGAGTTTGCTAAAAAAAACACCTGAAGGACTCCAGGATGGTGAGAAATAAGACTCTTTGGTCTGATGAGACCAAGATAGAATTTTTTGGCCTTAATTCTAAGCGGTATGTGTGGAGAAAAGCAGGCACTGCTCATCACCTGTCCAACACAGTCCCAACAGTGAAGCATGGTGGTGGCAGCATCATGCTGTGGGGGTGTTTTTCAGCTGGAGGGACAGGACGACTGGTTGCAAATGAGATAAAAATTAATGTGGCCAAGTACAGGGATATCCTGGACAAAAACCTTCTCCAGAGTGCTCAGGACCTCAGACTGGGCCGAAGGTTCACTCTTTGACAAACGGGCGAACACCCGATGGTCGAGTCAAACTTATGTTTGACCTGAACATCGAGCCCATCACTAGTCCTTTGTGATGACCTTAAAGTGAATTACTCAACACCAAGCTCACTATATGGACCACTTCACCTACTCTTCTCAAGAGAGCATAAATTCAGTTCCTCTAATCTTTCCTCATGGCCTAGTCTCCTCCATGCCTCTTATCAGTTTGCTTGCCCTTCTGTGCACTTCGTCCAGTTACCAGATATCCTTTTTGAGAACTGGTGCCCATAACTGAACTGCATATTTCGGATGGAGTCTTACTAATGATTTGTACAGGGACAAAATGATATCTCTCTCTCTGGAGTCCATACCTCTCTTAATACAAAAAAGGACTTTGCTTGCTTTGGAAACCACAGCTTGGCATTGCATGCTAATATTCAGCTTATGATCTACCAAAACACCCAGATCCTTCTCCACCATTGATTCCCCCAGTTGTACTTCTCCTAGTATGTAAGATGCATTCATAGTAATAGCCCCCAAGTACATAACGTTACAGTTTTTAACATTAAACTTCATCTGCCACATAGTTGCCCAATTAAACAATGCATTGAGGTTGGTTTGTAAGTTGGAGACATCCTGTAAGGATGTTGTTCCTCTGTATAGCTTGGTGTCACCTGCAAAGACTGAAATGGTACTTTTAATCCCAGGAATTTTGGGTTACACCACTGATAACCTTAGTCCATCGAGGTTTGCTATTTATTTATTTATTTGTTATCGGTTATCCACTTGCCAACCCACCACAGTATAGTGGTGGTACAGCACATGCAGACACAATCACGTACATGTACGTTATGTGCCTGCTCCAGGTTTAGGAGTGCCCCCCCCCACACACACATGAATTACGGATCCTGGTACTTGGGACACAGTGATCATGCGATCACTATGCAATCACATGACCGCAATGTCAACAAAGCTGTTATAAATGAATTCATTCATAACAGCTGTATTTCCTTTGCTGTGATTGGCCCACAGATATCACATGTGACCTGGGACAATCACAGCACCCTGTGCCATGTGATTAGCTGTAGCCAATCACAGATCACTAGTGATTACAGCTGTCATGAATGGTTAACCCATTCATGACAGTTGAAAACTTTGCTGTTACAATGATCTTTATTGACAACACTGACAACACTGAAGAAATTACAGTTTTCTACAATAACTACAATAACAATAATAAATACAATGCTCTGTAACTCAAAACATACAACCTGTAGAATTTTTTAAAGGTTGCATATGGAGATTTTTAAGGGTAAAAGTTTGTCGCCATTCCACAAGCGGGCGCAACTTTTAAGCGTGACATGTTAGGTATTAATTTACTCAGCATAACATTATCTTTCACAATATAAACAAAAAAATTAGGCTAACTTTACTGTTTTCTTATTTCATTTAATTCAAGTAAGTGTATTTTTTCCAAAAAAAGTGCTCTTGTAAGACCGCTGCGCAAATACGGTGTGACAGAAAGTATTGCAATGACCACCATTTTATTCTCTAGGGGTTAGAAAAAAATATATATAATGTTTGGGAGTTCTCAGTAATTTTCTAGCAAAAAAAAAATGATTTTAACTTGTAAACATGTTTGATACAATAGGCCTGGTCTAATGCCCCGTACACACGGTCGGACATTGATCGGACATTCCGACAACAAAATCCATGGATTTTTTCCGATGGATGTTGGCTCAAACTTGTTTTGCATACACATGATTGCACAACGTTGTCGGAAAATCCGATCGTTCTGAACGCGGTGACGTAAAACACATACGTCAGGACTATAAACGGGGCAGTAGCCAATAGCTTTCCTCTCTTAATTTATTCTGAGCATGCGTGGCACTTTGTGCGTCGGATTTGTGTACACACGATCGGATTTTCCGACAACTGATTTTGTTGTCGGAAAATTTTATAGCAAGCTCTCAAACTTTGTGTGTCGGAAATTCCGATGGAAAATGTGTGATGGAGCCCGCACACGGTCGAAATTTCCGACAACAAGGTCCTATCACACATTTTCCATCTAAAAATCCGACCATGTGTATGGGGCATTAGGCTTAGAGGCATATAGTAAAAAGAAAAGAACAAAATAGGAAACAAAACACAATAAAATAAAGTAGTGGATTACTGTAGCAAAACCATGCAAACTCAGGTAGTTAGAGTGAAACTGTAAATTGGTAGCCCAGCACATTTTTATTATTCCCATAGGTCTTGTGGATAGTGTAGCTGTGTTTCAGGTTATCATCATTACAGTCATTACTGTAGTTTTGTGTTAACATACACATGTGATTGCGTTTTTTTATCAAGTTCTCTCCTTAATATGTCATGTTGAGATTAGAAACTCGAAATCTGTATTTATTCTTTATAGTGAGATGGAAATCTATACAGTAATGGTTTACACTTGATTGCTGCTGTAATTGCAAGAACACATACATCAGGAGTTGATATTTATGAGTCGTGTTTAATTTCAGGATGCAACATCTCATTGCGAATGATTTAGTAGAGAGCATTTTACGCAGCAGTCGAGAAGCACTTAATTTGATGCTTAAATGCAATTCTGAGAAAACTTTTTTTTTAATTAAAATGCTACGTGAATCAATTTACTTGGACAACAGGTGTTACAGGGAAATTCATAGAAATGCTAATTGTTAGATTTTTTTTCCTGCCAAATCTTAGGTGCCCTGGAGGACTTATAGCAACATAAAATGTATTATATACAGTACAATCCAAGAAAAAAGAGAAAGCACATTAGTATATCTACAGGAGGCTCACAATAAAATAAAATAAAAAAAACATAAAAACAGATTAAACAAACAGGCTGTTTATCTTTTGCTGGCTGTAGCCATACTTTAAAAAATCTACTGAAGACACAACTTCTAGTGGTGATTTTAATGCCTATAACTCCTAAAGCAGTTTATAGTTACCCTTAGATATGATTAATGCTTCACTGTGTGATTAAAAGATAATTGCTAACCTTTTTGTCTCTTACATAATTGCTTATTACTACATGTCAGTTGGCAAATGTTAACATTTTATCTTAACAGCTTTTATAATACAACTTAAGCTCCTTTCACACTTGAGCAGAACATTTTCAAGCAATTCTTGAGTGTTTTTTGCTATTTTTTGTGCTATTTTCATGTGTTACTGCACACTTCTAAGGAGACTGTCTTTTTATTTCAAGCTTCAGGTGTTTTTGTTTTTGAAAAATAGAAAACTAATTCTTCTGTGACAGTTGTTGTCTTCTTAGTATTTATGTCTCTGTTTTTTCTTTGTGGTGTCCTGTCATTTCAGCACCCTAATTTTTTTTTATGAAATCCCATTAATAATAACCACACAAACGCACATGTGTAAACAAAAAAGTGGATCTTCATTGCATCAACTCCATGTTCTCAAAACTTACAAACAAGAAGGCACTCCAGGAGAGTGGACCAAAATGGGTAATGGTGGGTATGTAGAAAAGATACCCAAAAATGTAAGGGTGGTGCAAAAATGGTGACAGGGATTTGTGAATGATGTTGGAAAGGATTAAGGTAATGAAAAGCTGTAATTACTGTAGGAGGAGTGTGTGGTGGGAAAGTGGTGTGCGTAGCTGAATAGTGTTGTTGATTTGGATGATATAGGAAGTGGTGAGGATAGTGGATAGAGGGATATGGATAGGTAGACTAAGGTGGGGGAGAGAATGAGTGCTGGTCTTTTGGGAGGAAAGAAAAGGTGTGCTAAAGAGGGGTTGGGTGTGAGGCATATGCACCTGAAGATGGTGGTTATGCAGAGTTGAATGAAATGGAAAGTGTGGAAGGTGTAGATGGAGGCGGAGGAATGAAAAGGCAATATTGCATTATCCAGCCCGCATGTCCACCTGGTATTCTTCCTGCACCTTTTAAAGAAGGTCCATTAAGATATGAAGAATTGCTCATTACAGTGTTGGCTTGCGGTCACTCAGACATTGATTACATGATATCCATAACGGGGTTTATTTTGACTGGTTGCTCTCCCTCTTATGGGACTTCTCACTGCCCTGGGACATACAGGGGCAGGGCTTTGGAATGTTGCTGTTACCTCCACTGGGATTCTGGCTCTTGTTGGCCTTTCACCATGTTGTCGCCCCCTTCCTCTGCTGGTTCCTAGCTGCAAAAACAAAATATGCATTTGAACATCCACATATTCCTGATATGTGCCTGCTGTACCATGTACTTGTATGAGATATTATCCTGTTCTCTGTGTATTGCTTCCTTTGTGTGAGATCCCTGGTGATCCTGCCAGTCCATCTTTCCTATACTATATAGCCAGCAGGTGATAGCTACAGCCCCCGAAAACCACACCCAATTTTTTCTGCTCGCACCACATTTTTTTCTCTGGCATTAGAGTCCAAATTATGATCTTGCAACCAGTTGGCCTCTTTCATAAACCGCGCCTGGTTGCGTCAAAAAGATGGCTGCTGTGCGGCAGCCATCTTTAAACCTGTAAGTTCCCAGAGGCTTCTACAGAAAGAAGCCAGGAACTTCCATGCATGCCATGCTGTGGCCTATGGTAGATATTTAAATGCCCCCTCTATGCAGTTGAGCTCCACAGGTTACTCCTTAACATCACAGTCCTCAGTGTTCCCTTTTACATCAGGGTCCGCAGAGTTCCCCCTTGCACTGCAGGGGGAACTCTGTATTGGGGTATATTAACCTGACCTTCATGTAAATGGAGAAATATGCTTTTTTACCTGTTGTTTTACCCTTAACACTTTGTTAATAGCACTAGCTAAATGTTTGTAGCTTAAATATTGAACTGTTTTGCACTGAAAATGGTAATCTTATGTATTTTTTAAAATGTCATTAAATATTTGGCACTGTCAAAAAAAATTCACATGTTGTTTCAGTAACAAATTGTTGCTGCCGGTAAATTTTGGGTGTCATGTCAGTAAATTTTCACTTCAGGAGATTGGCAACACTGGTGTACTGTGGAAAAGTTAAACCTTTGGACAAGAAGCTGACATTGCCTTTTAGCAGAAATTTCTTCCAGTAGGTGTTTCGCATAACTAACAATCAGTCTCTAACAATGATTTGGTGAAATGTGAAATTATTCATCATTGCAAAATTCCTTCAGTTGGAAAATGTTTGTAGGTTCCCTTGTATGAACTACCCATTTCAAACCCCTAAAGCATTTCAATGAGATTCAAATTAGGACTTTCAGTAGGTCAGTTCATAACCCTCTATTTCTTCTTTCTGAGCCATTCCTTGATAGATATGCCAGTGTTCTTGAAATCATTATTATGTTGAGAGATCTATTTGCAGTTCAACTTTAACTTCAGGGCAGAGACTCTCATTCTCATTAACTTCTTCCTGCCCATACTATAGCTGAAAGACGGCTACAGCGTGGGCCATAATTGCTGGGAGGGCGTCCATAGATGTCTTCCCGAGCATTCGCTGTCAGCGCTTCCCTGCGGGCCATGCACTCTGTGATCGCTGAGTCTACCACGTGATCAGCTCTCAGCCAGATGTTAGCGTGAGGGGAAAAAAAGCCGATCACCGGCTTCTGTTAGAGGGACATCGGTCCCTCACACAGAGAGCCACAGCTGCCTCATCTGTGTCCACCAGTGCCACCTACCAGTGCCCACAGTGCCACCTAACTTTTCTCACTGGTGCCACCTATCAATGCCCACCAGTGCTGCCAATCAATGCCCATCAGTGCCTCATCATCAGTGCCACCGATTAGGGCTGCCTATCAGTGTCACCTACCAGTGCCTATCAGTGCCACCCATCAGTGCCCATCAGTGCCACCTATCAGTGCTGCTTATCAGTGCCACCTATCAGCGCCCATCAGTGCTGCCTCATAAGTGCCTATCAGTGCCACTTATCAGTGCCCTTCAGTGCTGCCCATCAGTGCCACCCATCACGGCCCATCAGTGCCACCCATCAGTGTCACCTCTCAGTGCCACCTATTAGTGAACATAAGTGCCACCCATCAGTGCAGCCTATCAGTGCCCGTCAGTGCAGCCTCATCAGCACACCTCAATGAAGGAGAAAAATTACCTGTTTTCAAAATTTTATAACAAACTATGCTTGTTTTTTTAATTTTTGGTATTTTTTTCATTTTTTTGAACAAAAAAAAAAAACAGCAGTGATTAAATACCACCAAAAGAAAGCTCTATTTGTGTGATTTTTATTTTATTTGAGTACAGCATTGCATGTCCGTGCAATTGTCATTCAAAGTATGACGCAAAGTGTAAAGTGCTAAAATCTGAAAATTGGTCTGGGCAGGAAGGGGGTTTAAGTGCCCAGTGAGCAAGTGGTTATTGTGGTTGTTAAGGCAGTGCACACTGCCACTGCCAGCCTCTCTGCTAGGAATATATGATGTTATACTATATGACATTTTCTAAAATTCTACTTATAAATACTGTTTTTCTTATTCCCAATCAACGGTCATGTGTCCACCCGGCACTGTCTTTCTTTGCTGTATGCATTCCAGAGGGAGGGGCTGAGCTCTCCCTCTGACATCTGCTGGGTGGTCACGTGACCACCCTCTGTTATACAAACATCAGAGAAAGACAGTGCTGGGTGGTCACGTAAATGCCCCGGCAGATGTCAGAGGAAGAGCTCAGCCCCTCTCTCTGTAATACATACAGCGGAGAAAGACAGCGCTGGGCGGTCACATGACCGCTGATAGGGAATAAGAAAAACGGTACTTATAAGAAGAATTTTAGAAAATGGCATATAGTATATACATCATAAAATTCTAGCAGAGGGGCTGACAGTGATTGGGAGCAGTAATGTGTGCACTGCTCCGAACAGTGATAGAAGGGGAGGGGAGGGGCAGCTCACATACAGAGGTGGCAGGCAAAGAGGAGAGGTGGGAGGAGGACACAGGAGCAGAGAGGAGAGCTGTAGATTGCAGGCTGTGGATGACGGAGGCACTTAAACTGACCACAGTGTCAGGGCTCAACAGCCATGATATAATGTGGTCAGTTTACATAGGGGAGGGGGGAACTGGCAGGATCAACCAGGTATTACAGGTGTTACAGGGGGCCAAATGACACAGCACAAGTACTGTGCTTTTTAAAATGCTTTAAAGAAACAGGATCAATGTTTTTTGAGGGGGTTAACAAACGCTTTAAATTCACTTTGATATGATTCAGAATTTGAAGAATGAATGCAAACTTCTGGGCCCTGAAGCAGCAAAAGCAACCCCAAACCATAACATTTCTACCATCATGCTTAACAGTTTCAATAATGTTATTTCCTAAAATGCTTCCTTTGGATTGTGCCAAACAAGTCTGCTGTTGCTGTGGCCTATCTTTGATTCATCAGTCCAGAGTGCAATGGGTGTTATTTACTAAAACAGGAGCATGCAAAATTTGATGCAGCTCTGCATTGAAACGGGCAAGGGTTGTGGGGATGAGGCCCTTGTCCCCATGTTGATGGGGACAAGGGCCTCATCCCCACAACCCTTGCCCGTGGTTGTAGGGGTCTGCGGGCAGGGGGATTATCAGAATCTGGAAGCCCCCTTTAACAAGGGGACCCCAGATCCTGCCCCCCTATGTGAATTGGTAACAGGGTACATTGTACCCCTACCATTTCACAAAAAAGTGTCAAAACGGGGAAGCCACAGGAAAGCCGCCGAGGCATCAGAGAGGGGCGAGGTCACCCGTTTATGTCACCGGGTGGCCCAACCCTCAGCTATATGACAGCTGTTACCCAGAAGAAGTGACACTCGGTGGGAGCCTCCCATGGAGGCGGAACGGTTGTGGCTTTTTTTTTCTTTTTTGGTCCATTGGGCAGAATGAATTTACATCGCTGGACATTTTTATTTTATATTTTTTTAATAAAGGACTTGTCCCAAGCTGTCTCTTGTTTTTTTTTTACCATTTTTGACACATTTTGTGAATTGATGGGGGTACAGTGTACCCCTTACCAATTCACATAGGGGGGGCGGGATCTGGGGGTCCCCTTGTTAAAGGGGGCTTCCAGATTCCTATAAGCCCCCTGCCTGCATACCCCCACAACCACTGGGCAAGGGTTGTGGGGATGAAGCCCTTATCCCCATCAACATGGGGACAAGGTGCTTTGGGGTCAGACCTCAAAGCACCATCCCCATGTTGAGGGCATGTGGCCTGGTACGGTTCAGTAGGGGGGGCGCTCTCTCGTCCCCCTCTTTTCCTGCAGCCTGCCAGGTTGCGTGCTCGGATAAGGGTCTGGTATGGATTTTGGGAGAGACCCCTGCACCATTTTTTTTATATTTGGTGCAGGGTTCCCCTTAATTTCCATATCAGACCTGAAGGGCCTGGTATGGATTTTGGGGGGACCCCACGCAATTTTTTTTATTTTGGTTCAAGATACCGATTAATATTCATACCAGACCCAAAGGGCCTGGTAATGGACTGGGGGGGACCCATGCCCTTTTTTTCAATGAATTTTATCTATATTGCCGAGACCCAACAATTCATTGACAATTTTTCCTTTAGAAATGTCATTTTGCTGTGGTACTGTTCTAAACATAGGAAAAATGCGCCACTTTACAGGCATACTATAGACACCCCCATGCACAATATTTAAAGGAATATTTCATTTTTATTGTTTCACTTTCTGCATTAAAAAAAATCACTGCTCCCAAAAAAACGTCCGTTTTTAACCACTTAAAGACCAAGCCTTTTTCTGAGATTTGTTGTTTACAAGTTAAAAACTGTTTTTTGCTACAAAATTACTTAGGACCCCCAAACATTATACATTTTTTTTCTAACACCCTAGATAATAAAATGGAGGTCGTTGCAAAACTTTCTGTCACACCGTATTTCCGCAGCGGTCTTACAAGCGCACTTTTTTTGGAAAAAATACACTTTTTTTAATTTAAAAATAAGACAATAGTAAAGTTAGCCCAATTTTTTTTATATTGTGAAAGATAATAATACACCGAGTAAATTGATACCCAACATGTCATACTTCAAAATTGCGCCCGCTCGTGGAATGACAATGAACTTTTACCCTTAAAAATCTCTATAGGCGACGTTTAAAGCGGAGTTCCACACAAAAATGGAACTTCCGCTTTTCGGAACCCTCCCCCCCTCCGGTGTCACATTTGGCACCTTTCAGGGGGGAGGGGGGGTGCAGATACCTGTCAAAGACAGGTATTTGCACCTACTTCCGGCATAGACTCCCATGGGAGTCTATGCTTCTTCCTGTCCTGACCGCGCTGTCTGCTGGGAACACACAGCTCCCAGCAGAGAGCGGGGACCACTAGGGACGCGCAGAGCGACTCGCGCATGCGCAGTAGGGAACCGGGAAGTGAAGCCGCAACGCTTCACTTCCTGATTCCCTCACCTAGGATGGCGGCGGCAGCTGCCAAGAACCGAGCAGGTTCTCGGCGTCCCCTGCCGATATCGCTGGACCCCGGGACAGGTAAGTGGCAATGTATTAAAAGTCAGCATCTGCAGTATTTGTAGCTGCTGGCTTTTAATATTTATTTTTTTTGGCGGTGTGGGTGAACCCCCGCTTTAAAAAATTCTACACGTTGCATGTTTTAAGTTACAGAGGAGGTCTAGGGCTAGAATTATTGCTCTGGCTACTGATCGCGGCAATACCTCGCATGTGTGGTTTGAACACCGTTTTCATATGCGGGCGCTAGTCACGTATGCGTTCGCTTCTGCAGGCGAGCTCGTCTGGACGAGGAGCGTTGTAAATTTTTTCTTTTATTTTCTTATCTATTTTACCTTTTTTTTTACATTTTTACACTGTTTTTTTTTTTAATAGTGTCACTTTTATTCCTATTACAAGGAATGTAAACATCCCTTGTAATAGAAAAAAATGACAGGACCTCTTAAATATGAGCTCTTGGGTCAAAAAGACCTCGGATCTCATATTTACATTAAAATGTAATTTTAAAAAAATTGTCATTAAAAAAATGAAAAAAAATGGCCCTTTAAGAGCTTTGGGCGGAAGTGATGTTTTGACGTTGCTTCTGCCTTGCAGTGATTTGGAGACAGGTGGGGGCCATCTTCCCCTCAGTCATCTCCATACCCAGTAAAGGGACAGACGCGATCGCCTCCGCCGCTGCCAATGGCTCTGTTAAGCAGCAGAGGGCACCAGATCACGGCGGGAGGAGGGTGCCCTCTCCCGCCGCCAATAAAAGTGATCTTGCGGCAAATCCGCCACAGAGACCACTTTTATATTGTAGCGGACCACCCACTGAAAAGGAGGATACCGGGGTTATGGCAGCTAGCTGCTGCTATAACGACAATATCCTCCTTCAAAGTCATCACGTAAAACGACAGTGGGCGGTCCGGAAGTGGTTAAAAAAAAATTGCATTGATACATGTCCCCTAGGGCAGGACCCAGGTCCCCAAACACTTTTTATGACAATAACTTGCATATAAGCCTTTAAAATGAGCACTTTTGATTTTTCATGTTCGTATCCCATAGACTTTAACGGTGTTCGTGTTTTCTTCTGAATTTTTGCCTGTTCGGTATGTTCTGGTGCGAACCGAACTGGGGGTGTTCGGCTCATCCCTATTCAACATATGTTACCCAATTTTTTGGTAAATTATAAAAGATGAGGTTGTGTTGAATAAATAGACACCAAGCATGTCAAGGCTCAAAATTGTGTGTGCCTGCGAAATGGTGACAAACTTTGGTACCTAAAATTGTTTATAATTAATACTTTAAAGGCTTTACGGGCCATCAATTTAGAGTTTATTGTGAATGATGCCTTGAAAATGATTGCTTTCAATGTGGCATGTGCAGTGATATGTATGTAGCGCAAACACCATTTTCATTTGCAGCCACGCCAAATGCATGAATTTGCGTATGTATGTGCGTGTACGTGGAGGAGACAGGGTTTTTAACATCTGTTGTGCTTTTTTTATTTACAGTATGTTACTTAGATTTTTAAACTTTTTTTCACTTAACTTTATTGCTAATGCTTAAAGGGGGCAATAGTCCCTTATGAATTAGAATGCTGTATATTAAAAGTCTATTAGGCCCCTAATGGACTTCAATGAAGCTGCAGCAGCATCTGATCTCTCCCCTCTCTGTACCGATCTGTACAGAGAGGGGAGAGAGGAACCGGACGTGATGCCGGATTGTTTACAAGTGATCGCTCCGTTTTGACAGAGCAATCACGTGGTAAACAGCCGCCCTCAGCACCCATTTACCATGATCCGTGATCTGTGATGCGCCAGGTCCTCAGGACTTGGCGGTCATGAATGTTCCCAGGTACGTGCCCCAGGGGGCGCGCGGGAGCAAGATTCTGGGAGGACATCAATGTACACCCTCCCAGAGTTATCGAGCCACGCTGTAGCCGTCATTCGGTAGTCTTTAAGGGCACTTGTTTTTTATTTTTCTGTCTGGGACTTGTTCACCTCAACCAGAGTGCACACAAACTTTTGTTCATTATATGTTATGCAGGCCCTGCACTGCATCCATGTGTTGGATTATGTAAAATTGCAACTTCATATTATTATTGTTGTTCTTATTTGTTTGTCAGTAGCACGCTCTGTCTGTGCTGAGTACTATGAGGACTATCACCTGAGTATTGCTGAGCATGGCTAGCTGGCTGCAAATGGATGGCTGGCTGAGCATGGATGGATGGATGGCTGGCTGAGCATTGATGGATGGATGGCTGGCTGAGTATGGATGGATGGATGGCTGGCCAAGTATGGATGGCTCGCTGAGAATGGGTGGCTGGCTGAATGGCTGGAGTGGGCGCAAGTCAGCGCTATGGGAACTACACATTCAGCTCACAGCGCTGCAGCAGCATCTGATCTCTCCCCTCTCTGTACCGATCTGTACCGAGGGGAGAGGGGAGAGATCAGATGCTGCTGTGGCGCTGTGGAGTGCCCACAGCACTGACTTGTGCCCACTCCAGTCATTCAGCCAGCCATCCATTCTCAGCCAGCCATCCATACTCGGTCAGCCATCCATCCATCCATCCATACTCATCCAGCCATCCATCCATCCATGCTCAGTCAGCCATCCATCCATCCATACTCAGCCAGTCATCCATACTCAGCAATACTCATCCATCCATCTATCCATGCTCATCCATCCATACTCAGCTAAACTCATCCATCCATGCTCAGCCAGCCATCAATCCATCCATGCTCAGCCAGCCATCCATACTCAGCCAGCCATCCATACTCAGCAATACTCATCCATGCTCAGACATCCATCCATACTCAGCAATACTCATCCATCCATCCATGCTCAGCCATCCATCCATACTCAGCAATACTCAGCCATCCATCCATACTCAGCCATCCATCCCTAATCAGCAATACTCATCCATGCTCATCCATCCATCCATACTCAGCAATACTCATCCATCCATCCATGCTCAGCCATCTCATCCATCCCCATCCATACTAAGCCATACTTAGCCATACCCAGCCATACTCAGACATACCCAGCCATCCCATTTGTATCCAGCTTTACCTGGCCGTACTCAGCTATACTCATTCATGCTCAGTCATCCTATCCATACTCAGCCATTCCTATCCACGGCTCATCCATCCCCATTCATGCTCATTCATGTCACATCAGTTCTCATCCATGCCACATCCATGCCACCAGAGTGCCTCACAAAAGTGTAATAGGTAGTCAAATTAGATTTGAAATTTATGCCCCTAGAACGCCTGATGGTGCTCCCTGCATGTCAGGCTTCTCTATATAGCCAGGCTGTGTAAAAGTCTCCCACATTTGGTATCGCCATACTCAGGAGGAGTAGGAGAATCTATTTTGTGGTGTAATTTTTGGTATGTACATGCTATGTTTTACAAATATTGTAAATAATGGACAACTTTGTGTAAAAAACATGCGTTTTCATTTTCTTTACACATTTTCCAGAAACTTGTGGAAAAAAATGACATGTTCAAAAGACTCATTATGCCTCATAGATTATATGTTGGGGTGTTTTCTTTCCAAAATGGGGTCATTTTTGGGGCGTTTCCATTGTCCTGGTACTCCAGGGCCTTTAAAAGTGTAAGAGGTTGTCAAGAAATTATACGTGTAATTTATGCTCCAAGAACGCCTGACGGTGCTCCCTGCATGTTGGGCCTCTGTATGTGGCCAGGCTGTGTAAAAGTCTCACACATGTGGTATCACCATACTCAGGAGGAGTAGTAGAATGTGTTTTGGGGTGTAATTTACGCTATGCATATGCTGTGTGTAAGAAATAACCTGCTAATATAACAATTTTGTGAAAAAAGAAAAGAAAAATCTTTGATTTTTCAAAGAATTGTGGGAAAAAAACTACAACTTCAAAAAACTCACCAGGCCTCTTACTAAATACTTTGGAATGTCTACTTTCCAAAAAGGGGTCATTTGGGGGGTATTTGTACTTTCCTGGCTTGTTAGGGTCTGAAGAAATGAGATAGACCGTCAGTACATAAGGTGAGATCAATTTTCAGAGATTGGCACCATAGCTTGTGGACTCTATAACTTTCACAAAGACCAAATAATATACACCAATTTTGGTTGTTTTTACCAAAGAAATGTAGCAGTATATGAAGTATGAAGAAAAATTACTAATTTGCTAAATTTTATAATGGAAATGAAGAAAAATGCATTTTTTTTACAGAATTTTCTGTCTTTTTTCTTTTATAGAGCAAAAAAAAAAATCCAGAGGTGATTAATTACCACCAAAGTGAAGCTCTATTTGTGTGAAAACAAGGACAAAAATTTCATATAGGTACAGTGTTGCATGACTGAGTAATTGTCATTCAAAATGTGAAAGCACCAAAAGCTGAAAATTGGTCTGGTTAGGAAGGGGGTTTAAGTGCCCAGTGGTCAAGTGGTTAAGGAAGGCTCAGAAAGCATGAATGGTTAACATCCTAAAGAAGGCATGTAGAAACAGCAACAGGAAGGGAAAGGAAAAGGAAGAAAGAAGAGTGAAGAAAGGAGAAGTAGGGTAAGAGGGTGGGAAGAGGGGAAGAAAGCTATTACCAACCTGGCCACTCCTCCTAGTCACTCACCACCACAACAAATATTGTCAAATATTGTATCCATGTGTAGCAATAACTCTCGGCGGAGCTGATGGTTTAAGCGGGCTTGTTACCTGCACTCTCCTTCCCTCTGTTTTACCGGCACTGAGTCTAGGGTTCCGTTGAGTTTACCTCTGGACGATACACGCACTAACACTTGAGTATGTTTTCAATGCTTTATTAAACAATTTACTAAGGAAGTAGCAGGAAAGAGGCAGAAGGGAAACTGCAGAAGAAACTCAAATATCTTCTTGTAAGATTCTTGACAAATGTCCTGGTAGAATTTGGATATTATGCATACCTGTCAGCCAGGAAGACCAGCAGGTGGCTGTAAAATGAACCCCACAATATGGCGTCTGTCCCATAAATACCCTCGCCCAGAATGCAACTCGGAGGACCACCTCCACCGAGTTGTCTCTGGGACAGAAGAGCATCCATACGATTCGACACGCTGCCTTTCCAACACTGACCAGTGATAACAGCGACAGCCACCGGTCAGTCTGGAAACACACACAACATCAGCCAAGCTGGAACAGAGGCAAACCTAACCTTCCTAATGAACAAGTTACTAAATTTACCTAACATATGGTAGATCGCAAATCTACCAGCGCTACATACTCCCCCCACTATAGTAGACGTTGTCCCCAACGTCTGTCCAAAAACAGTAACAGTAACTCCCAAGCCTGGGAGTAGGTATTTGAGTTTCTTATAACTTGGATAGACAAAGAGAGAGGAAAAGACAGTGGAAAGACTTTATAAGACTTACATCTATAAAACATTATGTTCACATCCGCAAACAAAACCATACTATGACTGTACATAACCTCACTATCTACCTAGCTGAAAAGCCTCCCAGCTTGATAGGAGATCCAATAGTCCCTGAAAAGGAAAACATATTTAACATACACGTATATTGTACAATATCAGGAGCAAAGCCTCATCTCTTTTTTTTTTTTTTAAATGAGCCTCCCTTCCTTTTATCCACATTGGAATAAACTTAAGAAGTCCATCCCTGTAATATGATCTTTTCAAATAAAGAAAAATCCGGCTAGCAAAAAGAAGTCCTTGGATTTAAAACACTGAACAGATTATGTAGATCTTGACCATGCAGATTTCTTTACAGTAGCTAACTAGCTAACTACTTGCAAAGTTCTTTTGTCCAGAATCACCAATAGAACCGGGGATCTGGCAAAGTCAGTGTCTTTCCCGATTTATCCACTGTGGTGATGAAATAGACAGCCTCACCGTACCAAAGTTCCTAGTTAGTTTCAATCACCTGCATTATATCCTTGGGCACATAGGAGAACTCCAAACCATACTCGGCAGCGACACGCTTGTTCAACATTCTTTGTAAGCGTGCAAGTTTGGGCAAAGATCTGTCCCTCCCCATACCAGGCAGTACACAGGAATCCAATGATTTGCTCACCATATATCCAGCCGGTGTCTGCAGCGAGCTAGAAACTTTTGGCAAAGTCTCGGTAACAGTACTGTGTGGCTCCACACAGGGTGACGTCTTCCCAGAACTCAGGTCTGTCCATTCAGGGAAAGTCATAGCAGAGGCAACATCTTCACCTTGTGACCATAACAGCTCTTGTGACATAGGTCATCATCCCCGGAAAGATCCGACATGGATTCTATTTCAGAATCTCCCAACTCTTCTGCTGGTAGATATTTATTTACAGTCCCAGATACATTCCCCATCAGTGGCTTACCCGTTCCTGATGTGGACTCTGGTAGCTCCGGTTCAGGTAGCCTCTAAGGTAGGCCTCGACCACAGCCACAGGAAGCCTTCACATATCCCACCTTCCTTTGAGCAGGTACAACAGGAGTAGGTGTAGTGGACGCAGAAATCAAAGTAATGTCCCCTGAGGAGACGACAGCAGCAGTGTCTCTTTCGGGAACATTGTCAGCAACAACAGGCAAAGTGGTAGCCTGTCGTTCTCTCTCTGTAGCAGTAACAGCTTCTACTGTGGCAATACCTGTTGCCCAATCCATCCGATAAGCACGGGGCGACGTGGTAGGTTGCTCTACCACAAAAAAGTACTCTCCACATTGCGGACATCGGCCAAACGGACGAAGATGTACGGCCAATCCTTCACATCGGTGGCAGATTAAGCCCAGTCCCTCAATATCTGCTGAGGTATACATGACAAACCTCCCCTGTGGCTTCAAACAAACACCAGTATCTGTAAGCAGAGTTCCAGATAGCACAGTATTCATCACGGTGCTTGCAGGTAACATTCTTGGTCCCATGATTGGCTGCATCGCCGGAAAAGACCTGGCCACACTCTGATCTTCTCAGCACGATCACGAGGCCTCTCTTTTCCTCTGGCACCAAACACATATACGCGTCCCACGCAGTAGCAAGTAGGGTAGACTCCTCCCACTTGTTCTTCTGGTCACGTAGCTCCCGGGCCTTCACTGGTGCCCGCCGTCTACGCATTTAGAATTAAAGTCCCGCAGTTTAACCTTTTCTCTTCCTGAAGAATTTTTTCAAAGTCCAGCTCTCTCTGTAAACTCCCCGTAAAACACTTCTCTGGGTTGCGAGAATTGACGGTCAACAAATCCCGGATGATGCCCCCACATGTAGCAATAACTCTCGGCGGAGCTGCTGGTTTAAGCGGGCTTGTTACCTTCACTCTCCTTCCCTCTGTTTTCCCGGCACCGGGTCTAGGGTTCCGTTGAGTTTACCTCTGGACGATACACGCACCAACACTTGAGTACGTTTTCAATGCTTTCTTAAACAATTTACTAAGGAAGTAGCAGGAAAGAGGCAGAAGGGAAACTGCAGAAGAAACTCAAATATCTTCTTGTAAGATTCTTGACAAATGTCCTGGTAGAATTTGGATATTACAATAGAATGCGCTCCCCTCGTGGGACACACTCTTTGCTCGCCTGGATAGGCCTCTCTCACTTGCCTAGCATCCAGTACTTAGCAAAAACAAAAGTCTCTGCCACAGACTTGTTTGGGACAAACCCATACGATCCTCTGCCACAGGATGTATCAGTCTTTCTGCAATGAACATCAGTCACAGTACTTGAACCTTTAAGCCAACCCGGCAACTCTATGCTGTATAGTTACTTTAGGATACGTCCTCCAACCAAGTCACCTGGCCCCTCTCCAGACCAGCACGCTGCGTGATCCTTCCATGACGGGTTCTCCCCTGGGATCTCCTCAGTTGTCCAGCTTCTTCACTATGGATACACAGCTCAGGACCATTCCTCGGCTGCTGTGGTAGGCCCCAGACAAGCTTCTGGGCCCACCCATGGGCCGCAGTAGCATGGGCCTCCGTAACGGAGGACCACGAGATTGCTCTCTAATGCATACCTGTCGGCCAGGAGGGCCAGCAGGTGGCTGTAAAACGAACCCCACAATATGGCGTCTGTCCCATAAATACCCTTGCCCAGAATGCAACTCGGAGGACCACCTCCACTGAGTTGTCTCTGGGACAGAAGAGCATTCATACGCTTCGACACGCTGCCTTTCCAACACTGACCAGTGATAACAGCGACACCCACCGGTCAGTCTGGAAACACACACAACGTCAGCCAAGCTGGAACAGAGGCAAACCTAACCTTCCTAACGAACAAGTTACTAAATTTACCTAACATATGGTAGATCGCAAATCTACCAGCGCTACACATGGATTCCAAACTCTTTTGAATCTCTTGGAGGTATCTCTTAGGCTGCTAACCAACCTTTCATTGGTCATGATCCAGGTAAGCTTACGCCTCATCACTGCCAAGTCAACTGAGTTTTTGCCAAGCAGTTGCAATGGCTATTTGGTCACAAGGAACAGAAAGTAAATCAAGGTTTGAGTGTGTCTGGGCACCTCCGGTACAGTTTCATTAAGTAAGGCTACTTTGGGATCCTTTATAATGTTTATTATGGTAACCGAGTATATTAGGGCGTGAACTCGTATCCAGAAGCACTTGATTTACTACACGACCACCATGTGTGAAACATAGACCCCACTTACACTTTCAATAATTTTGAATATAGGAATGAATACACCATGTAAATTTGATGTGTCATTTGTTCAAAGTATACAAGCTTTATCTGTAGGAAAATCTAATGTTTCCCACTTCCTTTTCACATAACTGTATGTTTGGAATCTTCTTCTCTGAAGAGATATACTCATTATGGAAAGGCATGAAGAGTTATATTTATTGCTGTATATATTAAGCATAAACATGGCAAATGTTCTAATTATACAACTATTTAAAGTGATCTCTGCTCCCAGTATGAACTTCGATGGTAACCTGAGCTGTAAATAAAAGCTACAGGACATAATCTACATACAGAAATCTATAGTGATCCTTTTCTACCCTTTAGCAACACATTTTTATGCAAACCAAATTGCTATGGTTTGTAGTATGTGGTACTACACTATGGACCCAACAAAACAAGACCAATTGAGGCTGTTTTGGGTAGGGGATACTTGTCTATCTATATATAACTGTATGGTGCACTATTTCTTTTTTTTTTCCACAAAAAAGTTTTTTATTGAACGAGAATAAAATTGCATGTACAAAACATTGAATAAGTCCTTGAAAGGAGCATCCATGACATTGTTATACATTGGCAAGACAGAGAGTGTTGTTACAATATGGGTCATGGAAAATGGAGTTGCAGGGTATGATAAACATAAGTAAATCAGGAGGAATATAATCACTATATAAAGAAACAACATTTATACATCCTAAGGTGAGACATCCTAATTGAAACAAGTACTGTTATAATTGGATGTCGTCCATGTGGACCAATATCAACAGGTCCAATCATGATATAGAGAAGAGCATTGTACTTGTATGTAAGGTAGGGTAAGGTTCATGTGCCTCTATTGGAAAAGTAAAGCATATTTTGCTGGTTATTTCAATATGGTAGCATAGAGACAGTGTGGGGGGTAGGGGTAAGTTGGAAAATAGAGCTTGGTGATGGGGGAAGGATTAGGAGGGTAAGGGGGGAAAGGACTACATGGGAGGGAAAGCGGGGGGAGAGAAAAAGAAAAAGAAAGGGACAGGTAATAGGGGGCCGCTCCTCATCTCAGGCCTCCTGGTTTTGGTCAGGGAGTGACAGGATCGGTTCTATGTAAGTCGAGGAAAAGAGTATCACAGCGGAAAGTAGGACTTATAGCATTCTGTGGTCTTGAATTGTGTCCAGCATGCCCAAATAGTGGTGAATTTCTGAATGCGTTCTTGTGAGGTGTAAATCAATTCTTCCATCTCCTCATTCTTTGCAAGGTGCACTATTTCTATTTGTTCATTATACCTGATCTAATGTATTTGTGAAATATATATCAAAAGATATATTAGTATCAAACCATTATCATTTGACAAACATGGTTATAATCTATACCAGTGTTTCTCAACTCCAGTTCTCAAGGAGCCCCAACAAGTCAAGTTTTCAGGCTCTCCATTATTTTGCACAGGTGATTTGATCAGTTTCACTGCCTTAGTAATTACCACGGCCATTTTATCTGAGGGAAATACTGAAAACATGACCTGCTTGGGCGCCTTGAGGACTGGAATTGAGAAACACTGATCTATACTATATATAGAGTGCTGTGTGCAAATATCAAAAAGCGTTTGTAAGCTGTTCTATGATTGCAATTAATTAGACATATGTACTGGAATTCATGTGGTTAAAAAATGTACTCCAACAAATAAAATTAATTAAACAGGTGTTCCAAAATTCATTAAAAAAAAAATTGTGCTCGAATAGTTCATATAATCTAGTTGCATAGAGTTAATATGTGGTTCCAGGTTCCCACATGCGAGAAAGTAGAAAGTGTCCTTGTGCAAAAAATAAATCCAAAGTGCTTGTGCATCACCACCGTGGTGCAAACAAAAGGTTGGTCACTTACCTGACAAATTGATTCCACTAATGGATATACAGGATCACATACTGTATAAGGTTTGGTTTTTAGCTGGCCCCAGAAGATTAGGATAGAGCCAAGCTCACGTCTCTCAAAGCGTGTTATAATGAAAGCAATGGAGAGGGCTCATAGTGCATTAATGTATAAAGTTTATTAAAAAAATAAAGCACTTACAACATAGTTGCTTGTATGCGGTAGATAACCATCAGTAGTGCATGGCCGCCTGCAGAACAGTCCGTGCGTGTTGACATCACACTACTGGCTCCTACCCGACACGTTTCCTCTCAGAAGGCCTCGACAGGGAATGGAGGCTAGCTCACAATGTCATCATATTGAATCTTATAGTAGAAGAACTGGAACGGGTCACAACATACAGACGAACCTCTGAAAAAGGAAATGATCAACTTCCATGCATTCAATATATATATATATATATATATATATATATATATATATATATATATATATATATATATATATATATACATATATATATACACTGGGCCAAAAAAGTATTTAGTCAGCTACCAATTGTGCAAGTTCTCCCACTTAAAAAGATGAGACAGGCCTGTAATTGTCATCATAGGTATACCTCAACTATGAGAGACAAAATGTGGAAACAAATCCAGACAATCACATTGTCTGATTTTTGAAAGAATTTATTTGCAAATTATGGTGGAAAATAAGTATTTGGTCAATATCAAAAGTTCATCTCAATACTTTGTTATATATCCTTTGTTGGCAATGACAGAGGTCAAATGTTTTCTGTAATGCCCCGTATACACGGTCGGATTTTCCGATGGACAATATCCGATCGGAGCGTGTTGTCGGAAATTCCGACCGTGTGTGGGCGCCATCGGACATTTTCCATCGGATTTTCCGACACACAAAGTTGGACAGCAGGAGATAAAATTTTCCGACAACAAAATCCGATCGCGTCAATTCCGACCGTGTGTGGCCTGTTCCGACGCACAAAGTGCCACGCATGCTCAGAAGAAATTCCGACACGGGACAGCTCGTTCTGGTAAACTTAGCGTTCGCAATGGATACAGCCCTTTCGTCACGCTGCAATGTTCAAAATGGTTTAATACAGCGCACTCTCTTCTTCTTTATAATGTGACAAGAATTAAGTAGTTTTGATGCTCATATTCACACACACTTCTCACAAACTTTTCTTTGTGTTTTTTTAGTGGGATTCCCTCAATATATTGTTATTAGTTGTCACATCTGACAGAATTTTTTTTTTTATTAAATTTTTTGGGGGATTTGAAGCCTTTTTTTATTTAATGTTTGGATTTTTTCAAAGGCTGATATTTGTTCAATGTTATTTTTATTTTTACTCCAGAATATATTTGTGTGTGTTTTGTGTGTCAAGTTACCCCAACACCATTGATATCTTTTATTATTTAATCTCCAGGAGATTGTTTGTTGTTGGTGTCCCTTGTTCATTTCACATTTTATATTTGAAATGTACCTGAATCCTCACAAACAAACTGTCATTTTTGAAGTAAAACACATAGGAGAGTATAATTCAAAACAAAAATCCTTTATTAAGGGATCAGAACCAAACAAAGAGGAAGGCAACACTGGATCAACATGAGAAATTAGTGAAGCCTGGGACCCCCACGGCAGACATCAATTCTTGAACATCAAAATTGGTGGCCTGAGGAGTCCATATGTAAGGGAGGGCAGTCTGGTCCGGGATTCACAGAGATCCGGATAGCAGCAGATGACATCTGTGTCCCCAGGCTGTGGTACCACAAGAGGCTGCATTTTTTGGCCGACCAGACTGGATCCAGGGCAATCACTGTCTTCCTTTCACGCTTCCTTACGGGCTGTGGCTGTGCAGTTGGAGATGCGGCAGGAGGAGGAGTAGGACCTGGAGGAGGAGGAGGAGGACTGGGAGGACCTGGAGGAGGACTGGGAGGACCTGGAGGAGAGGGAGGAGGAGGACCATCCCAAAGCTGTGTGTGAGGTGTAATTTGGACCCTCACACCTTTCTCCAGAGCCTCTGATATGAGGGCCTGACACATGGCTTTTTGGCCCTCCTCCATCCTCTGCATTTTATATGCTATGAATGCAGCAATGTTCTCCTGCCTGGTGTGTGGTGCTCCCAGGACCTCTGTAGCCCTCCAAAAGAATCTGATAGCCGCCTCCTCTAGGGCACTCGTCCTACTGCCACTTTCTGTTTTCAGGTGTGGTGGAGGGACCTGCAGATCAGCCAGCCGGCTCGGCCCGGCCACCTCCTGGCTGAGACTTCCCTGTGTATGAAAAAGGGACATGGTTGTAATCTTTTGCATCATCAATCACAATCCTAAATTAGTACTCCCAACTAACATCTAGTTAACATCATTGATTGGACAAGCAGAAATATTTAGAGGAATGCTATACCTGGCTTAATCTGGGCTCCTCCACATATGGCCTGGAAGGCCCAGGTTGGGCGTCAGAAGCCTCAGCCGGGGGGGAAGGAAGCGTGGAAGGAAGACTGGAGAGGGATGGCCTGGGTTCAGTCTGGCCTGCCAGAAAATGCAGCCTGTCGTAGTACAACATCCTGGGGACATAGATGTCATCTGCTGCTCCGGATCTCTGTGAATCCAGGACTTTCTTGCGCTCCCTCAGATATGTGCTCCTCAGGCAACCAATTAATATCTTTAAATAGGTGATGTCTGCCGTGGGGATCACCTGCTTCACAATTTTACACAGTTGCTCCAGTGCTGCCTTCCTCTTTGCTTGGTTCTTGAAATGGGGGTGGGTAATCTCCCACAGACAGGGCAGCTCACTTAGCATATCAATGAATAATGACATGAAGTCAGTATCTCTCATTAAGATATCCATGTTCACTGCAAGACACAACACAAGACAAAGCCTAATGTCAGACAAAACTCTCCTAATCTTGTTACAATATAGGCCTCAATCTAGAAGCAGTATAGGCCCAAGTTTGTCTCTTACCTTCGTTCTTACGATCGGCGCGTCCAATGCTCCTTCCTCCGCTCACAGATCGTACGTAATACGCATGCGTGTTACGCTTTATACACACTGGGCATGCGTGTAACTCCGCCCGACCCTGACGTTCTTTCTAGTGTATTCCCCGCCCCTTTTTGTTCAGCGCAGTGGGGGAAGAGCATGATGGCGGAGTTACAACAGGTGCGTGATAATTATATCAACGAGGAGGAGGAAAGCCCGGATCCAGGCACGTCCCGATCCAGAAGGAGACGTTTTAAGGCCACAAATATGTCATTTGGGGAGATGTTGGAGATGGTCAACATCATGAAGAAGTCCGACTATGACGGAAAATATGAGCCTTACCCCCACCCCAGCATCAGAAAGGCTAAAATCATTGGTAAAGTGGTCCGGAGTCTGGAGAGGAATTTCGGGGTACGAAGATCTAAAGATCAGCTCAGGAAGCGGTGGTCGGACCTGAAGTTGAGAGAGCCAGAGCAGTACCGAAAGATCCGGAGAGTGCTGCAAAAAAGTAAGTCGTTGTGCTGTGTTCCTATTCTTTCTGTCTTTATTACGTTCGTGCTGCTCCATATGCTTTTAGTAATTGTAACGTTTAAAAAGGTCAACTTTAATGTTCATGGGCCCATTAATCGTTCGTATCAAACATTTTTCTTTCGGCCTCTAGAACACCATTGTTTAGGCCATATGCATTTTCACACATTTTTGGGGGCCTACTTGGATGCCAAATATTTGTTTGTGTAGATGGGTTTGTTACTATAATGAAATGCCAACTAGATTGTGTGTAAGGAGAGGACACTGAGCAGCTGTTTTCACATCTGGACACTGGAGCACTAGTGTGGGACACAAGAACACCATTTTTATTAGGGGGGGCACACAGGTGCTCCAGTGTATACTATAGTGGGGGCTACATCTGTGAAGCTTGTACTAAACAGGTAAAGTATTGCAGCTTGACAAAGGACAATAAAAAATATACATCTTGGAACTCGGCTAAAATAGACAATTGTACCCCACTTCCAAGCAATGTTTCCTATTTCTAGTTCTGCCATCAAATATCTGTGTGCTAATTATACCATTTTTGTTTTACATAGGGGAGAAAAGACTCGGAGGACACCCCTCATCCCAAGAGACCAGAGACCCCCCCCCCTCTGGAAGAAGGGGAAATACCAACACAAGAAGCTGAGCAGGAGGAAGAAGAAGATGTGGTGGAGATTGACACCACAACAGGTGAGTGTCTGCAACCACAGGCTCAGGTAAAAGAGATGGATGTTGGCAGATTTTTGAGACCTGTTTTTTTTTGTTCTTTATCTCTTTTTAGGTGATCGTGATCCAGAACGCTTTACATCTGAAAGTGCCCAGATACTGATCGGGGAGATCATGGGGTGTAATCTCCATTGCAAAACATCCAGCAACAAATCAGTGATGTTATTAAAAAAAATAATAACATCATTGATGTTTTGGGGAGAATTTAAACCCCACAAAATCACCTGTTTTATCTTACTAAAATTTTTACAATGTTTAGAAAAGCCAAATTTGGAGGATGCACACAGTGTGCCAACATGTGCTATCTGCCATCACGGGAGATCAATGGACGCGTTTTGGGGGTGCAACCCCTTCCTCAATTATAAAGTAGCATTGTGGAAGGGCTTGCTCCCCCAAAACACGTCCCTTGATCCCCCTGATGGCAGATAGCACATGTTGACATTCGTAAATTGGTGTGCATCTTCCAAATTTGTCTTTTCCAGGGGTGATTTCCCCCCATCTGAACGCTATATCAAACACAGTTCCTAAATACTGATGTCTGATATAGCCTTCAGGTTTTACCTAATGTGAACTTTGTAAGTTCAAGTTTTTTGGCTTTCTTGTTGGTTTTACACAGGCCTGTTTTATCTGAAATGGATATTTCGATTTTTGATAATGCCCCCCCAAAAAAATTGTTATACAACAAACATGTTGGTTTGTTTTAAAAACCTTTCGTAAATGCACATGTGATTGTGCAGGTATAAAAAAGTGCCTTACTCAAGAATGTGTGGATTATTGTCTCAACACTACAACACTTTTGGGGTGATGTAATAGCTGTTTTATGCAAAAATGGGGGTTATTTCCTAAGGGCAAATACACTTTGCACTACAAGTGCAGGTTCAGTGCAGTTGCAAGTGCACTTGTAGTGAAATGTGTTTTGGCATTTAGGAAGTACCAGCCAACACTATTCTTTATAAGGTTACCCAATCACGCCATTTTCTGCACTCAACACATTTCTGTCAGGGTCAGCTAAAACAAACACAAGCAGTAAATGTCCACCAAGAATTTCTTTTGGTTGTTTTTTATTTGAAAAAGGTGTCACAGATTGTCTGGCATATTGATAGCCCCCCTACCCGCAAAGAACTCCAGGTGTCGTAACCGGACATCATGGGCATTCAGGGAGGGCAAGCCAGGACGGCCACTTTCAAGCGCCGTCATTGTTGATGTATTTGGGATTCCGGTCTCAGGCCTAACTGAGCCAGCATAGTTGGCTGAATGTTTTCTTAAAAAATTATGGAGAACACAGCACGCCAGTATTATATGGTTCAGTTTATACTCCGCCATATGGATGGGTGTCAGAAATAATCGGAACCGGCTGGCCAGGATTCCAAATGTGTTCTCCACCACTCTTCGGGCTCTGGCCAGCCGGTAATTAATAATTAAAAACCCTCTGTTCCGGGGTGAGGGTCCTCATCGGGAATGGCCGCTTTAAGGTGGTCCCCCAGCGCAAACGCTTCATCAGCAACGAACACAAATGGGAGACCTTCAACATTGTCCTCTGGAGGTGACAAGTCCAAGCTGCCATTCTGGAGACGCCTGTAGAACTCCGTCTTGGCGATCACTCCACCATCGGACATCCGGCCATTCTTCCCCACGTCCACATACAAGAAGTCGTAATTAGCCGACACCACCGCCAACATCACTATACTATTAAACCCCTTGTAATTATAATAGTAGGACCCCGAGTTGGGTGGTGGGACGATGTGGACGTGTTTCCCATCAATTGCCCCTCCGCAGTTAGGAAAGTCCCACCGCCGGGCAAAGTGGGAGGCCACAGTCTGCCATTCCTGTGTCGTTGAAGGAAACTGTTGAGGAAAAAAAATAAACATTACTATTTTTTCACAGAAACCTGGCAAGCAGATTAGACACAAACATTATGGGTCAACCTCCAGATAGCATTTATTAAGGGCAATTTAATAACAACAAAGTATAAGGTACACCTATCATATTCCCCCTCCCCCCCTCTCATGGGCCATTTCTAACATTATAGGGGGGGAACTCTTGGACAGGTAACCCTCTTCACTTCATTGAGAGATGAATGCCTAAATACAGGGTATTACTTGGAACAGCCCCTCCTTAGTTACACTATTGGCAGCCCACTGGACAGGTAAGAAGTGTCATAATACAAAGATATAAATACACACTGTACACATTTGAGCACATTTGGACATTCTGCTATTACCTATCAAGATCATAATAGGATACAAAAACTTGAAACAGTACCATTGGAAAGTATACAGGCAGGCCCTTGCACTACATGCTTTGGGGAAATTATCCATAAATCTGACCAGTAAAGAGATGGGTATAGTGTGTATGGGTTTGGCAAAGTCAGCAGATAGATGATTGAGGATAGATAGAGAATTGGGATCAGCTGACTTAGCAGTTGGGGGAGGGAGGGTTACAAAAAATTTGGGGACACCACAAAAAAAAGCCTCTGGCCCTCTGCCTGAATTTAAATCAAAAATACAATTTCCAAACATTTTAGGGGGTGTTTGGGGTAAAGCACTACTATGGAGCAGATAAAATACATTGTTAAGTGACTACATGAGGTGAATATAGGGCAGGAGACACCATGCTGGAGAGGTTATTGAAGGGCAAATATGTATGAAGGACATAAAATAATAATTACATAAAAATCCAGCATGCATGAGGACAAAGGGGACATTCACAGCATAATACAATCATGGTAATTAGGGAATGAGGAAAGAAATACAATATATTAGCAAACATTAAATACAATAAAATGTGATATTAAAGGATAAAAATCTTACCTTCATATACTCCTTCTGCAGGACCTGTATGATGGCAGAACAGGTCTCTGGGATAATGATCCCCAGCGCCTGGGGGGAGATGCCTGTTGAGAACTTGAGGTCCTGCAGGCTTCTCCCTGTGGCCAAATACCGCAAGGTAGCGGCCAACCTCTGCTCCGGAGTGATGGCTTGCCTCATGCAGGTATCCTGCCTGCTAATATAGGGGGTCAGCGAAGCCAACAGACGGTGAAACACGGGGTCCGTCATCCTGAGAAAGTTCCTGAAATCATCAGAATTATTCTCACGGATCTCACGGAGCAAAGGCATATGACAGAACTGGTCACGCTGAAGCAACCAATTCTTGGTCCATGAACTCCTCCCCACCCTGTTCATGGACTGGACTTGTGTCAAGGTCAGGACCCCAACACCAAGCCCCCGCACAGCACGAACTCTACGAGGAGTACGCATACGCAACATGGCTAGAAAACGGTTAGCTGCTCAGAACGAAGTAACAGAACGCACTGAAGAACAGTAAGGCCTGTGAAGAGCGACCTGAAAAACAGCAACGAGCAGACAAGATCGCACAGAAAACTCCAATACGAACTGACTGCACGCACTGAAGAGCAGATACAAACCCACAAGCACAAACTGAACGTCAGAAAACGATCTGAAAGCCACGAGTCTGAAAAAGCGTGAATCGTCTCTCACCAAACTTTTACTAACACAAGATTAGCAAAAGGAGCCCAAAGGGTGCCACGCTTGGTTCTGAACCGGCCTTTTCTAGTCTCGTCGTACGTGGTGTACGTGACCGCGTGGTTGTCGATCGGAAATTCCGTCAACTTTGTGCGACCGTGTGTAGGCAAAACAAGTTTGAGCCAACATCCGTCGGAAAAAATCCGAGGATTTTGTTGTCGGAATGTCCGAACAAAGTCCGACCGTGTGTACGGGGCACAAGTCTTCACAAGGTTGTCACACACTGTTGCTGATATGTTGGCCCATTCCTCCATGAAGATCTCCTCTAGAGCAGTGATGTTTTGGGGCTGTCGCTGGGCAACACAGACTTTCAACTCCCTCCAAAGGTTTTCAATGGCGTTGAGATCTGGAGACTGGCTAGGCCACTCCAGGACCTTGAAATACTTCTTACAAAGCCACTCTTTCGTTGCCCGGGTGGTGTGTTTGGGATCATTGTCATGCTGAAAGACCCAGCCACGTTTCATCTTCAATACCCTTGCTGATGGGAGGAGGTTTGCACTCAAAATCTCACGATACATGGCCCCATTCATTCTTTTATGTACACGGATCAGTCGTCCTGTTCTCTTTGCAGAGAAACAGCCTCAAAGCATGATGTTGCCACCCCCATGCTTCACAGTAGGTATGGTGTTCTTTGGTTGCAACTCAGCATTCTCTCTCCTCCAAACACGACGGGTTGTGTTTCTACCAAACAGTTCTACTTTGGTTTTATCTGACCATATGACATTCTCCCAATCCTCTTATGGATCATCCAAATGCTCTCTAGCAAACCTCAGATGGGCCCGGACATGTACTATCTTAAGCAGGGGGACACGTCTCACACTGCAGGATCTGAGTCATTGTTGGCGTAGTGTGTTACTAATGGTAGTCTTTGTTACGTTGGTCCCAGCTCTCTGCAGGTCATTCACTAGGTCCCCCTGTGTGGTTCTGGGATTTTTGCTCACCGTTCTTGTGATCATTTTGACCCCACAGGGTGAGATCTTACGTGGAGCCCCAGATCGAGGGAGATTATCAGTGGTCTTGTATGTCTTCCATTTTCTAATTATTGCTCCCACAGTTGATTTCTTCACACCAAGCTGCTTGCCTATTGCAGATTCAGTCTTCCCAGCCTGGTGCAGATCTACAATTTTATTTCTGGTGTCCTTCGACAGCTCTTTGATCTTCACCATAGTGGAGTTTGGAGTGTGACTGTTTGAGGTTGTGGACAGGTGTCTTTTATACTGATAACAAGTTCAAACAGGTGCCATTAATACAGGTAATGAGTGGAGGACAGAGGAGCCTCCTAAAGAAGAAGCCAGAAATCTTGCTTTTTTGTAGGTGACCAAATACTTATTTTCCACCATAATTTGAAAATAAATTCTTTCAAAAATCAGACATGTGATTGTCTGGATTTGTTTCCACATTTTGTCTCTGAGGTATACCTATGATGACAATTGCAGGCCTCTCTCATTACACAATTGGTGGCTGACTAAATACTTTTTTGCCCCACTGTATACCATATAACAGATTTCAATAATGTTCATTATACCATGGGTTCCTTGTGTACCTGCCGTTCCACGCTCGAGTTTACTTGCAAGTGATATATACATCAATATTCTTGAAAATATAGATGTTTAAACAATAACCACACTGGTTACTGTATATACTGTACATACTTAGACATCATTGAACAAAGCATTTTTATATATTTATTACCCTAATTAATGTATTGCCAAAAAATGATAGTATTCTTTGCCACTTCCTGTTCTTCTTCCCTCCTTTCTGTCACTTTAAATGGCAAGAACTGTATAGGATTACTAGTTATTGTGACTACCTTGATGGACCCCCCTACTTCTTATTCTAAATTATATGGATAACATCCAGCCTTAATATAATATATTTCAGTTTTATTAAGATTATGATTTACATCTCAAAAATCTGTGAACTACACAACTTCCAGATGAATCAATATCTAGATATTTATTACATCCAATTTTAAGGTTAAGAGGGGATAACCCAATGGTGGACATTAACATCCTCAACATTTGTTAATGAAGGAGTTGATGTCCCACTTAAAATTAAGGCCCCAGGGACGATAACATTTTAAAATCAAAGATCCACTGGGTTTAAGTCTGGAAATTTTTCATTTCATATTGCTCCTTCGCCAATGAGGAGTGTATTTCTCTATCCCTATCACTTCTAATGTGGAGGGATTTCTCTGAGAGAAGTGTTTAGGCTATGTCCATCAAATCCTTTTTTAATATTGGCCCACTGCTCTCTAATTCTAATTCTCCAATTGTAATTGTCATTGTCCATGTAGTTCCTACATACTGGTACCCACATTTACAATGAAGAAAGTATTGTCATATTCCTTGGTTGTAACACTTGATGAAAAAGAAGAAACCCTTATTGTTCTAGAGTTAATACACATGTTTACACCTTCTACAAGGATAGAAACCCTTCAAATTTCCAAACATTATAGGTTGCAGGGGTCTTCCTACTGGGTTGAGGAGCAACCAAATCTTTTAATGTATGAGTTTTCTTGAAGATCATCCTTGGTTTATCTGGGAGTACAGGTCCTAAAACATTATCTCTCCCTACTGGGTTGAGGGGCAACCAAATCTTTAAATGTATGAGTTTTCTTGAAGATCATCCTTGGTTTATCTGGGAGTACAGGTCCTAAAATGTTATCCTCTTTCAGGATTTTCCAATGCTTTAGAAAAAATTCTCTTTACCCATCTAAGTTGACTGGAAAAAGTGGCTAGAAATGCTAACTGATGTTCTGATATATTTTCCTTTTTCTTCTTTTTTGGTACCAAAAGATCTTTACAATCCAGGTTATAGACCTTATGTAAATTCTGATCTAAAGTTATTGTCTCGTATCCTTTCTGAAGGAACCTCTTTTTCAAGATCCCTGCTTGATGACTAAAATCCTCCAATTTAGAGCAGTTTCAATGTATACATCGAAACAGGCCCTTCGGGATAGCACTCATCCAAGCAGGGTGATGACAGCTGTCGATGGGAATAAACCCATTTCTGTCTGTCACTTTAAAGTGTTACATAGTTGGTGAGTTTGAAAAAAGACACAAGTCCATCAAGTCCAACCTGTGTGTGTGCTTTTATGTCAGTATTACATTGTATATCCTTGTATGTTGTGGTTGTTCAGGGGCCTATCTAATAGTTTTTTTTAAATTATCGATGCTCCCCGAGGTTCTCCCCCTAGTGAGTAGATTGCATACATATTGTTACCGTTTTCATTACTAAAATCTTGTATATATTCCCTTATCATCCTGTCCAAGAGCTTGCATACTATTGATGTTAGGCTAACTGGTCTGTAATTTCCAGGAATGTATCTTGGCCTTTTTTTAAATATTGGTGCTACATTGGCTTTTCTCCAATCTGCTGGTACCATTCCAGTCAGTAGACAGTTTGTAAAAATTAGAAACAATGGTCTGGCAACTACTTGACTGAGTTCCTTAAGGACCCTCGGGTGCAAGCCATCTGGTCCTGGTGATTTAGTAATGTTACGTTTTTCAAGTTTATTTTTAATTCTATCCTCTGTTACCCATGAGGGTGCTTTCTGTGACGTGTCATGAGTATAAACATTGCAATTTTGGTTACTGAAGCCCCATATTTCCCTTGTGAAGACTGAGGAGAAGAATAAATTCAATACCCTTGCCATCTCTCCGTCCTTACTAACCAGAATCCCTTCATCATTCTTTATGGGACCAATATGATCTGACCTCCCTTTAATACTATTGATATACTTAAAGAATTTATTGGGATTTTTTTTTACTCTCCTCCGCTATGTGTCATTCATGTTCTATCTTAACCGCCCTGATTGCGCTCTTACATTTCTTATTGCATTCTTTGTAAAGTTGGAATGCTGATGATCCCTCAGCCTTGTATTTTTTGAAGGCCTTCTCCTTTGCTTTTATATGCATTTTTACGTGGGATTTAAGCCACCCAGAGGTTTTATTAGCTTTTTTAAATGTATTTCCCATTGGGATGCACTGGCTAATACCCTTATTTAATATGCTCTTAAAGCATATCCATTTTTCCTCCGTGTTCTGTGTTCCTTAGATTTTATCCCATTTAGTATCTTCTAGCAAGGATCGTAATTTAGGGAAGTTGGCTCTTTGAAATTTAGTGTCTTTGTATTCCCCTTATGCTTCCTATTTGTATGATTTATACTGAAACAAATTGACCTGTGATAGCTGTTTCCTAAATTGCAACGTATTTCCACATCAGGTCTGAATTGTAGGGATGAGCCGAACACCCCCGGTTTGGTTCGCAGCAAAACATGTGAACAGGCAAACAAATTGGTTTGAACACGCGAACACCGTTAAAAACAATGGGACAAGAAAGTGAAAATCAAAAGTGCTAAATTTAAGGGTTAATATGCAAGTTATTGTCATAAAAAGTGTTTGGGGACCTGGGTCCTGCCACAGGGGACATGTATCAATGCAAAAAAAAGTTTAAAAAATGACCATTTTTTGGGGGGCAGTGATTTTAATAATGCTTAAAGTGAAACAATAAAAGTGAAATATTCCTTTAAATTTCGTACCTGGGGGGTGTCTATAGTATGCCTGAAGAGCGGCGCATGTTTCCCATGTTTAGAACAGTCCCTGCACAACATGACATTTCTAAAGGAAAAAAGTCATTTAAAAGTACTCGCGGCTATAATGAATTGGCGGGTCCGGCAATACAGATAAAAGTCATTGAAAAAATCGGCATGGGATCCCCCCAGTCCATTACCAGGCCCATTGGGTCTGGTATGAATATTAAAGGGAACCCCAAACCAAAATTTAAAAAAAAAATTGCGTGGGGGTCCCCCCAAATTCCATACCAGGCCCTTCAACTCCCCAGCAGTTTAGGGTTCCCGAAAACGCAGTGTTAGCGGGATCAGCCCAGATACCCGCTAGCACCTGCGTTTTGCGCCTCCGCCCAGCCCACCCAAGTGCAGTATCGATCGATCACTGTCACTTACAAAACACTAAACGCATAACTGCAGCGTTCGCAGAGTCAGGCCTGATCCCTGCGATCGCTAACAGTTTTTTTTGGTAGCGTTTTGGTGAACTGGCAAGCACCAGCCCCAGGCAGCGTCAGGTTAGCGCCAGTACCGCTAACACCCACGCACGCAGCATACACCTCCCTTAGTGGTATAGTATCTGATCGGATCAATATCTGATCCGATCAGATCTATACTAGCGTCCCCAGCAGTTTAGGGTTCCCAAAAACGCAGTGTTAGCGGGATCAGCCCAGATACCTGCTAGCACCTGCGTTTTTCCCCTCCGCCCGGCCCAGCCCAGCCCACCCAAGTGCAGTATCGATCGATCACTGTCACTTACAAAAGACTAAACGCATAACTGCAGCGTTCGCAGAGTCAGGCCTGATCCCTGCGATCGCTAACAGTTTTTTTGGTAGCGTTTTGGTGAACTGGCAAGCACCAGCCCCAGGCAGCGTCAGATTAGCGCCAGTACCGCTAACACCCACGCACGCAGCATACGCCTCCCTTAGTGGTATAGTATCTGATCGGATCAATATCTGATCTGATCAGATCTATACTAGCGTCCCCAGCAGTTTAGGGTTCCCACAAACGCAGTGTTAGCGGGATCAGCCCAGATACCTGCTAGCACCTGCGTTTTGCCCCTCCGCCCGGCCCAGCCCAGCCCACCCAAGTGCAGTATCGATCGATCACTGTCACTTACAAAAGACTAAACGCATAACTGCAGCGTTCGCAGAGTCAGGCCTGATCCCTGCGATCGCTAACAGTTTTTTTGGTAGCGTTTTGGTGAACTGGCAAGCGCCAGCGGCCTAGTAAACCCCGGTCGTAGTCATACCAGCACTGCAGTAACACTTGGTGACGTTGCGAGTCCCATAAGTGCAGTTCAAGATGGTGAGGTGGCAAGCACAAGTAGTGTCCCGCTGCCACCAAAAAGACAAACACAGGCCCGTCGTGCCCATAGTGCCCTTCCTGCTGCATTCGCCAATCCTAATTGGGAACCCACCGCTTCTGCAGCGCCCGTACTTCCCCCATTCACATCCCCAACCAAATGCAGTCGGCTGCATGAGAGGCATTTTCTTTATGTCCTCCCGAGTACCCCTACCCAATGAACCCCCCCAAAAAAGATGTTGTGTCTGCAGCAAGCGCGGATAAAGGCGTGACACCCGTTATTATTGTCCCTCCTGTCCTGACAATCCTGGTCTTTGCATTGGTGAATATTTTGAACGCTACCATGCACTAGTTGACTATTAGCGTAGGGTACAGCATTGCACAGACTAGGCACACTTTCACAAGGTCTCCCAAGATGTCATCGCATTTTGAGAGACCCGAACCTGGAACCGGTTACAGTTATAAAAGTTAGTTACAAAAAAAAGTGTAAAAAAAAAATAAAAAACACAAACAAAAATATAAAAAAAAAAAAATAGTTGTCGTTTTATTGTTCTTTCTCTCTCTATTCTCTCTCTCTATTGTTCTGCTCTTTTTTACTGTATTCTATTCTGCAATGTTTTATTGTTATTATGTTTTATCATGTTTGCTTTTCAGGTCTGCAATTTTTTATACCTTACCGTTTACTGTGCTTTATTGTTAACCATTTTTTTGTCTTCAGGTACGCCATTCACGACTTTGAGTGGTTATACCAGAATGATGCCTGCAGGTTTAGGTATCATCTTGGTATCATTCTTTTCAGCCAGCGGTCGGCTTTCATGTAAAAGCAATCCTAGCAGCTAATTAGCCTCTAGACTGCTTTTACAAGCAGTGGGAGGGAATGCCCCCCCCCCCAACATCTTCCGTGTTTTTCTCTGGCTCTCCTGTCTCAACAGGGAACCTGAAAATGCAGCCGGTGATTCAGCCAGCTGACCATAGAGCTGATCAGAAACCAGAGTGGCTCCAAACATCTCTATGGCCTAAGAAACCGGAAGCTACGAGCATTTTATGACTTAGATTTTGCCGGATGTAAACAGCGCCATTGGGAAATTGGGAAAGCATTTTATCACACCGATCTTGGTGTGGTCAGATGCTTTGAGGGCAGAGGAGCAATCTAGGGTCTAATAGACCCCAATTTTTGCAAAAAAGAGTACCTGTCACTACCTATTGCTATGATAGGGGATATTTACATTCCCTGAGATAACAATAAAAATGATTTAAAAAAAAAAATGAAAGGAACAGTTTAAAAATAAGATAAAAAAATAATAATAATAAAGAAAAAAAAAAAAAAAAAAAAAAAAAAGCACCCCTGTCCCCCCTGCTCTCGCGCTAAGGCGAACGCAAGCGTCGGTCTGGCGTCAAATGTAAACAGCAATTGCACCATGCATGTGAGGTATCGCCGCGAAGGTCAGATCGAGGGTAGTAATTTTAGCAGTAGACATCCTCTGTAAATCTAAAGTGGTAACCTGTAAAGGCTTTTAAAGGCTTTTAAAAATGTATTTAGTTTGTCGCCACTGCACGTTTGTGCGCAATTTTAAAGCATGTCATGTTTGGTATCCATGTACTCGGCCTAAGATCATCTTTTTTATTTCATCAAACATTTGGGCAATATAGTGTGTTTTAGTGCATTAAAGTGTAAAAAAGTGTGTTTTTTCCCCAAAAAATGCGTTTGAAAAATCGCTGCGCAAATACTGTGTGAAAAAAAAAATGAAACACCCACCATTTTAATCTGTAGGGCATTTGCTTTAAAAAAAATATATAATGTTTGGGTGTTCAAAGTAATTTTCTTGCAAAAAAAATTATTTTTTTATGTAAACAATAGGTGTCAGAAAGGGCTTTGTCTTCAAGTGGTTAGAAGAGTGGGTGATGTGTGACATAAGCTTCTAGATGTTGTGCATAAAATGCCAGGACAGTTCAAAACCCCCCCAAATGACCCCATTTTGGAAAGTAGACACCCCAAGCTATTTGCTGAGAGTCATGTTGAGTCCATGGAATATTTTATATTGTGACACAAGTTGCGGGAAAGAGACAATGTTTTTTTTTTTTTTTTTTTTTGCGCAAAGTTGTCACTAAATGATATATTGCTCAAACATGCCATGGGAATATGTGAAATTACACCCCAAAATACATTCTGTTGCTTCTCCTGAGTACGGGGATACCACATGTGTGAGACTTTTTGGGAGCCTAGCCGCGTACGGGACCCCGAAAACCAAGCACCGCCTTCAGGCTTTCTAAGGCCGTAAATTTTTGATTTCACTCTTCACTGCCTATCACAGTTTCGGAGGCCATGGAATGCCCAGGTGGCACAAACCCCCCCCAAATTACCCCATTTTGGAAAGTAGACACCCCAAGCTATTTGCTGAGCGGTATAGTGAGTATTTTGCAGACCTCACTTTTTGTCACAAAGTTTTGCAAATTGAAAAAAGAAAAAAAAAATTTTTTTTCTCGTCTTTCTTTATTTTCAAAAACAAATGAGAGCTGCAAAATACTCACCATGCCTCTCAGCAAATAGCTTGGGGTGTCTACTTTCCAAAATGGGGTCATTTGGGGGGGGTTTGTGCCACCTGGGCATTCCATGGCCTCCGAAACTGTGATAGGCAGTGAGGAGTAAAATCAAAAATGTACGCCCTTAGAAATCCTGAAGGCAGTGATTGGTTTTCGGGGTCCCGTACGCGGCTAGGCTCCCAAAAAGTCCCACACATGTGGTATCCCCATACTCAGGAGAAGCAGCTAAATGTATTTTGGGGTGCAATTCCACATATGCCCATGGCCTGTGTGAGCAATATATCATTTAGTGACAACTTTGTGCAAAAAAAAAAAAAAAATTTGTCACTTTCCCGCAACTTATGTCAAAATATAAAACATTCCATGGACTCAACATGCCTCAAAGCAAATAGCTTGGGGTGTCTACTTTCCAAAATGGGGTCATTTGGGGGGGTTTTATGTCATCTGGGCATTTTATGGCCTTCAAAACTGTGATAGGTAGTGAGGAGTAAAATCAAAAATGTACGCCCTTAGAAATCCTGAAGGCAGTGATTGGTTTTCGGGGCCCCGTACGCGGCTAGGCTCCCAAAAAGTCCCACACATGTGGTATCCCCGTACTCAGGAGAAGCAGCTAAATGTATTTTGGGGTGAAATTCCACATATGCCCATGACCTGTGTGAGCAATATATCATTTAGTGACAACTTTTTGTAATTTTTTTTTTTTTTGTCATTATTCAATCACTTGGGACAAAAAAAATGAATATTCAATGGGCTCAACATGCCTCTCAGCAAATTCCTTGGGGTGTCTACTTTCCAAAATGGGGTCATTTGTGGGGGTTTTGTACTGCCCTGCCATTTTAGCACCTCAAGAAATGACATAGGCAGTCATAAATTAAAGGCTGTGTAAATTCCAGAAAATGTACCCTAGTTTGTAGACGCTATAACTTTTGCGCAAACCAATAAATATACACTTATTGACATTTTTTTTTACCAAAGACATGTGGCCGAATACATTTTGGCCTAAATGTATGACTAAAATTGAGTTTATTGGATTTTTTTTAGAACAAAAAGTAGAAAATATCATTTTTTTTCAAAATTTTCGGTCTTTTTCCGTGTATAGCGAAAAAAATAAAAACGGCAGAGGTGATCAAATACCATCAAAAGAAAGCTCTATTTGTGGGAAGAAAAGGACGCAAATTTCGTTTGGGTACAGCATTGCATGACCGCGCAATTAGCAGTTAAAGCGACGCAGTGCCGAATTGTAAAAAGTGCTCTGGTCAGGAAGGGGGTAAAACCTTCCGGGGCTGAAGTGGTTAAGGAGAACCCTGTGCCAATTTTTTTTAAGAGGAACCCCGCTCCAAGATTAAAAAAAAAATGGCATGGGGGTCCCCCCAAAATTCCATACCAGACCCTTATCCGAGCACACAACCTGGCAGGCCGCAGGAAAGGAGGGGGGATGAGATAGTGCCCCCCTCCTGAACCATACCAGGCCACATGCCCTCAACATGGGGAAGGTGCTTTGGGGTAGCCAAGGGTTGTGGGGGTCTGCAGACGGGGGCTTATCAGAATCTGGAAGCCCCCTTTAACAAGGTGACCCCCAGATCCCGGCCTCCCCCCCTTTGTGAAATGGTAATGGGTACAAATGTACCCCTACCATTTCACAAAAAAGTGTCAAAATGGTACAAAAGACAAGACAAAACTTGAGACAAGTCCTTTATTAAAAAAATAAAAAAATAAAAATGTCCCACGAAATCTTATTCTCTCACTCCGCCGACAGACCGAAAAAGAAAAAACAAAAGAAAAACAAAGCCACGACTGACTCGCCTCCATGGGAGTCACCCCACATATGACGAGTTCCTTGCAGGTGAGGGAGGGGCCAAACGGTGACATACCCGGGTGACCCCCCCTCTGATGCACAGGGACTTCCCAATGGCTTCCCCATGACGACAGAGGGGGCGGGCCACCCGTTTACGTAACCAGGCAGCCCCGCCCCCTCTGACGCCCCGGGAAAGCCCTTTAAAGGGCTTTTGAATTTGCAACAGGTGAATACGGTGTTCGGCTCATCCCTAGTCCAGAGGTTCAGGAGATTCCTTGCAGAAGATAGCAGGCAGGAACTGGTACAGTAGGCAGGAACCGGGTCAGCGGACTGGAACCAGGAACAAGCTGGAACAGCAAACAGGCTTAGCAGGCTGGAACTGGATCAGCAGACTGGAACCAGGAGCAGGATGGATCAAAAAACAGGCACAGCGGGCTGGAACCGGATCAATGGACTGGAACCAGCACAAGCTGGATAAAACTTGTGGAAGATCAGGCAAGCTGGGTCGGTTATCAGGCAGGCAGCAGAAGGATCAGAAGAGCAGGCAGAAGAGAAGTCAGACAGGCCAGGGGTCAGATGCAGGCGGATAGCAGGAATGGTCTTCAGACAAGCCGGAACAACACAAGAACAGGTTTCAGATAGGCAGGAATACACGGAACGCTGCAGAGCAGAGAGTAAAGTTCACCTGTGTCAGTCAGGTTTAAATAGCCGCCTGGAGCTTATGGGCACGTACGCGCACACGCATGTGCATCGCGTCTGCAATCGCGCACCGGTAGGTCTGGATCAACTGTTGCTGGCAGGATCTTGCTGGAAGGATCTCCCATTATAATGACACTTCCCATCCTTGCCACTAATCCAAACTATGATAGGAGGTCTGCCTCCCCCTGCTCCCTGTGGTTAGGGGGCCTATAGCATACTCCCAGTATTACTTTACCCTTTATGCCCTGTACACACGGTCGTATTTTCTGATGGAAAATGTCCGATCGGAGCGTGTTGTCGGAAATTCCGACCGTGTGTGGGCTCCATCGGACATTTTCCATCAGATTTTCCGACACACAAAGTTGGAGAGCAGGAGATAAAATTTTCCGACAACAAAATCCGTTGTCGGAAATTCCGATCGTGTGTACACAAATCCGACGGACAAAGTGCATGCACGCATGCTCAGAATAAATAAAGAGATGAAAGCTATTGGCCACTGCCTCGTTTATAGTCCCGACGTACATGTTTTACATCACCGCGTTTAAAACGATCGGATTTTCCGACAACTTTGTGTGACCGTGTGTATGCAAGACAAGTTTGAGCCAACATCCGTCTGAAAAAATCCTAGGATTTTGTTGTCGGAATGTCCGAACAAAGTCCGACCGTGTGTACGGGGCATTAGTTTTTTTTCCCTTTTGTGTTTTGGTCAGAAGTTAGTCACCCTCTTTATAAATGACCAAATATAGAAAATTGATAGAATCATTATCCCAGCTTTACGTGAAATTGATGCCCCATGTATTACAATTCAAATGCTGCATGTTTTCATGTAGGGAAGTTTCATCACTCCTCCACAGTAAGAGGGCATCATCAATATATCGTCTCCCGTGGGCGTGACCGGATGCGAGATATGGGAGAGTAAGGATTGAGAGGAGGATGTGTGTGGCTCTCCCCTGTCCTTCCCCTTGATTTGTTGGGAGGCTGCTGGAGCCTCTGATGACTGGCATGGAGAGCGGTGCAGTCCGATCAGTTGTGTTGCAGGTTTTTGTATCTTATTTCATGTCACAGCACAGGGTATTTTCTATTTCTTGTTGATTAGAGGAGGGTGTAGGGAGCCACCTGTAAGTAAAATACATCATGTATGAGGAGTTCTTATTAGTTAGGATGCTTAGGATGTGTTTGATTTTGGTAGAGGGGGGGAGGAGAATGATGGAGTTTGCAACACTGGACAGGTGTGAGAGGCTGGAATGGGATGGAAAACAAGAAATGTTCACGCATAAAACCCTTGAGGTAAGCTTAGTTAGGCATGGGGGGAGGGATGGAGAGGGGGAAAGGGGGGAGGGATGGAGAGGGGGAAAGGGGGGAGGGATGGAGAGGGGGAAAGGGGGGAAGGGTAGAGGTTGGTCAATGAGGTGGGAGGAGGGGGGAACTACACCACAAATATTATCACATATATACAGGATTGTGATAAAAACATAAAGTAAGTAAGCCGTATAATACTACAAAATTGGAAATGCACAACAATGCACTTATTTATGGATCAATTAATAGTAGATTACAATGATGTAAGCACGTTTAATGGTGGAGTGTCTATAATAGGATTTTTTCTTTTGATAGTTTTGTATAGCTTTCTCTTCCCCTGTTTTCTTCTTTTCCCAATATATGAATACTATAGGGACCCCCCCCCCGGATATTACCTAGTACATTCAATATTGGCTCTTGTAATGTTAGGGGGCTGGGCAACCCGGTCAAAAGAACCACAGTTTTTCCCACATTGTAGATATGTGGAGTGGATTTAGTTTGCTTGCAGGAGACACACCTAACGAAGGACACTATGGCACAATTCCTCAGTAAGAAATTTTGGTTTCAATACCATTCGGTTTACTCCTTCTATTCCAGGGGGGTGAGCATAATGGTGAAGACTGAGGTGCGTTTATCCTAACGGGAAACAAGTAAAGATAAAGGAGGGTGCTATGTTTTTTTACATTGTCTTATAGAAAATAAAACATATGTTGTGGCAAATCTTTATATTCCACCTCCCTTTAAGCCAGAGATCTTATAAAAACTAGTAGAATTTTTAGAAGATAAAGAGTGAATACTGGTTATAGTGGTGGGGGATTTTAATGAGGTCCTTGATAAGAGATTAAATAGGTTCCCGCCTGGGATACAATCAGACAGGGTCCCTGAAGGTCGTTTATCCCAATTTATGGAAGAGGTGGGAATGTGTGATATTTGGAGAATTCGGAATCCAACGAGGCAGCAATATTCCTGCTTTTCCAGTTCACACGTTACACTATCCAGAATAGATATCGCTTTTGGAAATAGGGTCATGTTACCACTGGTAAATAATATAGCATATTTCCTGAGGGGTGTGCAAGGAGGCAGGTTGATTACACCGGAGGTAATAATGGACCCATAATGAATATGTACTTCCCATGCCCCTTTATCAAATCGTTATAAACCCCTTATACAGTGGGGCAAAAAAGTATTTAGTCAGCCACCAATTGTGCAAGTTCTCCCACTTAAAAAGATGAGAGAGGCCTGTAATTGTCATCATAGGCAGGGCCGGACTGGCCAACCGGGATACCGGGAAATCCCCCGGTGGGCCGGTGGTCTGGCTACCCCTGCGGCCGCCGGCCGCTGTGAGGGCAGCGGCGCCTGAAAGAAAAATGGCTGCGGGGGCAGGGCCGACGTGCAACTGCGCAGGCGCCAGCGCTGTTCCGAGGTTGGCCGTGCTCGGGAAAACCCGTACACGCTCGGCAATTTTCGGAAGTGCGGGCGCATGCGCAGTGACACGATGGCGCCGAGCGGCGTCATTTTTAAAGGTAAAGCGGTTGCAGCGCTCAGTGTCTGGTGGCCTGTGCCTCTTCCTGCATCCCCCCACAGTCTCTGACCTCCTGCCCGCCCCCCCTGCAGCCTCTGATCACCTGTCCCCCCCCTGCAGCCTCTGATCACCTGTCCTCCCCCTGCAGCCTCTGATCACCTGTCCCCCCCCCCTGCAGCCTCTGATCACCTGTCCCCCCCCTGCAGCCTCTGATCACCTGTCCCCCCTGCAGCCTCTGACCACCTGTCCCCCCCCTGCAGCCTCTGACCACCTGTCCCCCCCCTGCAGCCTCTGACCACCTGTCCCCCCCTGCAGCCTCTGATCACCTGTCCCCCCCCTGCAGCCTCTGACCACCTGTCCCCCCCCTGCAGCCTCTGACCACCTGTCCCCCCCCTGCAGCCTCTGACCACCTGTCCCCCCCCTGCAGCCTCTGACCTCCTGTCCCCCCCTGCAGCCTCTGACCTCATTGTCCCCCCCAGCCTCTGACCTCCTGTCCCCCCCCGCAAGCCTCTGACCTCCTGCCCCCCCTGCAGCCTCTAACCACCTGTCCCCCCCTGCAGCCTCTGACCTCCTGTCTCCCCCCTGCAGCCTCTGACCTCCTGCCCCCCCTGCAGTCCCCCCCCCCCGCAGCCTCTGACCTCCTGTCCCCCCCCGCAGCCTCTGACCTCCTGTCTCCCCCCCGCAGCCTCTGACCTCCTGTACCCCCCCCGCAGCCTCTGACCTCCTACCCCCCTGCAGCCTCTGACCTCCTGCAGCCTCTGACCTCCTGCCCACCCCTGCAGCCTCTGACCCCCTGTCCCCCCCTGCAGCCTCTGACCCCCTGTCCCCCCTGCAGCCTCTGACCTCCTGTCCCCCCTGCAGTCTCTGACCTCCTGTCCCCCCTGCAGCCTCTGACCTCCTGTCCCCCCTGCAGCCTCTGACCTCCTGTCCCCCCTGCAGCCTCTGACCTCCTGTCCCCCCTGCAGCCTCTGACCACCTGTCCCCCCTGCAGCCTCTGACCACCTGTCCCCCCTGCAGCCTCTGACCACCTGTCCCCCCTGCAGCCTCTGACCTCCTGTTCGCACCCCCCTGCAGCCTCTGACCTCCTGTCATCCCCTCCTCAGCCTCTGACCTCTTCTCGTCCCCTCCTCAGCCTCTGACCTCTTCTCGTCCCCTCCTCAGCCTCTGACCTCTTCTCGTCCCCTCCTCAGCCTCTGACCTTTTCTCGTCCCCTCCTCAGCCTCTGACCTCCTGTCATCCCCTCCTCAGCCTCTGACCTCCTGTCGTCCCCTCCTCAGCCTCTGACCTCCTGTCGTCCCCTCCCCAGCCCTCCTGTCGTCCCCTCCTCAGCCCTCCTGTCGTCCCCTCCTCAGCATCTGACCTCCTGTCGTCCCCTCCTCAGCCTCTGACCTCCTGTCATCCCCTCCTCAGCCTCTGACCTCCTGTCGTCCCCTCCTCAGCCTCTGACCTCCTGTCGTCCCCTCCCCAGCCCTCCTGTCGTCCCCTCCTCAGCCCTCCTGTCGTCCCCTCCTCAGCCTCTGACCTCCTGTCCCCCCCCCGCAGCCTCTGACCTCCTGTCTCCCCCCCGCAGCCTCTGACCTCCTGTACCCCCCCCACAGCCTCTGACCTCCTACCCCCCTGCAGCCTCTGACCTCCTGCAGCCTCTGACCTCCTGCCCACCCCTGCAGCCTCTGACCCCCTGTCCCCCCCTGCAGCCTCTGACCCCCTGTCCCCCCTGCAGCCTCTGACCTCCTGTCCCCCCTGCAGTCTCTGACCTCCTGTCCCCCCTGCAGCCTCTGACCTCCTGTCCCCCCTGCAGCCTCTGACCTCCTGTCCCCCCTGCAGCCTCTGATCACCTGTCCCCCCCCTGCAGCCTCTGACCACCTGTCCCCCCCTGCAGCCTCTGACCACCTGTCCCCCCCTGCAGCCTCTGGCCACCTGTCCCCCCCCTGCAGCCTCTGACCTCCTGTCCCCCCCTGCAGCCTCTGACCTCATTGTCCCCCCCAGCCTCTGACCTCCTGTCCCCCCCCGCAAGCCTCTGACCTCCTGCCCCCCTGCAGCCTCTAACCACCTGTCCCCCCTGCAGCCTCTGACCTCCTGTCTCCCCCCTGCAGCCTCTGACCTCCTGCCCCCCCTGCAGTCCCCCCCCCGCAGCCTCTGACCTCCTGTCCCCCCCCGCAGCCTTTGACCTCCTGTCTCCCCCCCGCAGCCTCTGACCTCCTGTACCCCCCCCGCAGCCTCTGACCTCCTACTACCCCCCTGCAGCCTCTGACCTCCTGCCCACCCCTGCAGCCTCTGACCCCCTGTCCCCCCCTGCAGCCTCTGACCCCCGTCCCCCCTGCAGCCTCTGACCTCCTGTCCCCCCTGCAGTCTCTGACCTCCTGTCCCCCCTGCAGCCTCTGACCTCCTGTCCCCCCTGCAGCCTCTGACCTCCTGTCCCCCCTGCAGCCTCTGATCACCTGTCCCCCCCCTGCAGCCTCTGATCACCTGTCCCCCCCCTGCAGCCTCTGACCACCTGTCCCCCCCCTGCAGCCTCTGACCACCTGTCCCCCCCTGCAGCCTCTGACCACCTGTCCCCCCCCTGCAGCCTCTGACCACCTGTCCCCCCCCTGCAGCCTCTGATCACCTGTCCCCCCCCTGCAGCCTCTGACCACCTGTCCCCCCCCTGCAGCCTCTGACCACCTGTCCCCCCCTGCAGCCTCTGACCACCTGTCCCCCCCCTGCAGCCTCTGACCTCCTGTCCCCCCCTGCAGCCTCTGACCTCATTGTCCCCCCCAGCCTCTGACCTCCTGTCCCCCCCCCGCAAGCCTTTGACCTCCTGCCCCCCCTGCAGCCTCTAACCACCTGTCCCCCCCTGCAGCCTCTGACCTCCTGTCTCCCCCCTGCAGCCTCTGACCTCCTGCCCCCCCTGCAGTCCCCCCCCCACAGCCTCTGACCTCCTGTCCCCCCCCGCAGCCTTTGACCTCCTGTCTCCCCCCCGCAGCCTCTGACCTCCTGTACCCCCCCCGCAGCCTCTGACCTCCTACCCCCCTGCAGCCTCTGACCTCCTGCCCACCCTGCAGCTGCAGCCTCTGACCCCCTGTCCCCCCCTGCAGCCTCTGACCCCCGTCCCCCCTGCAGCCTCTGACCTCCTGTCCCCCCTGCAGTCTCTGACCTCCTGTCCCCCCTGCAGCCTCTGACCTCCTGTCCCCCCTGCAGCCTCTGACCTCCTGTCCCCCCTGCAGCCTCTGACCACCTGTCCCCCCTGCAGCCTCTGACCACCTGTCCCCCCTGCAGCCTCTGACCACCTGTCCCCCCTGCAGCCTCTGACCACCTGTCCCCCCTGCAGCCTCTGACCTCCTGTTCGCACCCCCCTGCAGCCTCTGACCTCCTGTCACCCCCTCCTCAGCCTCTGACCTCTTCTCGTCCCCTCCTCAGCCTCTGACCTCTTCTCGTCCCCTCCTCAGCCTCTGACCTCTTCTCGTCCCCTCCTCAGCCTCTGACCTTTTCTCGTCCCCTCCTCAGCCTCTGACCTCCTGTCGTCCCCTCCTCAGCCTCTGACCTCCTGTCGTCCCCTCCTCAGCCTCTGACCTCCTGTCGTCCCCTCCTCAGCCTCTGACCTCCTGTCGTCCCCCTCCTCAGCCTCTGACCTCCTGTCGTCCCCTCCTCAGCATCTGACCTCCTGTCGTCCCCTCCTCAGCCTCTGACCTCCTGTCATCCCCTCCTCAGCCTCTGACCTCCTGTCGTCCCCTCCTCAGCCTCTGACCTCCTGTCGTCCCCTCCCCAGCCCTCCTGTTGTCCCCTCCTCAGCCCTCCTGTCGTCCCCTCCTCAGCCTCTGACCTCCTGTCGTCCCCTCCTCAGCCTCTGACCTCCTGTCGTCCCCTCCTCAGCCTCTGACCTCCTGTCGTCCCCTCCTCAGCCTCTGACCTCCTGTCGTCCCCTCCTCAGCCTCTGACCTCCTGTCGTCCCCTCCTCAGCATCTGACCTCCTGTCGTCCCCTCCTCAGCCTCTGACCTCCTGTCATCCCCTCCTCAGCCTCTGACCTCCTGTCGTCCCCTCCTCAGCCTCTGACCTCCTGTCGTCCCCTCCCCAGCCCTCCTGTCGTCCCCTCCTCAGCCCTCCTGTCGTCCCCTCCTCAGCCTCTGATCTCCTGTCGTCCCCTCCTCAGCCTCTGACATCCTGTCATCCCCTCCTCAGCCTCTGACCTCCTGTCGTCCCCTCCTCAGCCTCTGACCTCCTGTCGTCCCCTCCTCAGCCTCTGACCTCCTGTCGTCCCCTCCTCAGCCTCTGACCTCCTGTCGTCCCCTCCTCAGCCTCTGACCTCCTGTCGTCCCCTCCTCAGCCTCTGACCTCCTGTCGTCCCCTCCTCAGCCTCTGACCTCCTGTCGTCCCCTCCTCAGCCTCTGACCTCCTGTCGTCCCCTCCTCAGCCTCTGACCTCCTGTCGTCCCCTCCTCAGCCTCTGACCTCTTCTGTGGTCCCCTCATCAGCCTCTGACCACCCCTGCATCATCCGCAGCCTCTGACCTCCCCTGCATCATCCGCAGCCTCTGACCTCCTATGTACCATCCGCAGCCTCTGACCTCTCCTGTACCATCCGCAGCCTCTGACCTCTCCTGTACCATCCGCAGCCTCTGACCTCTCCTGTACCATCCGCAGCCTCTGACCTCTCCTGTACCATGCCCAGCCTCTGACCTCCCCTGTACCATCCGCAGCCTCTGACCTCTCCTGTACCATCCGCAGCCTCTGACCTCCCCTGTACCATCTGCAGCCTCTGACCTCTCCTGTACCATCCGCAGCCTCTGACCTCTCCTGTACCATCCGCAGCCTCTGACCTCTCCTGTACCATCCGCAGCCTCTGACCTCTCCTGTACCATCCGCAGCCTCTGACCTCTCCTGTACCATGCGCAGCCTCTGACCTCTCCTGTACCATGCGCAGCCTCTGACCTCTCCTGTACCATGCGCAGCCTCTGACCTCTCCTGTACCATGCGCAGCCTCTGACCTCTCCTGTACCATGCGCAGCCTCTGACCTCTCCTGTACCATGCGCAGCCTCTGACCTCTCCTGTACCATGCGCAGCCTCTGACCTCTCCTGTACCATGCGCAGCCTCTGACCTCTCCTGTACCATGCGCAGCCTCTGACCTCTCCTGTACCATGCGCAGTCTCTGACCTCTCCTGTACCATGCGCAGCCTCTGACCTCTCCTGTACCATGCGCAGCCTCTGACCTCTCCTATACCATCCGCAGCCTCTGACCTCTCCTATACCATGCGCAGCCTCTGACCTCTCCTGTACCATGCGCAGCCTCTGACCTCTCCTGTACCATCCGCAGCCTCTGACCTCTCCTGTACCATCCGCAGCCTCTGACCTCTCCTGTACCATCTGCAGCCTCTGACCATCTCTTGTCTTATATCACGTCTGCAGTCTGGAGTGGAGTCAACAGTGGGAGTGGCGCAGGGATGGGGGTCATGGGAGAAGTCAGACATGTATAGACTATGGAGAGGAAACTATGGGATAAAACCAGAGCCACCGAGCTGGAGCCGACTGACTGAGCCCTGTATGGTGCACCTGAGAGGAGGTCAGTGACAGCGCCGCCAGGCCTACCTGAGAGGGGGGGGGTCAATACAATATTGTAAGGGGCACTGATATATAGGTTTCCCCCTATATCAGTAAACCCCCGTACCTTAGTGTTTTCCTTCTGCACCAGAGTCCTCCCCACATTCCCAGAGTTCCCCTTTACATCATAGTCTGCAGGATTCCACCTTACAGTGCAAGGGGGAACTCTGATGTAAAGGGCAATTCTGCAGACCCTGATGTAAGTGAGAACTCTGATGTAAAGGGGAAAGCAATGGACTCTGATATAAGTGGGGTCTCTGGTCACCAGTGCCCCCCTTTTATATCAGAGTTCCTGCTTAGATCATGATCTGCAATGTTCCCCTTTATGTCAGAGTTCCCTTGCACTGTAAAGGGGAATCCTCCTGATGTATGGGGGAACTCTGTGCTGGGTTATATTAATCTGACCTTCATGTAAGAGGATAAATATGGTGTTTGACTTTTGTTTAACTTAACACATTGCTAATAGCAGTTTATAGCTTAAATGTTGATATTTGCACTGAAACCTGCCATTTATGGCACCTTTTTTTTGCAGTATCAGTAAAAAATGTGCCAGTAAATGCCATGATTTTTGCCAGTAAAAAAATAAAAAATTGCTGCTGTTTGTAAATTCCATGTCTCTCTTATCTATAGATAATACACTCTTCAAATGTGCTTTAAAATGCATGGTTTTCCCTTTTGTGAACAAAAAAATAACGACGTTATGCAGTTGGGCTGGTATAAAAATGCTATGGGGCTGGTATGAAATTATTTCCAGGGCTGGTTTTTATTCCCAGTCCGGCCCTGATCATAGGTATACCTCAACTATGAGAGACAAAATGTGGAAACAAATCCAGACAATTTGTCAATATCAAAAGTTCATCTCAATACTTTGTTATATATCCTTTGTTGGCAATGACAGAGGTCAAACGTTTTCTGTCATGCCCCGTACACACGATCAGACTTTGTTTGGACATTCCGATAACAAAATCCTAGAATTTTTTCCGACGGATGTTGGCTCAAACTTGTCTTGCATACACACGGTCACACAAAGTTGTCGGGAAAATCCGATCGTTCTAAACGCGGTGACGTAAAACACGTACGTCGGGACTATAAACGGGGTAGTGGCCAATAGCTTTCATCTCTTTATTTATTCTGAGCATGCGTGGCACTTTGTCTATCAGATTTGTGTACACACAATCAGAATTTCCGACAATGGATTTTGTTGTCGGAAAATTTTATATCCTGCTCTCAAACTTTGTGTGTCAGAAAATCCAATGGAAAATGTCTGATGGAGCCCACACACGGTCGGAATTTCCAACAACACGCTCCGATCGGACATTTTCCATCAGAAAATCTGACCGTGTGTACGGGGCATAAGTCTTCACAAGGTTGTCACACACTGTTGCTGGTATGTTGGCCAATTCCTCCATGCAGATCTCCTCTAGAGCAGTGATGTTTTGGGGCTGTTGCTGGGCAACACGGACTTTTAACTCCCTTCAAAAGTTTTCTATGGGGTTGAGATCTGGAGACTGGTTAGGCCACTCCAGGACCTTAAAATGCTTCTTACGAAGCCACTCCTTCGTTGCCCGGGTGGTGTGTTTGGGATCATTGTCATGCTGAAAGACCCAGCCACGTTTCTTCTTCAATGGCCTTGCAGATGGGAGGAGGTTTGCACTCAAAATCTCACGATACATGGCCCCATTCATTCTTTCATGTACACGGATCAGTTGTCCTGTTCCCTTTGCAGAGAAACAGCCCCAAAGCATGATGTTGCCACCCCCATGCTTCACAGTAGGTATGGTGTTCTTTGGTTGCAACTGAGCATTCTCTTTCCTCCACACACGACGAGTTGTGTTTCTACCAAACAGTTCTACTTTGGTTTCATCTGACCATATGACATTCTCCCAATCCTCCTTTGGATCATTCAAATGCTCTCTAGAAAACCTCAGATGGGCCCGGACATGTACTGGCTTAAGCAGGGGGATACGTCAGGCACTGCAGGATCTAAGTCTCTGGCGGCATAGTGTGTTACTGATGGTTGCCTTTGTTACGTTGGTCCCAGCTCTCTGCAGGTCATGCACTAGGTCCCCCCGTGTGGTTCTGGGATTTTTGCTCACCGTTCTTGTGAACATTTTGACCCCACGGGGTGAGATCTTGCGTGGAGCCCCAGATCGAGGGAAATTATCAGTGGTCTTGTATTTCTTCCATTTTCTAATTATTGCTCCCACAGTTGATTTTTTAACACCAAGCTGCTTGCCTATTGCAGATTCAGTCTTCCCAGCCTGGTGCAGGTCTTCAATTTTGTTTCTGGTGTCCTTCGACAGCTCTTTGGTCTTCACCATAGTGGAGTTTGGAGTGTGACTGTTTGAGGTTGTGGACAGGTGTCTTTTATACTGATAACAAGTTAAAACAGGTGCCATTAATACAGGTAATGAGTGGAGGACAGAGGAGCCTCTTAAAGAAGAAGATACAGGTCTGTGAGAAACAGAAATCTTGCTTGTTTGTAGGTGACCAAATACTTATTTTCCACCATAATCTGCAATAAATTCCTTCAAAAATCAGACAATGTAATGGTCTGGATTTGTTTCCACATTTTATCTCTCATAGTTGAGGTATACCTATAATGACAATTACAGGCCTCTCTCATCTTTTTAAGTGGGAGAACTTGCACAATTGGTGGCTGACTAAATACTTTTTTGCCCCACTGTATATTTATTATGAGGAGGAAGATGAGGAATACGATTTATCATATGATTCCCACTACAAGACTAGTGTCAAGCCACAGAGTTTTTTAGGCAAAGGACATGGAACTTACAGTCTCTGAAAAATACAGAAAAATTCACTTTTAATAAAGGTTTGAAGTTTGTGCCACCTAGAGCCCTTAATAAATTTGAAAGTTGTAATTGCAGCGAAAGGTGGTTCTACAAAGTATTGACTCACGGGGGCTGAATACAAATGCACGCCACACTTTTTTCACATATTTATTTGTAAAAAAAATGAAAACCATTTATCATTTTCCTTCCACTTCACAATTATGTGCCACTTTGTGTTGGTCTATCAGAAAACAAAACCCAATAAAATACATTTACGTTTTTGGTTGTAACATGACAAAATGTGGAAAATGTTAAGGGGTATGAATACTTTTTCAAGGCACTGTAAATTTTCATGAATATTGATTTATATATCACTTGCATGTAAATTCGAGAGTGGAATGGCAGGCATGCAAGGAACCCATGGTATAATGAACATTATTGCAATTTGAAACGTATAACAAGTAAAAAAAAATAAATATATATATATATATATATATATATATATATATATATATATATATATATATACATATATATACAGTGGATATAAAAAGTCTACACACCCCTGTTAAAATTTCAGATTGGGATGTAAAAAAATGAGACAAAGATAAATCATTTCAGAATTTTTTTCACCTTTAATGTGACCTATAAACCGTACAACTCAGTTGAACAACAAACTGAAATCTTTAAGGTGGAGGGAAGTAAAAATACGGTAAAAATAAAATAAAATAATATGGTTGCATAAGTGTGCACACCCTTACACTAATACTTTGTTGAGGCACCTTTTGATTTTATCACAGCACTTAGTCTTTTTTGGTATGAGTCTATCAGCATGGCACATCTTGACTTGGCAATATTTGCCCACTTTTCTTTGCAAAAACATTACAAATCTGTCAGATTGCGAGGGCATCTCCTGTGCACAGCCCTCTTCAGGTCACCCCACAGATTTTCAGTCGGATTCGGGTCTGGGCTCTGGCTGGACAATTCCAAAACTTTAATCTTCTTCTGGTGCAGCCATGCCCTTGTTTATTTGGATATATGTTTTGGGTCGTTCTAATGTGGAAGGGTGAAGTTCCCCTTCATGTTCAGCTTTCTAGCAGAAGCCTAGAAATAGGTAGGATAAACCTTATACAACTTGCAGAGAAACTAAAAAGAGAAAAACAAATTGACATTAAAAAATTGCAAAAAGAATTCCAACTCATTTGTAAACAGCACAAGCAAAACCCCACCCCCACGTCGTTGGCTAAAATGGATGCCTCTAAGATTGCATTAAACACCGCTCTAACATCTTCTGCAGAAAAACACCTCAAATGTATCAGTGGAAGATTTTATCTTAATACTGATAAGTTTGGCCCCCAATTGGCCTCAAAACTTTCCCCCAGACATAGATACCAAGCTCTACCCAAAATTAAATCTATTTCGGGTTCATTAACACAAAACCCCCAAAAAATACTAGAAACATTCCACTCTGTTTATTCCAAGCTATACTCCTACCCTAGTCAAGAGAAGGACCAGAAACTCAACAAATTTTTTGATAGTATCCCCCTCCCCAAAATATCTGATTCGCATCGCTCCCTAATGGAAGCCCCTATTTCTATAGAGGAGGTCTTGGAAGTCATAAAAGAAACTAAAACGGGCTCAGCCCCTGGCCCTGACGGGTTCTCGTCACTGTACTATAAAAAATTTGGAACTCCCTTGGCTCCTTATCTGGTCCAGTTCCTTAATTCTCTGAACAGAGAATTACCCTTAGACCCAGCGACAAACCTAGCCTATATCTCAGTCATACCCAAACCGGGAAAAGATCAAAGCTTGGTCAGCAACTACAGACCTATATCCCTCATGAACAATGACCTTAAAATAATGACCAAAATCCTTTCCAACAGACTAGGCTCCTTTATAGGAGCATATGTTCATAAGGATCAAGTGGGTTTTATACCAGGGAGGCAGGGCCCGGACCAGATAAGGAGAGCTATAGATGTCATATCTATACTGCAGTCAAAATGGGATGGTAATCCACCCCAGGAGGGGTACCTCCTGTCTATAGACCTCCAAAAAGCCTTTGACTCCATTACATGGCCTTACCTTTTCGGAACACTAGAGCGATGGGGTTTCGGCTCCCATTTCTTAAATCTCCTTGCAGCTCTCTATTCCCACCCCAGAGCCCAGATTAGGATCCAAGGCCAATTATCTGAACCCTTCCCCATAACCAAAGGAACTAGACAAGGGTGCCCTTTATCACCCCTACTCTTTGCCATTGGCATAGAAAATTTAGCTATTGCAATAAGGAACCATCCGGACATACATGGCGTTAACTGTGGCCAGTCAACTCACAAATGCGCCCTTTTCGCGGACGATGTTCTACTCTTCATCACTTCCCCCCTCGTCTCTACCCCCAATATCTTCTCCCTTCTAAACAAATTCGAACGGATCTCGGGTCTACAAGTGAATATGTCTAAATCCATAGCACTTAACATATCCACTCCATCACGCACCGTGGAAAGCCTAAAGGAACACTTCCCTTTTGTTTGGAGCTCAAACTCCATCACATACTTAGGTATTCAGTTAACCCCCCTAATAGAGCAACTATATCGCTTTAACTATCCCCCTATATTCAAAAAACTTAACTCTGATCTTGATCAATGGTCACTACACAAATTATCTTGGCTAGGAAGATTAAATGCGGTCAAAATGACGCAAATCTTATATTTGTTCCGCTCCCTCCCCATCCCTGTCCCCAAATTTCATATCTCCAAATTACAATCCTCGATCATCCAATTTATTTGGAATAAATCAAACCACAGGCTCCCTAAAAAAACTCTTTATAGACCAAGGAAAAAAGGAGGTCTTGGACTGCCCAATCTCTGGTGGTACTACCAGGCAGCACATCTTAGTCAGATTTCAGCCATCTACTACAGAGGCCCCAAACCTGAATGGATAGAGATGGAAAGACAAGCTATACCCAAATTCACTATAGATTACCTTTTATGGCGCCCCCATAAGACTAGACCGTCGATCCTCTCCCCCTCCCTCTCACATTCATTCACATTATGTGACAAAATGCACAAACTACACAATCTAATATCTTCATGGAAACCCTTAGCACATATCTTTAATAATCCCCTCTTCCCTCCAGGCACAAACACAAGAGCGTTCCAATGGTGGCTTGATAAGGGAATGTACAGAATAGGTCATTTCTGTAACTCTGGTGGTCCCCTCACCTTGGCACTATGCACATCGAAACTCAAAATGCCCCAATCAGAAAAATTTTGCTTACACCAACTGAGACATTTCCTACTCTCCACCCTATCCCAGGAACAGCTTCCACTTCATACCACTCCCTATGAACAGTGGTGCTCCTCAGCCACGGACATGAAAGGAGGAATTTCGCTCATATACTCAGCTTTAGCTGATCCTCAAGAGAAAGCTGCCTATATGATAAACTGGGAACGTGATATCGGATTTGAATGGGATCTCGATACATGGCATTCCAATGTAGCGTCCGCTTTTAAGGGGATCCTAAATGTCTCTCTTACTGAAGCAGATCTCAAAATCATAACGCGATGGTACCTAGTCCCCACTAGGCTAGCTAAGTTCTACCCACAATCCTGCCCTACATGTTTTAGGGGATGTGGACACTTGGGCACCCTCTTACATATTTTTTTGGGAATGCCCACGTATCAGAGGATACTGGAACAAAATATTCAACCTAATTCGCAAAGTCACTGACTTGGCGATCCCGCAAACTCCAACTGTAGCCCTATTAAATAAAAAAATCCCTAAAATTCCTAAATATGACCAGATCCTAATCCACTATATTCTTATCGAGGCCAAAATTACAATAGCCCGAGCATGGAAACTTCCTAAAGTTTCGTTCCCTATAGCCAAACAGAAAATCTCCTGGATCATGTACCAGGAGAAAATCTCCAACATCATTCTTGACAAGACTGAGAAATTCAAACGTATATGGGACCCATGGGCTCGTCATATAGGAGTGACCCTCTGATCCCTAAACCCGTTTCTCAATATGCTAAATAAGTTTCCCTGCCCGGCTACTAGATACTCTAATACGGCTCTCCTCGAAGGACCTGGCAACCCCCCCCCACTCAATCCTCTCATCTCTCTCTCTCTCTCTCTTTCATACTATATCTCTCTTTTTTCTTTTTCCCTTTTACTTTTTATTTTTTTTATTAGTAAAATAAAATTTTTCTTGGTGCTTTCTCTCCCACCGAATCAGAATGGTGGGACGTGAAATTGAAGATATAAGACTATACATACTTCGATTATGTTCTTTTAGGTTATTACTTTAAAGATGTTAGTTTTCACACAAGCTTGTATAAGTTTAAAAAAAAATATATATATCAGAATAAGATACTAACGCTGAGATCTCGAATCTTAAACTATAGTATCATTTTCAAGAACTTAAACATTTGACATTGCACCATTGTTCACTAACCGTTGGGAAACTACCTTTTAGCAGGGGACTGGGGCCCGTGGTGCCCAGACACAGCATGATCCCGTTTCGGGGTGTCTGGTCACTGGGGCAGTCGGCTTCTTGCTACGAATACCCAACTGGATCATATAAAATCTTTATTTTATTATTTCTACATTGAAATTCCGGATGTCAATCACTACTGTGCAGAGATTTTCATGTTAAATACGCTTATAAATGTATCTACATGTTTTATACCTGCTTTTCTCCCCTGCGTGGGAAAAGAATTGTTGATGTTTAACATTTTGCCTCAATAAACATCTTAAAAATCAAAAAAAAAAAAAAAATAGGTAGGATAGGTAGAGAAAACAATGAGGAGAGCTGTGACATCACAACAAGTCTAGAGTTGGGCCAAACACCCCCTGGTCCGGTTCGTGCCAGAACTCTCGAACATTAGAAACATTCGGACCCGACCTTGAAAAATCAGAATTCCCCATTTTAAAGACTTATATGCAAGTTATTGGCCATAAAAAGGGTATGGGGCGTGGGTACTGCCCTGGGGGACATGTATCAATGCAAAATTATTTTTAAAAAGTTTGTTTGATAGGAGTAATGATTTTAATGATGCTTAAAGTGAAATAATACAAATTCCTTTAACCACTTCAATACCGCCCATAGATATATGACGTCCGCAGATGGGATCTCCCATTCTGGGCGGGCATCATATGATGTTCTCAGCTTCCCGGCGGTATAGGGTATGCACTCATGCCCGCCGCATCCCCGAGGAGCCGATGTAAATGCCCAGTAGCCGCGATGTCCGCCGGGCACTCGTGATCGCTCGTGACAGAGCAGGAATGTGGATCTGTGTGTGTAAACACACAGGTCCATGTCCTGTCAGGGGAGAGTAGACAGATTGTAAGTTCCTAGTATATAGGAACAGCGATCGGTCTCCTCCCCTAGTCAGTCCCATCCCCCCACAGTTAGAATCACTCCATAGGTAACATATTTAACCTCTTCATCAGCCCCTAGTGTTAACTCCTTCCCTGCCAGTGACATTCGTACAGTAATCAGTGCATATTTATAGCACTGATCGCTGTATATGTTGAAGAATACATATCAGCCTAAACTGAGGAAAAAAATTGTTTTAAAAAAAAAATTGGAGATATGTATTATAGCAAAAAGTAAAAAATATTTGTATTTTTTTAAACGATCCGGCAGTGCGGCGGGCATCGTGATTGATGATGGATCTACATAAGGGAACATTTAAAAAAAAAAAATTTTTAAATAAAGGAATTGTCAAAAACTGCTTTGTGTCTTTTTTTATTTTTGACACTTTTTTTTTTACAAAGTACCCCATACTCATTCACATGGGGGTTGGAATCTGGGAGGGTTGTGATCTGTGGGGTTTCCAAATTTTGATAAGCCCCCTGCTCACAGACCCCTACCCCCACAAACACTGCCCAGGGTTGTCGGAAAGAACCCCATGTCCCCATTTTTTTAACATTTTTGACATGGGATTCCACTAAAATCCATACCAGACCCGAAGGATTGGGGGGATTGGATTGGGGGGATTGGATGGGGGGACTTTTTTCTATTGCCGGCAATGTTTTTTTTTTTAAATCAGCTGTCAGTGTGGAAGCCCATTGACAGCTGATGACTCGTCCTTAACAACCAGTTATTACATAGTTACATAGTAGGTGAGGTTGAAAAAAGACACAAGTCCATCAAGTCCAACCTATGTGTATGATTATATGTCAGTATTACATTGTATATCCCTGTATTTTGTGGTCATTCAGGTGCTTATCTAATAGTTTTTTGAAACTATCGATGCCCCCCTCTGAAACCACCTCCTGTGGAAGGGAACTCCACATCCTTGCCGTTCTTACAGTAAAGAACCCTCTACGCAGTTTAAGGTTAAAAATCTTTTCTTCCAATTTTAGTGGCCACGTGTCTTATTAAACTCCCTTCTGCGAAAAAGTTTTATCCCTATTGTGGGGTCACCAGTATGGTATTTGTAAATTAAAATCATATCCCCTCTCAAGCGTCTCTTCTCCAGAGAGAATAAGTTCAGTGCTCCCAAACTTTCTTCATAACTAATATCCTCCAGACCCTTTATTAACTTTGTTGCCCTTCTTTGTACTGGCTCCATTTCCAGTACATCCTTCCTGAGGACTGGTGCCCAGAACTGGACAGCATACTCCAGGTGAGTCCAGACCAAAATCTTGTAGAGTGGGAGAATTATCCCTTTATCCCTGGAGTTAATTCCCTTTTTAATGCATGCCAATATTCTGTTTGCTTTGTTAGCAGCAGCTTGGCATTGCATGTTATTGTTAAACCTATCATCTACTAGGACCCCAGGTCCTTTTCCGTCCTAGATTCCTCCAGAGGTTCCTCCCCCTAGTGAGTAGATTGCATTCACATTTTTGCCACCCAAATGCATTATTTTACATTTTCTACATTAAACCATGTAGTTGCCCACCCCATTAAATTGTTCAGATCTTCTTGCAAGGTTTCCACATCCTGAGGAGAAGTTATTGCTTAGCTTAATGTAATCTGCAAATACAGAGATTGAGCTGTTTACCCCACCCTCCAGGTCGTTTATGAACAAATTAAACAGGATTGGTCCCAGTACAGAACCCTGGGGGACCCCACTTCCCACCCCTGACCATTCCAAGTATTCCCCATTTATCACCACCCTCTGAACTCGCCCTTGTAGCCAGTTTTGAATCCATGTACTCATACTATGGTCCATGCCAATGAACCTTACTTTGTACAGTAAAAGTTTATGGGAAACTGAGTCAAATGCTTTTGCGAAATCCAGATACACCACGTCTATGGGCCTTCCTTTATCTAGATGGCAGCTCACCTTCTCATAGAAGGTTAATAGATTGGTTTGGCAAGAACGATTCTTCATGAATCCATGCTGATTACTGCTAATGATACTGTTTTCATTACTAAAATCTTATATATAGTCTCTTATCATCCCCTCCAAGAGCTTGCATATTATTGATGTTGGGATAACTGGTCTGTAATTCCCAGGGATGTACTTTGGCCCTTTTTTAAATATTGCTGCTACAATGGTTTTTCTCCAATCAGCTGATACCATTCCAGTCAGTAGACTGTCAGTAAAAATTAGGAACAATGGTCTGGCAATTAAATGACTGCGTTCCCTAAGTACCCTCGGGTGCAAGCCATCTGGTCCTGATGATTTATCAATGTTAAGTTCCCAAGTCTATTTCTAATTCTGACCTCTGTTAGCCATTAGCAGGGCCGGTTCAAGGCAAGGGCGGAAGGGGCACGTGCCCTGGGCGGTACCATTTGCTATAGGGGGGGCGCAGCCTGCAGGTGACGTTCTGCCACGGCCGCTGCCTGCCAGTGTGTACAATAATACTACTACTGTCTACAGTGCATTTACAGCGCCCTGCGGCCCTGTACAAATTGCCCTAGTACGCTCCTGCATCCTCCCTTCCCTCAGCACACAACTACACTGTTACAGTTTACTCCCCTACGGAGGAGTCCCATAGTCCCTGCCAGCGCCGTGACGTCGAAGTGGGAGGACGCAGAGGACGCGCAGGGAGGTGGGAGCTGTGTCGGCGCACTGTTACCTCAAACGGAGCCGAGCCGAGCTGAGCTGAGGAGCTGAGGAGCTTCTGCCTGCCTGGCTGGCTGGCTGGATTAGGCTGGCTCTAGTAGCTGCTGCTGGATTCAATCTGGAAGGAAGCGAAGGTAGAAGATTGCAGTGCCAGTGTCATGTGTGCCAGTGTTCTGACTCAGATCTTCAGCAGTGGTGGTCACTGGTCAATGGTCATTAACCTCACCTCAGCCTCCTCCCCTCCCCCAATCCAGCCATTTATTAATCTGTTTTTTAGTGTTTACTTACACAAGTTCAGACTCAGAACTTCTGAGTCTGAACTTGTGTAAGTAAACACTAAAAAACAGATTAATAAATGGCTGGATTGGGGGAGGGGAGGAGGCTGAGGCGAGGTTAATGACCAGTGACCACCACTGCTGTTTAACCACTTAACAACCAGCCCATAGCCAAATGACGGCTACAGGGCGGTTGCTTAACTCTGGGAGGACGTACTACTGTATGACGTCCTCCCAGAATTCCCCTCTCGCAGTGCTGTGGGCTGGATGTGTAGTGCCCACAGCGCTGCTCAGTAACATCCAGCCATCCATCCATCCATGCTCAGCCATCCCTAATGCTCTGCAATGCCCCACAATACTCTGCAATGCCCCAGAATACTGTGCAATACTCTGCAATACCACGTAATACTCTGCAATACCCCGCAACACTGTGCAGTACTCTGCAATACCCCACAATACTCTGCAATACCCCACAATACTGTGCAATACCCCGAAATACTCTGCAATACTCCGCAATACTCTCCAATACTCTGCAATACCCGACAACACTGTGCAATACTCTGCAATACCCCACAATACTCTGCAATACCCCACAATACTCTGCAATACTTTGCAATACCCCGCAATACTTTGCAATACTCTGCAATATTTTGCAATACCCTGCAATACTTTGCAATACTCTGCTATACCCCGCAATACCGTGCAATACTCTGCAATACCCTGCAATACTCTGCAATACCCAGCCATACTCTATGATACTCGGCGATACACCAATATACTCTGCAATACCCCGCAATACTCTGCAATACCCCACAATACTGTGCAATACTCTGCAATACCCCACAATACTGTGCAATACTCTGCAATACCCTGAAATACTGTACTCTGCAATACCCTGCAATACTATGCAATACTCTGCAATACCCCACAATACTCTGCAATACCCCGCAACACTGTGCAATACTCTGCAATACTGTGCAATACTCTGCAATACCCCGCAACACTGTGCAATACTCTGCAATACCCCACAATACTGTGCAATACTCTGCAATACCTTGCAATACCCCGCAATACCCTGCAATACCCCACAATACTCTGCAATACCTCGCAATACTTTGCAATACTCAGCAATACCCTGCAACGACATTGATTCTTTATTAAAAACGGGGGGGGGGGGGGCGCAGTTTGCCATCTTCGCCCTGGGCACCAAATGGCCTTGTCCCAGCACTGGCCATGAGGGTGCTTCCTGTGATGTGTCATGAGGACAAACACTGCAGTTTTGGTTACTGAAGCCCCCCGATTCCCTCATGAAGACTGAGGAGAGGAATAAATTCAATACCTTTGTCATCTCCCCATCCTGTAACCAAATGTCCTTCCTCATTCTTTATGGGGCCAATATGGTCTGCCCTCCCTGGTTTACTGTTTATATACTTAAAGAATTTTTGGGATTTTTTTGCTCTCCTCCGCTATGCGTCTTTCGTGTTCTATCTTAGCCCTAATTGCACCCTTACATATCTTGTTGCGTTCTTTGTAAAGTCTGAATGCTGATCCCTCAGCCTTCTCCTTTGCTTTTATATGCATTTTTACATTAGAGATAAGCCATCCAGGACTTTTGTTCACTCTTTTAAATTTATTTCCTAATGGAATGCACTGGCTAATGCCCTTATTTAATATGCTCTTAAAGCAAACCTATCTCTCCTCCGTGTTCTTTGTTTCTAAGATTTTATCCCAATTTATATCTTCTAGCAAGGTTCTGGTTGGCTCTTTTAAAATTCAGTGTCTTTGTGTTCCCCTATTTACTGTGCTTTGCCCAATAAGAGCTTAGAATGCACTGTGCAGCCCCGTAAATTTGGGTGTTCGCCAAATGGACAAATAGGCGATGTTAGGGCTGAACTTTAGCTCGGTTTGAACTGTTCACCCAACTCTATACAAAACTAGGGATGTTTGCTTGACAAGCTACAATTATTTAGAACTGTCCCCTTTTATACCCAACCACAGCATATTATATAAGTCTACGGTAAGAGTCGTAAAAGTCAGATTTATTTGTTAGCTCCATGCCTAGTTGTCACAGGCATCTTTAAAAATTGTTTTTGGTTCTTTGTTATTGCTCCTTCTGTTTTCGCGATGGGCATACTAGTATTATTTCTTTTGTGACACAAAGATCTTTCTCGCTATTGTTTATCTCTCTCCTGCAGCCACATCTCCAGCAGAGATCAATAATACTGATGCATTACTATCCTCACTAGCTTTTTCATAGTTGATGGATTAAAAAGGGTCCAAGTGAATCCATAGCACCTTAGTATACATTAGACTAGCTTAGGGATTCAATAAAATTCTGTGATTCTTACTGACAATTCACTATTTAGAAAATACACACATTTATAATAATATTTAATAGTCTGTAATATCTTTACTGAATACGCAAATGTTCACTGTAGAAACTAACTAATATATTGGCTGAAAGCTATTGTATTTATTAGATTTGAACATATGATGGGTACAAAAGTGTAAGAAATTCTATATTATTCTAAATTCCATTTAGTGTCCCATGTAGTGTGTGTATATTTTGTGTCCACTTACTGCTTCGATGTGTTGCAATGTTCTACTGAATGGCCAAATTGATCTGTTTTCATGACAGACACCTCCCCTCTGCAGCAGCGGCCCATCCATTAGGGGCACAGGGGTGCAGCCCCCCCATCCATGCATTTGGCCCCCTAATCTACATGCAAGGCACCGGACACATGGATTCCAATTTTTTTTTTTTTTTTTTAAGCATGTTATTAGAGCCAGAGGCTCTAATAGGCTTCAAAAGAGGGTGGGCTTGAGGCTCATAGAGCCCTACGCCCTGAGCCCATCCAGTTATGTGACAATAGCGAATTAATATTTGCTATTTTCACACTGATTCTCCTCCCGGCCAATCAGGAAGTGAAAGAAAGATATCACTGCTCTAGGAAAGTCAATCAGGAACAGACATCTCCTCCACGCTGGAAGTAACAGGTGCCGGCAATGCTTATAATGAAGTAGAGATAAAGAGTTCTGGACAGCCGCACTCAAAAAAATGATTTACCTTTATTGAATGATGATCATAAAAGATACATGCCACAGCAGAAAATTGCAGGAAATCTGATGCGTTTCACACTGTAGTCAGTGCTTAATCATAGCTTAGGAAGTGGGTCTGAGTCCCTTTTCCAGATTGGCCAAAAGGAGAAGTGTTCCAATTGGCCGCTAGGAGGAAGGAGGAGACGAAACCCGCCCTGATGCCTGCGCAGGAGAGCAGGGGAAGGAGAAGCCGCCTGTCATGCCTGTGATGCCTGCAGAGGAGAGCAGGGGAAGCCGCCCGTGATGCCTGCAGAGAGCAGAGGAAGGAGAAGTGGCTGCCAGTGATGCCTGTGGAGGAGAGCAGGGGAAAGAAGCCGCCGCCTGGGTGAAGCACTGCCTGCCAAAGATGGGGTAAGTGCCGGTGCTTCTGGTGACCCAACCAACCGGATGTTGGTTGCGCGTTACCTGACTGACCTGGGGGGGTGGCTGTGGGTTTGCCGCCTCCCCAAAAAAATTTACCACCAGCAGCCACTGCCCCTCTGTATTTAATATTTTTGAAACTTTTGCATCATAGCATAATATAGTATTATCAAAGGATGACTGAGGTCTAGTGTAGATTACACAATCTGTTAATTAATGCATTGATGAAGGATGTTATGGAGGGCAGATGCTAATTTCATTACATGAGCATTGCTCTTTTCAGCAGTAAGGACTGCCCACCGCTGCAGTGGACTGCCTAACAAAACATTGCCAATGTAATTAAATGGTGGAGAGGAAGAAGGACACATTATTTCATTCATCTGGCCAGGAGATCCTTAGAAAAACATATGTAGTTATGTATATATTAAGAAAATATTACTAAAGTGTGAGGTAAAAAGATGAATTAAAGTTATTTTGACCAAATGAAGGGCAACTGTTTGTATGCTTGGCTCAATAGGTAGGCATATGAGGCACCTGCCTTGGGTGAATCAGCAGGGTGGGAAAAAACTGCTGCATCACCTGTCATATCTCAACCCATTTCAATTCAGGCATTGCTGAATAGCAGACCTACCCAAAATAGTGGCTGCTACCAATGAATGAAGACACTTCAATCTCATAAGCTATTTTATTCTTTTTTTCTAGTGTTGAGTTGTAAAACCAAGACAACAAGCATCTCCACCCACTACTGTATAAAACTGTTACAACAATGTGAAATGCAGATGCTGAATCCTAAATAGTGATCCTTGTATAACCCCCAACTGTTCCAGATTCCAATGGACTGTCCCATGGTTTAAACAAAATCCTGTGGCTTCAGAGCATGACCTGGAGCTGAACACTTCTACCCTTGTTTCAGCACCTGTCTCTGGATTAATGAAGGCACTGTCGAGCAGAGTGGTCTTCTGCTACCAATGCTTTCTTTCCTAACAACAAGTAGTCCCCAGCTGTTTTAATGAGCTCTTCTTTAAAGTAAGCTCAGACAAAGTGTTAGCTTTATGTCTATTGTGTCTGCAGAAAACACATTTGGAACAGAACGTAAAGTGGACCTTTATCCCTTTTACTAAAAGCACATAAGCATACAACTCTGCATGCCAATATGAAAGAGTCTTGCATTTATTAGCTAAACAAACATTTTTGCCTTTACATACAGTTACTGTTTTTTTCATTTCCTGGTTGAGTAAGGCACTGGTGATATAACCCTGGCCTCACAGTTGAATCTTGGGAAGTTCTTGTGACATATTGCAGGAGGCAGACCCTGAGCTCCAGGCAAAGTTCCAGGGAGTAAAGGGAGATGCGCTCATCTAGTAAGAGTCCTGCAATTACCTAAAAGTATCTGTTTGTAAACTGCTATTACTAAACATTTCTTAAGATGCGTTTTTTTGCAGTTTGAATGATAAAGGCGACGTTATTTGTTTAAGGAGTGTTTTGTGGGTACAAGAACTTCCACATATGTGTGCAATGCCTACGATTGTAGGCTTAAACTCTGTTTAATAAAACCCATTTAAAGCCTAAGTGCAATCAAAATCAAAACACAAACATCAGCATAAGGAACATATCTCAGAGACAGTAGGATGTGTTCCCTATGCTGATGCCTATTCAGTTAGATAAAATCTTCTTTTTGATGCCGCTCAATGGCATCCCTAGGGGGGGCCAGAGGGGGCCATGACCCCCCCAGCATTATGCTGTGCCCCACCATGTGCCCCCCCAATTAAAATTTTTTTTTTTTTTACAAAAAGGCAATGTCTAAGAGGGAGAGCATCCCCAATCAATGCCTGCAGGTGATTCCTCCCCCCTCCCTCTGCACGCTGACACTGCATAATGCAAGCGCTCACACAACCACGGCCACCCGATCTGCTCCTTCCCCTGCATCCTCATTGGCAGGGAGAAGAGCGAGTTGCAGGAAGGACTCCACCAGGACTCTCAGTTACTGAAAAAACAGACTAATTTCTCCCGTCCTTAGGACAGGACAACCAGCCTGTAAATTCCAAGAGATGCCAGACCAGCGCTTTCAAAAGCAGGGGCAGGACAGCAAGAGGAAGCTGGGGAACCCTACAGTGGCAGAACACCAGGGCCCGGTGACAAGACAACCTTTGCAACCCTGATAGTTCTCCCACTGCTTTGGACCCTTATATTTTCTTGGTATGCTGGTGACATATATCTCTTGTTTTCTGCCACCCTGGGGGGGGGGGGGCCCAATACAATAGGAAGGGAGCTCACTGCAGAACATGTGAAAGGGCCGTTGTGGGATCATAGTAAAGGGCCCCAGGATATATATATATATATATATATATATATATATATATATATATATATATATATATATATATATAATTTTACAGTTGCCCCCCAACTTTTGTCCCTGTTCCCCCATGTGCCCCCCTAAATATGAAAGCTGGAGAGGCCACTGATGCCGCTCCATAGTTATCCTGTGCAGCAAGGGATAATGGAACTGTGGGAGCAGTCACATGCTCTCATTAGTAGGGTTTGACTATGCCCACCCTTTCTGACCACCTTCTCCATTCAAAAAAGACAGTTCCCAATCTTCTTAGGCTTTAGACCATGCCCAGTCTTCAGCACAATGTAACCACATCCATATTTTTTATGTGATTTGCTATGCACACAGCATGCTATCCATGTCAGTATGTCCCCTTTTTCTCAAGTTCTAAGGTTGAATGGCATGTGTATGTCAGTGCAGTGATGTATTATGAATACAGCAGGCTAGCTATGTCAATATTTCCCCTTTTCTTAAGTTCTAAGAGAGGTATGTGTATGTAAGTGTCTTGACACTATGTTAACAGAGCAACAAGCAGTCTTCTCATTAGCCTGAAGCTGCAGAAGGCAGACATACAGGACCCATAGCACATTGCTATCTCCCCACACTCTGAGCAGCAGCAAGTAGCACAAAAATAAAGCGGTATTAAACCCAAAAGCAAACATTTATTCTGTTGCAGCTTACCAAATTCTAGATGTGATTTTATTTTTTTAAGGCTTTCTTTCTTTTATTTTCACCAGTTGATCTGACCAGTAAGTCTGTTGTTTTTCAATGAGCTGTTTGGCAGATGAAGCAGTTAGAGGGTTCAGACAAACTATTTACCATTGACAGGGGTGCTTACAAAGTTCAACATTTAGTTATTTATGTAAAATCTTTACCCCAAATGGAACAAAACAGTTTCTGTGACTGATAAAAAGTATGAGATGGAATTTGGCTTCAATTTGTCTAGAGTATCTAAATCTGCTAGTTCATCTAACATTACCCTCCCTCCCAGAATGACAATGCTGCTGTCCAAAGACATATCTGTTGTCCCTTGAACCTTAGTGTAGGCAACCTAATACAGTGTAGTGCTCACCCTTGGAAAGGCTACTGGAAATAACCCAGGTCCCCCTTACCTGTTCAGAGGCTGCCAATCCCAGGTAGCAGTTCCAGAGCACACCAAAAAACACAGGTTCAGTCTAGGGGATTTTTTTTTAAATTTACTAAAGTAATTTAACAGGAGAGAGGGAAGAGGGTGCAGGATACTCAAAAAACGCAATAAGGAGGACAAATTCTCAAGCAGAAATCCTTTATCAACAGAAATCCTTTGTCATCAGCAGAAATCAGCATCAGAAACACTGTAAAGCAGTGACAGTGCTTGTAGCTATCTCTAGCATCTAATCCCCAAACCACCGGCACACCTGGTGTCCTGGGAAAAAGCATCCTACTCACAATGTCCAAGTACAGGCAAGCATATGCTGATGCCTAGCAGCAATAGCTCCTCAGTAACACAGCTGATGCCTAGCAGCAATAGCTCCTCAGTAACACAGCTGACCCCCAGGCCAGAGGCTCAGAACAGAAGGGAGCTTTGAACAAGCTTTCCCAGATATTTATCTTCTCCCCAGCCACCTTCTGGGAGCCCCCTCTCATGGGTTGGCTGAGGTCAGAAAAATATTCATAACCCAGTAGTTAATCCTCCTACTAAATTCCTGGAAGTTTCTTCTGGCAGGCAGGCAGTAGTAATTAACCTGGCCAGATCTAAAAAATAAATTGCTGCTTGGCCGAGTACATCAAAGCCAAAAACTACATTGAGCAAAGTTTAGAGCAGGATGTTACAACAGGAAGTGTTTTACTGGCCAGTTCACCAGGTGAAAACAGAGGGAAAAGCTTGCTGATTACAGATAAAAATCTGAGAGAAATGTAAACTTGTTCTAACTTTGTCTAAAGTAAAAAGGATAACATTTTGTCTGGAGTTAGGTTTTTATATTACACTATGGTACATCCAAAACTGAGATGGCTATGATGATTGCATTCCGTGTTTTATTTAACCAAAAAACGTACATAGTACTCCTTACATGGTTAAGGACAACAACAATTTATGTGGTTCCTACATAGCTAGCTATTGGCTTGCCTTTGGGGAAACTTTGATTATATCAGAGTTCTTGAACTGAATTTGACAAGATTCAGTGAAACCAAAGTTGTTGTTATCACACCATTCAGATAGTAGAGCTCCAGCAGACACAGATTACAGATGAAAAGTCAGCTGTATACTTTAAAACATTGCAAATATAACAAACAATTTTTCAATCATAACATAAAAGGTTTTCATTGAAAAATAAAAGTCAGTCACATAAATTATACAGTACATCTAATAATTAATGGTCAATTGTGAACTCAAAAAATGGAAAAATCTTAGTTTGGGGAATTTGTTACAAAGTTACATTAGTGCAGATGAGTTTATTAAAAACTGACAGTACATTCTAAGATCAGAAAACTGTTTCCCACACTGGAACTTATTTACGTGGAAAGAACTTCCAAAGGAATATTAAAAGATAGGAGTTTGATGCCATAAATAGTGTCGAAGGGGTTGTCTAAGAGACTTATCTCCCTCCTCTAGAGTTGACAGTAAAACCCTAAACACAAGAACTATGTTGATGTCTCTCCAAATGCAATTACTATAAATTTCAAAGTCTGTCAAATGCGCTGAAGCGTGTCAGTATTTTATGTATGGAAAAAGGTATCGTTTGAGGTAGAAATCCTCTTTATATTTATCGCTTGTTCTCTTTCTTTACTTGGAAAAGAAGCCACAGAGGACAGATATCTCAAGCTGACACAGAAAGGCAGGGAAATGATCTGACAGCACTTTATGGCTGGGTTAGTTTGGGTCTTTACAGCTTTACAAATCCTTTTGTTGTCTCAATAAATTAGGTTCAGGATTTACAGCCTAGGGAAATGAAGGTCTTAGGGATGAATGTCAATGCAGCATTTATATGCAGATTCAAGACCCCTGCATCCTAAACAATGTGCAATACCAATCAGCTCCATGTATACAAATATATTATATGGACTAAAACATTCCTTTAAGCACATACATTATGTTCTAAGTTTTTTATTTATTATTTTTTTATTCATTAAATACACAACAGAGCATTTTGAGAGGACTAGAGGGTTTATCTAAAGAGCAGCTTGCTTTGTGGCTCTATTTGTCTGATAGAAACTTCAGCCTTCTGATAAACAGGGCTTTTTTTACAGCTGGAACATGGAAGAAGGGAATTCCACCACCTCTGGCACTGGCCCTGAGTTCAGCTATATCTACTGTCACTTGTAAACACAGAAGTCCAGCTTCTGGCTTCGCAGGTGACAATGCATCTCTCCACAGCACGGCTCCCAGAGGACCTTCTATGTCTCTGGACTTGGAATGGGACAAGACTAGCGCAGGATTTATGGGAAGGGGTGGGGCATTGTGATGTGCTGAGCTGCAGCCTGGTGTCTGGAAGATGACACCCCCTCTGCATAATCTAGCTAACCAATGGGGAGGTAGAGTTGCAAATTATTGTGCACTGTGCAGAAAAATAAGACATGACCATGGGAATAACTGGAGGGCAGTTGCTGATAGTTATTTTTTTGCAAAGGTAAGCATGTAAGAACGGGGGTAGGAAGCAAAGTTGAGAGCTGCAACAGTTAGAGCTGAGGAGGGGGTAAGGAAGTAAGATGTGAATGGGGAGTGTAGTGGTAAGCAGCTGTGGAAGAGAACTATGCAGCTTAGCTGTGTAAGGTGTGTGTGTTGGGGGGGGGGGGGGGGCTGGTGCAGAGATAAGCATTGGTTCCAGGGAAGCCTAGTGAGGAACATTGGTCAGTCTCCTATAAAATGCTGATCATGAGATTCTTCTGTTGGTCCTGGAGTTGAGGCTGCAGAAGAGTTTGGATGAGCTAACAGTCTGGCCTCCCTGGTCCACACATCCATTTGCCATCATGCATGACTTGTTAAAAGGACTAGAGAGCTTTCAAAGAAGGTGGCTGTGCTTGAAGGCTGTACTATGAGTTTGTAGATGTAGGGCCCGTACACACGATGAGAATTTCGGAAGGGAATTGTCATTCGACGGCCTGTCATCCGAAATTCTTACTGTTAGTATGCTCCTTTCAACATCTGATTTTAATTTTTCAGAAGGCAAAAGCTGGATGGGCAGACTAGTATAATATTTTTGAGGAGCGGCAACTTAATGTCCGATTTTCGGATGGTCAGTACAGAAATCATCACACAAAAGTCGAAAGTACAAACACGCATGATCAGAATCAAGGAATGACCCGGAAGAGTTTGGTCTTGTAAATTAGCATTCGTAATCTATAATTAACATTTGTGACGCAGCAATTGATGAAATGTTGAAATGCATTCTCATCTTTTTTAATGGGATAATAATGAAGCTGCTTTGCTGGTGATAATGATGTAGTTATGCCAAACATATTTTAAAAGGCATTTGTTTTGTAATTATATAAATAATATTAATATTATAGTTGTTTTTTGATTTTTTGGGGAAGTTACCACAACACCATTATCCCTGAGTTTTTAAGATTAAAAATACAACTATGTTGGTGTCCCTTGTTAATTTTCTATTGTGTTGTTTTTAATGTAACTGCCTACTCACAAACTGTCATTTGAAGATCAGGAATGATCTGAAAATCGTGCATTATCGCTCATCAAACTTTTGCTAACACAAAATTAGCAGAAGGGGCCCAAAGTTTGGCACTCAAGTAATTAACTTTCTCTTTATACTCTCGTAGTATGTCACTACGTTCCTGTCTGTCGACCGACAATTTGCGGATAGTTAATATGCTAGACAAAATCCTGCACACACGCTTTTGACAAAAAAATCAGATGCTCGGTCGTACGTCAATCGAACCGTGTGTACGAGGCTTTAGTACATGATGAGCTGTTAGACTGTGTTTTTTCTGTGTGCTTTGTGAGAAGAACTTGGAAGGTTCATCCACCAGTCTGGGACTTGTTGAGGCTACTGCCAACTACTTTTTTGCTGGTGTGAAGCTGTTTTGTTTGGATTCCTAAAAATAAATGTGGGATAAATTCTTCCTTAAAGAGGAGTTCCACCCGAGGTCCAATAATAAAAAAAAAAATTAAAAGTCAGCAGCTACAAATACTGCAGCTGCTGACTTTTAATTGGACACTTACCTGTCCCAGGGTCCAGCGATGCGGGGGATCGAAGCCCCACTCATCTCCCCCTCCGTTCAGCAGCGCCGGCATTGAAACTGTGGGTGCCGGTCTGTGGCTTCACAGCCTGGCACCCACTGCGCATGCGCGAGTGGTGCCGCGCGCCATGATTGGCCGCTCAGTTGCCTGGGACCTGTAATGGGTCCCAGATGATTGACAGGAGGGAGGGAGCAGAGCTGCGCCCTTCCTGTGCCGAGGGGGAAGTGATGTCACCAGCCCAGGCACTGGAAGAGGCAGACTATGAGGGACCACCTAGCAACAGGCATTTAGAGGTAAGTAAAAAAAAAAAATATCCAAATTTTTTTTGTTATTTTTCATGTAGTTTTTTTTTTTTTGGGTAAAACCCCACTTTAAAGAGACTGCATTATATGGTGTCTTACTGTCACGGAGGTACCACTGTTCCCTGTCACAACTGGTGCTCGTATGCAGGCAGTAAGTACATAAGAAGAGGCCACAAGGGTGCAGTTGTGGGCCTCAGTGATAGATGGGCTGCATGCACAACAGAAAGTCAGAAAGGAGTTCAAGCTCCGCATAGCAGCCAAAATGGAAGTTCAGTGGGGGCTTGTGCAAAAGCTAATGCAACAATATCCCAGGGCAGTAGGGGGTAGCCCATAGCGAAACTGGAGATATACAGGCTAGCCATTTCCTTCAGAGGCTGAGTCCACATAATGATGTTGAGGTATTCCTTTATACTTTTGAGAGGGTTACAAACCAGGAATAGTGGCTCAAGGAACAGGGGGCAGTAGGGATGGGTGAATGGTTCGGCTCGAGCATAAGTTCGGGCCGAACTTTGGTTGTTCGGATGTTCTGCGAACAGCGAACAATATGCAGTATATAAAGTGGGTGCAGCGCTATAAATATAAAGTGATTCAAGAAAAAAATGAACAATTATGAATAGTATTATATAAACAATCAGTGTCCATTATAAATAAATCAAACAGTCCATCTTGATGAAGAAACACTAATAAACACCACGTGAGTGTGTAGTGGACACTAAAGGTCAAAATAGTCCCCCAAATGATGGAAGCAAATCATGAATATTGGGCATAAAGATGGTTGATGCTATGTAAGCTTTATAAGTCTAGTGGCAACCTTGCCAATCAGGAGAAAATCCAAAAATAGAAAAAATTATATAAACAATCTTGGTGACCTTCTCCGGGGTTTGATGCGACAGATAAAGATGTGCAGATCCCACCACCCGTATGAAATGGAGGCTTACCGAACAGTTGGGACCCAAAACAGCGTATGCTGTATGAGTCAAAAAAGCTTAAAAGTTGCCCCCTGGTGGATGATGGGGAGATCCCAACGGTATACTGAAGTCCTAGGGATGCCTCAGCGGGATGTCTATTCTGTGTTGAGGTTAGAGACGTCCTTGATGTCCAGACCCCCAGCAGCTCTCCCCCTCAGCACACCACAAGTTTCTCAGTCTGAAGAGCACACAAGTCACCAGTCAGCTGACCAACAATAGTGTTCGGGGCAAATTCGAAAGCTGCCGGAACCCCGGGAGCAGTGATTTTTTTAATGCTTAAAGTGAAACAATAAAAATTTAAAAAGGCGTAGGGATCCCCCCAAAATCCATGCCAGAAGTGTCTGGTATGGATTTTAAGGGGAACCCTGCGCCAAAATTTTTTTAAAAATGGCATAGGGGTCCCCCCAAAATTCATACCAGACCCTTATCCGAGCAGGCAACCGGGTGTAGTGATATAAAAATACGGTGTAGAAGTAGTAGTATAGTGGTCTCGTGGGTATGATAATTAATTAGTAAGTACTCTTCCGCAGCAACCCAATTCTTCCAGAGAGATGCACTTTATTGACTTCCAACACAGAACAAAGTCCAAAGTCCACAGATGACAAAAAAATCAGACGGAGGAAATATAATTTAGAACCCCATGTTCCTAGGTCTGTGTGTGCATACACAGACAAGCCTCACTTAAACTATAGACTGAATGCCGTGTTATATTCAGTAGATACTGAATGGCTGAGCAATTTGATTGGCCGTTTCAATTTAGGACTTTGATAAGCTTTAGTCTATCAGACAGACAACAACCCCCAGCCGTGAACAGCTGTAGTCATAAACCACCCCAATTTGCACTCCCGCATATCAACATCAACAAGTCCCCTTAGATATGTGTAACTAGATTAACAGATACCATCTGAACACCCTTTTGAGCCCTTGGAATACCTACATTCCTAATCTGCATTCTTGCATATTAATATCAACAAGTCCCCCTGATATATTAGCCTCCCCAGGAGGGAGCCTCCGCTAGGCCAACCCAAAACACTCCTTGATCCCATTGTTACCCCCTCAAGTCTAATTACCATCAATAAATACTTCTTTAAACAATGTACCCTTTGAAATGTTCAATTAGGTTAACAGCCCATACCTCACACCCCTAGGTAGACTTGCATAAGACTAACACATCAAAGGGTCTTCAGCTGTTATATTAAAATTGAGTTGGCTTGGACAAATCGACCATTGTCAACTCAATTCGGGCCTGGTTAATATTGACTGTATGTGTACATACATATAATAATGTCCCACATAAATCGGTGAACATATTACAACAGCCCCCCCCTCCTTAACCGTACCAGGCCACATGCCCTCAACATGGGGAGGGTGCTTTGGTGTCTGACCCCAAAGTACCTTGTCGCCATGTTGATGGGGACAAGGGACTCATCCCCACAACCCTTGCCCGGTGGTTGTGGGGGTATGAAGGAGGGGGGCTTATCGGAATCTAGAAGCCCCCTTTAACAAGGAGACCCCCAGATCCCGCCCCCCCCATGTGAATTGGTAATGGAATAGACAGCTTGGGACAAGTCCTTTATTAAAAAATAAGAAAATAAAAATGTCAGACCGAAAAAAACCAAACAAACTGAAACCGTTCCTCCTCCATGGGAGGCTCCCGCTGACTGACACTTCTTCCTGGTGACAGTTCTTATATAGGTGAGGGCAGGGCCACCCGGGGACGTAAAAAGGTTACCCCCTCTGATGCCACGGGGAACCTTTTTGGCTTTTTTTTTACTTTTTCGGTCCGTCGGGCGGCGTGGATTTACATTGCGGGACATTTTTATTTTTTTATTTTTTAAGGACTTGATCCAAGCCGTCTCTTGTCTTTTTTACCATTTTTGACACTTTTTTTGTGAAATGGTTGTGGTACATGGTACCCCGTCACCAATTCACATAGGGGGTGGGATACCGTACCAGGCCACATGCCCTCCCCATGTTGAGGGCATGTGGCCTGGTACAGTTCAGGAGGGGGTGCTCTCTCATCCCCCTCTATTTTCCTGCGACCTGAAGGGTCTGGTATGGATTTTGGGGGGCCCTACGCCATTTTTTTTTTACATTTTGGTTCAGAGTTCCCCTTAATATACATACCAGACCCAAAGGGCCTGGTAATGGACTGGGGGGGGACCCATGCCCTTTTTTCAATGAGTTTTATTTATAGTGCCGAAACCCGACAAGTCATTACAGCCGCAATCAGTTTTAAATGACAATTTTTCCTTTAGAACTGTCATTTTGCTGGGGTACTGTTCTAAACACAGAAAAAATATGCCACTTTACAGGCATACTATGGACGCCCCCCAGGCATGATATTTAAAGGAATATTTCATTTTTATTGTTTCATTTTAAGCATTAAAAAAATCACTGCTCCTGAAAAAATGGCCGTTTTAAAAAAAAATTTGCATTGATACATGTCCCCAAACACTTTTTATGACAATAACTTGCATTTAAGCCTTTAAAATGAGCACTTTTGAATTTTCATGTTTGTGTCCTGTAGGCTTTAACAGTGTTCGAGTGTTCTTCCAAATTTTTTGCCTGTTCGGTATGTTCTGATGCGAATCGAACCGGGGGGGGGGTGTGCGGCTCATCCCTAGTGGGCAGGTATCCTTGCATTCTTTCCCTCTGGAGATACCCAGTGTGCATACTTTTAACTTTTCCCAGAAGTGGATGCAGGTTAAGAAAGCATGAAGGCAAAAATCCTCCATAGGCTTGGTGTGACTAGTGCGATATGGGAGCAGTGGGTTCTGCCTGGGCCTACCACCTGGAAAAGTCACCCTGGGCACATATTCTGTATATGAACCAGTGCATCTTGTAAAAGAAGTAACTCTCGCCAGAGCACTTGACGATGCCTCAGGTCATACAATGGCTAACCTTGGACTTGTGGGTCCTGTTAATTACCCACAAATTGATGAGTTGGTGGAATGGTTTACCAAAAGGCTAAAAGTATGCAGCATAAAGTAATGGACAAAGCTGGTCAGGGTTGGGATTGTCTTCCTTCCTATCTCATGTTCGCCATCCGTGAGGTCTTGCAGTCTACTCCCTACTCCAGTTTTTTCCCTTTGAGCTCCTGTATGGTAGACTGCCACACAGCCTACTGGATGTCGTGAAAGAGAGTTGGGAACAAGAGGCCACCCCCTTTAAAAGCGTGAATAAACAAGTCTCTCCGTTGCATACCTGAATCTCAGTCGTCACGCTTGTGGTTTTATGGACCTGTGTCTTTTTTCAACCAGACTAACTATGGTGTCAGCATACGCTAAGGGTTCAGGAGGCTTAAATGGGATTTATGATAGGTCGGCAAAGGTTAGAACTTTATAACCCTGAGACAGGGTCTTTGTGTTGGTCCCAACCATGCAAAGTACATTTCTGGCTCATTGGCAAGGCTCATTTGAAATCCTCAAACAAGTCAGGGAGGTTAACTAAAATGTCTGAGCCAGGAATTCATAAGCTAGAACAGTTTTACCATGTAAACCTAGCCAAGCCATGGAAGGATAGAGAGCATCGGCCACTCTAGTTAGCCCTCTGACCGGTTGTTTGATGCCAGAATATAACATCAAAAAGTAAAGGAGTTTCTGCAGTGAAACCAGGAGATCTTCTTAGAGCTTCCAGTTTGTACTTCCATGATTAAACACAACATAATCACAGAACCCAAGGTCTGTGTTCAACTCATACCTTATTGAATTATAGAACTTCAGAGACAGCCAAAAGTAGATGATGGGCAGAACATGTATTAAACCCAAAATGTATTATATTGCAGCTTACCAATCCTTATATGTATGTAGTGTATGCATTTTTTTTTTAGGTTTTTTCTCCCTTTATTTCACCTGGTGACCTGACCAGTAACACAATTCCTGTTTAGGGTGTCTGTATTCTGGATGAAGTTGTAGAGCAGACACCTTTGGACAGCATCACTGTCAGTCTGGAGAGAGGGTAGTGTTAAACCCCATACACACTAGATTTTCTGCAGATTTTTGTCTTCAGATTTACCAAAACCATGTAGTGCAAGGACCTGCCTGATTGCATACAAATTGAAACTCTGAAGGTTTGACCTCATATTATATGGTTTTGGTAAACCACAGTGTGTATGGGGCTTTAGACTAGTAGACTTAGATGGACTTCACTAACAAATTGAAGCTGAACTCCAGCTAATACTTTATAAGCAGTTACAATAGTTTTTTTGTTCTTTTGGGATACATAAGTAAATAAAAGCTGACCATTGTACAGTGGGGGTTATTTACTAAAGGCAAATCCACTTTGCAATACAAGTGTAAACTACAAGTGCAAAGTGCACTTGAAAATTGCACTGAAAGTGCTAAATTGCTAAATTTCTGGACAGCTTGGTCTGTTAAATTTAGTTGAAAAATAACATATTTAATGGCTGGGTTACCAGGTAAAAATAAAGGCAAAAGCCTAAAAAAACGAATGCAGCCACCACATTCAAGAATTGGTAAGCTGTAAATTAATACAGTTTTGTTTTGGTCCAGGAGTGAGTGATCTAGCCCAATAATGCTTGTTCTCATACCTGATAGCTCGATCTACTGCTGCATAGATGTTAGTAAACTGAACAAGGTGTTGAAATGTGATGCCTATCTCACCTCTTGGCATGATGAAATAATAGAGAGACTAGGGTCATATCCACATTTGACCTGACTAAGGGATACTGGCAAATCCTCCTCACTGACAGTGCCAAAGAAAAGCTGCTTTTACTACTCCAGAGGGTTTATGGCTGTATGTCCACAGTCCATTTGGCTTGACAAGAGGCCCTGCAACTTTCCAAAGGGCTATAGATGGCCGCACCATCTTCAGTCACACCAGAGGTATGGAGTTATTTACCTAAACAATGTAGTCATTAGTCAATAGACACACACACAGTGCAGCTCAGGATCAAGCCTACATGAGTACACCCACACCAATTGGCTTGCTAGGGGGAATTCAGAAGGCAGAGGGAGCCAGGAGCGCCAGTGGGGGACCCCAGAAGAAAAGGATCAGTGCACACCCATTGTACAGAGCTGGTAAGTATAACATGTTTATTATTTAAAAAAATGCTTTACAATTGTTTTAACTACATTCAGTAGTACAAGGGGATGTCATCCATAAACCAACTAAAAGGTCAAGAACCCTATAGATGCCTTGGGAACCTCTCATATGACAAGCAACAAATGAAGCAGTAAACAGTCCCAATCACGACCATTTAACCACTTTCTTGAGCATTCCCTTAGCGTTTTGTTGAAGCGTTCCACTAACCCATTAGTTAGTGGATGATAAACAGAAGTTCAGCTCAGCTTAATTTTATACAATTTGGAGAGCTCCTGAAAACCTTAGACAAACAACCTTGATTAGCTAGGATCTCAGATGGAAGCCCTATTCTCATGAACACATGAAACAACTCTCATACAATACCCCTGGGTGAGGTATTTCCAAAAGAGATGCCTATGGTTATTGAGTAGCAAAGTCAAGAACCACTAAAATGTATTGGTGTCCCCTAGCTGACTTGACCAAGGAGCCCACCAAGTCCAAGGCTGTGCGACCAAAGGGTACTATGAGAAGTGGTACCAGTGGAAATTAAACACTTTGCATCTAAAAGCCAAGGTACCATCTATTGTTCAAACACTTTCTGATGCTCCTTGGTGATTCTGTACAACAGATCATGATTCACAGTAAAATAGTGGAAATGCACATCCATTATAGGTTGCTGTGGCTCACCTTTTAACACTGTGAATTTCCTTATTCAAGCGTTAAGAAAACTTTCTTGGGAGACCTCCAAATCCAGTAGCTCTGTTTAAAAGAGGAGGTCCCAACTTCTAATTCTGCAAACACTGTTAGTGTCTCCTGATGCGCATCAACCCTATTCTTAAGATAAAGTGTGGCATTATTCACTTAATACTTTTTAGAAGAGGCTTCTGGAACCTTCAATAGGGATGAGCTTCGTGTTCGAGTCGAACCCATGTTCGACTCGAACATCGGCTGTTCGGTCGTTCGCCGAATTGCGAACGATATGGGCCGTTCGCGCCAAATTCGTGTGGCGCGTCACGGCCCATAATTCACTGCGGCATCGCAGTGCATTGCTTGCTGATGATTGGCCAAGCATGCACTATGACCCGCATGCTTGGCCAATCACAGCGCCGCCTGAACAGAGAGCCGTAATTGGCCAAAGCCAAGGAGGCTTTGGCCAATTATGGCTCAGGGGATTTAGTACACGCCCCACACTATATAAGGCCGCCTGCACGGCGGCCCTGTGTAGTGTGTGTTCCGGCGTTGAAAGAGATAGACAGAGAGACAGTGTCATTTGATTTGAGTTAGATAGATTAGGCAGAACAGTCAGTCAGTTAGCTGCACTTACAGTGTATTGTGTATCCCAGGTGTTGCATATATATATATATACACTGTATTCAGTTTAGCTAGATCCGTTCCTGTTATCTTCTAGACTATTTACATTTAGTGCAGTGCGTCCTGCTCACAGTGTTCAGCTAAATCCATTCCTGTTATCTTCTAGACTATTTACATTTAGTGCAGTGCGTCCTGCTCACAGTGTTCAGCTAGATCCGTTCCTGTTAAATTCTAGACTATTTACATTTAGTGCAGTGCGTCCTGCTCACAGTGTTCAGCTAGATCCGTTCCTGTTATCTTCTAGACTATTTACATTTAGTGCAGTGCATCCTGCTCACAGTGTTCAGCTAGATCCGTTCCTGTTATCTTCTAGACTATTTACATTTAGTGCAGTGCATCCTGCTCACAGTGTTCAGCTAGATCCGTTCCTGTTATCTTCTAGACTATTTACATTTAGTGCAGTGCGTCCTGCTCACAGTGTTCAGCTAGATCCGTTCCTGTTATCTTCCTACTGACAGGCAGGCTTGTCTTGTTAGAGTATTAACAGCTACCTAAAGAAAATTACTGATGTTCTTTTGATCCTATTAGTACCACGGTCAGGCAACTAGACTATTTACATTTAGTAAAGTGCGTCCTGCTCACAGTGTTCAGCTAGATCCATTCCTGTTATCTTCTAGACTATTTACATTTAGTGCAGTGCGTCCTGCTCACAGTGTTCAGCTAGATCCGTTCCTGTTATCTTCCTACTGACAGGCAGGCTTGTCTTGTTACAGTATATAAAGCTACCTGAAGAAAATTACTGGTGTTCTTTTGATCCTATTAGTACCACGGTCAGGCAGCTAGACTATTTACAGTTAGTGCAGTGCGTCCTGCTCACAGTGTTCAGCTAGATCCGTTCCTGTTATCTTCCTACTGACAGGCAGGCTTGTCTTGTTACAGTATATAAAGCTACCTGAAGAAAATTACTGGTGTTCTTTTGATCCTATTAGTACCACGGTCAGGCAGCTAGACTATTTACATTTAGTGCAGTGCGTCCTGCTCACAGTGTTCAGCTAGATCCGTTCCTGTTATCGTCCTACTGACAGGCAGGCTTGTCTTGTTACAGTATATAAAGCTACCTGAAGAAAATTACTGGTGTTCTTTTGATCCTATTAGTACCACGGTCAGGCAGCTAGACTATTTACATTTAGTAAAGTGCGTCCTGCTCACAGTGTTCAGCTAGATCCGTTCCTGTTATCTTCCTACTGACAGGCAGGCTTGTCTTGTTACAGTATATAAAGCTACCTGAAGAAAATTACTGGTGTTCTTTTGATCCTATTAGTACCACGGTCTGGCAGCTAGACTATTTACAGTTAGTGCAGTGCGTCTTGCTCAAAGTGTTCAGCTAGATCCGTTCCTGTTATCTTCCTACTGACAGGCAGGCTTGTCTTGTTACAGTATATAAAGCTACCTGAAGAAAATTACTGGTGTTCTTTTGATCCTATTAGTACCACGGTCAGGCAGCTAGACTATTTACATTTAGTGCAGTGCGTCCACCTCACAGTGTTCAGCTAAAGCTACCTGTAGAAGGTTGGTGGTGTTCTCATACTACAGGCAGGCAGTTGATTTTGCTAGCTGCAGTATATATATATATATATATATATATATATATATATATATATATATATATATCCCAGCTTAGTGCAGCTACAGGCCATTAGTATGTCTGGAAGGCCAAGAAGGAGAGGCAGACAGTCACAAGCCAATAAGAGAGGGCAAGCAGGCTCTGTGTCTAGTGCTGGTCGTGGAGACGGTGCATCCTCATCAGCACGTGGCCATGGGACACGCTTGGCCTTTTTTTCGGCAGCTGGCCGTGTTGAGCCGCAACATGCGGAAGACTTGGTCGAGTGGATGACCAAGCCGTCCTCATCCTCTTCATCCTCTCTCACCCATGCCCAGGGTGCTTTGTCTGGCAAAGCAGCAGCCTCTTCCCTCGGTTCAATGTCATCAGTGACTCCTTCCCTAGCTCCACCATGTCCTCCTGAGGAGTCCCTCGAACTGTTTGACCACAGTGTTGGGTACATGCTCCAGGAGGATGCCCAGCGTTTGGAAGGCTCTGATGATGATTTTCCTTTAAAAATGACGTTTGGTGCAGGGACTGTTCTAAACACGGGAAACACGCGTCACAGGCATACTATAGACACCCCCCAGGTACGATATTTAAAGGAATATTTCACTTTTTTTTTTTTTACTTTAAGCATCATTAAAATCACTGCTCCCGAAAAAACGTCCGTTTTTAAAAGTTTTTTTTGCATTGATACATGTCCCCTGGGGTAGGACCCAGGTCCCCAAACCCTTTTTAGGACAATACCATGCAAATTAGCCTTTAAAATGAGCACTTTTGATTTCGAATGTTCGAGTCCCATAGACGTCAATGGGGTTCTAACGTTCGTGCGAACTTTCGGTCCGTTCGCAGGTTCTGGTGCGAACCGACCCGGGGGGTGTTCGGCTCATCCCTAACCTTCAACTTCAACGTCATGTTGCAATGGTGTTATTATCCTGACATTTAGTGAAGCAATTCCCACAGAGGTGAACAGGGTTACAAGGGCCATGGGATAGTCTTTCACAGAGTCAAGCACACAAATGACATCCTTTTTCTCTAAGTAATAGCTTTTCCCACAAGTCGGTTTGAAGAAGGGTAATGACAATCCCAGAATTGAGGAGTGCAACAACATCCTGTCCATTAACCTGTATCACACACTCATATGTATTCACAATTCAAGGAGTTGATGCCACTTATGAATACATGGTATGTCTTCAGCCCAAGTTACATTACATTGTCTTGTCCCTGATAACCCACTAGTTCTTAGGAGGTTTAGGTATTGGGCTGCTTTTGGTAGGAGTAATGCGCCTCTGGATGGACATACTGCTGTTTTCCACAGACACCTTGACACCAGGCTGCACCTCCTTACTCCAGATTGGCTCTCTTGTTAATAAATGGTAAAGAGTGGTTTGCTCCACATTCCTAATGGAGGGTCAGCTCCTCAGATTGCAGCCAGTCTTGAAACATGTGCATCAGGCTATACAGCATTGCACAGGCAGGTTTAGTCTTGTGAATCACCAGACACAGAAATGGCTCACCTAAGTCACCTCCAGCCTAGGCCTAGCCCTTCTACACCTAGTAGCCATGAACTACTTCTGGGACCAAGCAAAATATGCCTGCTAGGATCAGCAATCAGAGAATGGACGACTTTATCCTTGCAATCTATCTTGGGCAGACCTTCTCTAGAAGAAATGAGCGCAAAAGCACCAAATATGCTTCAATGCTGCAGTCATTTTTTGTAGGGCTCACCGCATGGCCTTCCATGTGTCAGCCAACATTCCAGAGCCATCTTAGAGCCTACTGACTTGCTATGTCACTGTATTTAGGCTGCAATCTGTGCAGCAAGCAAACAATCTCTTGTTACACTATCTGCTGCTGCTGTGCCATAGCCTCCTCATGGTGGGCCTGTGCTTGCATATTGGCCAACACTAGCTACCTGACTTGCTCTTTCATCTCTTTTTCTGCATGTTTCATAGTCTGTGTGGGTTTAATCCAGAACATGGGACAGCCTGTAACCCTCAATCTGCCCATTGCATTCTCCACCAGTTGTGGGGATCAGGGTTAAATCAGATGTCAGAAATACAGTCTTGTCAAAAATGAAAATGAAAGTCTTATTCCTGCTTAGCAGCAAAATATGCCTGTTAGGATCAGCAATCAGACAATGAACTACTATATCCTTTCAGTCTGTCTTGGGCAGACCTTCTCTAGTAGAAATGAGCTCAAAAGCACAAAATATGCTTCAATGCTGCAGTCATTTTTTTAGGGCTCACCACATGACCTTCCATGGGTCAGCCAACATTCCAGAGCCATCTTGGAGCCTACTGACTTGCTGGGTCACTGCATTTAGGCTGCAATCTGTGCAGCAAGCAAACAATCTCTTGTTACACTATCTGCTGCTGCTGCGCCATAGCCTCCTCATGGCGGGTCTGTGCTTGCATATTGGCCAACACTAGCTGCCTGACCAGCTCTTTCACTTTTTCTGCAGGTTTCATAGTCTGTGTGAGTTTAATCCAGGACATGAGCCAGCCTGTACCCCTCAATCTGCCCATTGCATTCTCCACCAATTGTGGGGATCGGGATTAAATCAGATGTCAGAAATACAGTCTTGTGAAAAATTAAAATGAAAGTCTTATTCCTGCCTAGCAGCAATTTAGATCTTTCCTCCCCACGTATTCCATTATTTCTACCCCTCACATTAATTTTCCAAATTAACCCCCTCTCAGCCCTGCACCAGACTGTCTTTCCACAATAAACACACACACACACACATGCACACACACATACGCACACACACACACACACACAAAAAAACACATATACCGGTATATTGTATTGTATGTAAACACCTAAATACACGCACTTTTTTTCCCCCTAAATATGTTTTTATTGGCCTAGTGACACCAGTGGTCCTTCCTCTATTTTTAGGGAAGAGGAGAGTTGGTCCTTAGTGCTTCACTGCATGACAAACAATGATATATATGCACTATCTAGTACAGTAATACTCTGAGCTCGAGATTCATGCTGGGACTTCCCCAGGGGTCCTATTTAAACTAGACTGTGCTTAGAGAAAGTGGGCTAAATAACACTGGCAACCATTCAGCCCAGAAGACTAGTGGCATTTAGAGGCAAAAAATGTGTTTTTTGGGAAACAGATCCAGATTGAAAGTGAACATTTCAGCATAAAGTTAATAATATTTTCCAAGCCGGTCTCTTGAATTAAAAAATATGGAATTACACTTGGAAAAAATACTTCCCAATAAGTGCCTGACATGAAAAATTCTGAAAACTGGCAATGAACCATTTATCTTTTGAAAAATGGAGAGTACGTTTTAGAGCCGACCCAGTCAACCTGGCTCAGGTGTGGCTACAGCCACTGCAATTACCATTGTTGCCACTGCTTATGTATTTTATAAATCCTTTTATCGTGATGACAATTAACCACTTGCGGACCAGCTCATGCTGATATACGTTGGCAAAGTGGCACGTTCTCCCAAAACAACCTATGAGTACGTTGTCCCCTTTAAGAGCCGCCGGAGGTGCGTGCCCGCTGCCACCCATGGGCACGAGAGCCAGAACGGGGATTTGCATGTGTAAGCACACAAATGCCTGTTCTGTCAGGGGATGGAGACAGATCATTTGTTCCAAGTCAATAGGAACTGTGATATGTCTCCTCCCCCAGTCAGTCCCACCCCCCCCACAGTAAGAAACACTCACGAGGGAACACATTTAACCCCTTGATCGTCCTCCAGTGTTAACCCCTTCTCTACCAGTGACATTTACACAGTAATTTGTTCATTTGTATAGCACTGATCGCTGTATAAATGTCAATGGTCCCAAAAATGTGTCAAAAGTGTCTGATCTGTCTGCCGCAATGTCACAGTCCCCATAAAAATTGCAGAAGCTATAACTTTTGTGCAAACTAATCAATATACGGTTATTGCGATTTTTTTTTATACCAAAAATATGTAGAAGAATATATATTGGCCTAAACTGATGAAGAAATTTGTTTTTAAAAACATTTTGGGGATATTTATTATAGCAAAAAGTAAATAATATGTGTTTTTTTCAAAAATGACGCTCTTTCTTTGTTTATAATGCAAAATAAAAACCGCAGAGGTGATCAAATACCACCAAAAGAAAGCTCTGTTTGTGGGAAAAAAAGACATCAATTTTGTTTGGGTACAGTGTCGCACGACTGGGCGATTGTCGGTTAAAGCGACGCAGTGCCATATTACAAGAAATGACCTGGTCATTAAGCAGGAAAACCTTCCGGTCTGTAAGTGGTTAAAGGAGAAGTATGACTTTGCAAAAAAGCAAACATACATAATCACTTCTATGCTACAGCTGTCCCATGTTGGCCCTAAGCCAGAGAACTGAGCAATCACACGATCTCACATGAGTGCACAGTTTTTGGTCTGCTTGGAGTGGAAAGTGGTGACTGTGAGAAGCACGCTGAGAGGTAGAGCCAGCTGTCAATCAGAAAACTAGGTGGATCCCGACAATATTGTTGGGATCCTTTCAAAGCCTAAAGTGGCAAAAACCATCAGCTTACTTCAGGTCAGCGTAGAGCTAAAGTAAGTGCACCCCTGTGACCCACAAGAGATGCTTGGCCAAAAAAAAGCTTTAGCCAAACTTTTTTTAAGTATCAGTGTTAAGAGAGCTGAACTTAAACATAGCCCATGGGTACAATCTTGATGAAGATCTTCCCTTTTCACTATTCAAAGAGTATTCATTTTGTCTGACTTTAGAAGTAAGTCTAATATTTGAACATTATATTGTCCATCTTTATGTACAAGGCTGTACGGGAACAGAGAACAAAAGAAATACTTAGTCTACCAGACAATATCTGGTAAAATACTCCCCCGGCTTTAGGTTTTTTCTCTCTACTTTTTTAAAGTGAATTAATACAAAATGTACTGTGCTGATGTACCAGTGAAATTATTTTATACATTTCCATTTGTCCTTCCTCTGACCGGCAAGGACAGAGTAAAGGTCTGGGAAAACAAAAAGAGATTTCCCCTGCTGTATACAGATGTGGCAGTTGGGTTGTGGAGAGCTTTGTGATGTGCCGCGGGCCTTACTTGGAAGGTCCAGTGCAACTTGCTGTCTAATTTAATCTGGCATTTCCTTGAAATCCTCTCCTTTGTTTAAGACAATGTTTAGCTTCATAACAATGGTTGCAGGGTCTCATGTTTAATCTTCTGAATTATGTAACAACGTTGTTTTATTCATTTAATGGAAGACAACTGACAGCTCAGGGGGATCTTGCTATGAGAAGAAATCAGAAATCAATGTGCAAGCTATAGATTCACCTTTGATATGATGGGGTTTGTAAGATGTTCAATTTTACAAATACATTCATTATGCATATTACATCTTTCAGATTCTGTTGAGTGATGGAGATTCAATATGTTTCAAAAGTCTGAAATTGATATGAAACACATGCTTTAAATGTTGCATACATTTCTGTGAGAATCTTGGTAAATACAGTCAATTACAGCTAATATGAAGGAACACCATTCCAGTCCAGCTTGCTTGTATAAAACAACATATGATTTATAAATATATTTTTTGGGGAAAAAGTTTCTGGACCTTTTGCAATTTTCTAGTTTTCTGCATGGATGGGTTTTAAAATGTGGAATGATCTTCACTCAAGGCATTTTTTTCTTTTTGGCAAATATTATTTTGTATTTGTATATATTTCTAGAACATGGTATACATATTCAGGGTCATTGATGGAACAAGATGTGAGTATCTTACAAAATGATTTCTGATATGAAGAGACTCAAATTGTATTAATGTTATATATACTGTATACACACACATATACAGTTCATATACAGTATATATACTGTATGTAGCACAGCCCCTGACCCCTAGAGGCATGGTGGTACCCAGAGACAGGGTGGGCTGACATTTACCTCAAGGGCAGATTACTTAGTGAGCTTTGTAGACAGATGGGCACCAGTCACTTTAAGATGTCAAACAAAAATAAGTTTATTGCTCACACAGAAAACTCCAGGGAAAGAGGGGTAGGGCAAAGGACACCCATGAAGTAGCAGACTAACAAACTACACAAATAAGAAAAAAGTACTTACAATCTTCACAGACAACTTTGAAGTCGACCAGTAATACCCTGAATATCTATACCCTCTCCCAGCATGCACCAGTGGCAATGAAACTCCTACTGGTTGACCAGGGAGAGATGAATATTCATAAATTTGGTTAGTGGAGCTATTATGCTATTGCCAGAGGTCGTAGTGCTACCTACGAGCAGCAGAAGGATATATACACACACCGGCCACTTTATTAGGTACACCTGTTCAATTGCTCGGTAACACAAATTGCTAATTAACCAATCACATTGCTGAAATTCAATTCATCTAGGCACCTAGACGTGGTGAAGATGACTTGCTAAAGTTAAAACCAAGCATCAGAATGGAGAAGAAAAGGAATTTAAAGCGGGGGTTCACCCACACCGCTAAAAAAAAAAAATATTAAAAGCCAGCAGCTACAAATACTGCAGCTGCTGACTTTTAATACATGCCCACTCACTTGTCCCAGGGTCCAGCGATGTCGGCAGGGGACGCCGAGAACCCGCTGCCGCCACCATCCTGGGTGAGGGAATCAGGAAGTGAAGCATTGCGGCTTCACTTCCCGGTTCCCTACTGCGCATGCGCGAGTCGCGCTGCGCGTCCCTGGTGGTCCCCGCTCTCTCCTGGGAGCTTTGTGTTCCCAGCAGACAGCGCGGTTGAGACGGGAAGAGGCATAGACTCCCATGGGAGTCTATGCCGGAAGTGGGTGCAAATACCTGTCTTAGACAGGTATCTGCACCCCCCTCCCCCCTGAAAGGTGCCAAATGTGACACCGGAGGGGGGGAGGGTTCCGAAAAGCGGAAGTTCCATTTTTGTGTGGAACTCCGCTTTAAGTGACTTTGAACGTGGCATGGTTGTTGGTGCCAGACGGACTGGTCTGAGTATTTCAAAAACTGCTGATCTACTGGGATTTTCAAGCACAACCATCTCTAGGGTTTACAGAGAATGGTCGGAAGAAGAAACAATATCCAGTGAGCGGCAGTTGCATGTACAAAAATGCCTTGTTGATGTCAGAGGAGAATGGACAGACTGGTTCGAGATGATAGAAAGATAACAATAACTTAAATAACTACTTGATATAACCAAGGTATGCAGAATACCATTAAACCTTGAAGCAAATGGGCTACAGCAGCAGAACACCACACTGGGTGCCACTTCTGTCAGGTTAGAACAGGAAACTGAGGCTGTAATTTGCACAGGCTCACCAAAATTGGACAATAGAACATTGGAAAAACATTGCCTGGTTTGTTGAGTCTCAATTTCAGCTGCAATATTCAGATGGTAGGGTCAGAAATTGGTATAAACAACATGGAGCAATAGATTCATTCTGCCTTATGTCAATGATTCAGGCTGGTGGTGTAATGGTGTGGGGGATATTTTTTTGGCACACTTTGGGCCCCTTAGTACCAACTGAGCATTGTTTAAATGCCACAGCCCACCTGATTATTGTTGCTGACCATGTCCATCCCTTTACGACTACAGTGTACTGATGGCTTCTTCCATAGAATAATGCACCATGTCACAAAGCTCAAATCCTCTCAAGCTGGTTTCTTGAATATGACAATGAGTTCACTGTACTCCAATGGCCTCCACAGTCACCAGATCTCAATTCAATAGAGCACCTTTGAGATGTGGTGTAACAGGAGATCATGGATGTGCAGCCAACAAATCTGTAGGAACTATCCCTCAGCTGGTCCACTCTGACCAGGTGGGCTTTGTCCCAACGAGAGAAGCTCGGGACACCGCGATAAAGGCTATCAACCTGATCCATGCTGCCCATGTTCGGAAAATCCCTATGCTGCTTCTGTCGACAGATCCTGAAAGGGCATTCAATAGGGTGAACTGGGTTTTTCTGACAGAGACTCTCAAACATATTGGACTGGATCGACGAATTATGCATTGGATTCATGCTCTTTATACTCGGTCGTCTGCCTAAGTGAAGATAAACGGTCATCTTTCTTCTTCCTTCGGGATCACTAATGGAACCGGTAGGGGTGCCCCCTTTCTCCCTTGATATTCATTTTGACCCTTGAACCCTTTCGATGTTCGGTCAGGAATAACCTTTACATTACTGGCATACATCTAGATTCGGAGTTGGCTGAAAAGGTAGCAACTTACGCCGATGACTTGTTATTTTTTCTGTCCAACCCTCTATTTGCTCTCCCAAACCTATTCTCAGAATTGAAGATCTATGAGGCTCTATCTTTTTTCCTGATCAACTACCAATAATCAGAAGCACTGAATGTGCCCCTATCCGCATCCCAGACTGCTCTTCTGAAGACAGATTTCCTTATTAAATGGCAATTATCAAAAAAGACCTGGAGTCTTGGCAAAATGGCTTGTTCTCTTGGTTTGGATGGTGCAGCATCGTCAAGATGAACGTCATGCAACGTTTGCTTTATCCTTTTCAGGCCTTCCCAATTCATGTCCTGGGCACCTTTCTTTGGGCGGTCAACTGAGCTCTTGTACACTTTCTGTGGGCTCAAAAGCCCCCGCATCTTAGTCATTTTACCAGGATATTGGATTGGTGCTGCCATGGATCGGTTAAACAGTGGGTACAGGTGGAACGGACCCTTTCCTGGGATTCCACTCGATTTGTGTCCTGGTGTCATAAGGACCTGCCGGTCTTGGTTCTTACCCACCCTATGGTGAGGGAAACTTGGCGGGTCTGTGCCAAAGTCTTCCGGTCTACCGCCATTGTTTCAGATCCTTCAATGCTTACAAAGGAGTAAATGGTGATGGATCCGGAGCAATGGTGGTAGATTGTTGGGAACCTTGTCTTCAGTCCTGGTCTTCCTGAGTCAGGATTTCAAGATTTAGTCTGGTCTTCATCAAGCCAGGCACTTTATTGACCAAGTATACGCAGGCCTTTCCTTTTTGCAGAAAGTACAATTGACACATATTGGCTCTCTACCCTCTACAGATGCCTTTACATGTCCACTTACCATGTTTGAGCTCTTATGTACATAGCAGTCTCCGTTGCACTACGCAGTGTCTCAGACTTATTGATTTCTGGTGTCCTCACCTCCAACCTTTCGACTGTCATATATTTCCAAATGGGAACGAGACCTAGGGCTGAGCTTTACAGACAAACATGTGGACAGAATTATCTTATTTTCCGATAAAACCTCTATTTGTGCTAAACACCAGGAATCTGGTTTCAAAATCCTGACCCGGTGGTACCGTACACCTGCTAAGATTTATACAATGTTTCCAAAATGCTGGAGATGTGGAGAGGAAACTGGCTCCCTTCTCCATATTTTCTGGGCCTGCGACTATTGCTTTCCTTTTGGATCGCATAACCCAAAAATTTACTGACTGTGACCTACCGAAGGACCTAGCACTTTTCCTTCTGCATCACCACTGTTTCTCAGGCAAGGCTTACAGGTGTTCCATCTTGCCACTTCGGATTACCGCAGCAAAGAGCTGCGTCCTGCTCTTTTGGAAACAGGCACATGCACTGCCCATTACCGTCTGGTTGAGAAAAGTTGCTGAAATCAACAAATTGGAGAACCTGGTGGCCAGTGAGAGGGGCATTCCAAATAAATTCCACAAACAATGGTTCTACTGGCATTAATTTGTGTACTCTGAAGAGTACAAGGCCTTGTTGAATTAATCTATCCAAAATTGAAACTGTACCAGTGGGCCTCCTGGATCTGTAGGGATGGTGGTTCAGACTGGACCCCCTCCTGTCCCTTCCCTTCTGTTCTTTTATTTTTTCTTTCTTCTTTTTCCTTTCTCCACCTCTCTTTTTTTTGCTGTCTTTTTAGTTTTTATTACTGACAATGTTCACCATGCAAAAAACACACGGGGTACAGGGACTCTCTTGTGACGGGTTTCCTGAGACATTCTTTTCATACTCTGTATGCCATTTGTGACAGAAATTGTTTTCCAAGTGTTGTGACTTTCTGATTCTGTGTTATCTGTTGATGCGCATGTCAAATGCTTTCTGTACTTATTGTAAATTGTCTTAAAATAAAGAATTGAAAAAAAAAAATCTGCAGTAACTGTGTGATGTTATCATGTCAATATGAACCAAAATCTCTGAGGAATGTTTCCAACACCTTGTTGAATCTATGCCACAAAGAGTTAAAGCAGATCTGAAGGTTAAAGGGGGCCCAACTTGGTACTAGCAAGGTATACCTAATATAGTGGCCAGTGAGTGTATTCAACACAGTCTGCAGGTCAGGGCTGACTCAGTGTGGGAAACATCAGTCAGAGCGTGGCTCTACCTAACATGTATGTCATCATTAGAGCCAGCATCAGCATGTTCCCCGCCTTGACTCGCAGCCTGTTTTCGTGTTGGCAAATTGCTTAGAACTGTGAGAACCTCTCATGACTGGTTTGTAAGTCCATTAATGAAGGGAGTGGATCCATTAGCCCATCTTTGGATGTTCAAGATTGTTTGGCTCTTTGGATGTTCAAGATCGAGAATGAGAACCCATATAGTACTACTGTTATTTTATTTAAAAAAACATAAAAAGCTCACTCAAGTGTGGGTAGACAGCACTAAGTGTGAGTGGTTTTCTATCTTTTTGCTTTTTTTAAATAAAGTAACAGTGAGCATATATATGCCCCGTACACACGGTCGGATTTTCCAACGGAAAATGTGTGATAGGACCTTGTTGTCGGAAATTCCGACCGTGTGTAGGCACCATCACACATTTTCCATCGGATTTTCTGACACACAAAGTTTGAGAGCAGGATATAACATTTTCCGACAACAAAATCCGTTGTCGGAAATTCCGATCGTGTGTACACAAATCCGACGGACAAAGTGCCAGGCATGCTCAGAATAAATAAAGAGATGAAAGCTATTGGCCACTGCCCTGTTTATAGTCCCGATGTATGTGTTTTACGTCACCGCGTTCAGAATGATCGGATTTTCCGACAACTTTGTGTGACCGTGTGTATGCAAGACAAGTTTGAGCCAACATCCGTCGGAAAAAATCCTAGGATTTTGTTGTCGGAATGTCCGAACAAAGTCCGACCGTGTGTACGCCCTATTACAGTAGGTTCTCACTGTCTTTTAACATGCAAATACACACTGAATCATCCACCCACCTGAGCTGCTGAGGTGCTCCAAGAGTCAGAGTCTTTGCTGATTAGGAAGGAAAGGAGTCTATGTAGTATTGAAACACATATTGACCTATGTTGTGGGGGTCAATACAGAGAGGTTAGAGTTGGCATAAGGAATTCACCATGGTGGAGGTGTTTTCTACTTGCACATTGTTGCAGCACTTACCTGGGAGTGATATACTGTACCCTCATGGCAGCACTTTTTTGTGCACACTGCACACTACTTGGAATTCACTTTTCTATATCAGTAACAGATATGAAACCCACTCACACCCCTATCTGGATCTTTGTCCTTCGTTTTCTTGGGGATCATGTTTATTGCACCTGGTCCCTCTTCTGCCGGCCCCTTCCACAGCTCCCAGTATGGACAATTTGGACAGCCTCTGACTCCTCATCCCCCATTTTCCAGACTTATTATGATATTTGCGTGCACCTGCCCCTGAAAAGTGATACTATCCACTAAATACATCAGGCTAATTTGAATGCACTTATTCTCATGCAGATGCCCCTACTCAATATATTATCTTGAGTACTCCATCTACCATGCAATTATAAGTGTGTTTACTACATCCAGGATTTGTTCCATACCACACAGTGGTTGGCTGGTTGTTTCTATATATGGTCTGTAATATGCGATTGACAATTTTATTCATTGCTGCATGTATCACGTTATTTTGCCATGTTCCTTGTTTCACCAATAAAAACATGTTTTTGATATCTACTCATCTTCTAGCCATGTGTACTCACCTCATTTAAAGTCCCAACCCCCCCCCCCCCTTTCTTTTTGCAGATTTAGGGATGGAGACATGTGACCCATATGTCTTATTTAAAGTTCCAAACTCCCCCCTTTTAGTTTACTGCACATCATAAGTTGTACGGGACTACTGCATTTACGATTATGGACGTTTACTGTATTATTGTTTATGATGGGTTGATCATTTTCTCTGGGTTTTTATTCTATTTGATGATTGCTGAAAACACATACAACTTCAGATTACAGACATTGGTTATTACTCACAGAAAAACTATTGGTGATAGCGCAGCATTTATTTGTTTATACACATTCAAGTAATTTTTTCATTTCATGCTTGCAGCTTTAATTATCCACACACTTGTGCACATATAATAACATACACAATGGTAAATGTTTGCTTCCTCCTCCCCTTCGCTTCCCTTACAACAAATAGTGGCGGCAGCACCCGTGAGCTTATTTAAAAATCGTCTGGGGTGCAGACATCGCAGGATGCCTGAACAGGTAAGTGTCTTAATAGTAAAAGTCAGCAGCTACAGTATTTGGAGTTCCTCTTCAAGACACTTTGAAACTTTAGAACAAAATAAATGTAAAAGGTATACTAAACAGATACAGATGTGAACTTGGGGTAAAACAAGGCACAGAACACTCAGAAATTAGAATCCTGCAACATCCATGGGGGAAGGTTCCATAATATTACAACTTGTCAGTTTAATTATGTTTCCTACAAAAAAAAAAAAAACAGCACAAAATTGAAGGTCAATCTAAGTAGGATGTTAAAAGAACAGAAGCAGTATTTCTGAACTTTTTCTATCAACTATGGTGTTGGAAGTGCTTAATTTGCTAGCAGGGATGGCACAGGACAAGCAATATCATGGTAGCAGAGGGCAAAAGCTCTTTTATTCGGCAGAAATTTAGAGTAGCTGGTACTCCAGTTAAGATGAAACTAGGGTCAGCAGTGTTAATTATGGCACACTTAGAATATAAAACTGATTAAAGGTATGCTACTTTAGAATGCTAAGTCAGTACTAAGAGACATGCTGGACTTTGCCAGTTAATGTAGAGGTGGAAGTTGAATACAATTATTCCTGGTTCAGCTGTCAGCACTGGACTTTTCATTGCCAAAAATATCAAGAGAATTAACCCTTAGCAGTTAAACCTCTCTAAACGCTTAAATGAAAATTTTTACAAGTAAAATTTTGTTTTAAAAGATTTTTATCATCAAAAAATATTGTATCCTAATACATGCATATGTAAATAACAGATGTAATGATAGTAATCAGGATATACAGTACCTTCCTTTGCAGACCATTCTGTCCAACAAATGTACAGTGACAGGGTTGGTTGGGACAAAGCATAACAATAAAAGGCAAGCTTAAACAGTTGCAAAAACATTTATTTAGCTTCTTCCCACTGGTCATTTGAATATAAATATCCCCAAGTATGATTTCCCATGTTGAGGATACCTTTAGAAATGCCCCTATTTAGAACTAGCAGCTGGAACATGTGCCCGCCTAGTTAGTTCTGTTACAATGCTGTATCTGATATTGACCACTGTCAGACACAGTGGTCAGGAACTAATTACCATGGTTCACAAGCATGTGATCACTATTATATGTTCATATGGCAATCATATGGCACAGAAATGATTACATTAATTCAAGAGATCAAGGCACTCGCATCCCAAATATGAGAATTAAAGATGAAATGGAAAGGGGGATTTTAATGGTGCCACAAATATATACACAGAATATAGTTTTTTTCTATAAAAAAGGAGATTTTTTTTATTATTGGTATCAAAATATAAAAGAAGTAAAATATGTTAACTCTCATAAATAAAGACATACGTATACTGTAAAATCATCACAAATTGATAGGAACAATGATATGTATACAGAGCTATATGTAGCTATAGAAGTGCCTGTTGGGCTCTACATGTTTCGCTTTAGTGCTTCTTCAGGAGCTGTAGGGCATACATTGGCTATCATATAAGTGATAAATAGATTTGTTGAACTCCTGTTGTCAAGAGAGGCATATAAGGGAACATCAAAGTCTAGCAATAGGAATCGCAGGGTGAGCACCGAAAAAGTATCAAAATCAATCCTTATATCAATAGCTGCAGATGGCCAAAATGCAGAGCTCCTGTTGATAGCAGGAGGGACGCTGCCATTACTTCCTTGGTGGTTCCGGAGGGGGGCCGCTCTCTCGTCCCCCTCTTTTCCTGCAGCCTGCCAGGTTGCATGCTCAGATAAGGGTGTGGTATGGATTTTAGTGTGGACCCCTACGCCATCTTTTTTTTAAATTTTGGCGCAGGGTTCCCCAAGGTTCCCCTTGGCATGCCATTTTAAATGACTTTTTTTCCTTTAGAAATGTAATTTTGCTGTGGTTTTTTTTCTAAACATGGGAAAACTGTGCCACTTACAGGCATACTATAGACACCCCCCCCCAGGCACGATATTTAAAGGAATATTTCATTTTTACTGTTTCACTTTAAGCATTATTAAAATCACTGCTCCCAAAAAAACTGACGTTTTAAAAACTTTTTTTGCATTAAAACATGTCCCCTGGGGTAGGACCCAGGTCCCCAAACACTTTTTATGGTAATAACTTGCATATAAGCCTTTAAAATGAGCACGTTTGGTTTTTCATGTTCGTGTCCCATAGACTTTAACAGCGTTCGCGTGTTTGTGTATGTCTTTATTTCTGAGAGTTAACATATTTTACTCCTTTTATATTTTGATACCAATAATAAAAATAAAAAAATAAAAATATATATATATATTATATTTATATATTTTTGTGGCACCAAAATCCCCCTTTCCATTTCTTCTTTAATAATCATATGGCACAGGCCAGTTGAACCATCACTGTGCCATAATGTGCCAGCAGCTTTTGGCAGGCTATGGCTCTTAAAGTAAAAGACTGTAAAAAAAAAAAAAAAAATATATATATATATATATATATATATATATATATATATATATATATATATATATATATATATATATATTTTTTTTACTTGTTATACTTATTAACGTTTCTTTATTATTTTTATTTTTTTGCAGTCTTTTACTTTAAGAACCATAGCCTGCCGAAAGCTGCTGGCACATTATGGCACAATGATGGTTCAACTGGCCTGTGCCATATGATTATTAAAGAAGAAATGGAAAGGGGGATTTTGGTGCCACAAAAATATATAAATAAAAGTTTTTTTCTATAAAAAAGTTTTTTTTTGTATTATTGGTATCAAAATATAAGAGGAGTAAAATAATTGACTATATTGATGATATATAAGAGAATTGCAGCTATCATTTCACATCTTGCATATCACTATAGGTGTTTATTGCTCACCTTGTATATCACCCATAGGCGTTTACCTTAGCGCAGTTTTTTCCCCTTTTTTCCCTTTTACTTTAAGAGACTGTATTAATAAATATAAAATGTATTTTTCCCCCTTGAATAGGTTGGGTATTTGCAAAGTGAAAACTTTGCACATTTATTACTCTCTGGGAAAAATTGCCTTGCATTGCACTAGAATTCTCCTCTGCTGTATACATTCAATTTCGAATGACTCTCATAGTACCTCGCTGTCTACAAGCTATGATTCCTATCCTAACTGACTCTATCTCCTGAAACTCCTATCTTCCACTCATTGGGGTTAATTTACTAAAACTCTAGAGTGCAAAATAATCTGGTGCAGCTCTACCAATCAGCATCCAGGGTTTTTGTCAAAGCTTAATTGAAATTGAACAGGCTGAATTTAGAAGCTGATTGGCTACCATGCACAGCTACACCCGTTTTTTCACTCTCTAGTTTTAGAAAATCAACCCCATTGTGTCAAAAGAGTGGATGGGCACCATATAAGGTATGGTTTCTTGCTTCAGTTAGATCCAGTTGTTGGGTAGGTTTCTGTTATCATTCCTGAGGAGGTATATGGGGTTATTTACTAAAAGAAGATCCACTTTGCACTTGGAAGTAAAGTTGCTGTAGATCCAAGGGGGACATACAAGGTAAATAAAAAACAGCATTTTAGCTTGCACATGATCGGATGATAAAATCAGCAGAGCTTCCACTCATTTCAGATCTACCCCTCAGATCTACAGCAACTGCACTTCCAAGTGCACTTTCAGTGCAAAGTGGATTTGCCTTTCGTAAATAAACCATGGTGTGGCTGGAGACCTATCACATAACAGATTTTGGGCTGCAGATCCAGTGCTGGTTGGATATTTGCTTTATGTTGCCTTCAAAGACTGTTGATATATTGTTTTGCATTTATTGATAATCATTGTTATTTATTGGTTGTAACTCGATTTTGTAATAAAAGGCTAAAATGGCCATTACATTTCACTCTGGTATGGTCTAATATTGTTATAGGGGACTATAAATTGGTAAAGTAAGACATGGCCTCAAAGTAGTATTAGCAGGCTCTCTCTATGTTACCCTTGTCATGAAAATAATAAAAGCCTTAGGAAATGTAAAAATAAACTGAATGTCAAAAAATGTGTGCAAACATGTAAATCATTTACTTATTCATTTTATTTCCTAGGATGAAAAGGTAGCCTTTCAACAACTGTTGTCAATCAATGGTACCAGTATCTAGTAATGCCTGTACGCTTATTTTGAGTAGGCACAATATTACGACATGCTTGTGTTTTAATCTGTTGTATAAGTAAAACAATATCACATATTAAGTATAAGTCCTACTTATCCTTGTTAAAACATATCATACTGTTATTTGGTGCTATTCTCTAGCATTATGTCAGTGTATATTCTCATCACTGTATTTACTCCTCATAAATAAATTTTCCTGACCTCCAGCTCTTCAGTCCATCATCTTAATTCAAATTGATTTCCACACTTAGCGAACATTCATTTGCATGAATCAATCCAGGGATTCAGGGGCCATGGCATCTGATCACTGAACTGTCTTTTTCATTTACTCACTACTTGATGCAGTGTGTTGTGTGTGTCTTGATGAGTTCTAGGTGTCTGCATGTACATTAATTAGTAGATACATTGTTAACTGCTTTGGTATTTATATCATAACAAAGGAGTTTATTCTACTGTGGCATCTACTATCATAGTATTCGTGTCAATATTTGGGCTTCAGGATAAATTCATACATTGACAATTATTTAGTAGAACATATTCCCCCCAAGAGACATGATAAAATTGCAGGCACTCTTTATGTCATGTTTAATAACAATAATGTTATTTAATTACTTTCTATTTTGAAATGCAGCTTTAAGTAAGGAACAGAAAATGTGTATAATGTAGTAACTGATCAAGTCAGTCAAGAACCAAGAGACAATAGCTACTGACAAAATGGTATCCTATTTTGAAAACTATGCAACCCTTCTTCATCCTGTGGCCTACTAATCTGTTGATGTATTTATTTTTCTTGTAATGTAGTCCACTCTCTCTCCCTCTTTCTTCTACTACACTCTCATATAGGTTTTAACGTGTACTTTTTACAGTCATTTTTATTATTTTTAAATCTAAAGCGAAAACCACAATTTTTCAGACTGCAATGGCCTGTGTCAATTCAATATATACACAGTGTGTATATATATATATATATATATATATATATATATATATATATATCTCTCTATATATATATATATATATATATATATATATACAGTATTGTATGCTTTGGTGTTAAAAGCTTATTTTTATCGGGGCGTGGCCTGGACGGCAAGGTGAGCAGACGCGTTTGAGCAGAGCTCCGCTAGTGATCTATCCTGCCAGTGATATCCTGCATCTTTCCATCCGACAAATCACCCTATACTTGGGTTGAAAACTTCTGCTACTCCTGCACTATCATGTCCCCGCCGAAGAGAAACAACGCGGCATCCTCCTCCCTGGAAAGATACCGGAGAGTAGATCGTGACCTAGAGGGACCTAGCTTTCTCTACTACATTTGTCGTGGAACGCGCCCATCGTATGCCTGCACGCCGCCCTCCTGAAGGCGCACCGCCACGCACATTCATAGCAAAGCTACTGAACTTCAGGGACCGAGATGCCATCCTCCACCTGGCAAGAACCAAGGGGAACATACCGTTCCAATCGGGCCACGTGATGGCTTTCCCGGATTTCTCTGCGGAGGTCCAAAAACAGCGGGCTCGTTTTGGAGAGGTTAAACGGCATTTAAGGGTCCACAACCTAAAGTATGCAATGCTGTTTCCAACCCGTCTCCGTGTGGTGGGAGAAGACCGTGCACACTTTTTTGAGGACCCAACCCTTGCAATGGCTTGGCTGGATCAGCGGGAAGCGGAGAGGAACCGTCCTGCCAGCTAGTCTATTTGACCTGCAGTTGTGAGTGATTGTATGTTGCTTCATTTTCTTTAAATACGAACTAAGGCTCATATACTACATCTGTAACAGTCTCCTGACTTACATGAGTCTAACATGTACGTGGGACACTTTACCCCAAGAAACTGAGGATTTCAGGTGCTGTACAGCCAAATTGTTTTTTTTTTCTTCTTTTTTTTGGATCATTACGATCCTGTGATATTGGGGTGTGTATAGACAAATGTGTCCACACATAGGCCCGGACTGCGGATTGTATCTTAATATGCTCACCTTCTTTCCGGAAGATGCCGTCTGTCACTTGCATTGCTAAATTTCTCACCAGCGTTTGTTCGCCCCCACTGGCGGTACTCGTTCTGCTAATAAGAGCATTAATGTGCCTCCAGTGGGTGAAGGTTAAGGTAGTGCGATCAACTTTCTCATGAACGAGTAGACAGTTACTCCCGCGTAATCACACAGGTTTTGGGTTTTATGCCCCAGCCAAGTTTGGGAGGTGGAGGGCAGGGAGGTGGAGGGCAGGGAGGTGGAGGGCAGGGTGGAGGGCAGGGAGGGGGGGGGATGTTATTTCGTTTTACCATGGTTCTATGTTTCTGACACATTAAAACGTAATGGTAGACACTGTACATGGTATTGCTAATGTATGGCTGGGAGGATCCCGTGTGGTGTGGTCGGTGGGTGATTGCATCTCGGGCAAATCCCAGTGACATGCGTCTCAACAATTTTCAACAACTAAAGTATGACTAGCATAAAGTTCCTAACTTGGAACGTTAGAGGGATCAGGGACAAGATTAAAAGCTCTGTGATTTTTGGTTGTCTTAAAACCTATCGCGCTGACATAGCTGTTTTGACTGAGACACATGTTAAAGGACAACTTCAGAGTGCCTTACAGCGCCCGTGGATAGGCTGGACCTATCATGCCACCCACACTCCATACTCATGGGGGGTTTCTATCCTGATTGCCAAGACCACTCCGTTTAGCTGCATATCAGTGCAGACTGATCCTCAGGGCAGATTCATCTTCCTGCACTGCACCATATCAGGCACTCAATATCTCATAATGGCGTTTTATATCCCCCCACCGTACACTTCCACTCTGATTAATGAGGGCTTGCTTTATGACAAAACACCCCTTACTCCCAGTCATTTGGAGATTTCAATATGGTCCTGGATCCATCCGTGGACAGGATACAGCTGAACCGGGATGCTCAACCCACCAACATTACCAGATTTGGGCGCACATTAACAGAATTCTCACTTACCGACACGTGGAGACATCATGTCAGGTCACCAAGAGGCTGGGTGACAGATGCACACCGTTGGGATCAGGAGTGCACCGCAAGGTAGTGGACCCTATGGCTGACTGCTGCGGATTGAACCCTGGGAGGTTCAGGAAGCAGGTCTACTGGATCGCTAACACAGATCCCACTGGGAGCTATAGCATAGATTCCCCAGGGCGTGGAGTCTAAGAGCCAGCAGGTGTTCACCAGAGCCTTTAATGGTAAGGATGGACTGAGCTGCAGTCTGGCTCCAGGTGGCGGCCCCCAGGGTCTCACAGCTCACGCTCACGATAGACTACAGGAGAAGAGGAAGGAGGCAGCAGGCTGGGAGAACAAGGAAAGTAAGGGACAAGCCAAGGTCGGGGCCACAAGCAGACAAGGACAACAGAGTACACGCCAAGGTTCAGAGTCACAGGCAAACAGGGATGGTCGGGAACACGCCAAAGGTTAGGGTCACGAGCAGACAGGAATAGTTAAGAACAGGCCAAAGTCAGTAACAGGAATCAGATACAGGAAACACAGCAAGTACACACAGAGGCTAACACACAATGGTTGATCAGCACTGCTGGCTTGCAGTGCACAGGTTAATATAGGGCTCCCTGATAGGGCCCGGGGTGGGGCCATGATTAGAGGAGAGATTACAAAAGCAGTCAGGTGAGGGTCAGCTGGTCTCTAGAGATGAACACATGGAGACAGGTATGCTGATCGACAAACTCTATTGCATAACCATGACAGTACCCCCCCCTTAAGACCTCCTCCTCCCCCGCCTGTGCCCAGGCTTAAAGGGAAACTCCAGATGGAACCTCCTCAATAGACGAGGAGCAAAGACCTCAGATGCAGTGATCCAAGACCTCTGCTCCAATGTACGAGGTACTGAAGAATGCCTCTACGGCGCCTGGAATTGAGAACTTGACTAACCTCGTACTTAAGATTATCCTCAGAGACCGAAACTGAGGTAGGGAGAGGACGAGAGGACTTATTGAGGGCTAAAGGCTTCTTAGGAGTGGTTAAAGGCATAAGAAGACCATCAGGAGTCTGAGCAGGGTCCCCCAGACCCTTAAAGATGAGCTGGACATCCAACACAGGATCATCAGACTGGGCAGAAGTCAGTGGATCCCTGAGGCCAGGTTGTTTAGAAAGTGATGTGTCACAGAAGTCAAGCTGGATAGCTTCACTGGGCATAGGCTGAACTGGTGCAGAGGCCAACTGAACAGCATTACCAGGTGCAGCGACCACCAGAATCACATCACAGGGCGTAGCGACTGTGGAACTGGTAGACGAGTGAGCCTGGGTGTGCGTCCAAGGGGGTCCAGGAACAGGCACAGGTAAATGACCATGCAAACTGGAGTGAATGATCGGCTCAAGTTTACAGGTGGGCTCCTCATCCAGAGTGCCACATGACCCAAAGAGTGCCTCAGCCCGACTATTGCAGGAGACATTCCAGAAATCGCTATATGCAGCGGGAAGAGCAGAAGATACTGGGATGGTGGCAACAGGAAGTTTCTCTTTTGGGGTAACCTTGAGTAGGCAGGAAGAGGAACAGGAGGAATCCCAAGCCAGGATCTGTCCAGCAGTCCAGTCAATGTGTGGAGAATGGAACCGTAACCAAGGAAGACCTAATATGATAGGAGATGAAGCTTTAGGCAAGACAAGGAAGGATATCCACTCTTGGTGGAGTTTCCCTACCGACATCTTAACAGGAAGGGTCTGGAAGCTGATAGGGCCCCCTGGGAGAACAGTGCCATCAATCACCAAGACCACCAATGGCGTTGAAAGGGGCAAAAGGGTAAGTCTCATGGAAGATGCAGCTTCCCAATCCAAGAAATTGCCAGCGGCTCTGGAATCCAGATGTGCCGAGACCGAACGAGAGGAAGCGCCGACATGAAGGAACACAGAAAGAAGAAGACGAGAAGGTGAAGGTGATACTTCAGGGTCTAATACTCCACCTTCCAGAGGTATAAGCCCTGATCGTTTTTCCGGACGAAGAGAACAAGTGTCACGAAAATGACCTTTGGCCCCACAATAGAGGCACGGGCCCAGAGTTCTGCACCTAGCATGTTCTTCAGGAGACAACTTGGTCCAGCCCAGCTGCATAGGTTCCTCAGCGAGCAGGGGGTGCTCCTCGGACTGAAGAGAAGGGACTGGGAGCTTAAGCTGCCTAAGGAACGGGGAGTGCTGGCGTCTTTTTTCCAGGGCCCTCTCCTGAAAGCGAATATCGATCTGGTTACACAAGGTGATGACACTGTCCAGATCAGCAGGAAGGGATCTTCCTACTAATTCATCCTTCACTCTATCAGAGAGGCCATGTATAAAGGTTGCAACTAGGGCCTCATTTATCCAGCTCAATTCAGCTCTGAGGATACGGAACTGAAGAGCATACTGTCCCACAGAAGCGGACTCTTGACAGAGACGTAAAAGAGCGCTAGCTGCTGAGGAGACACGACCCGGTTCCTCGAAAATATTCCAAAAAAGTTTCAAGAAATCAGACAGGCTAGAAACCACTGGATCATTCAGTTCCCACAGAGGGGCAGCCCAAGCTAGCGCCTTGCCGGACAGAAGGGATATAATATAGGCTACTTTCGCCCGATCGGACAGGAAGTTTTGGGGCTAAAGTTCAAAATGAATCGTGCACTGGCTAAGGAACCCCCTGCAAGCCTTGGAGTCCCCAGAGAAACGGGCCGGAGCTGGCAGTTGTAATGAATGTGTGGCTGCGACTGGTGCGATAGGTGCAGCAGCAGATAGCGGTTGAGGTTGTTGAACCGGGGGTCTTAATGAGGCCTGAACCTGTTCAAAGCGGGATGCCAAATCCTGAAGGAATTGCATCACTTGGGTCTGATGCGATTCCTGGGTCTCAAGTCTGCATGGAGACAGGTATGCTGATCGACAAACTCTATTGCATAACCATGACACATGGTTATGCAATAGATCGGGTGTTTTCCTGTTTCTCTGCGACACACTCTTCCATGTCACGCATAGATATGATACTGACCTCGAACATCTTACTTCCTCTGTTAACAGACTCAGGCTATCACACTAGGTCTCTATCTGACCACGCTCCATGCTGGGCTTCCCTGACGCTAGCGCTGCGGGCAGGGCCTAGGTTGTGGCGCCTTCATCCCTTCTAGATATCGGCATTGGGGGATCAGGAAGACATACAAGGGGAATGGCAGTATTTTTTCAACACCAACAGAGACACCGCTCCTGCGGGCATGGTCTGGGAATCATTCAAACTACATGTCTGGGCCCTATTGACAACACGCATTAATAGATTAAAAACCTCCTCAAGAATGCTCCTTCAAAAGGCCACGAGAAACTAGACGAGATTACAAAGGAATTTAGCATAAACCCTACGCCCGATAAAGCTTCAGCACTTAAATTTCACACCCGGATATTGGACCAATTACACTTTGAAAAGGCTAAACAAAAATTATTCTTCTCAAAGCAGAGAGTATTTGAACAAGGAGAGCGGGTGGGCAAATTGTTAGCGTACTTGGCTAAACAAGATGCTAGACCTCCAGTTGTTGTCTCCCTAATGGCTACGGGTGATGTGCTGCTGACAGATCCTACGTCGGTGGCAGATGCATTTCGGGCATATTATGCAGACCTTTATTCATCTAAAGTACAAGTTACTGCACAGGAGACCCGGACCTTTCTGCAGGATATTCCCTTTCCTCAAATCTCAGAATCCCAGTTGGAGGCCCTTGAGGCTCCTCTCACTGTGGATGAGATCGTGGCGGCCATGGCGTCCCTGGCGCCTGCTAAGGCTCCCGGGCTGGATGGCCTGCCACTAGACTTTTATGCAGCTTACTCTGAGGTATTGGTACCTGAGTTATTGAGGTTATATAACCACATTTTTGAATCCGAGTCTCTTCCCCACTCACTTAGACAAGCGGTGATTATAGTGCTTCCCAAGCCGGGCAAGGATCCCCTTTACCCCGAGTCTAACCGCCCAATCTCGTTGCTCCAGGCCGATATCAAGATCTTGGCGAAGATTTTGGCTATTCGCCTCAACCAAATCATTTTATCCCTTATACATCCGGATCAGACAGGATTCATGCCGGGTAAAAACACAGCTATGAATCTACGTCACCTGTACATGAATGTCTCGGCAACACATGAGGAGATGGGGAATAGGGCAGTGGTGGAACTCGACGCCGCTAAGGAGTTCGATTCCGTGGAATGGGGTTATCTGTGTTTGAGGGGATTCGGGTTTGGACCCAATTTTATAAAGTGGGTTAAATTACTTTACTATCTACCTGAGGCCAGTGTGTCGGTGAATGGGAGAACCTCGGACCCATTCCCCCTTGAACGGGGGACCAGACAAGGCTGCCCGCTTTCCCCACTCCTATACGCATTGGCGGTGGAGCCGCCTGCCAACTCTCTCAGGAACAATCCAGAAATACAGGCCTTAGGATGGGGAGCTTGGTGGAGACGGTGAGTCTATATGCTGACGATATGCTCCTGTACCTGGAAGATACAGGCCCGTCACTGCAGGCTGCCCTCCAGACAATTGAAGATTTTGGTAAACACTCGGGGTTGCGAATGAATTGGTCAAAGTCACAGATTTTGCCTCTAGATGTATCATCACCTACTAGCCTATCAGCAACCCTTCCTTTGCAGAGAGTGGCACGTATTCGATACTTGGGAATACAAATAACTAGGGACCCCACGGAATTTCTAGATAATAACATAGAACCGCTCTTTTTATACCTAAAATCACACATACAGATATGGGCACGCCTTCCATTGGGGATCATGGGTAGGATCAACCTTATCAAAATGATCATAATGCCAAAGTTTTTATATGTGTTCTGGAACTCACCAGTACTCATCCCCCTCAAAGTATTCAAAACAATCGATAAACTTATCAATTCATTTGTGTGGGGCCTGAGTAGACACAAATTAGCCTGGAATACTCTTAAAAACCCTACCTCATCGGGGGGGGGCAACCCTTCCCAATTTTTACTCATACTACATAGCCGCACAATTATCGCACTTTTATTATATTCACAACACGGATAGCGCCAAATACCAGGCTCTTGTTTGTAACAAACCCAATAAGGATACCTACTCCCCCCTACAAGTATTGTTCAGGGGTAGAAATGGCGGGAGGGGTGCAGTGGGCCGAGGACTCCTGTTGATACAACATCAACGCGTCTGGGAGATAGTGTTAAAGCTAATTGGAGCTGATTTTTTTCACTCTCATACTCCTCTATGGCACAACCCGCAAATGAGAGAACTATTATCGATCCCCGGTGCTGCCGGTTGGGCTGCAAGGGGGATCATATTTTTACACCAGGTGGTCACCCCATCAGGAGTAAGAGACTTCCAATCTCTAAGTGCTGAGTTTCAACTGTCTTCACACATGTCATTTAATTATAGACAATTGAAACATGCCTTAAAAGCACAATTTGCAAACGGTTTCCCAAATCCACAAGTACTGTCTCTGGTGGATGTGATAACGGGTGTAGACTCGGCCAAATTGATATCAACTTTGTATTTAGCTCTTCGGGCACGTTCGGTTGCGGGTATAATTGACACAGCGAAACTTAGATGGGAAGAGGACATAGGCCCAGTGGAGGATGCTGATTGGGATGAGGTCCTAGAAAACGTTAAAAAGGTGTCCCCAAGGCTCCCGGAGCATCTGACACAGCTGTACATAATCCACAAATCCTATCTCACACCAACTAGAATAGCTAAGTTCTCCCAAAACCAGAATACCAAGTGTCCACGGTGCACAAGCTTATCAAGCTCCTTTTTTCACCTTATGTGGTCCTGTCCGGCTATCCAGAGTTACTGGACTCAAATTATTAAATTCTTGCATGAAGATATGGGCTCCCCTGTTCAGCTGGAGCCAAGGCTATGTCTATTGGGGCTACTTCCAGATGCTACCATAGATAAATTTACAGCTACTCTTCTATACGAAACACTCTTTTGTACCAGAAAACTAGTAGCAAGACATTGGATGAGGGCCGCCCCTCCTACTTTTCAGGCTTGGATTAAAGTGGTAAACATGTCCATACACTACAAAAAGGTTATATATAAACACGGGGGTGTCCTGATAAGTATAACAAGGTCTGGGATATGTGGCTTAACAATACAAATACATGTGATGTATAGATTTGCGAACGTTATAAGTATTGGTGTCAGGTATTGTCCTTAGGTTAACATTACAATGCTGTTATACTACGAGAAGGGAGTACCTAGAATGTTTTGTGCTCTGCTAACATGTACTGAACAATATCACAAAAGTGTCAGTGTTTTCTAGATTATGTTACTCAGTTTGTAAACCTACAAGTATACCACACTCTTATACAGGAGATATGTATAATGTAAAATATGCTTGTATGCTTCTTTACTTGTTTTTCTGAATAAACATGTTCCTTTATAAAAAAAAAAAAAAAAAAAAAAAAGCTTATTTTTATCAACTAACAAAAAGCAAAGTAAATGAACAGAAGAGAACTCTAAATCAAATCAATATTTGGTGTGACCACCCTTTGGCTTCAAACCAGCATCAATTTCTCTAGGCTCACTTGCACACAGTTTTTTAAGGAACTCGACAAGTAGTTTGTTCCACATATCTTGGAAAACTAATCACAGGTCTTCTGTGGATGTAGGCTGCCTCAAGTTCTTCTGTCTCTTTATGCACCCCGTTGTTGTCCTGCTGCAGAATAAATATAGGTCCAATCACACGCCTCCCTGATGGTATGGTATGATGGAAAAGGATCTGACTATTTCTGTTTGTACCTAGAAGAATTGATGCTGGTTTGAAGACAAATTATAATCACGCCAAATATTGATATGATTTAGATTTTTCTTCTGTTAGCTCACTTTGCATTTTGTAAATTCTTAAAATTATGCTAGAGTTGAACATGGTCTTGTTTATTAAAAGGTTAAAGGTTTAGTAGCTGGGCTTCTCAAATGTATGTTAATGAAAACTGAGCTCAGTCAGTTTCTAGCCCAGCTACTTGGACAGACCATGCTGAGCTAGCTGAGAAATGCTTGCAATCAGTCATGACACCTTCTCAGCTTCTAACCTACTTCTTTTTTTTATCTAATTTTTTTAGGTATGCTATGAGAATAAGACTATTTTGAAAGTGTTTTTAAGCTCTTTGACTACTTTGGTTGCACATAGTGTTGACCCGCATCCACTCCTTTGAATTCTATTTGCTAGCCATTTTTTGAATTGTCCTTTCAGTTTAAAGGTAAAATATTCTAATTTTACTTTCTTAATCACAGTGCATTTGAAGTGTCAGTTTCTTGGCTTTAAGTTCCATTAGCTACAAATTTAACATAACTCAGTCAGCTGAGCTCTCCTATGGACACTGGATTTGAAATGCTTAGGATATGAACTGCCATGATCAAAATCAAAGTAGCTCCTTGAAATTTTACTAGTCACATGCTATTGACACTGATACATTTTAATTTAAACTGTTGACTAAATGGCAGAAAGTGGAGCAGTCAATTAATAGGATCCAAATTAGTAAAGTACAGTAACTGTTGTGTAAATGTAACAGGGTAACGAAACAGAGAGAGAGGTAAGTTATGGATTTTGTGAAAAGTCAGGATGTTTCTATGACTCCTGGGAACTCTCCTGCCAATGGTTGTTGAATATACATTTGGAATCACAAAAAGGACTCAAGAAAGTGGCAGACTACTTTGCTTACCATTTGCTTTGATTTTATTGCTGAAACATTTGATTCCATAACAAATATTTGGCACTGTAATAATTTGGCATAACATGTTGTCAAAAACAATAAGGTAAATATTCCGTTTAGGCTAAAAGAAGAATTTCAGGCATTGTGTCAAGAACACACTGCAACCAGATGGATGCACACCCGCCAAGCTGCATGAATTCCTATGGGTATCCGCCAAGCTGGCCGAATTCCTATGGGCACCCTCCAAGCTGGCCAGTGGCACGTTCGTGTGCACGGGAATATTCTCCAGACTCGCAGGTGCAAGCATTAGCCTGTACTTTGATGACAATGGGCTTTTTTAAGGACAGCAGTTGCACTTATGCAGTGCTGTCTGATCTGCAGCTTACCCTGTCTCCTGATCTTGTGTCTGCATCTGATTCAGTTTGACCCGACTTCCCGACCTCGCTGCTATCTCCAGTCCAGACCCTTAGCATGCCATGACTTGACTGTTATTTCTGCCTGTCTGTCTGATCTCATGTTGCCAAACCTGACCTGAACTCTGACTATTTTCTGCCTGCCGATTATGCCTGTTGATTCTCTGTGTATGACCTGGCTTGTTTGACCCTGCTCCAGTCTTCTGCTTTCAGCTTGCTACAGCATACCTGCATCCGCTGTCCTACATCTACAGCATACCTGCATCTGCTGTCCTGCATCTACAGCATACCGGCATCCGTTGTCCTGCATCCGCAGCTTACTGGCACCAGCTGTTCCTGCCATCTTCTGCTGCTCAGCGATCCAGTCTGTTCCTGCTACCCATCAGCTACAACAGAGAACCTTGTAGGCACTCTTACCTCACCGTGCTCTCGTGACCACTGTTACCACTCCAGTGACCCTTGAGCCAGGGCTGTACGAGAGGTCTCCCTTGTCAGGCTCATCCAGATGGTACGTAACAGTATCAGACAGCCATGACTGAGATTGTCTTTTAGCATTATTTGTGTCCAGATCAACATAAAGTAAAAGCCTTTTATAACCTAGGACCCTTCCATTTTTTCTGGTTCAATCCTTTTATTAAAAGTGTAGCACCCCCCTGGGTCTACTAGGAGCAGGAAGGTACCTCCACATACAGGGAGCAAGCTTACATTCACCCCAGGGCTGAGTCCATGGCTATAATGGGAAATTAGAACAAATGTGGGTGCCAGTCACTTTAGGTATTTTTCCTTGCTTTAATTAGAACTTGAGAAGGTTGTAGGAAAGAGGTTGAGGGGAGGTTTCAGATACCCTTTTTAGCAGATCACTTACAGACTCCTTGAATCAAAGGACAAAACAGCTTTTTTTCTAACAGATCTTGAATACCTGGGTAGGCCTCTCACACAGATCTAGCAACCAGTAAGTGCCTAGATAAGCCTCTCTCATGGACTAGCAGCCAGTAGATACCTGGATAAGTCTCTCTCACACACTTAGCAGCCAGGAGCTTGTTACCTTGATTAAATTGTAGAACAGCTTCACAGTACCAGAAACTTTAAGCCATTCGGCGGTACTGTGAGGGTAGGTTGGATGTAGGTGCATCCTCCAAGTAAGTTACCTGGCCCTTCTGAGAGACCAGCCTTCATCCTGGCTCTCTCCAGCAAGGGTTCTCCCCTGGATCTCCTCAGCTTGCCTCAGCTTCTTCCACTCAGGCAAGACAGCCTAAGGACCACCTTAGAAGTAGTAGGCCGCATACAGGCTTCTGGGCCTACTTGCACAGTTTGCAGCAACGTAGCCTCAGGCCTGGAGGGCCACGAGGTAGGAACTGATTAGAGCACATGGCATCTGTTCAATAAATACCCCTTCAGAATGCACAGAGGCTAGGAACCTCCTACTGGACTGTTTCTGGAAAAAGAATATTCATTACAGCTCAATCTAGTCTTTATTCTCACACTGTCCTGTGGTACCAGTGACACCTAGTGGCAACAGTGGGAAATGCACAACACAGCCAAGTTTAGAACAGAACCAAATAAACTATGTACAATCAATCTGAGCTGTTTACAGCTCAGACAAAAACTAAATTTACACTATAGCCCCAATTTTAGGAACAAGGGGCTACAAAAGTTTAAGCTGGTCATAGATGGTGCAATCTTCTTTTCTGAAACCACGAGTTGCACAAATGGATGGATTGTACTCAAGTTGATGGATCTACTTGAGTACAATCATCCTGCCGATAGGTGGTTCGAATCTCGGCTGGTTCCTGCTGAATAGGCCATGATTTAAGCCATCTGTGTCTGGCTTACTGTGAGTACAAATATGTGACAGACTCACTCGAGACAGAGGCTTATGGAGGGGACTGAATTCTAGTCTTAGAGGTTAGATAAAATCATGGATTTCAGAGAAGAGCTACTGAATGTCTCAGAAGTGCACGGGGCACTGGAAGATATAGAGTTTCTGGCTGTTCAGGAATGGGAGCTGGAGATCGCCTACAGGTGGCTGATAGACTCTCCTCAGCACCAGGGCTGGGCTCCCTTTGCCTGGGACTATCAGGAAATACCAGCAGACAGCTCTGAAATCCTGGCTGAAAAGTCAGCAAGGTGGCATAGTAACAGTGTGCTTTGCCAACCTGCCCCCGCAGCTATGGATGCAGGGGTCTTATGGCTGACGCAGCAAGTGCTGACTAACCTTGACGAACCTGTTTCTGCACAAGATAAGGTTGGATGGAGGAATGTGCCTGTCCAGCACAATGCCAGAGAATCAGCAGTGGAAAATCTGGATTTTGCTATCCCCAAAGCTGAAGTGCTGACAACAGGGCAGCGCTCTGCTAACCCCTGGCCAGCACCGATAGCATCTTCTGGGTCCCACGGACAGGAGATGGTGAACCTCTATCCCCAGACACCAGTTGCAGAGACAGGGGATTTGATAGACTTTTCTGCTAAGGAAGGATACAGGGGGAGAAGGGAAAAGAGGTGTTCGTCGTCCCTCTCCAACAGTCGGCCAGGGTGGAGGAAGCGGTCTTTCCTCCCCAGCAAAGATCTATGCACCTGGGAGACTGTACTGCAGAAATCTCATCCCAGCAGCCAGATGAGGAAATGGAAGAGGAAGCCAGCTTCCTGCCTCAACAGTTAGCCAGAGCGGAGGATGTAGAGTCCCCAGCAGAAGTGCTGTCAACAGGGCCGAGTGCTACCAACCTTTGCCCAAGCTGATGTAGTAAAGCATCTACTCCTAGCTGAATAACTGGGCCTACAGTGTCTCTACAGCTTCAGGAAGCTGGGGGGATCGGCCCCTCTGCCCAGCAGCAGACCGAGCCCCGGAATGTTAGAAACCACCCAGCTGAAGCACTGTCAGCTGGACAGAGAGCCAATGACCTCTGCCCCACACCTACTAAGGTCAACTATTCCTTGCAGCCAAGATTGGAGATCATGTGGACTGACTATGTGAGTTCACTCTGCTCAACTAATGCATGCCCAGACCAGGTGGAGGTCTGGGACCTTGTAGTCAACTTTTGTTGGGGGAGAAATGTGACAGACTCACCCGGGATAGAAGCTTTTGGAGGGGACTGAATTCTAGCCTTTGGCCTACTGACTATGGGCCCTGGCATTTGAGGGAGCTACAAGCATTTAGGAATATATTCTGTTATGTAATGCAAAAGGACATTATTAAGGAGGCCATGATGGTCTCTGCCAGTTTGGGACTCAGTGGACAGATGTATGTGAAAGGAATGCTGATTAATGAGATCTGGAAAGCCCGGGTCTTTCACCCAATAATTTATTGTGCTCATTAACACACCTTTGTCTCCTAGCAAACTATTGGCAGATGTGTTTCTACTTATGTGTATTGTAAGTTGGGAGTAGGGAGATGGCAAGTCTACCCTGAAAGGTCATATCTCAGAGTCACCTGTGTGGGTAAATGATTAGATAACTAGCTCATGTTAATTAGGTTTCTGGTTACAGTTTGTATTGTCAGCCTGCTGTATATATTTGTGTTTCATCTCAAATAAATCAGTTCAGTTCATGTTCAGCAACCAAACGAGTATTGCCTTGTTTATTGTTGGGAGCGGTTGGAATATCTGATATTTATATTCAGACTGGGAGGAAGCGGTATAGCACTCAAGCGGAGTGTGGGACATTTCAAAATAGAAAATGTACATTTGTAAAAATGTAGGTAGAACTTGCAAGCAACGTAGGCGAGACACAGTTTGAGAATAACAAGCAACAGTGGCGTATGTACATAATACTGTAGCTACAACAAACTCTTATAGGGAGTACACACGGTCGGACTTTGTTTGGACATTCCGACAACAAAATCCTAGGATTTTTTCCGACGGATGTTGGCTCAAACTTGTTTTGTCTACACACGGTCGCACAAAGTTGTCGGAATTTCCGATCGCCAACCACGCGGTCACGTACACCACGTACGACAAGACTAGAAAAGGTCGGTTCAGAACCAAGCGCGGTTCTGAGCAGCCGACTGTTTTCTAGCCATGTTTAGTATGCGTACTCCTCGTAGAGTTCGTGCTGTGCGGGGGCTTGGTGTTGGGGTCCTGACCTTGACACAAGTCCAGTCCATGAACAGGGTGGGGAGGAGTTCATGGACCAAGAATTGGTTGCTTCAGCGTGACCAGTTCTCTAATATGCCTTTGCTCCGTGAGATCCGTGAGAATAATCCTGATGATTTCAGGAACTTTCTCCGGATGACGGACCCCGTTTTTCACCGTTTGTTGGCTTCGCTGACCCCCTATATCAGCAGGCAGGATACCTGCATGAGGCAAGCCATCACTCCGGAGCAGAGGTTGGTCGCTACCCTGCTGTATTTGGCGACAGGGAGAAGCCTGCAGGACCTCAAGTTCTCAACAGGCATCTCCCCCCAGGCTCTGGGGATCATTATCCCAGAGACCTGTTCTGCCATCATCCAGGTCCTGCAGAAGGAGTATATGAAGGTAAGATTTTTATCCTTTTATATCACATTTTATTGTATTGAATGTTTGCTAATATATTGTATTTCTTTCCTCATTCCCTAATTACCATGATTGTAATATGCTGTGAATGTCCCCTTTGTTCTCATGCATGCTGGATTTTTCTGTAATTATTATTTGAGGTCCTTCATACATATTTGCCCTTCAATAACCTCCCCAGCATGGTGTCTCCTGGCCCTATATTCACCTCATGTAGTCACTTAACAATGTATTTTATCTGCTCCATAATAGTGCTTTACCCCAAACACCCCCTAAAATGTTTGAAAATGTTATTTTTGATTTAAATTCAGGCAGAGTGCCAGAGGCTTTTTTTTTTGTGGTGTCCCCAAATAATTTTTAGTAACCCTCCCTCCCCCAACTGCTAAGTCAGCTAATCACAATTCTCTATCCTCAATCATCTATCTGCTGACTTTGCCAAACCCATACACACTATACCCACCTCTTTTGTGGTCAGATTTATGGATGAATTCCCCAAAGCATGTAGTGCAAGGGCCTGCCTGTATACTTTCAAATGGTACTGTTTAAATTTTTGGGATCCTATTATTATCTTAATAGGTAAAAGCAGAATGTCCAAATGTCCTCAAATGTATACAGTGTGTATTTATATCTTTGTATTATGACACTTCTTACCTGTCCAGTGGGCTGCCAATAGTGTAACTAAGGAGGGTCTGTTCAAAGTAATACCCATTATTTAGGCATTCATCTCTCAATGAAGTGACAAGGGTTACCTGTCCAAGATTTCCACACACCCCCTATAATGTTAGAAATGGCCCATGAGAGGGGGGGAGGGGGAATATGATAGGTGTACCTTATACTTTGGCCTTGTTAAATTCCCCTTAATAAATACTATCTGAAGGTTGCCCCATAATGTTTGTGTCTAATCTGCTTGCCATGTTTCAGAGTAAAAATAGTAATGTTTATTGTTTTTTCCTCAACAGTTTCCTTCCACGCCACAGGAATGGCAGACTGTGGCCTCCCACTTTGCCGAGCGGTGGGACTTTCCTAACTGCGGAGGGGCAATTGATGGGAAACACGTCCACATTGTCCCACCACCAAACTCGGGGTCCTACTATTATAATTACAAGGGGTTTAATAGTATAGTGATGTTGGCGGTGGTGTCGGCTAATTACGACTTCTTGTATGTGGACGTGGGAAAGAATGGCCGGATGTTCGATGGTGGAGTCATCGCCCAGATGGAGTTTTACAGGCGTCTCCAGAATGGCAGCTTGGACTTGCCAGCTCCAGAGGACAATGTTGAAGGACTCCCATTTGTGTTCGTTGCTGATGAAGCGTTTGCGCTGGGGGACCACCTGATGCGGCCATTCCCAATGAGGACACTCACCCCGGAACAGAGGGTTTTTAATTACCGGTTGGCCAGAGCCCGAAGAGTGGTGGAGAACACATTTGGAATCCTGGCCAGCCGGTTCCGCCTATTTATGACACCCATCCATATGGCGGAGTATAAACTGAACCATATTATACTTGCGTGCTGTGTTCTCCATAACTTTTTAAGGAAACATTCGGCCAACTATGCTGGCTCAGTTGGGCCTGAGGCTGGAATCATACATCAAACCACACTGACGGCGCTTGAAAGTGGCCGTCCTGGCTTGCCCTCCCTGAGTGCCTGTGATGTCCGGTTAAGCTACCTGGAGTTCTTTGCAGGTAGGGGGGCTATCAATATGCCAGACAATCTGTGAAGCCTTTTTATAATAAAACAAAAAAGAAATTCTTTCTGTACATTTACTGCTTGTGTTTGTTTTAGCTGACCCTGACAGAAATGTTTTGAGTGCAGAAAATGTTGTGATTGTGTAACCTTATACAAAGCACTGTTGGCTGTTATTTACTAAATGCAAAAACACATTTCACTACAAGTGCACTTGCAACTGCACTGAAACTGCACTTGTAGTGCAAAGTGGATTTGCCCTTAGGAAATAACCCCCATTTTCTCAGAAAACAACAATTACATCACCCCAAAAGTGTTGTAGCATTGAGACAATAATCCACACATTCTTGATTAACAATCTTTTTAATACCCGTACAATCACATGTGCATTTACCAAAGGTTTTTCAAACAAACCAACATGTTTGTGGTATACCAATTTTTGTGGTGGCATTATCAAAACTCAAAATGTCCATTTTACATAAAACAGGTATGTGTAAAGCCAACAAGAAGGACAAAAATCTCGAACTTACAAAGTTCACATTTGGTCGAATTTGAAGGCAATATCAGACATGAGTATTTAGGAACTGTGTTTGATATTGCGTTCAGATGAGGGGAAATCACCCCCGGAAAAGCCAAATTTGGAAGATGCACACAATTTTGCCAATGTCAACATGTGCTAGCTGCCATCACGGGGGATCAAGGGATGTGTTTTGGGGGAGCAAGCCCTTCCTCTCAGCTACTTTATTATTGAGGAAGGGGTTGCACCCCCAAAACGCGTCCATTGATCTCCCGTGATGGCAGATAGCACATGTTGACACACTGTGCGCATCCTCCAAATTTGGCTTTGGGAAAAATCACAAAAACATTTAGCACATTGTAGCACACAAAAGAAGAAAGTGATTTGGAGGGGCTTTAAACTCTCCCCAAAACATCAATGATGTTTTTATTTTTTGGAATAACGTCATTGATGTTTTGCTTGATGATTTCCAATTGTAAATTAGACCCCATGATCTCCCTGATCAGGATCTGGGCACTTTCGGATGTGAAAGGATCTGGATCCACACCCTCACGATCACCTAAAAAGAGATTAACCCCAAAATAAATTAGGTCTAAAAATAATGCCGCCATCCATCTCTTATCTGAGCCTGTGGTCACCTGTTGTGGTGACTAGTTCCACCACATCTTCTTTCTCCTGCTCAGCTTGTGTTGGGGGGATTTCCCCTTCCTCCAGAGGGAGGGGGGGGCTCTGGTCTCCTCGGATGAGGGGTGTCTTCCGAGTCTTTTATCCCCTATGTAAAACAAAAATGGTATACTTAGCACACAGATATTTAATGTCAGAACTATAAAGATGAAACATTGCTTGGAAGTGGGGTACAATTGTCAATTTTAGCAGAGTTCCAAGATGTAGCTTTTTTAGTGTCCCTTGTCAAGCTGTGATACTTTACCTGTTTGGTACAAACTTCACAGATGGAGACCCCCTATAGTATACACTGGAGCACCTGTGTGGCCCCTAATAAAAATGGTGTTCTGGGGTCCCACACTAGTGCTCCAGTGTCCAGATGTGAAAACAGCTGCTGAGTGTCCTCTCCTTACACAGAATCTAGTTTGCATTTCATTCTAGTAACAAAGCCATCTACACAACCCAATTCTTTGAAGACAAGTATAGGGCGTCAAAATGGTGGCCAAATGCATATGGGCTAAACAATGGTATTTTATAGTTGGAACGAAAAATGTTTGATCCGAACGAATAGTGTGCCCATGAACATGAAAGTTGCCATTTTAAACTGTACAACAGTTCCTAAAAGCACATGGAGCAGCACGAACGTAATAAACATAAAGAATAGGAACACAGCACAACTACTTACTTTTTTGCAGCACTCTCCGGATCTTTCTGTACTGCTCATGTTCTCGTAATTTGAGGTCCGACCACCGCTTCCTGAGCTGATTTTTCGATCGTCGTACCCCGAAATTCCGGTGCAGACTCCTGACCACTTTCGCCATGATCTTGGCCTTTCGGACATTGGGGTTGGGGTAAGGCCCATACTTTCCATCATAGTCGGCCTTCTTCAGGATGTCCACCATTTCCAACATCTCCCCAAAGGACATATTTGAGTCCTTAAATCTCCTTCTGGATCGGGACGTTTCAGGCTCCGGCCTCTCCTCCCCCTCCTCCTCGTTGCTACAATTAGCACGCACCTGCTGTCTATCCGCCATGTGCTCTTCCCCCACTGCGCCGAACGAAAAGGGGCGAGGAATAGACTAGAAAGACCTCAGGGGCGGGCGGAGTTATACACATGCGCAGTGTGTATAAAGCGTAACACACGTGCGTATTACGTATGATCTGTGAGCGGAGGAATGAGCATCGGAGACGTCGATCGTGATAACGAAGGTAAGATCTAAACTTGCGCCTATACTGCTAAATGGAAGCCTATATTGTAACAAGATTAGGGGGGTTTGGCCTGAAATTAGGGTTTGTCTTGTGTTGTGTCTTGCAGAGAAAATGGATGGGTTCAACGACCACAATTTCCTGCCCCTGTTCATTGACAAATACAGGGAGCTGCCCTGTCTGTGGCAAGTGAGACACCCCCACTATAATCACAAACAGAAGAGGCAGGCAGCGCTGGAGAAACTGCTGGAGTTGGTGAAGCCGGTGGTCCCCACAGCAACCATCCCTTATTTAAAAGCCAAAATTGGTGGCCTGAGGAGCACATATCTTAGGGAGCACAAGAAGGTCACAGATTCCCAGAGATCCGGAGCTGCAGCAGATGATGTTTATGTCCCCAGGCTGTGGTACTATGAGAGACTGCGATTTCTGTCAGATCACACTGAAGTCAGGGAATCCCTCTCTACTCTTCCTTCCATGCTTCCTTCAACCCCAGCTGAGGCTTCCGATGTCCAACCTGGGCCTTCCAGCCAGGAAGAAGTGGAGGAGCCCAGCTGGAGTCAGGTATAGCATTCTACTACAGATTTCTGGTCAATAAATAAATGATGTTTACTAGATGTTATTATTGATCACTAATTGATGCTTGAAAAAAGAGTTTTACATATCAATAGACAGTAGTGGGCACCCAAAATTGGGACAAGAATGAAAACTGCTGAGCTCAGAAGGATAGTCTGTTATATTTGTTAACATTCAATTTGCAGCAGTCAGGAGGTGAAAATTGTGTGTGATTGATGAAGAAAAAACTAAAACTATGTCCCTTTTTCATACACAGGAAGACCTCAGCCAGGAGGAGGTTGTGGAATGTGGCAGTCAGGAGGAGGCGGAGATTAGTGGCAGCCAGGAGGAGGCGGGGCTAAGTGTCAGCCAGGAGAAGCCTGGGACCAGTCGCAGCCTGACTGAGTCTCAGGTTCCTCCCCTCCGCCTGCCATATAAACGAGCCAGGAAGGCCACTCCGAGTCCTGTGCAGGATTCAGCATTCAGGCTGATCCAGGAGGCTTCGGCGTCCCTCCGAGCCTTCCCAACTTCTGAAGAGGCCTTTGCCTGCATGGCTGCCTCCAAATTGCAGGGCATGCAGGAGGGTCAATGCAGGCTCTGTGAGGACCTTCTGTACAAAGTCCTACGTAAGGGGGTGAGTGGGGAACTAACACCCAAGACGGATATCATTGAGTTGGACCATCCTCCTCCTCCTCTTCCTGCTGCCACAACTCCACCACCAGAGCCACCGCGTGTAAGGAAGCGTGGAAGGAAGACTAAAGAGTGATGACCCTGGGTTCAGTCTGGTCTGACAGAAGATGCAGTCTCTCGTATGACCACAGCCTGGGGACACAGATGTCATCTGCTGCTTTCCAGATCTCTGGAACTTCTGGACCAGACTGCACTCCCTTAGATAAGGACTCCTCAGGCCACCAATTTTGCTTCAAAATAGTTGATGTCTGCCCTGGGGGTCCAAGGCTTCACCCACTTCTGCAGTTTCTCCAGCGTTGCCTCCCTCTTTGTTTAGTTGTGACCCCTTAATAAAATTTTTTAGGTAAATTATACTCTCCTGTGTGTGTTTTTATCCAAAAAGGACAGTTTGTTGGTGACGATTCAGGTACATTTCTAAAGTACAATGTGAAATTAACAAGGGACAACAACACCAAACAATCTCCTACAGATTAACAGATTAAATAGAACAACATATCAATGGTGTTGTGGGAACTTGTCACAAAAAACACACACAAACATTTTCGGGAGTACAAATCAAAATCGCCAAAAAAAAAAAAAAACAAACACAAAAAAAGAATCTACATTAAAGCCAAAAAATATATAAAAAATATATAAAAATATGTTGTCAGATGTGAGAAATCAAAATATATTGAGGGAATCACGATAAATAGTAATGAAATAAGTTTGTGAGAAGTGTGTGTGAATATGAGCAGCAAAAATACTTAATTCTTGTCACATTATAAAGAAGAAGAGATTGCGCTGTATTAAACCATTTTTAACATTGCAGCGTGACGAAAGTGCTGTATCCATTGCGAACGCTAAGTTTACCAGAACGAGCTGTTCCGTCTTGGAATTTCTTCTGAGCATGCGTGGCACTTTGTGCGTCGGAACAGGCCACACATTGACGCGATCAGATTTTGTTGTCGGAAAATTTTATCTCCTGCTCTCCAACTTTGTGTGTCGGAAAATCTGATGGAAAATGTCCGATGGAGCCCACACACGGTCGGAATTTCCGACAACACTCTCCGATCGGACATTTTCCATCGGAAAATCCGACCGTGTGTACGGGGCATTAAAGATCAAACTAGACCATTAAAACCAAGCATGGATGGTCTAAAAAAATAATATTTGGTGAGTAAAGAGTGCTGGTAGAACTTATGTTCTGCTCCATACTGCTCTGTAGGACTACAAAAAAGAAGAAGACTACCATGTTGCTACATGACTGTCAGGGCAATTAATAAAAGGACATTGTATCATACATATTGTCAAATACTGTACATATTTTATACATCATTATTATATTTTTTTATTTGCTTCATGGTTATGAATGGCTGCATTTTCTTCTGGGTTATATATTTTTTTGTGATCATGTGCAATATTTCTCATGTGATGTTCTATTGTATGTAATGCCCCGTACACAGGGTCGGACATTGATCGGACATTCCGACAACAAAATCCATGGATTTTTTCCGACCGATGTTGGCTCAAACTTATTTTGCATAAACATGGTCGCACAAAGTTGTCGGAATTTCCGATCGCCAAGAACGTGGTGATGTATACCATGTATGACAAGATTAGAAAAGGCCAGTTCAGAACCAAGCGCGGCACCCTTTGGGCTCCTTTTGCTAATCTCGTGTTAGTAAAAGTTTGATGAGAGATGATTCGCGCTGTTTCAGACTCGTGGTTTTCAGATCATTTTCTGCTGTTCAGTTTGTGCTTGTGGGTTTGTATCTGCTCTTCAGTACGTGCAGTCAGTTCGTATGGGAATTTTCTGTGCGATCGTTTCCGCTCATTGCTGTTTTTCAGGTCGCTCTTCACAGGCCTTGCTGTTCTTCAGTGCATTCTGTTACTTCGTTCTGAGCAGCCAACCGTTTTCTAGCTATGTTGCGTACACGTACTCCTTGTAGAGTTCGTGCTGTGCGGGGGCTTGGTGTTGGGGTGGGGAGGAGTTCATGGACCAAGAATTGGTTGCTCCAGCATGACCAGTTCTGTCACATGCCTTTGCTCCATGAGATCCGTGAGAATAATCCTGATGATTTCAGGAACTTTCTCCGGATGATGGACCCCGTATTTCACCGTTTGTTGGCTTTGCTGACCCCCTATATTAGCAGGCAGGATACCTGCATGAGGCAAGCCATCACTCTGGAGCAGAGGCTAGTCGCCACCCTGCGGTACTTGGCAATGGGGAGAAGCCTGCAGGACCTCAAGTTCTCGTCAGGCATCGCCCCCCAGGCTCTGGGGATCATTATCCCAGAGACCTGTTCTGCCATCATCCAGGTCCTGCAGAAGGAGTATATTAAGGTAAGATTTATCCTTTATCATCACATTTTATTGTATTTAATGTTTGATAATATATTGTATTTCTTTCTTCATTCCCTAATTACCATGATTGTAATATGCTGTGAATGTCCCCTTTGTCCTCATGCATGCTGGATTTTTATGTACTTATTTTTTTTGTCCTTCATACATATTTGCCTTCACTTACCTCCCCAGCATGGTCTCCTGGCCCTATATTCACCTCATGTAGTCACTTAACAATGTATTTTGTCAGCTCCATAGTAGTGCTTTACCCTAAATACCCCCTAAAATGTGTAAAAATGTGATTTGTGCTTTAAGTTCAGGCAGAGTGCCAGAGGCTTTATTTTTTGGGTCCCCAAATCATTTGGAACCCTCCCTCCCCCCAACTGCTAAGTCAGCTGATACCAATTCTCTATCTATCCTTAATCATCTATCTGCTGACTTTGCCAAACCCATACACACTATACCCATCTCTTTTGTGGTCAGATGTATGGATGAATTCCCCAAAGCATGTAGTGCAAGGGCCTTCCTGTATACTTTCAAATGGTACTGTTTCAAGTTTTTGTATACTATTATTTTCTTGATAGGTAATAGCAGAATGTCTAAATGTGCTAAAATGTGTAGAGTGTGTATTTATATCTTGTATTATGACACTTCTTACCTGTCCAGTGGGCTGTCAATAGTGTAAGTAAGGAGGGGCTGGCCAAAGTAATACACATTATTTAGGCATTCATCTCTCAATGAAATGGAGAGGGTTACCTGTCCAAGAGCTTCCCCCCAAAAAAATTGTTCGAAATGGCCCATGCGAGGGTGGGGGGAGGGGGAATCTGATAGGTGGACCTTATACCTTGGTCTTTCCAAACTCCCTAAAATAAATGTTATACTGATGTTGGCCAAGAATGTTTGTGTCTAATCTGCTTTCCCTGTTTAGGTGCAAAATAATTATTTTTTTTTTCTTATTTGACTTCCACAGTTTCCTTCCAACCCACAGGAATGGCAGACTGTGGCCTCCCACTTTACCCAGCGGTGGGACTTTCCTAACTGCGCAGGGGCAATTGATGGGAAACACGTCCACATCGTCCCACCACCCAACTCTGGGTCATACTATTATAATTATAAGGGGTTTAATAGTATTGTGATGTTGGCAGTGGTGTCGGCTACTTACGAGTTCCTGTATGTGGACGTGGGGAAGAATGGCCGGATGTCCGATGGTGGAGTCATCGCCCAGACGGAGTTCTGAAGTGAAAATTGAGGTGAAACTATGTCCCTTTTTCATACACAGGAAGACCTCCAGGAAGAGGCTGTGGAATGTAGCACACAGGAGGAGGCTGTGGAATGTGGCGGCCAGAAGGAGGTGGGGGTTAGTGGTAGCCAGGAGGAGGCGGGGCTAAGTGGCAGCCAGGAGAAGCCTGGGCCCAGTAGATGCAGAATCCTCCCCTCCGCCTTCCAAACAAAAGACCCAGAAAGGGGAGTCACGTGCAGGATTCAGGCTGATTCAGGAGGCTTCTGCATCCCTCAGAGCCACCCCCACTCCTGAAGAGGCCTTTGCCTGCATGGCTGCCACAAAACTGCAGGGCATGAAGGAGGGCCAACGCCTCATATGTGAGGACCTTCTTTATAAAGTCTTAACTAAGGGGGTGAGGGGCGAAATCAAACCCAAAACCCACCTGAGTGAGTTGGACCATCCTCCTCCTCCTCCTCCTGCCACAACTCCACCACCACAGCCACAGCCGGGAAGGAAGCGTGGAAGGAAGACCAGAGCATGATGACCTGGGTTCAGTCTGGTCTGACAAAAGATGCAGGCTCTTGTATGACCACAGCCTGGGGACACAGATGCCATCTGCTGCTTTTATGATCTCTGGGACTTTTGGACCAGACTGCACTCCCTTAGATATGGACTCCTCAGGCCACCAATTTTGCCATGAAATAATTAGCCCTGGGGGCCAAAGGCTTCACCAATTTCTGCTGTTTCTCCAGCGTTGCCTCCCTCTTTGTTTGGTTCTGAGTCCTTAATAAAGGAATTTTTGTTTCAATTATACTCGCCTATGTGTGTTTTCCTTCAAAAAGGACAGTTTGTTTGTGAGGAGGCAGGGACATTTCAAAAATACTATGTGAAATTAACAAGAGACACCAACAACAACCAATCTCCTTGATATTAAAGATTAAATAATACCAGATAATAATGGTGTTGTGGTAACACAAAACACACACAAAAATATTCAGGATCTAAAATTAAAAAAAAAAAAAAATAACAACAAGATCAGGCTTGAAAACAATACTAACCAAAAAAAAATATATATATATATATATTTTTTTTTCCTGATGTGACAAATCTAAATATATTGATGAAATCACGATAAATAATAAAGAAAGAAGTTTGTGAGAAGCCTGTGTGAATATGAGCAGCAAAAATACTTCATTCTTCTAGCATTATAAAGAAGAACAGAGTGCGCTGTATTAAACAATTTTAAACATTGCAGCCTGATGAAAGTGCTATATCCATTCTGAACGCTAATTTTACCAGACCGAGCTGTTCCGTCTCGGAATTTCTTCTGAGCATGCGTGGCACTTTGTGGGTCGGAATTGACCACACACGGTCGGAATTGACGCGATCGGATTTTGTTGTCGGAAAATTTTATAGCCTGCTCTCAAACTTTGTGTGTCGGAAAATCCGATGGAAAATGTCGGATGGAGCCCACACATGGTTGACATTTCCGACAACAAGCACCGATCGCACATTTTCCGTCGGAAAGTCCGACCGTGTGTACGGGGCAAAACAGTACACATTACATGAGAATTTTAAGTGCTGTTCAGTAACAGGAAAAATTGTGCAGTTTGCTTCTTCAGTAATTTTCTTTGGGAAGGTCTGAATTGTCTCTTGAAATCTGTGTACACACTATATGAAAATCTTATGGTTGTTCCGAATAAGGAATTTTCCCTCTGATTTATTATATAATGTGTAGGCCCATTAGTGATGGCCAAATCTGTTACAGGGTACACTTACCATCCCAGAGATATGGTCATACACAGTTAGGACCAAAATTAGCAAATTTGGGTCAAACGTGACATTTCCAACGTCTTTAAAAAATTGTTGTTCCCTTTTGGCCACAGGGGAGGGGCAATGTTAACTGAGCTTTTGTATAATCACCAAAATACATTCTGTTTTTAGGAACATATGGCAAAAATCAGTTATGCTATACAAATGATAGTTTTTCTTATTCATATTACTCAACTTTAAATAACCTTTCACTAATCTATCTCTACAGAAAAATGAAAGTAATGATTTTGCATGGATTAGGGTCACTAATATTGCACTTTGTGTGCTCATCTTAGCTCTTGCAGTAACTTACCTAATAAAGTTGCCACCTTTATTTTCATAGATTACATTACTTGATGATGAGAAGGTGAGCTGCCTTTAAATGCAGTGGAATGGATCTACTGGGCATGCATTGTACCAAATATAAACTAGGAATCTATTGTACAGTACATGTCCAGTCCATTATCATAACCAGTAATTATTTCATTGGATCTTCCTAAATGGTATTGTATATGTATAGTCATAGGTGTGCGCAGCCCCTTGAATTAGGGTGTGCACCCCAAAGCTCAAATACATATGCATGTGTATATGTACTGATGGTGTCAGTAGGGCAGTGGACAGTGTCAGTAATTTTATTTTTATTCTTTTTAAATTATTTTATTTTGTAATTTTTTTTTGGGATGAAATATCAGTGCTCCAAACAGAGGGGAATATGCACCACACAAGGCGATTAGGGTGTGCCCAGGCACACCTGGCACACCCTGTGCACACGCCTATGTGTATAGTAGTTTATTGCTCCTCCTTGTATCCCCCCCCAACCATATTCTGTCAGCAGTGGATGGTGTGCACAAGTGAAGGCATAACATGCTTGTAATTACTATACTCAAACTAATTGTTATGTATGTGTGTCTTAAGGTATACAAAAGGAAAGTATCTTTGAGCACATGAGTTTCATGTTAGTAATAGTAATCCAATTATATTACAATGCATACAGTTGCCGCCATAATTTCCAATAGAAGAATTTAGTGGTATTTCATGAATAGCTTTAAGGAGTTTGGGGTCCAGCACATGTTGATACACTTGTAATTCAACAATTTTTATAAATTATAATGATAATTAATAACTTCATCCCTATAACTTAACGTTACATTTTCTGTTGAGCCCATAATGGAGGCTTTCCTGTTCTGAAAACATATTTGTATTTGATAAAATCACAAATATTTAAACAGTCTATGAACAAGTAATACCTAACAAATTTTTGTATATTCAATTTGAATTGAATTCAAATTGAATTCAAATCAAATTTGATTTAAATACGGATTAAAATTTTGAATTAAATTGAAAATGAGAAAATGTAACAATTTATGAAAATTAATCATTCTAAACTAATGAATGTAATTAAATAACATTTTAACCTAACAAATCTATATGAAACAAAATGAGACAAATGTTTTCATTCTGCACATGTCTACTGGACAGAGCTGGATAGTGCACCAAGTGGTACTAACATTTTGGGCAATATGTGCCCACAAATGAATGCCCTGAATGCAAGTAGCCTGTATTCTGGGCATTTGTCCCTGGGTGCATACTGCCCTAAACTTTAGTACCACTCAGGTGCACCATCCAGCTCTATCTGGATGCAACATCTTCAAGCCTCTCATAGAGTTTTACTGGCTTGAATATGAGTATCTTCCAACATGAAAAGTGGTGCTTGCCTATAGGAAGTGAAAATGTTAAACAGTATGTGACATTACAAGGATGCCGTAACAAAATGCATTGAGAGTTTCTAATTTTGGGAACATTTACTGTATTCTTAAACTTTTTTTAGATCCATAAATTGTTATTACGTTTTCAAATACACAAGTGATGTAAGATCTAATAAGCATAGAGAACTGTGCAATGCTATATAAAGAGCATATAATATAAGAATATAAGAACAACGACAGGTATTGTGTGCCACACAGGGCTCAGAAGTAAAAACATTCAGTAGAAAATCTTTAGGTATATAAAAGACGTGCATTAAAGTAGCATATACCACCACCTCTGCAGAATTATTACATGTACCAATCACTCCAGCATTTCCATTCTTTAACTTTTTTTGAATAGTGCAGGTCTAATGTAATAGTTGTTTTCAAGTGAGTACTTGGAGAGGGTTACATATGATAAAATAATAGTAATGATGCCTAGTGAGCACTTGCACATGGGTACATATAATGGTTACAAAAATAGCAGCACACTAAATTCTAGCTTGATTCTATTAATCAGCCTTTATTGCAGTCTGCTAACTGAAAATCCCACATCAGTGATTGATAGGGATACTCTTCTGTTTAGGTACACCCAGGATATTGTAGGATATTGCTTTCCAGAATGTCCAGAAAAGGCTTTCCTCATATTTCCATGGAAGTGCTTTAAAGTGGTTCTAAAGGCAGAAGGTTTTTTTTGGGTGCACCTCCTTCCAGTAGTCCCCCTTATATTTACCTGAGCCCAATCCAGCGATGTGCATGAGAGCAGTGGCTCTCCCGGTCTCTTTCTCCTCTTTGGCTCACATAGCAGCAGAAGCCATTGGCTCCTGCTGATGTCAATCACAGCCAGTGAGCCAATGAGGAGAGAGCGGGGGGCAGGGCCCAGCCAAACTCTGTGTGAATAGGCAATGTCAATGGCTTGCTATGGGGGGCACTTGGTAGAGGGGAGGAGCCAGGACTGCCGATGAGGGACCCAAAAAGAAGAGGGTCAGGGCTGCTCTGTGCAAAACCAGTAAGTTTGTTATTTTTTTTTTTTAAATTATAACCTTTACAATCACTTTATACACTACAGTTTTTGTGTTTCATTTCATCCTAAACCTTTTAGCATCAGAAATAAAGATCAAGCATCTTCTTCTTTGCCTCTTGAACAGGGGCTGACCCTGTCCTTTTCTGGCTTTTATCTTGTTTGTTTGATAAATTCAGTAGCCGCCTTTGGCCTCTATCTATATCTATCTTACAAATGAGGCTTCAATTCTACGCATCTAAGAAACAAATAACATCCAGATACAAAAAAAGTGTCAGAATATCAGGCTGGTTGCATATAGCTTTTATAAGTAGAGAATTGTTTTTTTTTAACTCCACTCCTGTATAAAGCGATAATGTGGATTTTGAAAACAGCATCCTGGAAGGAATATATCAGAAACTACTGGGAAGAAAACACATACATATCACAGTATGTGATTTCCATTCCAGCACTGCAGAAAAATAACAGAAATGCAGAAAATGTTTATCAAATTTCTATTTCTTATCTGAATATTCTTGTCTTCCAGCTTGGACTTTCATTCCACAAGGTTCCTGCTGACACAGACATCTGAAAGAAGTGTTACATAATAATTCATTCACATCTACCTGCAGTGGGACTAGGGGCGGCCATACAGGGATCTAAATTTGTCCAACGTGGCAGGGACTAGCCAAATTTTGATCCATGTAAGGGTAGGCTGGTACTGGCTATAGCTGGCAGCACTGATTACTGTATTTTAACAGTGAGGCAGGCTCCCTGCTGTGAGAATACAATAGCATAGTTGGAATAATTGCCCCATGCACCTTGAATATGTGGATGGGTAAATTGGGTCATTTTTTTTTTGTTCAACTCACTGGCTGAATGAAAAAAAAAAAGATGAATGTATTGTCAGATTAAGGAAGGAGACTTTAAAGTGATAATTAATGCTCCTTGTAAAAAATCAAAGAATAAATGTAGCTGCATATGTTTATACACAATGGCCTTCCTGCACTCTCGTTTGTGCCACCATTCCAGTATTCCTAGCATCTAAAAATTGCAGTGTGCTTTTCCTGCCTGTAGGGTGCTCCCTTGGCCACCATTGTCTTTCCTAGGTCTCCCTGGATGTGCATGCATGGACACATTAGTATTAGGGCTGTTGTTGCTTAGGCAGCTGATGTTGTCCTGCCATTGTGTGTGTAATAAAGGACAACTCTCCTGTGTGTGGTTTTGCACTTTGTTTGGCAGATGTATGTGCATTATGGGGCTACTGGTGATGTGGCCCCTACCGCACAAGTGCTAGCCCCTACGACTGCATGCAAGGCCCACTCTTGACCTGAAGTTCAGGGACAAATATGGCGGAACACAGAAAGGAGAAAAAATAGAGGCATTAAAATGTAAATATTTGAGGCACAGACAAAAAAATGTAATTGATACTATTTGGGTGGACAATTTTAAAAGGTAGGTTTTACTACCACTTTTATTTGTAAATGTAATATGTGCAAACATCTTATGACGTTTACCCTTGTGGCAAATGCATAATGCTATGGAACACTTCCAATAATTTCTGCCTCTTTTTTCTTACATGTTGGAGTTAGTGCAAGAAGTGCTTTCACCATGATATAGTATATCTGAGGACTTGGATCAGAGCCACTTGAGATGCTAAACAGCTTCCTGCCTGTTCCCTTGAACAACCATATTTTCTATCTTGTTTCTGGTGACCATTGAACTCCTTGCTTCTCCCATGAACTTTCTATGCCAGAAATACTATTCTCCAGGAAATATCTTGCTCCTTATGCTCGTGCTGCTGTCCTCACCTTCATTACCATCTTTGGCTTGTTTCCCAACTATGCTTCTGCTTGATCCCAATCTGTAACCACTTGCTACTGATATTTGACTTGTTTGCCGACTAAGCTTCTGCTTGATCCTTGCCTGCTAAATCTGCTACCATGCCCCAGCTTGCTCGCTCTCCTCCTGGTGAGTTAATCCTGAGGACCTAGATCTGGCACTAGCAGGCAGCAAAAACTATCTACACCATTAGGAGCTCTGCTGAAGACCAGTTAGTGCTTAGACCCCAAACCTAGGATTGGCCCACGTCACCCACCAGGGGAATCTGCTTATGTATTTTTCCCGCTGGTTTCTGTGTGAGTCTTTCCATTGCTATAGTAACTGGCCTCTGAACCTGAACCCTGATAGTGACAATATACCTGCTGGACAGGTGTCTTTTCCTGGTCTTTCCTAGTAACAGAAAAAATAAATAACTAAAGCTCAGTCTACTTTTTTATAGATGAGTAAAGTTATCTTAAAGTTGAAGTAAACCTAAACCAAATTACTAAAATCTCCAACAAGTAATTTTAAAAGTTGTTTAAAGCTGCCTTTTAGATTGTAAACTCTGAGCAGGGCCCTTTGACTCCTCCTGTATTGAATAGTATTGTAACTTTACTGTCTGCCCTTGTGTAAAGCGCTATGCAAACTTTTAGTGCTATATAGTAAATCCTGTCTAATAATAATAATAATAAAGATGTCAGCAATCTTTGGACACTCTGCCATAAGGGTTAGATCCCAGAACAACATACTAAAAGAAATGTTGGGAACTTTTAGGCTTGCAAGTGTATTTTTATATGTTTTTCAATATATTTTGAAGGCAACACAGCTCCTCCTTCATCAGGGCTCAACACATTATGAAACTTAAATGGACTCAGAAAAAACAGTGACATCACAGATCAATATCAGAACCAGTATTAAACTCTTTTCCTGGAGGAATAATTTGAGAGCAGTTGTTCAGCAGCAGTGGAGGCCCTCCATTGCTGCTGGCCCTGCTGAAGGGGAAGCAATGTTGCCTCCAAAATGCATTGGCTGTTTTTTTCTATGACTTTTAAATCAACAATTAAAGTGATTGTAAACCTATATTTTTTTAAATAACAAGCATGTCATACTTAGTTACTCTATGCAATGGTTTTGCAGGCAGTCATGAATGTGACCAGTTGGGAAGCCAAATAGTACAAATTGAAGTTAGGAAACGCCCAGTCTGCCAAATGAGTCGGCAGCCTTAAAGTTTCAAGTGCCACCCTAGTGGCCTGCTATTCCATAGGAACGCCGTACAGATTGTATCCGCTTAAAGATGGATTTGGGGATTTTACAAGGGGAGTTGGCTAGAATATATAATAACTTACGCATATATATTTTTTTAAGGGTATTAGCCCTTCCTATGAGGTCCAAGGGTAAGTCCAACCATTGCTTAGTTTGTATTTGTAGCAGCGTTAATAGGGGACACAGGTTATTAGTAACATAAGAAGACAAGGGTAACTGCAAAATAACCCCCAGTTATCTAAAAGAGGACACAAGAGTCCGGGTGAACTTGCAGAGTCACATCGGGGTTCAAAGGAAAGAGGTTAAATTTGTCCCAGTTCACCCGGAATCCAGAGTTGTCACCAAAGTTGCCAATCTCAGATAGCAGTGCCCTTAATGAGTTGTGGGTGTCAGCCAGGTAGACCAAGGTGTCATTCGCGCATAGTGTAACTCGCTCCTTTATGGTGGCAATAGGGAGGCCTTTAATCAACGGGGAGCAATGAATGCACACAGCAAGAGGCTCCATAGCCAGAGCGAATAGGAGGGGTGACAATGGACACCCCTACCCTGGGAAAAGTATCAGTAATATGAAAATGAACTTGTATGTGGGCCAGTGGGGAGGTGTAAAGAAGTCTTATCCATGCTTTAATGTGGGGGCCAAATCCGTACCACTGTAATACCCGAATACCCAGCAATTCCACGCTGTCAAATGCCTAGCATGTATCCAAAGACACAATGGCATGGTAAGGGGACAGTCATGAGGATATTGTAGGTTGTGGAACAGTCTGCGGATATTCATTCTTGTGGACCTACCAGGGATAAAGCCTCCCTGATTGCTCCTGACCAATTTCGAAAACACAGTATTCAGGCAGTTGGCCAAAACCTTGGCTAGTATCTTAACATCCACATTAATAAGAGTAATCGGGCAGTATGAATCACATTTAAGAGGATCCTTATGTGGTTTTAATAATAGGATAATCAAAGCTTCCCACATAGTGGGGGGAAGAGTTCCGATATCCTGGGCCTTGTTATAGGTATAGAAAAGAAATGGACATATTAGGTGCTGGGTGTACCATTCAGTCTGGAATCCATCTAGGCCCGGTGTCTTATGTGCTGGTAGTTTCTCAACAGAGAGAGGCGCCTCCAGTTCTTCACGCCTGTCAGGCATTAGAGAGGGAAGAGATATCTGAGCTAGGTAATCAGTTAGTTGGGAGTCAGTGTAGTCCACTCTGGAGGAGTATAGGTTCCTGTAGAAATCTAGAAAGGTCTCCATAATATCCCTAGGAGTGTCACTAATCTGGCCCTGAGTAGTCAAGATGCGTGGAATAGAAATAGGGCATTGTTCAGGCCTAGATAAGTAAGCTAAGAGGCTTCTCTGCCTTTTGGCTAAGATCAAGTGTAGTATCGACTTTAGCCATTAGGGGTGTCTCTGCTTCACAGGTAGGACGTTGAGAACCACTTGCATCTATCCAAGCCAATTGGTCCTTTTGGGGATACCCTCTGCTCGGCCTGGTAGGATTGTTGATTAAATTCAGCTTCACCTACTTGCTGCTATTGGGTTAGAGGCTTAGCCCCCACAGGGAACGAGATTGCGGTCTTCCCTCCTCCCCCACTCCGCATTACTACCTCCGGGCAGTAGATGCTAGAGCCTTTGTAAAGGCTACGAAAAGAGCGAAGACGTCGAGGAACCAGAAGGAAGTCGCCTAAGAACACCTGAAGCGACATCCAACTCCTCGACGATGGGGAAGAGTGACAAGAAGACCAGCAAGGAGAAGAAGAACCCCGTTCCAGCCACTTCCTCCGAGCCCGGGAATGCCGCAGCCTCAACCCCCACCTCTACCCCGGCCGGCACCAGCCGACCAGGACCAGCCAAGCCAGACCAGCCTGCAGACGGGCTCCCAGCACTGGAGCCTTGGATGAAGCAGACGGTCATGCTGCAGCTGAAGGAAGTGGATGGAAGAGTCCCTGACATGACCCCGGAGATCTTCGGAAAGAAGATGATTTTGGAACAGGGGTTCAGCAAAGCGGAGACGCTTTTCTGTGCAGGCCTTTACAAGAGGTATATTCTTTATAACTTTTGTGTCATTTCAGGTCTGCAGAAGATACTGGGAGATGGTGAAGACCAGTGGCCCTGAATCCCCTTTCCGGAAGTTCACTGCGAACTGCCCCATAACACGGGACGAAAAGCGGGTGACAGTGGCCATGAGGAACCCCCATACCAGTGGAAAGGACATAGCCACCTACCTCCAGAGGTTCTGCACCGGGGAGGTAAGTTCGGACCCTTGTTAACTAGACCCTCATACCCTTTTTCATTATGGCTGAGATCTCAATCTTTTCCATTAATGTGAGGAGTATCAAGGATACATCTAGAAGGCAAGCGGTCCTGACCTTTCTTTTAAGTCAGCAGAGTGATGTCTACATGCTTCAGGAGTGCGCCCTTCCTCCCTTGAGGAGGTACACTCATCTGTCCTCCCAGTGGACCCTTGGTCCCTCCTACTGGTCTGGGGGTGGCGATTGCAAGTCTGCAGGAGTAGCCATTCTGGTCAGGGGTGGGCGCTTCAAGGTTGACTCTATCCATGAGCTAGTCTGTGGCCGTCTTTTGGTCATAGACGGCTTGTGGGTGGAAGAGCCAGTTAGGCTCATCAACGTGTACGCCCCTCCAGACAAGAATGCACGGTTGGAACTTTTCCAGACCCTGCGGACCCAGCTCATCACCACTAGAACAGTAGTGATCGGCGGTGATTTTAACTGCCCGATCGAGGAGGATGGGCGCAGCTCCAGCATATACGCAAAACTTGATGCTACTTCTAGGCTGCTCAAGGAGATGATCTCGGAGGCCTCCTTGCTGCACTCTGCCGCTAAATCCTTTAGGCGAGGCAGGAACCCGGGCTGTGATGGTCTCCCAGTTGAGCTCTATGTAGCACTGTGGGATCTCGTGGGCCCGGACCTGCTCGAGCTGTACGAGGAGATGGTGGTGGAGAGCAGAATGCCTCCGTCACTGAGGGAGGGGATGATCCCAATTTTGTATAAATGGAAGGGGGAGAGATCGGATCTTAAAAATTGGCGTCCAATCTCTCTTCTGAATGTGGACTACAAAATCCTCGCCAAGGTCCTGGCCAACAGGCTGGAGTCTGTCATCGGACAGATCATCCACCCGGATCCGACTTGCAGCATTCCTGGTCGCAGGATTGCAAACAGCCTTGAGCTTGTCCGGGACACGGTCCAGTACATTCATGGCCGCCATGTGCACACGGCCCTGGTCAGTCTTGACCAGGAGAAGGCCTTTGACCGTGTCTCCCATGAGTTTATGTGCAGAGCTCTGTGCAGGTTTGGTCTTGGGGAAATGTTTTGTTCGTATGTGAATGTAATGTACACTGACATTTCTAGTTTGGTGCTGGTAAATGGCTGGAAAACTGACCCCTTTCCAATTTTGTCTGGGGTCAGACAAGGCTGCCCTCTCTCACAAGATATGGTGAAAAATACTCCTGCGCTAGTGAGATCGTTTGCTGTAAAACAAAGGTAGTATTGTAGTCAGAGATAGGACTGGGGGAGATGATGGAGCGTGTCCCGCTGCCTTAGCTGACCAGGGGTGGTCTGGAAAGGACTGTTTAGTAGGAAGTGGGTGGAAGGCGCGTGATCAGACGCTTACATCAAGAAATGTATAGTTTATTTATGTAAAAGAATACAGACATATAGTCATATAGATATAAAATCATACAAATACTACATAATATTAAAAAAAGGAAAAACAGGTAACAAAATAAGTACTAGGAAGTTAAAATTGGGGTGTGCCCATATTGAGGCAGGTATTTAAGAAAGGCTGACGCGTTTCGAGGAAAACCTCTTCATCAGAGCCAGGAGAACTAGAGCACAGTCTGTATGGGCCGGTAGGCCGACATGTGTACATGGGGAGAGGTGGTGTTGCTAGTAGGAGGATGTGTCCTGTGATGGACAATTGATTATTCCAAGTTCCATACCCAGGTGTTCTAGATGGGGTATAAATAAGAACAATATATACCGTACACTACAGACTGGAGACGTAAGATAAGTTAAGTTTACATTGAAAAATGCATTCATAAAATGATAAAAAGTATATAATAAAATATATTAGAAATAAAAATTACCATATCAGTACAAAAAATTAATGATAGGTAGTGGGATTTTGAAGCACAGAGCATGAGATTGTAGTCTAAATACATACAAATAAAAGAATCTATGCATACATAAGTGTACACACACATACTCGTGTACACATACATGCACATACTTACACGTGCATAATACAAACGCATGTAAATGCATGAAAAAAAAAAAAAACATATATGCATATGAGAGGGGGGGGAGGGGGGCGATGGTAAATGAAGTAAAAAGTGCACTGAGACACATTGAGAGATATTGTCTCTCCGCATGGTAAAACCGGTTGTACTTTTGTCCAAAGGACATGTGCATGCGTGTAAAAACTCTGCCAGCACGTAAACGCTGTGCTGGAACAGATATGTGGAGGTATGTCCCTGTTCACTGAAAGCACAAATGGGGGCACAAAGATGGCCATGTGGTTTGTGCAAAAACAGAAATGTGTTCATTCAAATGGAAATCCACAAAAATGTATACAAAAATGCATATATCAAATGTACATAAAACTCTAAAACGCATATGCATATATATACATAGATAAAGAAACAATGTGCACAAAACAAATATATGTATATATTCACATAAATCTTTACAAAATTATATATACACATACACACATATGCACACATATATATATATTTATATACATGCACACATATACATGTCCACATGCATGCACACACATGTGTAGACCACCCCTACACAGCATGTATTGTGCCTATGTAGAACCAGTGTCATGGCAGTAGGGTGGGAATGTGTCGTTTGTGCAACGCAATAGCGGAGAGTGGCGGGAGTGGATACGTTAGGGGGAATCTGGTGTTGGTGACCAAATATTGGAGGTGGCAGACAGGTGGGCTGATGACAGAACGCACCTACCTATGGATGTAAATAGATTGTATTTTCTTTTTGCGGTGCTGTTAGGCTGTCAGATGTGCCTGTAGTGAAACATAAGTTGAGCAGGGAAAGTAAGCAAGCTCTTATGGACACTGCTGGGTTTAACAGGATAAGGAAGTTACAAAGACCATTGTGGCTGACCTGTCTCAGGAGAAGTGTGTAGACACAGCTGCAAACTGTAAAGATCCTTTGGAGTGGAGAGCCGTGTGATCCTGGCAGCAGAAGGGGGGGGAGGAGGAGGGAGGAGGTGTCCTTGAGGCAGCTGATGCCTGGATAGAAAGCGTCTTGCTGCCTAGGGATAGGAAAGGTTTTGTGATGAGGTTGTGCTGGGGGTTTAAAAGACTCTGGGAGGCGGGTCTGAGGGCATGAATGAAAAGGCTATTATTGAATCCAATTAAACCATATAAAGTAATGTGATATGAAAAGTGTGACTATGATTTGAATAGTGAACCGGAGGTATTTTGTGCAGAACATATATATATATATATATATACACACACACATATACATACATACATACACATATACATATATACATATACACACATACACACACATACATACATATACACACATACACATATACACACACAGGTTTATATGGGTTGTTTAACAGCAGAAGTGAATAATATGAGGAGAAATGGTGTACATGAAACTGCGGGGACAGGAGAGGGTATACAGGGTTTACCTATGGTGGAATGATGGTGATGGTATAAAGGGGATCACAGGTAATAAGGGGGGGGGATGGCAAGGATAGAGGGGGGGGGGCAAAGCATGATGGTGATATTCTGTATCTAGATGACCCCGTGGATATCTAGATCTTCATTCATTCCATCGGGAACCAATGACCCAAGAGTGAAAATCCAGAATGATTCTTGTTTACAGAGTCTTCTGAATCTCCTCCCATTGTCAGCGTCTTTTTTGATAGCTTCAATGCCAAAACAGGCATCAAAGTGTTTGGATTTTCACTCTTGGGTCATTGGTTCCCGATGGAATGAATGAAGATCTAGATATCCACGGGGCCATCTAGATACAGAATATCACCATCATGCTTTGCCCCCCCCTCTATCCTTGCCATCCCCCCCCCCTTATTACCTGTGATCCCCTTTATACCATCACCATCATTCCACCATAGGTAAACCCTGTATACCCTCTCCTGTCCCCGCAGTTTCATGTACACCATTTCTCCTCATATTATTCACTTCTGCTGTTAAACAACCCATATAAACCTGTGTGTGTATATGTGTATGTGTGTATATGTATGTATGTGTATGTGTGTGTATGTGTGTATATGTATATATGTATATGTGTGTGTATGTATGTATATGTGTGTGTGTATATATATATGTATATGTTCTGCACAAAATACCTCCGGTTCACTATTCAAATCATAGTCACACTTTTCATATCACATTACTTTATATGGCTTAATTGGATTCAATAATAGCCTTTTCATTTATGCCCTCAGACCCGCCTCTCAGAGTCTTTTAAGCCCCCAGCACAACCTCATCACAAAACCTTTCCTATCCCTAGGCAGCAAGACGCTTTCTATCCAGGCATCAGCTGCCTCAAGGACACCTCCTCCCTCCTCCTCCCCCCCTTCTGCTGCCAGGATCACACGGCTCTCCACTCCAAAGGATCTTTACAGTTTGCAGCTGTGTCTACACACTTCTCCTGAGACAGGTCAGCCACAATGGTCTTTGTAACTTCCTTATCCTGTTAAACCCAGCAGTGTCCATAAGAGCTTGCTTACTTTCCCTGCTCAACTTATGTTTCACTACAGGCACATCTGACAGCCTAACAGCACCGCAAAAAGAAAATACAATCTATTTACATCCATAGGTAGGTGCGTTCTGTCATCAGCCCACCTGTCTGCCACCTCCAATATTTGGTCACCAACACCAGATTATCCCCCTAACGTATCCACTCCCGCCACTCTCCGCTATTGCGTTGCACAAACTACACATTCCCACCCTACTGCCATGACACTGGTTCTACATAGGCACAATACATGCTGTGTAGGGGTGGTCTACACATGTGTGTGCATGCATGTGGACATGTATATGTGTGCATGTATATAAATATATATATATGTGTGCATATGTGTGTATGTATATATATATAATTTTGTAAAGATTTATGTGAATATATACATATATTTGTTTTGTGCACATTGTTTCTTTATCTATGTATATATATGCATATGCGTTTTAGAGTTTTATGTACATTTGATATATGCATTTTTGTATACATTTTTGTGGATTTCCATTTGAATGAACACATTTCTGTTTTTGCACAAACCACATGGCCATCTTTGTGCCCCCATTTGTGCTTTCAGTGAACAGGGACATACCTCCACACATCTGTTCCAGCACAGCGTTTACGTGCTGGCAGAGTTTTTACACGCATGCACATGTCCTTTGGACAAAAGCACAACCGGTTTTACCATGCGGAGAGACAATATCTCTCAATGTGTCTCAGTGCACTTTTTACTTCATTTACCATCGCCCCCCCCCCCTCTCATATGCATATATGTTTTTTTTTTTTTTTCATGCATTTACATGCGTTTGTATTATGCACGTGTAAGTATGTGCATGTATGTGTACACGAGTATGTGTGTGTACACTTATGTATGCGTAGATTCTTTTATTTGTATGTATTTAGACTACAATCTCATGCTCTGTGCTTCAAAATCCCACTACCTATCATTAATTTTTTGTACTGATATGGTAATTTTTATTTCTAATATATTTTATTATATACTTTTTATCATTTTATGAATGCATTTTTCAATGTAAACTTAACTTATCTTACGTCTCCAGTCTGTAGTGTACGGTATATATTGTTCTTATTTATACCCCATCTAGAACACCTGGGTATGGAACTTGGAATAATCAATTGTCCATCACAGGACACATCCTCCTACTAGCAACACCACCTCTCCCCATGTACACATGTCGGCCTACCGGCCCATACAGACTGTGCTCCAGTTCTCCTGGCTCTGATGAAGAGGTTTTCCTCGAAACGCGTCAGCCTTTCTTAAATACCTGCCTCAATATGGGCACACCCCAATTTTAACTTCCTAGTACTTATTTTGTTACCTGTTTTTCCTTTTTTTAATATTATGTAGTATTTGTATGATTTTATATCTATATGACTATATGTCTGTATTCTTTTACATAAATAAACCATACATTTCTTGATTTAAGCGTCTGATCACGCGCCTTCCACCCACTTCCTACTAAACTGCCCTCTCTCACCTCTGCTTTTTGTTTGTTGTATAGAGCTCTTCGCCCGAAGCATCAGACGGAACCCAGAGATTAGAGGGATCACCGCACCAGGACCGGACAGATGGGAGGTCAAGTGCTCACTCTACATGGACGACGTGACAGTGTTCTGTGCTGATCAGCGCTCCATCGACACACTCGCCCAGACCTGTGAGGACTTCGGCCAAGCTTCAGGGGCAAAGGTCAACTGCAGGAAGTCAGAAGTCATGCTCTTCGGAAAGTGGTTCCTGCCTTCTTCTGCACCCATTCCTTTCAGCATCAAGACGGACTTCATCAAAATCCTTGGGGTCTGGTTTGGAGCTGAGGGCACAGCCCTGAAGTCCTGGGAGGAAAGACTGTCAAAGATGTGACAGAAGTTTGGACTTTGGAGCCTCAGAAAACTCACTATCCAAGGTAAAACACTGATACTCCACAGCGAGATCCTCCCTGTGTTGCAGTACCTCGCCCAGGCCTGCCCCCCCCCCCCCCCGGGTTAACACCTGCAAGGCCATCACCAGGGCGGTGTTTCACTTCATCTGGAGTGCCAAAATAGACAGAGTGAAGCGGGCGGTTATTTTTAAGGAACCCCTCAAGGGCGGTAAGGGCGTGCCCGACATCGCTACCCTACTGAGGGTGTGCTTTGCTTGTAACTGCATCCGCAGGACATTGGTTGACAGAACTGTGGACTCTGGTGGTAACTCCATGTCCCGTTTTTTCCTCCTCCTCGACTTGTGGAAGCCAAAAACTATCCACAAGTTGATTAGAGCATCGGACATTGTCGAGACTGTTCCAGGCCTCCCTTCAGCCACTTGTAAAGTGGTCTGGAGGAATGTTTCTTCAAAGAGACTCACCAACAGGCACAAAGATCTGGCATGGATGGCAATCCAAGGGGGGTTGCCACTCAGGACATTTGTGCATGCCAGAAACCTGTGCAGATACAGGCACTGCCCCTTTTGCATCATCCAGGAGGAATCTGCCCTGCCTGTTTTCTGGGAGTGCCCCTTTGCACAGGACCTGTTGAGGGTCTTGGAACCTGAACTCAAAGACTTTGTGCCACAGACTGCTATCACACACTTTGGTGTGTTGAACGGACTCTTCTGTGGAACTCATTCACAGGAGGACATTGACATCGCATGGCGGGTGCCGTGTGGATGCTTTGTGGTGCGCCAGAAAGCGCCTCATCCACCAGCGGGAGAGGATGTCCATCGAGGACTGTCGCAGACTGGTTCACAGTCTGCTCAGAGACTATCACTTGATGTACTTCAAGGAGGAAGAGGAGGTCTGAAGATTTCCCCATCCCCCCCCTCTCCACCATGTATCCTTTGGCAGTTAAAATAAAGCTTCGGGCCTGTGAACTCTTTTCTCCCTCCCTTACCCCACCTTCTCCACCCCCCCCAACACACCCGTTGCCCATTTGAATGTTATTAGACTGTATGACCTGACTTTTTGTGACATGTTTTTGAAGTAATGCTTTCAGGGTAATGCGGCGTCATGCATGATGTGATGTTTCAGGGTATTATTACTCTGCACAACACATTAGGCATCATACCGCAAGATGAATGTAATTTATTTGTATGCTTGGCAATGTATTGTTATGTAGTGTATTTATGCGCTGCGTCACAGTACAGATTGGAATGTACCCTGTTTAAGTACTTGTTTTTTGTATATTTTCTTGCAAAATAAAGTATACATTTTCAATCAAAGAGGCGCCCAGCATTGTTACCATGCTCAAATGATTTTTGGGTAATATGTAGCATGCGTTTATGTGTAAGGTCTAATAAAAGGAGCTCATATTCCCTGCGACACTGTAGCCAGGTATTCCTGTATCAGGACTAGGGTTAGTGGCAGATTCCGCTGATAACATAACTGTCTCCAATTCCTCAGTATATTGTTAAGTATTCTTGCATAGAATACCAGCAATGGACATAAAAGTACCCCGCAACGTGTTCTTTAAGTGATTGTAAAGGTTCGCTTTTTTTATTTTAAATAACAAACATGTCATACTTACCTCCACTGTGCAGCTCGTTTTGCACAGCGTGGCCCCAAACACTGACTTCTGGGCTCTCGCGACTCGTCCTCTTATCAGATAACCCCCTAGGAGAAGCGCTCTCCCGGGGGTTATCTTGAGGGTATGGTCCCAAGTCCAGCATTTGCGTCCATAGACACGAATGTTGAACTCAGCCCCACCCCCCGGTAACTGCGTCATTGGATTTGATTGACAGCAGCGGGAGCCAATGGCTGCACTGCTTTCAATCTAGCCAATCAAGAGTCGAGAACCCCGGGCAAAGGAAGAGCGCATCTCTGCCAGGTGAAATTCCAGGGCTCAGGTAAGTAGAACGGGTGGCTGGGGGGCCGGTGAATGCCAGGTGTTTTTTCACCTTAAAGAGGAAGTCCAGTCAAAAAAAAAAAAAAAAATTAAAAGTCAGCAGCTACAAATACTGCAGCTGCTGACTTTTAATTGGACACTTACCTGTCCCAGGGTCCAGCGATGTGGGGGATCGAAGCCCCGCTCGTCTTCCCCTCCATTCAGCGGTGCCGGCATTGCAACTGTGGGTGCCAGGCTGTGGCTTCACAGCCTGGCACCCACTGCGCATGCGCGAGCGGCGGCGCGCGCTGTGATTGGCCGCTTAGTCACCTGGGACCCGTAATGGGTCCCAGATGATTGACAGGAGGGAGGGAGCAGAGCTGAGCCCTTCCTGTGCCAAGGGGGAAGTGATGTCACCAGCCCAGGCACTGGAAGAGGCAGACTACGAGGGACCCCCTAGCAACAGGCATTTAGAGGTAAGTAAAAAAAAAAAATATCCAAATGTTTGTTTGTATTTATTTTTAGGATTTTTCATGTAGTTTTTTTTTTTGGGTGGAACCCCACTTTAATGCATAGGATGCATTAAGGTGAAAAAACACGAGGGTTTACAACCCCTTTAAAGGCATCCTATTCTGTTAGTGGGTTCACTGTGCCCAAGTTCATATTCCAGTAACCAATGATACCCTTCCTGTATTCCCCTTTTACCACCTCATCCGCCAGCCAAGGTGAATTCAAATGCCACACAGTCGGGCCTGAACCTGGAAGAAGAAGCAAATACACAGATAGGGGGGCATGGTCTGATACACCCCTAGGTAAGTATGACACAGCAGAGACAACTGGAAGAGCTTCCTGCATAGCAAATGCCAGATCTACACGAGACATGGTGTGTAAAGAATCTAAATGGCAGGAATATTGGCATACATCCGGATATTTCCAACGCCATATCTCAATGAACCCGTATACCTGAGCCCAGTCATTAAAGAAGGTAAATTATCTACCTCCACCCCCAAGCGGTCCATGGCCGGGTTTATTACAGCATTAAATTCTCCCACTTAAAGCAGGGGGCCTGGGGGCCAGGATAAAAGCATAAGTGACAATTTGGTTAGCACATCTACGGAAAAAGGAGGGGGAATATAAACATTCACCAAGGTGAGTGTCACAGAGGCAATTTGTATTGTAAGCACAATAAACCTTCCATCGGGATCTAATTTGATTTGTAAAACCTCTGAAGAGGTTTGGCCAACAAAATAGAGACCCCTCTAGAGTAAGTCGTATGGGTAGCATGATAGGACTGTGCCAACCATGGCCTCTTAAGGGCCCTCACCTTTGAGCCATGGAGATGCATTTCTTGGAGGCAGATGATATGGGGGGAATATTTTTTCAAAACCGAGAACACCAGGGACCACTTCTGGTTTCAACCCTCTAGTATTTCATGAAATTCTCTTTAACAGTCATGCCATAGCAAGTCAAGCAATACATAACTAGCAGTATAGGAACAAATAACATAAATGGAACATTGCAGGTCATGCCATACATTACACATAAGAGCATAGACATATGAGATCAAGTGTAAGGCAATATGCAAGTCAAAGGAAGCACATATATTTACATGAAAAACCAAAGTGTAAAAAAACCTGTCAAAGGCCACAAAAACAACAAAAAAGGAGGAAGTCCATGAGAAACCCTGTTCCACCCTCCCCACTCGGCCATCCCAAAAATAGCGAGCTTTGGATCACCCGAAACCAAAAAAACCCACATAAATGAGGTTAGAACTGTCCCATGACCACGTCACCTACTGGTATAGTAGTTGAATAGTATAGTGTGGAATCTGGCTTGGCTTTAAAAAAAAAAAGAAAAATTACAGTATAGGATAAGGGTCTACTGTAGGTATGAGTATATGCAAATAACCCCAGGTCTTCCGCAAAGTCAGTAGGCAAAAACAAATAGGATTATAATGAGATCCATTCCGCCTGGAACAGTATGAAAGTACCTCTGTAGACTGCAGGGGAAAAGGCAGCAATCATCCTGAGGAACATAGGCAGCACATAAAGGCAATGTATGCAAGTCATGGTGTCCGTTTGCATATGCAAAAGGTACAGAATCCATAGAGAGGTATCAAGAGGAGTTCCTGGGAGCACTTGTCATGATCATTCACCTCTACACCTGGGCACAGCTCTATAACGATCATTCAGCCATGCCATGGCTTCTTTAGGCTTAGTGTAGAAGTGAGCTCTGTCATCCTGGATAACACGCAGCTTAGCAGGGAAAATCATAGCGTATGATAGTCCTTCAGTACGCAGGCGAGCTTTCACAGCTGCAAAGGAGTTGCGTTGGCATTGGACGTCAGCCGATAAGCCAGGATAGACTGAAATAGTATTGCCATTGTATTTAAGAGGTCCCTTTTCCCTTGCAAGGTGTAGAATGGCAACTTAATCTTGGAAGTTAAGGATCCATGCAATTAGGGAGGCTCCTGCAGGAGAGGGATATGGAGGGGTACGATGTGCACGTTCAATGACATAGGAGAAAGAAGGTGCGTCTTTACCAAAATTGTCCCATAGCCAAGAATATAAGAGTTTCTCAGGGTAATATCCCTCTGCACATTCAGGAAACCCCACAAAATGGGGATTGTTCCTGTGCGAGCAGTTCTCCGGATCGTCAAGTTTCATGCGGATAGTCGCCATTTCACTTGTATTATCCCGCACTGTGGCAGACAAGGGGTGCACAACATCTTTCAATGAACTTATATATTCTTCAGTGGCCCCGGTTCTATGACACAGATTGTGAACATCCTGTTTTAACAGTGAAAAATCCATGATAGTTGCTATCTGGGTGGAAAGTGAAGTCTTGCAATCCTGTATGGAAAGCAAAAATAAAATTTAAGTACAGCGCTACGTTTAGAAAGAAAGTGAAAAGCAGCCAACACACCTATAGACTCAAGGCAGAAAAAAAACAAAAGAAACACTCACCACTCACCAGTTTTGATGCGACTTTGGTGCGACTTCTGCCCACTCGCCAGATTTGGTGCGACTAAAATTCTGTGAATACCATCTGGCCATGCATCACCCCCTTTGAACTCTGTTGATGTTTTCTTCACTATTTTTCTACACATTTTTTATGGACTTTTAAAGTTTTATGTTTTTTATGTTTGGTGTCTGGCTCATGGAACCAGCACGGGTTTCTACTAATCACTGGCACATCTGATGATTAAGCATTATTGTGTATTTACTTTATATGTGATCAACACTGAATAATTATTTGACACTATCCATTTTATGATCATACATTTTTTGGTAATATTCACTATGTTTATATGTCTTTATTGTAATACACACGGCTGTGGATGTGATATATAGCGCCACACTTTTGTTTCTTTTGCAATCCTGTATGGCCAGCATAATAGTAGCCAGTGTAGGCTCATCAGGGGGATAATCTGTGGCCTGGCCACTCTCACTGTTTTGGGGGGAGTCCTGGGGCAGCAGGGAGTCTGGCTGCGTTGCAAATAGAGCAGGAGTTGAGTCACTCACCAAGGCAGCAGAATCTCTGATGGAGGAGGAGGACGGCCGCAGAGTGGCAGATGACCCTGCCTGTGTCCCAGCGCCATCTTGCCATTTAAGACGTGAGTTTCTCCACCGCGGATGGGGGGGGGTGGCTCGTACTTTACCACGGAAGCTAGCCTGATATGTGCCCACAGCCGTGGGGAAGGTTATGGCGCCGTTCCGGAGAAGATAGGACCCAGGATCACTGCAGGATGTTATCTGTGAGCCAAAGCGGTGTTTCTATGCAGCCGCTCGCTCCACCAAGAAGCCATGCCCCCATCACCCTAATAAGAATTTGGTATAGAATTTGGGGAGACATTACACTACCCTATATTTTTTTCTTGTTTTTTATGTTCATACAGACAAAACAAATAGACCAGGTAAAAATAGAGAATCCCCAGTTAATAGCTGGGAGCTATTATTCACTAAAAACTTAAAATGGAATTTTAGTCAACAAATTAAATCCTAATAAATTACTTCATGCTTCTTTAGAAAGGTATAGCTATGTAAAACATGAAATATAAGAGTCTATACTGTTTAAAATCCAGTAAGATACTGTCTCACCATGCTCTGCCCAGCTTCAGTTGTCCTGTATTCTCAGCAGTGAACCAAAAATCAAATCAGTGAGTGAGAGGCCAATGTGCTTGCATCCTCAAGATTTACTGCTGCTGGGAGGAAGGGAGGAAGCAACATGAATGACACAGACTGTGCCAATGGAACAGAAAAGCAGGATAGGTGACAGGACAGAGTCTGCTGCCAGGGAGACACAAAGAGTTAAACTCATAGAGATAGTGTCCTATAATAAATCCATGATTTTCTCTCCTTTCTCCTTCAGCAGCAGCAGTGCTATGGTACTGACCTGAGCACTATGCAGCTACTGTCACCCTTCCTCTCTAGCTCAGCCAAGACATATAAGCTAGACTGGAAATGCACACATTTTGTTTGCAGAAAGTGGAACTAAAGCGAAGGAAAGAGTTTTAAGTGACTTCTCTGGGCTTCAGCGAAATCACAGCCTAAGGCAAGAAGAAACAAGAACAATACTTGATGCAATTTACAGCACACACTGATTCTGGTAGAAAGTTTTTAATGTGAAATGCAGAGACGTGCAGTCAGGAGAAGCAGGTGAGGCAGAGCCATGAACATAAAAAAAAAAAATCAAGCTTCATGGGTCGTAGCTCGGCGACCTGGGGTCACAGAGAGTCCAAATTTGGTAGCTTAAGTCCTGCGCCACCACTGGCCAAAATGTGGGGCTCCTATCATCTATGGTTCCGCAGTTACGGGGCTCCTTGTGCAGCTTGTCTGAAGCTACATAAGACTGTTTAAATACAAGCTGGTATGCACTGTTTGCTGCAGACTAAGAGGATGAGCTCATAGGGCCTCTCACTTCTTGTCAGAAGCACTGAGCTCAATGGACAGCTTGGAGCCTTGGACCAATGGTAAATGTACCATTGTACCATAAAAGACACATGCTACCTTCCAGCCCAGCCCTCTTAACTACAAGGAAAACACATGGATTTATGGGTATAATATTTACCCATAATCCAATGTTTTTCTCACACAGTTAAGAGGGAGAATGAGAATCTGCTGCTGCTGAAAAGGTACTGTTTTAACCACTTCAGCCCCGGAAGGATTTACCCCCTTCCTGACCAGAGCACTTTTTACAATTTGGCACTGCGTCGCTTTAACTGCTAATTGCACAGTCATGCAATGCTGCACCCAAATGAAATTTGTGTCCTTTTCTTCCCACAAATAGAGCTTTCTTTTGATGGTATTTGATCACCTCTGCCGTTTTTTTTTTTTTGCGCTATAAACGGAAAAAGACCGTAAATTTTGAAAAAAAATGATATTTTCTACTTTTTGTTATAAAAAAAAATCCAATAAACTCAATTTTAGTCATACATTTAGGCCAAAATGTATTCTGCCACATGACTTTGGTAAAAAAAAAGTCAATAAGTGTATATTTATTGGTTTGCGCAAAAGTTATAGCGCCTACAAACTAGGGTACATTTTCTGGAATTTACACAGCCTTTAATTTATGACTGCCTATGTAATTTCTTGAGGTGCTAAAATGGCAGGGCAGTACAACCCCCCCAAATGACTCTATTTTGGAAAGTAGAAACCCCAAGAAAATTGCTGAGAGGCATGTTGAGCCCATTTAATATTAATTTTTTTTGTCCCAAGTGATTGAATAATGACAAAAAAAAAAAAAATTACAAAGAGTTGTCACTAAATGATATATTGCTCACACAGGCCATGGGCTTATGTGGAATTGCACCACAAAATACATTCAGCTGCTTCTCCTGAGTACGGGGATACCACATGTGTGGAACTTTTTGGGAGCCTAGCCATGTACGGGGCCTCGAAAACCAATCACCGCCTTCAGGATTTCTAAGGGCGTAAATTTTTGATTTCACTCCTTACTATCTATCACAGTTTTGAAGGCCATAAAATGCCCAGATAGCACAACCCCCCCCCCCCCGAATGACCCCATTTTGGAAAGTAGACACCCCAAGCTATTTGCTGAGAGGCATGTTGAGTCCATGGAATATTTTATATTTTGAAACAAGTTGCGGGAAAGTGACAATTTTCTTTTTGCACAAAGTTGTAACTAAATGATATATTGCTCACACAGGCCATGGGCATATGTGGAATTGCACCCCAAAATACATTTAGCTGCTTCTCCTGACTATGGGGGATACCACATGTGTGGGACTTTTTGGGAGCCTAGCCGCGTACGGGGCTCCGAAAACCAATCACCGCCTTCAGGATTTCTAAGGGTGTAAATTTTTGATTTCACTCTTCACTGCCTATCACAGTTTCGGAGGCCATGGAATGCCCAGGTGGCACAAACCCCCCCCAATGACCCCATTTTGGAAAGTAGACACCCCAATCTATTTTCTGAGAGGCATGGTGAGTATTTTGCAGCTCTCATTTGTTTTTGAAAATGAAGAAAGACAAGAAAAAAAAATATTTTTTTCTTTTTTTTAATTTTCAAAACTTTGTGACAAAAAGTGAGGTCTGCAAAATACTCACTATACCTCTCAGCAAATAGCTTGGGGTGTCTTCTTTCCAAAATAGGGTCATTTGGGGGGGGGGGGTTTGTTCCACCTGGGCATTCCATGGCCTCCGAAACTGTGATAGGCAGTGAAGAGTGAAATAAAAAATTTACACCCTTAGAAAGCCTGAAGGCGGTGCTTGGTTTTCGGGGTCCCGTACGCGGCTATGCTCCCAAAAAGTCTCACACATGTGGTATCCATATACTCAGGAGAAGCAACAGAATGTATTTTGGGGTGTAATTTCACATATTCCCATGGCATGTTTGAGCAATATATCATTTAGTGACAACTTTGTGCAAAAAAAAAAAAATTTGTCTTTTTGCCGCAACTTGTGTCACAATATAAAATATTCCATGGACTCGACATGCCTCTCAGCAAATAGCTTGGGGTGTCTACTTTCCAAAATGGGGTCATTTGGGGGGGGGGGGGTTTAACTGTCCTGGCATTTTATGCACAACATTTAGAAGCTTATGTCACACATCACCCACTCTTCTAACCACTTGAAGACAAAGCCCTTTCTGACACTTTTTGTTTACATGAAAAAATTACTTTGAACCCCCAAACATTATATATTTTTTTAAAGCAAATGCCCTACAGATTAAAATGGTGTGTGTTTCATTGTTTTTCACAAAGTATTTGTGCAGCGATTTTTCAAACGCATTTATTTGGGAAAAAACACACTTTTTTAAATTTTAATGCACTAAAACACACTATATTGCCCAAATGTTTGATGAAATAAAAAAGATGATCTTAGGCCGAGTACTTGGATACCAAACATGACATGCTTTAAAATTGCACACAAACATGCAGTGGTGACAAACTTAATACATTTTTAAAAGCCTTTAAAAGTCTTTACAGGTTACCACTTTAGATTTACTGAGGAGGTCTACTGCTAAAAATACTGCCCTCGATCTGACCTTCGCGGTGATACCTCACATGCATGGTGCAATTGCTGTTTACATTTGACGCCAGACCGACACTTGCGTTCGCCTTTGCGCGAGAGCAGGGGGGAACAGGGGGGCTTTTTTTTTCCTTTATTATTTTTTTGCTTTTTTATCTTATTTCTAAACTGTTCCTTTCATTTTTTTAAATCGTTTTTATTGTTATCTCAGGGAATGTAAATATCCCCTATGATAGCAAAAGGTAGCGACAGGTACTCTTTTTTGAAAAAAATTGGGTCTATTAGACCCTAGATCTCTCCTCTGCCCTCAAAGCATCTGACCACACCAAGATCGGTGTGATAAAATGTCTTTCCAATTTCCCAATGGTGCTGTTTACATCCGGCGAAATCTAAGTCATGAAATGCTCGTAGCTTCCGGTTTCTTAGGCCATAGAGATGTTCGGAGCCACTCTGGTCTCTGATCAGCTCTATGGTCAGCTGGCTGAATCACCGGCTGCATTCTCAGGTTCCCTGTTGGGACAGGAGAGCCAGAGAAAAACATGGAAGACGGCGGGGGGGGGCATTCCCTCCCACTGCTTGTAAAAGCAGTCTAGAAGCTAATTAGCCGCTAGGATTGCTATTACAAGAAAGCTGACCACTGGCTGAAAAGAATGATATCAAGATGATATCTAAACCTGCAGGCATCATTCTGGTATAGCCACACAAAGTCCAGCAACATACCAGTACATTGTTGGTCCTTGTTGGGCATATAGTGTAATCTTTTTTTTTCATGCAGCCTGTGGGCTGAACGAAAAAAAGAGATTGATCAGTGGGTATGCCCACCATTAGAATACCTCCCTTCATCCACCCACTTCTAATGATGGGCATACATGCACCATTTATATATGCCGAAGCATGGGGACATCCTCCCGCAAAAGGTAGGAGCAAATCGCTCCTCCGCCCCTGCTGCCCCCATGCTTCGGCATATATCACCTCCGCTGGAGTCACAGCTTTATATATAGTGGGAGCAGACGCTGTTGCTGTCAAGATAAATAAATCCGGGCTGCAGCTGAATGGCGTACCTGAAGACAAAAAAATGGTTAACAATAAAACACAGTAAACGGTAAAGTATAAAAAAATTGCATACCTGAAAAGCAAACATGATAAAACATAATAACAATAAAACATTGCAGAATAGAATACAGTAAAAAAAGAGCAGAACAATAGAAAGAGAAAACAATAAAACGACAACTATTTTTGTTTTTATTTTATATATTTTTTTGTGGATTTTTTTTTTTTACACTTTTTTTGTAACTGTAACCGGTTCCAGGTTCGGGTCTCTCAAAATGCGATGGCGTCTTGGGAGACCCTGTGAAAGTGTGCCTAGTCTGTGCAATGCTGTACCCTACGCTAATACTCAACTAGTGTATGGTAGCTTTCAAAACATTCACCAATGCAAAGACCAGGATTGTCAGGACAGGAGGGACAATAATACTGGGTGTTACGCCTATATCTGTGCTTGCTGCAGACACGACATCTTTTTTGGGGGTGTTCGTTGGGTAGGAGTACTCGGGAGGACATAAAGAAAATGCCTCTCATGCAGCCCACTGCATTTGGATGGGGATGTGAATGGAGAAAGTATGGGTGCTGCAGAAGTGGTGGGTTCCCAATTAGGATTGGTGAATGCAGCAGGAAGGGCACTATGGGCACGACGGGTCTGTGTTTGTCTTCTTCTTGGTGGCAGCGGGACACTACTTGTGCTTGCCACCTCACCAGCTTGAACTACACTTATGGGACTCGCCACGCCACGTCAGTGATCGATCAATACTGCACTTGGGTGGGGTGGGCTGGGCTGGGCAGAGGGGCAAAACGCAGGTGCTAGCAGGTATCTGGGTTGATCCCGCTAACACTGCATTTTTGGGAACCCTAAACTCCTGGGGACACTAGTATAGATCTGATCGGCTCAGATATTGATCCGTTCAGATACTATACCACTAAGGGAGGAGTACGGTGCGTGCGTGGGTGTTAGCGCTACTGGCACTAACCTGACGCTGCCTGGGGCTGGTGCTTGCCAGTTCACCAAAACGCTACCAAAAAAACTGTTAGCGATCGCAGGGATCACGCCTGACTCTGCGAACGCTGCAGTTATGCGTTTAGTGTTTTGTAAGTGACAGTGATCGATCGATACTGTACTTGGGTGGGCTGGGTGGAAGGGCAAAACGCAGGTGCTAGCAGGTATCTGGGCTGATCCCACTAACACTGCACTTTTGGGAACCCTAAACTGCTGGGGACGCTAGTATAGATCTGATCGGATCAGATATTGATCCATTCAGATACTATACCACTAAGGGAGGTGTATGCTGCGTGCGTGGGTGTTAGCGGTACTGGCACTAACCTGACACTGCCTGGGGCGACGCAGACCCTATCTGACATTAAAACCTAAGTTATATCACCGCCGGGCGATCAGGGGGCTAAACCTTTATTCAGTAATAAACGGCGGGTGCCCTGACACTATAAAAAATAAACAAACTAACCAGCGTCACCCGTAACAGTTATACGGTGATCACTGGTGAAAGGGTTAACTAAGGGGCAATCAAGGGGTTAAAACCTTTATTAGGTAGTATATGGGGGTCCCTGATGCTATAAAACGCTGACGGGAACCTATATATTTACCTCCCTAACTAGCATCACCAGTGACACTAGTACAGCGATCAGAAAAATGTTCGCTTAGTGACACTGGCGACGGGGGGTGATCAAGGGGTTAAAACTTTATTAGGGGGGCTAGGGGGGTATCCTAGACCTAAAGGGGGCTAACACTAACTGCCCTACCACACTAACTGTCACAAACTGACACCAATGCAGTAATCAGAAAAAAAAAACTGCTTGGTGTCAGTGTGACGGGGGAGGGGGGGTGATTGGGGGGTGATCGGGGGGTGATGGGGGGTTAATGTTTGCCTGGCGTGTTCTACTCTGTGTGTGTTGTGCACGAGGGGGGTCTGATTGGACCTCCGCCCGCAAGATGTAGATGACGTACAGGTACGTGATTCTACCTGCCCGTGCCATTCTGCCGCAGTATATCTGCGTGAGGCGGTCGGCAACTGGTTAATCAAGCTAAATCATAATTTATTATGCCATATGTTATAACATAAGAATTTATTATTTATCTATTTACTGTGAAATTACTGGTATGAAGATAAAACTTCAGTAATTTGTCCGTTAAGCCACCAGCTTGAGTACAGTTTTAGAAAATATAGTAAATTACCTTAAAAACAATATATAATAATTATTTGTATATTACTTATGTATGGTAATATTAACCCCTTGCCACCCAGGCCAATTCTGACACTTCTCTCCTACATGTAAAAAATCATAATTTTTTGGCTAGAAAATTACTCAGAACCCCCAAACATTATATATATTGTTTTAGCAGACACCCAGTCACAGGGTATTTGCGCAGCAATTTTTCAACGTGTTTTTTTGGGAAATAAACTGTTTCATAAAAAAAAAAAAAAATAAAGTTAGCTTGATTTTTTTGTATATTGTGAAAGATGATGTTACGCCGAGTAAATAGATACCTAACATGTCACGCTTTAAAATTTTGCACACTTGTCGAATGGCGCAAAACTTTAAAAATCTCCATAGATTGATGCTTTAATTTTTTAATGGGTTACAGGTTTAGAGTTATGCCCCGTACACACGGTCGGATTTTCCGATGGAAAATGTCCGATCGGAGCGTGTTGTCGGAAATTCCGACCATGCATGGGCTCCATCGGACATTTTCCATCGGATTTTCCGACACACAAAGTTTGAGACCAGGCTATAAAATTTTCCGACAACAAAATCTGTTGTCGGAAATTCCGATCGTGTGTACACAAATCCGACGGACAAAGTGCCACGCATGCTCAGAATAAATAAAGAGATGAAAGCTATTGGCCACTGCCCCGTTTATAGTCCCGACGTACGTGTTTTACGTCACCGCGTTTAGAACGATCGGATTTTCTGACAACTTTGTGTGACCGCGTGTATGCAAGACAAGTTTGAGCCAACATCCGTCGGAAAAAATCCTAGAATTTTGTTGTCGGAATGTCCGAACAAAGTCCGACCGTGTGTACAGGGGCATTACAGAGGAGGTCTAGTGCTAGAATTATTGCTCTCACTCTAATGCCGCGTACACACGAGCGGATTTTCCGTTGGAAAAAACTTGGATGGTTTTTACGACGGAATTCCGCTCAAGCTTGCCTTGCATACACACGGTCACACAAAAGTTCTCTGAACTTTCGACCGTCAAGAACGTGGTGACGTACTACACTACGACGAGCCGAGAAAATGAAGTTCAATGCTTCAGAGCAAGCGTTCAATTGTTTCCAAGTATGCGTAGGAATTTTGTGCGTCGGAATTTGTACAGACGATTGCATTTTCGGATAGGAATTTTTTCCGACCGAAAAATTGAGAACCTGCTCTCAATCTTTTGCTGGCGGGAATTTCCTCCAGCAAAAGTCCGATGGAGCATACACACGGTCGCATTTTCTGACCAAAAGCTCTCATCGGTCTTTTGCTGGCCGAATTTCCATAACATTCGCGGCATATGCAACCTGTGTGTATCTGGCTCTCATACTAGCCAGAGCCTCACCAGTCACTGACCTCACCGCACGTCCCTGGTGGAATGTAGGTTCTTTTGTTAAAGAAAATTAATTGTAAAGGTCCGCCTTTAAACGTTTTTCTTTGTGTAAAAGTCAGTTGTGCTGCATTAGGCTCTACTGCATACATCATACAGATGCACCACTTCATAGGCAGGTTAAGGCAGCGTTTCTCAACTCCAGTCCTCAAGGTGCCCAATAGGTCATGTTTTCAGGATTTCCTTCAGATGAAACAGCTGTGGGAATTACTAAGGCAGTGTAACTGATCAAATTACCTGTGCAAAATAATGGTAAGCCTGAAAACATGACCTGTTGAGGCGCCTTGAGGACTAGAGTTGAGAAATACTGGGTTAAGGGCACACCTATGTTATTTAAAATAATTTTTCCATTGTATTGGTTCACGTTAAGGAATATTAAAATTGCTGCTCCCCAAAATGTAAAACAGAATTTAACCACTTGATCGGTTGAACCTTAACCCCCCTTCATGCCCAGGCCACTTTATAAACATAAATAAAATTTAATGTACGGTAATTTTTCTCCCACAAATAGAGCTTTCTTTTGGTGGTATTTGACCATCACTGCATTTTTTATTTTTTGCACTTTAAACAAAAAAATACAGACAATTTTGAAAAAAAAAAACAATATTTTTTTACATTCTGCTATAAAAACATATCCAATAAAAAAAATCCCAGTAATTGTATATTGAGTGGTTTACGCAAACATTATAGCGTCTACAAATTATGCGATATACTGTATACTGAAATTTGTAATTATTTATTTTTTTACTAGTAATGACAGCAATCAGTGACTTATAGTGGGACTGCAATATTGCGACGGACAATAACACTAATGCCCCGTACACACGGTCGGATTTTCCGACGGAAAATGTGTGATAGGACCTTGTTGTCGGAAATTCCGACCGTGTGTAGGCTCCATCACACATTTTCCATCGGATTTTCCGACACACAAAGTTTGAGAGCAGGCTATAAAATTTTCCGACAACAAAATCCGTTGTCGGAATTGTGTGTACACAAATCCGAAGCACAAAGTGCCACGCATGCTCAGAATAAATAAAGAGATGAAAGCTGTTGGCTACTGCCCCGTTTATAGTCCCGACGTACGTGTTTTACGTCACCGCGTTCAGAATGATCGGATTTTCCGACAACTTTGTGTGACCGTGTGTATGCAAGACAAGTTTGAGCCAACATCCGTCAGAAAAAATGTCCGATCAATGTCCGACCGAGTGTACGGGGCATAACACTAACTGACACTTTTTGGGAACCAGTGACACTAATACAGTAATCAGTGCTACAGTGCCTTGCAAAAGTATTCACCCCCTTGCCATTTTTCGTGTTTTGTTGCCTTACAACCTGGAATTAACATGGATTGGTTGAGGATTTGCATAATTTAATTTCCAAAACATGCCCACAACTTCGAAGATGTTTTTTTTTTATTGTGAACCAAACAGCAAATACAACAAAATAACAGAAAAAGTCAATGTGCATAACTATTCACCCCCCTAAAGTCAATACTTTGTAGAGCCACCTTTTGCGGCTATCACAGCTCCAAGTCGCTTTGGATAAGTCTCTATGCGCTTGCCACATCTTACCACTGGGATTTTTGCCCATTTCTCCTTGCAAAACTGCTCCAGCTCCTTCAAGTTGTATGGTTTGCGCTTGTGAACAGCAATCTTTAAGTCTGACCACAGATTTTCTATTGGATTGAGGTCTGGGCTTTGACTAGGCCACTCCAACGCATTTACATGTTTACCCTTAAACCACTCAAGTGTTGCTTTAGCAGTGTATTTGGGGTCATTTTCCTGCTGGAAGGTGAACCTCTGTTTTAGCCTCAAATCACACACAGGTTTTGCTCAAGAATATCCTTATATTTAGCACCATCCATCTTTCCCTCAACTCTGACCAGTTTCCCAGTCCCGACTGCTGAAAAACATCCCCATAGCATGATGGTTCCACCACCATGTTTCACTGTGGGGATGGTGTTCTTTGGGTGATGTGATGTGTTGAGTTTGCGCCAGACATTTTCTTTGATGGCTAAAAAGTTCAATCTTAGACTCATCAGACCAGAGCACCTTCCTCCATACATTTTGGGAGTCTTCCACATGCCTTTTCGCAAACTCACAACGTGCCATTTTGTTTTTTGATGAAAGTAATGGCTTTCTTCTGGCCACTCTGCCATAAAGCCCAATTCTATGGAGTGTATGGCTTATTGTCGTCCTATGCACAGATACTCCAGTTTCTGCTGTAGAATTCTACAGCTCCTCCAGGGTTACCTTAGGTCTCTGTGCTGCCCCTCTGATTAATGCCCTTCTTGCCCGGTCTGTGAGTTTTGGTGTGCGGTCGTCTCTTGGCAGGTTTACTGTTGTGCCATGTTCTTTCCATTTAGTTACGATAGATTTGATGGTGCTCCTAGGGATCATCAGAGATTTGGATATTTTTATATAACCTAGCCCTAACCCTGACATCTGCCAGGTTGCGTGCGCAGATAAGGGTCTGGTATTGATTTTTTTTTTAAATGTGGTGCAGGGTTCCCCTTAAAATCCATACCAGACCCTGTCTGGTATGGATTTTGGGGGAGACCCCTACGCCATTTTTTTATGGCGTAGTGTATGGCTTATTGTCGTCCTATGTACAGATACTCCAGTTTCTGCTGTAGAATTCTACAGCTCCTCCAGGGTTACCTTAGGTCTCTGTGCTGCCCCTCTGATTAATGCCCTCCTTGCCCGGTCTGTGAGTTTTGGTGTGCGGTCGTCTCTTGGCAGGTTTACTGTTGTGCCATGTTCTTTCCATTTAGTTACGATAGATTTGATGGTGCTCCTAGGGATCATCAGAGATTTGGATATTTTTATATAACCTAGCCCTAACCCTGACATCTGCCAGGTTGCGTGCGCAGATAAGGGTCTGGTATTGATTTTTTTTTTAAATGTGGTGCAGGGTTCCCCTTAAAATCCATACCAGATCCTGTCTGGTATGGATTTTGGGGGAGACCCCTACGCCATTTTTTTAAAATTTGGCACAGGGTTCCCCTTAATATCCATACCAGACCTGAAGGGCCTGGTATGGATTTTGGATCCCCAAACAATTTTTTTTTACATTTTTGGTTCGTGGTTCCCTTTAATATTCATATCAGAACCAAAGGGCCTGGTAATGGACTGGGGGGAACCCATACCATTTTTTTCAATGAGTTTAATCTATATTGCCGAGACCTGACAAGTCATTACAGCCGTGATAAGTTTTAAATGACTTTTTTTCCTTTAGAAATGTCATTTTGCTGTGGTACTGTTCTAAACACCATAAAACTGTGCCACTTTACAGGCATACTATAGAGACCCCTCAGTCATGATATTTAAAGAAATATTTCATTTTTATTGTTTCACTTTAAGCATTATTAAAATCACTGCTCCTGAAAAAACTGCAGTTTTTAAAACTTTTTTTTGCATTCATCTAAGGCTCGCCAGTTCCTAAAAGTCTTGCAGTACAATTTTATGGGTCAGATGGTAGACGCACCAACTAGAAATAAAGCGTTACTGGATCTACTGATTACCAACAATACAGACCTGATCACGGATATGGAAATACGGGGCAATTTAGGTAACAGCGATCACAGGTCAATTTGCTTCAGTTCACACAAATAGGAAACATAAGGGGAATACAAAGACACTGAATTTCAAAAGAGCCAACTTCCCTAAACTAAGAACCTTGTTAGAAGGCATAAATTGGGATAAAATCTTAGGAACAAAGAACACGGAGGAGAGATGGGCTTGCTTTAAGAGTATATTAAATAAGGGCATTAGCCAATGCATCCTATTGGGTAATACATTTAAAAGAGCAAACAAAAGTCCTGGATGGCATAACTCCAATGTAAAAATGCATATAAAAACAAAGGAGAAGTCCTTCAAAAAATACAGGGTTGAGGAACCATAATCAGCATTCAGACTTTATAAAGAATGCAACAAGAAATGTAAGGGTGCAATAAGGACGGCTAAGATAGAACATGAAAGACACATAGCGGAGGAGAGCAAAAAAAATCCCAAGAAATTCATTAAGTATGTAAACAGTAAAAAAGGGAGGACAGACCATATTGGCCCCATAAAGAATGAGGAAGGACATCTGGTTACAAAGGATGGGGAGATGGCAAAGGTATTGAATTTATTCTTCTCCTCAGTCTTCACAGGGGAATCGGGGGCTTCAGTAACCACAACTGCAGTGTTTATCCTCATGACACATCACAGGAAGCACCTCCATGGTTAACAGAGGACAAAATTAAAATTAGACTTGGGAAACTTAACATTAATAAATCACCAGGACCAGGTGGCTTGCACCCGAGAGTACTTAGGGAACTCAGTCAAGTAATTGCCAAACCATTGTTCCTAATTTTTACTGACAGTCTACTGACTGGAATGATACCAGCTGATTGGAGAACAGCCAATGTAGCACTAATATTTAAAAAGGGCCCAAAATGGGCCCTGGGAATTACAGACCAGTTAGCCTAACAACAATAGTATGTAAACTCTTGGAGGGCATGATAAGGGACTATATACAAGATTTTAGTAATGAGAACGGTATCATTAGCAGTAATCAGCACGGATTCATGAAAAATCGTTCTTGCCAAACCAAACTATTAACCTTCTATGAGGAGGTGAGTTGCCATTTACATAAAGGAAGGAACGTAGACGTGGTGTATCTGGATTTTGCAAAAGCATTTGACACAATTCCCTATAAATATTTACTTTACAAAATAAGGTCTGAAATGGTCAGGGGTGGGTAATGGAGTCCCCCAGGGTTCTGTGCTGGGACCAATCCTGTTTAATTTGTTCATAAACGACCTGGAGGATGGGTTAAACAGTTCAATCTCTGTATTTGTGGACGATACTAAGCTAAGCAGGGCAATAACTTCTCCGCAGGATGTGGAAACCTTGCAAAAAGATCTGAACAAATTAATGGGGTGGGCATCTACATGGCAAATGAGTTTAAATATAGAAAAATGTAAAATAATGCATTTGGGTGGCAAAAATATGAATGAAAACTATACACTGGGGGGGGAGAACCTCTGGGGGAATCTAGGATGGAAAAGGACCTGGGGGTCCTAGTAGATGATAGGCTCAGCAATGGCATGCAATGTGAAGCTACTGTAACAAAGCAAACAGAATATTGCATGCATTAAAAATTCCAGAGATAAAACGATAATTCTACAAGACTCTGGTCCAGCCGCACCTAGAGTATGCTGTCCAGTTCTGGGCACCAGTCCTCATGAAGGATGTACTGGAAATGGAGCTAGTACAAAGAAGGGCAACAAAGCTAATAAAGGGTCTGGAGGATGTTAATTATGAGGAAAGTTTGCGAGCACTGAACTTATTCTCTCTGGAGAAGAAACGCTTGAGAGGGGATATGATTTTAATTTACAAATACAGTACTGGTGACTAGGGATGAGCCGAACACCCCCCGGTTCGGTTCGCACCAGAACCTGCGAACGTACCGAAAATTTGTGCAAACTTTAGAACCCCATTGAAGTCTATGAGACTCGAACGTTCGAAATCAAAAGTGCTAAATTTAAAGGCTAATTTGCATGGTATTGTCCTAAAAAGGGTTTGGCGACCCGGGTCCTGCCCCAGGGGACATGTATCAATGCAAAAAAAACGTTTTAAAAACTAACGTTTTTTCGGGAGCAGTGATTTTAATGATCCTTAAAGTGAAAAAAAAGTGAAGTATTCCTTTAAATATCATACCTTGGGGGTGTCTATAGTATGCCTGTTAAGTGGCACGTGTTTCCCGTGCTTAGAACAGTCCCTGCACAAAATAACATCTTTAAAGAAATAAAAGTCATTTAAAACTGTTTGTGACTTAATTGTAATGTCAGGTCCCGGCAATATGTATGAAATTCAGTGAGACAAACGGCATGGGTACCCCCCCAGTCCATTACCAGGCCCTTTGGGTCTTGTATGGTTATTAAGGGGAACCCAGCACCCAAATTAGAAAAAAGGAAAGGCGTGGGGCCCCCAGGCTCTATATACTCTGAACAGCAGTATACAGGCAGTGCAAACAAGACAGGGACTGTATGTTTGTTGTTAAGTAGAATCTGTTTCTAATTTTGAACTGGTACATTTTTAAAGTATAGCTACAGCCAAAAAATCTATTTTTAAGCTTTTTGGAAAACATAGGGAAAGGTTATCACCCCTGTGACATTTGTTTTGCTGTCTGTGCACCTCTTCAGAAGATTTCACCTCACTTTCTGTCCCAATGACAAATGTTTCTTGACAATTTGGGGTTTTTAGTCAAACAAGGATTGGTGATAAAGCATCAGTGGAGAGGAGATACGTTTTTCCCATATTAACTCTTACAGGAGAGAATTTCCCTTCCTAGGGGTAGATTTCATGTCACTTCCTGTTATGTCCTTCCATTTTTAAGTAGGAATTGTTTGTAAGTTAGATGTTTGAAAGTAGGGGCCTGCCCTATATACTCTGCAGAAATTGCAGCCTTAGGTGTTGGTGTTGCCACAACACTGTAAGCCCTCACAGTTACTCTTGGTGGGCGCAGAAACGGACCCTGCTGTGAAATATTAGATCAAGAATTGTAATTACATGCATCTGTTGAACAGGGGCAGAAAAATTGGGCCATTGGTGGTGGTGGTGGTGGTGCTGGTGCCACAACACTGTAAGTCCTCACAGTTACTCTTGGTGGGAGCAGAAACGGGCCCTGCTGTGAAATATTAGATCAAGAATTGTAATTACATGCATCTGTTGAACAGAGGCAGAAAAATTGGGCCTTTGGTGGTGGTGGTGGTGTTGCCACAACACTGTAAGTCCTCACAGTTACCTTTTGTGGGCGCAGAAACGGGCCCTGCTGTGAAATATTGGATCAAAAATTGTAATTACACGCCCCTGTTAAACAGGGGCTGAAAAATTGGGCCTTAGGCACTGGTGCTGGTGCCACAACACTGCAAAGCCTCACAGATACTCTAGTTGGAGCGCAGGAACAAGCCCTGCTGCAAAGTATTGCATCAAAAATTGTAATTACATGCCCCTGTTAAACAAGGGCTGAAAAATTGGGCCTTAGGCACTGGTGCTGGTGCCACAACACTGCAACCCCTCACAAATATTCTAGTTGAGCGCAGCAACGAACCCTCCTTGCAAAATATTGCATCAAAAATTGTAAGTACATGCCCCTGTTTCTCAGGGGCTGAAAAATTGGGCCTTAGCCACTGGTGGCGGCGCCCAGAACCAAAAATACTCTTACAAGTTATCAGCATGATCATTGAGGAGGAAGAAGATAGTCACTCAGCATAACAGGATAGTCACTCAGCACCAGCATAGGCAGTCTTGAAGGGAACTGACATTTCAAAAAAAATTATTCGGTTACATCAACATCAGGTGCTTGGTAGCTGGTGGTGATCCAAGTCTGATTCATTTTTATGAAGGTCAGTCGATCGACTGAGTCGGTGGACAGGTGCACCCTGTGATCGGTTACAAAGCCTCCAGCAGCACGCAATGTGCATTCCGAAAGAACGCTGGATGCAGGACAGGCCAGTAGCTCAATTGCATACTGTGCAAGCTCTGGCCAGTGATCCATCCTCAAGACCCAGTAACCCATTTTCGGTGGGAAAGGTGTCCAAGTCAGATCTTGCCCCTAGGTATTTCTGCAGCATGTAAAACAGACGCTGGCGATGGTTGCTGGAACCAATCATAACTTGGGGCTGCGGACTAAAAAATTGTCTGAAGACATCGGTCAGACGGCCACCTTCTCCACGGCTTCTTCTTTGACTGACTGAAGCCTCAGCAACATGTTGTCCAGTTTGTAACCTCCCTGTCTCTGGGAACGCATTGCACAGACCTTTCTGCAAGGCCTCCCAAAGATGTTTCATCCTCTGCTCCCTCTGCGACGGCAAGATAAGGTCCACAACCTTACCCTTGTAGCGTGGATCAAGGAGGGTTGGCAGCCAGTATTGATCCCTCTCCTTGATACCACGAATATGAAGATCAAAGATTTGCAGGATCAGGGAGGCCATGCAGCGTAGGTTTGCTGAGGCATTCGGTCCGGAGTCCTCTGGGTCACTAAGGATGACATGATCTGCAGCCACCGCCTCCCAGCCACGTACAAGTCCATGGGTTTCTTGGGACTGTAAACAAACCCTTAAAGACTGCTGCTGATGCTGAGTGCCAGGCTCCACCTCCATGCTGACACAATCCTTCTCTTCCCCCTCCTCCTTCTCATCCTCTTCCTGTGTGATTGGCGGGCACGCAGGAACACTGTCTGGATAAAGGGGGCCTTGAGAGCTAAGGAAGTCCTCCTCTTCCTGCCTCTGTTCTGCTTCAAGTGCCCTGTCCATTATTCCACGCAGCTTGTGCTCCAACAGGTGGACAAGGGGGACAGTGTCACTGATGCATGCACTATCACTGCTCACCATCCTTGTGGCCTCCTCAAATGGTGACAGGACAGTGCATGCATCCCTGATCATAGCCCACTGGCGTGGGGAAAAAAAACAAGTTCCCCTGCCCCTGTCCTGGTGCCATAGTCGCATAGGTACTCATTGATGGCCCTCTGCTGTGTGTGCAGCCGTTGCAGCTTGGCCAACGTTGGGTTCCACCTGGTGGGCATGTCACAGATTAGGCAGTTCTTGGGCAGGTTAAATTTCTTTTGGAGGTCAACCAGCCAAGCACTGGCATTATATGACCTGCGGAAATGCACACAGACTTTCCTGGCCTGCCTCAGGACATCCTGTAAGCCTGGGTACCTGCCCAAGAACCGCTGCACCACCAAGTTAAGGACATGAGCCAAACAGGGCACATGGGTCAGTTGTCCCTGTCGGAGGGCAGAGAGGAGGTTGGTGCCATTGTCGCAAACCACCATACCTGCCTTAAGCTGACGTGGCATCAACCACCTCTGGACCTGCCCCTGCAGAGCTGACAGAATCTCTGCCCAAGTGTGGCTCTTGTTCCTCAAGCACCGCATGGCATCTTTTTGCCTGCGTGCTTGCGTAGCCCCTTGAATGCCTACGGAGCACCGCTGGTTCCGAGGACAAATCAGCACAGGAAGAGGCCATGGAGGAAGAAGAAGAGGAGGGGGTGGAGGAGAGAGGTGTGGCCAAATCATCACTAGTAGAATTTTGGAGGTGTGGTGGTGGAACAACCTCCAACACTACTGCACCCTGTCCTGCATCCTTCCCAGCTGCCAGAATAGTCACCCAGTGCGCAGTGAAAGATAGGTAACATCCCTGTCCATGCTTGCTAGACCATGAGTCAGTGGTAATATGCACCTTACCGCAGACCAACCTGTCCAGCGAGGCCAAGACATTGCCTTCCACATGCTGGTAGAGAGCCGGAATCGCCTTCCGTGAGAAAAAGTGGCGTTTGGGAACCTGCCACTGAGGAACTGCACATTCCACAAACTCACAGGAGGGGGCAGAGTCTACCAACTGAAAAGGCAGCAGTTGAAGTGCTAGCAATTAAGCCAAGCTAGTATTCAACCGCTGGGCATGTGGATGGCTGGGAGCGAACTTCTTTTGGCGGTGCAGCAGCTGGCGCATGGAAATTTGCCTGGTACAATCTGACGTCGGTGTACCGATAGCATATTGCCCCCAAGCACATGGCTGTGACACACCTAATTCTACACCTTCATTCCTCTCAGTGCAGGTCTCAGAGAGGATTGAAGGTATAGTGGGGTTGGAGATCCCAGCTGATGAGGAGCAAGGAGAGGTCCTCTTTGTTCTTTGGTGTGGGTCTTTTAGGTTTGCTTGCCAGCGAACTGCATGGCAGGTCAACATATGTCTGGTCAAGCATGTGGTGCCCAAGTGGGAGATGTTTTGGCCACGCGAGATACGCTTGAGACATATGTTGCAAATAGCAGCGGTGGGATCTGATGCACTCTTTTCAAAAAAGCCCACACCAAAGAACTTTTGGAATAACGTGCAGAGACAGCAGCGCCCTGCACATGCGGAGCTCTGCGGTGTGATGCAGTCGGTGTGCTGCCCTTAAGCTGGTCACTGGAGGGCATCCTGCCTCGTTGGTGATGTGCCTCCTCCTCCTCCTCTCACTATCAGGCACCCACGTGGAGTCAATGACCTCATCATCCCCTCCCTTCTCATCACTGGAGCAAAGCTGGCAGTATGCTGTAGCTGGGGGAACATGACTGCCAGATTGCTGTTCTTCTTGGGTACCTCTTCTCTCTGGGCTCATGTTACTGCCTTCCTCTAGCTGGGTACCATCATCGGAGCCGTCAAAATGCTGGGCATCCTCCTGGAGCATATAACCAACACTGTGGTCAAACAGTTCGGGGGACTCCTCAGGAGGACATGGTGGGGCTAGGGAAGGAGTGACTGATGCCATTGAGCCGAGGGAAGAGGCAGCGTTGGCAGCTGCTTTGCCAGACATTGCGTCTCAATACAGCCAGCTGCCGAAAAAAAGGACAAGCGTGTCCCACGGCCACGTGCTGATGAAGATGCACCGTCTCCACGACCAGCACTGTTGCCTCTAGACACAGAGCCTGCTTGCCATCTTTTATTGGCTTGTGACTGTCTTCCTCGCCTTGTTGGCCTTTCAGACATACCAATGGCCTGCAGTGAAATGTAGCTGCACAAAGCTGGGATGTGTATATATATATATATATATATATATATATATATATATATATATATATATATATATATATATATATATATATATACTAATACTGCAGCTAGCAGAATCAACTGCCTGCCTGTAGTATTATTAGTATGAGAACACCAGCAATTGTCTTCAGGTAGCTTTAAGTGCACACTGTGCAGAGGACACAGTACACTAACTGTAAATACTGTAGCTGCCTGCCTGTGGTATTAATAGGAGCATAACAACAGCAATTTTCTTCAGGTAGCGTTAGGTGCACACTTTGCAGAGGACACAGTAAACTAACTGTAAATACTGTAGCTGCCTAACTGTGGTATTAATATAGGATCAAAAGAACACCATTTATTTTATTCAGGTAGCTTTAGGTGCACACTGTGCAGGGGACGCAGTACACTAACTGTAAATACTGTAGCTGCCTGCCTGTGGTATTAATATAGGATCAGAAGAACACCAGCAATTTTCTTCAGGTAGCTTTAGGTGCACAATGTGCAGAGGACACAGTACACTAACTGTAAATACTGTAGCTGCCTGCCTGTGGTATTAATAGGAGCAGAATACCAGCAATTTTCTTCAGGTAGCTTTAGGTACACACTGTTCAGAGGACACAGTACACTAACTGTAAATACTGTAGCTGCCTGCCTGTGATATTAATAGAATCAGAAGAACACCACTAATTTTCTTCAGGTAGCTTTAGGTGCACACTGTGCAGAGGACACAGTACACTAACTGTAAATACTGTAGCTGCCTGCCTGTGGTATTAATATATGATCAGAAGAACACCACCAATTTAATCCAGGTAGCTTTAGGTGCACACTGTGCAGAGGACGCACTACATTAACTGTAAATACTGTAGCTGCCTGCCTGTGGTATTAATATAGGATCAGAAGAACACCACCAATTTTATTCAGGTAGCTTTAGGTGCACACGTTGCAGAGGACACAATACACTAACTGTAAATACTGTAGCTGCCTGCTTGTGGTATTAATAGGATCAGAAGAACACCACTAATTTTATTAAGGTAGCTTTAGGGGCACACTGTGCAGAGGACGCACTACATTAACTGTAAATACTGTAGCTACCTGCCTGTGGTATTAATATATGATCAGAAGAACACCACCAATTTAATCCAGGTAGCTTTAGGTGCACACTGTGCAGAGGACGGACTACATTAACTGTAAATACTGTAGCTGCCTGCCTGTGGTATTAATATAGGATCAGAAGAACACCACCAATTTTATTCAGGTAGCTTTAGGTGCACACGTTGCAGAGGACACAGTACACTAACTGTAAATACTGTAGCTGCCTGCTTGTGGTATTAATAGGATCAGAAGAACACCACTAATTTTATTCAGGTAGCTTTAGGTGCACACTGTGCAGAGGACGCAGTACACTAACTGTAAATAATTTAGCTGCCTGCCTATGGTATTAATATAGATTTAGAAGAACACCACCAATTTTATTCAGGTAGCTTTAGGTGCACACTGTGCAGAGGACAAAGTACACTAACTGTAAATACTGTAGCTGCCTGCCTGTGGTATTAATAGGAGCAGAATAACAGCAATTTTCTTCAGGTAGCTTAAGGTGCACACTGTGCAGAGGACACAGTACACTAACTGTAAATACTGTAGCTGCCTGCCTGTGATATTAATAGAATCAGAAGAACACCACTAATTTTCTTCAGGTAGCTTTAGGTGCACACTGTGCAGAGGACACAGTACACTAACTGTAAATACTGTAGCTGCCTGCCTGTGGTATTAATAGGATCAGAAGAACACCACTAATTTTCTTCAGGTAGCTTTACCTGCACACTATGCAGAGGACGCAGTACACTAACTATAAAAACTGTAGCTGCCTGCCTGTGGTATTAATATAGGATCAGAAGAACACCACCAATTTTCTTCAAGTAGCTTTAGGTGCACACTGTGCAGAGGACACAGTACACTAACTGTAAATACTGTAGCTGCCTGCCTGTGGTATTAATAGGATCAGAAGAACACCAGCAATTTTCTTCAGGTAGCTTTAGGTGCACACTGTGCAGAGGACAAAGTACACTAACTGTAAATACTGTAGCTGCCTGCCTGTGGTATTAATAGGAGCAGAATACCAGCAATTTTCTTCAGGTAGCTTTAGGTACACACTGTTCAGAGGACACAGTACACTAACTGTAAATACTGTAGCTTCCTGCCTGTGGTATTAATATATGATCAGAAGAACACCACCAATTTAATTCAGGTAGCTTTAGGTGCACACTGTGCAGAGGACGCACTACATTAACTGTAAATACTGTAGCTGCCTGCCTGTGGTATTATTATATGATCAGAAGAACACCACCAATTTAATTCAGGTAGCTTTAGGTGCACACTGTGCAGAGGACGCACGACATTAACTGTAAATACTGTAGCTGCCTGCCTATGGTATTAATATAGGATCAGAAGAACACCACCAATTTTATTCAGGTAGCTTTAGGTGCACACGTTGCAGAGGACACAGTACACTAACTGTAAATACTGTAGCTGCCTGCTTGTGGTATTAATAGGATCAGAAGAACACCACAAATTTTATTAAGGTAGCTTTAGGGGCACACTGTGCAGAGGACGCACTACATTAACTGTAAATACTGTAGCTACCTGCCTATGGTATTAATATAGATTTAGAAGAACACCACCAATTTTATTCAGGTAGCTTTAGGTGCACACTGTGCAGAGGACAAAGTACACTAACTGTAAATACTGTAGCTGCCTGCCTGTGGTATTAATAGGAGCAGAAAAACAGCAATTTTCTTCAGGTAGCTTTAGGTGCACACTGTGCAGAGGACACAGTACACTAACTGTAAATACTGTAGCTGCCTGCCTGTGATATTAATAGAATCAGAAGAACACCACTAATTTTCTTCAGGAAGCTTTAGGTGCACACTGTGCAGAGGACACAGTACACTAACTGTAAATACTGTAGCTGCCTGCCTGTGGTATTAATAGGATCAGAAGAACACCACTAATTTTCTTCAGGTAGCTTTAGGTGCACACTGTGCAGAGGACACAGTACACTAACTGTAAATACTGTAGCTGCCTGCCTGTGGTATTAATAGGATCAGAAGAACACCACGAATTTTATTAAGGTAGCTTTAGGGGCACACTGTGCAGAGGACGCACTACATTAACTGTAAATACTGTAGCTACCTGCCTATGGTATTAATACAGATTTAGAAGAACACCACCAATTTTATTCACATAGCTTTAGGTGCACACTGTGCAGAGGACAAAGTACACTAACTGTAAATACTGTAGCTGCCTGCCTGTGGTATTAATAGGAGCAGAAAAACAGCAATTTTCTTCAGGTAGCTTTAGGTGCACACTGTGCAGAGGACACAGTACACTAACTGTAAATACTGTAGCTGCCTGCCTGTGATATTATTAGAATCAGAAGAACACCACTAATTTTCTTCAGGAAGCTTTAGGTGCACACTGTGCAGAGGACACAGTACACTAACTGTAAATACTGTAGCTGCCTGCCTGTGGTATTAATAGGATCAGAAGAACACCACTAATTTTCTTCAGGTAGCTTTAGGTGCACACTGTGCAGAGGACGCACTACATTAACTGTAAATACTGTAGCTGCCTGTCTATGGTATTAATAAAGGATCAGAAGAACACCACCAATTTTATTCAGGTAGCTTTAGGTGCACACGTTGGAGAGGACACAGTACACTAACTGTAAATACTGTAGCTGCCTGCTTGTGGTATTAATAGGATCAGAAGAACACCACTAATTTTATTAAGGTAGCTTTAGGGGCACACTGTGCAGAGGACACACTACATTAACTGTAAATACTGTAGCTGCCTGCGTGTGGTATTAATATATGATCAGAAGAACACCACCAATTTAATCCAGGTAGCTTTAGGTGCACACTGTGCAGAGGACAGACTACATTAACTGTAAATACTGTAGCTGCCTGCCTGTGGTATTAATATAGGATCAGAAGAACACCACCAATTTTATTCAGGTAGCTTTAGGTGCACACGTTGCAGAGGACACAGTACACTAACTGTAAATACTGTAGCTGCCTGCTTGTGGTATTAGTAGGATCAGAAGAACACCACTAATTTTCTTCAGGTAGCTTTAGGTGCACACTGTGCAGAGGACACAGTACACTAACTGTAAATACTGTAGCTGCCTGCCTGTGGTATTAATATAGGATCAGAAGAACACCACCAATTTTAATCAGGTAGCTTTAGGTGCACACTGTGCAGAGGACACAGTACACTAACTGTAAATACTGTAGCTGCCTGCCTATGGTATTAATAGGATCAGAAGAACACCACCAATTTTATTCAGGTAGCTTTAGGTGCACACTGTGCAGAGGACACAGTACACTAACTGTAAATACTGTAGCTGCCTGCCTGTGGTATTGATATAGGATCAGAAGAACACCACCAATTTATTCAGGTAGCTTTAGGTGCACACTGTGCAGAGGACACAGTACACTAACTGTAAATACTGTAGCTGTATGCCTTTGGTCTTAATATAGGATCAGAAGAACACCACTTATTTTATTCAGGTAGCTTTAGGTGCACACTGTGCAGGGGACGCAGTACACTAACTGTAAATACTGTAGCTGCCTGCCTGTGGTATTAACATAGGATCAGAAGAACACCAGCAATTTTCTTCAAGTAGCTTTAGGTGCACACTGTGCAGAGGACACAGTACACTTACTGTAAATACTGTAGCTGCCTGCCTGTGGTATTAATAGGATCAGAAGAACACCACTAATTTTCGTCAGGTAGCTTTAGGTGCACACTGTGCAGAGGACACAGTACACTAACTGTAAATAGTGTAGCTGCCTGCCTGTGGTATTAATAGGATCAGAAGAACACCACTAATTTTATTAAGGTAGCTTTAGGGGCACACTGTGCAGAGGACGCACTACATTAACTGTAAATACTGTAGCTGCCTGCCTGTGGTATTAATATATGATCAGAAGAACACCACCAATTTAATCCAGGTAGCTTTAGGTGCACACTGTGCAGAGGACAGACTACATAAACTGTAAATACTGTAGCTGCCTGCCTGTGGTATTAATATAGGATCAGAAGAACACCACCAATTTTATTCAGATAGCTTTAGGTGCACACGTTGCAGAGGACACAGTACACTAACTGTAAATACTGTAGCTGCCTGCTTGTGGTATTAATAGGATCAGAAGAACACCACTAATTTTATTCAGGTAGCTTTAGGTGCACACTGTGCAGAGGACGCAGTACACTAACTGTAAATAATTTAGCTGCCTGCCTATGGTATTAATATAGGTTTAGAAGAACACCACCAATTTTATTCAGGTAGCTTTAGGTGCACACTGTGCAGAGGACAAAGTACACTAACTGTAAATACTGTAGCTGCCTGCCTGTGGTATTAATAGGAGCAGAATAACAGCAATTTTCTTCAGGTAGCTTTAGGTGCACACTGTGCAGAGGACACAGTACACTAACTGTAAATACTGTAGCTGCCTACCTGTGGTATTAATAGAATCAGAAGAACACCACTAATTTTCTTCAGGTAGCTTTAGGTGCACACTGTGCAGAGGACACAGTACACTAACTGTAAATACTGTAGCTACCTGCCTGTGGTATTAATAGGAGCAGAATACCAGCAATTTTCTTCAGGTAGCTTTAAGTACACACTGTTCAGATGACACAGTACACTAACTGTAAATATTGTAGCTGCCTGCCTGTGGTATTAATATATGATCAGAAGAACACCACTAATTTTCTTCAGGTAGCTTTAGGTGCACACTGTGCAGAGGACACAGTACACTAACTGTAAATACTGTAGCTGCCTGCCTGTGGTATTAATAGGATCAGAAGAACACCACTAATTTTCTTCAGGTAGCTTTAGGTGCACAGTGTGCAGAGGACGCAGCACACTAACTGTAAATACTGTAGCTGCCTGCCTGTGGTATTAATATAGGATCAGAAGAACACCACCAATTTTATTCAGGTAGCTTTAGATGCACATTGTGCAGAGGACACAGTACACTAACTGTAAATACTGTAGCTGCCTGCCTGTGGTATTAATAGGATCAGAAGAACACCACCAATTTTCTTCAGGTAACTTTAGGTGCACACTGTGCAGAGGATGCACTACACTAACTGTAAATACTGTAGCTGCCCGCCTGTGGTATTAATAGAATCAGAAGAACACCACTAATTTTCTTCAGGTAGCTTTAGGTGCACACTGTGCAGAGGACACAGTACACTAACTGTAAATACTGTAGCTGCCTGCCTGTGGTATTAATAGGATCAGAAGAACACCACTAATTTTCTTCAGGTAGCTTTAGGTGCACAGTGTGCAGAGGACGCAGCACACTAACTGTAAATACTGTAGCTGCCTGCCTGTGGTATTAATATAGGATCAGAAGAACACCACCAATTTTATTCAGGTAGCTTTAGATGCACATTGTGCAGAGGACATAGTACACTAACTGTAAATACTGTAGCTGCCTGCCTGTGGTATTAATAGGATCAGAAGAACACCAGCAATTTTCTTCAGGTAACTTTAGGTGCACACTGTGCAGAGGATGCACTACACTAACTGTAAATACTGTAGCTGCCCGCCTGTGGTATTAATAGGATCAGAAGAACACCACTAATTTTCTTCAGGTAGCTTTAGGTGCACACTGTGCAGAGGACGCAGTACACTAACTGTAAATACTGTAGCTGCCTGCCTGTGGTATTAATATAGGATCAGAAGAACACCACTAATTTTCTTCAGGTAGCTTTAGGTGCACACTGTGTAGAGATGGCACTACACTAACTTGCAAATACTACAGCTGCCTGCGGTACTAATAGGATCCGTAGAACTCCACCAATATTCTTCAGGTAGCTTTAGGTGCACACTGTGCAGAGGACACAGTACACTAACTGTAAATACTGTAGCTGCCTGCCTGTGGTATTAATAGAATCAGAAGAACACCACTAATTTTCTTCAGGTAGCTTTAGGTGCACACTGTGCAGAGGACGCAGTACACTAACTGTAAATACTGTAGCTGCCTGCCTGTGGTATTAATAGGATCAGAAGAACACCACTAAATTTCTTCAGGTAGCTTTAGATGCACATTGTGCAGAGGACACAGTACACTAACTGTAAATACTGTAGCTGCCTGCCTGTGGTATTAATAGGATCAGAAGAACACCACCAATTTTCTTCAGGTAACTTTAGGTGCACACTGTGCAGAGGATGCACTACACTAACTGTAAATACTGTAGCTGCCCGCCTGTGGTATTAATAGGATCAGAAGAACACCACTAATTTTCTTCAGGTAGCTTTAGGTGCACACTGTGCAGAGGACGCAGTACACTAACTGTAAATACTGTAGCTGCCTGCCTGTGGTATTAATATAGGATCAGAAGAACACCACTAATTTTCTTCAGGTAGCTTTAGGTGCACACTGTGTAGAGATGGCACTACACTAACTTGCAAATACTACAGCTGCCTGCGGTACTAATAGGATCCGTAGAACTCCACCAATATTCTTCAGGTAGCTTTAGGTGCACACTGTGCAGAGGACACAGTACACTAACTGTAAATACTGTAGCTGCCTGCCTGTGGTATTAATAGAATCAGAAGAACACCACTAATTTTCTTCAGGTAGCTTTAGGTGCACACTGTGCAGAGGACACAGTACACTAACTGTAAATACTGTAGCTGCCCGCCTGTGGTATTAATAGGATCAGAAGAATACCACTAATTTTCTTCAGGTAGCTTTAGGTGCACACTGTGCAGAGGACGCAGTACACTAACTGTAAATACTGTAGCTGCCTGCCTGTGGTATTAATAGGATCAGAAGAACACCACTAATTTTCTTCAGGTAGCTTTAGGTGCACAGTGTGCAGAGGACGCAGCACACTAACTGTAAATACTGTTGCTGCCTGCCTGGGGTATTAATATAGGATCAGAAGAACACCACCAATTTTATTCAGGTAGCTTTAGATGCACATTGTGCAGAGGACACAGTACACTAACTGTAAATACTGTAGCTGCCTGCCTGTGGTATTAATAGGATCAGAAGAACACCACCAATTTTCTTCAGGTAACTTTAGGTGCACACTGTGCAGAGGATGCACTACACTAACTGTAAATACTGTAGCTGCCCGCCTGTGGTATTAATAGGATCAGAAGAACACCACTAATTTTCTTCAGGTAGCTTTAGGTGCACACTGTGCAGAGGACGCAGTACACTAACTGTAAATACTGTAGCTGCCTGCCTGTGGTATTAATATAGGATCAGAAGAACACCACTAATTTTCTTCAGGTAGCTTTAGGTGCACACTGTGTAGAGATGGCACTACACTAACTTGCAAATACTACAGCTGCCTGCGGTACTAAGAGGATCCGTAGAACTCCACCAATATTCTTCAGGTAGCTTTAGGTGCACACTGTGCAGAGGACACAGTACACTAACTGTAAATACTGTAGCTGCCTGCCTGTGGTATTAATAGAATCAGAAGAACACCACTAATTTTCTTCAGGTAGCTTTAGGTGCACACTGTGCAGAGGACGCAGTACACTAACTGTAAATACTGTAGCTGCCTGCCTGTGGTATTAATATAGGATCAGAAGAACACCACTAATTTTCTTCAGGTAGCTTTAGGTGCACACTGTGCAGAGGACGCACCACACTAATTTGTAAATTCTGCAGCTGCCTGCGGTACTGTACTAATAGGATTAGAAGAACACCACCAATTTTCTTCAGGTAACTTTAGGTGCACACTGTGCAGAGGATGCACTACACTAACTTGTAAATACTGCAGCTGCCTGCAGTACTGTACTAATAGGATCAGAAGAACACAACCAATTTTCTTCAGGTAGCTTTAGGTGCACACTGTGCAGAGGACGCAATACACTAACTTGTAAATACTACAGCTGCCTGCGGTACTAATAGGATCAGAAGAACACCACCAATTTTCTTCAGGTAGCTTTAGGTGCACACTGTGCAGAGGACGCACTACACTAACTTGTAAATACTACAGCTGCCTGCGGTACTAATAGGATCAGAAGAACACCACCAAAATTCTTCAGGTAGCTTTAGGTGCACACTGTGCAGAGGACACAGAACACTAACTGTAAATAATGTAGCTACCTGCCTGTGGTATTAATAGGATCAGAAGAACACCACTAATTTTCTTCAGGTAGCTTTAGGTGCACACTGTGCAGAGGACGCAGTAACTAACTGTAAATAGTGTAGCTGCCTGCCTGTGGTATTAATATATGATCAGAAGAACACCACCAATTTAATTCAGGTAGCTTTAGGTGCACACTGTGCAGAGGACGCACTACATTAACTGTAAATACTGTAGCTGCCTGCCTATGGTATTAATATAGGATCAGAAGAACACCACCAATTTTATTCAGGTAGCTTTAGGTGCACACGTTGCAGAGGACACAGTACACTAACTGTAAATACTGTAGCTGCCTGCTTGTGGCATTAATAGGATCAGAAGAACACCACTAATTTTATTCAGGTAGCTTTAGGTGCACACTGTGCAGAGGACGCAGTACACTAACTGTAAATAATTTAGTTGCCTGCCTATCGTATTAATATAGGTTTAGAAGAACACCTCCAATTTTATTCAGGTAGCTATAGGTGCACACTGTGCAGAGGACACAGTACACTCACTGTAAATACTGTAGCTGCCTGCCTGTGGTATTAATAGGAGCAGAATAACAGCAATTTTCTTCAGGTAGCTTTAGGTGCAAACTGTGCAGAGGACACAGTACACTAACTGTAAATACTGTAGCTGCCTGCCTGTGGTATTAATAGAATCGGAAAAACACCACTAATTTTCTTCAGGTAGCTTTAGGTGCACACTGTGCAGAGGACACAGTACACTAACTGTAAATACTGTAGCTGCCTGCCTATGGTATTAATATAGGATCAGAAGAACACCACCAATTTTATTCAGGTAGCTTTAGGTGCACACTGTGCAGAGGACACAATGCACTAACTGTAAATACTGTAGCTGCCTGCCTGTGGTATTAATAGGAGCAGAATAACAGCAATTTTCTTCAAATAGCTTTAGGTGCACACTGTGCAGAGGGCACAGTACACTAACTGTAAATACTGTAGCTGCCTGCCTGTGGTATTAATAGAATCAGAAGAACACCACTAATTTTCTTCAGGTAGCTTTAGGTGCACACTGTGCAGAGGACACAGTACACTAACTGTAAATACTGTAGCTGCCTGCCTGTGGTATTAATAGGATCAGAAGAACACCACTAATTTTATTCAGGTAGCTTTAGGTGCACACTGTGCAGAGGACACAGTACACTAACTGTAAATACTGTAGCTGCCTTCCTTTTGTATTGATATAGGATCAGAAGAACACCACCAATTTAATTCAGGTAGCTTTAGGTGCACACAGTGCAGAGGATGCACTACACTAACTGTAAATACTGTAGCTGCCTGCCTGTGGTATTAATAGGATTAGAAGAACACCACTAATTTTCTTCAGGTAGCCTTAGGTGCACACTGTGCAGGGGATGCACCAAACTAATTTGTAAATACTGCAGCTGCCTGCGGTACTGTACTAATAGGATTGGAAGAACACCACCAATTTTCTTCAGGTAACTTTAGGTGCACACTGTGCAGAGGATGCACTACACTAACTTGTAAATACTGCAGCTGCCTGCAGTACTGTACTAATAGGATCAGAAGAACACCACCAATTTTCTTCAGGTAGCTTTAGGTGCACACTGTGCAGAGGATGCAATACACTAACTTGTAAATACTACAGCTGCCTGCGGTACTAATAGGATCAGAAGAACACCACCAATTTTCTTCAGGTAGCTTTAGGTGCACACTGTGCAGAGGACACACTTCACTAATTTGTAAATACTGCAGCTGCCTGCGGTACTATACTAATAGGATTAGAAGAACACCACCAATTTTCTTCAGGTAGCTTTAGGTGCACACTGTGCAGAGGACGCACTACACTAAATTGTAAATACTACAGCTGCCTGTGGTACTAATAGGATCAGAAGAACACCACCAATATTCTTCAGGTAGCTTTAGGTGCACACTGTGGAGATGACACACTAACAGTGAATACTGTAGCTAATAGGACTAATAGGATCAGAAGAACACCAGCAATTTTCTTCAGGTAGCTGTAAATACTGTAAAAATACCTGTAGGACGCACTACACTTATTTGTAATTACTGCAGCTTCCTCCGGTACTGTACTAATAGGATCAGAAGAACATCACTAATTTTCTACAGGTAGCTTTAGGTGCATACTGTGCAGAGGATGCCCTACACTAACTTATAAATACTGCCGCTGCCTGCGGTACTGTACTAATAGGATCAGAAGAACACCACTAATTTTCTTCAGGTAGCTTTAAGTGCACACTGTGTAGAGGATGCACTATAACTTGTAAATACTGCAGCTGCCTGCGGTACTGTACTAATAGGATCAGAAGAACACCACTAATTTTCTTCAGGTAGCTTTAGGTGCACACTGTGGAGATGACACACTAACTGTGAATACTGTAGCTAATAGGACTAATAGGATCAGAAGAACACCAGCAATTTTCTTCAGGTAGCTGTAAATACTGTAAAAATACCTGCCTGCCTGTCAGTAGGAAGAGAATAACAGGAACAGATCTAGCTATACCGAATACAGTGTATGTATATATATATATTTATATATATCTATATATATATATATATATATATATATATATACAACGCCTAGGATGTATATGTATACACAATACACTGTAAGTGCAGCTAACTGACTCACCTGCCTGTATAATCTAACTCAAATTAAATGACACTTTCTCTCTGTCTATCTCTCTCTCAACGCCGGAACACACTACACAGGGCTGCCGTGCAGGTGGCCTTATATAGTGTGGGGCATGTACTAAAACCCCTGAGCCATAATTGGCCAAAGCCACGCTGGCTTTGGCCAATTACGGCTCTCTGTACAGATGGCGCTGTGACCATCAGCCAGCAATACACTGCGATGCTGCATTGAATTATGGGCCGTGACGCGCCACTCGAATTTGATTCAAATGGCCTGGGTTCGACTCGAACACGAAGCTTATCCCTACTGGTGACCCCACAATAGGGCTAAAACTTTTTCGCGTAAGGGAGTTTAACTCGTGGCCACTCATTAAAATTAGAAGAAAAGAGGTTTAACCTTAAACTACATAGAGGGTTCTTTACTGTAAAAGCGGCAAGGATGTGGAATTCCCTTTCAAAGGCGGTGGTCTCAGTGGAGAGCATCGATAGTTTCAAGAAACTATTAGATACCTGAACGACCACAACATACAGAGATATACAAGGTAATACTGACATATAATCACACACATAGGACTTGATGGACTTGTGTCTTTTTTCGACCTCACCTACTATGTAACTATGTAACTTTAAGCATTATTAAAATTTTTTTGTAGTTTTACATGTCCTCTCAAGCAGGACCCAGGTCCCAAAACACTTTTTATGGCAATAAATTGCATATAAGCCTTTAGAATGAGCACTTTTGTTTTTTCATGTTAATGTGCCATAGACTTTAACGGTGTTCCACAGCTTTCAAATTTGCCACGAACACCGCATAATGTTCACTGTTCGGCGAACAGACGAACACCCAATGTTTGAGTCGAACTTACGAACATCGAACATCAGGCTCATCCCTAACCTTTAGTAAAATGTTACATATTACACCTTTATTTAGGGTGTAACATGTATATTACTATGCAGCATCCTCCCCCTCATCCCACTGTGACAATGGGCAGGGGTTCTTGCCACTCGGACTTGTAGCATCAATGAACTGTGAGCGTGCTGATTATCACTGCAGATGTGCAAATATTTTAGGTAAGCTGAGTGTCAGTAATGCAGAACCCTCCACAAATTTAACCCATGCATGTTCAGCTCATCACTATTCCTGATCAGTTACTTAGAAAGTACTAAGAACAACGTGAGAAAAACAGTTAAAGTAGCTAGGTGCCCACTGGCTGTGTGTGTACAGAGTGGGCTGTGCAAGATCCCGCTGCTCTCCCCCCCCCCCATGGTGGGTGTGATGCTGGACATTTGAGGAGTGGGCTATGTACTTCTATGCCTACCCTCCTCCAACCTCCCTCCTACTGTGTTCTTGTGCCTCTTTCCACCCCCCCCCCCCCTTACCCAAAGACAGAGCAGCTGTGGCTGGGAGGCAAAATATCCTGTGTGAACCCCCCACCAGTGGGCTGATAACAGACATGCAGACAGAACAGGAAATTCATCTCCCTCTCTACGGACTTCAGAATGCCTTCACTCCATGTTGTGTATATGTAAAGAGGGGGAGGTGATCTGAAGTCTGAACAAGTTTCTTGGCCTTGGGTGTAAATGCTGCTTTTACACACATTTCAGTGTGAAGTTTGTCACCTAAAGCTGCCATCACATCAAAGTATGTTACAATTTTGTACTTGGTTTGGGTATGCTTTTTTTTTTTTTAAGCAAATAGTTTTTATTAATTTTTCATTATGCAACAACAAAGAGAAAGTCACAAACACACAATACATCTCCCAAAAATTCTCCCACCGAATTACATCTCCAAAAAAAGTAAAATAATAATTTCCATATTTGCGCTCACCATTTTACATTTCAATCTTTACTTAAAGCCCTCCTTCACAATATTACACCTTAATTATACACATATATATGGGTATGCTTTATGTGTAGAACACAATAAACATTTTTATATTAACAAAAATGGATTTCACTTTAGCTTACAACTACCCATAGACAAATTGGCCCTTCTGGGAAATGCTGGAAATACCAGAATGGGCCTGAGCAGTTACCAAGCCCAGGTTATGTCCCTACATTTATTATTATCTAAGTAACAAAAAGAAGTGTGAGAATACATACATGACACAGCAGTCTGGGATTGGCTAGAAAAAACACATTACTTGTGCTGTATGTGTGCTGCTATCATTCCACTGAATCCTAGCTATTGTTTTGAAAGACTCTGAGAAAAAAAGATTCCTTTTACTACACTATCATCCCAAGTCCAAACCCATCCTATTTAGCCTTCAGACAAAGCAAAGAATAATAATAATAATAATAATAATAATAATAATAATAATAATAATAATTACACAATAGAGTTAGTATTTGACAATAGAATAAAATATTTGTATTTGTGATTATATTACAATTATTTTTTACTAAAAAAAAAAGTGGTGCCCGATACAGCCCTTGACTTGCCCTATTGCTAAATGGCACACATTTCATTAAGACCAACATGGCTTTTCTGTAAGACACATAACATTAAATCTGTGATGAAGGTGTGCTAGGAGAATCTTAGAAAATATTGCTTGATCTATAAATCAAAAAGTCACTCTTTAAAATACTGCTGCGAGCAAAAGCTACACATAGATCCATCATCATAGAAGTTACCATATATGCATAAATGGCCCCAGTTAACCCTCTGCAAGCTGTGAATGGACAATAATTAGATTACTATAGAACATCAGATTTAATAGTGACTTTACTAAAAGGCAATTTCTTTCATAAACATTGCAAACTATGTTCCTTTATATCCAGCTTTTGCCTGGGTTGAAATAAGGTTTTATGAGTAAATCAATACAGCCCTTAGAAAAACTTAGAGATATTTTGGACATTAAAAGCAATATAAATGGTCACAAAACATATAACAATTACAATGTGTATGTAACTGTTATTTTAAAGAAAATATGGTCAAATATGGTTACTGAAACATAATGATTTATCAAATGTTAAGCATGTACTGGCAAGATACCACATCTGGCATTTGCTAGAACATGCGTGAGAACATTTGTTACCTGCTATTACCTGCTGTGAGCTATTCTGTCTCACAGCAGTTCACAGCATTGTAGATAACATACTGCGTATCTTATGTTCAGACTGCATGCTGTAATAAGCCTACCCAAGTGTCAATATACAAATAATATGTTTTCCTCATATTGCTTCTGGCTGCTTTTGTATATATTTTTACAAAATTAAATTCAAAGTGCAGTCTTCCTTTGGAGCTGTCCTCTGCCAATCGTCTATCTTCGAAGGATAAACATTATTGATCAAACAGGCTTTGCAATCTCTGGTGCCATATACAAATACAGACTGCTGTGGTTTATAGATCTCAGCTAGTACCATTACAGATATGGACGTACATGCTTTGTTATAATATTTATGCTTCAAATAGACACTTTTTTTCCCAATCAAATCACACCAAGCAAGGAATGGAGACAGTAGGTTTGGGAAGGTTTTCATTCAGGTGTAAGAACATATATATTATTAGGGTTACACAACTGTTCTAATGTAATGGTTACGGAGCACTACTATAGTCATACTTAAAATACCTGGTTTACTACCCTTTGTAGACCTAGTGCTTTAAAGTCATTGTCCAAAAATGCTCAGATGAAATGAACAAGGCTCTTGAGCTTATACATCCATCCTCCCCCAACTATCCTGCATTTAGCAGCTTTCAGATGCAGAGTTGTGTATGCAAATGTGACCATAAAGACAACAACATTTGTTTTCCGTGCAAATGGGGCCACAGGAACAGTTCACAGTAAACACAGATATCAATAATCAGTGACACTTTGCTAACTGCTGGATGCAACTTAAATGATACCAAGAGTGTTTAAGGAGTACCAGTTTATATGAAAGTGGCAATAACAGCCCAAATAGACCATAAAAAGCCTCTGTAGTGATATATACACCCTACATATGAGAACCACTAAACCCAAGAGAAGTCTGTTAGGATGCAGCACTGCTAAATACTCCAGTGAAGGAGTATTTAATGGAACATAAATGAAAACATTTACATTTCTAAATAGATAACTTTGATACATAATGGGTTATTTGTAATGCATTTCCATGCATTACCAGGCTACTCAAGCATTCAGTATATGTTTTTGTTTTTTTTACAGCTCAGTAGTCCTAAAACATAAAACACGTATGCTACACAAACTCTGTATTAGAAACAGAGGCCCAACAGAGGCAATGAAAGGGAAAATAGGGGAAGGAGGAGGGAGGATTGGGGAAGGGGATGGGGAAGCATATTTACCTGTAAACAATGAAATGACACAAATGCCCGAGCATAAAAAAATACAAAGGCAAAACAATATAATATAGTATAATACCCTTAGGTTAGGGAAGGCTAGGAGCCCCCTAAGAGCACCAAGTTTCAAGATGAGGAAAAGTCAAAAGACTCGGACAGGTCCGGTACTTTGCCGGTTTGCCTAAAGAGTCTATGAGGTCCCGTTTTAGATACTATTCAATGTAATGGAAAGAGCGCATAACAGATGAAAGTTCCTCCTGGGTAAACGGAAAGTCTATATATTTTCGCCATCTGACAGAAACGCTGAGTGGAGCGAGTGAGAGTTCAGAATGATGGTATCCAGCCTTTCTAGGTTAAACAGTGATAATAGTGCCCATTTTACAGCCAGAAGGCGAGGTGGTGACGACTTGATCCAATTACTCATGATCATCCTGTGAACTACCAATAGGCATTCATGAGTCCATTGTGTAAGATTAGGTAGCGCTGATGATGGGGAAGGAGATCCTGGTACTTCACATCCGAAGAAACACAGTAGAGGATCTCTGGGCAGTTGAGCCTTAGTAACTTTAAAGATATATGCAAGAACAGAGTCCCAGTAGGCAGTAATGTTTGAGCATTCCCATAAACGGTGAAGTAGTGTAGGACATGGTAGCAAGCACCAGGGGCATTGCACTTGTGTCTTTTTTAAACCTCACCTACTATGTAACTATGTTAAATGGTTTTGAGACCATGTGTGTTTCCTTGTGTCTTGTGAAATTAGTAAGACCGTACAGCTGGTACTTGGAAAAGCATAGGTTTAATTAAACTAAGCTCCAAACAAGATTATCAGTCATAAATACATAATAAGCTGAATTTTCTCAGTAATCGTGGTTTTGCATGGTCTACAATGAGAGTTCTGTAACAGAGTAATGAGTAAAAGAGGAAAGCAGGGTATACAACAATGCAATAGAGTAAGGGAGATGTGGTGGAGAAATGGGTTAGAGATATTGATTAAAATGGGGAAGGAGGGAAAGAAGGATAAGGGTAGAGGGTGGGGGTGGTAGGAGGTTTCAGAGTCCCCCGAATACTCCCCTACAAGTTGATATGCTATAGAGAAGTAAGGCTTTCAGGCAAAAGTAATGCGTGGGCATGTTGGAATCATGGAATTGCTTTTTTTTAAGCCTTGATAACAGTCTGACTGACAGCAGCACATAGATAGCCAGCTTAAAATAGGATTTAGTGAGGAAGAGAGGTTTACAGTGAAGGAGTGAAAGCCAATGGTTTCTCAGGAAAGAGCAATTGAATAAAGTGCATAGAAAGTTAAACACTTGGTCCAGAACCTGCATGACATAGGACAGGTCCACCCGATGTGCCAAACATCCCCAATCACATTGCAAACTCTGAAACATAATGGGTAATGGAGGTGGTGGAGGTGTGCTGATCTGCTTAATATCATGTACCGCTAAGTAAGAACCTTTATGGAAGAATAAAAAATAAATTATGTAGTATTTTAAATTATGTTTAGCGAACAAGAGGCGACCATGGACCAAATTTGTTGTCAATTCTTGGATTCTGTGGCTGCCAAGATCTCCCGTCAGGTGCAACATGGTGTGATATGCCTGCTCCCTCCAGGTGCTACCTGGTGTGGTAGGCCTGTTACCTGCTCTTTCTCTTGTCCCTGAAGAAAGAAAAAATGAGGACTGAAGGGGATTGAAATGAGTCTTAACCAAAATGTGGCAGCCCCACAAAGGTGAATTGGGTCCCCCTTTGCAACATCCTTTTCAGCTGCCCTAGCTGAGGCTAAAGATTTGATATAATCTAGGGAGATGGGAGCATTAAGAAACTCTAGAGGGGTTGAGGTAAGTTGGGGTAAGCGCACTTTGGCTAGCATCAGAATAAAAGGATGTGTTTTTTTTTTTTTCTTTAACCACATCAGAGAATAGTGTCTGGAAGCGTATTCAGCTTGATGTTCATTTACAGACCTCTTGAATTCACATCATTGTGGCAAAGTTTTCTTATCACCGCTCCCCCCCCCTCCCTTCCCCTCTACATATTTCCTGAGCTTTGAGCTGAAATTACACAGGTTCATAAATTAGACATTAGTTCACTACCAATTGATATGGACTTCCCGCGCCCGCTCCTCCAGCCAATTTCAATATTATCCAGATTAATATATATATATATATATATATATATATATATATATATGTATATATGTATATATATATATATATATATATATATATATATATATATATATATATATATATATATATATATATATATATATATATATACTTAATTCCATCACTCTTTCCCCTTGCCCTCTCATCCCTCCCACCCAATATCCCACTCCCCTATATAGAGTATTCAGGGTTAGACTTTCAACACATTTAGTTAAACACAACTTCTATTAACTATTATTTGTCAGATAGAGACAAGCACCCAACAAGTTATGTACTGGTAGACCAGATCTCTGGCTGCCTAGGGCTTTTATTATTAAATCCCACTCTGTTATATTCTTCACTTCCTGTTAAGAGCCTCCTACCTTCTCCAGCCATGGTCTCCACATTTTATCAAACTCCTTAAGATTGCCTCTCTTAATATACTCTGTTCTTTCCCTACAAAGGGTTTCCTTTAATATAACAGTCCAATCTCTTACTGTGGGGGGTTCCTTTGATTGCCATCTTAATGCGATTGTTTTTCTTGCTTGGAATAGACCTCTCAGAATTGCCAGTGTAGTACTCTTCCTCTCCCCCTGTATCCGTCTATACCCCAAGATGCATTCTTTAGCCTCTTTCTCCAGTACGATCCCAAATACATCTCTCAAACTATCAATCACCCCCTCCCAGTAGCGAAACAACTTGGGACATCTCCACATCATGTGAATGAGGTCCCCCGTCCCATCTAGGACATCTATCATCAGATCTTCTTACAAACTTAAAGAGACGTTTAGGTGTGTAATAAGCTCTGTTTAACAACATCAAGTGTGATATCTTCTGTGGGGGGGAGACTGATATCAACGATCCCATCTCTAAGATTCTTTTCCACTGAGCCTGTGTTATAACCCCCACGTCCTCTTCCCACCTGACTTTTACATCATTGAGTAGGTCTTCACTATTGATTTCTTTACTCAGTTGGTTATAAATCTTGGATATTAACCCCTTAGTCGGGGCTACCTGCAATATACTATGAAGTAGGGGCGTTTCATTCCATACTAAACTATAGTTCCTAAATTGAGCTTTAAGAGCGTGTTCTAGCTGAAGGTACGTATAAAAGGAGCCCGGCGACAGGTTGAATTCACTTTCCAACTCTGAAAATTTCTTCAGAGTATCACCACTATACAATTGTCTCAACTTTTTAATACCTCGATCTTCCCATTCTCTTACTTTTCCTATCTTATGGATTTCCTGCAAATTTTGATTATTCCAAATGGGAGTATATTCATTACACCCATTATATCTCATATGGTTCTTGACTGTTTTCCGTACTTTAGTTAACATTATAATTGTTGGATAGGTGTCGTGAAATGAGTTTGCTTCTAGGGCTTCTATTAATGTATTATGTGAGGCGCCCATTAGTACGATTCTACCATTTGGGGTACCCCCTTCAGGGGCTCCGCACCCCATTAACTGCTGCAGTTGGGAAGATAAAAAATACTGCTGAGGATGAGGGAGAGCATAACCACCCTCCTGTAGCGGTTGAAGTACTCGTAGACGTATTCTGGCTTGTTTCCCTTTCCATATCAGTTCCCTGAACAGGCTCTCGATTTTGTTGAACCACTTCTTGCATATCCACACAGGAGAATTATGCAAAACATACAGCAATTGTGGCAGCCAAATCATTTTTATCAAACTGCATCTTCCTGCCACTGATAAAGGAAAAATTTTCCATATCCCTATCTTTTGTTTGAATTTCGACAAGAGTGGGAGAAGGTTTTTACTAATGTATTGGTTAGGATCCCTAGTCATGACGGTTCCCAGGTATTTCAATGCGTCCACTACTACCAAATGGCGCATTTCTTGCACTGTTATCAAATCAATGGGGTCTATGGGTAATAACTCAGACTTTTCCCAATTTATCTCGAGTCCTGAAAAGCTGCCGAACAACTCCACCATTCTCATTGCCTTTAACAGTGATTTGCTCGTATCCCCCCAAAAAAGCAAGATATCGTCCGCGTACAGCGCAATTTTATCCTCACCCGTCCTTCTCTGGAAACCGACTATCTCAGAACTCGCTCTTATAGAAATAGCCAGGGGTTCCATCACCAAGGCAAAGAGCAGGGGGGAGAGTGGGCACCCCTGTCTGGTTCCCCTCTCTAGTTCAAACCAATCTGATAGGTCGTTATTAACTTTTAGTCTTGCCTTGGGTCTATCATAAAGCATTTTGATCCATGCAATAAAAACGGGGCCAAAGCCAAATTTCTCCAACACTCTCCAGATGTAAACCCATTCCACACTATCGAATGCTTTAGTCACGTCTAACGTCAATATCGCTCTTGAGCCTTCATTATCCATTGGGGACTGTAAGTTTAAGAAGGCCCTTCTAATATTCAAGCTTGTGGATCTGTTGGCAATAAAACCCGCTTGATCTATATGGACCAGCTTAGAGATAACTTTATTTAGTCTAGATGCCAAAACCTTAGCTAAGATCTTGGCATCGGAGCACAAAAGAGAAATTGGCCTATAGGCGGACACATCAAGGGGATCCTTCCCCTCTTTCTGAATTACAATGATAGTTGCCTCCAACATTGACGCTGGCAAGTGGCCCCCCCTAGTCGCTCCTCCCAGGGCTTTTAGTAGCTCTGGAATTAATACTTTGCCATACTCTTTATAGGCCTCAATTGGGAGCCCATCAGGGCCAGGGGATTTTGATTTGCCATGCTGGCTATTGCTTGCTGGAGTTCTACAAATGTAATTGGCTCTTCCAATAAGTCCCTTTCTGCTTGTGAAATGGTCGGTATTGCCAGGCCCTCCAAAAACTTCTCCATCACCCCGTCCATACCTTTTTTCTGAGTGGAATAAAGATTTCTATAGTAGTCCCTGAATACTTGCACTATCTTTGAAGTCTCTGCTAATATATCTCCACCTGGGGACCTAACAGCAAGAACAGTCGACAGGGCAGAATTAGACTTTACCAACTGCGCCAGCAGCTTTCCCACTCTTTCTCCCTCAACCCAAGAGACCTGTCGTTGTAGGAGGCACCTGGTCTCCGCTTTCTGCATGACAACTACCTTGTAGTCATGCTGTTTGTCCAGCCATGTTTTTTCCCTCTCAGGAGTCGGATCCATTATATAATTGCTTTCTGCCTCAACCACCTCTTTCTGAATTTTTTCTTCCCCGTTCATAGCCTCTTTATTAAATTTGGCCACCTGCTGAATTAATACCCCCCTAAGGAAGGCCTTCAGGGCGTCCCACAGCACTATAGGTGGCACTGTTCCCTCATTGATTACTATGAAATCTCTCAATTTAGGGAGAACCCCATTCGTTTCTTTGATTAAGTCAAACCAGTACGGGTCCATTTCCTCCATTTTGGAAGCCTGCATGGATATCTGTTCCTTCATCCTTTTCATATCCTTTAAAAATGGGGAAATATCATCTTCTAGCTGACTGACCCTTCCTTCCAGGACCGTAGTTCTTTCTGCCGTTTTCTGTCCTGTCCTGTCTAACCAATATCAGATCCTCCTTTACTCCCTTCATCTGTTCACAGAGCTCTTTAAGTGAGTTGCTGCACACATTCACTGCTAGAAATACGTCCGTTAAGGTTGGCTCTTTCACTGGGGGCAATATCGGCATAGTTGGATCAATTATTGCGTCTACCGCCACATTTTGATCATTAGGCCCCTGCCCCTTATTACTATGTATTTTAGATGGCACAGCTGGCAGTGTAGCAGTAGATGGCTGGGTCAAGACCTGAGTCTGGCCCTGACTTCTTCTGTCCGATGCGCCCCCTTGTTGTGATTTAGTCTGTGACCCTTTGTTTGGTGGGGTCGAGGCGGGGGCATGCGCAAATTGCTCCAATTTCGCTGCTGCTGCTACTGCAGACATTTGTTGTGTAACTTTTTCCTTAGCTGAGCGCAAGTTCTGCATCTTATGTATTTTAACAAGAACCTTTACAGTTGCAACTTTACAGTAGCAGAATTTAAGAAAAATTAATTGAGAGGGGTTAAAATGTCTCCCCAATTGTCAACTGATGCGGCTCAAAGGCAATCTTTAGATATTTATACCGATACAGCTTATACTAGAGCATCCAGAAAGGAAAAAGGGAAAAAAGAGGAAAAAAAAAACCCTTGTATCTAAATCCCTTTTGCACACAATTCTATCAGAGTATTATGCCCCTTAAGACAGCAGCATCCACAGGGTTAAATAAATGGGCATCTTAAGAGCTTTCAACTTAAGAGCCTGGGTTTAAAAGCCTAGCATTCTGCAGGAAAAAAAAAAAAAAGGATCTTCTCAGCAGTTAATGTCTCTCAGCAATTCCAGTAATGTATATTACAAACTACAAAGCAACCTGATACTTATCCTTCCTGGATAGTCCTGGATATCTGCATCTCTCTGCCCAATAGTAGGTGGATGAGTGGAGGACACAGTCAGCAGCCAGCAGCCTGTACTTGTCTCTCTCCTATCACTTCCCAGGCATCTCTCGGTGGCATGTGTTATATATCGTCACTCCCAGCTGCTCTCCCGACCCCTCCACAGCTCTCTCCGCTCTCTCAGCTGACCAGCTGACCAAGAAGGAGAGTGGGTGAGTGAGAATGCACAGAGCGGAACGGACAGAACCAGGGGAGAAAAAAAAACAAACAGTGAGAGCAAACTCCGTTCGCCGGCACAACACTTCTCACTCCACCCCCTGCACAGCATGGCTCAGCTTAATCACCACCACGGCAGGCAGGCTTACGGCGCCCTTTAGGCATCAGGCTCGTAAAGGGAGCGGTTAGCAGATGAGGGGGAAGTGTGCACAGCGTTCATCTTCTCACGCCATACCGCTACTCAGCACACACCTGTTCATCCGGTCACGCCCCCCCTCTCTCTCAGAATAAAAGGATGTGTAGTAATCAGCGAGGATTTTACTAATCTCCACAGGTGAGATAACAAGAAAACCTGCAGTATTCTTTAGAGTAGAGATATAAGTAGGCCGTATAGGACCTGAGCAAAGTTTGGCTAAAAGTTTGCCTGCTTTGTTACAAAAATCTGTGGAAAGCGTAGAGTAGTGCAATGCCGCGTACATACGAGCGGAATTTCCGTCGAAAATCTTGGATGGTTTTTCCAACGGAATTCGGCTCAAGCTTGGCTTGCATACACACGGTCAAACACAAATTTCGATTAACTTTCAACCGGCAAGAACGCGGTGACATACAGCACTATGACAAGCCAAGAAAATGAAGTTCAATGCTTCTGAGCATGCGTCTAATTATTTCCAAGCATGCGTAGGAATTTTGCACATCTGTACAGACGATCGGAATTTCAGATCGGTACTTTTTCCGGCCGAAAAATTGAGAACATGCTCTCAATCTTTTGCTGGCTAGAATTCTGCCAGCAAAAGTCCGATGGAGCATACACATTTTCACATTTTCGGACCAAAAGCTCTCATCGGACTTTTGTTGGTGGAATTTCCGCTCTTGTGTATGGGGCATAAGGCTAGATTCACGCCTGTGCAAAAAGCACTAAAAATGCATAGGTGTGAATCCAGCCTAAGACATCTTAGCTGCTTCTTGCTGCTCTGCTCACAAGTCAAAATTACATTTGGCTAGCTGCCAGGCTTTGATGGTAGCCACAGTTTGAGTTTGTGTTAGGGTTTCATGTACCACGTGGAGAGCTTCACTAGCCTGCAGGTATTGCTGCTGGTAATGCTCTTTAAACTGAGAAGTAATACTTAGTAATGCAGGAATGCTTTACCTGCCACCTAAAAAAGGTTAGGGTCAGTAAGGTCTCCACCGTTAGTGGAGGCATATTCTACCCAGGCATCGTACAGCATGCAATGAAAGTCTTCATTGTCAGATAAATATGAGGGAAAATGGCAAATGGGTAAGGGAATGAGGGTTTGCCGTTTGCTAAAGTCACAAGAATTGGACTGTGGTCTGATATCACAGTATCGCTGATCGTCGGATCGTGTAGTGCCAAAATTAGCATGGGGGAGGCAAAAAAATAATCTATGCGAGAGAAGGAATTATGGGACGTGAAAAGAAGGTAAAGTCTTTGTCAGTCAGATGAGTCAGTTGCCATATGTCTACAAAGCGCATAGAGGAGATGGACTGGGCCAATAGGGTAGGTCCCATGACCAAGGTAGCATGGATACAGGATCGATCGTTGGTGCAGTCTTCTGACAGGTGCAAAACAGAATTAAAGTCTCCACCAAATTAGTGAGGTGCCTCAGGAGTTTGAATCATCCAGGACACCATATTCTGTGGCATATATGTTTGTGATAGCAATGTCACTAGAGGCAAGCGTCAAATATAATTTTGCGGCCAATCAAGTCAGTCAGTCCTAACATAACGCATGGTGTGTCTCAAATTTTTATGCAACATTATAGCTACTCCAGCTTTAAGACCTACAGCTGGTGAACCATAGACAGCACCAACCCATGATTTGCGGAGACAAGATAGATTGCCTACGAACAGATGGGTCTCTTGGAGGAGTGCCAAATTAGCTCAGAGATGTTTCAAATGTCTAAGAATTTGCATTCACTTACTTGGGGATTGGAGTCCTTTGACGTTCCAGGAAACAATCTTAAGGTAATCCCCATTACTTCGAGGAGCCATGTCTGTTGTAGAAGGGAGCAGAGAAGTGCAAAGGCATACAAAGGCTTCCTGACAGGCAATGCTCCTTTCATCTGAGGATCACCAGCACATTGAGATTTATCTGTGGGTACAAGAACAATATAGGTAAATAGCTCAAAGAATAAAAAAAGAAAACTAAAGCAACTAGGTGGATAATCCATCAGATACATAACATGGACATCACTTTTTCCCACATGAAGACCAACTCTCCTACAGAGTTCCTGCCAGTTAATTGCTCCTCTTTAGGGGGTGAAGACAGAGCTTTGGGAGGGGGGGAGAAGGTAAGGGCATCTACAAGGGAGTTGGAAAGGAGGAGAAGGGAAGAATTGTGGGGGGATCCGCTTAAATCTAGCAGAAATAGTGGTCACCAGAGAACAAGGAAGTGGCTCAGGGTTCAACCCACAGAAGGACCTATAATAGGCCAAACAGAGAGCAAGTAATGCAAACTAACAAATGTAAAAAAACAGGTGTGCAACTAGCATTGTATACAAGTATAGGCGCAAAAAACTGGAGATGGCAATAAAAACAACAAACCGAAACAAAAATCCCCCTTGCCTCCAAAAAAATATACATGAATGATTAGAGAAAAGGAGGTATCTCTAAGCAACAACGACAGCACCACGTATGAAGCTGTAAAGATATATGTGTTAAAAAACTGGTAAATGTGGTGAATGAGTGTATAGGAAGAAACCACATTGAGGATATATATGTATATATTGTAACATTGATATCACAGTCATAATAGTGCAAAGAAAAGTCCAGGGATCCAGGGAACAGGATGGTAAGTCCACAAATAGGTCTGCCTTCACTGAGAACTGAAACCAGATTCCAAATCCTGAGAAGAAATGAAAAGAGAGAGGCGCCTCTGGGTGTACACTTAAGACAATTTATTCATAAAAGAGAGTGGTGGTCAAACTCACATTTATGAAGTCATCAAAAGGCATGTGAATGTGAGCAGTCCATTAAAACATCATCCATCATGGGGGGGTACATCAGGTCAGTCTAAACTCCTAATCGCTGGGTGCAGGCTCTGCCCGTGTGTGGAGAGAGGCACTGCTGAGTTGTGAAGCCAGCCGCAGCGGTGACAGGACTCAAAACTTGGCTCGGAGCGCAGGAGGAAAAACAACCGGTGAGGAGGAGTGACGTCACTGGTCGAGCGACGCGTTGCAGGGCGTACGAGCTGCGGTGACGTGACAGCCGCACCCATTCATCAGGCTCTAGCATGCTAGCAACTAGCATTGATTAACGCCATGTTTGAGGTTTTCAAAATGCAATAAGAAGTAAAAGGGGTAAGGCTACCATTTCCCCAGAGGGACTCTAGAGGCATTGACATAGCAAAGGCATATCAGAGGACTTCTGACCGCCCATATTGGTTTTGCAACGCAACCTCATTTGTAAGGGCTATGCAGTGTTTGGAGAGGATCCATGATCAGAATTTGATGTTCTGCATTTATATTAGAGGTATTGTTGATGTAGTGCGCTCTGTCAGATGGAAAAGTAAAAGTGAGATGTTTCCCATTTGGAGAGTGAATATGCAGGACAGCCCGATAGGCTAGGGTGAACTTAACATGATTGCGGTGCAAAGTTGAGCAAATCGTAGAGAAGACTTTACATTGCTTCATCACCTCCACCGAGTAATCAGCGAAGAGCAGCATGTCTGTGCCATCAGTGGAGAGAGTGGCAACATTTCTGCAGGATGGCATTTTTGTCGGCATAATTGAGGTACCGTACAATAACGGGCTAAGGTTTAGCACGCTGCTCTGCATTTTGGCCAATTCGGTGAGCGCGTTCTACAGTGAAGGGAATACGTAGGCCAAGTTGCTCAGGGATGTAAGCTTTCTTCTGCGCTGGAAGTGGGCGCCATCTTGTCTGCAGCAGCCGCCTCATGCAGGCTGCTGTAGAGAAGAGCCTGATCAGTTGTGGTAACGCTCCACAAACTGATCCATGAGGGCCCTGCAGGGTAGGGGAGGCATGGCGGGTTGGCCCAAAGCAGTAGCCAGTCTCAAAATAAGGCTTTTAGAGGAGTGCAGCTTTTAGAGTTGGTTCTGCTTACCTCCTCCTCATGCTGCGCCAAAACCAAAAGTGTATACGCTCTTATATGCAGAGCAAGTTGAGCCTTTGGCCTGTCATAGACGGTTCGAATCTTGTCTGGTTCAGCAGAAACCGGTCGAGATTCATACCATGTATGGGCAGGCTGAATGTACTAATCAAATAATCGATTGATCAACTTGGGTAAAACCAGCCTGCTGGATCTTACATGTGATTGTTTTCAGCGGCTGGTATAGCCCCCATCAATAATCACTGACTTCTCTCAGCGGGGACGGCTCCCCCCTCTCCCTCCTCCTCCGGGAGAATACAATGACTCAGCAGGAGGGATTCCCGCATCAACACTGTCTGTGTTGAGGGGGGGATTTCTTTTCTGCAACATGTGGTTGCAGAAAAGACATTTGCACCATGTATGGATGGCTTTAATATATCAAAAGTTAGAAACAAATAAAAATATCAGGCCAATGACCATTTCTTGTGCAAAGCATGTGCTCTTAAATTTAAAAACAATTAGCTTTTGCCAGCTTTTGATACATTAAAGAAGAGTGGTATGCTAATTATTTCTTTCTAAACTGATTCTTAAGTTTTTTAAAAGAGCTCTTTAAATCACCTTTTTGGTTAACATTAATGTTCCCTGAAAAAACTTAATCTAAATCAACATCTCTGTGTTCAAGTAAATTAAAAATATCCATAATGGCTGCTAATTGGGTAGTGACAATATAATGCAAATTATAAGATGAAACAATCAGCGCCACAAGTAAAAAATATTGTGATGTTTAAATAAGATAACCTAATAATAAACATGCACAGCTGCTAAACATTCCAAGTGGTACACCATACTAATTTCAAAATAGATAGTAAATAAATAAATGTAGCGCTATGTGTAAAAATATATGTAAATATAAAGTGCAAATCTCTAAAATAATTAAATCCTACATATAAATGAATAGTCCATAAAATGAAAAAATGAAGAAATGAAACATAAAAAACTCTTCTTGTGATCAGTGTATCCACAAAATTCCACCACAGTGATTGTTCGTCCTCGAAAGGAGTGCACACCACCACCAGTAAAAATGCGTGCTCACCTCCCAGATTAGTCAAAACTCATATGCAGATCTCCCCACAAGCTCTTTGCTCTCACTTCCTCTTTCCAATCAATGGTGGGTAATCCAGATGCCTCTTTTCTTAATGGTAACTCAGCTCATTAACTTCCAAAGAAACGAATCACCTCCCAGCTTGGCTCAAGATTCCATGAGATCAGGACATGTAAATAATAAGTACAGAGACCATGGTGTTCTCCGTATACAAATTTATTCAAAGCCCCCAAACAGACAACTTTTAAAATCACATATAAACCTCCAGAGTAGCACCGCCGTGTCCACATACACAGTGCCTGGCTGAACGTCACTATCAGCTCCTTCCTTCTAGACTCGTATCGGCCAATCACAGGCCTTCCTCAGTAGATGGGTGGGCTGATCCCTCTAAGCTAATTTGTAGTGTATTGTTGCTATAGCAACCCTCCGGGCATCACCACGGCTCAGTCTGCGGTGCAGAAAGAATCTCCCTCTGCCTGTGTTTTCAGGACACACAAATACCAAGACCAGGGAGTGTGTCTCTCTTACTGCTAATTTGCAGTAAGATCCTAACCTTTCTAAGCACCCGCAGACCTACATGACAATCTCCGGTTACAATCTATCATAAGCTAAGCATAATTACATACAAAACAACTACCTATACTAACAATCTAAAATTTCATAATTATGTTTAAAAATGCCATGTTTATTATAAACCAACAAAATTATATACAGGTATATATGTTACGTGACTAAATTGATTTATAATTACTATTCAAATTTAAAATATAAACAGCGTACTTCATATGTCCATGTATATATGGGGCCACCACTTCCATAACAAACACATAGACATATGTAAATTAAAAAAAAAAAAAAATATATATATATATATATATATATATATATATATATATATATATATTAAAATAAAAAAAAAAAGATTAAAAATTTAAACATAAAAAAATCTCCTTTATTTTCTACTAAGTCCTACTCCTACTGGTTCGCACCAGTCTCAGTTCTTCTTTGGGTGACAAAATTCTTGCTGCTCAGGTCCATGCTCCTCCTGAGAAACCTTGTGACCGCTGCTTTGGCCCAGAGAATCTTCATACTGCCATGCTCCAGACTTACCATTCTCCCAAGGCTGCAGGCCTCCCTGGGAAGAATCAACTCTTTTGGGCTATTTCCCAACAATTCTGGTGGCCTAGTCTACGTGCTGATGTAACTGCCTTTGTGGCTGCCTGTTCCGTGTGTGCTCAGAGTAAGACTCCACGACACCTTCCAGTGGGCCTCCTACAACCCGTACCCAATGGAGGGAGGCCCTGGACCCACCTGTTTATGGATTTCATTGTGGAGTTACCCAACTAACAGGGCAACACAGTTATCCTTATGGTGGTTGACTGGTTTTGAAAGATGTGTCATTGAATTCCACTTAAGAAGTTGCTCACTTCTAAAGAAACTGGCTACTGGCATTTTTGCTCAGTAGATTTTTCGCTTACATGGGCTACCCAAGGTGATTGTCTCGGACAGGGATAGTCAGTTTGTGTCCCGGTTCTGGCGAGCCTTTTGTGCACAGTTGGGAATTCAGCTTGCTTTCTCTTCTGCATATCACCCGCAGTCTAATAGGGCCGCAAGGTGGGCCAATCAGTCCTTGGAGCAATTCCTACGTTACTATATTTCTGACCATCATAACAACTGGTAAGACCTATTACCGTGGGCAGAGTTTTCTCACAACAGTGCCTTGAATTCTGCTTCCCGATTGTCCCCATTTATGGCAAATAATGGTTTCCAACCTTCCATGTTGCATGACTTGTTTGTTTTGCAGAATATTCCTGCATTAGAGGAGCATCTCTGTGGTCTTCGTTTCACCTGGGCACAAGTCCAGGAGGCTTTGCAACATGCTAATGATAGGTACAGATTCCATGCTGACCACAGACGCCTGCCTGTGCCTTCCCACCAGGTTGGGGACAGGGTCTGGCTGTCATCCCGCAAACTCCCACTTTGTGTTCCATCACTGAAGTTCGCACCTCGGTTTATTGGGCCTATCTGTCTTCTTCGTAGGATTAACCCAGTGGGTTACGCATTAGACCTTCCTTCTAATATGCGTATTTCAAATGTATTTCATGTCTCCTTATTAAAACCTTTGGTCTGCAACCGCTTTACCTCGGTGCCAAGTCCTCACCCTGTCCATGAGGAGTTTGAAGTACAGTCCATTGTTGACTCCCGTAGGTTCCGTGGGCGCATACAGTACCTGGTGCATTGTAAAGGGTACGGTCCGGAGGAAAGCTCTTGTGTCTCATCCTCGGATGTACATGCCCCTGTCCTCCCCCGTGATTTCCATAGACATTTTCCCGTCATGCCTGGTGGTCCTCTGAGGGGGAGCCCTTCCTTCTCTGAGCTGGCCGCTCAGCTGTCGGCTAATTACCAGCTCCTATCTCTCCACAGTTACTCAGCTGTTGATGATATCCTGCTCCTCAGCCTACTTAAGCCGTCCAGTTCAGAGGAGCTCTGCCTTCACCTTCATCAACATCACAGAAACTATCTCCTGCAATCCTGTTCAAGACTTGCTTTGCTGACATCGATTCTGGCTCCAGATCCTGTTCGCTGTTCCACTACATTGATCCCTGACTTCTGGCTTGGATGACCATCCGTTCCGGTTACTGAACTTTGGCTATGTTTTGACTATGTTTGTTCTTTTTACTTTTATTAATAAAGCAGTGTGATTTAACTGTACTTCTGTCTCGGCCTGATTTCATGGTTTCTGACAGATGTCTCCTATTACATCACTGGGACAAAACATGTTAAGACACTCCAAGTCTCCATTAAGGAACTAGGAAGTTACTGAATGAAGTTCAAGGTAAGGCATTTCTGTGTGATGGTTTCAATACACATGGCAGCAGGTAGGACAATACAATGAGATTTGCTGTAATTCATTCAATGTGTGTAATTGGCTCAGGGCATTTTTTTTCTCACCATAATTGGGTTAAATACCACTCTTGTTTGATTGCTTAGTAAAATTGTGTCCTGAAATTAATGGAAGTTTTTTTGTCCAAACAAGTTGGGTCAACTTCTCAACTGCAGGCAAAATGAAAATTGCTAAACAGGCAACTGCACTAAATTAAAAACATGCCAGTCAGTTTATATTAATCTCGGCTTTACAATAACCATTAAAAATTTTAAATAATTTTTCCATGGCTTCTGGGGGACTGCAGTCTCTCATTATTAACCTTGTGTTACAATTAATTAACTCTTTTTTTTGCCTTTTTAATTTTGCTGATTCAACAATTTATTTATTTATTTATTTATTGTGTGTTTTTCAAGTGTATGCAAAATTGAAAAGCACTAATTTCATTTGGAAATAGCTTTGCCAGTCTTTGTGCTAGAAACATTATTTTGGATCAAAATTTTGAAAAATTGGCGGATAAACTGTTTGATCTTTTATATTTATAGTAGCACATGTTATTTTAAAATCATTACTGATGAAACTAGAAAACAAATGCAATTTTCTTTTTTTATTACTCCATTTTTTAATGTATATAGAAAAGTAAATATATCTTCAAAGACAGTGTTGGCAAATTGGTCTGTTTTAGAACATTGGTGAGCAAAGGACAAAGCTTTTATGGGTGGTCAGAGGGAGGAAAAATTCCCAGCATCCATGATTAGTCAGAGGTAAAAATGCACAGTGTTAGTGGTGAGCTTGAACAAAAATTTGCAAAGTTGGCTGTCACTGTAAGGATAAATGTCTGGTGTTTACTGCAGTGGCATAGCGTGGGTTGTCAGCACCCGGGGCAAGGCAAGTAATTTGCGCCCCCCCCCCCCAACCTGCGGACTTTTATCACTCCCCGAGTCCCTTCAAATACAATAGTACTGACCTACCTGATTCCTATACTGACCACTACACACTACACTGACCACTATAATATACTGTCCACTACACTAAGAACTACACTGACCACTACACTACACTACACTACACTGACCACTATACTGTCCACTACACTGACCACTACACTATACTGTTAACTACACTAAGAACTACACTGACCACTATACTGTCCACTACACTGACCACTATACTGTCAACTACACTGACCACTATACTGTCCACTATACTGACCACTACACTGAGAACTACACTGTCCACTACACTATACTATACTACACTGAGAACTACACTACAGTGACTATTAAACTGTCCACTACACTACACTGACCACTATACTACACTGACCACTACACTAATCACTATACTGTCCATTATACTGACCACTACACTATACTGTCCACTATACTGAGAACTACACTACACTGACCACTATACTGCCCACTACACTACACTGACCACTATACTGTCCACTACACTACACTGACCACTATACTACACTGTCTACTACACTACACTGACCACTATACTGACCACTACACTATACAGACCACAATACTACACTGTCCACTACACTACACTGTCCACTATACTACACTGACCACTACATTATACTGACCACTACACTATACTGACCACAATACTACACTGTATACTACACTACACTGACCACTACACTGTCCACTACACTACACTGACCACTACACTACACTGTCCACTACACTACACTGTCCACTACACTGTCCACTATACTACACTGACCACTACACTATACAAACCACAATACTACACTGACCACTACACTACACTGTCCACTACACTATACAGACTACAATACTACACTACACTGTCCACTACACTACATTGACCACTACACTACACTGTCCACTACACTATACAGACTACAATACTACACTGTCCACTACACTACACTGACCACTACACTGTCCCCTACATTATACTGACCACTACACTATACTGACCACAATACTACACTGTCCACTACACTACACTGACCACTACACTGTCCACTACACTACACTGACCACAATACTACACTGACCACTACACTACACTGTTCACTACACTATACAGACTACAATACTACACTGTCCACTACACTACCCTGTCCACTACACTATACTGACCACAATACTACACTGACCACTACACTACACTGACCACAATACTACACTGACCACTATACTACACTGTCCACTACACTATACTGACCACTACACTGTCCACTACACTGTACTGACCACTATACTACACTGTCCACTACACTGTACTGACCACAATACTACACTGTCCACTACACTGTACTGACCACTATACTACACTGTCCACTACACTGTCCACTACACTACACTGACCACTACACTACACCGTCCACTACACTGTACTGACCACTATACTACACTGTCCACTACACTGTACTGACAACTACACTACACTGTCCACTACACTGTACTGACCACTACACTGTCCACTACACTACACTGTCCACTACACTATCCACTACGCTACACTGACCACTACACTATAGTGACCACAATACTACACTGACCGCAATACTACACTGTCCACTACACTGTACTGACCACTACACTACACTGACCACTATACTGTCCACTACACTACACTGACCACTATACTACACTGTCTACTACACTACACTGACCACTATACTGACCACTACACTATACAGACCACAATACTACACTGTCCACTACACTACACTGACCACTACACTGTCCCCTACATTATACTGACCACTACACTATACTGACCACAATACTACACTGTCCACTACACTACACTGACCACTACACTGTCCACTACACTACACTATACTGACTATAATACTACACTGACCACTACACTACACTGTCCATTACACTATACTGACCACTACACTGTCCACTATACTACACTGACCACTACACTGACCACTACACTATACAGACCACAATACTACACTGACCACTACACTACACTGTCCACTACACTATACAGACTACAATACTACACTGTCCACTACACTACACTGTCCACTACACTATACAGACTACAATACTACACTGTCCACTACACTACACTGTCCACTACACTATACAGACTACAATACTACACTGTCCACTACACTACACTGTCCACTACACTATACTGACCACAATACTACACTGACCACTACACTATACAGACTACAATACTACACTGTCCACTACACTACACTGTCCACTACACTATACAGACTACAATACTACACTGACCACTACACTACACTGTTCACTACACTATACAGACTACAATACTACACTGTCCACTACACTACCCTGTCCACTACACTATACTGACCACAATACTACACTGACCACTACACTACACTGACCACAATACTACACTGACCACTATACTACACTGTCCACTACACTATACTGACCACTACACTGTCCACTACACTGTACTGACCACTATACTACACTGTCCACTACACTGTACTGACCACAATACTACACTGTCCACTACACTGTACTGACCACTATACTACACTGTCCACTACACTGTCCACTACACTACACTGACCACTACACTACACCGTCCACTACACTGTACTGACCACTATACTACACTGTCCACTACACTGTACTGACAACTACACTACACTGTCCACTACACTGTACTGACCACTACACTACACTGTCCACTACACTACACTGTCCACTACACTATCCACTACGCTACACTGACCACTACACTATAGTGACCACAATACTACACTGACCGCAATACTACACTGTCCACTACACTGTACTGACCACTACACTACACTGTCCACTACAATGTACTGACCACTACACTACACAGTCCACTACACTGTCCACTACACTACACTGACCACTACACTATACTGACCACAATACTACACTGACCACTATACTACACTGTCCACTACACTATACTGACCACAATACTACACTGTCCACTATACTACACTGTCCACTACACTATACTGACCACTACACTACACTGTCCACTACACTATACTGACCACAATACTACACTGACCACTATACTACACTGTCCACTACACTATAGTGGCCACAATACTACACTGTCCACTATACTACACTGTCCACTACACTATACTGACCACTACACTACACTGTCCACTACACTATACTGACCACAATACTACACTGTCCACTACACTACACTGTCCACTACACTGTACTGACCACTATACTACACTGTCCACTACACTGTACTGACCACAATGCTACACTGTCCACTACACTGTACTGACCACTATACTACACTGTCCACTACACTGTCCACTACACTACACTGTCTACTACACTATACTGACCACTACACTACACTGTCCACTACACTGTACTGACCACTATACTACACTGTCCACTACACTGTACTGACCAATACACTACACTGTACTGACCACTACACTACACTGTCCACTACACTACACTGTCCACTACACTGTCCACTACACTACACTGACCACTACACTATACTGACCACAATACTACACTGACCACTATACTACACTGTCCACTACACTGTACTGACCACTACACTACACTGTCCACTACACTGTACTGACCACTACACTACACTGCCCACTACACTACACTGTCCACTACACTGTACTGACCACTATAGTACACTGTCCACTACACTGTACTGACCACAATACTACACTGTCCACTACACTGTACTGACCACTATACTACACTGTCCACTACACTGTCCACTACACTACACTGACCACTACACTACACCGTCCACTACATTGTACTGACCACTATACTACACTGTCCACTACACTGTACTGACAACTACACTACACTGTCCACTACACTGTACTGACCACTACACTACACTGTCCACTACACTATCCACTACGCTACACTGACAACTACACTATAGTGACCACAATACTACACTGACCACAATACTACACTGTCCACTACACTGTACTGACCACTACACTACACTGTCCACTACAATGTACTGACCACTACACTACACTGTCCACTACACTACACAGTCCACTACACTGTCCACTACACTACACTGACCACTACACTATACTGACCACAATTCTACACTGACCACTATACTACACTGTCCACTAAACTATACTGACCACAATACTACACTGTCCACTATACTACACTGTCCACTACACTATACTGACCACTACACTACACTGTCCACTACACTATGCTGACCACAATACTACACTGTCCACTACACTACACTGTCCACTACACTATACTGACCACTGTACTACACTGTCCACTACACTGTACTGACCACTATACTACACTGTCCACTACACTGTACTGACCACAATACTACACTGTCCACTACACTGTACTGACCACTATACTACACTGTCCACTACACTGTCCACTACACTACACTGTCTACTACACTATACTGACCACTACACTACACTGTCCACTACACTGTACTGACCACTATACTACACTGTCCACTACACTGTACTGACCAATACACTACACTGTACTGACCACTACACTACACTGTCCACTACACTACACTGTCCACTACACTGTCCACTACACTACACTGACCACTACACTATACTGACCACAATACTACACTGACCACTATACTACACTGTCCACTACACTGTACTGACCACTACACTACACTGTCCACTACACTGTACTGACCACTACACTACACTGTCCACTACACTACACTGTCCACTACACTGTCCACTACACTACACTGACCACTACACTATACTGACCACAATACTACACTGACCACTATACTACACTGTCCACTACACTATACTGACCACAATACTACACTGTCCACTATACTACACTGTCCACTACACTATACTGACCACTACACTACACTGTCCACTACACTATACTGACCACAATACTACACTGTCCACTACACTACACTGTCCACTACACTATACTGACCACTATACTACACTGTCCACTACACTGTACTGACCACAATACTACACTGTCCACTACACTGTACTGACCACTATACTACACTGTCCACTACACTACACTGTCTACTACACTACACTGACCACTACACTACACTGTCCACTACACTGTACTGACCACTATACTACACTGTCCACTACACTGTACTGACCACTACACTACACTGTCCACTACACTGTACTGACCACTACACTACACTGTCCACTACACTACACTTGTCCACTACACTGTCCACTACACTACACTGACCACTACACTATACTGACCACAATACTACACTGACCACTATACTACACTGTCCACTACACTGTACTGACCACTACACTACACTGTCCACTACACTGTACTGACCACTACACTACACTGTCCACTACACTACACTGTCCGTTACACTGTCCACTACACTACACTGACCACTACACTATACTGACCACAATACTACACTGACCACTATACTACACTGTCCACTACACTATACTAACCACAATACTACACTGTCCACTACATTACACTGTCCACTATACTACACTGTCCACTACACTATACTGACCACTACACTACACTGTCCACTACACTATACTGACCACAATACTACACTGTCCACTACACTATACTGACCACTATACTACACTGTACACTATACTGTCCTGCCTAGTCTTCCTATACTGACACTACATATACGGTGCCTGTCTCTTCTCCCCCCCCCTTGTGTTTATCTATTTCTCACCTTATTGTCTTGCATCGGTCTGGAGGATAGGAGGAGGAGAAGACAGCTGCCCCGGTGGCTCACACTCTCTAGTGCTCGTCTCCCCTGCGCTCCGGCCGCCATATTCATTTTTCCCGGCGCACTGTGATTGGGCGTATGGGGATCATGTGCGGGTGCGGGACTTCAGGAGCAACTGTGATCGCGGATAGGCCGGCCCCATGCCGCACATGACCCCCATACGCCCAATCACAGGGCGCCAAACACTAGACATGGTGGCGGAGCGCTGGGGACACAGGAAAATAAATTAGGAGGAGGCAGCCAGTAGTGACACTACTGGCACGAAATTGCGCCCCCCTAAATGTCGCGCCCAGGGCCATGGCACCCCCCGCACCCCCAACGCTACACCACTGATTTACTGTCAGTGATCAGGAGAGAAGACACATCGATTGTCAGTGATCTGAGGAAGGAAATATGCCCTAGTGAAGGAAAAAAAAAGAAATTGATCTCCAGAAATGCAGGTTGGACAATGGTTCTTAGTGGGAGAAAATATATGCATTGGTGTCAGCAGGAGGTCACTTAACCTGACCCCCCCCCCTTCCCCACAAAGAATGGTATTTTTCAAATTTGTGTATTATCTGAGTACATATCCCCCATGGCAATGCCCAGATTCCCAGTCCCTTTGTTTGACAATTCCTTGTGCATCAAAAAATAAAAAAATAAAAACTAGAAAAAAGAACGATAAACACACTCTAATGAATTACCTCTCCAAAATATTTATTAGTATGTATAATGCACAAAAAATATCAGCATCAGAACCCAGAGATCCCCCATCCTCCTCTCTCCCTCCTCCCAACATCAACCTCCAATCAAAAACAACCCCAACCAGCAAGTGCCTTCCCCAAAAAAGAGACCACCCTGCCTAGTGCAAAAAATATAAAATGTATTGCAACCTCCAATGGAAGCTGGTGTAGACCTTTCCCATGCCCCCCTACTTCCTGCACATCCACCTGCACGAAAAGTACTATGCAACCTGAATGTACACTGAGGACGCACCTTAAAGCCACAGTGGGCAAATAGAGTGCTGACTTCCACAGGGACTAAGCTAAAAACCGGGCCATGTTAATAGATCATCAGTAACTGTAAAGAGCCATAAAGCAACAAGTCCAGAACTAATGTGAAAGGCCAATAGTATGAAGCAAACAGAAAAAATCCATCAAAAAACATCCTCAGTGAAGTAAGGTAGGTTCCAATAGGGATAATCAGTGCTAGATAGATAGTCAATTCCTGAGTTAGTATGATGTGTTTATGTACTGCTGCATAACCATGTGGGTAACAGAGATTGATATCACACCATAAATGAAAAGTCCACTGCTAAAAAACTAGTAACTGCAGCCAGAGCTACAGGGGCTGGAGAGAGGGTTGAGATATATACAGCAGGAGCAGTCCATATATGCAATCTGAGTACTGAATGGTGTAGACTCATTAAGGTGTATAGGGTCTGGCCTGCAAGGTGGGGATGGTCCCATAGGAATGGGTAACCTATCACCAAAATCAGACTGCAGTTGTTATGACCATAAACATAGACACCTTAGGTCTGTGTGGTATATAGTACTCAAGGTCCTGGATCAAACCGAACAATTCATCTGTCAGCCCTCGGCTGTAGTATATGTCTCAGCTGTTCCTCCTTGTTTGACAATCCCTTGTGTGTTTGCTCACCAAGGTTGAGAAAAGTTGAAATAGGCAAATTCATAAATCTAAAAATCTTCTAAGTGCAGATTTTTCATGTTTGTATGGAGATCGAAGAAGAATAAAAAAAATCTATCTGTACTATTTTATGATTTTTGTTTCTATACTATCTTTTTATTCATTTTCCTTTCCGTCTCTCATTATTTTAATTGTGCCATTTGTTTTTGCTTTCTATCTTACCCAGTTGTATAAAGCTTTCCTCCATTTTTTGTCTTCTCTCTTTTTCTCTCTTCCTTTCTTTCAATTATTTTTCCAAATTCTGCTTTTCTCCGTTATTCTTACTAATGAGCACATATTGTTTCACTGTGCTATTGCCCTAATTTTAGCTGCCATTCTCTCAGCAGTTTCAGAATATTAATACATCAGCCTAGCACTATAGCTATATCCTCTCTTGCCCTATGTTTCCTGAAACGGAACACAAAATCCAACATCTTTATTGTGTAATATAATATACCTCTACCTCTTTTGCTTAATGTATATTTTTTACATCAGCTGTACATTATTTTAGGTGCATATGAGTTTCCTTCATTTAAGTTGCTTGCATTTAAGAGAAAATGTGAAATATTTTTGGAAATTCAATGTACTTTTTGCTGCAGACTGGGAAAAAGGTATATCTAATATTGTGTGCAAAATGTTTCAGAGGGCTCTATATTACTGAGTTAAGATCAAGTCCAAAGAAATGAATCTGCACAAAATTAAAAGAACAAAACATGTTTTTGTAGTGGTCCATTTCTGCAGCATGGGCCACAACATTCAGAATTATAGTACTGATGGAGAAGTTGAATTCACAAAAAGAAAGGTTGAAATGTAAACTCAAACAAAACTTCTCAAAAAACTCTAGACTGTGGTCTAAATATGCATAGGCACTGTAATCTTTTACAACCATTGTATCCTTCACCATGATATCACAATGCATCTTCAGTAAATAAACATTCGTATCCAGTTTCTTACTTTCTGTGGACCCAATGATCAACTATCCTGGCCAGGATACCTGAAGTGGTATTAAACCCAAAACTAAAAATGTAATACATTGCAACTTACCAATCATTAGATATGGTTGCTACATTAGTCATTTTTGTAGGCCTTTTCCCTCAGAAACACAGCACCTGTAAGGCCTCGTGCACACAGGTCATTTGGTTAGCCCTTCTAAATGCCAAAACTCCTAGCAGGAAAAAAGTTGCTTAAAAATGCAATTTAAGCCATGTGTTGTACACATGTTTAGGCATGTTTAAGTACATCTAGCATTTGAGCATTAGTGAGTTCTGTTGGTCAGAATACTATTTATTGTGGCTATTGGAATGTATTAATGCTTAAACATTAGACGTGTCTAACATCTAGGCACGATTAGGCACATTTTATGCTCTTCAGCTCATCTCCTGAACATTCCTTTGGTGTTTTTTTTTCATCCTGAAAACACTCCTCTTTTAATATGCCTGTTAATGCATGGGGTTTACATAGAGGTGCTTTTACTGACTGAAAAATAAAAAGTTCAACACCTGTAGCAGCAGTGTTTTTTTTTATTTATTTATTTATTTTTTGTATTTTTTTTAATATTATTAGACATACAAAGCATGAATTAGGTACATAAACTTTGAGAATGTGACATCAGCCAGTAGTATAACATAAGACAGAGTCACTTACAGCACTTAAATGTCATAATAGAACAAGACAGTATACGTCAGTATGTCACAATTTTGGAAATTAAGCAAAAGTCAAAAAACAAAAATATGCAAGATGCAGCATATCATCTAACAATTCAGAAAATTTAGAAAGAAGGAAAAAGGTAAGAAGGACACCTTGGATCTCGATAATCAAGGAGTCATACAATAAACAATTTAAAAGCTATGGAAATAAGAGATATCTAACTAGGGTTCCGAAAAAAACCACTTCAGGACAATAGTCTAAATTGTCCCAAGCCTCCCACATTTTTTTAACCCTCAACAGTGAGTCATCAAATAATGTAGTAATGTGCTCTATCCTACATATTTTTGTTCTATAGTAAACAGAACTTGTGGGAGGAGAGGTTGTCAACCAACAACATGGTATAACTCGCTTTGCTGATAATAAAATAAAGGCCATCAGCTTCCTTGCATGTTTTGAGATACCCGGAAAGGCAAGACCCAACAAATGTATAGGATTCAAAAGTATAGATACTGTATGTTCAAGAGATTTTGCAAAAGGATTTGGACATAGGCCCAGAAAGGTTTAATGATGGGACAATCCCCAAAAATGTGGTAATGGGTACCTAAGTCATCCCTACATCTCCAGCATTGCCAGGAAGCTTCTGGATTGCGTATAATATCTGGGGTCCTATACCAAAATTGGAGAATTTTAAAAGCAGTCTCTGCACCACACAGCTTTAAAGGCAGGTTCCAAAATGTTACCCCATTGTGCCGGGGAGGTAGGATGCTTAAGTATAAGAGACCATTTACACATAAATAAATGGCTGGGCTCAGTCAAGGGAGTAGCCTCGTGAATATATAAAAGGAATTAAATGAGGTTCAAACAAACCCCTAGCACACAAAAGTTCAAAGCCAGTTGGTTTATCTAAAGATGAGGCAGGAGATTTGAAGAACAAATGTTTCATTTGTAAATATTAGCAAAAAAGTGTTTTTGGAATATGATATTTAGATTTAAGATCTGCAAAAAACAAAAAATTATGGGTGGTTGGGATAACTAAGTGGCGAAGTCGAAAGACTCCTGCTTGGGTCCAGGGAAGCATACGGCTATGTGATGGACTATCAGGGATATCCGGGTTAAAGAGCACATTCAAAAGTGGGGGGGCATTGAGAAGACAGAGAGAGAGTACTTTACAGAACAATGTTTTCATATTGACAAGGTGAATAGCATCAGAGTTAAACACAAACTTTTCGGTTGAGGCATATATTTATCAGATGTTAACCATAACATAGAACATGGATGTACAGGACAGGTAAATCCCATTTCGATTTCAGACCATCTATTTTGGGCACAACAGGATGACAGGAAACAACCACAAGTAACATTTGAGCAGATCTGGAGCTCCGAGACATCTCCTAGATAAGGGGTAGGCAACCTCTGTACTCCAGCTGTGGTGAAACTCCAAATCCCATCATGCCTCTTCCTCTAAGAGCCATGCCTGTGATTGTCATGGTCTTGCAATGTCTCATGGGACTTGTAGTTTCAAAACAGATATAGCAGTTTTGGAAGTATAGACATTTTGATTATGCTGATTCTGTGAAAGGGGAAGTGTAGTCCAATGTTTTAGCATGTGGTTCTCTGGAGTCTCTATGATCGTCGGAGGCCGGGCGCGATGTTATGACGTCACGCCCGGCCTCTCCATTCAAAAAAACGGCACCGCATTGGCTTGGAAGCGGCGATCATTTTATTTTTATTTTTTATTTCAGGCTTCCCAGCCTAGTGGTGAGATATGGGGTCTTATTGACCCCATATCTCACTATTAAGAGCACCTGACATGTCATATTGCTATTACAAGGGATGTTTACATTCCTTGTAATAGGAATAAAAGTGATCAATTTTTTTTTTTCAAAAAAGTGTCAAAATAAAAAAAATATATAATTAACAATAAAAAAAAAAAAAAAATTTTAAAGCGCCTCTGTCCCCGTGTGCTCGCACGCAGAAGCGAACGCATACGTAAGTCCTGCCCACATATGAAAACGGTGTTCAAACCATACATGTGAGGTATCGCCGCGAACGTTGGAGCGAGAGCAATAATTTTGGCCCTAGACCTCCTCTGTAACTCAAAACATGTAACCAGTAAAAAAATTTCAAGCGTCGCCTATGGGGATTTTTAAGTACCGAACATTGGCGCTATTCCACAAGCGTGTGCAATTTTGAAGCGTGACATGTTAGGTATCTATTTACTCGGCGTAACTTCATCTTTCACAAAATGCAAAAACATTGGGCTAACTTTACTGTTTTGTTTTTTTTTTAAACACAAAACTGTTTTTTTCCCCAAAAAAACGCGTTAAAAAAAATCCTGCGCAAATACTGTGTGAGATAAAAAGTTGCAACAACCGCCATTGTATTCTCTAGGGTCTTTGCTAAAAAAAACATATATAATGTTTGGGGGTTCTATGTAATTTTCTAGCAAAGAAAGTATGATTTTTACATGTAGGAGCAAAGTGGCAGAATTGGCCCGACATTGAAGCGGTTAAGGATGGCTTCCCTTTGCCTAGTTATCAAGATTTTGGTTATTTGATCACTAAGAACTTACCTTCAATTGATCTTCATGATCCTATAGTTGCAGAAAAAATTGTAAAAGAAATAAAAGAGCGTACGGTTGCTGGCCCTTTTCTTTCCCCCCTTTTGACAATTTTAGAATTTCCCCTTTGGGTATTATACCCAAGAAAGAACCAAATTCATTCAGGATGATACATCATCTTTCCTATCCTTTTTGACCTTCCCTGAATGATGACATCGATGCGGCACTTTGCAGTGTCTCTTATTCTTCTTTTGATGACTCATTACAAAAAAATCAGGAGCTTGGGACATAGAGCATTATTGGCGAAAGCAGATATTAAGTCTGCTTTCAGGCTTTTACCCATTCATCCCACAGTGTTTAACTCATTGGGGTTTTACTTTAATAATGCCTATTATTTTGACAAATGCCTTCCCATGGGCTGCTCACTATCTTAGTTATTTTGAAATGTTTTCATCGTTTTTAGAATGGGTTGTCTCTTATCAATCGAGTTTGGCCAATTTATTACATTATTTGGACGATTTTATTTTTATGGGTCCTGCTGATTCTAATGAATGTATGTATCTTTTTACGGAATTACAATTTATTTGTCGGCTTTTTGGTGTCTCTCTTGCTCATGAAAAATCTGTCCTTCCTACTACTTGTTTAGAGTTTTTGGGTGTTACTATAGATACAGAATTGATGCAATTTTGCTTGCCTCCACAGAAGATTGCTAAACTTTCTTTTTCTGGTTGATTTTGTTATCCCTAGACAGAAAGTAGTTTTGCGAACGTTGCACTTCTATTTTCTAAGCGATTATATCGGTCCATTTCGGGCATTAAGTCTCCTTATCATTTTGTTAGGATTACTGCTTCTTTACATGCAGATTTGTTAGTTAGGAAACTATTTTTGTCCTCTTTTAATGGTCATTCTTTTTGGCAAGAACCTTTTTTGTTCTGCTGTGGCCCTTGATCTATTTACAGATGCTGCTGGCTCCGTTGGTTATGGCGACTATTGGCAAGGTCATTGGTCAGCTGGTGAATGGCCTCGTTCTTGGATTGACAATGGTTTAATGGCTAACATTACCCTTTTGGAAATATTTCCAATATTGATTTCCCTTGAACTTTGGGGTTCTTATTTTGCGAATTGCCAAATTCTTTTGCATTCTTAAAATAAGGCCGTCGTCTATGCTGTTAATTGTCTATCATCCAAATATTTACCAGTGTTATCAGTTCTTCGTCAATTCGTTTTTAAATGCTTAGAATTGAACATTTGGTTGAAAGCTAAATATGTTCCAGGAATTGATAATTCTGTAGCTGATTCTTTGTCCCGTCTACAGTTGGAACATTTTCGAATGTTGGTTCCGGAGGCAGACGCATATGGAATGCAGTGCCCTTCTTGGCTATGGGATCTGGTTTCTTGAGAGTTGGTTTGGCCATCAGTAATTTGTTAGCCCCTTCCACATGGGTGGAGTATAAGGCAGGGTGGAATTCCTGATGTACTTACCTGGATGCAAATGGTCAGGTTGGCACTCTTATTTCTGAGAAATTGATATTGTGTTTTTTAGAAAACTTAATGATTAAAAATTATTCTTATTCGCATATATTGAAATAATTGGCTGGAATTTCCTTTTTTGACAAATTGCTGGGCTTCCCATCCTGTATGAGTTTCTTCTCTGTGAAACAAGTCTTGAAAGGTTATCGTAGATCATATGTTAAGCATGATTCGCGTTTGTCTATTTCCATTGATCTTTTGGAAAAACTCTGTGCTTCCACTAAAATGGTCTGTTTTTCTATTTACGAATCTTTATTATTTCAATTAGCCTTTTGTTTATGTTTCTTTGGAGCCTTTTGAATTTCTGAACTTCTACCTAACAATGTTCAGGGTTATTCTGGGATTTCTTTTTTGGTTTTAGGTGATAAATTTATCCAGCTTAGGAGTAAAAGAAGCAAAGCAGCTCAGCTGGGTCATGGAAGATGGATCACTTTACATTGTCTCAAATCTTCTCCAATTTGTCCAATTTGATTGATTCATCAATATTTGAACATCCGCCCAATTGGTTCGGGTTGTCTTTTGATCCATTGTCCTGGCCTACCCCTCACGCGTTATCAATTTTGTTCAATTTTGTTCAGTTTTAAAGAAATGTTTAGCTCATTTAGGTTTAAGTCATCTACCTATTACTTCTCATTCTTTCCAGATTGGAGCTACTACCACTGCTGCCAACTTGGGTTTGTCTGATGATATTATTAAGAATATTGGTAGATGGAGATTAAGTTGCTACCATTCTTACATTTGCCCTAATTTTTCTGTTTAATTTCAGGTAACCTGTGTAATGTCTGGATCGTTGGACATTCATACATATATTAGGCATTTCATAGAGATATGGTTAGGACATATGGTGTTAACTTAGGTTTTCAATTTTGAGTCTTTTCATTTGTGGTGGTATGTTTTACGTGGTATTGCATGCCGTTTTACCTGATTCTATTCTTGTATTTTTGGAAATTGTTCCACGTTTGATGTGGTTAATTACCCCCGAGCTTCGACATTGCGAAAGAATTCGTAAAAAAATCAATAGAGCCATAGCTAAATTTATGCCTTACGTCAATGGCTTGTTTTACAGACATATTGACCTGGAAGGAGGTCAAAGCCTTGTTGAGATTTTGAATGTCTTTGTGCTTAAGTAGTAGGGGAAGTGTTTGTAGGGGATATAGCAGTCTGGCAAATGAGACCATTTTGTATAAATGGCACCTTCCGAAAAACGATATTGGGAGAGTCGTCCAAGCTTTCAGCTTCCTCTTAATCCTGTCAAAAATGGGTGAATAGTTAAAGTGGTATAGAGAAGAGGGATCCCGGCCTATTCTAGTACCGAGGTACCTTATGGATTGTTTTGCAACTTGTAAAGGGAAGGATTGAATCCAACGTTGGGAATGGGTTGGGTGTAGTGGGAGTACCTCGCTCTTAGTGAAGTTAATGCATAGTCCCGAGCAGTGTCGAAGTTAGAGAAAACATCTTGAATGATAGGGAGGTCAGTGGGCATAGCCGAGGAGAAAATTAAAATGTCGTCCGCAAAGAGCGCCATTTCATCTTGACATCGCCGATTTGGATAAAGAAGGTATTAACAACTACTGTCAATGAGAGGAGAAGTATACAGAAAAGTATGGGGTAAGATAAAGAATGTTGAATTATGAGAGGGTATTTTGCCTTCAAACACTGGAATGCATAAAGGTAAAAAAAACTTGAGCCTTTAGAACCACTTTAAGCTTTAAAATTTACAAAGTTTATAAATGAAAAGAATGGGGATTTGTTTTTTTCTGTAAAACTGAATTTTCTTATTAAATAGCTTTCTCATATTCAATGCATTTGCAACAAAGCTCATGGGATGAGCAATTGTGCTAGGCAAAACAATTTATTTACTTAAATATTTATAAATGGGAATTATAACACAATTTGATTACATTAAGTATCACTGTGGTTTGTTAGCTGCAGCAATGAATACTGTCCTTTGATGTGGTGCTACTATGCTTCTGTTGTTGCTGATATTAAAGTGGTATTAAACCCAAAACCAAAATGTAATATAAATATATATATATATATATATATATATATATATATATATATATATACACAGCATCTCACAAAAGTGAGTACACCCTCACATTTTTGTAAATATTTTATTATACATTTACATATGACAACACTGCAGAAATTACACTTTGCTACAATATAAAGTAGTGAGTGTACAGCTTGTATAACAGTGTAAATTTCCTGTCCCCTCAAAATAACTCAACACACAGCCATTAATGTCTAAACTGCTGGCAACAAAAGTGAGTACACCCCTAAGTGAAAATGTCCAAATTGGGCCCAATTAGCCATTTTCCCGCCCCTAATGTCATGTGACTCATTAGTGTTATAAGGTATTAGGTGTAAATGGGGAGCAGATGTGTTAAATTTGGTGTTATCGCTCTCGCTCTCTCATACTGGTCACTGGAAGTTCAGCATGGCACCCCGTGGCAAAGAACTCTCTGAGGATCTGAAAAAAAGAACTGTTGCTCTACATAAATATGGCCTGGGATAAAGGAAAATTGCCAAGACCCTGAAAATGAGCTGCAGCACAGTGGCCAAGACCATACAGAGGTTTAACAGGACAGGTTCCACTCAGAACAGGCCTCGCCATGGTCGACCAAAGAAGTTGAGTGCATGTGTTCAGCGTCATATCCAGAGGTTGTCTTTGGGAAGTAGACATATGAGTGCTGCCAGTGTTGCTGCAGAAGTTGAAGGGGTGGGGGGTCAGCCTGTCAGTGCTCAGATCATATGCCACACACTGCATCAAATTGGTCTGCATGGCTTTTGTCCCAGAAGGAAGCCTTCTCTGAAGATGATGCACAAGAAAGCCCGCAAACAGTTTGCTGAAGACAAGCAGACAAGCAGACTAAGGACATGGATTAATGGAACCATGTCCTGTGGTTTGTTAAGACTAGGACCTGGGGGTCCTAGTAGATGATAGGCTCAGCAATGGCATGCAATGCCAAGCTGCTGCTAATAAAGCAAACAGAATATTGGCATGCATTAAAAGGGGGATCAACTCCAGAGAAAAAACGATAATTCTCCCGCTCTACAAGACTCTGGTCCGGCCGCACCTGGAGTATGCTGTCCAGTTCTGGGCACCAGTCCTCAGGAGGGATGTACTGGAAATGGAGCGAGTACAAAGAAGGGCAACAAAGCTAATAAAGGGTCTGGAGGATCTTAGTTATGAGGAAAGGTTGCGAGCACTGAACTTATTCTCTCTGGAGAAGAGACGCTTGAGAGGGGATATGATTTCAATTTACAAATACTGTACTGGTGACCCCACAATAGGGATAAAACTTTTTCGCAGAAGAGAGTTTAATAAGACTCATGGCCACTCATTACAATTAGAAGAAAAGAGGTTTAACCTTAAACTACGTAGAGGGTTCTTTACTGTAAGAGCGGCAAGGATGTGGAACTCCCTTCCACAGGCGGTGGTCTCAGCGGGGAGCATTGATAGCTTCAAGAAACAATTAGATAATCACCTGAATGACCGCAACATACAGGGATATGTAATGAAATACTGACACATAATCACACACATAGGTTGGACTTGATGGACTTGTGTCTTTTTTCAACCTCACCTACTATGTAACTATGTAACTATGTAACCGTATTTGATTCAGATGGTGTCAAGCATGTGTGGCGGCAACCAGGTGAGGAGTACAAAGACAAGTGTGTCTTGCCTACAGTCGAGCATGGTGGTAGGAGTATCATGGTCTGGGGTTGCATAAGTGCTGCCAGCACTGGGGAGCTACAATTCATTGAGGGAACCATGAATGCCAAAATGTACTGTGACATACTAAAGCAAAGCATGATCCCCTCCCTTCAGAGACTGGGCCACAGGGCAGTATTCCAGCATGATAACGACCCCAAACACACCTCCAAGATGACCACTGCCTTGATAAAGAAGCTGAGGGTAAAGGTGATGGACTGGCCAAGCATGTCTCCAGACCTAAACCCTATTGAGCTTCTGCGTGGCATCCTCAAATGGAACAAAGCAAAAGAAACACAGCGCCTATAAGTGCAGTATTGGTAAACCATTTATTAAGTCAAAAGTAAAACTAATCACAAAAGTGAGTAAACCTCTCACATTTTTGTAAATATTTTATCGAATTTAGCCAATTATATTTATATTCGCAGCCTATGAGAACAGCAGGGAACTCAGGGGCGATCGGAGATGGCGTCACTTCCGGGTGCAGGGTGAGAGGAGGTGGCTTTGCGTTCGGAGCATGCTTGCTCCTTCCTAAGGCCATACAAATGGTTCTCATAGGCTGTGAATGCTGGAATCCACCTGCACGCGCTGTCAGCTGCACTTCAGAGACACGGATGTTTAGGAGAAAAACCACCTCCGGATTTTGCTGAAGGATTACTATCATGCTTGTGTTTATGTTCCCTTTGTGAGGAGTTTTACATTTGACTTATTAAATGGTTTACCAACAATGTACTTAGAGGCGCTGTGTTTCTTTTCCTTTATTGCATTGCAGAGACTGCTTTTAGCTCTTCACACTGGTTGCCCTTAGTGCTGGTACATGGATTCCTCTCTCTCTTCATCTTAGAGACTGTTGCTATGGACTTTGTCCCTCCTATTGAGAGACTTTATTAATCACATTTATTTGATCTGTGTACACCTCCAGGGTCTCTCCTCAAATGAGCGCTGAGTTTATTTTTTATCCTCAAATGGAAGGTGAAGGAGCGCAAGGTCTCTAACATCCATGATGTCATCATGGAGGAGTTGAAGAGGACTCCAGTGTCAAATTGTGACGCTCTGGTCAACTCCATGCCCAAGTAGGGTTAAGGCAGTGCTGGAAAATAATGGTGGCCACACAAAATTTTGAAACTTTGGGCCCAATTTGGACATTTTCACTTAGGGGTGTGAAATTTTGCAAATTTTTTTTATTGTTATACAAGCTGTACACTCACTACTTTACATTGTGTAAAGTGTAATTTCTTCAGTGTTGTAACACGAAAAGATATAATTAAATATTTACAAAAATGTGAGAGGCGTACTCACTTTCGTAAGATATATATATATATTATTGCAGCTTACCAATCATTATTCCGATCGTGTGTACACAAATCCGACGGACAAAGTGCCACGCATGCTCAGAATAAATAAAGAGATGAAAGCTATTGGCCACTGCCCCGTTTATAGTCCCGATGTATGTGTTTTACGTCACCGCGCTCAGAACGATTGGATTTTCCGACAACTTTGTGTGACCATGTGTATGCAAGACAAGTTTGAGCCAACATCTGTCGGAAAAAATCCTAGGATTTTGCTGTTGGAAAGTCCGACTGTGTGTACGGGCGATTAGACTGCCTCCACTCTGGATGTAGGAGCACCGAGACACCTTTGGACAGCAGCATTTTCAGTCTGGCGGGAGGAGAGTGTTAGATGTAATAGCAGATTTATACTAAACAATTGAAGCCAAACTCTAGCTAACACTTTTTAAGCAGTTACAGCAATTTTTTTTTTTTGCCTTTGGGATTTTTCTTTGGTTTAACAATAAATAAATAAATAAAAGATAATCATTTTAAGCCCCCTTGTCAGTGGTGAATCATTTGTCTCAACACTCCAACTGCTACATCTGTGGAAAAATGTGGTCTGCTGAAAAACAACAGACTGACCTTATGCATTTTTTAGTGCATTTTGCAGTTTGCAGTTTGCAGAAATGCACTACAGTCCATTCAACATGGTTTCCTATGGTATACGTTCACATCTATGTGTTTTGTGGCCAGTGGGTTTATAGAAAGGGTCGGGGCCTTTTTTTTCCACGTTTTGCATGTAATAGACTCCAATGGAATTGCACCAGAAACACAAGTGTTGTGTTTGTGATACGATTTTTGATGTGTTTTGCGCTTTTTACTTTTCTATTTAAAACCCTGTATATAGCTGGTTGCTAAGGAGGGGGCCGGGAAGTCGGCCGCCGTGTCCTTAACAACCAATGAGTCATCAGGGAAACCCCGCTGACAGCTGAATGGAAAAAAAATAAAAATTGCCTGCCTGAAACATACCAGGCCGCATGCCCTCAACAAGGGGGGGGGGGGTGGGTGCTTTGGGGCAGGCAGGCTCTGTGCCCGCCACCCCAAAGCACCTTGCCTCTATGTTGATGGGAACAAGGGACTCTTCCCGACAACCCTGGCCAGTGGTTGTTGGGGTCTGTGGGAGGGGGCTTATTGGAATCTGGAAACCCCCATTAACAAGGGGGCCCCCAGATCCTGGCCCCCCCAATGTGTATGGGGTATATCGTCATATTTGTCATTGGGGCTCCTTCCAAAACCATACTACACTCAAAGGGTTTTTTTTGCGCAATTTTTTTTGTGGGCTATTTTTTTTTTTACATTCAGCTGTCAGCGGGGAAGCGGTTGTTAAGAATGAAGCGACCGGCTTCCCAGCCCCCTTCTTAGCAACCAGCAATATACAGTGTGTTTAAAGTGTGTTTAAGAGAAAAAAATGTAAAACGCAAACTGCATGAAAACTACAATCAAAAACGCATTAAAAAAACGAGGGTTTAAAAAAGCAAAATGCACTGCAAAATGTGCCTGAAAAACGCATCAAGCGCAGCCGTATAGATGTGAAACTAGACTAACTGGTGGTTCACCAGGTGAAATAGCACTGCTATAGCACTGCTTGAAAAAATAGCCTGCCAAATAGCACTGCCACTGGGTGGAAGCCTAGACTGTCATAGGAAACATATATTCTAATAGGTTCTTTTTAAACCTGATCACTAGTTAAAACACTTTTTTATTTTTTTCACATTTCAGTGGGATTTGTTCAGTAATCTAAAAGAAAAAAAAAAGATAAAAAAAAAACAGACTACCAAAAAAATGTCAAAGATCAGGTTCAGATCTTTCGAAAGGTTAATTCATGTGAAATTTCTGGAATCTCAATTCAACTAGAACCAGTTCATATTTGAGCAAATTTGTTTCCACTTAATGCTGTGTGCACCCTTTAACCCTGCAAAGCCAATAATGATTGGCGGGTGTAGAGATGCAACTTGGTGTATATCTTGTGGCATGTGTGCGTTCCTTGATCATCTGATAGAGGGCGAATTCTTCTGTGCAAAATGAGAGCACATTGTTTTCCTGGAAGCCCAGGTTCTGAATCTAGGGAAGCAACTGTTAGCACTGAGAAGACCCTCCATACTAAAGGAGAGCTGGAAACGTACCTTTCAGGTGCCGGCAGGGGCCAGCACAGAGGCGGGTGAAGACAAAGAGGTGCAGGCACTAGATATGGGTAGATGGGTGACAGTCAGGAAGAATGGAGGGGGAAGTGCCAGGGAGGCCGATCCTGGGCTGGAGCATACTAATAAGTAAGCTCCATTGAGTGACATTGGTTAAACCGGTCAGTGACCAGCACTGCTGGAGCTGAGGGACTCTCCTAGCTGCCAGGGGAAGAACTCCTCCAGTGAGAATGGGGGGTAAGCAAAGGGAAAGGATAGACAGATTCTGGTGATAGGAGACTCAATTCTTAGAAGGACAGAGAGGGCAATCTGTTACAAAGACCTGAAGCGCCGAACTGTATGCTGTCTACCGGGCGCTCGGGTTCGGCCCATCACGGATCTGGTGGACAGATTACTGGGAGGTGGGGAAGACCCGGCTGTCATGGTGCACGTTGGCACCAATGACAAAGTCAGAGGCAGATGGAGTGTCCTAAAAAATTATTTTAGGGACTTAGGAGCTAAATTGAGGAAAAAGACCACCAAGATAGTATTCTTGGGAATACTACCGGTACATCGAACCACACCAGAAAGGCAGAGGGAAATTAGGGAAGTAAACAAGTGACTGAGGAGCTGGTGTAGTAAGGAGGGGTTTGGGTTCCTAGAGAACTTGGCCGACTTCTCAGCCTGTCACTAGTTCTATAGAAGTGACGGACTGCACCTAAATGAGGAGGGTGCAGATCTGCTGGGAGTAAAGATGTCCAAAAAGTTAGAGGGGTTTTTAACCACTTACAGGCTAGAAGATTTGCCTGCTTAATGACCAGGCCATTTTTTGCGATAAGGCACTGCATCGCTTTAACTAACAATTGCGTGGTCGTGCAATGCTGTATTCAAACAAAATTGATGTCTTATTTTTCCCAAAAATAGAGCCTTCTTTTGGTGGTATTTGATGCCCTCTGCGGTTTTTATTTTTTGCGCTATAAACAAAAAATAGTGACAATTTTGAAAAAAATACAATATTTTTTACTTTTAGCTGTAATAAATATCCCCAAAACTATTTCTTCATCAGTTTTGACCAATATATATGCTTTTACATATTTTTGGTAAAAAAAATCGCAATAAGCATATATTTATTGGTTTGCTCAAAAGTTATAGCCTCTACAAACTATGGGATAGATTTATGGCATTTTTATTATTATTATTTTTTTGTCCTATTAATCAGCGATTTTAAGCAGTACTGCGATATTGCGGTAGACAGATCAGACACTTTTGACACATTTTTGCTATAAAAATGCACTGATTACAGTATAAATGTCACTGGCAGGGAAAGGGTTAACACTAGGGGGCGAGCAAGGGGTTAAATGTGTTCCCTTGTTTGTATTTCTAAATGTGGGGGGAAGGAACTGACTAGAGGAGGAGACATATCATTGTTTCTAGCTAGTAGGAGCAGACGATCTGTCTTTCCTCTCCTCTCCTCACAGAACAGGGATTTGTGTGTTTACACACACACGTCCCTGTTCTGGCTCTTGCGCGCCTGCTATAGGCATTTAACCACTTGAGCCCCGGACCATTATGCTGCCTAAGGACCAGAGGTCTTTTTCCAATTTGGCACTGCGTCGCTTTAACTGCAAATTGCGCGGTCATGCAATGCTGTACCCAAACGAAATTTGCGTCCTTTTCTTCCCACAAATAGAGCTTTCTTTTGATGGTATTTGATCACCTCTGCGGTTTTTATTTTTTGCGCTATAAACGGAAAAAGACCGAAAATTTTGAAAAAAAATGATATTTTCTACTTTTTGTTATAAAAAAAATCCAATAAACTAAATTTTAGTCATACATTTAGGCCAAAATGTATTCGGCCACATGTCTTTGGTAAAAAAAATGTCAATAAGCGTATATTTATTGGTTTGCGCAAAAGTTATAGCGTCTACAAACTAGGGTACATTTTCTGGAATTTACACAGCTTTTAGTTTATGACTGCCTATGTCATTTCTTGAGGTGCTAAAATGGCAGGGCAGTACAAAACCCCCCCAAATGACCCCATTTTGGAAAGTAGACACCCCAAGGAAATTGCTGAGAGGCATGTTGAACCCATTGAATATTTATTTTTTTTGTCCCAAGTGATTGAAAAATGACAAAAAAAAAAAAAAATATTTACAAAAAGTCGTCACTAAATGATATATTGCTCACACAGGCCATGGGCCTATGTGGAATTGCACCCCAAAATACATTCTGCTGCTTCTCCTGAGTATGGGGATACCACATGTGTGGGACTTTTTGGGAGCCTAGCCGCGTACGGGGCCCCGAAAACCAATCACCGCCTTCAGGATTTCTAAGGGTGTAAATTTTTGCTTTCACTCTTCACTGCCTATCACAGTTTCGGAGGCCATGGAATGCCAAGATGGCACAAAACCCCCCAAAATGACCCCATTTTGGAAAGTAGACACCCCAAGCTATTTGCTGAGAGGCATATTGAGTCCATGGAATATTTTATATTTTGACACAAGTTGCGGGAAAGTGACACTTTTTTTTTTTTTTTTTTTTCATAAAGTTGTCACTAAATGATATATTGCTCACACAGGCCATGGGCATATGTGGAATTGCACCCCAAAATACATTTAGCTGCTTCTCCTGAGTATGGGGATACCACATGTGTGGGACTTTTTGGGAGCCTAGCCGCGTACTGGACCCCGAAAACCAATCACTGCCTTCAGGATTTCTAAGGGTAAAAATTTTTGATTTCACTCTTTACTGCCTATCACAGTTTCGGAGGCCATGGAATGCCCAGGTGGCACAAAACCCCCCCAAATGACCCCATTTTGGAAAGTAGACACCCCAAGCTATTTGCTGAGAGGCATGGTGAGTATTTTGCAGCTCTCATTTGTTTTTGAAAATGAAGAAAGACAAGAAAAAACATTTTTTTTTTTTCTTTTTTCAATTTTCAAAACTTTGTGACAAAAAGTGAGGTCTGCAAAATACTCACTATACCTCTCAGCAAATAGCTTGGGGTGTCTACTTTCCAAAATGGGGTCATTTGGGGGGGGTTTGTGCCACCTGGGCATTCCATGGCCTCCGAAACTGTGATAGGCAGTGAAGAGTGAAATCAAAAATTCACGCCCTTAGAAAGCCTGAAGGCGGTGCTTGGTTTTCGGGGTCCCGTACGCGGCTAGGCTCCCAAAAAGTCTCACACATGTGGTATCCCCGTACTCAGGAGAAGCAGCAGAATGTATTTTGGGGTGTAATTTCACATATTTCCATGGCATGTTTGAGCAATATATCATTTAGTGACAACTTTGTGCAAAAAAAAAAAAAAAAAATTTGTCTCTTTCCCGCAACTTGTGTCGCAATATAAAATATTCCATGGACTCGACATGCCTCTCAGCAAATAGCTTGGGGTGTCTACTTTCCAAAATGGGGTCATTTGGGGGGGTTTTGAACTGTCCTGGCATTTTATGCACAACATTTAGAAGCTTATGTCACACATCACCCACTCTTCTAACCACTTGAAGACAAAGCCCTTTCTGACACTTATTGTTTACATGAAAAAGTTTTTTTTTTTTTGCAAAAAAATTACTTTGAACCCCCAAACATTATATATTTTTTTAAAGCAAATGCCCTACAGATTAAAATGGTGGGTGTTTCATTTTTTTTTTTCACACAGTAATTGCGCAGCGATTTTTCAAACGCATTTTTTGGGGAAAAAACACACTTTTTTTAATTTTAATGCACTAAAACACACTATATTGCCCAAATGTTTGATGAAATAAAAAAGATGATCTTAGGCCGAGTACATGGATACCAAACATGACATGCTTTAAAATTGCGCACAAACGTGCAGTGGCAACAAAATAAATACATGTTTAAAAGCCTTCAAAAGCCTTTACAGGTTACCACTTTAGATTTACAGAGGAGGTCTACTGGAAAAATTACTGCACTCGATCTGGCCTTCGCGGTGATACCTCACATGCATGGTGCAATTGCTGTTTACGTTTGACGACAGACCGCCGCTTGCGTTTGCCTTAGCGCGAGAGCAGGGGGCGACAGGGGTGTTTTTTTTTTTTTTTTTTTTTTTTCTTTATTATTTTTTTGCTTTTTTAATCTTACTTTTAAACTGTTCCTTTCATATTTTTTTTTTTAATCATTTTTATTGTTATCTCGGGGAATGTAAATATCCCCTATGATAGCAATAGGTAGTGACAGGTACTCTTTTTTGAAAAAATTGTGGTCTATTAGACCCTAGATCTCTCCTCTGCCCTCAAAGCATCTGACCACACCAAGATCGGTGTGATAAAATGCTTCCCCAATTTCCCAATGGCGCTATTTACATCCGGCGAAATCTAAGTCATGAAATACTCGTAGCTTCCGGTTTCTTAGGCCATAGAGATGTTTGGAGCCACTCTGGTCTCTGATCAGCTCTATGGTCAGCTGGCTGAATCACCGGCTGCATTCTCAGGTTCCCTGTTGAGACAGGAGAGCCAGAGAAAAACACGGAAGACGGTGGGGGGGGGGGCATTCCCTCCCACGGCTTGTAAAAGCAGTCTAGAGGCTAATTAGCCGCTAGGATTGCTTTTACATGAAAGCCGACCGCTGGCTGAAAAGAATGATACCAAGATGATACCTAAACCTGCAGGCATCATTCTGGTATAACCACTCAAAGTCGTGAATGGCGTACCTGAAGACAAAAAAATGGTTAACAATGGTTAACAATAAAGCACAGTAAAGTGTAAATAATTACACACCTGAAAAACAAACATGATAAAACATAATAACAATAACAATAACAATAACAATCAATAACAATAACAATAACAATAAAACATTACAGAATAGAATACAGTAAAAAAGAGCAGAACAATAGAGAGAGAGAAAAGAGAGAGAGAGAACAATAAAACAACAACTATTTTTTTTTATTTCATATTTTTTTTTTTGTTTACACTTTTTTTGTAACTAACTTTTATAACGGTAACCGGTTCCAGGTTCGGGTCTCTCAAAATGCGATGGCATCTTGGGAGACCCTGTGAAAGTGCGCCTAGCCTGTGCAATGCTGTACCCTACGCTAATACTCAACTAGTGCATGGTAGCGTTCAAAACATTCACCAATGCAAAGACCAGGATTGTCAGGACAGGAGGGACAATAATAGCGGGTGTCACGCCTATATCCGCGCTTGCTGCAGACACGACATCTTTTTTGGGGGGTTCGTTGGGTAGGGGTACTTGGGAGGACATAAAAATGCCTCTCATGCAGCCGACTGCATTTGGTTGGGGATGTGAATGGGGGAAGTACGGGCGCTGCAGAAGCGGTGGGTTCCCAATTAGGATTGGCGAATGCAGCAGGAAGGGCACTATGGGCACGACGGGCCTGTGTTTGTCTTTTTGGTGGCAGCGGGACACTACTTGTGCTTGCCACCTCACCAGCTTCAACTGCACTTATGGGACTCGCCACGTCACCAAGTGTTACTGCAGTGCTGGTTTGACTACGACCGGGGTGTACTAGGCCGCTGGCGCTTGCCAGTTCACCAAAACGCTACCAAAAAACTGTTAGCGATCGCAGGGATCAGGCCTGACTCTGCGAACGCTGCAGTTATGCGTTTAGTGTTTTGTAAGTGACAGTGATCGATCGATACCGCACTTGGGTGGGCTGGGCCGGGCCGGGCGGAGGGGCAAAACGCAGGTGCTAGCAGGTATCTGGGCTGATCCCGCTAACACTGCGTTTTTGGGAACCCTAAACTGCTGGTGACGCTAGTATAGATATGATCGGATCAGATATTGATGCGATCAGATACTATACCACTAAGGGAGGTGTACGGTGTGTGCGTGGGTGTTAGCGGTACTGGCGCTAATCTGACGCTGCCTGGGGCTGGTGCTTGCCAGTTCACCAAAATACTACCAAAAAAACTGTTAGCGATCGCAGGGATCAGGCCTGACTCTGCGAACGCTGCAGTTATGCGTTTAGTGTTTTGTAAGTGTCAGTAATCGATCGATACTGCACTTGGGTGGGCTGGGCTGGGCCGGGCGGAGGGGCAAAACGCAGGTGCTAGCAGGTATCTGGGCTGATTCCGCTAACACTGCGTTTTTGGGAACCCTAAACTGCTGGGGACGCTAGTATAGATCTGATCGGATCAGATATTGATCCGTTCAGATACTATACCACTAAGAGAGGCGTATGCTGCGTGCGTGGGTGTTAGCGGTACTGGCGCTAACCTGACGCCTGGGGCTGGTGCTTGCCAGTTCACCAAAATGCTACCAAAAAAACTGTTAGCGATCGCAGGGATCAGGCCTGACTCTGCGAACGCTGCAGTTATGCGTTTAGTGTTTTGTAAGTGACAGTGATCGATCGATACTGCACTTGGGTGGGCTGGGCCGGGCCGGGCGGAGGGGCAAAACGCAGGTGCTAGCGGGTATCTGGGCTGATCCCGCTAACACTGCGTTTTTGGGAACCCTAAACTGCTGGGGACGCTAGTATAGATCTGATCGGATCAGATATTGATCCGATCAGATACTATACCACTAAGGGAGGTGTACGGTGCGTGCGTGGGTGTTCGCGGTACTGGCGCTAATCTGACGCTGCCTGGGGCGACGCATATCACCGCCGGGCGATCGGGGGGCTAAACCTTTATTCGGTAATAAACGGCGGGTGCCCTAACACTATAAAAAAATAAACAAACTAACCAGCGTCAACCGTAACGGTTATACGGTGATCAGTGGTGAAAGGGTTAACTAGGGGGCAATCAAGGGGTTAAAACATTTATTAGGTAGTATATGGGGGTCCCTGACGCTATAAAACGCTGACGGCGAACCTAAATATTTACCTCACTAACTAGCGTCACCAGCGACACTAATACAGCGATCAGAAAAATGATCGCTTAGCGACACTGGTGACAGGGGGTGATCAAGGGGTTAAAACTTTATTAGGGGGGGTTAGGGGGGTACCCTAGACCTAAAGGGGGGTAATACTAACTGTCCCAACACTAACTGTCACAAACTGACACTATGCAGTAATCAGAAAAAACAAAAAAAAAAAACAAAAAAAAACTGCTGGTGTCAGTTTGTGACAGGGGGGGGGGGGGGGTGATTGGGGGGGGATCGGGGGGCGATCGGGGGGCGATCGGGGGGGGGATCGGGGTGATTTGTGTGCCTGGCATGTTCTACTGTGTGTGTAGTGTTTGGTGCACTCACATACTTGTCGTCTCTCCTCGGGCCGGAACGGAAAATACCGACCCGAGGGGAGATGACATCACTTCCTTTGCTGCTGTTTAGCATACAGCAGCAAAGGAATGATTCGATTGGCCGGCGGCGATCGCGAGGGGGGGGCCACGAACGGATGGTCTCCCCCTCATCACCGATCGCCGCTGGACAAACGACGACCGCCTCGGGCACCGGGGGGGGGTCCGATCGGACCCCCCACCCGCGGAAGGCAAATCACGTACCCTGTACGTGATTTTGCCTGTCCGTGCCACTTTGCCGACGTACATCGGCGTGAGGCGGTCGTCAAGTGGTTAAAGGGCCAACGTACAGCTATGACAGTTTGCGGGATCGTGCTGACCTACCACCGTATAATGACGGTGGCAGGTCGGCAAGTGGTTAAACTAGGTGACCGGGTAGCGTCCAGAGGTAGAGATAGTCAGCAATGAACATATTCCAGAGGGTAGTATTAGTGGTAGGAGGACTAAAGCACATAAACCCGAGGTAAGTATAGTAACAAGTCCTATTTGCTATCTCTGAACACCCAATAAGAGAACAGTATGCGACCGGTCTAAACTACATGGCATGTTCACAAATGCGGACAAGATGGGTGAACTAGAGATACTGTTGAACGAGGAGGATTTAGATTTTGTGGGAAATTCAGAGACCTGGTTTAACAGCTCTCATGATTGTCTGGCAACCATTTAAGGGTATTCCCTTTATCGCAGGGATAGAGAGGGTAAAAAAGGGGGAGGAGTATGCCTATATTGCAAGAATAATGTACAAGTGAATGTGAGAGATGACATCAATAACGAAGCTGGGGAGGAGGAATCCTTATGGCTAGTGCTCCACAGGGATGAAGCTAAAGGTAAAATAATACTGGGAGTATGCTATAGGCCCCCTAACCTAAGGGAGGAGGGGGAGATGGACCTCCTATCACAATTTGGATTAGCAGCAAGAATGGGAAGTGTTATTATAATGAGGGATTTTAATTATCCAGACATAGACTGGGCGGAGGGAACCATGCATTCTTCTAAGGCTCGCCAGTTCCTAAATGTCTTGCAGGACAATTTCATGGGTCATATGGTAGACACACCAACTAGAAACAAGGCGTTACTAGATGTATTGATTACCAACAATACAGACCTGATCACGGATGTGGAAATATTGGGGCAATTTAGGAAACAGCGATCACAGGTCAATTAGCTTCAGTATAAATCACACAAATAGGAAACACAAGAGGAACACAAAGACACTGAATTTCAAAAGAGCCAACTTCTCGAAAGGATGAAACTTTCTAGAAGATATAAATTGCGATAATATCTTAGAAACAAATAACATGGAGCAGAGATGGGTTTGCTTTAAGATGTAAAAATGCATATACAAGCAAAGGAGAAGGCCTTCAAAAAATACAAGGCTAGCATGCGCAACTTCTAACATGGAGGATGTCTTTTGAGTGAGCTCCGGGCTCCGTCAAGCCTCCGAGACCTCCGAACGGCTACATAAGCGATATAAAGCGCTGGGGGTAAGCCTAATCGCTCGCTGTACCTTGTAAGCACCCCATGGGAAAGATTGGCCAGCAGCAGAAGTATTATAATCTGTTTGGGCTGCGCACCGGGATGCACATGGAGCTGTACATTACTAAGCCGCAATCCGCGGCCTCGATTTCACCCGTGGATCCCTTCGCCACCATGGACCCGTTCCTGGGGACAGAGGAAGCTGAAAAACAACTGCCAGCCATCACTCAGAGCCCGACTCTTTCCCCTGCTCCACCACTAAAGACTCTTACACCAGCCATCCTGGATGCAAAGCTTGATGCCAAACTGTAGCTTCTTCTTCCAGCAGATCGCCCATACTGTTTCAACAGAGGTGAGCAAGTTAGCTGCAGAACTGAGAGGGCAAATAAATAAAATTGGGGAATGTACTGACGCCATTGAATACAAGTTTGATGAAATGGTTAACTATGTGCAGGCTATGGAGGGGGAAAACCACAACTTGAGGCAGTCAGTTTCCCAACTACAATTACAGCAGGAGGACTTGGAAAATAGGGAGAGAAGGCAGAACTTAAGTTTCAGAGGTATCCCTGAAACGGTGGGAGATTATGCATTACACCCCTTCCTTCTGGGTCTTTTAAACACCATGGCTCCTACGGTAGTGGATGTGGACTGGCACCTTGACAGGACCCACCACTCTCTGGGCCCAAAACCTCTGGCTGGAGCTAGGCCCAGAGATGTTATTGTGAGGTTCCACTATTATGAGAGCAAAGAGGCACTAACCCTAGCCACACAAAATAAAGCTCAGCTTGTGTATAAAGGGGCGAAATTACAGATCTTCAGTGAACTCTCTCCTATCACCCTTGCCAAAAGGAGGAACCTACGTCCAACCACATCCCACCTGAAACGTCACCAAGTCCCTTATTACCGGGGCTTTCTCTTTCGCCTCATTGTATCCAAGGATGGTGTCCAACACAGTCTTCGTGACCTCCAAGAAGGAGAAGCTTTCATAAAAAGCCTGGGTCTTCCCCCTATATTGGAAGAAGACCTGCTACCTCCTCAGGCCCAAGCTCGTCCATTTCCCACCACCCCTAGTCTGTCTGGACCCCGGTGAGGAGTCGATCAAAGAAAACAACTATCTACACCTCAACGCCCTCGATTCTCCAAACAACCTCCTTGATGCCCCTACAGAGAACTTTTGGGCTCAAAATCGTCTTTGGATTATCCACAGTCCAAGAGAACCACAGTTCAGTGCTCTGGATTAAAGGTTTTATAAGTTACCCCACGTTTAAATTGGGGTAATATTTTCCCAACCCATGGGGTTTTATTATTATTGTTATGGTCTTTACTGCACCAGAGTATTGTCAGTTGTTCCTATTTTATTTTTCCTTTTTACTTTCTGCTGACTTTATTTTTGATCTATCAGGATTCATCTTGCTTGACACATACAGCTACTTACATGTTCATAAGGAGGGTAGACAGACCCCCCCACTCGCTCTTTGGATTCCCCTGGTGGTGGTCCTCATGTGTCCCTACTTGGCCTCTGTTGTTTTTCAGGGCCCCCTGAGATATGCCTATATTGCAGGCATACAACCAAAGGTTTTATTTTTTTTCTGCTGTTGTCTTTTATACATGACTTTGATTTTGTTTTTGTTTTTCTGTGTCCATGCTCAAATGCCAGCTCAGTAGGCTGAGGTCGCAAAAATATTTTTATTTTCATTTTTTTTAAATGTTCATGCATTTTGTGACAGACCTAGCCGGGAGAGAGACTTTTGGAGGGGACTGAATGCTAGCCTCTTGCCGATCGATCGTGGGCCCTGGCATTTGGGGGAACGGTGCTCTTTGTGAACTGTATGCCTGGGGACCCTTGAGGTGGTATTACTGTGGATTCGGGTCCTGGTCCCCCAGGAAACACAGACTCTGGGGACCCTGGATTTGCCATATTAGGAATAGTGGCTGATTCATAATGCTGGGACAAATACTGTTAGGAGATGCTGATGTCAATTCCAGCCACCTGTCTGTCTGTTGCCTGCTATAATGTGTATTGTAAGTCTAGTATGGGATCTAAGAGTCATTAGATCCCCATTGTAGTTTGTGTTAATTAACTCTGCTATTGTGTGAAGAAGAGTCTGTGTTGATTTGTGATAATGTTGATTGGGTTTTCTGAGCTACAAGATGGCCAGTCTGGCCTAAAGGTCATGTTTGAGTTATCTACATTGTCTAAAGGGATTAGTTAATTAGCCCATGTTAATTAGGTTTCTGGTCACAGGTGTATGTTCAGAGTAATATGAGCCGGAGGTATGCACCTCCTCTTTTACTGTATAAAAGAGCCTGTATTTTTCAATAAAAGAGATTCCTGGTTGAACTTACATACAGCCTGCCTGGTGTTTGTTCTGAGCTACACAACTGGATTAGAACAGCACATAGCTGTAGTTCTAGTCCCGGAGCATCGGATGACCGAACCATCAGATGTTGCGATCTGCAGTCTGATTCTATAGCTGCAGAGGAGTGTCGGGAGAGTGGAACCGAGTGAGCAGGGGCTTGTTACATTGGTGGCAGCGGTGGGATTTGCTCTCCAGTTACTGGGACACTCCAAACCAGCCTGCAGGAGAGCCACGCTAAAAGACTTACTCAAGAGCCGTGGAGGGAATGGTGGGATCATGCTTCCTTGCCGTGAACACATCCAAACCATCACCTGGATCCAAGGTCCAGATAGCAGGAGAGGAGAGGTACAGATACCAGCCACCATGGAAGAGGAATTCAGAAGGAGGTTGCGAGAGATGCAGATACAGCACAGAGGACCAGTATCAGAGCAGGTCCTGCTAGGATAGTTTGATTCTATCCGCTGCGAACTCTGGAAGGAAACGCTAGCCCGTGAGCAGTGAAACCAGGGAAAAGTTCTCCCCTCCATCCATGTAAGGTACTGGTCGCAGTATAAAGTGCGAATGCTGTTATTGGGGGAACAGCCGAACCAGGAGTGGACAGCCGAGTTAAGCAGGTTGATCCGGGCAGAAATGGGGTTGGACGAGAGCTACAGAGCCCTCCAGTGGTATGTAGCCCAAGTGTGCCCAAGGACAGCGGATGACAGCCCCACGGAAGGCTTTGACTACGATGGCCTGAGATTGTTGTACTGGAGGCTGTCCAGGGACCCTGACTTTGGGAGTGATCGGGAGTGGCGTTTTGAGGAAATAATGTCTCAGAAGTGCACTGTGCACAGGAAGATTTGGAGTTTCTGGCCATTCAGGAATGGGAGCTGGAGATCGCCTACAGACAGCTGTTAGACTCTGCTCAGCAGCAGGGTGGTGCTCCCTTTGCCTGCGACTATCAGGAAATACCAGTTGACAACTCGGAAATCCTGGCTGAAGAGTTGACAATGTGGCAGAGTAACAGTGTGCTTTGCCAACCTGCCCCCGCAGCTATGGAGGCAGAGGTCTTATGGTGGATGCAGCAAGTGCTGACTGACCTTGATGAATCTGTTTCTGCATTGGATGATCTTGGATGGAGGAATGTGCCTGTCCAGCAGAATGCCAGAGAATCGGCAGTGGAAAATCTAAAGATTGCCGTCCCCAAACCTGAAGTGCTGACAACAGGGCAGAGCTCTGCTAACCTCTGCCCAGCACTGATAGCATCTTCTGGGTTCAATGGAGAGGAGATGGTGAACCTTTATCCCCAGACACCAGTTGCAGAGACAGGGGATTTGATAGATGTTTCTGCTGAGGAAGAACAACCTGGTGAGCCTCCAGCAAAAGAAGAGCTGTTATTAGGGCCAAACTTCACTGTGCTCTGCCCAGCACCAACAGAAGTATCTGTGAAGTTACAAGGAACTTCCCCAGCTAAAGCGCTGGCAACCGGACAGAGGGTCCAAGATCTCTGCCCTACACCTGCGGCGGTTCCGGAGTCTCAGGGTGAGAAGGAGGTGGTCACTTCCCAGCAGCAGATCAGGATACAGGGGGAGAAGGGAGAGGAGGTGTTCGTCGTCCCTCCCCAACAGTTGGCCAGGGTGGAGGAAGTGGTCTTTCCTCCCCAGCAAAGATACGTGCACCTGGGAGACAGTACCACAGACATATCGTCCCAACATCCAGATGAGGGAATGGAAAAGGAAGCAGCCGGCTCACCTCCCCAATGGCAGCTACACAGTTTGGGAGTGGAGGAAGCCAGCCTCCTGCCCCAATGGTTAGCTGGAGCGGAGGATGCGGAGTCCCCAGCAGAGAGTGCTGGCAACAGGGCAGAGTGCTACCAACCTCTACCCAGCACCGGCAACAACTACAGAGTTCCAGGGAGGCGGGGCAGTCGGCCTCCCTCCCCAACAGTTAGCCGGAGCAGATGGTGTGGGGTTTCCAGCAGAAGGGCTGGTAACAGGGCCGAGTACTGCTGGACTCTGCCCTCAACTAACAGAGGATGGATTTCCTGTGAAGGTGGGACTTCAGTCTCCACCTGTATACTCCAGGGATGCTGGGCAGTCGGCCCAGATCCCCAACAGCATGACGGAGTGAGCCCAGACACCCTGTCCTCTCTCCAGCGGCAGAAAGGACTCCAGGGAGAAGGGCCAGTCCAGGCCTCTCCCCAGTGGCAGATATGTTCTCTGAGAGAGGCAGAGGTTGGCTGGGTGAGTAATGCTTTGTTTGGAACAATTTGTTTGGGGTACTGTGTGGGTACAGGCATTAGAGGACTGGAACTACTGACTAACTTCAGAGTCAACCCGTCTGGGGTCTCCTCCTGTGTTAGTCTCCTGCCAAAAGGGGAGAAATGTGACAGACCTAGCCGGGGGAGAGACTTTTGGAGGGGACTGAATGCTAGCCTCTTGCCGATCGATCGTGGGCCCTGGCATTTGGGGGAACGGTGCTCTTTGTGAGCTGTATGCCTGGGGACCCTTGAGGTGGTATTACTGTGGATTCGGGTCCTGGTCCCCCAGGCAACAGGGTATTAGTTTTTTTTTTGTTTAATAAGTTTTTATTAAAAGAAAATATAACAAAGATATAAATACATCTCAAAATAGGTAACATTTTCATATTAGCAATAACATAGATTACAGTACTCATGCAAGCCATTGAATATGTGTAAGTAAGAGATACAGTATTTATCTGTATAAAATATACAAAGAATCAAAGTTCTACCTTATTAAACTGAGGATTTTTAACATGTGAGCACTATAATCCAAACACATTTGAAACCAGAAAAAAGAAAAATGTAGTTTTGGTTTAATGGAAATAATGGATATGAAAGGAAAGCGGGGGAGGAGTGGAGAAAAAGATAAAATAAAGAAGAAGGCAGTTGGGAAGGACGAAAGAGGGGAAGTGAAGAAAAAATGGTAAAAAGGGAAGAAAGAAGGGGGTTGTGAGTTGCCGGCATGCAAAACCGCATAATAAAAATGTAGGAAAGGTATCAGAAGTCCAATGTATGATAGCTAAGTTTGATTAACCACTTGCCGACCGCCTCACGCCTATATACGTGAGCAGAGCGGCACGGGCAGGCAAAATCACGTACCTGAAACGTGATTGCCTTCCCGCGGGTGGGGGGTCCGATCGGACCCCCCCCGGTGCCAGCTGCGGTCGGCATTTGGCTGGGAGAGTTGAGAGACGAGGGGGAGGCCATCCGATCGTGGCCCCCCCCCTCGCAATCGCTCCCAGCCAATGAGAAACATCCCCTGCCTCTGTATAGTACACAGAGGCAGAGGATGTGATGTCATCTCTCCTCGGCTGGCCAGTTTCCGTTCCAGCGCCGAGGAGAGATGACATGTAAGTGCACCAAACACACACACACAGTAGAACATGCCAGGCATACATTACACCCCCGATCCCCCCCGATCGCCCCCCGATCCCCCCCCAATCACCCCCCCCGTCACAAACTGACACCAAGCAGGTTTTTTTTTTTTTTTTCCTGATTACTGCATAGTGTCAGTTTGTGACAGTTAGCAGTGGTAGGACAGTGAGTGTTACCCCCCTGTAGGTCTAGGGTACCCCCCTAACCCCCCCTAATAAAGTTTTAACCCCTTGATCACCCCCCCTCACCAGTGTCGCTAAGCGATCATTTTTCTGATCGCTGTATTAGTGTCGCTGGTGACGCTAGTTAGGGATGTAAATATTTAGGTTCGCCGTCAGTGTTTTATAGCGACAGGGACCCCCATATACTACCTAATAAATGTTTTAACCCCTTGATTGCCCCCTAGTTAACCCTTTCACCACTGATCACCGTATAACTGTTACGGGTGACGCTGGTTAGTTCGTTTATTTTTTATAGTGTCAGGGCACCCGCCGTTTATTACCGAATAAAGGTTTAGCCCCCTGTAGGTCTAGGGTACCCCCCTTACCCCCCCTAATAAAGTTTTAACCCCTTGATCACCCCCTGTCGCCAGTGTCGCTAAGCGATCATTTTTCTGATCGCTGTATTAGTGTCGCTGGTGACGCTAGTTAGGGACGTAAATATTTAGGTTCGCCGTCAGTGTTTTATAGCGACAGGGACCCCCATATACTATCTAATAAATGTTTTAACCCCTTGATGGCCCTCTAGTTAACCCTTTCACCACTGATCACCGTATAACCGTTACGGGTGATGCTGGTTAGTTCGTTTATTTTTTATAGTGTCAGGGCACCCGCCGTTTATTACCGAAAAAAGGTTTAGCCCCCTGATCGCCCGACGGTGATATGCGTCGCCCTAGGCAGCGTCAGATTAGTGCCAGTACCGCGAACACCCACGCACGCACCGTACACGCACCGTACACCTCCCTTAGTGGTATAGTATCTGAACGCATCAATATCTGATCCGATCAGATCTATACTAGCGTCCCCAGCAGTTTAGGGTTCCCAAAAACGCAGTGTTAGCGGGATCAGCCCAGATACCTGCTAGCACCTGCGTTTTGCCCCTCCGCCCGGCCCAGCCCAGTCCAGCCCACCCAAGTGCAGTATCGATCGATCACTGTCACTTTTTTTTGTAGCGTTTTGGTGAACTGGCAAGCACCAGCGGCCTAGTACACCCCGGTCGTAGTCAAACCAGCACTGCAGTAACACTTGGTGACGTGGCGAGTCCCATAAGTGCAGTTCAAGCTGGTGAGGTGGCAAGCACAAGTAGTGTCCCGCTGCCACCAAAAAGACAAACACAGGCCCGTCGTGCCCATAGTGCCCTTCCTGCTGCATTCGCCAATCCTAATTGGGAACCCACCGCTTCTGCAGCGCCCGTACTTCCCCCATTCACATCCCCAACCAAATGCAGTCGGCTGCATGAGAGGCATTTATATATCCTCCCAAGTACCCCTACCCAACGAACCCCCCCAAAAAAGATGTTGTGTCTGCACTCTGCAGCAAGCGCGGATATAGACGTGACGCCCACTATTATTGTCCCTCCTGTCCTGACAATCCTGGTCTTTGCATTGGTGAATGTTTTGAACGCTACCATGCACTAGTTGACTATTAGCGTAGGGTACAGCATTGCACAGACTAGGCACACTTTCACAGGGTCTCCCAAGATGCCATCGCATTTTGAGAGACCCAAACCTGGAACCGGTTACAGTTATAAAAGTTACAGTTACAAAAAAAAAGTGTAAAAAAAAAAAAAAACACAAACAAAAATAAAAAAAAATAGTTGTCGTTTTATTGTTCTCTCTCTCTCTCTATTCTCTCTCTATTGTTCTGCTCTTTTTTACTGTATTCTATTCTGCAATGTTTTATTGTTATTATGTTTTATCACGTTTGCTTTTCAGGTATGCAATTTTTTATACTTTACCGTTTACTGTGCTTTATTGTTAACCATTTTTTTGTCTTCAGGTACGCCATTCATGACTTTGAGTGGTTATACCAGAATGATGCCTGCAGGTTTAGGTATCATCTTGGTATCATTCTTTTTAGCCAGCGGTCGGCTTTCATGTAAAAGCAATCCTAGCGGCTAATTAGCCTCTAGACTGCTTTTACAAGCAGTGGGAGGGAATGCCCCCCCCCCACCGTCTTCCGTGTTTTTCTCTGGCTCTCCTGTCTCAACAGGGAACCTGAGAATGCAGCCGGTGATTCAGCCAGCTGACCATAGAGCTGATCAGAGACCAGAGTGGCTCCAAACATCTCTATGGCCTAAGAAACCGGAAGCTACGAGCATTTTATGACTTAGATTTCGCCGGATGTAAATAGCGCCATTGGGAAATTGGGGAAGCATTTTATCACACCGATCTTGGTGTGGTCAGATGCTTTGAGGGCAGAGGAGAGATATAGGGTCTAATAGACCCCAATTTTTTCAAAAAAGAGTACCTGTCACTACCTATTGCTATCATAGGGGATATTTACATTCCCTGAGATAACAATAAAAATGATTTAAAAAAAAAAAAAATGAAAGGAACAGTTTAAAAATAAGATAAAAAAGCAAAAAAATATTAAAGAAAAAAAAAAATAAAAAGCACCCCTGTCCCCCCTGCTCTCGCGCTAAGGCGAACGCAAGCGGCGGTCTGGCGTCAAATGTAAACAGCAATTGCACCATGCATGTGAGGTATCACCGCGAAGGTCAGATCGAGGGCAGTAATTTTAGCAGTAGACCTCCTCTGTAAATCTAAAGTGGTAACCTGTAAAGGCTTTTAAAGGCTTTTAAAAATGTATTAATTTTGTTGCCACTGCACGTTTGTGCGCAATTTTAAAGCATGTCATGTTTGGTATCCATGTACTCGGCCTAAGATCATCTTTTTTATTTCATCAAACATTTGGGCAATATAGTGTGTTTTAGTGCATTAAAATTTAAAAAAGTGTGTTTTTTCCCCAAAAAATGCGTTTGAAAATCGCTGCGCAAATACTGTGTGAAAAAAAAAATGAAACACCCACCATTTTAATCTGTAGGGCATTTGCTTTAAAATAATATATAATGTTTGGGGGTTCAAAGTAATTTTCTTGCAAAAAAAAATAATTTTTTCATGTAATCAAAAAGTGTCAGAAAGGGCTTTGTCTTCAAGTGGTTAGAAGAGTGGGTGATGTGTGACATAAGCTTCTAAATGTTGTGCATAAAATGCCAGGACAGTTCAAACCCCCCCCAAATGACCCCATTTTGGAAAGTAGACACCCCAAGCTATTTGCTGAGAGGCATGTCGAGTCCATGGAATATTTTATATTGTGACACAAGTAGCGGGAAAGAGACAATTTTTTTTTTTTTTTTTTATTTTGCACAAAGTTGTCACTAAATGTTATATTGCTCAAACATGCCATGGGAATATGTGAACTTACACCCCAAAATAAATTCTGTTGCTTCTCCTGAGTACGGGGATACCACATGTGTGGGACTTTTTGGGAGCCTAGCCGCGCACGGGACCCCGAAAACCAAGCACCGCCTTCAGGCTTTCTAAGGCCGTAAATTTTTGATTTCACTCTTCACTGCCAATCACAGTTTCGGAGGCCATGGAATGCCCAGGTGGCACAAACCCCCCCCCCCCCCCAAATGACCCCATTTTGGAAAGTAGACACCCCAAGCTATTTGCTGAGAGGTATAGTGAGTATTTTGCAGACCTCACTTTTTGTCACAAAGTTTTGAAAATTGAAAAAAGAAAAAAAAAATTTTTTTTCTGGTCTTTCTTCATTTTCAAAAACAAATGAGAGCTGCAAAATACTCACCATGCCTCTCAGCAAATAGCTTGGGGTGTCTACTTTCCAAAATGGGGTCATTTGGGGGGGGTTTGTGCCATCTTGGCATTTTATGGCCTTCAAAACTGTGATAGGTAGTGAGGAGTAAAATCAAAAATGTATGCCCTTAGAAATCCTGAAGGTGGTGCTGGGTTTTCGGGGCCCCGTACGCGGCTAGGCTCCCAAAGAGTGCCACACATGTGGTATCCCCGTACTCAGGAGAAGCAGCTGAATGTATTTTGGGGTGCAATTCCACATATGCCCATGGCCTGTGTGAGCAATATATCATTTAGTGACAACTTTTTGTAATTTTTTTTTTTTTTTTTGTCATTATTCAATCACTTGGGACAAAAAAAATAAATATTCAATGGGCTCAACATGCCTCTCAGCAATTTCCTTGGGGTGTCTACTTTCCAAAATGGGGTCATTTGGGGGGGTTTTGTACTGCCCTGCCATTTTAGCACCTCAAGAATTGACATAGGCAGTCATAAACTAAAAGCTGTGTAAATTCCAGAAAATGTACCCTAGTTTGTAGACGCTATAACTTTTGCGCAAACCAATAAATATACGCTTATTGACATTTTTTTTACCAAAGACATGTGGCCGAATACATTTTGGCCTAAATGTATGACTAAAATTTAGTTTATTGGATTTTTTTTATAACAAAAATTAGAAAATATCATTTTTTTTCAAAATTTTCAGTCTTTTTCCGTTTATAGCGCAAAAAATAAAAACGGCAGAGGTGATCAAATACCATCAAAAGAAAGCTCTATTTGTGGGAAGAAAAGGACGCAAATTTCGTTTGGGTAGAGCATTGCATGACCGCGCAATTAGCAGTTAAAGCGACGCAGTGCCGAATTGTAAAAAGTGCTCTGGTCAGGAAGGGGGTAAATCCTTCCGGGGCTGAAGTGGTTAACAGGTTTTAAGGGGTTTGTGCAATGAGGTCTCTATATGAGGAGGTGGTTTGAAATTTTTTCCAAAGATCCCATATTAACGAATGTTTCTGGGAGGTCCCTCTAACATTGTGGGTGATATTCTCCATGAGATGTACATTGTCAACTGCTTGTAGCCAAACTTTTATGGAAGTTTTATGGAGTTTTTGTAACATGAAAAAGGATAGCCCAGGGGTCATTTGGTATATTGACATCAGCGATCTGGACAATCAGAGCGCGTATGTCATCCCAAAATGATCGAATAAGAGGACAAAACCACCATATCTGTGCATGAGTAGCTTTGTTCCCACAGTTCCTCCAGCATAATGGGGAACTGGCGGGGAACATTTTTTTTTTTTTCCATAAAGATTTTATTCAAAATTTGCAAGATAAACAACCGTATCACGTTTAAGTTTACATGTATTTGTACAGATGAAAATAAGTACAAACAAAACGGAATCATTACAAAGAAAAAAAAAGGGGGAAACAATGGGGTACATATATCAAAATATGAGGCAATCAAATTTGAAATTGCTTAGAAGCCTCCTCCAGGTTTATCAAGGCGCTCTTTCCATTAGTTAGTGCATACATAGCGTCTGAGGGCAAAGGGTCGTATTCTCAACATTCACCTCCCCCCTCTTCCGCCCCCTGCCAAATACAGGGGGCAGGAGAGCCTATTAAACCAGTGCTTGTCAACCAACATTACCGGGCAGGAACCCCATCAGTCCGCTCGGGTCCTGGAGGGTGTATGTAGTACCGAGCTCCCTCATTAGACTAAGTGTCTGTTTCCAGAGGGAAACCAGTGATTTACCCACGTTTCCAAACAGTCAGGGGGTAGAGAGAAGCTATAAACTTAAAGTCAGGGGATTAGAGTTAAGAAAAGAGAGAGGTAAAGGGGGAAGACACAGACACGGGGAAGATCTTAGGAATGCTCCGCTCCTCGCCCACCCGCCGTGGACCACCCAAGGTTCGGCGTACACTTCCCCCAATATTTTTATTGGGTTAATGACGGTACTTGTCTGTGGTCGTGAAGTGGGACCAGCAAGCCCCTGGCGGGGAACATTTAAAGCAATTTAACTGGTGTGTAATGCCACCTAGTGAGCAGTTTATAATTTACCTCTGACATTTTTGAGGCTACGGATGAAGTGTGGGCTAATTGTAGGATCCTATCCTTTTGGTTATCAGTCAAGGACAGATCTAAATCGATTTCCCATTTAGTCAGGAAAGGTGGGAAGCCGGGGGTTTGGAGAACAATGAGGGCTTTATAAAATAAGGAAATACTATGTAAAGTGGGGTCTTTTGGATGAAATATTACCTCTATATTGTTTAGGTCACTGACACCCCTAAGTGGAGTAGGAAGAGATCTTACGAAGTGTTGTAGTTGATGGTGTCTCCATTTATCTAGCAACGTGACAGGGTTAGGTGCGAGGATCCTATGTAATGGTTTAAGTTTGTTGCCATCCAAAATATGATATAGTAAGAGAGGCTCTTCAGGCCCCCATGTTTTAAAGCCTGGGTCTAGAAGGCCTGGCAGAAAATATGTATGGTTAAGGAGAGGAATTAGGGGGGAATCATATTTCCAGGAAAAATTTTTATGCATGGCGTCCCATACATCCAGAGAGGATATGGTAAGAGCCGAGGTATTACGATCAAGGTTCCTGTGAGATCGGGGTATCCAAGGAGCCACTGAGAGATCCACTCCACTTAGGAAATATTCTACTTTTACCCATAACTTCGAGTTAAGAGCATATTTCCAATCAGCTAGTCTGGCTAATACTGTCGCTTGATAGTATGCTTTAAAACTAGGAAGTGCCAGACCACCTGAGCATTTGGGACGAAACAATAGCTCCCTGGATATTCTGGCGTGACCATTCCTCCAAATAAAGCGGGAAATCATGGATTGTAGAATAGTAAAAAACCCCACTGGAACACACAATGGGAGCATTTGAAAGAGAAAGAGGACGCGAGGTAGTATGTTCATTTTAATTATATTTACCTTCCCTAACCATGTGTGGGACAGGTTGGACCATTTTCGCAGGTCACCTCTAATCTTGTTTAGCAAGGGAATATAGTTATATCGAAAGAGGGATTGGAGCTTAGGGGTAAGATAAATACCTAAATATTTCAAACATTTTGTTTCCCATTTAAAGGGGAAGAGGGGCTTGAGAGAGAGAGCATCAGACTTAGGAATATTAATGTTTAAGATTTCGGGTTTTTGATAAGTTAATTTCGAAGTTAGAAATTGAATGGAACGTGGAAAATGTGGACATTAAATTGGGGATCGAAATGTGTGGCTGTTGGATGAAAAATAGTACATCATCTGCGAAAGTTGCGTATTTATGGGATCTATTGCCTATTTGTATACCTTTAATATTATCATTATTCCTAATTGTAGCTAAGAAGGGTTCTAATGTTATAGCAAATAGGAGAGGGGAGAGGGGGCAGCCCTGCCTAGTATCATTGTGTAAGACAAAGGGGTCACTTAACGTACCATTAATTCTAATTTGTGCTGAGGGATTGGAATACAGGGATGAGATACGATGAAACATTTTAGGACCCAGCCCTAAGTGTCGTAAAGTCAGTTTAAGATATTCCCAGTCTACCCTATCAAAAGCTTTTTCTGCATCGGTGGAAAGAAGTAGGGTGGGCTGGGAGCATCGTTGGACATATTGGATTAGAGAGATTGCACAAAGGGAATTATCTTTTGCTTCTCTGTGGGGTATGAAACCTGACTGGTCAGCCGATATCCATCTGGGTATAAGGGGGAGTAATCGGTTTGCCATTACTTTGGCGAATAATTTAATGTCGACATTTATTAGTGATATTGGCCTGAAACCATTACACAGGGTAGGGTCCTTATCTGGTTTGGGAATGACAGTAATATGAGTTGAGAGTGACTCTGGGCGTAGTCCGGAGGATTGAGAGATAGAATTTGCATATGCAGAAAGACGGGGGGAGTAAGATGTCACTGAATGTTTTGTAATATAAAATAGTGAACTCGTCCGGTCCAGGGGTTTTACCAGATGGGGAGGACTTTAATGCTGCCTGAAATTCCTCAACCAAAAAGTCTTCCTCCAGTTCTTTAAGGATAGAGATGGGCAATTTAGGGAGATTGGCGTCTTGTAAGTATGAAAGCATGTGGTTTCTTCTCTCCTTGTGAGGGAGATATGATAGGTTGTTTTTAACATTGTATAGGTCTGAATAATATTCTCTAAAGGCTTTAGCAATGTCCGGAGTCGCATGAGCCAATTCACCTGTTGAGAGTTTGATTTTGGGGATAAATGACTGCGACTGTTTAGTCTTTAATGATCTAGCTAATAATCTACTTGGTTTGTTCCCCCATTCATAGAATTTCTGTGACATATGTTGGAACTTTCTTTTGGTATCTAAATTAAGAAGGGATTTTAATTCCTCTTGCTTAAGTGTAAGGGATTGGAGGTGTTCAATGTGCAAAGAGAGTTTATGTTGCTTGTCAAGAACCGCTATCTGTTGTAACACCTGGTCAATTTGTTGGCCATGTTCCCTTTTCTTCCGAGCACCAAGCTAAATGATCCGGCCTCTAATAGTGGCCTTATGAGCTTCCCATACAATAGAGGGGGAGGTGTCAGAGGATTTGTTTTCCTTAAAGTATTGCGACAAGTGAGAGGCCAACATGGAAAACTCAACTTCATTAGTGAGAAGGGAATCATTCAGTTTCCAATTGGTAGTACGATGTGGTAGGGAAGGCATGGTCAATGTCATCGACACAGGTGCATAATCTGAAACGGATGCGATACCAATGTGAGTAGACTGCAGAAGGGGTAGATGGAAATGGTCTAAGAATATATTGTCTATTCTAGAGTAAGATTGGTGTGTTGAGGAAAAATGTGAAAAATCCTTCTCTTTAGGATGAAGGAGACGCCAAACATCCATTAATTGGAGATCTAGAAGCCTTTTTTTAACAAACTTCAGTCGTTTAAAAGAAATGTTAGAGCGGCCCTGTGACGTATCAATAGAGGGGTCCAGTGACATGTTTATATCCCCCCGCTAAGATAGTAAGTCCCTTAGCAAAGTGTGACAATTTAGTCAGTATGTGGGAGAAAAAAGCGGGTTAATGAATGGATCCTCTAAGAAAAAGAAAGCGGCCGTGATCATCGGCCAGCATTTCAGACAACCTAAAGGACACATTTCTGCCAAAACCAATGGCTACACCTTTTGCCTTATTGGTGTCCGATAAGCTATAGTACCACTGTGGAAAATTAGGTGATGTTAGTTTAACAGGTGTCGTGTGGGTTAAATGCGTTTCCTGAAGAAAGGCAATGGAACATGTGGCTTTTTTCAGTTTCTGAAAAATTTGATGTCTTTTAGCAGCGACATTAAGACCCCTAACATTATAGGATACAATCTTTACCGTAGCCATTGATAGGATAAAATGTGGACTTTCAACTTATCCTGCCATGCATGCCAGCCGGGAGGGGGAAGTGAAGGGGAGAGAGAGGAGAAATAGAGAGAGAGATGAGGAAAGAAATAAGAAGATACGCGTATACATAGAGTATACACATAACACAAGAACCTTGTGGGAAACATATGAATATCATGCAGAAACCTGCAGTGGTCCCATTGGGGAAAGAGAGAGCGAGAGGCCATCCCAATCTCTAAGCAGGGATTAAATGGGATAACTACAGGGCCCCTCACGCTCACCAGCCCCAGAAGGAGGTGGGGGCGGGGTTATGCTGTAAGGGAGAGGCAGCGAGGGAGGTGCACCTCTACAGCACACGGCCTGTAAAGAAAAAAACAGTTAATTTGTAACTACAAGTAAACAATTAGTTCCAGTTAGGAATGTGAGACACTGTTCATGTGTATCTAGGATCATTATAAACCATATACATCCTACAAGAAAACATAGAGGTAGACCAAATGGGAACGTGAACCAAAAAACAGAGAAAAAAGAAAAAATTTGAACATTGGTCGGTATAGTGGTAGGTCCGCTTTGAGCACAAAAAGGCAACTAAAAGTAGAAAAAACTGTAGCCAAAGCCGGACTCTATATTAAAGTTCTTGTAGAAGAGAGGTTGTTTACATTATTGACATTGGTATGGGTAAAAGATTAAATGTTTCAACCATGCTTTTGTGCAGATCCCGGAAGAGAAGTACTTGTTGCAGCCATCATAACATGTAGTTAATGTGTGCAAATGTGTTTATCCCAAACCGAAAAGACTATATCAAAAACAACAAGAAATGGTAATAAAGGATAGATACATTACATAAATTACAAGACATTTATTAAAGTACATGGTGATAAAAACAGGATGGATACCCCCAAACACAAATAGGTAAAACAGTACACAAAAAACACTTTACACCACCAGCCCACGTTCATTGTGCCTCATATTCCCATTTTCAATTTTTTTGCACAAAAAAGTGTGGCTTTATAGAAGCTGGCCAGTGGCAGAACAGTTCTGGATCAGGGAGAAAATGTCCCAGTATTAAGGCATAGGAATGATGCAACTGTTTTCCATAAAAGATTTTAAAAAATAGAGTGCCAGCCCTGGGACACAAGTATTTAAAAATCAACCAGTGGCAGGACAGGACAGTTTTGCAGAAGTACAAATTACCCATTCTGTCTCTAATCTCCCTCTATGCAGTGCACTTTGTTACCATTCCCTATCTTTTCCCTACAGCAGCTTCAATACACTGACATACTCCTATAGTGAGGGGGATTGAGTTATCCATTTCTTACCATTTATTGCCTTTTGTTAGATTGCTGTTACATAGTTATAGGGGATTATTTACTAAAGGCAAATCCTCTTTGCACTATAAGTGCAAACTACAAGTGCAAATTGCACTTGAAATTGCACTGAAAGTGCACTTCGAAGTGCAGTCGCTGTAGATCCGAGGGGGACATGCAAGGAAGATAAAAACAGCATTTTAGCTTGCACATGATTGGATAATAAAATCAGCAGAGCTTCCCCTCATTTCAGATCTATCCCTCAGATTAACAGCGACTGCACTTCCATGTGTACTTTCAGTGTAATTTCAAGTGCACTTTGCACTTGTAGTTTGCACTTGTAGTACAAAGTTGATTTGCCTTTTGTAAATAACCCCCATAGTAGGTGAGGTTGAAAAAAACACAAGTCCATCAGGTCCAACCTATGTGTGTGATTATATGTCAGTATTACAATGTTTATCCCTGAATCCCTATCGATGCCCCCTGCTGAGACCACCGTCTGTGGAAGGGAATTCCACATCCTTGCCGCACTTACAGTAAAGAACCCTCTACACAGTTTAAGGTTAAACCTCTTTTCTTTTTCCCTCTTCCTTTTCCTTTTTTCCCTATTGTGGGGTCACCAGTATGGCATTTGTAAATTGAAATCATATCCCCTCTCGAGCGTCTCTTCTCCAGACAGAATAAGTTCAGTTGCCACAACCTTTCTTCATAACTAATATCCTCCAGACTAAGGATGAGCCGAACACCCCCCGGTTCGGTTCGCACCAGAACTTGCGAACAGACCAAAACTTCGCAAAAACTTTAGAAACCCATTGAAGTCTAAGTGCTCATTTTAAAGGCTAATATGCATGGTATTGTCCTAAAAAGTGTTTGGGGACACGGGTCCTGCCCCAGGGGACATGGATCAATGCAAAAAAAAGTTTCAAAAACAGCCGTTTTTTCGGGAGCAGTGATTTTAATAATGCTTAAAGACAAACAATAAAAGTGTAATATTCCTTTAAATTTCATACCTGGGGGGTGTCTATAGTATGCCTGTAAAGGGGCGCATGTTTCCTGTGCTTAGAACAGTCTGACAGCAAAATGACATTTCAAAGGAAAAAAAGTCATTTAAAATTACTCGCGGCTATTAATGAATTTCCGGTCCCGGGTCTCCCGACAATACACATAAAAGTTCATTGATAAAAACGGCATGGGAATTCCCCACAGGGGAACCCCGAACCAAAATTTTAAAAAAATGACGTGGGGTCCCCCTAAATTCAATACCAGGCCCTTCAGGTCTGGTATGGATATTAAGGGGAACCCCGTGCCAAATTTTTTTAAAAAAATGACGTAGGGGTCCCCCCAAAAATCCATACCAGACCCTTATCCGAGCACGCAACCAGGCAGGCCGCAGGAAAAGAAGGGGGGACGAGAGAGCGCCCCCCCTCCTGAACCGTACAAGGCCACATGCCCTCAACATTGGGAGGGTGCTTTGGGGTCCCCCCTAAAGCACCTTGTCCCCATGTTGATGAGGACAAGGGCCTCATCCCCACAACCCTGGCCAGTGGTTGTGGGGGTCTGCGGGCGGGGGGCTTATTGGAATCTGGAAGCCCCCTTTAACAAGGGGACCCCCAGATCCCGGCCCTCCCCCTGTGTGAAATTGTAAGGGGGTACAAAAGTACCCCTACCATTTCACAAAAAAAACTGTCAAAAATGTTAAAAATGACAAGAGACAGTTTTTAACAACTCCTTTATTTCTTCTATCTTCTTTCTTCTAACTTCTTTCTTCCTTCATGCTTCGGTTTCTTCCTCCAACTTCTTCCTCTTCTGGTTCTGCTGGTTGTTATGGTTCTTCTGGTGTTCTCATTGAGCTGAAAAAATTCCTTTAGGCCTGTTGCCAGTTTATTGCGCGAGACCTCACATTGTAAAAGGTGATCATTAAGCCGCCAGTGGCATGACCTAGTGTATGTCTGGGAGAGTGCAAGATCTAGCATATTAGGAGCATGGTCAGACCATGTAATGGGGGAAATGTCAGATTCAGTTACATAAGGGAGAAGAGGGGCAGAAATAAAGAAAGAAATTATCAAGGCGAGAATACATTTTATGGGCCGCAGAACAGAATGTGAATTGATTAGCGGAGAGGTGTTTAATCCTCCATGAGTCAAAAAGTTGTTGGGATCTAATACATTTACGAAATTAATTAGCTTGGGATAATATTTTCCTTGAGGGAATATCATTGAACAAAGTTTGTCTATCTTTAGTGGAGGACATGACCAGATTGAAGTCCCCCCCCCCAACAATCATGAAGGGTTGAGAATGGTAATGAGGAGAGTCAAAAAGTTTATTGAGGGAAATCAATCTAGCCTGTATTTGCGGCATATAAATTGACTCGAGTGAAAGAGGAATTCATATAGTCACAATCGAAGATGAGAAATCTCCCATGAGGATCAGCATGGGCATCCTTAACCCTGATAGGACAGGAGGTGGGGTAAAATTTTGAAGCAAACTTGAGTGAGCCGCCAGCACGAAAATGTGTCTCTTGAATCATTATGATATCTGCTCCTGAGGATCTGAACTCCTTCAGAGCTATCCAACATTTCCGAATGGAGGCCAGATCCTTCACATTGTATGACATGATCCTTAAAGCCATAAGTGTGCTGTTTGCATGGAAGCTCGTGTGACATTAAAAAACATAGAAGGTAACAAAAAGGAAAGGGAGTAAGGTTGAGTATGTTCACAGATGTACAAACTTAGCCCCTCGGTACCTGTATATAACAAATATACCATATAGAGAAAAAAAATGTGTAAGGAGCCCCTGCTCGCTCGGTTCCACTCTCCCGACACTCCTCTGTGGCTATAGAATCAGACTGCAGATCGCAACATCTGATGGTTCGGTCATCCGATGCTCCGGGACTAGAACTACAGCTATGTGCCATTCTAATCCAGTTGTGTAGCTCAGAACAAACACCAGGCAGGCTGTATGTAAGTTCAACCAGGAATCTCTTTTATTGAAAAATAAAGGGTTTTTTATGCAGTAAAAGAGGAGGTGCATACCTCCGGCTCATATTACTCTGAACATACACCTGTGACCAGAAACCTAATTAACATGGGCTAATTAACTAATCCTGGGGCGTATCCAACCTAGCTACAGAGAGGACGTGTGGAATCTGAGCTCCGTCCTGTACATCCAAATCCACTGCCATCTCAGCCCATCTCAGGCTTTTCCAGCTTTTTACCACCGCCTCAAGTGCTTGGCTCCCCTACACAGCTGGTTTTGGAGGACATTACTGGTATTTGGTGCACTTTCTGGGCCGCGGCCTATAGATAGACTTAAGCCCTGTGACCCGGCCGCCATCTTGAAGCCTACTAGGAGGCCGGGGTCTGCTGCTTCTATCTCCCGCGGCTTAGGGGACCGGTGATCGGATCGCCATAAGCTGCACGGAGGGCCTGTGTGCCGGCGTCGCATCGTTTGAGGACCATCTCCGCTGCCACCAGCTCCCCTCATCTGGAAGCCATTTTGCGGCCTGCTGCACCGGCCTCAAAAGTACTGGGACATTGTGAGTATTACTCCATCCACACATCCATCCCCTTAACGGCTCTAGTGGAGGGGCCTACGGACTGCCTTACTAATAGAGCTTTGTTCTCTGGGCCCTATAACAGCACTCTAGGCACATCAGTAGCGGCGCTCACTCGGCCGGACAAGGCCATTAGGAAAGTCCGCGGCTTCGGCCTACTACTGGAGCCCGGAGGCCATCTTGGTGCTCCAAGTACTCCCCTTTTTGCTCTGCTCCGCTGCCTGCCTCACTAGAGCCCTCTCACCGCACTCCTACATCAGTAAGATCCCTCTCTTATAGCACTGAGCACTATTCCTGCTGCTGGGAATCTGCCCCTAGATCTTTTCATTGTCTACTGAGACCTACACAGCACTGATACTCCCAGCCGGCCATTACAGCTAGGAGAGCCCACAGCTTCAGCCCAATCCTGGAAGCCAGCGGCCGTCTTTCTGCTCCCAGTGCTACCTAACTCACTCTTATCAGACGCATCACCTACGCAGCATCTTGTAGGGGAAAAAAAAAAAAAAACAAAGGCTGCTGGAGAACATTTAAAGTTACCTGCTTCCAATCTCTATGAGATTTCCTCTACATGCTAGCAACATTATGATGTTGGCACAATATTGATTGGATGTAAGTAAGAGGTGCCCTTACATATAGCTCCAGTTATGCCCACCAAAACGCAGAATCTCTGGTCTGCCACAGTCAAACGTCCAAGCAAGAGACTACTGTCTACTCCAGTATCTACAGGCTCCATTAAGCAATACTTAGCCAACGCACGTGGTAACCAAGCCCGAACCTCGAGAACAAGTGTTTCTCCTTCGTCTCACGCGGCTTTGATGGGAGAGAGCTCTCCGGCATCCTCTTATTGTTCGGACCTTGCTGACGATCCTGGTTCTCCCACGGGATCTGAAATGTCTACACTCATGAGCGGTCTAAAAAAAGAATTGGCTGGTATGTTTCATAGTTTGGAGAAATCCATCAAAAAAGAAATCACTGCTGTTAGAACTGATATGTCACATATCCTGGTCAGAGTGGAGGAGACGGAACAACGGCAAGACACACAGGTGGTAGCTATTAAAGAACTACAGGACACTGTTACCCAACTAGCATTTTCTCATCGGGCTTCTTGGTATAAGCTTGAAGACCTCGAGAACCGTAACCGTAAAATAATATATGTGTTAGAGGTCTGCCGGAAGCAACTGGAGATTCAGATCTTGAACCTTTTATAAGAGGCATTTTTAATACCATTCTGGGTAACTCTGTTACTGCACCGCTACGTTTTGACCGTGTGCACCGTGCTCTGAGACCCCGTACTGCTAATTCAGACCAACCCAGAGATGTCATCTGTCGCCTACACTACTTTGAAGATAAAAATGCTATCATGACGAAGATGCGGGGTCTGCCTAACATTGACTTTGACGGGGCTACCATCACCATATATCCAGATCTCTCTAAAGATACTCTGGATCGTCGTTGAACTCTAAAGCCGCTTCTTGACCACCTACGCTCTGATGGGATCACATACAGATGGGGATTCCCTGCCTGCCTGATCGCCATGAAAAATGGCCGTTCCCATACACTAAGGTTTCCTGAGGAACTCCCAACTTTCTTGCAGGATCTTCATCTCTCGCCTATGGAGCTTCCAGGCTGGCAGGATCCAATCCCCAAATTTTCATGCCCAATGGATCCTCTCTGGAAAAAGTCCCCCTCGAAAATAGAAAAAAATACAGGATTGTGGTGTTGCTGCTGTCTGAAAGCAAAGCTAATTTCAAATTAAAAAATAATAATTTCACAGACAGATATCCACACCAAAAATGTACTGTTGCTGAAGCTGTCCCTGAAAATCTTGCATTTTCATAAATTTTATGTACAGTTTTAGAGCATCTTCCAAACCTATCATTTAAAGGATATGTGTATATATCACCCTCAAAAAGTAACTAACTCTTACCTCGTTATCCACTTCTTTATTTTATTTTTTTTATTTTTTACCCCATGGTAGCAACTGTTATTCCTTTTCTTATTTCCAAGATTCACCTCCATTTGACTTTAATGTAATATGCCCAAAAGGAAGGATTCGCTGAGACCCAGGTGAATCAAATTTTGCTTGATTCACTCATAGCGATTTGTAAAGTGTCTGCACGTTAGTATAAATTGCTTTGTCATTTAGACATTTTAGTTCAGTAAAGGTTTTTTCACTTTTCACCTGTTTCAGCATCTGTTGCCTTAACAATTACTGTCATCAAAATTAATAGTGTTTCAAGTACTGCTAGACTTAATGAATAACATCACTAAGCAATGCCCCATCAAAAGCCTGAGGACCATTAATGCTTTTATAGGTGTACATTTCAAAGTTGAGCACAAACCAGAAAAGTTAAATCAGACAACAATAAGAAAATGGGATTTTAATGGTGCAAGTAAATGGAGCACAATATCAAATATAGTATAAAAAATTATTTTATTTTGATAGACAAAATACGAATTTATATATTTTAAAACCAAAACACAAGAAAAGTGGAGATATAATATTGGCTAGTACATTCATTTGTATGCAGCAGTATGGCAGTGCTGGATTCTCAACATGTTTCGCCCATAAGGCGAGCTTCCTCAGGGGATGCTGGTCGTGTGCAGCGTACAGAGCCTTCTAACAGAAAGCAGATAGTTTAAGTGTATTGTAAAAGTTACTATTGAAATAACAACAATGGCAAACAAGAAAATACCAAAAACAAAACAAAAGGTGATAATTTACATATGCAGCTGTGTCTTTCATGTCAAGATATCACCGCTTACCTATATCTCCCAAGTAACAAAGGAGAGACCAATAACTGCCGGGATGCCTGACCGCTACAGACAACTATGCACTAAAGTGACCGTAGATGGTAGATAAAGATCAACTAAAAATGCAACAACAAAACAATAGTGACCAATATATCATGGGAAAGATGGAAATCCCCACAAATAGAAAAGGGCAGAAAGTTTGATTAAACATTCACTTACAGCAGTAGTTTCAGTAGCTGGCTAGTGTCAGGGGCCATTTAGCTTCACATCGTCAGATCAGTCTAGTAACTATAATAAACTAGTTTGAATAGGCTGCTGTGAACTAACAGCAGAAAGAGAAAATATCTTCAATAAGCAGGAGACATAGTCACTAATGAGGAGATAGAGGACCGCCAGTTAGCAAGTATCTAAAGTTACCTGGATTGACACAATGAATTACCAAATGTCCCCTGGTTCCCGCAGTGTCTCCATGCCGCTGACAGCGGCTTTATATACCATCCATCCGGTGCAAAACACCAGATGCGGACGTGAAGGCTGCATCGCACATGCGCAGATCACGCCGCCAGGGCACATTCAACCACTGTCCGCCGAGTCCCAATGTCCAAATAGACAAATGGATGTAGCACTCCCTCTTATGGTGGTGAAAAGTGGGGAGGACTTCCTCCGGAGAAACATAGGGAGAAAAACCCATGCCAGCGCCAGCAGAGACACTACTGCTGTAAGTGAATGTTTAATCAAACTTTCTGCCCTTTTCTATATGTGGGGATTTCCATCTTTCCCATGATATATTGGTCATTATTGTTTTGTTGTTGCTTTTTTAGTTGGTCTTTATCTACCATCTACGGTCACTTTAGTGCATAGTTGTCTGTAGCGGTCAGGCATCCCGGCAGTTACAGAATTTGGGTGGTGTATCCGCGCAATGGAACAAGAGATTGAAATGGAAAGAATTAAAATTGCATAAAGGACTGGACTGCTGCCTCCACAGACGTAGTTTCCACCGAAGTGGGAAAAATAAAATGTAAATAAAAGGTTAATAAGTGGGTGTGGCGCTGTCCTGGGTATCAAGACTAATGAATACCATGTAAATCACATATAAACCAAATGACCATCTGAAAGGTGATCCACTATGAGTCAGGGTGGGGAGGGGGGGGGGAAGGGGAAACAAGGACAGGAATAGGGAGAGTGTCCGGTTGGTGACGTCCAAAGTGACTGTGCTATATATAAAAAAAACACATATAATACGTGTCTTAATCTTAGTACAAATAAGTTATTTGTCATAAAAAATTAATCAAACATGAATAATATACTAGATAAAATAGGATGGTGACTGGTGCTCAGTGCAACATAAGTGATATTGAACGTTCTTAGTAAAATTCTTGGTGTTTCTGTAGACCTAGGCAGGTGTATCCATACATGCATCCACTGCCTGTATTAGTATTGGTGACCGAGTGCTCGTGTCTTGTCTTGTGATCATGCAGACACTCACCAGCTTTAGCAGTATGTTTAGATTCTTTGTCCTGATAGAAGGTTAAACTCCATTCCAGTCTCAAATCTCTTCAAGAATTGCCTGGTGTTTAGTGCCATTCATCCTTCTTTCAGCCTTTACCAGTTTTCCAATCCAGTCCCTGACAATGAAAAACATCTCATTGGCATTGAGATTTCTTTAAGCAATGGCTTTTTTTACTGGCCACTCTTTCATAAAGTCAATGCATGGCTTAAAGTGGTCCTATGGACAGATTCTCTAATTTCTGCTGTGGATCTTTGATGCATCTTCAGTGTTATCTTTGGTGTTTATAGTGCATCTCTCATTAACCACTTCAGCCCCGAACCATTTGGCTGGCAAAAGACCAGAGCACTTTTTGAGATTCAGCACTTACTTATTCACTTTAACTGACAATTGCGCGGTCGTGCGACATGGCTCCCAAACAAAATTGACGTCCTTTTTTCCCCACAAATAGAGCTATACAAATTAGGGGATAGTTTTATGGCATTTTTATTAATATATTTTTTTTTTACTAGTAATGGCGGCGATCATCGATTTTTTTTTTTGTTCCACAAAAGATATTTATTGAGAGAAAACATCATTGTATGTACATTATATTTTACATATTATCTGCAGCTGTAATCATAACAGGATAACATATTAAAGTTGCTTGAAATGTTAAGACAACAAGAATCATGGGAATTAGAACAGCTAGGTTCTGTACATATAACCAGATAGGGTTTGAAGGCCTATAGACCTTTTATGGATAGCCAACATCTGTATACCTTAAGGAAGGTTCCTAAGTGGAATCAAGTACCATTGTGAATGATTGCAAGACCCCGGAGACCAATATCAACAGGTCCAACCACGGCCGTAACTAATGCCTTAGACTTGATAATCCTAAAGTAGGAGAGAAGACAGGGGATTAAGGTGTGGAACCTAAATGATTTTAGCTGGTCATGTCGCCATCAAGGTATTAAGTGGGTGGAAGGGGAAAGAGAGTAAAAAAGGAAAAGAAAACGAGGCTTAGAGGGGAAGGGGAAAGAGAAAAGAAGGGAGGAGGAAAGGGAGAGAGGCATAGGATAAAAGATAAAGGATATAGTGGGGGCCACTCCTCGTCCCCCGATCCCCGGACCCAACAGGGATGCTGGGGAATCCTTAGTGGGCCTTCTGGGCAAAAGAATGCTATAAAGGAAAAAAGGACATTCCGAGCTCTTAAAATGTGCCCAACAGGCCCAGGTCTTTGTAAATTTTAGATGCGGTCTTGGGAGATATGGATTAATTCTTCCATTTCCTCTATTTTGGCCACTCTGGACAACCATTCTCTAATGGTTGGGGTGTCTGTCGACCTCCAGTGTGTGGGAATGCAGAGTCTGGTCGCATTGACCATATGCATTGCTAATGATTTATGGTAGGTATGTTTGGGTAGGCTTTAATGATGTAGGAGGTATTAGGCAGGAGTGTAATCTAGGGTGTAGGTGGTGACCCGTGCTAATATGGAATGGACTTCCCTCCAAAATGGTTGGAGCGAGGGGCACTCCCACCAAATGTGGATCATGGAGCCTATTGCTCCTTTGCATCTATAACAGACGTTTGAAACTGAGGGTGAAAGTTTGTGTAAGCGGGCTGGAGTTCTATACCATTTAGTTATGATTTTGTATCCATTTTCCTGGATTGCTACATTCAATGATCCTTTGTGAGCGAGTGTGTAGATGGATTCCCAATCTTCATCCATGAGTGTCAGTTGTAGGTCTGTTTCCCAAGATGCCCGCGTGGATTGTGTTGTGGAAGGGCCGGAGACGTCTTGGAGTAGGGCATAAATGTATGATATGAGGTGTCGCTGTGGTGTATTATGTGAGCAAAGTGCTTCAAATGATGTAAGCTGTCTATTCCAAGTGACGTTTGAACCTGAGGAGGTAAGAAAGTGTGTCAGCTGTCTATATGACCAGAAAGGAAATGTACTGGTGCACGATTCGGACATCAGGTCTTCCAAGGAGCGTTGACGGCCTTTGTGAAAGAAGTGGCAAGCTAGAACCTCCTCGTGTGACCATTCCTGTTGAGGGAATGTGGAAGAGTCTCCCAGGGGGAACTCAGGGTTGCCCCTTATGGGAGTCAGTGTTCCTGGGTGTGAGGATAGGTTGAAGAGAGAAACTGCTTTCCCAAAGGCCAATAATGAGGGGAGAATGAGCGGGTGTAGCTTGATGGTCTGGGGCCAGAGTCGGGTGGTAGCCAAGGGAGTGTATGTGTTGGGGTTCGCATGTAGGAGTTTTCCAACGTCACCCATATTTTCCACTGTTTGTGAATTTTCCAGTCTATTACTCTGGTCAGATGGGAGGCTAGATAATACTTGTATAAGTCAGGTAGGCCAATTCCACCTGTGACTTTGGTACAGGTTAAACGTGTGTATTTAATACGTGGGGCAGTATTTTTCCATATGAAAGTTGTGCAGGACCTCCTGTATGCCGCAAAGAAGGAGGTGGGAAGGTGAATTGGAATTGTCTGCATTAGGTACAGAAGGCGGGGTAGGATAACCATTTTTTTTTTTGGAAAAATGTTTATTGAAATATTAACATTACAAGCAAGAAATTATGAAGCATGTACATATTTCAGAGTTTAGCATCTCTGGTTCACCATTATGAACAGAAAAGAGGAGAGCACAGGTTGAGCAATAATGGGGGAATGGAAGGGATGGGTGAAAGGGAAGGGGATAGAGGAGGTAATTTTACCCGTAAACAACAATGTAGCATATTATATCAAGGTGATAGGATAACCATTTTAATGAGAGCCCAGCGACCGAACCAAGATACGTTTAGATTATCCCATTCCTTTAAGTCTTCTTGGATTTTAGAAGGGATGGGTAGGAAGTTTTGGCTATACAGATCAGTCAGTTTTCTGGTGATTTTAATGGCATCCGTCTTCCATTGAAAGGGGAAGGAGTCTTGGCAGTGAGAGACATCCTGTGGGGTTAATGTTATGTTTAGGGCATGAGATTTAGAATAATTAATTTTAAGGTTTGATAACTTACCAAAATGTTTTATGTCTTTCAGCAAGTTAGGTAGGGACAACTGGGAGTTTGCAAGGATAGCAGTATATCGTCGGCGAACGCCGCCACCTTAAATTCCCTATGTTCAAGGGAGATTCCTTTGATATCCGTATTGCTTTGCATTCTGTTCAAGAGGGATTCTAACCTTAAGACAAAGATCAAGGGTGATAATGGGCATCCCTGACGGGTACGATTGCTTATGGAGAAGCTGAGGGATTAGTATACAGAGCGTTGATATGCGCGAACATGTGGGGTAGGAGGCCTATTCCCTTTAGTACCTCCCGCATATAATCCCATTGCCACCTTGTCAAATGCCTTCTCAGCATCAAGGGAAAGGAGAAAACCCTCGGTCCCAGATGAAGTAAGCTGATGGTGTAGGTTTAGAGTGTGAATGGTATTATCCCTGGCCTCCCTGCCCGGGATGAATGCCACTTGATCTGATGATATGAGACCAGGAATCAGGGGAAGCAGCCTATTTGCTATTATCTTTGCATATAATTTTCTATCCACATTGAGTAGGGAAATTGGCCTATAGTTGGAAACTTGCAAGGGATCTTTGCCTTCTTTTGGGATAACTGCTATGTGAGCTTCTAGCATTTTGCCTAAGGAAACGTGGGGACTTGATAAAGAGTTAAATGTTTGTAAGAATTTAGGTGCTAGTTCATCTAGAAAGCATTTGTAGTATAGTAAAGGGAGGCCATCGGGACCCGGGCTTTTGCCTACCTTCATTTGTTTTATCACTAAGTTTAATTCCTCCCTGGAGATTGGGCTTTCCATGTCTTCCGCCTACTTTGCAGAAATAGGTTTAGGGCAGTATTGAGCTAGGAATTCGCTTATTTGAGAGGAACAGTTGGGGGTGTTGGTCAATTCTCCCTCCCCCCGTGCTAAGTTATAAAGTTTTGAGTAGAATTTTTCAAAATGATTGGCTATGTCTTCATTCTTAGAGAACAGTGTACCTTGACTATCTCGAATGTGGTGAATTACGGAAGAGGTCTTAACTGCCTGTATTGTTCGAACCAGCAGTCTCCCGCTTTTGTTTCCATGTTCATAGAACACTTTCTGTTTGAGAACATATTGCCTTCTGGTGCATTTCCCTAACTCATCTAACAGAGTGGAGCGGACATGCAAAAGGTCCTGCAGTGTAGCTTGTAGGGACGATCGTTTATGGGCTATTTATTGTTTCGATTGATTTGATCTGCTCTTGATGCCTTTTTCTTTAGCTATCGTTGCCAACAATATTAATTTCCCCCTTATAACACATTTATGTGCCTCCCAAAGCGTACTGGGTGTAACGTCTGGAGTAGACTTTAAAATACGTTTGGATTCGGGCACGTATTTGTCTAAGATTTTCGGTGTCTTTCAGTATGGAAGGGTTTAGTCTCTAGGTTTTCATTGTTTTGTTCAATTCCAGAAATGTGAGGGTCACTGTGATGGGGTGGTGATCTGACAGAAACAGTGGTTCTATGGTGGCCTGTGCGAGGAGTGATAGGTCTGTTTGTGAGAAGAAGAAGTAGTCAATCCTGGAGTATTTTTGATGTGGGGTAGAGAAGAAGGTGTAGTCTTTATCATTAGGGAACATAGTGCGCAATGTGTCCTGGAGCGTTAAGTTTTGTAGTTGGAGTTTAATTTGGCGAAGTGCCCGGTACGAGAGAGCAGTTGTACCTGTGGAAGTGTCTAGGGCCGGGTTGAGTGGGACATTAAAGTCTCCTCCCAATATAACAATCCCTTCCAGGAATGAAGAGAGGAGGTCACATGTTTTCGTGAAAAATGATATTTGGTGTCGTTAGGACAGTATATATTTGCTAACGTGATCGGTTTGGAAGCATATTTTCCCCCAGGCTCTACCATCGAGTCTACTAGTTTAAAATTGTTTGGAAATTAGTATTGAAACCCCTTTTGTTTCAGAATCTGGGTTTGAATGAATTACCTGTTTGTATATGTGGTTCTCTAGCTTGGGTATAGCATCCAATCAAAAGTGCAATAAGAGAAAATGGGCTTTGTGTTTGGTCAATGTTGTTAGAATCTGTGACCTTTTTTCTGGGAGGTTTAAGCCTGACATTTAGCGAGAGGCATTTTAGTGACAATTGTTGCCTAAGCATTGGTTCTTTCTGCATTTTATAAGCTAGTGGGGAGTAGAATATATATGCGGGGGTCCCGTGCGAGCAACCCGCTTGATTCCTTGTTGGAATATTTATTTATGTATATTTTTCTGGCTTTAATGAATTGTAAAGTTATACAAATGGTTACATATAGCAAAATGCATAGAACTATTTGAATATAAAAACTTTATGATAATCTGAATTTATTAAAAGCTAATTTATTCCATCTTATTACTGCTCCCGTGTGCTTATGTAAAGTCCCGCCATTTGCCTTTTTTACCCAATATTATCTAACTGGGATGGAGGGGGGGGACCTGAGCGGCCCCCTTATACCTCACTTAAAATCCCACCAATACTCTCCCTGCTCCCAGCTATCTCGGGCAAGACCATAGAGCACAACAGCGCCACCCAAAACCTGTGTACATAAGTATTGGCTAATCGACAAAAGCATTGTGTCATGTATCTGACGGTAGAGCCTGATGTGCAGGGAACGGCCTCTCTTGCTCCTCTGATTCTGGCCCCCTGATAGAGTAGACAGGAGGAACAGAAGTGCAGAGTCGCACAAGTGCCAAACAGCTCGTCTTCACTGTAATGTAGAACAGCGGCAGGTGGCACGGTGCTGGAGCAGGGTTCTCCAATGAGCGGAAGATGCAGGTCGGGCAAGCCGGGTCAAACACTGGCAGGAACGTCAGGAGCAGAAGCGGAGGCAGGTGCGTAGTCTGGATGCAGGCAGGGTCGGCAATGGGCTGGCAGAGTGGTAGTAGAAGGAGCAGGCAGATGCGGAGTCAGAACAAGCCGGGTCAGATGCAGGCAGCAGGTAGCAGAGTCAGAGGCAAGCCGGGTCGGTAAACAGGTGCAGGTATCACGGGTAAAGCAGGCAGGAACACACGGGAACGCTGTATAACGGACAGCACTGGATGCAAGCACAGACCAAGTTTAAATAGCCTCTTGGTAATGTGCACACAGGTGAACCGAAGGGGTTCTGACAGAGGCTGAGGTCACAGGTCGACTTCTCCGTCGGCCATCTTGAGTACTGGCTGGTCTTCCCTGACAGGCTGAGGTCACAGGTCGACTTCTCCTTCGGCCATCTTGAGTACTGGCTGGTCTTCCCTGACACATTGTAAGTATGATCACTCTCAGGGAAGGGATTAAGTCTGAGCTCCAATGTGTCCCTTAGTCTAAAAAGAAGGGGAGGGCAACCCGATAGACTCCTATCAGGGCAAGCCCACCCTCTGTCCAATAGGCTTTCCTCCCCCTCCTCCAGGCGGGCTGCAGGTCATCCCAAGGTATCATACCAATGTTTTAAGTTAAACTACTTAAAAGAGAGGTGTATACAGTGTGATGGGATCATATCTGTAGACCCATATCAGAAGTGTAACAGGAGCCTAAGATTTGAGGGCAACCCCGATCCCCATCAGGGTGAATGTCAATGCTTTCGACAGCAAGAAGGATTAGCCGGGAGCCATTCCTACAGCTGTAGAGGCCTGAAGCACAGACCTGTACGATAGGGGAGGCCATTTAGGAGCGGGGAGACATTGCCCCCCCGAGTAACAGCTAATGGATGCCCGAAAATGGTGCTGCGTGCAGGAAACAACACTCATCCTGTAAGCATTCTGGGTTCCTAAGCATTACCATCAAATATGGTTATTAAGCATAGTCTCTGGAGGAGAAACGAGTGATAGACGGAGCCTCTAATGCACCTCTGACAGGGCAGGGGGAGCAAGACAGATCATCAAGCATTGCAGATGGCTCCTTGAAGGTGTACTAGCACATAGGACACAACAGTACCTGTACAGGAGAGTTCTGAGGTTCGGGTCAGCTGGTTCCCAGGGGGATCATTGCGGTCGGGTACTGTATGGGGCGTTGTCAGTCTTCCCGAATCCGATGGTACGGTAGAAGTAGAGAGGGAGACAAGCAAAGAGTTAAGTAACAACATAACAGAACAAACAAGAGGCATCTCCCTTTGGCTACTGTTGAGCTGTGGGATGAAATGAGCAGGAGTTAGGCGTCTTGGTGTCCCCTATGAGGGGTGGCGGCAATCCCCAGTTCCTGTGAGGGATAGTCCCTGCGTGCATGGTGATCACTGGGTGATGTGGGGTCCAGCCTATGACGTCTGGAGCATTGCCTTTGGGCTTTCGGTGATGAAGAATGCGATACTGGCTTCCAGGGCTCTGCAGGAAATTAGAAGGAGTACCAATCAGGCAGGTCGACCAGCGGGATATCAAGCTGCTCACAGAAGGCAGGCAAGTCCTCTGGGGTCTGGAGAAGCACTGTGCGACCTCTAGAGGAAGCTGAGAGACAGAACGGGAATTTCCACCTGTATTGGATGTTGCAGGCGCGTAATGCTTCAAACAGGGGGCGTAGCGTGCGCCTATTCTGCAAAGTTTTCTGAGAGGTCTTAGAATAACTTAATGTCCGCACCATTAAATAAAATGCAGCCCCTGTCTCTCGCCTTCCGGAGTATCTCCTCCTTGAGAGGGAAGTTAACAATACAGCACACAATGTCTCTGGGGGGTTCAGAGTCATGGGAAGGGGGTCTCAGAGCCCGATGCAGCCATTCCATCTCAATCGGGGTGTCTGCTGGATGGTCGAGTAAGTCATTGAAGATGGCGCAGACCGTTTGTGGAAGTGTAGCCTGTTTCACTCCTTCAGGGACCCCCCTCACCCTGATATTATGTCTGCGGCCCCTATTATCTAAATCTTCCACTTGTTTGTGGAGTTGTAGCTGTGAGCTGTGAGTCATAAGTCTGTTGCACTTGCCTGATCGCTGCTGCCTGTATATGGGAAGTTTCCTCCACTTCAGTAAGACGATGGTTCATCGTTTGGATGTCTGATTTGAGATCCAATATGGCCACCGTCAGTGTGTGCTTGATATCCAGGGCTACTCTTTGCAAATCTCTCTGGAGATCAAGTAGGCTCAGATTGGGAGCCCTTGCCTTCTGTCATCTATGCGGCCGTGCTGCTAATTGAGGCCGGGGATGAGGCCTGTGAGGTCTGCACGGCCTGTGTCTCCATGTGCTGTCCTGTCGGCCGGGCCGGAACATCCTTGGGATGTTATTACTGAGCTGAGTCCAGGTTTCTTTTAGGGTGTTGATGAGCTTCTGGTGGATTTGCCCATGTTTTCAGGACGTATGGATCCTATTTGAAGCTTTTTTCTGTCCTCCTTGTGCCGGAGCTCTTCTCTTAAGCCACCATCTCGGGTCCCAGCCAAGCCGCGCCCACTGACCATCGATTTTTATCGTGACTGTGACATTATGGCAGACAGATCGGACACTTTTGGCGCTATTTTGGGACCATTCACATTTATACAGTGATCAGTGCGCTTAAAAATGCATTGATTACTGTGTAAATGTGACTGGCAGTGAAGCGGTTAACCACTAGAGGGCGCTGTAGGGGTTAAGTGTGTCCTAGGGAGTGATTCTAACTGTGGGGGGGATGAGCTATGTGTGACATGACACTGATCACCGCTTCCGATTACAGGGAGCTGTGATCAGTGTCAGTGTCACTAGGCAGAATAGGGAAATGCTTGTTTACATTAGCATTTCCCCATTCTTCCTCTCCGTGAGAGGATCATGGGTATCCCCGTGGACATCGAGTCCGCGGGACCAGCGATTACACTCACGGAGCTCACGGTGGGCGTGCATGCGCCCGCAAGATGCTTCTTAAAGGGCAACGTACAGGTACGTTAGTATGCCTGTACATGCCCTTCTGCCAACGTATATCGGCATGAGCCGATCGGCAAGCGGTTAATGCCCTTTTTGTCTGTTCTATGAGTTTTGGTGCGCTGCCTTCACTTATCAGGTTTGTAGCTGTGCCATAATCTTTCCAGTTTGGTATTATGAATTTAATGGTGGTCCATTGGATCTTAAAAAAATGGGATATTCTTTATAACTCAACCCTGATCTATACTTCTCCACAACTTTTAAAGGCAAATAAGCTTTTATTGAATTTTAAAGTTTACAGAGCGACAGAAACATAAAGCAGGGATATAAATCTGTATGTAACTTCACCCCCAAAGGAGCTGTTTGGTGAATTTGGATTCTCTGATCTCCGCCTCAACTCCAAGAATAATCTAAGCCCCTCTGACACACCTGGTTAAATAAAATTACTGCAAACACATTTAAGGACACATGCAGTAAATACTGTTATCCTGGCTGTGGATTATCGCCAAAAATAAACACACACCTGGTAGTGATAAACAAGTTGAATATATTAACACGGTTTAAAGTATATGGAAACTTACAACACAGTTAAACCTTGCTACAAATAACTAATACATTAGAAAAGACAACCTTCAATATTTAGCAACTGCAGGTATAGAAAGGACTGTAATCTATATGCCCTTAAAACAGGCACTGAGAGGGAGGAGAAAAGACGTGTCAACTTCTCAGCTCCTTCTGGGCCGCACACCTTTGAAAGGCAAACACACAACGAAAAGAAAAGGTTTATACAAGTACAGTAAGCACAGTTCTGTAATGTTGCAGGTCCTGAGATGAAGAATACTAGTATCTTTTGCTAGCAAATGGCGGGGCCCTTGTTTTAAAAGAGTAGGTTTAAACAAGCTTACATGGAGCAGTAATCCTCTAGAACATTCTGTTAGGTAGGGGTTTAAAAGGGCAAACTGCTAGAGATGGCAGCTCCAAACAAGCATTCAGTGACACTAAAAAGGGAAATTGGTGTCTGCATGGAGTGTCAGTATGGTGTCAAGAAGTATGTTGGGTTTGCACCCTCTCACCAATCGTCTGTGCGATGACACAATGATAATTCCAGGTTCTGGTTCAGGCTCCTGATGCTCCTAGCGATGTTGTAAGGCACTGGATCCCCTTCTGAGGGCCAATCGAGAGGACTGGTAGCAAAACTCATAAGGTGAAGAGGCAGCGGCCGACCCAATACCTGGATGGATATTGCAAGCCCTGAAACGGCATGGGTTGTCTCTGCTGAGCTGGGTGCTGCTTGGCTCTTGGGTCACCAATCAGGGTTCCTGAGCTTAGTGGTGGCGGAACGTGTGGGTGACACTGATCCTGGCTCCCCTCTATCTTCTTGCAGCAGTGCTCTCCTGGTCATCTCAGGAAAAACGCGTCTCTCTCTCTCTCTGTTGGTCTCTGGAAAAGCTTGGCTTTCTCTCTCTATATTAGGTCACACACACTCTCTGGTGTCAGTGTGTGTCTCTCTCTCCTTTAGCCTGATGCTGGTGCATTAGGCTGCTCTCCTCAGACAGCTCTCCCTCCTTTAGACCTCTCTCTCTCCTTTAGATGTCTCTCTCTCTCTTTTAGCCTAATGCTGGTACCTCAGAGCGCTCTCAGACAGCTCTCCCTCCTTAATAATAGATTACACACTCTCTGGTGTCAGTGTGTGTCTCTCTCTTCCCTCAGCTCCAAAAATCCCTCTCACAGCATTTTTCTCTCACTCTCTTCACATCTCTCCTTTTCCTGGGCTTCAGAATATCCCTATTCCACTGTCGGGGCACACAGTCCCTGGTGTCAGTTTGTGTCTCTCTCCTCACTCTGGCACCTCAGTTCCTTCCCCTCACACACTCCTCCTCTCCTCACTGCTAAGTGTCACTGTGTCCCAAAAAAAGGACTTGTTGAGCCTTGGTATCTCCCTCTCTTTTAAGCAATCCCCTCTCCTCTGTCTCCTGTCAGCACTCTCTCTTTCTTTTACCTCAGTATTTCCCTCTCTTCCATACCCTCAGCACTTCCTGAAACTCCCCTTTTTCCAAGGATGCTCTGTGTCTGAATTTTTTCTGGAAGAACCAGTCAGCATTTATGTCTCCATCTTGTGGCTAAAAGGAGAAGTTGCATTACAACATGCCTTCTACATGTATATAAAAAAATAACCAAATAAATATACATGTGTATGAGGCCTCAAGAGATATATTCTCCACAACTTTTATCTTTGACTTTAAGGACTTGGTCCTCAGAGATTTAGATGATCTAACAATTAAAAGACCATCCAATAATCCATCTATCAGAATTGGATTAAAACAATTGTGTGAAAGAAAAGATCTAGTTGTTCGCCCAGCCGACAAAGGCAGGGGCATTGTAGTTTTGAACAAATGTGATTATAAGGGGGAAATGTTAACGATATTGAGTGATCAAGACACTTATACATCCCTATTTCAAAATCCCATGGTCAAATATAGAAGATATAGAAGAGATTTAACCAAAATTGTAGATAAAGGCTTTGTAGACAAAAAAGAAAGATCTTATTTAGTCCCTTTAGCCCCTCAGATTCCTAACATATACTATCTCCTCAAAATCCACAAAAGTGTCACACACCTCCTGGTTGCCCCTTAATCAGTGGGATAGACTCAGCCACATAAAGAATAGGTAGATAAATAGATTTTTAACTACAACCTTTACTTAGAAAAATGCCATCCTATTTAAAAGACACCATTCAACTTCTAGATAACATTGAGATCAGTGAAGGGTGTTTGTTAGCAAATGCAGATGTTGCATCTTTATATACTTGCATCTCCCACCACTTGAGATTTGATGCAGTATATTATTACCTTTCTAAAGAAAATACATTACCAAATATACAAAAACAATTCATCATGGAATTATTATCTTTTGCCACCAGTCATAGTTATTTTTGATTTAATGGTCAATACTACCTCCAAAAAAAAGGTGTAGCTATGGGGGGCAAAATTTGCCCCCAGCTTGGCCAATTTATTTATGGCCAAATGGGACGATGATGTCGTCTATGCCCGAAAGAGACCAGAACTGGTCCTCTGGGTCCGCTACATAGACGACATCCTCCTCCTTAGGAATGGTAGCTTAGTATCTCTCCATTCATGTATGGTTTACCCTAATGCCATCCATAGAGGCATTCTATTAACATTTGAAGCCAGTCTAGAGAAAATTAATTTCTTAGACTTGGAGATTAAAGTAGATGGCAGCAGACTTATTACTAGTACTTATTTCAAATCAACAATAGGAATTCTTTCATTCCAACTGACAGTTGCCATCATCGAAATTGGTTGCGTTCTGTCCCGTGTAGCCAATTTTTAAGATTATGGTGTAATTGCACCAATGTTCAAGACTTTGAGGTACAAGCAATTACAATTGAAATTTTTTTTAGAAAAGGTGTATTCTCATCAAGATCTAGATCAGGAGATTCAGAAAGTATGCAATTTAGACAGGCACAAACTGTTTCAACCTAATCCCCATAATCATAATTCTTTTGACCCTAAATGGTCCTTTTTCACATCTTTCTCTATTCAACATCACCAAATAAAAAACAAATAAAAAACATCTTTAATAAACACTGGAATGTTTTGAGAAATGGCCATATTATAGGGCCATTGTTACCTGAACAAGCTGGTGTGATTTATAGAGGTGCTCCATCATTACAGATGAGAGCTGCCCCTAATATTATCAATTCCCCTTCCAAACCCACTTTTTTCCATAACCTTACAGGTTATTATCCATGCAAAAAATGCAATGTGTGTCTTCATAATACACACGGTAAGAAAAACTCAATCCTTCACATCTAATGTCACTCACTGCTCTTACCTGATCAAATCATTTGTCTCTTGTGTCCCTAAGAACGTGGTTTGTCTAATCCTTGTGGCAAACACTATGTTGGAAGGACTATTCAAATTTTTTCTATCAGAGTTAATGAACATATTTCTAACATCAAAGAGTATTCATAGTGTTCCCAAACACTATGCCCAATTCCACAATAGGGATCCTAGAGGAACTCAATTTCTGCTGATAGACAAGTATACTTCACCATGGTGGGGTGGTTCAGCTAAGAGAGGGGTTTCACAACTTGAAACTTATTGGATATATGAGCTCAAGTCTTATTATCCTTACGGTATGAACGTGGAGTGGGACATTGATGCGTTCATCAATAGGGCTTGATGAGCCTACTTCATGCTCATTAGTACACTTTTTTATTGCATTGTATTTTTTGGTATTTTTGTCTTTTTTTATATCATTATATTATCCTTAGTTTATTCATTTAATGAATCTTATTTTATAATTACCATATTTGATTAATTTGTGCCTAATTTGCATGCTTTCACTAGATCACGCTATAATGGTTGTGATACCCAAACATCATCCATTCATTCGTACTATATTGTTTTAGCAACACAACTTTTGTCGAGTCAGGCTGACATTGTGCTGATCCATTTCAATGAACTTCAAGATCCACATATAGATACTGTTTAGATAATGTAAAATATGTTTGTGTTTACAATTAGAATAGGATATACAGTGACAGTGCATTTTGTTTAGCACTGATCACTGTATTGGTGTCACTGGTCCCCAAAAAGTGTCACTTAGTTTCAGATTTGTTTGCCACAATGTAGCCACCATAACTAGTAAAAACAATCAAAAAAATAAAAAGTCCATAAAAATATCCCATAGTTTGTAGACGCTATAACTTTTGCGCAAACCAATCAATATATGCTTATTGGGATTTTTTTAACAATATGTAACAGAATGCATATTGGCCTAAATTGATGAAGAAATTTGATTTTTGACATTTTTTTATTTGATATGTTTTATAGCGGAAAGTAAAAAATATTTTTCTTTTTTTTTTCAAAATTGTCGGTCTTTGTTTGTTTATAGCAAAAAAGTAAAAACCGCAGAGGTTATCAAATACCACTAAAAGAAAGTTCTATTTGTGGAAAAAAAAGAAAATTTCATTTTATTTGGGTACAGAATCGCATGACCGCACAATTGTCAGTTAAAGTAACACAGTGCTGTATCGCACAAAATGGCCTGATCAGAAAGGGAGTAAAACCTTCCGGGGCTAAAGTGGTTAATAGTTTATTTTTTATCAATTTACAAAATGCAAAGTAAATAAACAGAAGAAAAATCTAATTCAAATTGATATTTGGTGTGGCTAAACTTTGGCTTCAAACCAGCATCAATTCCTATACTTGTACACTTTGTACACTTTCACAAAGTCAGGGATTTTGAAGGAATAGAGCCAGGTGTATAATTAACCATTTATATCAAGCAGAAGCTAATGATCATCAATTTCATATGTAGGTTGAAACACAGACATTATCTAAAACAAAAACAGCTGTTTAGGAGGCTGAAAACTGGATGAGGAACATCCAAATTCTGCTACTAAGGTGAGGTTGTGGAAGACAGTTTCATGTCACAAGTCATACACCATGGCAATACCAAGTAGAGCAAAAAGACACAAGGTAGTTTGTTATACTGCATCAGCAAGGTATATCCCAGGCAAATATTTCAAAGAAAAATGGAGTTTTAAGATGTTAAAGCTCTTTTGAAGAAGCCCAAAGAAATGGGCAACGTTGAGGACCTCAGATGCAGTGGTCGGACCAAGGAAACTTAATGCAGCATATGAAAGACACATAAGGCTTACTCCCCTTTAACATCTGAAGATGTCCAGCAATGCCATCAACACAGAGCTGGTGGAAATCAGTGGGACTTAGGTACACCCACTTATTGTCTGGAGAGGATTGGGCAGAAGTGGACATTGAAACAAGGTTAAGCAACTTAACTATGCATGAAAACATAGGAACTGGGGTGCAGAAAAATGGCAGCATGAGCTCTGGACTGATGAATCAAAATGTGAAATATTTGTCTGTAGCAGGAGGCAGTTTGTTTACCAAAGGGCCAGAGAGCTGTACAAAAATGAGTCTCTACAGGCAACAATGAAGCATGGTGGAGGTTCCTTTCAAGTTTGGGGCTGCATTTCTAGAAATGGAGATTTGTTCAGGGTTAGGGATGAGCTTCGAGTTCGAGTCGAACTCATGTTCGACTCGAACATTGGCTGTTCGCAAGTTCGCCGAACACCGAACAATTTGGGGTGTTCGCGGCAAATTCGAATGCCGCGGAACACCCTTTAAAAGTCTATGGGAGAAATCAAAAGTGCTAATTTTAAAGGCTTATATGCAAGTTATTGTCATAAAAAGTGTTTGGGGACCCGGGTCCTGCCCCAGGGGACATGTATCAATGCAAAAAAAAGTTTTAAAAACGGACGTTTTTTCAGGAGCAGTGATTTTAATAATGCTTAAAGTCAAACAATAAAAGTGTAATATCCCTTTAAATTTCGTACCTGGGGGGTGTCTATAGTATGCCTGTAAAGGGGCGCATGTTTCCCGTGTTTAGAACAGTCTGACAGCAAAATGACATTTCGAAGGAAAAAACTCATTTAAAACTACCCGCGGCTATTAATGAATTGCCGGTCCGACAATACACATAAAAGTTCATTGATAAAAACGGCATGGGAATTCCCCACAGGGAAACCCCGAACCAAAAAAAAAAAAAAAAAAATGACGTGGGGGGGTCCCCCTAAATTCCATACCAGGCCCTTCAGGTCTGGTATGGATATTAAGGGGAACCCCGGCCAAAATTTAAAAAAAAAAATGACGTGGGGTTCCCCCTAAATTCCATACCAGACCCTTCAGGTCTGGTATGGATTTTAAGGGGAACCCCGCGCCAAAAAAAAAAAAAAAACGGCGTGGGGTTCCCCCAAAAATCCATACCAGACCCTTATCCGAGCACGCAACCTGGCAGGCCGCAGGAAAAGAGGGGGGGATGAGAGTGCAGCCCCCCCCCTCCTGAACCGTACCAGGCCACATGCCCTCAACATTGGGAGGGTGCTTTGGGGTAGCCCCCCAAAACACCTTGTCCCCATGTTGATGAGGACAAGGGCCTCATCCCCACAACCGTGGCCGATGGTTGTGGGGGTCTGCGGGCGGGGGGCTTATCGGAATCTGGAAGCCCCCTTTAACAAGGGGACCCCCAGATCCCGGCCCCCCCCCCTGTGTGAAATGGTAAGGGGGTACTTACCCCTACCATTTCACTAAAAAAGTGTCAAAATAGTTAAAAATGACAAGAGACATTTTTTGACAATTCCTTTATTTAAATGCTTCTTCTATCTTCCTTCATCTTCTTCTTCTTCTGGTTCTTCTGGCTCTTCTGGTTCTTCCTTCGGCGTTCTCGTCCAGCATCTCCTCCGCGGCGTCTTCTATCTTCTTCTCCTCGGGCCGCTCTGCCCCCATGGCATGGGGGGAGGCTCCCGCTCTTCTCTTCATCTTCTTCTTCATCCTCTTCTCTTCTTCATCTTCTTCATCTTCTTCATCTTCATCTTCTCTTCTTAATTTTCTTCTGCGGGCCGCTCCGCATCCATGCATGGAGGGAGGCTCCCGTTGTGTGACGGCATCTCCTCGTCTGACGGTTTTTAAATAACGGGGGGCGGGGCCACCCGGTGACCCCGCCCCCCTCTGACGCACGGGACATGACGGGACTTCCCTGTGGCATTCCCCGTGACGTCACAGGGAAGTCCTGTCAAGTCACCGTGTGTCAGAGGGGGCGGGGTCACCGGGTGGCCCCGCCCCTGTTATTTAAGAACCGTCAGACGAGGAGACGCCGTCACACAGCGGGAGACTCCCTCCATGCATGGATGCTTAGCGGCCCGAAGAAGAAAATTAAGAAGAGAAGATGAAGATGAAGAAGATGAAGAAGATGAAGAAGAGAAGAGGATGAAGAAGAAGATGAAGAGAAGAGCGGGAGCCTCCCCCCATGCCATGGGAGCGGAGCGGCCCGAGGAGAAGAAGATAGAAGACGCCACGGAGGAGATGCTGGACGAGAACGCCGAAGGAAGAACCAGAAGAGCCAGAAGAACCAGAAGAAGAAGAAGATGAAGGAAGATAGAAGAAGCATTTAAATAAAGGAATTGTCAAAAACTGTCTCTTGTCATTTTTAACTATTTTGACACTTTTTTAGTGAAATGGTAGGGGTAAGTACCCCCTTACCATTTCACACAGGGGGGGGGCCGGGATCTGGGGGTCCCCTTGTTAAAGGGAGCTTCCAGATTCCGATAAGCCCCCCGCCCGCGGACCCCCACAACCACCGGCCACGGTTGTGGGGACGAGGCCCTTGTCCTCATCAACATGGGGACAAGGTGTTTTGGGGGGCTACCCCAAAGCACCCTCCCAATGTTGAGGGCATGTGGCCTGGTACGGTTCAGGAGGGGGGGGGGCCGCACTCTCGTTCCCCCTCTTTTCCTGCGGCCTGCCAGGTTGTGTGCTCGGATAAAGGTCTGGTATGGATTTTTGGGGGAACCCCACGCCGTTTTTTTTTTTTTTTTGGCGCGGGGTTCCGCTTAAAATCCATACCAGACCTGAAGGGTCCGGTATGGAATTTAGGGGGAACCCCACGTCATTTTTTTTAAAATTTTGGCCGGGGTTCCCCTTAATATCCATACCAGACCTGAAGGGCCTGGTATGGAATTTAGGGGGACTCCCACTTCATTTTTTTTTTGGTTCGGGGTTTCCCTGTGGGGAATTCCCATGCCGTTTTTATCAATGAACTTCTATGTGTATTGTCGGCAATGCAATAGCCGCGGGTAGTTTTAAATGGCTTTTTTTCCTTCGAAATGTCATTTTGCTGTCAGGCTGTTCTAAACACGGGAAACATGCGCCCCTTTACAGGCATACTATAGACACCCCCCAGGTACGAAATTTAAAGGGATATTACACTTTTATTGTTAGACTTTAAGCATTATTAAAATCACTGCTCCTGAAAAAACGGCCGTTTTTAAAACTTTTTTTGCATTGATCCATGTCCCCTGGGGCAGGACCCAGGTCCCCAAACACTTTTTATGACAATAACTTGCATATAAGCCTTTAAAATTAGCACTTTTGATTATTCATGTTTGTGTCCCATAGACTTTAACGGTGTTCGCGTGTTCGAGCGAACTTTTTTCCTGTTCGCATGTTCTTGTGCGAACCGAACAGGGGGGTGTTCGGCTCATCCCTATTCAGGGTCAATGGTGCCCACAATGCTGAGAATTACAGGCAGATACTTATCCATCATGCCATATCATCAGGGGGCATGTGAGTGGCCCCAAATTCATTCAACAGCAGGACAACAACCCAAACCATACAGTCAATGTCATTAAGAACTATCTTTAGTGTAATGAAGAACAAGGAGGCCTAAAAGTGGTGTTTTGGCTCCCAAAGAGCCCTGATCTCAACATCCTCGAGTCTGTCTGGGATTACATGAAGAGGCAGAATGATTTGAGGCAGCCTACATCCACAGAAGATCTTTGATTAGCTCTCCAAGATGTTTGGAACAACCTAGATGCTGAGTTTGTTCAAAAACTGTGTGCAAGTATACCTAGGAGATTTGATGCTGTTTTGAAGGCAAAGGGTGGTCATACCAAATATTGATTTGATTTGGATTTCTCTTCATTTTCATTCATTTGTTCATTTACCCTCCATTTGGTTTATTGATAAAAATAAACTAATAACACTTATTTTTCTCTCGGAAAGCATTCTTAATTTACAGCAATTTTTCACACCTGCCTAAAACTTGTGTGTGTGTGTATATATATATATATATATATATATATATATATATATATATATAAATATACACACAAAAGTATTGGGTAAAATAAGTATTGAACACCTCACCATTTTTCTAGGTAAATGTATCTCTAAAGGTGCAATTGACATGAAATTTTCATCACATGTCAGTAACAACCTATTGAATCCATACATTCAAACAAACCAAAACAAATAAGTTCAGAAATTAAGTTATGTGTAATAAAATGAAATGCGGAACTCTGGGGGCATGACCGGATGTGGAAGTGAGAGGACGTGTGCGCAGCTCCCCTCCCTCCGCTCTGCTTTGAACATCTGAGACACTGATGGGGGCATGGAGGTCGGCCAGTGATGAGTGAGAGCCGCCGGGCTGAGCTGAGCTAGCCCCTAACGCTCCACTCTACAACACAACACAGGAGCTCAAACAGCTGAACTGATGGAGCCACAGCAGTGGCGAGAGAGGCCCCCCTCACCTGTCAGTAGTAAGATCAGTTCCAGCAGCAGCGCGTGTGTCTGTCAAGGAGCCAAATATAGTGAACTGAGACTCGGAGGATTAACCCGTGAACACTGGATGCAGGTGAAAGCCCTCTATCCTCTCTCCCTCTCTCTGCTCTCCCTTTATGTTTTAAAAGTTGCTAGCTTGGACTGAGCTCTGATGGAAATGCTGGCTGTGCTGAACTGTTGATGTGATAAGGGAGAAGCATTTATTATTTGCAACAAACATAGAAATAGCCTTAAGAAGCAGTGGGAGAGGCTGGCAGGGAGCTGGATGATGGGACAGTTCTAACCACAGTACAAACAACTATAGAGAGCTGAGGCTTGGAGGATTAACCCCTGAAGCATTGGATGGCAGGTGAAAGTTTGTTTCCTCTTTTTTTCTGCTCCCCCTTGTTTGCCAGTAATGCAAGCCAGGATTGAATCTTAGTGGAAGATGAGAAGTACTAGCTGTAAGCTCTAAGGACTTTATGTTTAAACCCAGAGTCAGTTCCAAAAGTCAGTGTGAGACTGACCGGGAGCTGGTTTGTGGGACAATTTAAATAGCAGCAAAAGCAGCTGGTAGGAAATAAAGTGCAGTGTGCTGAGACTTGAAAGATTAACCCCTGCATTATTGGACGAAAGAAGAAAGTTATTTTTATACCCCCCCTTTTTTTTGCCTTCCGGTGATGCTGGTTGGGTTGGCCCCCCTGGTGGAGAGCGAGATGTTTCTGTTGAAACCCCTAAAAGATCTGTCAGCATTCCAGCGGATTTAAAACCATGGAAGACTATCCCCGTAGTGCTGTGTGCTTGGCTAATTGATGGTGCATGAGTGAGAGGCACCCACTATACATACTAAACATAGAGACAGACCTAAGGTCAGTGTGAGGAGCTGACAAGGATCTGGAAAAATCCCTGGCTGAACCTGGGAAAAGGAACAAGTGTCTAAAGGAGCAGTGGGGACAGTGACACGGTCGTTTGGGGGCCTTTGGGAGGTGCAAACAGGGAGAAGATGGCAAGGAAGAAAGGTGAGGAAGCTTTGCAGCAGGAGGGTACAAATTCACAAACGCAACTCGCAGCAAAAGACAAGAGAGGTCAAGCAGCAGCTTAATTAGAAAATATGCGCATACATCGGTTAAAAGCCATCAAACTTCCTCACAAGTTAAAAACTGTGGGGGGGGACAGGAAAAAGAAAAAGCCAGGGACAGCAAAAGACCGATATAAGTGCAGAAATAGTAACAACAGTGGAAAATCCAATACTATCCTTGGAAGCAGGTGCTAAGAGAAGAACCCTTATTAAAGGAAGTACTGCAGGCAGTGAATTTTTGTAAATCCTCTCTTTGTCAAATGACTGAGCAACTTAAAGGGATAAGAGAAGAGATACATTTTCTAAGAGATGACGCACAGAAAGTTTGTGAACAGAATGAGTTTGGTGGAGGATGATCTAAACCCATTAAAATAGGAAGTGAAGATAATTAGTGATAAAATGAATACATACGCCCTTAAAATAGAGGACATGGAGAAAAGACTGCGTAGGAACAATGTGAGAATCTTGGGGCTGCCTGAGCGCTCTGAGGGCTCCAACCCTATAGGCTTTAATGAGAAATGGCTTGTGGAAATTTTTGGGAAGGAAGTTTTTTCTCCTTTCTTTGCAATAGAGAGAGCGCCCGGAGTACCATATAGAGTGCCACTCCCAGGGGGTCAGCCTAGATCATTTTTGGTGAAACTACTTTTTTTATAAGGATAAAGAGACTATAGTCCAGAAGGTTAGAGAAAGGAGAGATATATATCATAATGGAGTCAAGATTTTATTCTTTCCAGATTTTTCCCCAGAACTGCAAAAAAAGAGCCACATTTGTGGAGACTAAGAAAAAATTATAGCAATTGAAAATTGTATACGCTATGATATATCCCTCTTGCCTACGGGTAGTGGCATTAGGTGAAACACACTTTTGTTACGCTCCAAATGAAGCGCTTGTGTTTTTGGAGAAAAACGAAGAGAATTATACGAAGGAAACAGCAGGATCAAGAGCGGAGCATAAGAGACTAACCATGATGCATAATGATTCAGTTTTGAGTGAGCAATTTTGTTCCTTTTTTTTCTTTGGTTAGCTGGGGGGTGGGGAGGGGGTCTACACTATGGGGAGGGGGTCTACACTATGGGGAGGAGAATAACAGCTGAGTGTCCTCCTTGGTTGGACTGGTTTGGTTTTTCCCTTTCCCTCTTGTTGGGAGGGGGGATAGAGGAGAAGGGAAATACTTTGATCATCGGAAAAAAGATCACTACAACTGCCCTTGGTATAGACCTAGTGTGGGCCGGGTGTGGGGTGTGAAAGGATTTTTTTGTATTTGTCCTTTGTGGGGGGGGGGTTTGTGTTGTTTTTGTGTTGTCTGTTACAGTATTATATGTGGTTTGTCAGTTGGTCTTTTTTCTTTTTTTTTGTGAGGATGGGGAAAAGATATTGTATGGGAAATACTCAAGTCAAATACTGGTCGTACAGGTTTAGTGAGGTTCAAGGGTGCGTGGAGAAAGGGTGTTGTAGGAGAATAGATATAACTGGTTAATTTCTTATCTTTTGCACTAAAAACACTATTATGCGAGTTGAGTGTTGTGTGGAAATATACTTAACAAAAAATATTGTACTAAAAATACTACAAAGGGATTTGAGTATCATGTGGAAACATGTCTAAAAGTCACAGTATTCATTTATGATGGTATATAGGAAAACACAAGTATTAAACAGGTAAGAACATGGAAAGAGTAGCACAATGAGGGTAACAGATATAGTTGGGGACACTAAGCTATTGATAACTGAATCTTTTTTATATGCAGTCTAAAGTAGTAAATGTATGTTCCTGGAATATCCGAGGATTGGGAGATCCTATAAAGAGAGCTGTGGTCTTTGCTGCAGTGATACCCCTTCCGGCTTCTGTGGTTTGCCTGCAGGAGACGCGTCTAACAAAAGAGTCACTATTACATTTAAAGAGAAGAAATTTCCAGACTCAGTATCACTCGGTATATACCTCATACTCTAGGGGAGTGAGTGTTCTGATTCGGACGGGAGTGGAGTTCTCCTGCAGGCAAACTAGTATAGATGAGAGAGACGGTATATTTTCTTGTACTGTACTATTGGGGGAATGACTTGTATTTTAGCTAATATATGTATATATCCCTCCCCCATTTAAAGCGGAGGTTTTATATCAATTGATGAAATTCACATCTGATAAACCTGACATCCCAATAATGGCAGTGGGAGACTTTAACATGGTATTGGATGGGAGGCCACCAGGGATGGGATGGATGGGATGTCTACCAGGAACTCAGATTGGAAAAGAGGTTATTACGCTCTTACAAATAATAGGAGAACTGGGGCTGGGGGATATATGGAGGATGAGGAATCCAACTAACAGAAATTCTCTTGTTTTTTGAAAACTCACTCCACACTCTGTAGGATTGATCTAGCCCTTAGCAGTGAAGATATGTTACATTTTGTTGGGAATTTAAAGTATATGCCTAGGGGTCTCTCAGACCACTCTTCACTGGTTGTATTACTGAGTCAAGGGGAGGAGTTCTGTAAAGGGGAATGGAAAATTATCTATATTGGCTATTGATAATAGGGGGAAAAGAAGAAGTGACAGCATCTCTGGAGGAATTCATGAGGATCAACACTGGGACAGCATCACCCAGAGTGGTCCGGGACACCCTCAAGGCATTTCTTAGGGGGTTATTAATACAACAGATAGCAGGAGTAAAAAGACTAGAGAGCAGGAAAAATTGACTGGGAATAAGGTTACAGAAGCAGAACAGCAGTATGTAGAGAAACCAACCCCTGGAGCGTTTCAGGAATGGGTTAAAACACAACAAGATTAAAAGGATCTATTGTATACAAAAGCTGAGAATAAGTTGATGTTACAGAGACAGCATTATTATGTGGAGGGAGAGAGTGCAGGACACCTACTGGCTCGATTGGGAAAGGCAAATACATCTACTACTGTTATATCCGCTATTAGAACAGACGGGGGAAGAATAACATCCTATGTTCCTGAGATTGTATATAACTTTAAAAAGTATTATGAGAAATTGTATAGTACCCAAGGTGTGGAGGTAGAGGGAGAGATGTGGGACTTTTTTAGAGATCTGAAGACCCCTTGCCTCATTGAGGAAGACAGAGAGGCCCTAGATGCCCCTATAGGCCTGGAAGAAATAAGACAGGTGGTGTCAGCATTGGCAAATCAGAAATCTCTGGGACCAGATGGCCTGCCAGCAGAGATACAGTATCTCACAAAAGTGAGTACACCCCTCACATTTTTGTAAATATTTTATTTTATCTTTTCATGTGACAACACTGAAGAAATGACACTTTGCTACAATGTAAAGTAGTGAGTGTACAGCTTTTATAACCATGTAAATTTGCTGTCCCCTCAAAATAACTCAACATACAGCCATTAATGTCTAAACCGCTGGCAACAAAAGTTTGTACACCCCTAAGTCAAAATGTCCAAATTGGGCCCAAGTGTCAATATTTTGTGTGGCCACTATTATTTTTTATCACTGCCTTAACCCTCTTGGGCATGGAGTTCACCAGAGCTTCACAGGTTGCCACTGAAGTCCTCTTTCACTCCTCCATGACGACATCACAGAGCTGGTGGATGTTAGAGACCTTGCGCTCCTCCACCTTCCGTTTGATGATGCCCTCAGATGCTCAATAGAGTTTAGGTCTGGAGACATGCCCAGTCCATCACCTTTACCCTCAGCTTCTTTAGCAAGGCAGTGGTCATCTTGGAGGTGTGTTTGGGGTCTTAAGCATTGGGTGTCAAGCGTGTGTTGCCGCCACACATGCTTGACACCATCTGAGCCAAATAAGTTTATCTTGGTCTCATCAGACCACAGGACATGGTTCCAGTAATCCATGTCCTTAGTCTGCTTGTCTTCAGAAAACTGTTTTAGAAGTGGGACAACAGCCATGCAGACCAATTTGATGCAGCGTGCGGCATATGGTCTGAGCATTGACAGGCTGACCCCCCCACCCCTTCAACCTCTGCAGCAATGCTGGCAGCACTCATACGTTTATTTCCCAAAGACAACTTCTGGATATGACACTGAGCACGTGCACTCAACTTCTTTAGTCGACCATGGCGAGGCCTGTTCTGAGTGGAACCTGTTCTGTTAAACCGCTGTATGGTCTTGGCCACCATGCTGCAGCTCAGTGTCAGGGTCTTGGCAATATTCTTATAGCCTAGACCATCTTTATGTAGAGCAACAATTCTTTTTTTTCAGATCTTCAGAGAATTCTTTGCCATGAGGTGCTATGTTATAAGGTGCTTGTAACAATAATTAGTCACATGACACTGGGGAGGGAAAACTGCTAATTTGGCCCAATTTGGTCATTTTCACTTAGGGGTGTACTCACTTTTGTTGCCAGTGGTTTAGACATTAATGGCTGTGTGTTGAGTTATTTTGAGGAGATGTCAAATTTACACCGTTACTGTATACAAGCTGTGCACTCACTACTTTACATTGCAGCAAAGTGTCATTTCTTCAGTGTTGTCACATGAAAAAATATAATAAAATATTTACAAAAATGTGAGGGGTGTACTCACTTTTGTGAGATGCTGTATATAAAAGCTATGAAGAGACATTGCTGCTAGACCTGTTGAAAACATTTAACGGAGAATTAGCAGAGGGTGTATTGCCTTTATCTATGAGGGAATCTGCCATTATTGTCCTTCCAAAAGAGGGTAAGGATCTACTTGATCCAAATTCATATGAGCCAATAGCATTGCTGGGTACAGACGTAAACATTTTGGCAAAAATATTGGCTAATAGGTTAAAATAAAAAAAATTTAAATAATTCAGAATCTGATTCACATGGACCAGACAGGGTTTAAACCAAACAGATCAACCAGTATTAATATAAGGAGGGTGTGGTTAAACCTGCAAGTTCCGACGACTAATGTAGGGTCAAGGACAATACTGTCCCTGGACGCAGGCAAAGCCTTCGACAGCCTAGAATGGTATTATTTGTGGCAGACCTTGGCTGCATTCCAGTTTGGTCCGAAGTACGTTGGTTGGGTAAGGCTTCTATATGAAGGGCTCAAAGCAAAAGTGAAGATAAACAATATATGCTCTGAGGTGTTTTCTTTGACCCGTGGGACAAGACAGGGTTGTCCATTGTCACCCCTGTTATTTGCTTTGGCAATGGAGCCATTAGCCATAACCATTAGATCATCTGTAAAGATACAGCGATTCCAGAGGACATCAGGAGTGGAGAAAATAGTCCCTGGCGGCAGAAATGGACATAATTGCAGATTTTGGGTGGATATCTGGCCTGAATATAAACTGGGCTAAATCAATGCTGCTTCCGGTTGACCCACTGAAGATGGACCTGCCACCAGAGATTCCACAAATGGAAATAGCTAATAAGCTCAAATCTTTAGGAATATACATAACCTTAAATCCTAAAGAATATATAATAAATAATATTGTCTCACTTTTGGATAAACTTATGTGCAAAGGGAAGGTGTGGAGACAGCTACCTTTATCAGTGGCAGGAAGGTGCAATCTAATCAAGATGACTTGGATGCCTCAATTGCTGTATGCATTACACAATTCCCCAATTTGGATAAACAGGCAATGGTTTCAGAAGATTGACATCATATTTAGAGAGCTGATCTGGAAAAAAAACAGTCAAGGATACAATTATGTACGCTACAATTGTCAAAGGACAGGGGGGGGCTTGGCAGTCCCGCACCCATGGTGCTATTTTTTGGCATTACAGTTGCAGCATTTGAAAGGATGTAACAATCTGTCTAAACATAATCCAAGTAGGGGAATGTTGCTATTAGGCACAAGCCATGATAGTTTGATAGAGGCCCTGGAGACTCCTTTTCATTTAAATTCCCTACGCTTTTAATGATAAAGAAATTATGGAAAGTGGTCAAAGAAATATTAGAGTACTGTATCAGGGATTTACAGAATTTTCACCATTGTGGCATAATAAATATTTGCAGGAACTATCTAATAGAGAAGAGTAGGGACTGGGAGAGATGCAGTCTTGCCTATTTTTCTCAGCTATATAGGATGGGTGTATTTAAATCATTCCTGGAACTTAAGGAGGAATATGGTATACCAAATCATTCCTTCTTTAACCGCTTGCCGCCCACCTGCTGTCATATGATGGCGAGGCGGCGCGGCTCTCGTTCTGGGAGGGCATCATATGACGCCCTCGCCTTCCCTACCCACCAGGGGGCGTGCGTGCGCCGCCGGCGGCGATTGAGCGTGCCCGCCGTGTCACTGGGCACCCGATGCGCGTGCCTGGCGGCCGCGATGTGCCCTGTAACACAGCAGGACGTGGATCTGTGTTCTCAGTACAGAGCAACACAGATCGGTCTCCTCCCCTTGTAAGTCCCCTCCCCCTTCAGTTAGAAACATTCCCTAGGAACACAGTTGACCCCTCGATCACCCCCTAGTGTTAACCCCTTCCCTGCCAGTCACATTTATACAGTAATCAATGCATTTTTATAGCACGGATCGCTGTATAAATGTGAATGGTCCCAAAAATGTGTCAAAAGTGTCCAATGTGTCCGCCACAATATCGCAGTCACAATAAAAATCGCAGATCGCCGCCATGACTAGTAAAAATAAATAAATAATAAAAATGCTATAAATCTATCCCCTATTTTGTAGACGTTATAACTTTTGCGCAAACCAATCAATATACGCTTATTGCGATTTTTTTTACCATAAATATGTAGAAGAATACGTATCGGCCTAAAGAGAGGAAAAAATTTGTTTAAAAAAAAAAATGGATATTTATTATAACAAAAAGTTAAAAATATTGTGTTTTTTTCAAACTTGTCCCTCTTCTTTTGTTTGGAGCGCAAAAAATAAAAACCGCAGATGTGATCAAATACCACCAAAATAATGCTCTATTTGTGGGGAAAAAATAACACAAATTTCATTTGGGTACAGTGTTGTATGACCGCGCAATTGTCATTCAAAGTGTGACAGCGCTGAAAGCTGAAAAATGGCTTAGGCAGGAAGGGGGTTAAAATGCACTGTATTGAGATGGTTAAATACCTACAAGTCAGAAATGCTTTGAAGATACAATTTAAAGAGAGGCCACTGGAGTGAGGTAAATATTTTTCAAAAAATAATGCTGGCACATCCAAGGGGTTGATCTCATTTATATAAGATGGTAAAACAAAAGGAGAAAGTGCTGCGCTGGTCCAGTGTGATGTGATTGTGTAGCAGTGTTCAAAAAAATTAAATTAACAAATAAAATAGAAAAGAGGTGTGCGGGTGCTACGTTTGTGTGCACAGTATCCTGTATTTATAAACTGAATATGAATGGAAAAAAATTCTATATCCCGTTTAACCTATGAAAGGGATGTGACAGTGCAATGTGTGTAGGGAACCGATGCAAATAGTTCTCATACACACCAAGTATTAATATAACTTGTGCAAATAGACCCTTAAAGTGCTGTCGTGCCTGTGCAATTCATAAAATTAAAAAATTCGGGATGGAAGTGAAAAGGAGTATGCTGGTACTGTGTTTGTATGCACAGTATCCTGTGAAAAAAGTATATAAATATATAACACAATTCCTTATGTCAAGTTCTATCTATATGGGGGCTGTAGCAGCACAGTAGGTGCAAAAAAACCTTAAGGTGCTGTTGTATCTATGCAGCCCATAGAGATAGAAAGAATCATATAATAACAGTGATCAGGATAATAGATATTACTAACATAACATGTGCAAACTTCAATCTGTGATCAATATAAAAGTGCAAACTATGCGAAATCCGTAATTTATAAAGGACCTTGTGCAACCTATGCAAAATAAATAAATAAATAATGTGCAAAACCTTATGAGTGTGACAAACAGGTGTATGATATTTCTCTATAACACCCGAATCATTAATAATATTCGAAATATATATTATAACGTGAAGTTCAAAACCAAGTCTTTAAGATACAATAAAAAATGCCGGTGCAAAATTCAAATGAAATGTTTTGTGATCACTTTAACAATCCAATTGTGCAGCAAAAAATCCGGTGGGGTGCCGAAAGAGAGAGGGTGTACATATCCTTTTCGTGCTCAAACACACACAGGTGAAAGATGGCCCCTTACCTTGCGGCAATGGGACAACCGCATAGAAGTTATATGGAGGAGATGGTCTCTCTTTGGGTTCCCTGGACCGGAGCCGGTGGTCCCTGTGTTTTAATCCCTCAGTACCAGCATCAACAGTAGCAGAGTCAACATAAGGGAGAATAAGAAGGGTACCAGATAGTGTAGTATTTCTAACCAGTCGCTGTTTTTATTAAAGTTAAAAGCATGTACTCACATGCAATAGATGCATAACACATAAAATCCTACGAGCGGCGAGCTCGTCAATCCAAATCTGTATCCGTGCCTATCCCGTCCCTACGCGTGACGTCACCCAATCACGTGACTTCATCAGGGGATGACAGGGGAGGCACAATCATGTCTTTAAATAGTTTTCTCATTGTGGTCAATGGGCGGCCATTTTCTTGTGGCCCGGTGTAATATTATGGCGGCCATGTTTGAAAGGGTCAGTCTCAAAACATGCGCGCGGCCATTTTTTCGGTTGGAAGGCACATTTCTCATGCCATAGAGTTCTATGTAAACTCGGCGGCCATTTACCTGTGGCCTAATGTAATATGCCGGCGGCCATTTTTTGGGGGATTATGCCAATAAAAATACACGAAATTTAAATATACATCCCTAGTATCATGGATGTTTCTAGCATAATAGTGTGTGTATATGGCCGCTCGATGCAAAGTGCTTGAAGGGGATGGTTTGGTGGACCGCAAGTAATGTCCAAACCGACTGCAAACAATAAAACCAAAGCTATCCAAAAGACAAGTGTGGAGCAGGGTCTATGGGGGGTGATGTAAACAGGGGAGGACTGGAATTTGCGCTCAGCGTCGTGTTCTTTGTTAATAACCAAAACACACTTTGATAATAAGGCTCTGTCAATGCGCATAGGACGGGACAGGCTCTGGTAGCTATATATCTCAATCCTTAGTATACAAGAGCTCCATCATGTATAAATAGTGGATATATTCTGCGAGTGTGCATTGAAACTTAAAATATTAAAATCTATACATAATGATAAAAATACAGAAAACAGAATATACAGTATATACTTATAAAAACTATACTTATAAAAATTATTAAAATTCCATAAATGAAAAAAGGAATAGATAGTTGCACGGAAAAGTTCGTTCACATAAAAAACATCTAAAATATTATTTTATTTATTTCTCTACAATCTTTTAAGTGGGGAAGAGAGAGCTGAGGGTGCATCAGAAAGGGTTAAAAATCGCTAATAAAACAGTTAAGATCAAATTCGATATTCAAGCCTCTGGGTGCAAAAGTATCCAGGGTGTATATCCATTTTGACTCCAACTGGCTAAGGGTCCTTACTTTATGCCCACCCCGCCAGTGTCTAACATATGGTTCTATCCCCCAAAATCTTAACTGCGTAGGGTCCTTATTGTGGTGTAACAGAAAGTGTTTCGACACGCTGTGCTTATCATATCCATTAAGGATGTTTTGCACATGCTCTTTAATACGCACTCTAAGAGGTCTTTTTGTACGGCCTATATATTGTAGGCCGCAACTACATTCTAGAGCATAAACAGCTCCTTCCGTGTTGCAGCAAATGAAGTTGTTGACCACATATGATTCTCCTGTGCTGGTGGACGTAAAATGGAATTTTTTCTCGTTTGGGCGTTTCGTTCTTAAACACGCAAAACATCTTCTGCAGGGGAAGAAACCTTTTCCCGTAAAAAAGGAAAAAGTTTTTTTCGGTGGGTCGACCACGCTCTTCACCACTTTATCCCTGATTATATAAATCTTTATCGGCCAGAAGGATATGCCAATGTTTTTTCACTATTCTCTCTACTTTCTTGTACTGTACATTTTAATGTACAGTACAAGAAAGTAGAGAGAATAGTGAAAAAACATTGGCATATCCTTCTGGCCGATAAAGATTTATATAATACCCTACCCATCAACCCAAGGTTCATATACAAGAGAGCACCTACTATCAGGGATAAAGTGGTGAAGAGCGTGGTCGACCCACCGAAAAAAACTTTTTCCTTTTTTACGGGAAAAGGTTTCTTCCCCTGCAGAAGATGTTTTGCGTGTTTAAGAACGAAACGCCCAAACGAGAAAAAATTCCATTTTACGTCCACCAGCACAGGAGAATCATATGTGGTCAACAACTTCATTTGCTGCAAAACGGAAGGAGCTGTTTATGCTCTAGAATGTAGTTGCGGCCTACAATATATAGGCCGTACAAAAAGACCTCTTAGAGTGCGTATTAAAGAGCATGTGCAAAACATCCTTAATGGATATGATAAGCACAGCGTGTCGAAACACTTTCTGTTACACCACAATAAGGACCCTACGCAGTTAAGATTTTGGGGGATAGAACCATATGTTAGACACTGGCGGGGTGGGCATAAAGTAAGGACCCTTAGCCAGTTGGAGTCAAAATGGATATACACCCTGGATACTTTTGCACCCAGAGGCTTGAATATCGAATTTGATCTTAACTGTTTTATTAGCGATTTTTAACCCTTTCTGATGCACCCTCAGCTCTCTCTTCCCCACTTAAAAGATTGTAGAGAAATAAATAAAATAATATTTTAGATGTTTTTTATGTGAACGGACTTTTCCGTGCAACTATCTATTCCTTTTTTCATTTATGGAATTTTAATAATTTTTATAAGTATATTTTTTATAAGTATATACTGTATATTCTGTTTTCTGTATTTTTATCATTATGTATAGATTTTAATATTTTAAGTTTCAATGCACACTCGCAGAATATATCCACTATTTATACATGATGGAGCTCTTGTATACTAAGGGTTGAGATATATAGCTACCAGAGCCTGTCCCGTCCTATGCGCATTGACAGAGCCTTATTATCAAAGTGTGTTTTGGTTATTAACAAAGAACACGACGCTGAGCGCAAATTCCAGTCCTCCCCTGTTTACATCACCCCCCATAGACCCTGCTCCACACTTGTCTTTTGGATAGCTTTGGTTTTATTGTTTGCAGTCGGTTTGGACATTACTTGCGGTCCACCAAACCATCCCCTTCAAGCACTTTGCATCGAGCGGCCATATACACACACTATTATGCTAGAAACATCCATGATACTAGGGATGTATATTTAAATTTCGTGTATTTTTATTGGCATAATCCCCCAAAAAATGGCCGCCGGCATATTACATTAGGCCACAGGTAAATGGCCGCCGAGTTTACATAGAACTCTATGGCATGAGAAATGTGCCTTCCAACTGAAAAAATGGCCGTGCGCATGTTTTGAGACTGACCCTTTCAAACATGGCCGCCATAATATTACACCGGGCCACAAGAAAATGGCCGCCCATTGACCACAATGAGAAAACTATTTAAAGACATGATTGTGCCTCCCCTGTCATCCCCTGATGAAGTCACGTGATTGGGTGACGTCACGCGTAGGGACGGGATAGGCACGGATACAGATTTGGATTGACGAGCTCGCCACTCGTAGGATTTTAAGTGTTATGCATCTATTGCATGTGAGTACATGCTTTTAACTTTAATAAAAACAGCGACTGGTTAGAAATACTACACTATTTGGTACCCTTCTTATTCTCCCTTATGTTGACTTTGCTACTGTTGATGCTGGTACTGAGGGATTAAAACACAGGGACCACCGGCTCCGGTCCAGGGACCCCAAAGAGAGACCATCTCCTCCATATACCTTCTATGCGGTTGTCCCATTGCCGCAAGGTAAGGGGCCATCTTTCACCTGTGTGTGTTTGAGCACGAAAAGGATATATACACCCTCTCTCTTTCGGCACCCCACCGGATTTTTTGCTGCACAATTGGATTGTTAAAGTGATCACAAAACATTTCATTTGAAGTTTGCACCGGCATTTTTTATTGTATCTTAAAGACTTGGTTTTGAACTTCACGTTATAATATATATTTCGAATATTATTAATGATTCGGGTGTTATAGAGAAATATCATACACCTGTTTGTCACACTCATAAGGTTTTGCACATTATTTATTTATTTATTTTGCATAGGTTGCACAAGGTCCTTTATAAATTACGGATTTCGCATAGTTTGCACTTTTATATTGATCACAGATTGAAGTTTGCACATGTTATGTTAGTAATATCTATTATCCTGATCACTGTTATTATATGATTCTTTCTATCTCTATGGGCTGCATAGATACAACAGCACCTTAAGGTTTTTTTTGCACCTACTGTGCTGCTACAGCCCCCATATAGATAGAACTTGACATAAGGAATTGTGTTATATATTTATATACTTTTTTCACAGGATACTGTGCATACAAACACAGTACCCGCATACTCCTTTTCACTTCCATCCCGAATGTTTTAATTTTATGAATTGCACAGGCACGACAGCACTTTAAGGGTCTATTTGCACAAGTTATATTAATACTTGGTGTGTATGACAACTATTTGCATCGGTTCCCTACACACATTGCACTGTCACATCCCTTTCATAGGTTAAACGGGATATAGAATTTTTTTCCATTCATATTCAGTTTATAAATACAGGATACTGTGCACACAAACGTAGCACCCGCACACCTCTTTTCTATTTTATTTGTTAATGTAATTTTTTTGAACACTGCTACACAATCACATCACACTGGACCAGCGCAGCACTTTCTCCTTTTGTTTTGCACTATTCATGGGCTTTGTTTGATCCCACTCTGTGCTTGCAGCTGTCCATATACACCGTTGTTTCCAAGGTAGCGCAGGGATAATCTATATAAATATATATGATGGTAAATGTGACAGGGTGATAAGGGGAAATTAGGAGCTGCCCTGCAGGAGGGGATGGGAGGAAGACCTGAGGGACATATCAAATGAACAATGGAAGCATATCCTGGAAATAGGTATCTTAAGTACCCTGTCACCATCACAATCAGTGTCACATTTGATGTTACTAAATAGAGCATATAAGACACCTCAGAAATTATTTTTATATGGGTGGAGGATGGATGCTAAATGCCCAAGATGCAGGGGCCCAAAGGGAGATCTAATCCATATGATGTGGAGGTGCCCCAAGTTAAATAGATACTAGAGTGAAGTAGACATGTGCATTTCGTTTCATTCCGAATGGAAATTCGGACACATTTTTCATTGCATCCGAATTTCCAAATTACAAAGGTAACTAATTTAAACGAATCCAAAAAAAAAAACGAATTTGAAAACAAATTTGATTCGAATTCAAAAACAAATTTGAATCGAATTAAAAAAACCTAGAAAACGTTTTTCTAAAAAATACAATATAATAGAATATAAAATAATTATATATATATATATATATATATAATATTTATTTATTATTATGTTCTATTGTTTTTCTATGCTTTTCTTTTCTATTTTCTATTCTATAAGTCTTTTCTATTCAAATTCAAATTCATTCTATACGAAATTCAAATTTCGGAACATGGCTTCTGAAGTTCGAATTTCGTATAGAATGAATTTGAAATTGAATAGAAAAGATTAGAATAGAAAATAATAGACTAGAAAAACAATAGAACAGAATAAAATATAATATATATATATATATATATATATATATATATATATATATATATATATATATATATATATATATATATATATATATATATATATATATATATATATATATATATATATTATTTTTTTCTATTCTGTTCCATTGTTTTTTTACGCTATTCTTTTCTATTCTATTCTAAACTCTTTTATACGAATTTCAATTCATTCTATGCGAAATTCGAATTTCGGAAGATGGCTTCTGAAATTCGAATTTTGTATAGAATGAATTCAAATTTGAATAGAAAAGATTAGAATAGAAAATAATAGAAAAGAATAGACTAGAAAAACAATAGAACAGAACAGAATATAATATAATATAATATATATATTGTATTCTACTCTGTTCTATTGTTTTTCTAGTCTAATCTATTCTACACTATTCTAAAGTTTTCTATTCAAATTTGAATTATTTTATATGAAATTCGAATTTTGGAAGATGTTACATATATATATGTATTATATTTTTTCTATGCGGGTCTATTGTTTTTCTATGCTATTATTCTCTATTATTTTCTATTTTATTCTAATCTTTTCTCTTTGAATGTAAATTCATTCTATACGAAATTCGAATTTCGGAAAATGGTTTTATAGAAATAGAATGAAATTGAATTGTAATAGAAAAGACTAGAATAGAAAAAACAATAGAACAGAAAAAAATATAATATATATATTGGAATATATAAATATAAAACCACCTTCCGAAATTGAAATTTGGTACAGAATGAATTTGAATAGAAAAGATTAGAATAGAATAGAAAATAATAGACAAGAATAGCATAGAAAAACAATAGAACAGAATAGAAAAAAATATAATATATTCTATTCTAATCTTTTCTATTCAAATTCATTCCGTACCAAATTCTAATTTCAGAAGATGGCTTTATATATATATATATTTTTTTTTTTTTCTATTCTGTTCCATTGTTTTTCTATGCTATTCTTTTCTATTCTATTCTAAACTTTTCTATTCAAATCTGAATTCATTCTATACGAAATTCGAATTTCATAAGATGGCTTCTGAAATTCGAATTTCATATAGAATTAATTTTAATTTGAATAGAAAAGATTAGAATAGAGAATATTGTATATACTCGAGTATAAGCATTTTTTTGTGCTGAAAATGCCCCCCTCGGTTTATACTTGAGTCAAGCACTTTTCTGCAGCAGAGAATTACATTTTCCGAACCGACTTTGGGGCCCCGTATCTCGAGGCCACTTGGTGCTAAGAACCCCAAAATTGGTGTGCAAACCCAGTGGGACTAGCACTACAACATCATATCACCAAGTGGTCCCGACATACGGGGCCCCAAAATCGGTTCAGAAAATGTCATTCTCTGCTGCAGAAAAGTGCTTGACATTTTCCGAACCGACTTTGGGCCCCCTGTATCTCAGGGCCACTTGGAACCCCAGCTTTGGATATGTTGTAGTGCTAGTTTCACTGGGTTTTCGCACCAAATTTGGGGTTCCTAGCACCAAGTGGCCCCAAGATACAGGGCCCCAAAGTTGGTCAACTGTGTCCATCTGCAGCAATGTCATTTCAGGACCCTTTGAATTCATTCTATGTGAAATTCAAATTTCGGAAGATGGCTTCTGAAATTCGAATTTTGTATAGAATGAATTTGTATTCGAGTATATATATATATATATATATATATATATATGTATAAAAGAATAGAATAGAATAGAAAATAATAGACAAGAATAGCACAGAAAAACAATAGAACAGAATAGAAAAAAATATAATATATTCTATTCTAATCTTCTCTATTCGAATTCGAATTCATTCTGTACCAAATTCCAATTTCGGAAGATGGTTTTATATATATATATATATATATATATATATATATATATATATATATATATATATATATATATATATATATATATACAAATTATATTTTCTTTCTATTCTGTTCTATTGTTTTTTCTATTCTAGTCTTTTCTATTAGAATTCTATTTCATTCTATTTCTATATAACCATTTTCCGAAATTCGAATTTCGTATAGAATGAATTCGCATTCAAATAGAAAAGATTAGAATAGAATAGAAAATAATAGAAAAACAATAGAACAGAATAGAAAAAAAATATTATATATATATATATATATATATATATATATATATATATATATATATATATATATATATATATATATATATATATAAAACCATATTTCAAAATTCGAATTTTGTATAAAATGAATTTGAATTTGAATAGAAAAGATTAGAATAGAGTAGAAAAGAATAGACTAGAAAAACAATAGCACATAATAGAATAAAATATAATATATATATTATATGTTATTCTGTTCTGTGCTAAATTTCGAATTTCGTATAGAATGAATTCAAATTTGAGTAGAAAAGTTTAGAATAGAATAGAAAAGAATAGCATAGAAAAAAAATAGAACAGAATAGAATAAAAAATAATATATATATTATATTTTATTCTATTTTTCTATTTTTATTTTATTTTTATTCCACTCTGTTCTATTGTTTTTCTAGTCTATTCTTTTCTATTATTTTCTGTTCTAATCTTTTCTATTCAAATTCATTATATACGAAATTCAAATTTCGGAACATGGCTTCTGAAGTTCGAATTTCGTATAGAATTAATTTTAATTTGAATAGAAAAGATTAGAATAGAAAATAATAGATAATAGCCAAACAATATCCATCTTCCGAAATTCGAATTTTGTATAGCATAGAAAAACAATGGAACAGAATAGAAAAAATATAATAAATATATATATATAAATATATATATATATATATATATATATATATATATATATATATATATATATATATATATATAATATAATTTTTTCTATTCTGTTTCTATTCTATTCTTTTCTATTATTTTGTATTTTATTCTAATCTTTTCTATCTGAATGCAAATTCATTCTATACGAAATTAGAATTTTGGAAAATGGTTACATAGAAATAGAATGAAATAGAATGAAATTGAAAAATTGAAGACTAGAATAGAAAAAAACAATAGAACAGAATAGAAAAAAAATATGATATATTCTATTGTAATCTTTACTATTTGAATTCGAAATCATTCTGTACCAAATTCCAATTTCCTATTATATATATTATATATTTTTTTCTATTCTGTTCTATTGTTTTTTCTATTCTAGTCTTTTCTATTAGAATTCTATTTCATTCTATCTCTATATAACCATTTTCTGACATTGAAATTTCATACAGGATGAATTTGCATTCAAATAAAAAAGATTAGAATAAAGTAGAATAGCATAGAAAAAATAAAATATATATATATATATATTTATGTATAACATCTTCCAAAATTCAAATTTCGTATAGAATGAATTTTAATTCAAATAGAAAAGATTAGAATAGAATAGAAAAACAGTAGAACAGAATATATATATATACTCTATTCTAATCTTTTCTATTCAAATTCATTTTATACTACGAAATTCAAATTGTGGAAGATGGTTTTATATATATATATATATATATATATATATATATATATATATATATATATATATATATATATATATGTATATATATATATATATGTATATATATATATATATGTATATATATATATATATGTATATATATGTATATATATATATATATGTATATATATATATATATATATATATATATATATATATATATATATATATATATATATATATATATATATATATATATATATATATATATAAAACCATCTTCCACAATTTGAATTTCGTAGTATAAAATGAATTTGAATTTGAATAGAAAAGATTAGAATAGAGTATATATATATATATTCTGTTCTACTGTTTTTCTATTCTATTCTAATCTTTTCTATTTGAATTAAAATTCATTCTATACGAAATTATATACCGTATTTATCGGCGTACAACACGCACTTTTTTCCCCTTAAAATCAGGGGAAAGTCGCAGGTGCGTGTTATACGCCGATCCCCTGCGATCCCGAGCTGTCATAACTTCAAAATCGCCGACCGCGATTTGAAAATGGTGCCGAAATACACAGAGCCAGTCCTCGACTCTTTCCGGCGGCTCTCGTTCACTTTCGGCTCCACTCGTAGTCCCGAGCGGAGCTATCCGAACCTACTCGGCTAGGTTCGGATAGCTCCGCTCGGGACTACGAGTGGAGCCGAAAGTGAACGAGAGCTGCCGGAAAGAGCCGAGGACTGGCTCTGTGTATTTCGGCGCCGGCGGCGCCATTTTCAAATCGCGGTCGGCGATTTTGAAGCCCAGGATGGCAGGGACAGGGGATCGAAGGCTGCACTGGGGCAAGGCTGCACTGGGGAAGGCTGCACTGGGGAAGGCTGCACTGACAAGGCTGCACTGGGGAAGGCTGCACTGGGGAAGGCTGCACTGACAAGGCTGCACTGACAAGGCTGCACTGACATGGCTGCACTGACATGGCTGCACTGAGAAGGCTGCACTGACATGGCTGCACTGACATGGCTGCACTGACAAGGCTGCACTGGGGAAGGCTGCACTGACAAGGCTGCACTGACATGGCTGCACTGGGGCAAGGCTGCACTGCGAAGGCTGCAATGATGGGCATTTAAATGTAAGTTTTTTGCCCTTCAACTTCCCTCCTAAAAGTTTTTTTTTCCTTAAAATTCCCTCCTAAATTGGGGTGCGTGTTATACGCCGGTGCGTGTTATACGCCGATAAATACGGTATATAAAACCATCTTCCAAAATTTTAATTTCGTAGTATAAAATGAATTTGAATTTGAATAGAAAAGATTAGAATAGAGTAGAAAAGAATAGACTGGAAAAACAATAGAGCAGAATAGAATAAAATATAATATTATATTATTATTTTATTCTGTTCTGTTCCATTGTTTTTCTAGTCTATTCTTTTCTATTATTTTCTATTCTAATCTTTTCTATTCATATTAATTCTAAGCCATCTTCTGAAATTCCAATTTCGTATAGAATGAATTCAAATTCGAATAGAAAAGTTTAGAATAGAATAGAAAAGAATAGCATAGAAAAACAATGGAACAGAATCGAAAAAAATATAAAAAAAAATATATCTATATCTATATATATATATATATATATATATATATATATATATATATATATATATATATATATATATATATATATATATATATATATATATAGATATAGATATATATATATATATATAGATACATATATATATATATATATCTATCTATATATATATATATATATATATCTATATATATAGTTTTTTTCTATTCTGTTCCATTGTTTTTCTATGCTATTCTTTTCTATTCTATTCTAAACTTTTCTACTCGAATTTGAAGATGGCTTCTGAAATTCGAATTTCATTTATAATGAATTTGAATAGAAAAGAATAAAAAAAGAATAGACTAGAAAAACAATAGAACAGAAAAGAATAAAATATAATATATATATTATATTTTATTCTATTCTGTTCTATTGTTTTTCTATGCTATTCTGTGCTATTATTTTCTATTCTATTCCAATCTTTTCTATTTGACTGTGAATTCATTCTATACGAAATTCAAATTTCAGAAAATAGTTATATAGAAATAGAATAAAATAGAATTCTAATAGAGAAGACTAGAATAGAAAAAACAATAGAACAGAATAGAAAAAAATAATTTATATATATATATATATATATATATATATATATATATATATATACACATATATATAAAATCATCTTCCGAAATTGGAATTTGGTACAGAATGAATTTGAATTCGAATAGAAAAGATTAGAATATAATATATTATATTTTTTTCTATTCTGTTCTATTGTTTATCTATGCTATTCTTTTCTATTATTTTCTATTCTAATCTTTTCTATTCAAATTCACTTTCATTCTATACGAATTTCGCAAAATGGTTATATATAGTTTACTTTTTCAAATTCGGTCAAATTTTTCGAATGCGGTAGAATTTTTTTTAATTTGATAGTTTTTTCGAATGCGGTAGAATTTTTTCGAATTTGATAGTTTTTCTTCGAATGCGGTAGAATTTTTTCGAATTTGATAGTTTTTTTCGAATGCGGTAGAATTTTTTCGAATCTGATAGGGTTTTTTTCGAATGCGGTCGAATTTTTTCGAATTCGAATATGAAAATAAATGAATCCCGAAAACGAATGTAACGAATGCAACAAATTTAACTAAACGAATTTAGTTGAATAACGAATCGAAACGAAACAAAACTAAACAAATTTTTTAATACTGCACATGTCTAGAGTGAAGTAGTGGGAAAAATAAGTAAGGTATTTGGAATATTTCTCGACCTAGACCCCAAAATATGCTAATTGGGTTGTATGGAGAAGGATAAGAATACGTGGGGGAGACAAACAGCAATAGTTAGATACCTTAATGTCAATAAAACAATAAGAAAGGAAAGATTTATGTATAATAAAAGGGGAAATGACAAAATGTTTAAAAAAATATGGGAATGCTGGATTAGTACATAAAAGAAGGATGAAATTTAGAGCTAAGGATACAGAGGCCATCTCACTATTGATGAGGGGCGTGGCCGGAAGCGGATGATGGAGTGAGCTAATGAGGAGTGAGCGTGAGCGTGTGTGTCTGCTCCACTCCCATCTTATGGACATGATCCCCTTCGTGCAGTAAAGTGCAATAAAGAGCCAGCCAGCGTTACCTTCGGTTACCTTCGGTGCCGTGCGCCTGCTAAGTCTGGCTAAGTCTGGCTTTCGGTCCTGTGTGCCTGGCTGCCGTCTGCCCCCCGTAGTGAATACTCCTTGGAGCCAAAGTGGTGTGCTGCATTCCCCTGTACTTTTTGGATGCCCCCGGGAGCTTCCGGAGGACTCGGACCTAATACCGCTCCCGGAAAGATAAGCCGAGACACGCTCTCACGGGAACATGACAGAGGACAGCTACTCCAGGATCTGATGTCAGGGTGTTGGCAGTGGAGGTTCCCTGAGTGCAGCCATTGCAATACAAGATAGCAAAGCGGAGGCTCCCGAGCAACCAAGGATTCCCCGAAGTGGCGCCCAAACATAGTCCGGGTGAGTGAGAGAACTTTTGATTTACTGGGTTGGACGGTGGAGCGGAGGTATTACCTTTTCCCCTAAGGTTTGCATACCCCATATTCAATATTAGAAGAGGATTTATAAGAGTGGATTGGACCTCCTGGAGATTTAATTCAGAACAGGGCTATTCTGTGTTGACTGTAATAAAAACAAAACATCTTTAACCGGTAATTTTTTGAAAAACTGTCTATCTTAAAGTTCTCCTTTTCCTCCTTGACTTCCAGCTTACTTTAAATTGTCTGGCATATTGCTTTGGCACGATAAATAAATTTGGTAGAAGAGAGCAGGGAAGAAATTATGTCTACAAGGAGGAAAGGAGATGAGCATGCCAACCAGGAGAGTATGGGGACCCAATCCTTACGGTCGGCTAAGGATAAAGATAAGGGGATACCGTCCACATTGGCAGGGGTAACGGCAGCAACAGTCGCAGCAACCGCCAAATTGGAAAGAATGGTTAATACAACTGACCATACTCCAACGAAAGGGGGGCAGCAGGCACAGAATAAGACAGCTTAGCCTGATGAAGGAGCACGCATGCTCCAAACGCAAAGCACCGCCCGCCTCAGCCCGCTCCCGGAAGTGATGACGCAGGTCAGCACGGTGCTCCACGGAGGATCCATGACCGATATCCTGGCCGCCCGGAGGCTCTGAGGACCCTCGGCACCACCGGAACAGCTACCAGGACCCAGGTCACAGGACCCACATCCCAGGAACCCCCCCACTGGCCCGTGACACCCACATCCCCCGAGAGCATGCGGATGAAACTACTTTACATGCTGGTTTTTAGCAACTCAAATGTGAGTGTTTTTATCTATTGTAATAAATATTTTTAACATACATGCTGCACTTATAGGGCGCCGTCCTTCTTTCTTTTTTACAGAATAAGACAGCGGTAGACAGAAAGAGCCAGGGAAGCTCAAGTACACTTGTAAGCGGTACTACAGTAAAGAACTTTACAGTAAAGGAGCAGGAGCTGCGGGGGAAAGTAACGGAAACAGCTGTTACCCAGATTCAAGTAATAGAAGGGGAGCCATCCCTTAAAGACATTTTTTTTAGCAATTAATGCCTGTAAACAATCTTTGGGTGAAATGTCAGATCAAATGAAAGATATTAAAGAAGAATTATCCCTTGTACGCCATGATTTTAAGAAAACAGCGGAGAGAGTGACAGAAATAGAAGGGAGAATAAGCTTGATAGAAGATGAACTATATCCTATGAAACAAAAGGTTAAGACCCGGAAAGAACAGCTAAATAGGTTTACGGAAAAGCTTGATGAGATGGAAAACAGGCTTCGTAGAGACAATGTGAGGGTAGTGGGGCTGCCTGAGACGAGTGAAGGTGCAGATCCAATAGGATTCTTGGAAAAATGGCTGATTGAAATCTACGGAAGAGAGACATTCTCGCAGCAGTTCTCTATTGAAAGAGCACATAGAGTTCCGTTCAGACCCCCCCTCAAGGAAACCCTCCAAGAGCCTTACTGTTGAAATTTTTAAATTACAAGGATAAAGTAAATCTTCTACGCAGGGCTAGAGAGAAAGGGAACATATCCTTTAATGGAGCTAGGATATCAATGTACCCTGATTTCTCTGCTGAATTGCAAAAGCGCAGAGCGGAATTCCTAGGAATTAAACGTAGCCTACAAAGGTTTGATGTCACATATGCCCTCCTTTATCCAGCCAGGTTGCGGGTGAATGCGCTAGGAGGAAGTCAGATCTTTGATTCCCCGGAGAAGGCGCTGGCATGGTTTGAGGATAAGAGGGACCAGTTGTCACCGAAATAAATAGGTTTAGGCAGAGAGCATATACAGATGGGGAATAAATATAAAACAATATATAAATATATAATATAATAATATATATATAACAAAAACGGAAACACTTTGAGTGGGGTGGGGTGGGGAATGCACATGGTTAGATTGAATTAGAAATGGGTTTGTATTTGAATGTAGAAAGGGGGGGTGGGTAGAGAGTAGGGGAAATTAAGATACGGGAGTAGGTAGAACAAGTTTTGTAATGGGGGGTATGAGACGGTCATTAAAAAAGCCTTCAAGGGTAACCTAGAATGGTGTGGAGGGGGAGGGGGGAGGGTTTTGAGTGGGGGGGTGGGTGGAGGGTATGGAAGAAAGAGGATACAGAATAAGGGAGTATATGATGCATAAGATTGTAAGGAAACTTTTTGTACACCATTTTACATATTTCTTCATAGGGCAATCCACTGGGCACAAGAAATTAAATACAGTTATAATAAAATACATTAGGTGGAAATATGAGTAAAGTTCAAGGGATTGAAGACACAAATTTAAAATATTTTGTTAAATTAGAGTATCTTCTTTTATTAATAGGGATAAGTTATTTTTTTTAGTACTCTGGAGCACTAAAACACAAGGGGTAAAGGCGTTGTACAAACCCAAGGGGTTTAAAATATTTTTGTTGTCTATTGTATTTCTCTCTGTGATATTGGTAGAACTTAATATCCCCCTTTTTGCATGGTCCATGGACTGTAAAAATCAGATTAAATGATGGTGCTAAACATTGGGTCATGGAATGTCCGGGGGTTGGGATCCCCTGCTAAAAGAGCAGCAATATTTGATGTTTTGGATACATATAAAGTAGGAATAGCCTGTCTGCAGGAGACGCACCTAACAAAAGACACTAAAGGTCATGTGAGGAATAGGAGGTATCAGTATCAGTTTCATTCTGCGCACACCTCCTATTCTAGAGGGGTTTCGGTGTTAATTGGTGGGGGGGGTGGTATTCTCCTGCAGACAGTGTGTATTAGATGAAGAAGGGCGATATATTTTATGCATTGTATAATAGAGAATCAGGAATGGATGTTAGCTAATATGTATATCCCCCCTCCCTTCAGATTGGAGGTAATGTACAGCCTATTGGAATTTATAATGGATAAACCTGGCTTACCAGTTATAGTGGTTGGGGATTTTAATGTGGTCATGGATAAAAAAATAGATAGATTCCCCCCAGGAAAACAAAGTCAGGGACTACAAGAAAATCGGATGAGTCATTTCCTACAAGAAGCTGGATTGTCCGACATTTGGAGAATACGGAACCCGGGAGCATTACAGTATTCATGTCATTCGAGTTCCTATTCTACTTTATCAAGGATAGACTTAGCACTGGGTAACGAGTTAGCCTCGCAGGTAATAAAAAATATAGTTTATCAACCTAGAGGGGTGTCAGACCACTCTTTGTTGACAGTCGTAGTAAACCCAGGAAATAAGAAAGCATGTAGAGTATGGAAGTTGAACCCAGCTTGGTTGGAAATAATAGAGGATCCGGAAGAGATGGTATTGGTTCTGAACGAATTTTTAAGGTTCAACTCAGATACCACAACAAGAGGGGTGATGTGGGATGCATTGAAGGCATATTTGAGGGGACTACTAATGCAGAAAATGTCTAAAATTAAAAAAACATCACGGGATTGGGAGGATAAGATCAGGAGAGAGTTAATTGAGGCAGAGAAGGAGTATGTGAAAAAACCTTCCCTCGATAAACAAAGAGTGTGGGAGAACAAACAACAAAGATATAAAGACACAATACTTAGGAAGGTAGAAAATAAAAGGCTGTTCCAGAAACAAATTGTATACGGGGAAGGAGAAAAAGTAGGGAAGATGCTGGCTCATATTGTCAAAAACAGTCCCCCCCCCTCCATGGTCTCAGCAATTAGGACTCTGAGAGGTGAAATATCATCCCAGAGAGAGGTAATTATCGATACCTTTAAAGAATATTATAAGGATTTATATAAATCCCCAGGGGTCATGGGAGGAGAGGAAATGGATTCCTTTTTTAGTAACATAAATATACCGTCAATCAAGGGGACAGATAAAGAGGAACTAGAGCGCCCGATTACTCTGGAAGAAATTAAAATGGCAGTAGCAGAGATGGCCAATTATAAGTCCCCCGGTCCTGATGGGCTACCAATTGAGATCTATAAAAGTTATGGGGAAATACTACTCCTGGAACTTCTTAAGGTATTTAATTGGGCGAAGGAAAAGGGGAAATTACCCACATCAATGACTGAAGCCACAATTATTGTTTTGCACAAAGAGGGGAAAGACCCCTTGGAACCCGGGTCTTATAGACCTATATCTTTACTCTGCTCAGATGTCAAGATTTTAGCAAAGGTCCTAGCTGGCAAATTAAGGAAAATCATTCATAAAGTAGTTCATCAGGATCAGACGGGATTCATCCCTCATAGAGCAACCAGTATGAATATTAGGAGAGTTTTTCTGAATCTTCAGATCCCTACAGAGAATATGGGCTCTAGAGCAGTTATGCTGTTAGATGCGGTAAAAGCATTTGACAGCGTAGAATGGGAGTACATCTGGCGGGTATTAATGGAGTTTGGGTTTGGCCCCTCCTTTACTAACTGGGTTAAAATACTTTATAATGACCCAAAAGCAAAAGTAAGAATCAATAATGACTATTCAACTGAGTTCCAACTAGAAAGAGGCTCAAAGCAAGGGTGCCCCTCATCCCCCCTTATATTTGCTCTGGCAATAGAGCCATTAGCCATAGCAATAAGGCAAGACAGGATAATAGAAGGGTTCCGGAGGAAAGATAAGGAAGAACGGATTGCATTGTATGTGGACGATGTCCTCATATTTTTAGGTGATATGGAGGGATCCCTTAACCAAGTGATGGAGATTCTCTCAAGTTTTGGAAGATTGTCGGGTTTGTCCATAAATTGGGAGAAATCAGTCCTACTACCAATAGATCCCATGGGAGAGAATACCTCGTTAAATAGCACACAAATGGAAATAGTAGAGTCAACAAAATACTTAGGTATAAAAATAACAAAAGACCCAGATGAATATTTAGACAATAATTTAGCCCCCTTGCTGATGAAATTTAAAAGTAAGATTGAAATCTGGAGGGGTTTGCCTCTATCAGTGGCGGGGAGGTGTAGCTTGATTAAAATGCTATGGCTCCCCCAATTACTGTATGTGATGCATAACTCGCCAATATGGATAAGTCGGAAATAGTTTAAAAAGATAGATACATTATTAAGAGATCTTATTTGGGAAGGGGGACCCCCCAGGATAAGTTTACAAACCCTACAACTCCCATTGCGAGAAGGGGGTTTAGCAGTACCTCACCCAAGAGTTACTTTCTAGCAGCACAAATGCAGAATCTGGGGAGAGGTGCTGCCCCTAATGGATACAATAGTGGGGGACTGATGAGTATGGGGGCACCCCATAAGACAGTGGTGGAGGTGTTAGAGGCAAACTCCTTTTTTTATAGAACTCCAACGGTTAAATTGATGATAAAAGTATGAAACTCTATTAAAGCCATGAGGGGAGTGGGAGGTATGATTAAGTGCACCCCCCTGTGGAATAACAAGAATCTACAAGAATTAAAAGCAATAGGGAAAATAAAAACATGGGAAACAAAAGGGATAGATAACCTAGCCCAGCTATATAATCAGAATACCTTAAAAACATTTAGCTCATTGAAGGAGGAATTTGATATTCCGGACCACTCATTTTATAATTTTCTACAAATTAAGCATGCTCTGAACAAACAGTTTGGGGGACAGGGGCCAACTTGGAATAATTCCCCCATTTTACAAGACTAGGCGAGCCGGGTGGCTATAGTGGGCCCATAGCTGAAACATATCCATACATATGTAAAAGTAACATAGAGATCCCAGAAAAACTGAAATGCAGATCCAAATGGGAAGGGGACCTGGGTGCAATATCAGGTGAACGGTGGAGAGAGATATTGGCGGGAGGGCACCAGGTTTCAGTTTCACCTGCTCAGAAGGTGTCGCACTTAATGTTATTACATAGGACATATTATACCCCCAAAAGGCTATTTAAGTTTGGGGGGAGGATTGATGCTAAATGTCCTAGATGTCAGGATACTGGGGACTTGATGCACATGATATGGAAATGCCCAAAATTATTCCGCTACTGGTCTGAAATACTGGAAACGTTAAATAAGATCCTCTCTTTAGAACTTAAAATAGAGTCAAAACGATGTATTCTGGGAGTAGAGGGAAATATAGATAGAGGTAACTATAAAATTAAAATAGTACGGAGATGCCTATTCCAAGCAAGGAAGTTAATAGCGCAGAGATGGCAGGCAAGGCCCCCCCCCCACACGAAGAATGAGTGGATTAAAACTGTACTAGAAACAATGTGGAAGGAAAAGGTAGTATATACAAGGAGAAGGAACTTGAGAGAATTTAAAATACTCTGGAGCCCCTGGTTAGAAGAAATGGGATATCAAATGTAAGGGAATGATAAAAGGAGTGGCCTTACGTTTGTAGAAGCTAATAAAGGATGGAGATGTAAGGACTGGGGAGGGGGGGAAGGGGGAGGGTACAGGTTGGGAGGGGGGTGGGTAAATGGGGGGGGAAAACTGACTAGAGTATACCTTTTCCTTACGGTTATATGTTTCTATATATGTATATATATATGGTATATTTAAAATCTGGTATCTTTTTTTTTTTATTATGTAAATGTGATGTATTGAATAAAGATTATTTAAATTAAAAAAAAGGATACAGAGGCCCTTCCTCTTGCAGATACCAAGATTTTGTTTCTGCTTTTCTTTTCTGCTGTTTGGAATTATGCATAGTGTTTAAATAGAAATGGCACACTATTTTTGATAAAAAGGGGCAAAGTGAACTGTAGTGCATTATTTAAATAAAGCTATGTATGTTAAATGTTGGGGTGGAGGGTAAAAGAGAAAGTGAAGGATGTATAAATGTGTATTTGTTCTCTATCTTTTTATATGAATAAAAAAAACTTGATTTAAAAAACTAAAATGGAATGCATTAAGATAAAAAAAACCTTCTGCATAAGAACCACTTAAAGTTTCATTAGGGTTTTTTAATTGTTATATAAACTTCTAATTTTGCTTACTAAGCAACCCAAGTCATAATGTTAAGCAGCAGTGATATCAGTAATTGTGATTAGGTATGCTTATGACTCATGGAACTAACACTTAAACATCTCTAACTGATTGTGATTTTGCATAATTACATATCTCAAACAAAAATTCTAAACAAACAGAGAAATGGGTTCAAAAGAAGTAAGACCTCCCCTGGATAAATCCAACCTTGTAACAGATGACTATCATGCCCTATACAATTATCAATGATTATTAATCTAATATTCAATAGTAATCTGAAATCTGCTATCACTGTACCCAACAAATATTTCCTGTGACATATATTTAATAAGCTTTTTTATCAATATTAGATTTTTTTTTCATTTTTGTGTTTACAAATGCAGTAGATTTTGCTCATTTAAATGCATTGTCTTCGTTCAGGCATAAAGAAAAATGGTAGCTATAAATGACAGTGCTGATCTACAGGATATTAAGATTCAACCTAAACTGAGAAAATGTGTTGCTAGTGGATATCTGTAAAAATTTCAAAAATACTTACAGTATTATTATCTGCCAGTCCTCTGCTAGATCTACTAGTTCTCTGGTTTTGGCATGTTTGTATTTTTATGTAGAAATTAAAATACAGCTTATTCCAGAATTCATACCATTATAAAGAGGGCTACAAGTGTACATGTCCTCTGCTATTTTACTGCTGTGAGGCCAGCAGGCTAATGTACTCTATTGCATAAATGCAATTACCTAATGACAACATGGAGCCAGAGTATGGCAATCTTGCAAAAGCCTATGCTATGGTTACTATAACAAATCCATATGAAATTCATTCATTCTGGTACTCTTTGCCTGAAGTGAAAATGTAGGCTCCAAATGTAAGCTGTAAACCTAGTTAACATTATTTTCGAATAATAGGACTGTAAGCAGGATATAGACAGACAGGTAAAGACTAAAAAAATACATTATAAGATATGTTTATCCTTTTATTCATTAGATTGGTTAAATGGGGAAAATTAATCTATGATATATTTTTAAGGACCCATTTATTAGTTCACCTGGGTGGGGGGTGGGTTTTGGGGGGGGGGGGGGCGACTTGCACAGACTTAATCTTCCTGCATCTCACACCATCTTTAGTGGCAGTAGAAGAGTGGAAGATTTGTTCTCATTCGCACTGGTCTGGGGTTTTGAGAGAGAATGTCCTCTATCAGCTGAGACGAAAATGGCAACATGCTAACCCACAATATGCAAAAGTGATTGACTTGATGCAAATTTTCTTATCAATGTGAATCAATTTTTAAATCCCTTTTATCTATGTAAAGTTCATAGAGCAGCCATATTTGCTCATTACAAACCTAATCGCATGTCCAGTGGAAGTCTATTGTGCCTTGAAAAAGTATTCATACCCCTTGAAATTTTCCACATTTTGTCATGTTACAACCAAAAACATAAAAGTATTTTATTGGGATTTTATGTGATAGACTAACCCAAACTGGCACATAATTGTGAAGTTGAAGGAAAATTATAAATGTTTCTCAAAATTGTTTACAAATAAATGAAAAGTGTAGCATGCATTTGTGTTCAGCCCCCTTTTCTCTGATACCCCTAACTAAAATCTAGTGGAACCAATTGCCTTCAGAAGTCACCTAATTTGTAAATAGAGTCCACCTGCATGTAATTTAATCTCAGTATAAATACAAGGAACACACCAGACAGGTCAGGGATAAAGTTGTGGAGAATTTTAAAGCAGGGTTAGGTTAAAAAAAGAAATCCCACACGTTGAGCATCTCTCGGAGCACTGTTCAATCCATCATCTGAAAATAGAAAGAGTATGGCACAACTGCAAACCTACCAAGACATGGCCATCCACCTAAACAGACAGGCTGGGCAAGGAGAGCATTAATCAGAGAAGCAGCCAAGAGGCCCATGCCAACTCTGGAGAAACTGCAGAGATCTACAGCTCAGGTGGGAAAATCTGTCCACAGAACAACTATTAGTTGTGCACTCCACAAATCTAGTCTTTATGGAAGAGTGGCAAGAAGAAAGCCATTGTTGAAACAAAGCCATAAGAAGTCCCATTTGCAGTTTGTGAGAAGTCATATGGGGGACACAGCAAACATGTGGAAGAAGGTGCTTCAGCCAGATGAGACCAAAACTTTTTGGCCCAAAAGCAAATTGCCATCTGTGGCGAAAAACTAACACAGAACATACCCTCTGCACATCCCCCTGAACACACCATCCACACTGTGAAACATGGTGGTGGCAGAAGCATGTTGCGGGGATGCTTTTCTTCAGCAGGGACAGGGAATCTGGTCAGAGTTGATGGGAAGATGGATGGAGCCAAAAACAAGGCAATCTTTGATGAAAACCTGTTATGCCGCGTACACACGGTCGGACTTTTCAGCTACAAAAGTCCAACGGACGCTGACGGACTAAAGCTGGCCGGTAATCCGATCGTGTGTGGGCTTCTCCGGACTTTCAACGTACTTTTTTAGCCTCAAATCTGACGTACTTTAGATTTGAAACATGCTTCAAATCTTTACGTCGTAACTACGACGGACCCCGAAGTCCGCTCGTCTGTATGCTAGTCCTACGGACAAAAAAACGACGCATGCTCATAAGCAAAAACTAAACGGAAGCACTCGGTCTAGTAAAACTAGTGTTCGTATTGTAGGTAGCACATTCATCACGCTGTAAAATCTGTGATCGTTGAATGCAGCGCATTTTATTTCTTCTTTACGAATGTTCTAAAGAACGAAGGTGTTTTGCTGTTCATAATCAGAGTTCTCCCAAACTGATTTCTGGATTCTTTTTCTCTTTGATCTCATGAATGATATAGTATGCTTTTTAAAAACAATGTTTCCATACTAATAATACTTTTTCCCTTATATTTTTTTTTTTAGGTTTGTAAAGTTACCACAAAGAACCCATTATTCTATTTTTTTTTTTCGAGTGATTATTTTTTAGTTTTTAGATAAAGTTAACCCAAAGCACCGTTTTTGGTTATGTAGATTTTTTTATTTTCAAGACTTACCACTTGAACATTATTAACATTAGTAATGTATTTTTGGTGTGTTTTTTTCAAACTCAATGAGATTGTTGTCCCTTGTTAATTTAACATTGTGTGTAAAATCAATGATTTAAAAGAAAACACATAAAGTCTTTTGCTAAACTCAAAAAAGATCCATTTATTCATGGTCAAAATAAAATAAAGAGGAAGTCAACGCTGGAAAAAGTCGGTGTACAAGAAAATTGGGATCTTGCGAAGTCCATATAAGAGGGAGCACAATCTGGTCCAAGAATCCCAGAGATCAACAGCACCAGCAGATGATCTAGATGTCCCCAGACTGTGGTCCTACAACAGCCTGCGTCTTCTGTCAGACCAGACTGAACCCAGGTCATCACTTTCTTCTCTTCCCTGCAGCCTTTCCTCCACGCCGCCCTGCAGCCTTCCCTGCAGCCTTCCCTGTAGCCTTCTTTTGAGGCTGTGGCTCTGGTGTTTCAGTTGTGGCAGGAGGAGGAGGAGGAGGAGGAGGAGGAGGGGGGCTGCCTCATGTAGTTGGGTGTTTTGTGTTAGCGTGCCCTGCAGCCCCTTATGGATTGTTTCCCCAAATAGTCGCTCACAAATGAGGCGCTGCTCCCAATCCATCTGAAGAAGCCTGCTGGCTAAGTAGCAGCCATAGGATTCTTCCGCTTCGGGGGGGCTCGTTAAAAAACGGGTGGCCTCTTGCATGAGGCGCAGGGATGCGTCCTGTGTGACCATCCCCTTCCTGGCCCTTTTTTTGGGAAGGTGGAGGGGAGGCACTTGGGATTGGGTCAGGCTCCTACTGGGCCCAGCCACCTCACTTGGCCCAGCCACCTCACTTGGCCCAGCCACCTCACTGGGAGCAGCCACCTCCTGCCTGACACTGGGCCCAGCCTCCTCCAGGATGATGGTGAATCTGGCCTCCTCCAGGCTGTCCATGGGCCCGGTCTCCTCCTGCCTGCCACTTTCCCCACATTCCTCCTGGATGGACTCATCCTGTGTATAAAAAAAGGACAATAGTTTTAGTATATTTTTTTGGGTTCATCAATGACACACAGTTTGCTTCTCATGACTAGCAATTCAATGTGAATACATCTCTTTAATAAAAGAGTCTAATCAGACACCCTAATTATTTCAAGCAGGTGCCAAACATATTTAGCCACTACTGTCATTTGATATGTATACACAATTTTGAGTGAAAAATTATTTTAGACAATTATAACATCCAGTTAACACCATTAATATTAGTACAGTAAATATTTGTTAAAATAATTTACCTGACTCCAGATGGTCATATCCGGTTCATCCAGGATGGAAGACCCAGCTTGCTCCTCATCAGCCTCTGCTGGGGTGGAGGGAAGGGTGGAGGGAAGGGTGGAGGGAAGGGTTGAAAGTGATGCCCTGGCTTCATTCTGGTCATCAAGAAAACGGAGTTGTAGTACCACAGCCTGGGTACATAAACATCATCTGCTGATGCTCCTGATCTCCTTGATTCCTGGATCTTCCTATGCTCCCTCTTATACATGTTCCTCAAGACCCCAATTTTCTTGAGCACTGTCTCCATTGTTGCTCCCGGGATGGTCGCCTGGACAAAGGACAGAAGTCTCTCCAGCGTTGACTTCCTCACATGCTTTGCATAATACTGAGGGTGTTTCACCTCCCACAAATTCCTCATCTCTCGATATTTCGAAATAAAAGCTGTAAGGAACTCTGGATCCTTAAATAGGGGATTCATTATATCTGGAAAAGATAAAGTCACAAGACCAAAAACACTTATTATAGGTTTCTGCTAACCCCTCATCATCTTCTCCCTATGTAGGCCTCATCAATCTATCAAGCCATATAGGCCGCTTGCTACAAAGTCATGACCATAAAACCCCCCAAAAAAAAAAGAAAAAAAAAAAAATTTAAAATTACCTTCGTTTTGTAACGTCCTGGTCCACTATCACCTACGCACAGAACGTACGTACGACACGTGCGCAAGGCCCCTCTTTATACACTACGCATGTGTGAAACTCCACCTGCGTCGCCCGCCCCTGACGTTCGAAAATAACTCATGTTCTCCGCCCCCTAATTCGACGCACAGAACGTACGTACGACACGTGCGCAAGGCCCCTCTTTATACACTACGCATGTGTGAAACTCCGCCTGCGTCGCCCGCCCCTGACGTTCGAAATTAACTCATGTTCTCCGCCCCCTAATTCGACGCACAGAACGTACGTACGACACGTGCGCAAGGCCCCTCTTTATACACTACGCATGTGTGAAACTCCGCCTGCGTCGCCCGCCCCTGACGTTCGATTTTAACTCATGTTCTCCGCCCATTTTTAGTTACAGCGCGTAGTGGGGTAAATAATGGCGGAGACACCTGACATGTCCTCAGGTAGTAGAAAAAGCCCGGAGGCTGGAACGTCAACAAAATCTGTGAGGCCTAGATTTAAGGCCTCCAATATGAGTTTTAAAGAAATGGTGGAGATGGTGGCCATTCTTCACAAAGACGACTATGATGGGAAGTATGGGCCGTACGCACGGCCAAATTTGCGCAAGGCCAAAATAATGGCGAAGGTTGTGGACACTTTGCAGGCTTCTTTTGGGGTACAGCGCTCCCGAGATCAACTTCGCAAAAGATGGTCTGACCTGAAACTCAGGGAGCCGGATCAATATAGACGGATCCGGAAAGTGCTTAAAAAAAGTAAGTACTTGTCGTGTTTTTCTCTTGTGTTTATTACCTTGTATACTGCTCCATGTGCTTTTCCTTCCTATACGATTTTTTTTTGTTCATCGTTTCAAACGATCTTTTACAAAACCTCGTTACATATCTATAGATAGATCTATCTAAATATATATATTTATATATAAATATATATATATATATATAAAAATATATATATATATCTAAATATATATATATATATATATATAAAATATATATATATATATATATATATATATATATATATAAAAATATATATATATATATATATATATATATATATATATATATATATATATATATATATAAAAATATATATATATATATATAAAAATATATATATATATATATAAAAAATATATAGATATAGATATAGATATATGGATAGATAGATATAGAAATGTAAAACATTCTTTTGGAATATTTTAAGTTATCTTTTTTTATTTACATTTAGTTAGATATTTATAGATTTTGTTCCAGATATAGAGAGAGAGAGAGAGAGATCAAAAGATTATTAACTATATTTTGAGATATTGATATCTAGATATCTATCTATCCGATATGTCTTTATAATTTTAAATATTGAGGTAAAATAGGAACTCTACACAAACCACTTCACTACAAATGTTGGAAAATGACTATGTACTAAAATATCTGTGTGCTAAGTAGATTAATAATTTTTTGTTTCACATAGGGGAAAAATCACTCAGCCAACAAGAAGACAGTCCACTCCAAGCCAAACATGATTGGGAAATCAGCCCAAGCCCCACTGAGGATGTGGAGGAAGGAGAGGTGGGCGACATGGGCACCCCACCAGGTGAGTGTCTGACACACCAGCTTACGGTAATCTATGCATGGCTGCCTTTTGTTTAATGTAATTTTTCTACTCTATTTTAGGGGATCTGGTTGTGCTTGATTCAAGCAACAGTGCCACCCCCGAGGATGTGGAGGAATTAGGCTACATGGGCACCCCACCAGGTCAGTGTCTGAGACAACAGCTTTATTATGGTAAGGTAAACTATGTATGTGTGCATATTTCTAAATACATTTTTTGGTTTCATTCCACTTTAGGTACACGAAGTGACTATTTCACTTCAGAAAGTGCCCAACGGCTAATTGGTCAAATAATGGCCTGGAATAAGGACATGGATGAAATGCGGAATCGGCTGGATCGTATGCAGCAGGAAATGAAGGGCATGATTGATGTTTTGGGTCGAATCTAAATGCCCTTTTTGAAACCCCAAAACATCGATCATGTCCTTCATTTCCTGTTTTGCTGACCCCATTCTGGGCCTTCTCTTTATTTTTTTGGCTGAACATAAATGGCTGTTTAACCTAATTTAAAAAAGGAGGGCTGTTTCTCGAAAATACATAAAAAATCCACAAAAAAATAAAACTTGATTTTCAAAAAAACAACAAAAAAAAAAAAATTGATTTTAAAACAAAAAAAAATTGATTTTAAAACAAAAAAACAAAAAATATTGATTTTCTCAAAAACCAAAAAAAAAAAAAAAACTTGATTTAAAAAAAAAAAAAAAAAATTGATTTTAAAACCAAAAAAAAAAAAAATATTGATTTTAAAACCCCAAAAAAAAAAAATTGATTTTGAAACAAAAAAAAAAATAAAAAATTGATTTTAAAACAAAAAAACAAAAAATATTGATTTTCTCAAAAACCAAAAAAAAAAAAAACTTGATTTAAAAAAAAAAAAAAAAAAAAAAAATTGATTTTAAAACAAAAAAAAAATAAAAAATTGATTTTAAAACCCCAAAAAAAAAATTGATTTTAAAACCAAAATAAAAAAAAACTTTATTTGAAAAAAAAAAAAAAAAAAATAAAAAACTTGATTTTAAAAAACGAAAAAAAGTAAAAAACTTGATTTAAAAAAAAAAAAAAAAAAAAAAAAAAGCCTGTTTGCGAAAATCAAAAAGCCAAAAATATTTTTTTGTGGATTATGTATAAATATTTAAATATAATTATATTTTTTGAAATTATTAAGATATAATTATATTTTTGTCTATGAACATTTTATACTAAATGCAGAACTGAATGCATAACAACCATTAATAAAAACATCTCCTTATAGGAATTAAATAAATGTGTGGTTTGTTATTTCAATGCTCAGTATCAGTTTGGTTATAATTGTCAAAAAGTTGTTTACAGTGGCAATGGAGCTTTTATTTAGACATTTAAAATGAAAATACAGTTGGCACTACAACTGCTCGACCATAACCTAGGAGAAAGCCCAAAAGAAAGGCAAGCAATAAATATAATTCAAGATTTCATCCATATTTTTTTTATTGTAAAAAATTAAATATCCTGGCCCATTGCAATGGCCCCCCTACCCATAAAATAATTAACATATTGCTGTCTAACTTGACGGGCACTTTGGGGGGCCAAGCCAGTACGGACATTATCCAGGCCCGTAAGGTTGTCATCTATAAGTCCGGCCTCAGGCCCAACTGTGCCTATATAATTCTGAGAATGTTTGTTTAAAAAGTTGTGCAGAATGCAGCACGATAAAATGATAAAATTAAGTTTGTATTCCGCCAAATTAATGGCTGTTTGAAACAGGCGGAACCGGCTGGCCAGAATTCCAAACGCATTCTCAACCACTCTTCTAGCTCTGGCCAGCCGGAAATTAAAAACCCTCCTCTCCGGGGTGAGGGTTCTTTGGGGGAATGGCCTCATGAGGTGCTTGCTCAGAGCGAAGGCTTCATCGGCAATGAAGACAAAGGGGAGTCCTTCCACATTATCCGCATCAGGTGGCAATCCCAGGCCACCACTCTGGAGACGCTGGCAGAACTCCGTCTGGGCAAATACTCCTCCATCCGACATCCGGCCATTCTTCCCCACGTCCACATATAAAAATTCATAGTGTGCCGACACCACCGCCATTAAAACAATACTGTGGAACCCTTTATAATTGAAATAGTATGACCCCGAATGGGGTGGTGGCACAATGTGGACATGTTTCCCATCTATAGCCCCTCCACAATTGGGAAAGTCCCAACGGCTGGCAAAATGGGATGCCACAGTCTGCCATTCCTATGGCGTTGAAGGAAACTGGGGAATCAAACAAGAAAACCAAAATCAATTAATTTGGAAGCTAACATTGCAATAAAATTATACAATTAAAAACATTATTCCCCAGCATCAGTATAACATTAAATAATTTAATTCTTCTGGAATAACTAATATGGAAAGGCACACTTATCAGATTGCTCACCCCCTCTGATGGAACATTGATTACATTTTAGGGGGTTGTGAAATCCCTAAAAAAGATTACTTTTAGGACACGCAGGAATTTAGGGACTAAAAAGGCTACAAGACTGCAGTTGTCGCACTCTGCAGTTGCAGTTGCTAACCAGCTTACAGTAAATGAGGTAATGTAAAAAGGCATTCATGTTGCAAGGAGTACACAATCACATGCAAGGGCAATTAATGAAAACACTTTGAGGCTTGCATATGATTTGATGATGGAAATCAGCAGAGCTTCTGCTCATTTACTAAAGCACTGGAACAAATGCACTTGTAGAGTGCACATGCATTTTGCAAAGTGCAACATATATTTGCTTTAGACAAATCAACACCACAGAACATTCAAGCAAATTTTTATGAGGGTGGGGGGGGTTGGGAAATCTAGCTAATTGCTAATTAGCAGCACACTATTTGGAGTGAGTTTAGGTGGGGGGGGGGTTGGGAAATCTAGCTAATTGCTAATTAGCAGCACACTATTTGGAGTGAGTTTAGGTGGGGGGGGGGTTGGGAAATCTAGCTAATTGCTAATTAGCAGCACACTATTTGGAGTGAGTTTAGGTGGGGGGGTTGGGAAATCTAGCTAATTGCTAATTAGCAGCACACTATTTGGAGTGAGTTTAGGTGGGGGGGGTTGGGAAATCTAGCTAATTGCTAATTAGCAGCACACTATTTGGAGTGAGTTTAGGTGGGGGGGGGGTTGGGAAATCTAGCTAATTGCTAATTAGCAGCACACTATTTGGAGTGAGTTTAGGTGGGGGGGGGTTGGGAAATCTAGCTAATTGCTAATTAGCAGCACACTAAATACACTCAAACAAAATACATTCAAAATGAGTAGACTAGGTGGATATGTTCCCATCACTGCATGCTGGGGAGGTTATTGAAGGAAAATATACATGCATGACAAAAAATAACAGGAAAAAAATCCAGCATGTGTGAGGATAAAAAGGGGACATTCACACTATATTGCAATGATGGTAAGTAGTGTTTGAAGCAAGAAATACATTACATTATCAAAGATTACATAAAAGAACATGTGATGCTAATAAAAGCAAAATATCTTACCTTAATATAGTCCTTCTGCAGGACCTGGATGATGGCAGAACAGGTCTCTGGGATAATGATCCCCAGAGCCTGGGGGGAGATGCCTGTCGAGAACTTAAGGTCCTGCAGGCTTCTCCCTGTGGCCAAATACAGCAAGGTAGTGACCAGCCTCTGCTCCGGAGTGATGGCTTGCCTCATGCAGGTATCCTGCCTGCTGATATAGGGGGTCAGCAAAGCCACCAAACGGTCAAAAACGGGGTCCGTCATCCGGAGAAAGTTCCTGAAATCCTCAGGATTATTCTCACGGATCTCACGGAGCAATGGCATGTGACAGAACTGGTCACGCTGGAGCAACCAATTCTTGGTCCATGAACTCCTCCTCGCCCTGTTCATGGACTGGTCTTGGGCTGAAGAATAAACTACAGCACCAAACACATACAATGCACGAGCTCGACGACAAGTACGTGCAGGTAACATGGTTTCAAAACGGTCGGCTGGTCAGAACGCACTAAACAGAACGCACTGAAGAACAGCAAGGCCTGTGAAGAACGACCTGAAAATCAGGAACGAGCGGCCAATAAAACAAAGATTTCTCAATGCCAACTGACCAAACGCACTGAAAAGCAGATACAAACCTCACAAGCACAGACTGAACAACAGTTAAAACGAACTGAAAAATACGAGTCTCACAAGCGCGAATCGTCTCTCACCAAACTTCTACTAACACGAGATAAACACGAGATTAGCAGAAGGAGCCCAAAGGGTGTCGTACGGGCTATTGAACTTCCGTTTTATAGTCTCGTCGGACTTGGTGTACGTCACCGCGTACTAAGCTGTCGTACTTTTGTGTGGTCGTGTGTAGGCAAGTCCGTTCGTAAGAAAGTCTGCCGCAAGTCCGCCGAAGGTACGCCGGAAGTATGTCGGACAGGCTGTCCTACTTTTGTAGCTGAAAAGTCCGACCGTGTGTACGCGGCATTAGAGTCTGCAAAAGACTTCTGACTGGGGCAGTGGTTCACCTTACAGCAGGGAAACAACCCTAAACATACAGCCAGAGCTACATTGGAATGGTTTAGATCAAAGCATATTTATGTGTTAGAATGGCCCATATAAATTCCAGACCTAAATCCAATAGAGAATCTGTGGCAAGACTTGAAAATTGCTGTTCACAGAAGCTCTCCATCCAATCTGACAGAACTTTAGCTATTTTGCAAATAGCAATGGGAAAAAATGTCACTCTCTAGATGTACAAAGCTGGTAAAGACATACTCAAAAAGACTTGCAGCTGTTATTACAGCGAATGGGGATTCTACAAAGTATTGACTCAGGGGGTATGAATACAAATGCATTCCACAGGTGGACTCTATTTACTAATTAGGTGACTTCTGGAGGTTCCACTAGATGTTAGTTAGGGGTATCAGAGGAAAGGGGGCTGAATACAAATGCACGCCACACTTTTTCAAGGCACTGTAGGAGGGGTAAAACCTGTAATGTCGTCCATAAAAAATGTGGGAAAGAATGCCATACTGATCAGAGTGGGTCTTTTCCTGCAGCTTTGATGGTGACATGGAAAAAATACAAATTGTTTAAAGGGTAACTCCACTTTTGTGGGGAAAAATAGCAAATAAAGAAAAAATAATATAGCACATATAGTTGCGACACAAATCATACTTGAATGATTATTAAATCATAATTGAACATTATTAAAATTACCTTTTCTTTTCAATCTGCAGCCACTGTAATTTTTCTGAGAATGCATTGCAATATGGCTACATGGAGTTGTTCTGTACACAGAGTGTGTACTGACCACTTCCCAGAAACCTAATTTTCTGCTTGTGTGATTGGCTCATCAATTTTCAGGCATCCCCTGCAACAAGAATTTCATTTTTAGAGAGATAGGAGCATGTCTAAAGGGATGCAGGCCCAGCAGATTTCCTCATTAGTGTCCTGCAGATGCACACCTGACAATTAATTATTAAACCACTCCCATTAGACCCACTCAGTACAGAGGCACAGGTAAACACACATGGATTACTTCGGAATAACAAAAGGTAGGAATCTGCAACAAAGGTTGCTATAATCCCTGCAATGTACATAGATCTCCCAGAGGGGAATGTTTTTTTTTCTCAACAAAAGTGGAATTACGCTTTAAATTATAGGCTTGGGGATGCCTTAAATTTGCATGTGGTGTAGTGACATTCTTTTTCACTGACATTCTTTTTTTTTTTTAAAGGGTAAATTTATTGAAGTTCACAAGATTATTTTACAATACTGTAGCACAATTCTTTATCACCTTACAACAGCCTGTATTGTGAAACATTGTATACTGGTAACAATCATTCAGATCTAATATTTGTTATCATAAAAATAAAAATAAAGCTCTGTCAGTATACAGAATAACCAACTTATTAGTTTCTTATCTAACTGTTTCCTTATTTTATTCCCAATATTTCCTTTGGCTTATATACTCTGTCATTATTTCCAACAGTAAATCCATGTCCTACCTCGCGTCCGACACACCTGCACATATACATTGTTAAATAAGCTGATAACAGTTATATATCAATCTCTCCGGATACCTTTGTGATCCATTTCCCCCAGATTTTATTAAATTTTTTGTTACTACCTCTAGCCTGATATGTGAGTTTATACATCGGTAAGGCTTTATTAACCAATCTTAACCAGTCCCCAAGAGAGGGAGGGCTCTGTTCCCTCCACTTGAGGGCCAAGGCCTTCTTAGCGTAACAAAATAGTATCCGTAGAAGGGTTTTCTTTGATGTGGGTTGGTCCTCCTCTTCCAAGTCTCCAAGCAAGCACCTGGCCAGAGAATATATATTTGGAAGCTCTAGCTTTTCCTCCACAAATGCGAGGATTTCCCTCCAGTATGACATCACTTGGGGGCATTGCCACACCATGTGGAAGAAATCTCCTACCTCCGCTTTGCAACGGGTACACTCCGGGGAATCCCTCCCTCCCATTTTGTGCAGCCTTTTCGGGGTGTAGTACATTCTATGCAAGTAGTTGAATTGAAGCATTTTATCTCTGGCCGAGATCATTGATGACATCGTGGTGTCCAACACTCCCTGCCACGTTTCCTCTGTAAGAGATGGAATATCTGTTTTCCATTGCATGGCCACCCTGTCTAGTCCAGGGGAAGAGGGAGCCAACAGAACTGAGTAGTATCTAGAGATCAGTTTTGAGTGGTCTTCCTCAGCAATAAGTTTTTCCATTGCAGATGTGGAGAGATTAACCACCCCCCCTCCATATTGAGCCTTGACGGCATGCCTCAACTGGAGGTATCTAAAAAAGGAGGTATTGGGTATGTTATATTCAGTTTTCAGATCTATAAAGGCTCTGAAAATTCCATTCCTAAACAGTTGATGTGCGTATTTAATCCCATAAACAGCCCAGTGGGCTCTGTCCGGAACCTTGGCTATCTCAGGGAGTTGAGGGTTATGCCACAGCGAAGCATTAGGGGAAACTGCCAGACTAGATCCCCCTATTAACCTATTACATATATGAAATATTTTATATGAGAACTTTAAAATATTAGACCCCTTAGTCGGGTACGGACCATTTCTAAACAGGACATTGATCAGTGCTTCGTACGAATAAACCTGGGCAGCTTGAGTGGCCACCAAAGCTATGTTCATCTGCGGGAAGCACCACCAATGTACATGTGTTAATTGGGCAGCTAGATAATAGTATCTTAGGTTCAGTAGAGCTAGCCCACCTGACCTTATGGGTAAATGGAGTGTTTCCATAGATATTCTAGCGGGTTTGGGTCCCCATAGAAACGTACCAAGTGTCTTGTTTATGTCAACAAACCATTTCTTTGGAATGTATACCGGGGCATGCCAGAGTAGGTACAAGAACCTGGGCAAATAAATCATTTTAAATATATTAATTCGCCCAAAAAGGCCAAGGGGAAGTTTAGCCCAGGTCTGTGTACTCTCCTCTAGACGTTTCCAAACCGGTAGCAGGTTAATCGACACATACGAGCCCAGTGGCAGCTGTATCTCAACCCCAAGGTATCTAAACCTTGATACCAAAGTTAGTGATATCTCCTGAGAGAGTTTCGGAACATATGCGGGGTCAAAAGGGAATATTACGGATTTACTCCAGTTCACTTTGAACCCGGAGTATCTCCCAAAGTCGGATATTCTGTCCAAAGCTATGGGCAACGACCCCTCCGCCTCCTCCAGATATAAAAGCATATCGTCGGCGTATAAAGATGTTTTTTCTTCTCTGTCATTAATCCTACATCCCTTGATCTGTTCGTCTGCCCTCAACATCGCCGCCAATGGTTCTATTGCCAGGGCAAACAGCAGGGGCGACAAAGGGCACCCCTGCCGTGTGCCCCTAGCTATATTGAAGGGCCCGGTAATAGAGTTATTGACACGTAATCTAGCCCGAGGTTCCGCATATAGGAGTCTGATCCACCCTATGAATCTTGGGCCGAAACCCATCCGCTCAAGGACCGCTATGAGATATGGCCATTCTATAGAGTCAAACGCCTTATGAGTGTCTAGTGACACCACCACCCGAGTATCGGGAACAGGGCCCTTCGATTGTAATATAGTAAATAGGCGTCTTAGATTTATGGCAGTCAATCTCTCAGGAATAAATCCTGTCTGATCAGGATGGATAATAGATGCTATCACCCCATTGAGACGTTTCGCCAAGATTTTAGCTAGGATTTTTGCGTCTACATTAATAAGGGATATAGGCCTATATGATTCACATAAATCGTGGTCCCTGTGCGGCTTGGGGATCAGTACTATCAGAGCTTCCCTCATAGATTCAGGTAAAATACCTTTGTCAGAGGCATCTTCATACATCTCAAGCAACCTAGGGGTTAAGGTTTCCGCATATGCTTTGTACCATTCGACTGGAAACCCATCCAGTCCGGGGGTTTTATTAGGCTTAAGGGATTTTTTAGCTGATAATACTTCTTCAGTTGTAAACTGGGCATCTAGTTCCTCCACTCCCTCCGCCGTAAGCCCAGTCAGGGGTATTGGGGCAAGGTACGTCCTCACCTCTTCCAACTCATAATCCACCCTTGACCTATACAGATCTTTATAGAACGACAAAAAAGCATCTGCAACATCATCGTGTGATGTGCAGATTTTCCCATTTGTATCATATATTCTTGGAATAGAAGTGGGGGTCTGCTGGGAATGTGCCACGTATGCCATTAGTCTACTATTTTTATCCCCAAACTCGAAGATCCTTTGTGACTGATAAAGTTATTTTTTCTGAGTTTTTTCTATCAGCACTAGATCTAGTTTTCTTATATTATCTCTCCATACTCTATGGGTATCAGAATTGGGGTTTTTAATATATTCTACTTCGGACTCCGTGGCCGTTTGTTCCGCATCTCTAACCTTCCAACCTTTATCAGACTGCAGTTGTTTAACTAAACCTGAGATGGATCCCCGGAGTGTAGCTTTAAATGCATCCCATGTGACCCCAATCGGGACCTCTTTCTTGTTTACTAGCCAGAAATTATTAATGGATGTTGCGGTAGACCTCCCGAAACACTCCTCCTCAAGCCATAGGGGAGTCAACCTCCATACAACATATCCCCTCGGTTTCTCCATGTCAATGGAGAGAAGCATGGGAGAGTGATCCGAGATGGCCCTCGGCAGATACTGAACATCTACTACCCTTGGGAGCAGGTCTCTAGACATAAAACATAGATCTATCCTAGAGAGTGTATTAAAAGTGGCAGAGAAACAGGAATATTCTTTAACGTCAGGGTGTTTCCACCGCCAGGCCTCTACTAAATCATAGGGTTTCACACGTGCCTCCAGGGGTGAACCTCCTACCACAGCCATTTTAAACCTATCCTTATCTGGTGATAATACAGCATTCAGATCCCCGGCCAAAATGATCGGACCTTCCGCCATTTGCAATACCTCAGCCATCATCTCCTCCCATACCTTGATTGCAAACGGGGGAGGTATATACACTGCTACCAGGGTAAAAGTTTGATTATTAATAATTACTGCGAGGGCCACATATCTACCCATAGGATCAAGTTTGACCGTTTTAATAGTGTGTAGAAGCGACTTGGCAAACAATATGGACACGCTCCTGCCATAGCTGGAATAAGTGGAGTGGAATGTTCTACCTACAAAAGCCCTATGAAGGGCTAACGTTTTGGATCCCACTAGATGTGTTTCCTGAAGGAATATGATATGTGGCCTTTGTTTTAGTATGTATTTAAATACTAGGGCTCTCTTTATTTTTGAATTGAGACCTCTCACATTCCATGAGAGAATATCAAGGGACTGCACCATGGTGAAAATAGAATATAATGGCAACAACGTATATGTCTCGGGGGTATATCAGCACTTCCAATCCACCCTCAAAGGGGCGCTCCATGTATTCTCTTTCTAACTCTAAATCTTGCCCCCTGGAGTAACATGTATATCCCCCTGGATATACTTTCTATCTGTAGGTATATCTAGCTTGTACCATACTCTTAAATATACACATGAACTTTTTTCCTGGTACCAGTTTACCCATATCTTAAGCAGTGTTAAACCTTTAGGGTACCCTTCCGTTGCGTGATATAACGTCAAAAACAAAAGGAAAAAGAAAAAAAAAGAACAAAAAACACAGAAACCAACATTGTGATCACTGTAAGTGATCTGAACTCCCTGTCCCCCCACCCTGCCTGCAGGCCCGAACAACCCACAGACTTTCACCCCTAACATTGAAACCAAAAAAAACGCTTCCTAAAGGGGGGGTATTCTTCCTGTGCCAGCCGGCCTGGAAGCTTTAGGAAAAAGTATATGTGAGTTTACAGAGTTCTACCGACACCGCGTTGCTTGAAGATCATTTACTAGTGTTCCCATCAGGTCGACTGATAGCAGAATCTTGTAAATCGGCATCCATCAAGCTCAAAAGACATCTTCGATACCCTGCAGGGTATGACACATTGGGATTATGTTGATCATTTTTCGTTTCATTACAGGAAGCCTCCCGGGTGCTCGCTGCTAATACTGCTAGCTGTTAGGGACATCACATCTTTATCCTTGACCAAGAGATTCCAGCCATCTATTCGCCTCTTTGGGTGAGGAAAAGAATTGCGTTTGTCCTTTGTGGACCACTCGAAGTTTGGCTGGGTAAAGCATGCTGTATGGCAAGCTGCGGTCCCGCAAGCGCTGTTTTACACTTTGAAATGCTGCCCTTTGTTTCTGTGTCGCAGCAGAGAAGTCAGGGAAAATGGAGACTCTGTTGTTGTTAAACATTAGCTCAGGTAAATTTTGGGCCTTTCTTAGAATCGTTTCCTTGTCTCTGAAGTAGAGAAAGCGCGCTATCATGGGTCTGGGATATCTCCCAGGAACAGGAGCTCTCAGTGGGATCCTATGCGCGCGCTCTATGGCGAATAAGTGAGAGAAGCTATCAGTACCAAATACCTGTTTAAGCCAGGACAACAGGAATTCCTCCGGGTTTTTCCCCTCTGTGCCTTCTGGGAATCCCAAGAACCGAAGGTTGTTCCTCCTCAGCCTGTCTTCTATGTCTCCCAGTTTGGCCTCCTGGGCTTTGTTGTCCGCCGAGAGATCTCTGACATGTAGTATCAGGGGGTTAAGATCATCCTCCACTGCACTGATTCTGTGTTCTGTTTGGGTGACTCTCTGCCTCACCTTCTGCACATCATCTTTAAGCAGAGCAAAGTCCACTCTAATGGTTTCTATTTGCGTGGATAAGGCCGCATGGCAGCTTTTAATAGTATCCATAATTTGTAAAAGCGTCGGTTCACCTCCTTGCGTACCGGAGCCGCTCTCCTCAGGTTCCGAACCCGGAGATGGCAGGGGACGAGCCAGCGGGTCAGTCGGATCCAGCCAGTCTCTATCCCCCTCGGTCCACTCACTGTTAGGCGGAGCTGCCATTGGAGGCCTCGCTCTCCCCAGCCGGGCGCCATCTTGGGTGACCTCGTGCGCATATTTCGCCAGCTTCTCTGCGGGTGTAGGATCTACACTCGGGCCATATTTCACCATCTTCAGGTGCCCGGGATGTTCCGCTATCCGGTCCGGTAGTTTTGGGGCGAAAAGGTTCAACCTGCAGGTCCACAGGATTCGTCAGGATTTAGCCGCGGTCAATACACTTTTTTGATCCATTGAAGCCTATGGAACCAAAAACACAACCTGCTGGTCCCTGGTCCTTTCCATAAAATGCACACATGTGAATGTGACCCATTGGAAACCATGTTAAATGGACCATAGTGTGTTTCTGCAAAACTGAAAATGCACTAAAAAAATGCATAGGTGTGAACCAAGCCTTAAAGTAGAAGCTTGAGGTAAAAAAATAACAAACATACATACGTACCTCTATGTTGCAGCATCAGTCTGACGTAAAACGTCAGGGACGTAAGGACGTAAAAGAGTATATAAAGTACAAAAGAGTAATTTATTAAATAGAACAGTAAAAAATATGACAATAATATAGTAGCGGTTATTGGGAATGCGGGTCAAGCAATATTGGCATAAATACAGTGTTTTAAAGCAAAACTCTTGCCCCAACTCATTTCAGAGTTAATTGGCCTCCTTCCTCAGGGGTAGGTGTAAGCTATATATAGTTTTTAACACTGTGTTAAGCTGACTTAGCATTCCATGACATTTCACGTTAAAAACAGCGGCACTGACACGGTTTATCTAACCAGCATGTTCTTGATTCCAAGAAAAAAGCATTTGTTTGCCAAAAAAAGGGAGAAAAAAAAGGATTTCTCTATCAGTAACCGTGAGGTTACTATCAAGGTATACAATGTGTAAATATAGTATTCTCTTCAAAAAAGAAAGAAGAGAGAGACCATAAAGGGCATACAAAGGAGTAGACACTTGATGCTCCACTGAGGCCGAAGGGCAAGTCCTGGAAGTGGTTCAGTGAATGACGTTAAAGGGATGCGGGATGTTACCGGCCTGAACGGATATCCATTTACCTGCTTGACATCTACCTACTAAACATCCCTTTAATGTCATTCACTGAACCACTTCCAGGACCTGCCCTTCGGTCTCAGTGGAGCATCAATTGTCTACTCCTTTGTATGCCCTTTATGGGCTCTCTCTTCTTCTTTTTTGAAGAGAATACTATATTTACACATTGTATATCTTGATAGTAACCTCACAGTTACTGATAGAGAAATCCTTTTTTTTCCTCTTTTTTTTGGCAAACAAATGCTTTTTTCTTGGAATCAAGAACATGCTGGTTAGATAAACCGTGTCAGTGCTGCTGTTTTCAATGTGAAATGTCATGGAATGCTAAGTCAGCTTAACATAGTGTTAAAAACTATATATAACTTATACCTACCCCTGAGGAAGGAGGCCAGTTAACTACAAAACGCGTCGAGGCAAGAGTTTTGCTTTAAAACACTGTATTTATGCCAATATTGCTTGACTCGCATTCCCAATAAGCGCTACTATATTATTGTCATATTTTTTACTGTTCTATTTAATAAATTACTCTTTTGTACTTTATATACTCTTTTACGTCCCTTTATATGTGCCTGTAAAGTCCACCATCAGGGGAACCCTCTTTTTCCGTATAATGTTTAGAATACTTTAACCATTCCTGGTCGCGTGGTATGTATTGCTGCACTGAAGGGTTTTGAAGCCCTGCTCCCCTCCGGACACCCCAAAAGTGATCATACTGTGTCCAGTGAGGTGCCGAGGCCCCGCCCCTTAGTGTCAGTGATGGCCGTAAAAGATTCTTCCAGGGACGACATGAAATACCTTCGGCCTCCTTTAACAACGTGTATGAGGAGTATCCCAGTCTCTACAGTACTGTAGACGAAGGACCTAATCTTTGTTGGTGTAGGGTAGAACAAATAGACCTAAACAGAAAGCGATGAACCAGTGTCCAATCGTGTGGACTCATGCTAAAACCATAAGAAGGGAGGAAAAATCAAAGAGAAAGAAATGGGAAGAAGGAAAGAAAAATAGATGGGGAGAAAAGAGAAGGAAAAGAAGAGGCGCCTTTCTACCAGATGCAAGTTCCAGTGATCAGTGACCTGAATTGCCATCAATTGGGCCCAGGGTTTCCATATTGCTTCAAACTGAGCAGTTGTATCCAAAATAGAACTAACCAGTTTTTCTTGTGTCATTATCCGGGAAATCTTTCTTTTCGTGGATAATAGAGAGACTGTGGGTAGCTTCCATGCTTTCTTTGGCTATAGTTATTTAAGCCCCTGTCAAAATAAACAAGATCAGTTTGCGAGTAATTTTAGGGACGCACAATGCTAGGCCATTAAGCAAGGCTATTGCAGGCATTTGAGGGATAGCACAACCTGTGACCCTGCGGATGAGGTGGAAGACTTTATTCCAGAACCCATGAAATTTGGGACATTCCCACCATATGTGGATCATGGAACCCAGGCCTTAGGCCTTGGCATCCCCTGAAACACAAAGGTGGGCACCATAGCAAATAATCTAGGGTGAACTTAGGTACTGCTTGTCTTTCTATGGCTAATCGCGCGGCCTGATAATACCATAAAAGATTCGGAAGCCCCAGCCCCCCTTGTGTGGGAAGATTAAATGGGTTGCGGCTCGAAAGGTGAGGGCCATTCTTATTCCATATAAATTTAGTAATTTTACTCTGGAAAGGCTTTAAGATGGTCCCGTCTAATCGGTATAGGGAGGGAGCGGAACAGATACCGCAGCCTGGGTAGGATGGTCATTTTGACCGGTTCCCGACCGGCGCACGCCGATGTACGTCGGCAGAGTGGCACGGCTGGGCAAATGGGCGTACCTGTACGTCCATTTAAATTCCCCGCCATGCCATTGCGTGCGTGCCGCCGACGGCGCACGCGTGCGCCGGCCGGGAGCTCCGTGAGTCGGGTCGCTCGTCCCGTGGACTCGATCACCGCGGGGATACCTGCGATCACCTCACAGAGAGGACGAACGGGGAGATGCCGTTGTAAACAGCATCTCCCCGTTCTGCCTAGTGACAAGTGTCACTCAATCTCTGCTCCCTGTCATCGGAGCAGAGATCAGTGACGTCACCCACACAGCCCATCCCCCTACAGTTAGTAATCACTCCCTAGGACACACTTAACCCCTCCCCACCCCCTAGTGGTTAACCCCTTCACTGCCAGTGTCATTTACACAGTAATCAGTGCATTTTTAATCGCACTGATCGCTGTATAAATGACAATGGTCCCAAAAATGTGTCAAAAATGTCCGACATGTCCGCCATAACGTCGCAGTCACAATAAAAATCGCTGATCGCCGCCATTACTAGTAAAAAAAAAAATTATTAATAAAAATGCCATAAAACTATCCCCTATTTAGTAAACACTATAACGTTTGCGCAAACCAATAAATAAACGCTTATTGCAATTTTTTTTACCAAAAATATGTAGAAGAATACGTATCGGCCTAAACTGAAGAAAAAAATGTTTTTTTTTATATATTTTTGGGGGATATTTATTATAGCAAAATGTAAGTGGTTAACCAAATTAATTCTACCCGTCCAAGCTATATTATGAAATCCCCAACTCCTGAGATCGGCTTCTAGTTTACGGTACATTGGGGGGTAGTTTGCTTGATAAAGGCATTCAATCTTAGACGTGATATTAGGCCCCAAGTATTTTTAATGGAGGTATCACTCCATTCAAATTTGTAGGTTTTCTGTAGGTTGGAGATCAGAGAGTCCGAAAGAGATACATTTAGTGCCTGAGACTTAGACATATTGACTTGGAGGCCCGATAATGCTGCAAATTTGTTTAGTAGCGTGCATATTGCTAAAAGAGAGAAGTCTGGGGAGGTTACAAAGAGCAACAGATTGTCTGCAAATAAGGCACATTTATGTGTAGTTTGGCCACACTGGACCCCCCCCGATATCCGGGTGTTTACGGATATCGATTGCCAGAGATTCTATCATTATGGCGAATATCAGGGGAGACAGCAGGCAGCCCTGGCGTGTGCCCCTGGCTATCGTGAATGGGTCAGAGTAGAGCCCCTGAAGTTCAACTCTGGCCTCAGGCTCTAAATATAGAGCTTCAAGGATCCCTATCAAATTCGGACCAAATCCCCAACATCGTAATACCGCAAAGAGATATGGCCAGGATACAGAATCGAAGGCCTTCTGAAGGTCCAACGATAATAACATGCCCTCTTGTTTGTTGCCCCCCCCCACCCAGTTTGATTGTAGTACCGATATGAGGTCCACTGCTCTTCTCACTTGGTCGGGTCCCTGTCAACCAGGAATAAACCCAACCTGGTCTTTGTGGACATAGAGTCCAATAAAAGAGGCTAGATGGTTTGCTAATACTTTAGTCAGGAATTTTAAGTCATTATTAATCAAGGAAATGGGTCTGTAGTTCCCTATTTGACTAACATCTTTACCTGGTTTGGGTATTACGGATATATATGCCATGTTAAGTTGGTGTCCTATAGGCGTACTCTTGATCATTCAATTGAAAAATCTAGTAAGGTAAGGGGTCAGGGTTTCAGAAAATGTTTTATAAAAGGGCGCGGAGAACCTCCGCAACCTCCTCCTCAGAAATGGGAGCCTCCATTTCTGCTCTGTGTTTATCTTTCAATGTAGGCAGGTTTAATTCCTCCAGAAATTCTTCTACTCAAGTGAGGTTTATGTTTTTGTCTACTTTATATAAGTCTGTGTAAAATTCCTGAAAGGCCATCATTATGCGCTTTGGGTTCAGGGTGAGGGTGCCATCAGCCTGTCTAGTTTTGGGTAAGGAATGAGAATAAAATCTAGGGGATAGTTTGGAGGCGAGCATGGGTCCTATTTTATCCCTTCTCTTGTAGAATTTTGCCCCAGTCCATCTAATGGACTTATCAGCTTTTGCCGTAAGGGCCAAGTTTAGGGCCACCCAGGCAGCATCAAGAGCAGGCCCAGGGACTTTGGTAGGGTCATTTTTATGTTGTTTGCTCAGTGAATAAAATTCTCTCTCAAGTCTCCCTATGTCTCCCAACCTTTCTTTTTTTTCATTGTGCAGCAATTTGCATTACCCCTAATGGTCACTTTCTGTGCTGCCCAGAGAGTCTCCGCCAAAATACCCCCCCCACATCATTGAGGTGAAAATATAGAGCCCCCTGTATTTCTGTTACTCTGATGGGGTCATTTAAGATGGATTGGTTGAGTGTCCAATGGGTGGTATGTTGTCTAGGAATGTCTCGGCGTAATGATAATAGAACCATACAGTGGTCCGAACAAGATTTTGGATGTAAGGGCTGATGGAATGTGGCGAGTAGAGATCAGGATATGATCAATAAGTGAGTAAGATTGGTGTGGATGCAAGAAGTGGGTAAAGTCCCAGGTGGTCGGGTTTAGTTCCCGCCATATGTCCGTTAAGTTAGACTGGAAAATCAGTCACGCTATTTGGACGCTAGCTTTGCTGGGTCTTATCAGTCATGTACTAGTGGGTGTTGATTTGTCCAAATCGGAATCGAAAGCCGTATTGGAGTCACCGCCCATGATTGTGATGCCCTCCATCAGTGGGATGCTAAACATTTGTTGGAAGAATCTCGTCTGTCCTCTATTGGGGGTATAGTAAGATATGAACGAGTATAGTCGATCATCAATAGTACATTTTTACCAGAAGGACTCTTCCTTCTGGATCTCTGTGTCCTGACTGAATGGAAAATTTGTAGTGTTTGGAGAGTAAAATTGCCACTCCCCTCGTCTTATCTTCAGCATTGGCCAAGTAAAACATGGGGAAATGCACATGGAGGAAAGAGGGAGTGTACCGCCTTGGAAAGTGGGTCTCCTGCAGGAGGACCACATCAATATGGTCCACAGGGTCACACAGGAGCAGAGATCCTCCTTTCAGCTCTGCAGGGGCAGGCCTAGAGGTGGTTTCACACCACGGCAGCTTGAGCCAGGAATTGTGGTGTGCGATAATGTCACTAACCTCCTGTCTGCCCTTCAACAGGGAAAGTTGACACATGTACCATGCCTGGCACTTTATTATTATACAGGTTTTATATAGGCACATGTCCTCAATTAGGTGGTACAACATTCCTTAAACAGGTACCCAGGGTTGCAAGATCTTCTAAGGCAGGCCAAAAGAGTCTGTAGCCATTTCAGGCGGTCATACACAGCCAGTGTTCCATTGGCTGAAATTCAGTAGAAATTCCACCTGCCCATAAACTGTCTGATTTGTGACATGCCCACCAGGTTTAACTCAACTTTGGCAATGCTGCAGTGGCTGCACATGCAGCAAGGGGCTGCCGAGTACCTGTGTGAGTATGGCAAAAGGACAAGCTCAGGGCAGCTCGGCTTTTTTTCTCCAAGCCAATGGCTGCTGATAAAGGATGCATGCACTGTACTGTCACTATTTGAGGTGGCGACAAGGATGGTGAGCCATGATAATGCATGCATCAGTGACACAATCCCTCTTGTTTTCCTACTGGAGCTCTTGGCCTGAGTGTACTATAATTTGGCTTTTTCACATAAGGCTTGCTCACTGTAGTGCAAAACTTTGTTATTCCCATCTAAAGTCTGCCAAAGAGACACTAGAATTTATCTCTAATCTTTTTCCAAGTGCTCTAAATTGTGGCCTCATCATACAGAGTGGCTTCCCAAGCTGTTGTTTACTAAATAAAGAAAGCTTGCAGAGAAAAATCTATTTAAATGTCATTTTTTTTCTTTATAATAATGTCAGTTTTGCTGCAGCAGGTTTTATACATGGTACAGATGAACCACTTTACAGGTAGACTAAGGGGACTCCCCAGGCACTACAGTTAAAGGAATTTTTCATTTTTAATGTTTCACTTTAAGTTTCATTAAAATCACTGCTCCTTTAAAAAAAAAAAATCTTTTTTAAAATGTTTTTTTTGTATTGGCACATGTCTCCAGGGCAGTACCCGGGCCCTCATACCCTTTTATGGCTAATAACTTGCGTATAAGCTTTCAAAATGATTAGATTTTTCAAATTCAGATCCCATAGACTTCCATGGGGTTGACAGTTTGGATCTGAACTTTTACGATATTCGAGAGTTTTGCCGCAAACCGAATCGTGTGTTGTTCATCCCATCTCTAATGAAGATCCGAGGCATAAGAGGTTGAACAGGTTAGTACTAAAGTGACACTAAATTAGGGAGAAAATGTTAATGAATCCTGTTAAAGCAGAGTTCCACTCAAAAGTGGAACTTCCGCTTATCCGTCTCCTCCCCCCCTCCAGTGTCACATTTGGCACCTGTCAGGAGAGAGGGGGTAAACGGGTACCTGTTTTTGACAGGTACCATTCCCCACTTCCGGGAGACGGGGCCGCTGCCCTGTCTCTCGGAAGTTCGGCCCCCTCTGTCTGTCTCTGCCTGTGGACCAATTAGAAAGTGCAGCATGCTTTGCACATGCCCAGTAGGGAACCAGATGTGAAGCCGAAAGCCTTCCCTGTCAGGTTCTCATAAGAGGAGTGGCAGCGGCTGCGCCCGACCGCCGATCTGAAGATCGGCTGAAGTGCTGACATTGCGGGCTCCCTGGACAGGTAAGTGTAGCTATATTAAAAGTCAGCAGCTGTAGCATTTGTGGCTGCTGACTTTAAATTTTTTGTGGAGAGGCTGGACCTCCTCTTTAAGTTACTTTCGCTGCTGAGGAGATTTATCCATTTTATTTGTCTTGCAAAGGGAACATCTGTTATGGGGACAACTGTCTAAGAAGGGGTTAATCATCACATTAAAGAAATTTTAAAATTAGTACCTTTTCTATTTCGACAACAGGAAGAAACAGCAAGGAAAATTTCCTCAATGGAGCAAAGACAACAAAAAAGGAATGTGAAGGGCTTTTAACCTTTCCTTATTCTATGCAAAACTATAAAAAAAACTGTATTAGATACACTTTAGGGTCTAATTTAAACAGGTGCACAGGCTAGTACAGCATGTGTTCATTACAGTACATACAGTATCTCACAAAAGTGAGTACACCCCGCACATTTTTGTAAATATTTTATTCTATCTTTTCATATGACAACACTGAAGAAATGACACTTTGCTACAATGTAAAGTAATTAATGTACAGCTTGTATAACCGTGTAAATTCGCTGTTCCCTCAAAATATCTCAACACACAGCCATTAATGTCTAAACTGCTGGCAACAAAAGTGAAAATGTTCAAATTGGGAGCAAAGTGTCAACATTTTGTGTGGCCACCATTATTTCCCAGCACTGCCTTAACCCTCTTGGGCATGGAGTTCACCAGAGCTTCACAGGTTGCCACGGAAGTCCTCCTCCACTCCTCCATGATGACATCACAGAGCTGGTGGCTGTTAGAGACCTTGCACTCCTCCCCTTCTGTTAGAGGATGTCCCACAGATGCTCAATAGGGTTTAGGTCTGGAGACATGCTTGGCCAGTCCACCTTTACTCTCAGCTTCTTTAGCAAGGCAATGGTCGTCTTGGAGGACGATTTGGGGTGGTTATCATGTTGGAATACTGCCCTGCGGCCCAATCTCCGAAGGGAGGGGATTATGCTCTGCTTCAGTATGTCACAGTACATGTTGGCATTCATGGTTCCCTCAATGAACTGTAGCTCCCCAGTTCCGGCAGCACTCATGCAGCCCCAGACCATGACACTCCCACCACCATGCTTGATTGTAGGCAAGACACACTTGCCTCTGTACTCCTCACCTGGTTGTCACCACATACGCTTGACAGCATCTTAACCAAATAAGTTTATCTTGGTCTTATCAGACCACAGGACATGGTTCCAGTAATCCGTGTCCTTAGTATGCTTGTCTTTAAAAAACTGTTTGTGGGCTTTCTTGTGCATCATCTAAAGAAGAGGCTTCCTTCTGGGATGACAGCCATGAAGACCAATTTAATGCAGTGTGTGGTATGTGGTCTGAGCACTGACAGGCTGACCCCTCACCCCTTCAACCTCTGCAGCAATACTGGCAGCACTCATACATCTATTTCCCAAAGACAACCTCTGGATATGACGCTGAGCACGTGCACTCAACGTCATTGGTCGACCATGGCGAGGCCTGTTCTGAGTGGAACCTGTCCTGTTAAACAGCTGTATAGTCTTGCCTACCGTGTTGCAGCTCAGTTTCAGGGTCTTGGCAATATTCTTTTAGCCTAGGCCATCTTAATGTAGAGCAACAATTATTTATTCAGATCCTCAGAGAGTTCTTTGCCATGAGGTGCCATGTTGAACTTCCAGTGACCATTATGAGAGAATGAGAGCGATAACACCAAATTTAACACACCTGCTCCCCATTCACACCTGAGACCTTGTAACACTGATGAGTCACATGACACCGGGGAGGGAAAATGGCTAATTGGGCCTAATTTGGACATTTTTTTTTTTAATACATTTTTATTGAGTTTTACATATTACAGGTTATAAAGTCATAGTAAGGAACAGGAACATGAACATGTAAATGTAAGTTTACAGACTAGATATTGTAAGTATAGTCTAAATAGCGATTTTATGAATAACGTTCTATGAGAAAGAAAAAATTGTTAACAAAGTGATTATAAACATAGGGTAGAACAGTTGACCTGGAATGATAGGAGGACGGGTGGGGTAAGGAGGGGAGGGGTGCAAGAGGAAGGAGGGGCAAGGAGAGATAAGGGAAGGGGGGAGGAGAGCTTCAAGTGAAAGGCGAGTAGAGAGACAGGGCATTCAATTGTCAAACCTTACTTCAATCGTTATTTCTTTTTTGAGTATCAAAGGACCCATGGGTTCTAGCGAGTTAGCGTCTTTGTATGGGATTGTTTGCTATGCGACAAAAGGGTTTCATAAGTGAAATGGGTTTGTACTAAGTTAGTAACTTCCGTAAGGGAGGGAATGTTATCAGATTTCCAGTTTCTAGTGAGCAAGAGTTTGGTAGCTAGGAGGACGTGTGTAATCACTGTTCTTTGGTGTATGGGAAAATCTTCTATTGTCAAATTAAGAATGGCTAAGTGTGGAGTAATTGTAACCGAGCTATGGAGTATGTCTTGGAGTATGGATTCCACATTTTTCCAAAGCTGGGTTACATTTGGACAAGACCAAAGAATGTGGAGGAGGGTGCCCGTATGGCCACAGTTTCTCCAGCAGTCGTGTGAGGCATGTTTGTGGAATTTGGCCAGTCTGGACGGAGTTAGGTACCATCTCATTAGCGTTTTTTGGGTGATTTCCCAAAGGGAGGTGCAAGTTGTTGCTTTGTAAATAGATGTGATTGCCTGTTGCCATTGGGTATCTGTGAATTGTGTCTGCAGGTCAGTTTCCCAGTCAAGGAGAAGTTTGGTTTTGCTGAACATGTTGTTTTCCTGTAGAAATGAGTATATGAGCGAAGTCCCTTTAGTGTTAAAGTGTTCTGTAAAGAAGTAGTTCCATAGTTTCAAGGGTAGTTTTCCTTCTAGAGATGTGTGTGCCTTCAAGCAGTTTTGTAATCTGAAGTAGCTGAGGAAATCTTTGGAGGGTGCATTGAGGTCTTTGCCTATTTGTGAGAAGGATTTGCAGGTTGTTAGATTGCGAAGTTCTTGTGTGTATGTTACCCGGTCAGTAATCCAGGATGGGAGTGTTAAGTCAGGAGTAAGAAGCTTTAAGGTGTTTAAAGGAAGGTGTAGTGGTTTCGTCAGTACTTGTGAACATTTGGTATTGTGTAGTGTACGCCACACTTTAACTGAGGCTTGGACAGTGGGTGAGTAGTGGAAAATGTGCGGATTATGTGTAGAGGTACTAAATAACCAGTTGGCGAGGTTTGTGGCCGGTGTCTTGTGATTTTCTATATTGCTCCAGAGAGTTTTGGGTGAGGTATTCATCCATTCTTTCATTTGTGATAGAATGGTGGCATTGTAGTAGTCTTTGATGTCTATGTATCCCATTCTCCCGCGGATCTGTGTTTAATAAGTTTCATGTGACTACATCTAGATTTTTTCCCTTGCCAAACAAATTGGCTTAGGATGAATTGGAGAGATTTCAGGTAGGTAGATGAAAGTGGTATAGGAAGCGTGCAAAATATGTAGAGCAACCCTGACAATACCATCATTTTAAAGGCTGCCAGGCGGCCTGACCATGAGAATTAATGTTTGGAGAGTTTTGTGGTTTCAGTAAGCATCATCTGTTTGGTGTCTGTGTAGTTGTGTGCGAAAAGACCTCTAGTGGATTTGGTGAGATTAATGCCGAGGTAGGGAATACTATCCTCCGCCCATGGGTAAGGATATTGGGTCTGGAGTAGATTACTAGTGGTTGCATCCATGCCCAGGTCAAGAATGTAGGATTTATGTTCATTAACTTTGTAGTAAGATAAAGTACTAAACCTTTTCAGTAGCGATTGGACCGAAGCCAGGAAAGAGTGAGGGTTTGTGATCATCATTATCACGTCGTCTGCAAATAAATTTATTTTGTGTTCTGTGGTACCAATGGTGAAGCCTGATATTGAAGAGTGGGATCTGACGTGTTCTGCTAAGGGTTCCATAATTAGATTAAAAATGATTGGTGAGAGCGGACAACCTTGTCGGGTGCAATTAGTGATGGAGAATGGCTTAGACAGCATCTCCGACGTATAGACCTGTGCTGATGGGGAGGAATATAGAGCCATTATGGCTGCCAGAATGGGGCCCTGAAAACCAAATTTGCCAAGGGTTGCTTCAAGAAATTTCCAATGGACCCTATGGAACGCCTTCTCTGCATCCAAGGATAGGAACAGAGAAGGCGTTCTAGATATCTCAGTGTGATGGATTTTGTTGATAATTCTGCGAGTGGCATCAGTTGTCTGCCTTCCTTTTGTGAAGCCTGATTGGTCCTTATGTATTAGAAGGGGCGTTAGGTTGAGTAATCTGTGGGCTATTAGTTTGGCAAAGATTTTTGTGTCCACATTGAGAAGAGATATGGGTCGGAAGTTTTGTGCAGAGCTAGGCTCTTTCCCCGGCTTCGGTAGTGTAACAATTAAGGCACTTAGCATTTCTTGGGGAGAGAGGAGGAGGAGGCAGCGTCATTGTACACTTTGGTCAGATATGGTGTTAGCACAGTTCCAAATTGTTTGTAATAATGTCCTGTAGGACCATCTGGGCCAGGAGATTTATTAGAGGGAAGTGATTAAATTATTTTTTTGATTTCTAGATCTTTAAATGGGGTGTTCAGGGAGTCTAGTTGTTCTGTGGTCAGTTTAGGGAGGTTGATCTCATTGAGAAATGCCTCTATGTCAGGTAGAGACGGCTGTGTGACAGATGTGTCATCTTTTAAATTATAAAGTTTATTGCAGTAGTAACTAAATGCGTCTGCAATAGCTTGTGGATCTATCAGTTTCTGTTTAGTAGCTGGGTGGAATAGATGGGTAATTTTGGTTTTGGAATAGTAACCTTTGATTCTATTGGCCATTGCCTTTCCGGCTTTGTTACCAGTAGAGTAGTGTTGAGCTCTAAATTGATAATGTGCTTTTTAAAATGATTCTAGAAGGAGAGATATTAATTCCTGTCTAAGGTAGTCTAATTTAGTCTTGGTTAATGGATCTGGATTAGTTTGGTTTTGGTGTTATCGGCAGTAAGTGTATTTAGACGCTGTGATCTCCTCCTCCTCTCTCTAGCAGTAAGTTGAATAAGGTTCCCCCTTATGAATGCCTTATGGGCATTCCAAAGAATGGTATCATTGCTAACAGATCCTGCATTAGTATTAAAGTATTCTGTTAAACGCTCTCTAATATAAGAAGAATGGATCGGTGAGTGGAGAATCGCAGCATTCGCTCTCCATATCCGTGTACGGGAAACCTTCGGCGAGTCTTCTATGGTCATTGTAACCGGAGCGTGGTCAGACCACGTAATGGTCAATATCTCCATGGAGGAGATTTTGGGCAAAGTCCATTTATCCACTAGGAAGTAGTCAATCCGAGTGTAATGCCCCGTACACACGGTCGGACATTGATCAGACATTCCGACAACAAAATCCTAGGATTTTTTCAGACGGATGTTGGCTCCAACTTGTTTTGCGTACACATGGTCGCACAAAGTTGTCGGAATTTCCGATCGCCAAGAACGCGGTGACGTCAACCACGTAAGACTAGAAAAGGCCAGTTCAGAACCAAGCGTGGCACCCTTTGCGCTCCTTTTGCTCCTTGTTAGTAAAAGTTTGGTGAGAGACGATTCGCTCTTTCTCAGACTCGTGGCTTTCAGATCGTTTTCTGCCGTTCAGTTTGTGCTTGTGGGTTTGTATCTGCTCTTCAGTGCGTGCAAGCAAGCTACGCGTGACTTTCATTAGTCATTGTGTTCTTGTTCGTTCGTTGCTGTTTTTCAGGTTGCTCTTCACAGGCCTTGCTGTTCTTCAGTGTGTTCTGTTACTTCGTTCTGAGCAGCCGACCGTTTTCTAGCCATGTTGTGTATACGTACTCCTCGTAGAGTTCGTGCTGTGCGGGGGCTTGGTGTTGGGGTCCTGACCTTGACACAAGTCCAGTCCATGAACAGGGTGGGGAGGAGTTCATGGACCAAGAATTGGTTGCTTCAGCATGACCAGTTCTGTCATATGCCTTTGCTCCATGAGATCCGTGAGAATAATCCTGATGATTTCAGGAACTTTCTCCGGATGACGGACCCCGTATTTCACCGTTTGTTGTCTTTGCTGACCCCCTATATCAGCAGGCAGGATACCTGCATGAGGCAAGCCATCACTCTGGAGCAGAGGCTCGTCGCCACCCTGCGGTACTTGGCGACGGGGAGAAGCCTGCAGGACCTCAAGTTCTCGTCAGGGATCTCCCCCAGGCTCTGGGAAGCATTATCCCAGAGACCTGTTCTGCCATCATCCAGGTCCTGCAGAAGGAGTATATGAAGGTAAGATGTATCCCTGAATATCACATTTTATTGTATTTAATGTTTGATAATGTATTGTATTTCTTTCCTCATTCCCTAATTACCATGGTTGTAATATACTGTGAATGTCCTCTTTGTCCTCATTCATGCTGGATTTTTATGTAATTATTTTTTTTTTGTCCTTCATACATATTTGCCTTCACTTACCTCCCCAGCATGCTCTCCGGGCCCTAAATTCACCTCATGTAGTCACTTAACAATGTATTTTATCAGCTCCATAGTAGTGCTTTACCCCAAACACCCCCTAAAATTTTATTAAAAGTGATTTGTGTTTTAAATTCAGGCAGAGTGCCAGAGGCTTTTTTTGGGGTGTCCCCAAATCATTTTTAACCCTCCCTCCCCCCAACTGCTAAGTCAGCTGATAACAATTCTCTATCTATCCTCAATCATCTATCTGCTGACTTTGCCAAACCCATACACACTATACCTGTCATGTACCTGGTGGGTTGTGAGCCTGAAGTGCAGAGAAGGACCTCCCTTACAGCTCCCACTCCTGTTCCTCTGGAATGGAGACAGAAGGCCAGGAGTGAGGAGTGGTATGGGTGCCTGGCAGGATCGACAGTCACCGGAAGTTCAGGAGTGGTGACACCCTCTGGGTCCAGAAGCTGAAGAGGACACTGAATCGCAGAGAGGTCCCGGAGCCACAGCAGATAAGGAAGCAGGTAAGTAAGCAGGTAAGTAAGCAGGACTGGAACCAGGAACAAAGCAGCAGGTAGTAGCCTGGAACGCTGGACTGGAACCTGGAACAAGCAGCAGGTAGTAGCCTGGAACACTGGACTGGAACCTGGAACCTGGAACAAGGCAGCAGGTAGTAGCCTGGAACGCTGGACTGGAACCAGGAACAAGGCAGCAGGTAGTAGACTGGAACGCTGGACTGGAACCAGGAACAAGCAGCAGGTAGTAGACTGGAATGCTGGACTGGAACCAGGAACAAGGCAGCAGGTAGTAGACTGGAACGCTGGACTGCAACCAGGAACAAGGCAGCAGGTAGTAGACTAGAACACATTGCTGCTGCACATGAGGCAGAGCAGTGGAGGACGAGGGAGGTGATGACGCAGTGCGCATCACGGAGGGAGTGAGGTGAGAGTGCCGGCAGGAGAAACGGGCTCTCCTAGGATCCCCGAGGAGCGCACTCTCGGACGCCGCTGCATAGGGGATTACACTGACCTACGAGGGGGAAAGGAAGACCCCCCGCTTGCCGCAAGGATAGCCCCAGTGGGGACTGGAAAAAAAAAAAAAAGAGCTTCTGAGGCCGTTGTAGAGCGGATCGAGGTAAAACGAAACCGAAAGTAAGGAGTGTGGCCGTAGGTGGATATGACAGCGTGCACAAGAGGTTTGGATGGCGCCCCCCTCCCCCCCTACCCCCCCCCTGCACCTTGCATGTGAAACACGGAGGATCAGGAACGAATCCTACTGACGCCCAGAAGATGGTAATGTAGAATTTGATTGATATTTTTCTCTAGTCCTGTTTTTTCTGCTCCATTTCTCCCTGAGATGCACTGGAATATGGCTTAATTCAAATAACCAGGAGGTAAAAGAGGACGGTAATCAAAGGTATTGGAACACCTGAAGGGTTAAGTTGTATGGAAGGGAATTACCTGCTAGCCTGAGTAAGGGGGAAACAAGGAACACCACCCACTGTATAAAGGGAGAGGAGGTATACAGAGAAAGTGAACATTAGTAGTTATACTATGTGTATTGATCAAAATAAATAAGAGGCTAAATATATAAAAAAAATAAAAAAAAATCCCTGCAAACTAAAGGGCATGAAATAAAGAGGTCGGTGATATTATAAAAGCCGGGAGAATAAATAGAAGAGCCCAAAGTGGAAAATTTGGATTGGGATTCCCCAGAGGTGTGGTTGTGTGGAGGGACCAGGAGTCAGGAAACCAGACACAGAGCAGCGACCCCCTCACCTCCCCCCCACCCTGGTAATCAGTGTGGGAAGAACAACGCCTTTCTTGGTCGTACACCCCAGTAAGAGAGCTGTCCCTTAGGGGAACGGAGAAAGCTAGATTCAAAACTGGGTAAACCAACAGGAGGGGCAAGAAAGAAGGGAGCAATGAGTAAAGCTGCATCCAAAACAGGAAAAGGGGGAGCACCTAAAACACCCAAGGAGAAGGTCGCAGGAAGTACGATAAAACAGTTTATGTCCCAAGGTGGGAGCCCAAGAAGCGGAGAGCAAGGAGCCCAGGGAGGGCCGAAGATGGAGGGAAAGGGGGGAACCCCAAATAAAATTGGGGATAAAAAGGCCCAATCCAGGGAGAATTCTATAATGGAAGGTGAAGCGGAAATAAGCCAGTTGGAAGAAATAAGAACAAGCGGCCAGACGCTCTTAAAAGAAGAACTAAGTGAGATGTTTAAAAAGCTTGAGAATTCAATCAAATCAGAAATAGGCCTGGTGAGAGCAGACCTAGGAAGTCTCCTAGAAAGAGTAGAAGCGACGGAAAGGAAAACAGAGGAATCTGAAAGGGAAATAATGAATCTCAAAGAACAAATAAAAAGTGCCAGGCAAAATCAAAGGGAAATCTTATATAAGATCGAGGACCAGGAAAACAGGGACAGAAGACAGAATATAAGACTCCGCTTTGTCACGGAAAAGAAAGGAGAAGATCTGAGGAGCGTGATCTCCTCAATACTTGGCCCAATATTAGGAGATGAGGTGATGGAATTCCCCAAAACAGAAAGGATCCATCGAGTGGGAAGGTTATACAACTCAGAGCACCAAAGGCCGAGGGATGTAATAATAAGGTTTACTTATTATGAAGATAAGGCGACAATAATATCTAAAATGAGAAATAAACCCCCATTAAAATTCGAAGGATCAGAGATCCAAGTGTTTACAGATCTCGCCCCTGAAACTCTGGCAAGGAGAAGGATCCTGAGACCTCTATTAGACCAGATGAGAGATTTAAATATAAAATATAGTTGGGGGTTCCCAGCGTGCCTAATAGGTTTTAAAAATGGAAGATCTGCAAGATTGAGGTTCCCGGAAGAATTGAAGGACTTTTGCAGAAAACTGGATATGAAAGAGCCAGAATTGCCGGGTTGGATAGAAGAATGATCTGGAGCGTGGGGGGGATGGGGGGGGGGGGAGTTTTGGATTCAGGGGGACGAGGGGAACTAGAGGAGGGGGGAGGAGAGAACGTGGACACTGGACTACCCCTCTTCGGCTTAAAACATCATGCACGAAGGGGGTAAGGGGCACACTCAGACTTGCACCTCAACAAAAGATTTGCCAGTTCCATGGTATCCATGGTACCAGGCAAATGGGGAGCCAGGGAATGGCTGAGGGGAGGGGGGGAGGAGGGGAGGGGGGGAGGAGGGGAGGGATGGGGGGGGAGGAAGGGGGGAGGGAGAAGGGGAACTCTGTGCACAAGAAAGAGAAAAGGGAAGAAAAAAGGATAAAGGAAAAAGAAGGGAAAGGAAATTTAGTTATAGCTCAGTAATGCAGTTCCAACAAAAAATACTGAGGAGATGAGGAAGTTGAATTTTTTGACATACAATGTAAAGGGCCTTAATAATCCTGCGAAGAATCATAAGATCTTGGGGGAATTGGAGAGATACAAAGCTGAGGTTGTGTTCCTCCAAGAAACCCATCTAACGTGTTACTCAAAGATTAAGTTATGGTCAAAAGTCTTTCCAAACTGGTTCTATGGGGATTCAATAACAACAAGAGGGAGAGGAGTGGCAATTGGAATAGCTAATGGTGTGAATTTTAAAGTAAAGGAGAGATTGGTGGATCCGGGAGGGAGGTACATCTTTTTGGAGGGCTCTCTGGAGGGATGGAAGTGTACCCTGGCCAACGTATATGCGCCAAACATAGAGGCTAGTGGATTCCTGGTGAAAGCACTGGAAAGACTAATGGAGTTTAAAGAAGGGGGTCTGATTGTGATGGGAGACTTCAATCTATGTATGGCACCGGAAGTAGACAGTACGTCCCGTGCGCCGGGGACAATGAACGAGAGATTGAGAAATTTGAAACGTAAGCTACATTCTTGTCAACTGGTAGACATTTGGAGGATTATGAATCCAAATAAGAAATATTTCTCGTTCTACTCCCCGGTGCATGGGACGTACTCTAGGATTGATTATATATGGATCGAACATTCGCTCTTAGACAGAGTGGTGGAGTCTAAGATAGAAGCCACTACTTTGTCGGACCACGCTCCTGTTAGGATGGCCATGCATGTCTCAGAAACCCAGAGAAGGCGAGCAGGTTGGAGATTAGAGGAAGATCTCTTACAAGAGGCAATAAATGTAAAGATAATTGAGCAGGAACTTAATCACTATTTTCAAATAAATGATACCGGAGAAATATCGGGGTCCTCCCTGTGGGAAGCCCATAAGGTCTATATTAGGGGGATATTTATGAAAATGGGAGCTAGAAGGAAAAGAGAAGCAAAGGAGCAAATCAATAAACTAACGGTAGAGACATATAACTTGGAACAGGAGCATAAGGAAGGATTGGGCCAAGATAAGAGAATATATCAAAAGTTAGTTCTAAAAAGGGAGGAGCTAAAAGACCGTATGGATATAGAAACAAAAAAAGCACTTTTTAAGGTAGGAAGGGAAATCTATCAAGGAAGAAATAAGAGCAGTAAATTTCTGGCAAAAGTCTTGAGAAAGAAAAAAAACAGAAATTATATAGAAAAAATTCAAAATAGCAAAGGAGAAATGGTCCACACAACGAGGGAAATAGGGGAATCCTTCAGAGAATATTATAAGGACCTATATTCAGTAGACAAAGATACAAAGCAGGACGGGGTACAGCAAAAGAAGATAACAGATTTCCTAATGAAAGCTAACCTCCCTAAATTAACAGAAAATGATAAAGATAATCTAGATAGCCCAATAACAGTAGATGAGGTAAATAGAGCATTAACTGAATCAGCAGTAGGGAAAAGCCCTGGTCCGGATGGATTCACTAATGGTTACTATAAAAAATTTAAAGATATTTTAGTCCCGAGACTCTGTGAATACATGAACGGCGTAGGGATAGATTTTGAGCTAAGCAGAGAGGCCCTCAAAGCTGAGATTACCGTCATTCCAAAAGAGGGAAAAAATGTCACGATCTGTTCAAGTTATAGACCTATATCACTTATAAACACAGATGTGAAATTGTATGCTAGAGTACTAGCGAATCGCTTGAAAGAAAGAATGAGTGAATGGATCCATCCGGATCAAGTGGGGTTCACCCCTAAGAGAGAGGGGAGGGATAATGGGGTTCGAGCACTTCTTCTGTTGCAGCATATCAGGGACAAGGGACCCCCAGGTCTGCTCTTGTCTATAGATGCCGAAAAAGCATTTGACAGAGTAGACTGGGGGTTCATGTTCCAAACCCTCAAATACATTGGAATGGGCCCGAAAATGATAAATAGGATAAGAGCTTTGTATAGTCATCCCACGGCTGCAATAAAAATTAATGGTGCCCTCTCAGAGACATTTGAGATGGCAAATGGGACGAGACAGGGATGTCCCCTGTCCCCTTTGCTCTTCGTCCTCTCCCTGGAGCCTCTGCTGTCAGTGATAAGGGGAGATCCGGATATTGGGGGTTTCGGGGTAGGGGACGAGGAGCATAAGGTTGCGGCATTTGCCGATGATATTTTGCTCTTTATTTCCAAGCCGAGAATTACTATGCCAAACATACTTAAAGTTTTGAGAAAGTATGGGGAAGTGTCAAACTTCAAGATAAACCTGGCAAAATCAGAAATTCTAAATATTAGTTTAGACAAAGAGGAGGAAAGTAAGTTAAAAAAGGAGTTTAATTTTATATGGAAAAAAGAAATAAAATATTTGGGCATAAAGCTAGCAAATTCATTGGGGAAGATATATAAAGCAAATTTCATTCCATTGCTAGAGGAAATAAAAGTTGAAAGTAAAAAGATAATGAACAAACCATTTTCGTGGCTTGGACGCATAAACGCCATAAAAATGATAGCACTACCTAAGATCATATATAAGCTACAGATGCTCCCACTAGATATCCCCCAATATTATTTTAGAAAACTTAAATCAATTATTATGAAAACAGTCTGGAAAAATGGAAGGGCGAGAGTGGCGTTTGATATCTTAAAACAGGAAAAAAAGAATGGAGGCCTGGCATTGCCGGATATACAGGGCTATTATAAAGCGATATTGGTGTCTAGAGCGATTGAATGGAACAGAGAAAATAAACAGAAAAGATGGGTGAAAATAGAAAATAGTTTGAGTAAAGCACATTTAGGACACATGATTTGGAATCCCCCACATTATAAAGTATTAGATAGTAACACACATGCACTGACAAAAGTAGTTCTGAGAACCTGGGACAGGGTATATACACAAATAAATAAGGAATATAATTCCCCTTTAATCTCACTATGGGAAAATGATTATTTTGCACCAGGGAAAAAGGAAATTGGTGGGGGTTGGATAAAAAATGAAAGAGTAGTGTTGAGAGACATAATAAAAGAAGGGAAGATAGTTGCATTTAATGAATTAGAGCACAATAAAGAAACATGGGTGTTAGATCGTTGGAGATACCTTCAGCTAAGCCATTTCGTCAACCGACTCCCTCAGCCAATAAGGTCAGGGGAGGAGCTATCAGAACTGGAAAAGCTATGCATGCTAAATAACACCAAAGGCATAATATCTAAAATCTATAAAATAGGATTGACGATGGGTAGCGGGAAGGTACCACCATTTATCACAAAGTGGGAAAAAGAATTAGGATTGCAGATAGACAGCAATAGGTTAAGGAAAGTAATGGAACTGGTCCATGGTTCGTCGATGGACACCAATGTCGCTGAATTAAATTATAAAATCTTATCGGGCTGGTACGCCACCCCAGATAAAACTTGCAAATTTCAAAAGGATAAAACACCAGAATGCTGGAGAGGATGTAAAGGCATAGGCAATATGGCCCATATATGGTGGGATTGCCCGGGAATTAAAAACTACTGGGTAAAAATCTTGAGGTATATCAAAGAAATAACTAAGACAGAAGTAAAGGCAGACCCCTGGTTAGTGTTACATCATGGAATAGAAGGGGAGGTAAAAAAGTATAAAAACTCGCTAGTTCCACACCTGCTGAACGCGGCAAAAAAGATCATTCCAAAAAAGTGGTTAAAGGTTGAATGCCCATTAATATGGGAGTGGGTGGATGCAGTGGAAGGTATTCGATTTATGGAGGAAGGAAGGTATGGAGAAAAGGCTGCAATAGCAGGGGAAAACATCTGGCAAAGTTGGAAGGACTTTAAAAATTCATGGAGTATTACTGAGGGGCTGAACATTAGATTTGAATAAAGAGGGGGAGATGAGATAGGTGTGCACAGAGGTGGGGGGGTGGGAGGGGGTGAGGGGGGGAGAGGGGGGAGGAGGGAGGGGGGTGATTGGGAAAACAAGAAGAAGATCTTTTTGATAAATTTCATATTGGATTTAAGATAAATAAATGTTTTGTATTCCGGCATAGAAGCTACACATGATGTGAAAAAAAAAAGAGACAGAAATGACACTGATAAAGTGGAGGAAGAACAAAAAAAAAAAACAAGAAAAAAAAAAAAAAACAAGCCAGAGGTCGGTATCGGTCGATCAGCAGAGGTACCAGGGACAACACAGAGGGATGGTCAGGCAAGCCAAGAGGGTCTGGTGCAGGCGGATAGCAGGATGGTCTAACAGGAAGCCGGGTCAGATAGCAGAGTACACAGGTCAGATCAGGTTAAGGCACACGGAACGCTGTAGAGCAGACAGCGGGGATGGAGTGTGACAGGCCGGTTTAAATAGCCCGCCTGGCACTAGCGGGAGTGCGCGCGCGCATGCCCGTGCGTGACAGCGCCCGTGAACGCGTGCGCATGCGCAGTGGAACCCACGGCCGTGTCCCCCTGCGTCTGGATCGCTGATTATTGGCAGGATCTTCATGACATTGCCCCCCCCCAAGGGGCAGCCTCCGGATGCCCCTTTGAAGGAATTTCTCCGGATGGGCTCTTTTAAAAGATTGTAAAAGATTTTCAGCATGAATATTATCCTCGGGTTCCCAAGAATTTTCTTCTGGGCCGAACCCCCTCCATTTTATCAAAAATTGATTTTGGTTGCCTCTTCTCCTATGGTCCATGATAGCCTCCACCTCGAATTCTTCCTCCCCATCCACCAAAATTGGATCAGGAGGATCCGTACTTCGGCCTGGAAATGGGTTAGAAACAGAGGGTTTGAGTAGAGACACATGAAATACTGGATGCACTTTTAATGAATCCGGAAGTTCAAGTTCGTATGCCACCTCATTAATCCTTCGCTTAACAGGAAATGGGCCAAGGAACTTGGGACCCAATTTCTTTGATGGGCAGGCCATCCTGAGATTTACTGTAGATAACCATACCTGGTCCCCGGGTGTAAGTAACAGCTCACCTCGTCTCTTTTTATCAAAAGTTGCTTTATTATACTCCTGGGTCCTGGTCATGGTCTCCTGCAAAACTTGATTGTTGGAAGTGAAGAAGTCCAACCTCTCCTGAACTGCGGGTACTGTGCACTCTGGAAGAGAATTAGGCAGAAAAGAAGGGTGGTAACCATAATTTGCAAAAAATGGGGTTTGTTTGATAGCGGAATGAATAGAGTTGTTGTAGGCAAACTCGGCCAATGGAAGAACAGAAATCCAATCATCCTGGGCAAATGAAGAAAAACAGCGTAAATATTGTTCAAGAGTCTGGTTTGTTCTCTCTGTTTGCCCATTAGTCTGGGGGTGGTAAGCAGATGAAAATGAGAGTTCAATCTTCAAAGTTTTGCATAGAGACCTCCAGAATCGGGAGGTAAACTGTACCCCCCGATCTGAAACGATATTAACTGGTACCCCATGGAGCCTGATGACTTCTCTAATGAATGCCTGTGCCGTTTCTGTAGCTGAGGGAGTGCCCTTCATTGGGACAAAGTGGGCCATCTTCGACAACCGGTCTACTATGACAAAAATTGAGGTGAAACCCCCAGCCGGAGGTAATTCCACAATAAAATCTATAGAAAGCATCTTCCAAGGCCTATCTGGGACAGGTAATGGCTTTAGCAAACCCCATGCCTTGGTCCTGTGCCCCTTGTTTCTGATACAGGTGGTACAGGATTCAACAAATCTCCTACAATCATCACGTAACTGAGGCCACCAAAAGGTACGCTGTACCAGATCAGTAGTTTTAGCCACTCCAAAATGCCTAGCAAAAGCATGGTCATGACAGAGTTCTAGTACTGAAACTCGTAGTTCTTCGGGTATAAAAATCCTATTCTCGTGCCATAATAACCCATCCTTAACTTGGAGTTCTGGCCTAATGGAAGACCCCAATTCTGCGGAAGCCTGCTTAATCCGGGAAAGAAAATCTCCCTGAAGCAAAAGAAAATTCCCCGGGGACAGAATGGTGTCCGGAGGGGAAACCTCTTGGGGCTTGTGAAACATCCTGGATAGGGCATCAGGCTTGGTATTCTTGGAACCAGGGCGATAAGTGACATGAAAAGAGAACCTGGAGAAAAAGAGGGCCCACCTGGCTTGGCGTGGCTTCAACCTTTTTGCAGACCTCAGATACTCCAGGTTCTTATGATCTGTAAAAATTAAGACTGGATGAGCGGCACCCTCTAGCAGATAGCGCCACTCCTCCAACGCGGATTTAATAGCCAATAATTTTCTGTCACCTACATCATAATTTCTCTCTGCCGTGGACAATTTACGAGAGAAGAAGGCCACAGGATATAACAGGGCCTTAGTTCCCTGTCTTTGGGACAACACTGCCCCTACCACAATTTCGGATGCGTCCACCTCTAGTACAAATGGCAGAGAGGAATCTGGATGTTTTAGTATGGAAGCAGAGGTAAAAAGGCCCTTGAGAGTCTCGAAAGCCTTTTGAGCCTCAGCAGACCAGTGGAAACGAGTACCCTGTTTAGTTAGCTGTGTGATGGGTGTGATGATGGCTGAAAACCCCTTAATAAATTTGCGGTAGAAATTAGCGAATCCAACGAATCGCTGGATCCCCTTCTTATCTGTTGGGACTGGCCAGTCTAGTACTGCAGTGACCTTTTGGGGGTCCATCTTAATGCCCTTGCTGGAAATGATTAACCCCAAAAATGGAATACTTTCCTGTTCAAATTCACATTTCTCAGCTTTTGCATATAGACCGTGTTGTCGAAGCCGGGCCAATACACTTCTGACGTGCCTGCGATGGGATTCAAGGGAACAGGAAAAAATTAGTATGTCGTCTAAATAGACGATAACAAACAGATCTAGAAAGTCTCGTAAAACATCATTGATGAAGTACTGGAATGTAGCAGGAGCATTGCACAGTCCAAACGGCATCACAAGGTATTCAAAATGTCCATAACGGGTACGAAAGGCGGTCTTCCATTCGTCTCCGTCCCTAATACGAACCAAATTGTAGGCTCCGCGGAGGTCAAGCTTAGTGAATATGGTAGCTGTCCCAAGTCTTTGGAACAGCTCTGGTACCAGAGGAAGAGGGTAACGGTTCTTTACAGTGATTTTGTTCAGCTCACGGTAATCTACACATGGTCTGAGGGTCTTGTCTTTCTTTTGTACGAAGAAGATACCTGCACCTGCTGGAGACGTGGATGGACGAATGAAGCCTTTCTTTAGATTCTCATCGATATATTCTTTTAAAGCCCCTTGTTCCACTTCCGTTAAAGGAAATATTCTTCCAAAAGGTATCTCGGCACCGGGGAGTAATTCGATAGGACAGTCATAGGCCCGGTGAGGGGGTAAGACCTCTGCCCCCTGCTTGCTGAATACATCTAAGAAATCATGATATGCAGAAGGGATGGAAAGGTGCAGACTAGGATCTGTGTTTAAACAGAGCAAGGTAGGATTCTTCTGAGTGTCCTGAAGTCTACAAGACTGTTGGCAATATGGGGAGGAAAAGGTAACCTCACCTGTGATCCAATTAATGTCAGGATTGTGGGCCTGTAACCATGGCATGCCGAGGATTATGGGGAACATAGGTGAAGCGATGATATCTAGGCGTAACAGTTCTTGATGAGAATTGGAGATGGAAACGGGTATTGGAACAGTCTCTTGGGTAACAGGCCCTGACTTAATGGCTGTTCCATCAGCTAGATGAATGGAAAGTCCATGGGTTTTAGGCAACAGAGGTATCCGGTGTTGGGTAGCAAAAAGAGAGTCCATGAAACAACTGCAAGCTCCAGAGTCAATAATGGCGGCTATTTGCAGGGTCTCTCCTGGAAGCTGTAACAGGAGAGAGAGAGCAAGGTGAGTAGTGTTCTTAACCAGAGGTACAGCATAGTCAGAGGACAGGGATAGGCACTTACGGAGTTTAAGGGGACAATTCCTGACATAGTGCCCAGGTTCCCCACAATACAGGCACAGGTTTTTCACTCGACGACGTTGTCGTTCCTCCTGAGTAAGAGAAGGCCGCAGAACCCCTAATTGCATTGGCTCAGGTGGGTTAAAAGTAGACATTGGTGGTGCTGGTGATGTATGATGGGGAACTTTAGGGGTAACCCAAGTTGGGCGAGAGGTTCCCATCGCTCTCTCAGTCCTTCATTCTCTTAGACGTCGATCGATCTGGATGGTTAGATCGATCAATGCGTTCAAAGTCTGTGGGGTACCCACTCTGGCCAATTCATCTTTCAGAGAGTCAGAAAGTCCCATTCGAAACTGATAGCGGAGAGCCGCATCATTCCAATTCGTGTCTACACTCCACTTTCTGAATTCCGCCACATAATCTTCTGCAGCCCTGCGACCCTGCTGAAGGGTGTGCAAAGCCGCTTCTGCAGTCACGGACAGCTGGGGGTCATCATACAGCTGACCTAGTGCGTCAAAGAAGGCAGACAGATTAGTCAAGGATACGTCCTTTTGCTCCAAGAGGCGGTGGGCCCAAGTTTGGGGGTCACCAGAAAGCAGAGAGATTACGTAGCCTACCTTAGTAGCCTCAAGGGAAAAGGTACGTGGCTGAAGAGCAAAGAACAGTTCACAGGAGTTGCGGAAAGCTCTGAATTTGAGGCGATTTCCGGAAAAACGTTCAGGCGTCGGAACCTTGGGTTCTGGAGGGAGCATCACCACTGTTGAGGAAGGCCCGACTGAAGGAGCAGAAGCGGAAGGGACTCCCTGAGCCCCAATGGGATTAGACAAGGTTAACACTCGTTCCTCCAGCCTGGTGTATCCTTGTTGCAGATTCTTGACTGCTTCAGTCAATCCTGCCAGGTGTGCACAGAGTTCCTCCATGGGAGACGTTCCCTGCTCAGGCTCAGACATGGCTGTCTGCTACTGTCACGTACCTGGTGGGTTGTGAGCCTGAAGTGCAGAGAAGGACCTCCCTTACAGCTCCCACTCCTGTTCCTCTGGAATGGAGACAGAAGGCCAGGAGTGAGGAGTGGTATGGGTGCCTGGCAGGATCGACAGTCACCGGAAGTTCAGGAGTGGTGACACCCTCTGGGTCCAGAAGCTGAAGAGGACGCTGAATCGCAGAGAGGTCCCGGAGCCACAGCAGATAAGGAAGCAGGTAAGTAAGCAGGTAAGTAAGCAGGACTGGAACCAGGAACAAAGCAGCAGGTAGTAGCCTGGAACGCTGGACTGGAACCTGGAACAAGCAGCAGGTAGTAGCCTGGAACACTGGACTGGAACCTGGAACAAGGCAGCAGGTAGTAGCCTGGAACGCTGGACTGGAACCAGGAACAAGGCAGCAGGTAGTAGACTGGAACGCTGGACTGGAACCAGGAACAAGCAGCAGGTAGTAGACTGGAATGCTGGACTGGAACCAGGAACAAGGCAGCAGGTAGTAGACTGGAACGCTGGACTGGAACCAGGAACAAGGCAGCAGGTAGTAGACTGGAACGCTGGACTGGAACCAGGAACAAGGCAGCAGGTAGTAGACTGGAACGCTGGATACAGGTGTCAGACTGAAGGGTGGTCAAACAAGCCAGAGGTCGGTATCGGTCGATCAGCAGAGGTACCAGGGACAACACAGAGGGATGGTCAGGCAAGCCAAGAGGGTCTGGTGCAGGCGGATAGCAGGATGGTCTAACAGGAAGCCGGGTCAGATAGCAGAGTACACAGGTCAGATCAGGTTAAGGCACACGGAACGCTGTAGAGCAGACAGCGGGGATGGAGTATGACAGGCCGGTTTAAATAGCCCGCCTGGCACTAGCGGGAGTGCGCGCGCGCGTGCCCGTGCGTGACAGCAGCCGTGAACGCGTGGCAGGATCTTCATGACAATACCCATCTCTTTTGTGGTCAGATTTATGGATGAATTCCCCAAAGCATGTAGTGCAAGGGCCTGCCTGTATACTTTCAAATGGTACTGTTTAAGGTTTTTGTATTCTATTATTATCTTGATAGGTAATAGCAGAATGTCCAAATGTGCTCAAATGTGTACAATGTGTATTTATATCTTTGTATTATGACACTTCTTACCTGTCCAGTGGGCTGTCAATAATGTAACTAAGGAGGGGCTGTTCAAAGTAATACCCATTATTTAGGCATTCATCTCTCAATGAAGTGGAGAGGGTTACCTGTCCAAGAGTTCCCCCCCTATAACATTAGAAATGGCCCAGGAGAGGGGGGAGGGGGAATATGATAGGTGTACCTTATACTTTGGTGTTGTAAAATTCCCCTTAATAAATGTTATCTTGATGTTGGCCAAGAATGTTTGTGTCTAATCTGCTTTCCATGTTTTAATGTGCAAAAAGACTAATTTTTATTTTTTTTCCTCCACAGTTTCCTTCCACACCACAGGAATGGCAGACTGTGGCCTCCCACTTTGCCCAGCGGTGGGACTTTCCTAACTGCGGAGGGGCAATTGATGGGAAAAACGTCCACATTGTCCCACCATTCTACTCGTGGTCATACTATTATAATTATAAGGGGTTCAATAGTATTGTGATGTTGGCGGTGGTGTCGGCTAATTATGAGTTCCTGTATGTGGACGTGGGGAAGAATTTCCGATGGTGGAGTCATCACCCAGACAGAGTTTTACAGGCGTCTCCAGAATGGCAGCTTGGACTTGCCACCTCCAGAAGACAATGTGGAAGGACTCCCTTTCATTTTTGTTGCGGATGAAGCCTTTGCGCTGGGGGACCACCTTATCCGGCCATTCCCAATGAGGACCCTCACCCCGGACCAGAGGGTTTTTAATTACCGGCTGGCCAGAGCCAGAAGAGTGGTGGAGAACACATTTGGAATCATGGCCAGCCGGTTCTGCCTATTTCTTACACCCATCCATATGGCGGAGTATAAACTGAATCAAATAATCCTGGCGTGCTGTGTTCTACATAACTTTTTACGGCAACATTCTGCCAACTATGCTGGCTCAGTTGGGCCTGAGGCCAGAATTATAAATGAAACAACCCTGACGGCGCTTGAAAGTGGCCGTCCTGGCTTGTCCTCCCTGAGTGCCCGTGATGTCCGGCTAAGATACCTTGAGTTCTTTGTGGGTAGGGGGGCCATCAATATGCCAGACAATTTGTGAAACCTTGATCAAATAAAAAAAAATATGCAAATCTTTGGTGACATTTACTGTTTGTGTTTGTTTTAGCTGACCCTGACAGAAATGTGGTGAGTCCAGAAAATGGCGTGATTGTGTAACCTTACAAAGCACTGTTGGATGTTATTTACTAAATGGGGGTTATTTCCTAAGGGCAAAGACACTTTGCACTACAAGTGCACTTGAAACTGCACTGAAACTTCACTTGTAGTGCAAAGTGGATTTGCCCTTAGGAAATAACCCCTCATTGTCACAGAAAGCAGCAATTAGAGCACCACAAAAGTGTTGTAGCGTTGAGACAATAATCCACACATTCTTGATTAACAATCTTTTTAATACCTGCACAATCACATGTGCATTTAGAAAAGGTTTTTAAAACAAACCAACATGTTTGTTGTATAACAATTTTTGGGGTGGCATTATCAAAAATAGAAATGTCCATTTAAGATAAAACAGGCATGTTTCAAACCAACAAGAAAGACACAAATCTAGAACTTACAAAGTTCACATTTGGTAGAACTTGAAGGCAATATCAGACATGAGTATTTAGGAACTGTGTTTGATATTGCATTCAGATGGGGTGAAGTCACCCCAGGAAAAGCCAAATTTTGAAGATGCACACCAATTTACGAATGTCAACATGTGCTAGCTGCCATCATGGGGGATCAAGAGACGTGTTTTGGGGGAGCTACTTTATTATTGAGGAAGGGGTTGCACCCCCAAAACGCCTACATTGATCTCCCGTGATGGCAGATAGCACATGTTGGCACACTGTGTGCATCTTCAAAATGTGGCTTTTCTAAAAATCGCATAAAAATTTTTAACATTGTAGCACAACAAAAGACAAAGGGATTTGGAGGGGTTTTAAACTCTCCCCAAGACATCAATGATGTTCTTATTTTTAGAATAACATCATTGATGTTTTTCGTGATGTTTTCCAATGCAACATTACACCCCATGATCTCCCCAATCAGGATCTGGGCACTTTCCGAGGTGAAAGGATCTGGAAAAAAGAGAGAAACAAAAAAAAAACAGGTATTATAAATTTGCCGGCATCCATCTCTTACCTGAGCCTGTGGTCGCAGACACTCACCTGTTGTGGTGACTAGTTCCACCACGTCTTCCTCCTCCTGCTCTGCTTGTCTTTGGGGTATTTCCCCTTCTTCCAAGAGTTGGGGGGTCTCTGGTCTCCTCGGATGAGGGGTGTCCTCCGAGTCTTTTCTCCCCTATGTCAAAAAAAAAAGGTATACTTAGCACACAGATATTTGATGGCAGAACTAAAAATATGAAACATTGCTTGGAAGTGGGGTACAATTGTCTGTTTTGGTAGAGTTCCAAGATGTAGCATTTTCAGTGTCCTTTGTCAAGCTTCAATACTTTACCTGTTTTGTACAAGCTTCACAGATGGAGACCCCCCTATAGTATACACTGGAGCACCTGTGTGGGCCCCCTAATAAAAAGGGTGTTCTTGTGTCCCACACTAGTGCTCCAGCGTCCAGATGTCTAAACAGCTGCTGAGTGTCCTCTCCTTACACAGAATCTAGTTTGCATTTCATTCTAGTAACAAACCCATCTACACAACCAAATTATTTTCAGACAAGTTTGCCGTCAAAAATGTGGGCAAATGCATATGGCCAAAACAATGGTGTTTTATAGGCCGAAAGAAAAATGTTTGATACGAACGAATAATGTGCCCATGAACATGAAAGTTGCCATTTTAAACTGTACAACAGTTCCTAAAAGCACATGGAGCAGCACGAACGTAATAAACAGAAAAAGAATAGGAACACAGCACAACTACTTACTTTTTTGCAGCACTCTCCGGATCTTTCTGTACTGCTCGTGTTCTCTTAATTTGAGGTCCGACCACCGCTTCCTGAGCTGATCTTTCGATCATCGTACCCCGAAATTCCGGTGCAGACTTTTGGCCACTTTCGCCATGATCTTGGCCTTTCTGACATTGGGGTTGGGGTAAGGTCCATACTTCCCGTCATAGTCGGGCTTCTTCAGGATGTCCACCATCTCCAAAATCTCCCCAAAGGACATATTCGATGCCTTAAATCTTCTCTTTCTGGATCCAGACATTTCCGGATCTGGGCTTTCCTCCTCCTTGTTGCTGTAATTAGCACGCACCTGTTGTGTCTCCAACATGTGCTCTCCCCCCACTGCGTCGAACGAAAAGGGGCGGGGAATAGACTAGAAAGAACGTCAGGGGCGGGCGGAGTTACACGCATGCGCAGTGTGTATAAAGCGTAACACGCGTGCGTAGTACGTACAATCTGTGAGCGGAAGAAGGAGCATCGGAGGCGCCGATCGTGAGAACAAAGGTAAGATCTAAACTTGGGCCTATACTGCTTCTAAATTGAGGCCTATATTGTAACAAGATTAGGAGAGTTTGGCCTGACATTAGGGTTTGTCTTGTGTTGTGTCTTGCAGAGAAAATGGATGGCTTCAATGACCACAATTTCCTCCCCTGTTCATAGATAAATACAGGGAGCTGCCCTGTCTGTGGCAGGTGAGACACCCCCATTACAATAATAAACAAAAGAGTCAGGCAGCGCTGAAGAAACTGCTGGAGTTGATGACGCCGGTGGTCCCAACAGCAACCATCCCCTATTTAAAAACCAAAATTGGTGGCCTGAGGAGCACTTATCTTAGGGAGCGCAAGAAGGTCACAGATTCCCAGAGATCCGGAGCTGCAGCAGATGACGTTTATGTCCCCAGACTGTGGTACTATGAGAGACTTCGTTTTCTGTCAGACCACACTGAAGTCAGGGAATCCCTCTCCACTCTTCCTTCCACTCTTCCTTCCACCCCAGCTGAGGCTTCCGATGTCCAACCTGGGCCTTTCAGCCAGGAAGAAGTGGAGGAGCCGAGCTGGAGCCAGGTATAGCATTGTTCTACTGATTTCTGGTCAATAAATAGATGATGTTTACTAGATGTTATTATTGATCACTAATTGCTGATTTAATAAAGTGTTTTACATATCAATAGACAGTAGTGGGCACCCAAAATTGGGACAAGAATGAAAAATGCTGGGCTCAGAAGGATAGTCTGTTATATTTGTTAACATTCAATTTGCAACAATCATGAGGTGAAAATTGTGTGTGATTGATGAATAAAAAACTCAAACTATGTCCCTTTTTCATACACAGGAAGACCTCAGCCAGGAGGAGGCTGTGGAGTGTGGCAGCCAGGAGGAGGCGGGGGTTAGTGGCAGCCAGGAGGAGGTGGGGCTAAGTGTCAGCCAGGAGAAGCCTGGGACAAGTCAAAGCCTGACAGCATCGCAGGTTCCTCCCCTCCGCCTTCCATACAAAAGAGCAAGGAAGGCGACTCACATGCAGGATTCTGCGCTCAGGCTAATTCAGGAGGCTTCTGCGTCCCTCCGAGCCTTACCCACTCCTGAAGAGGCCTTTGCCTGCATGGCTGCCACAAAACTGCAGGGCATGCAGGAGGGTAAACGCAAACTATGTGAGGACCTTCTGTATAAAGTCCTAAGTAAGGGGGTGAGTGGTGAATTAACACCCCATACCCACCTGAGTGAGTTGGCCCCTCCCCTTCCTCCTCCTCGTCCTCCTGCCCCAACTCCACCACCAGAGCCACAGCGTGGAAGGAAGTGTGGAAGGAAGACCAGAGAGTGATGGCCCTGGGTTCAGTCTGGTCTCACAAAATATGCAGTCTCTTGTATAACCACAGCCTGGGGACACAGATGTCATCTGCTGCTTTCCGGATCTCTGGGACTTCTGGACCAGACTGCACACCGTTAGATAAGGACTCCTCAGGCCACCAATTTTGCTTGAAAATAGTTGATGTGTGCCCTGGGGGTCCAAGGCTTCGCCAATTTCTGCTGTTTCTCCAGCGTTGCCTCCCTCTTTGTTTAGTTGTGAGCCCTTAATAAAGGAATTTTTTGTTCAATTATACTCGCCTATGTGTGTTTTCCTTCAAAAAGGACAGTTTGTTTGTGAGTAGGCAGGGACAATTCAAAAATACAATGTGAAATTAACAAGAGACAACAACACCAAACAATATCCAACAGATTAAATAATACAAGATATCAATGGTGTTGTGGTAACTTGACACACAAAACACACACAAAAATATTATAGAGTAAAACACAACAAAAACAACAATAAAAACACAGCCTTGAAAAACAAAACAAACCCCCAAAAAATACAAAACCAGCCTGGAAGAAAAAAAATTACAAACAACCAAAAACAAATTTGGGCAGATGTGACAAATCTAAATATACTGAGGGAATCGCAAAAAATAATAAAGAAATAAGAAGTGTGTGTGAATATGAGCAGCAAAACTACTTCATTCTTCTCACATTATAAAGAAAAAGAGAGTGCGCTATATTAAACAATTTTTGACATTGCAGCGTGACGAAAGTGCTGTATCCATTCTGAACGCTAATTTTACCAGACCGAGCTGTTCCGTCTCGGAATTTCTTCTGAGCATGCGTTGCACTTTGTGCGTCGGAACTGGCCACACACAGTCGGAATTGACGCAATCGGATTTTGTTGTCGGAAAATTTTATAGCCTGCTCTAAAACTTTGTATGTCGGAAAATCCGATGGAAAATGTCCGATGGTGCCCACACATGGTCAGAAGTTCCGACAACACGCTCCGATCGGACATTTTCCATTGGAAAATCTGACCGTGTGTATGGGGCATAAGAATTGTGTCTAGGGGAGAAATAGGAGTAGTCCCTTTCGGTGGTGTGATGGCATCTCCACACATCAGATAGGTCATGAGATCGAATGAACGGTCCCATAGGGGATGTAACTCTGGTTAAGTGGGAAGAAAAGTCGATGGAGTTGTCAGGTACTATGCTAAAGTCCCCACACATGACAAGGTGTCCTTGTTTAAAGCGATTGATTTTTTTCATCAATTTGGACAGAAAGTGAATCTGTTTCTTGTTGGGGGCATATACTGATACGATGGTGTAATTATCCTTGTTTAATGTACAATTTAATGCCAGATATCTACCATCAACATCCTGAAGGCTGTCATGTAGGGTGAATAAGCATGTAGATTTAATGGCTATCATGACTCCATTTTTTTTGTCAGGACCCGAGGCTTTAAAGATGTTTGAAAAATTCTTATTGGAGCACTGAGGTTCGGCGTTGGTTTTAAAGTGCGTTTCTTGGACGCACAGGACATCGCAGGGAGAATCTTGTGCAGTTCGCCACAGAGATGTCCTTTTGGCAGGGTGATTGAGTCCTTTTACGTTCAGTGACAGAAATTTGGGCATTTTGAAAGTGGTGCATATAGGTAGTGGAGTAAGGTACTACTTACAGTTACTCAGATGGGTAAATTGCTTGAGGAGGTTGGTTGTTGTTAGTCCTGGATTCGAGGGACTTGAGCTCTCGTGGATAAGGAAGGAAGGGAGAAAAACAGCAAGGTAGTTAGTGATAAACAAGAGGGTAAGGGAAAACAGGTGTCAGCAGTGTGTTAGGGATTGCTGAATGTGGCTGAGGGTAAAGTTCGTAAACTAACTGCAACGAGCAGGCACTGAATCAGAGTGCTTATCTGAGATTGGATTCACAGCATCACTGATTTGGAAGTCATTTGTTGTAGTGGTGAGAATGACCGGAGTTGAAGGATTGCACGTTTGGTTTGTGGGTCACTGGGGTTGGAGGGTCACCGTCAGGAATGATACCCCATGTTTTGAGCAATTGTATGCCCTCTTCGACGGTATGGATATTGTGGCATGTTCCATTTCTGGTAACCATCAGCTTGGTTGGGTGACCCCCATTGATATGGGATCTTATGATTGTGTGTATTGAGAGATGTCAGCAAAAAGTTGCAGCTTTGCGTATGGATGTGGGAGCTGTCCCAGGCGTCTGGATTGTGTAAGGAGCATGTCCTTGGTGTGCTAGAAATGGATGCGCATCAGAGTATCCCGAGGTACTTCTGCAGGTAGGTGAGGAGGTTTTGGGAGACGATGGATGCGATCGATGATCGTCTCGATCGGTGGGAGATCTGGGAGAAGTGTTGAGATGAACTTCCTAGCGTAGGAGTTGAGATCTGCTGGTAGGATAGTTTCAGGGATTCCTCTTATCTTGATATTTTGGTGCCATGAGCGATCTTCAAGATCCGCCATTTTGGCACGCACCCAGCGGTGTTCTTCTCTGGTGTGGTCATGTGCGTCTACCAGGTCATTAACTGTTTCTGTCATGACGCTCATCTGCTTTTCAATAATCCCCACTTTCTGCCCTATGTGCAGCATTTCTGTTTAAAATGCTGTAAACATTGAAGAAATGTCAGACTGGAGGGAGCTGTGAAGTGACATCAGCATTTCTTTCAGCGTCTATGACAGGCTGATTTGTAGTAGGGAAGGCTGCTATGGGGGAAGCTGCAGAAGGCTGTGTGAGGAGATTTTCTAATGCAGGCCTTACCTCCTGTGACTGATCCGCTGAATCCAGTCGCATCCTTGCTTTTGCAGGGCTGTTGGAGGTGGATGAGGGGCCTGAGGATAGCTGGGAGCCTGAGGAGATGTGCTGGAGGATTCTTCATCATCAGGCAGGTAAGTGTAGGAATCCTCTTTGTGCTGTGCAGTGCCGCGGTGGCCATCTTGGATTTTATCTCCCTGAGGGAAGATGAGGAAATCTGTGATTTTTGTGGGAATCCTGTATTCTTTCCTCTTTCTAGAGGTTTCGGTCTGGTTCCCCAGGTTGTGGGGGTCTGAGGATTGTATTTTGTGGGGTCTGAGGCAGTGATTCGAAGTCCGGTTCTCCGTTCAGTGCAGGAGCTGTGAGATCAGGCTTCCATTCAGCTCAGCAGCTAGTCACGCCCCCTAATTTGGACATTTTCACTTAGGGGTATAGTCACTTTTGTTACCAGCAGTTTAGACATTAATGGCTGTGTGTTGAGTTATTTTGAGGGGACAGCAAATTTACACTGTTATACAAGTTGTACACTCACTACTTTACATTGTAGCAAAGTATAATTTCTTCAGTGTTGTCACATGAAAAGATATAATAAAATATATACAAAAATGTGAGAGGTCTACTCACTTTTATGAGATACTATATATACTTTGCAGTGACAGCATGCAGATTTTTTAAAATCAATGACAGGCTGATGGATGCAGGAGCTGTATAGGTCTTTCTGCACATCTAAGTGTTTACATTTGTATAAGGGTGGATGCAGACTGTCCCCAAGGCTATGAATCCATCCCTCTATGGATGTAAATGCTCAGATGTGTGTGACAATCTATAAAGCCGCTCCTGGCATTTATTTTTAACAGGCTGCTGGTGGCTATGGAGAAACTGTCACTACCAGACACATAAACACATGCTGTATGTTACATAGCTAGTCTGGTTGAAAAAAGACACAAGTCCATCCAGTTCAACCCACATAGCCAGAGAGTCATGTAAATGAGGCCTAATAGACTTTGAGTAACTTTGATTAACTAATATGTTAGCCTTCAACTTTCAAAATATGTAACTTTTTTATGCTCCTGCTCATAGTGTTCATGAAAGTAGATTGTAATTGAATGAAAGGAACAGCATGGTGATATAAGCACTCAATCTGACTACCTTTGTGTAGCACCCTCTACCTTAGGTAGATGCTAGAGTAGTGGGTTTGTTTTGTACTGTCGGAGCAGGTAAATTTAGGCAGGCCTATGCTGTGAGCTAGGTCTGTTTGTTTTGATCTGGAGGCAGGGGAGTGGTTAAGTTTAGCAGCAGGTGACTGACATGTGCTTCAGCTCTTGGACTCCTCCTCTGGTTTTCAGAAGGTTCTGGAAAAGAGGCAGGGCAGAGAGCTGGAGTGACAAGGGGTGTATATGAGGGCCCTGACCAATCCCCAACTAGGAGTGGCAGGGGGCAGGCCTCCTATATATACCCATGGTCAGCCTGAGGTGGGAGGAGTTGTCAGGTGGAAGAACTGTGGTTGGAGGCAACCCCCTTTCTGGGGGGGTGAACTCAGACCTGGAGCTTGGGAGCTGGGAGGGAGCCTCTCTCTACATGGTCATTGAGAGGTGTCCTGGAACAGGAGCAGAAAAAGGACAGTTGGGAGCACTGCCAGAAAAGTCATTCAGGAGGGATCCATGTGGAGCCAGAGGGAGAGATTGTTTGTTTTGTTGTTTTGGAGTCAAGTCATTGCAGCCACGAGCAGTGCTGGGACAAGGCCATTTGGTGCCCAGGGCAAAGATGGCAAACTGCGCCCCCCCCCCCCCCATTTTTAAGAAAGAATCAATGTCATTTCAAAACAAGGATATACTTAAAACAATACAAATTCAATTAGGTTTAATGTGATAGAAACAGAGTTCACTCACACCTTTTAATTATATGTACAGTCAGGCCCATAAATATTGAGACATTGACACAATTCTAATCTTTTTGGCTCTATACACCACCACAATGGATTCCACCACTGGTCCACAGTGGGAGGATTCCCCCTTCCACCTGGAATGTGTGGATGGGGGAATTGGAACATTCTTTTATTTTTTCATTCAACCTAATAGTTGAATGAAAAAAGTGATCAATGTATGGGCTGCCCAAGAGCGAAGACTAAGATAGTTTAACCTCTTGACATCCACGCTATAGCTGAATGATGGCCACAGCGCGGACCTGAATTTCTGGGAGTGCACGTGCCCTATCACCAAGTCACTGAGTCCCGGCCCCTTACAATGTCATCAGCTGTCAGCCAATGACAGCTGATCACATGATCAAAACAAAAGCTCTGTGATCGTTTTTTTTTCTCCTCACGCTGACAGCGCGAGGAGAAAAAAAAGCTGATCACTGGCTCATCTGCAAGGGACATTGGTCCCGAAGAGGAAGAGGCAATTATGCATCATCTGTGCCACCTGCCATTGCCACCTACCTATGCCCATGAGTGCCAGCTATCAATGCCCACAAGTGCCACCTATCAATGCCACCTATCAGTGTAACTGTTCAGTGCTGCCTCATCAGCGTACATCAATGAAGGAGAAAAATTACCTGTTTTAAAATTTTATAACAAAATATAATCACATTTGTTTTTTGTTTTCATTCGGTCTTTTTACTTTTTTTTAACAATAAATAAAAACCACAGAGGTGATCAAATACCGCCAATAGAAAGCTCTGTTTGTGGGAAAAAAATTAAAAAAATTTCATTTGGGTACAGTGTTGTATGACCGCGTAATTGTCATTCAAAGTGCGTCAGCGCTGAAAGCTGAGAATTGGTCTGGATAGGAGGGGGGTTTAAGTGCCCAGTAAGCAAGTGGTTAAATCTCAGCTGTTTCAGTGAGAACTGGCTGAGATTTGAACCATTAATGGGCAGGCTGAATATACCAAGTTGATCGATCAAATTGGGTACAACCAGCCTGCAAGATTCTTATGATTATCACTAGTGGTTGCTATATCTGCTAGTGATAATCACTGTTTGTGGGGACAATACAATTGCTCAGCAGAAGGGATTCCCCTATTAGCACTGACTGTGCTGACAGGGGAATCATGTAAATGTCTTTCCTGCAATCTGTGGTTACTGGAAATAAATTTGTACCATCTATTGTCTAACTAAAAGTGAAAGTGAAAGTTAGTGAATATCTTGAAAGAACATGAGGGGGGGAGGGGGAGGGGGAGACAGATGGAGATAAGGACAGTTCAGTGATTACATTGAACTGTAGTGTACACAGTTGCTCACTCACCCAGGTCCAGGCTGGATGCTCAAGCATCTTTGGCACACAGGAATCTGCAGCTGCTGTTTTCATATTTCCCGCCCACACATTCACTCTCTTCAGATACATCTGCATTCGGGGATAGTGTGGGCAGGGCGGGAAGTCACTGAAGGAGCAGAGGAGGAGGAGGAGGAGAGCTGTATTCCTCCCTGATCTCCCGTCAGTGAGGGGGGAGGTGATGTGTTTGCTGGGCTGTGTAAGTGTCACAGTCAGACACTCTTATGCCCCGTACACACGGTCGGACATTGATCGGACATTCCAACAACAAAATCCATGGATTTTTTCAGACGGATGTTGGCTCAAACTTGTCTTGCATACACACGGTCACACAAAGTTGTCGGAAAATCCGATCGTTCTGAACGCGGTGACGTAAAACACATACGTCGGGACTATAAACGGAGCAGTGGCCAATAGCTTTCATCTCTTTATTTATTCTGAGCATGCGTGGCACTTTGTCCGTCGGATTTGTGTACACACGATCGGAATTTCCGACAACGGATTTTGTTGTCGGAAAATTTTATCTCCTGCTCTCCAACTTTGTGTGTCGGAAAATCCGATGGAAAATGTCCGATGGAGCCCGCACACGGTCGGAATTTCCGACAACACGCTCCGATCGGAAATTTTCCATCGGAAAATCCGACCGTGTGTACGGGGCATTACAGAGCTGCAGCCACCAGTCTCACAATATTACAGACTGATTCTCCTATCCTACAGACGGGAGAAATCAGTTTCCTCACAGTTACCAAGATAATGAGAGGCTTGTCTGCCCCTCCCCTGCTGGTTCCATCCCTCTGAAGTCACTCTCCTCCCTGCCAATGAGGGGGAGGGAGCAGATCGGTCGGGGCGGCTCTCACATTATGCTCAGAGTCAGCGAGCAGAGGGAGGGGGAGAAATCTGCCCCCTCTCACACTCCGCCCAGGGCACCCTCCCTCTCGCCCACCCCTTGTACCGGCCCTGGCCACGAGGGCTGGCAGGATTTGCATCGGATGTGCTGGGATCAGTAGTCCACCAAGTGTCATAAAATGTATTTTATGACTATGTACGCTCCTTGAGTGTAGAGACTGATGTGAATGTACACTGTATATGTAAAGCGCTGCGTAAATTGACGGCACTTAATAATAATAATAATAATAATAATATAATAAATAAATAAATAAAATAATAATAATTAAGTAAAAATAGTAGACATCTGTGGATTTACGACCGTGAATGCATTATGCTTCATCTCTTTTTGTTTTGTTGTTGCAATGCTGAGCAAAGTAAATGTATGCTGCTTCTCTACAAAATATGTTCTGCAATGCTCCGCACGTTCTCCCATACAGACTACATAATGATCCTGGCTTTTTCACACCTCCAGAAAATGCCCCGTTAGTTTTAATTGCTTAAATATTTCATACAATGTTAATTAACTGGCACACTGAAGTCATTCTAAGTACAGCTGAACTCCCCCTTCTGTCACTGTAATAGAATAAAAGCTTATATGATATATTAAATGATCTTTTTGGTATTAATTAGCAGTAGTTAGGAACCCCTTTATTTGACAAGATTCACAGCTGGAATACTGCACTTGTCTGCGCAGAATGTTCATTTACTGATTTTTGAAAGATCAACAGACAAAGTTAGCTTGTTCAGATAATTTGTTTGCGTGTTCATCACAGTTTTTTTTTCAATTTATTTCATTTAAACTTAAAGAAGCCTGCATTAGGGCACCTGGAACCTGCAGACTCAAACCCTCTAGGCCTGACTTCCATACATTAAATATTTTTATTGGTTTATTCACTTTTTATTCATTTTATCTATCATTTATTTAATAGGGACATTATCTATTATGTGATGTATTTTTCAATATCCTACTAAAGGTAGTAAACACTCTAGGGGTATATAGTAGATATATTGGGGTTATACACATGTACCCAGTGTATGAACATGTTTTGGTTTTTAAAATATGGGGCCTTTTCTATATGAATTTTTTTTCATTTATTAATTTCCAGAAATTGATTTATCTGGCTCATTAATTTTATCCTAACATGTAATTAACCTTGATCAGTTACTATTTCTAACAAGTAAATTATCATTCAATAAAGTTTTACCAATACAGGGAAAATGTGGTGTTGCCACGATACAGTGCTGACATCTACTGTGCTGCAAGTAAAATCCAATCCCACCCCTTCAACTTTGCTTACTATTTGAATTGTCTTCACTTTATTCCTCCACGTGACTTGATAAAGAGGTAGAGGCCTCAAATGTTATGTGATGGAGATACAGTGAATCTCTCCTTCATCAGGAATTGTCCTGGTACTGTGGTGGATGACAGCATTTTTGGTTATCAGCACCTCAACTTCACTGTAGCAGCTCTACCACCTTCATCTCCTAGCATGCTCAGTCTATGTGTGCCCTTTCGCCACTTGATTGGGCACAAGGTGGTGTGCAGTGATTCGTCATTCCATTGCGACAGCACCTGAGCTATTCCGTGAAGGAATTCTTTCTACCTTGTAAGTGGACTGCTCCAGCTCATGTTTTTACATTAAAGAGAATATATGATTGGTACTTGTTAACCTCATTGCCTATTTATCCTGGCTGCTTGGCACATTGGGATCTATCCAGTTATTAAAATTAGCCCTTATAGACTAGTTATTCCACAGACTAGCCCTAATAGACTTTGGGGGCTATTGACTACACAAGCCCATCCATTCAAAAACTGCCCCCCCAGTAACCCCGTGCCTTGTAAATTTTGCTATTTATTTTCAACCATTTTTGGTTTTCAATTCATGATACTATATTAGGTTCTATTACCATTACATGGTGTGACAGTATATACAGAGAACTTACTATGGTGTTCCATCATTCAACTGGGTGTACTTGCTTTTTGGTTTAAACATTCTGGCCCCTTCCACTTACTGATCACATACCAAACTACAATCATCACATGTGTAAACTCCTGCTCAGGGAAGCCATTTGTAATTATTCATGTTAGACAGGTTGATCCACAATTGAACTGAGGCATTAGTAATGTTTACCCAATGACTTTGGATACCACCCCTACTTTTCATGGAGGGACTAACAAGCTCACTGATAAGGGTAAAAGAGGCTGTGAATAAAGCAACTTCATAAAGCAATGAATAGATTAAAGGCTAAAGTTCCAATATGTTACAGTGAAGCTCAGAAGAAACAGGGTAGTGATTATCAGGATGCCTCCAAACCCATCTTTATCCCCTAGGTGCTTGCTGTACTAGGAAGTTGATTGTATAATCATGGACACCTAACACTTTAAAAAGAAATACTCACACTGCCATTTTCAGTTAACGTAAGAAACAGGAACACCTTGTTCACACATTGTGCATGACAAAGTAAAACACCACCAACTTCCATTTGTTAATTTTGACCACCAGACCATCGTCTGTTGCACTTAGTGCATTAAAACAACTCCATCCATACTCTCACATAGGCAATTCAAGTAGCAGTACTTACTGACTTGCCAATTAGTTTTGTAGTGACTCCAGGGCAATCTTTAACAGATGGGGACAAGAACCCCCACCCCCATTGTTCTGCTTCCAGTGCCAGTGTTTGGAACTTGTCCCTCTAAAATAAAGACAAATCATTGGCCAATACGTTAGCGATACTGGGCAGGTAACAACATAAACAAACATATTCAACTACAGAGTATCACTAAATTATGAAAAATAAGAAGAACCAGTGGTGAGGATGCCAGAATGTTGTTACTAGCCATTAGGGATGTTCTGAATGTGCCTGGGTTCTATTCATGGGACGGTCACCAAACTGACCAAAAAGTGCAGGAATTACAAATGTTAATGTGAAGCCTATTGAAGTCATTGGGAAACAAACTTTGCAATTCATTTTTCTTTATTTTTTAAGGTTAATAGGTAAGGAACTGCACTCCTGTGATCCACAGGAGAAGTACAGCCAAACGAGCAAATGTCATTCAAAGTGTGACTGCGCTGAAAGCTAAAAATTGGCCTGGGCAGGAAGGGGGTGAAAGTGCCTAGTATTAAAGCGGTTAAGCAAAACAGACATTTACATAGAAAAAAATACTATTTAGATTGCCTGCCACTAAATGGCCATTCTCGGTTGACTTACTTCTGTTTGTAAACAAGGGGATTACCTTCATCCATACCAGACAATTATCCAAGAAGGCCTCCTGTGTGCTAGCAACCGAGGACCCTGAGCAGGCCAAGCTCCTGTGTCCTAGCATCCAATCAATTGGTAGGACATTGGTGGCCACACAGTAATTCGTTTCTATTGTGCACCAACACAACCAATGATTATTTTGAACAAAAAAAAAGGCATGAAGTTCCCCTTAAAAATGCATACCAGATTTCTATTCTTGATGAGGGTGTGGTACTCCACATGCAAAAAAAAAAAAAAACATGGTGCCCCCCCAAAATCCACACTAGTACCTTATAAAAGGATGTAATTGGCGAACAAAAAAGGGGGGCAGGGAGTGTGCACCATACCATGCCCCTGCCCTCAACGTCAGAAGGTAACTTGTTATGGGGGACACCCCTGGCAAAACACCTTGTTCTCATGATGGTGAGAATGAAAGGCTCTTCCCCACAACCCTGGATCAGTGTTTGTGGAGGCCTGCGGGGGCTCCCCTGTGTAAATCAGTAGGGGGTACATAGTACCCCTTGTTACTCATTAACGAAAAAAGTAAAAAGTTAAAAAAAAACTGAAACTATAAAAAAGTCATATTCAAAAGTGGTGCTGCGCTTCCAAATGCTAATGTGTTAGTATCCCTTTAAATCTGCTTGCATAGCAATTTTCAAAATCAGCATATCATATTAAACCATATATAACATTAACAAAACAAATAAAAAAATGCATCAGTTTATAAAGTGTCCTTTGGTATGAATTTGCTTGCATATGCTCAATCTTTCATAAAAAATAAGGCTTATGTTCACATATCCAAACGACTGCTTCCTTAATTAGGAGGGTTGCAAGTATTGGTAAAGGTGCCGATACCGAGTATTTGCCCGAGTACTTGTACTTGGGCAAATCCTCCCGATGCTTAACCCGATACCTTTGCATGAAGAGGCTCCCAGAAGTCAGTGGGCGGAGTGGGCGGAGAGGGCAGAGCGCAAGTCCTGGCAGCAGTAGAGAGTGAATTCTGGCAGCGGATGGTAAGCTGCCTGTGGCAGGGCTGTGGGTCGCAGCCGCATGTGCCACCTGTCAGAATCGGTGACCTGGGTCCTCAGAATCGTTAACAGAAGTGACGGCCCGCGTCTCTGTCATAGACTGTGCACCGCGACGCTCATCTTGGTACACCCTGCACTCGGCCTCAGTAAGCCTACATTCACAAGGTGAAAGGGGACATCTTGTTACACCCAGCCCATATAGTTCACTAACTATATGGGCTGGGTGTAACAAGATGTCTGCTGCTGCATTCTGACTAGGCTTACTGAGGCCTAGTGTAGGGTGTACCAAGATGATCTCTTGTATACTCTTTATCTTTATCTTCATTGATTTCATTTTATAATGCCAGGCTTCCAGCAATTATCAGTGCTGCATTTCAGTGCCACTTCCTACCAATCAGTTCCACCTATCATTGCTCATAAATGCCACCCATAAGTGCCCATAAGTGCCACCTATCAGTTCCAGCCATCAGTGCCACATATCAGTGCTGCAAATCAGTGCCCATCAGTCAGTGCCACATGCCAGTGCCACCTGTCAGTGCCCATAAGTGCCACCTATCAGTGCTGCAAATCAGTGCCCATCAATAAGTGCCACATATCCGTGCCACCTATCAGTGCTCATAAGTGCCACATATCAATGCCAGCCATCATTGCCAAAACTGTCACTTGATATTAAAAAAAAGTATCGGTAATTGGTATCGGCGACTACTTGAAAAAAAGTATCAGTACTTGTACTCGGTCTTCAAAAAGTAGTATTGGTGCAACCCTAATAGTTAGTGTTCACCCCTATGTGCTCCAATCATCCACATGCATTAGTGATATTCCCCTCATCTGATGTGCTCTCGCCTGGGGAAAAAGACCAACCAATGGTATATATGCGCTTTTGTCCCTCTCTGGGGATCTGTTTTATGCTGTTTCACTCCTTTGCTTGCAATCTTGAGATTAGAATCCTCCTTCTCTTACACTTAGCTCCATGCACCCAAATCATAAATGAAGAAAGCTGAACATAGTGCTTTATCTTTTAAAACAACAGGTTTATTAAACACTAAGTATAAAAACACTCACATTTTCCAGGTGCTTATAGTGCACCAAACTGTAAAAAGCATTCAGTCTTCACAGTACGGGTATGAGACAATCAGACAGTATTACCACAGTATGCTCACAATACATGCCTCAGTGTGATGACAGACTGTCCCCTACCCTACGTTTCATGCCACAGGGTCACGTGTCTTCCTCAGGGGTATATCCCGCAGTTGGCCTATTGTTTTCAATAACAGGTACCATAGGCGTGCGCAGCCTGTTGCATTAGGGTGTGCACCCTTAACCGAAGCTTAAACACACATGCGTGTGTGTACGCATATTATATATATATATGCACACACACTTTTTTTTTTTTTATATACATTTACATGCCGCAGATTCAATTACACCCTCTGTTGGTTTTAGTAGGTGTAGTACCCACTGACAGTGACAAATTCAAATGAATGCCGGTGCTCTACAAGCACTGTTCCAGTGTGCAGTATGAGCTGAACACACAGCTTACACCAAGGGCGGGGCACAGGAACTCAAGTGACTCTTTACAGGGGGGGTACCTGGGCAGTATTACAGGAGGGGGGTATCTGGGCAGTATTACAGGAGTGGGGGGGCACCTGGGCAGTGTGACAGGAGGGGGGGTATCTGGGCAGTATTACAGGAGAGGGTTTGCCTGGGCAGTATTACAGGGGGGGTATCTGGGCAGTATTACAGGAGTAGGGGGTACCTGGGCAATGTGACACAAGGGGGGTATCTGGGCAGTATTACAGGCATGGGTACCTGGGCAGTATTACAGGAGGGGGGGTACCTGGGCAGTGTGACAGGAGGGGGGGTACCTGAGCAGTGTGACAGGAGGTTGGCAGGATAACAACAGGAGGGGGAAGACTAACATAAGGAGGACAGACAGTGTGACAGGAGGACACGTGCAGGGGACACACTATTCTCTCTCACTGTGTCTTATGCTGGCACCGGCCCTCACTCAATCATCAGACACAGTCACAAAGAATGATAACAATTTCCCCCTTAACCCCCCCTCCTCCTGCTCTGAAGGGGAGGGGGCAGGGCTGGACCGAGTTGGTTGCCAGAATCTCTCTTCTTCAGCGGCTTCTTCATCAGCAGAAACTCTCAGAGAGAACTTCTCTTCTTCTCCCCCCTGCAGGATACTGGCTGCTTATATATATATATATATATATATATATATATATATATATATATATATATATATATATATATATATATATATATATAAATAAATGCACACTTACTTTCTTGCTGACAAGTCAGGCAGAGTTCATATCAAGTTGCTTTTTTTTTTTTTTTGGTCCATCGTGTGTCTGGCTGCCTGCCCTGCTCAGTGCTGTCTTACTGCTCACCTCACTGAGCCACCCGCCTGCCGATATCCAGGCTGAGGCTCCGCTGCTTCTTCCAAGGGTGTGAGAGGAGGCTATGGGTGGGCGGAGTACAGATGTATATCACTCCGCCACCACATGTGGGACCTGCAGACGGAACTATAGAAGACCCATCGGGAAATGCGGCTGGATTACTCCGCGGCTGTGGTCCCGGCGACTCCCTAGTCCCTGCTTAATCACATCCCACTCGCAGCACACAGATGTTTTTGCTTGCCTAGTGGTGACATGAGCTACACAGACAAGGTCGCAGGCTCGCAGCAGTCACAACTAGCACTAGCAGTGAGAGCACAGGGATTATTAGGGTGTGCCTGGGCACACCCGGCACACCCCGTGGGCATGCCTATGACAGGTACATATGTTCAGGTGAGAGCATATTATGAAGGGTGGTGAGACTCACTTGTGGATTTGTGTATGCAAAGGACTAAGGAAGACGGCATATTTACATTGTTTGGGTAAGGCACTATTGAAGTGATTCAGCCGACAGATATTTTTGCATGATTTATACTCATTAAAGTTGTTGTCATGGACAATAAGTTTTCTTTCTGGTTTGCAATTATATGAGAGTGCACAATACTATACGTTTTATTTGATGTCATTTGCAGTAATACTTTAGATCTTTATTGCTCACATTTTTATTTAATTGTGTAGTGAATTTACTATCACATAGTAAGACACACTTAGGCCCCTTTCACACTGTCAGTTTTTCAGGTGGACCCGATCACACCATCCATTGCTCTCTATGGAGCGGCGAATGTTAATGAACATGTTTGTTGACACCCACCGACTTTTGATCCAATCCTGTCTGCTAAAAACAGACAGATGGGGATCCGTTCTCCATTCATTTGGCGGATCGGAGACAGTCACGGATGAGTAACGGACGGGCGGTTCATTTCCATCTGACTGCCCATAGAGGACAGTGGGCTTTGCCTGTGTCCGCTCTGCATCAGAGGAGCAGATACAGACCTGTCATTAACGCGTTCAGCGGTGAGATCCCTTGCTGAGCAGGTGGATTTGGTGGTGGGCTCCACCAATGTAAAAGGGGCCTTATGCACAGTGGTGTTACTCTATACCTTTTATTTGCTTTTGTGTCATATTTATGTGGGAAACCAATAACAGTGTGGACAGCAACAATTGACTGGAGGTCAATTTTCACTACATGCTCTTCGAGAGAATAATTCAACTATTAATGCTTCTGCATCAGTTAACAGTTCCAAATCACAACTATTAATGGGGCTATCAATTCACATTAAATGATACTGAAAGACTCCAAGAACATTTCCCAATTTACTAGGGTGCTTTTACACTGATGCATGCAGGACTTTTGTTGTGCTTTCAGAAACCAAAACCATAATGGAAGTCTATGCAAAGTACAGCTAACCCACACCAAAACTGTAAGTACATTGTACTGCACTCAAGGTGCGGGAAAAACCTCACTGCACCTGTATGAAAGCACCCTTACTGGGAAATGACACTCCACAGACCTGGAGTTGATTACAATGCACAAAAAAATTGAATAACTGATCTCTGTGATTGGATCTTAATTTTTTTCCCGCCAACAGAAAGCTAAAACACTCGACAGTATGCCGAAGTGTTGTCACTAAGGCCCCATTCACACCTGAGCATAGCGTTTTCAGGCAGAAAGTGATTTCACCATGATTTTTGCCGCAATTTTGATGCGTTTTTGCCCTGATTTTGTACAGGTCAAAAGGTCACCAATGTAAAAAGCAGAAAAATGCCCCAAATCTGCCTAAAAATAAAAGTTTAGTTGGGCACATGCGCGGCTTCTGAACATGGCAGACTTGGGTTCCGTCCTCCTGCCACGCGACTCGCAGCATTGATAGCCACAGGAGTCACCTCCCCAAACTCCCACAGTGGCCGTGCATCTCATGGGCAAAATTGGAGACCAGAGACACAACTACGCTGCAGTCTATAAGTCTGGGGCCTCTTCCTCCATGGAGCGTTATCTACACAGGCCTGCATCCGCGGCCTTGAGTATCCAGGATGATGTGCCAGACCCACCGGAGCACCAAGAGCCTGAGACAGGTACCCTCTTTGATATCCCCCACTCCAGCACAGAGATCTCCCCCCCACTGATGGCAGAGATCTTGGATGTCAAACTGCAATCCTTGCTCCAAGCACCCCCCCATAACATTGCACAAGAGGTGGATAAACTTTCTAAAGAGCTGAGAGGGGAAAGAGTACAGCAGGGAGAATGCACTGACATCTTGAAGACAAAGTTCGATGAACTTATACAATACGTGCACGTCCTGGAAGAGGACAATGCTGCCATAAAATACTCTGTCACCCAGCTCCAAGCCCAACAGGAGGACCTGGAGAACAGAGAACGCAGACAAAATCTGCGGATCAGGGGTATTGCAGAAACAGTGGAAGACCAGGACTTCTGCTCCTACATACTAAGCCAGTTCAATATAGTAGCTCCCAATATCCCTGATATTGACTGGTGTTTGGACAGGGCTCACAGATCACTCGCTCCTAAACCCCCGGCTGGGGCCAATCCGAGGGATGTGATTGTCCGATTTCATAACTATGACAGCAAAGAAGCCTTAACCATAGCCACCCGCAATAAATCCAGGCTTGACTTCAAAGGGACCAGAATCCAGATCTTCAGTGATCTCTCCCCTATAACGCTGGCAAAAAGAAGAAACCTTCGCCCGGTGACACTACACCTCCAGACCCACAAAGTCATATACCGCCTCTCTGCCACCCATAACGGCATACGATACTCCCTAAGTGATCTCCAGGAAGGTGATGCCTTCTTGCACAATCTGGGTCTGCCACCCCTCCCTGATGAAGATCCTGTGCCACTCCCCACCACTCCTAGGCTACTGACAACCCCAGGTCGCATCTGGACCCCAGTGACGCAGAAACAGACTTCACACCTCAGAGACGCCCTCTCACCAGCTTTTCAACCTGAAGACTGTTAATACATGTACTAGCTGGGATTTTACTTGGCCCCCTAATATTCTTGTGTGGCCAGTGCCCCTGTAGTGGGCCCACCCACCCCTTGCCCATGGGGTGCATCGCTTGTTGCACTTATTTCACCCTGGTTTGAAGATTTGACCTTCCATATGTTTTCTGTTCTGTATTCCAGGCTTTATAATCCGGAGGACAATGGGGGACTCTCCCTCCCCATTTTTGGAGACCCTCATGCTCCCCTTCCTAGCCCAATGCTTCAAACTAGGCTTCCAGGCTTTATTTTGGATAAAATGATGTCTTTTTTTGTTGTTACTTTTTTTGTACTTCCTTTTTAATTGTTTTTTATAGGTCTGACCTGTGGATGCTACACCTCATAGATCTAATGTATTCATGTTACAATTCTACTGTTCTTCAGTTTCATTATGTTATCCTATATCCTTTATATACCCTGCATGTCATGGAACTCTTCATCCTCTGTTTAATATGCAGTTTATCATATGCCCTTTCAACAGACTAAACAACTATGGCACTGAAATTTCTTACTTTGAATGTCAAAGGTTTAAACTCTATTCAAAATAGATGGCTGGCTTTGAAAGAGTTTAAATCTTCTAAGGCTGATAAAATTATGATCCAGGAGACTCATTTCCGCCCTGGGGGATCCTTCAAGCTTGCTAGCAAAAACTTCCTGACATCTTTCATGGCCTCCAACCTATCTGGGAAGGCAGGTGTGGTGATTTAATCAATCGCTCATGTCCCCTACGCATCAGATCCTCACACCTGGACCCCCATGACAGATTTATTATCCTCAATTGTTCATTTCTTACCCACTCTCCTACTATAGTTAATGTCTATGCTCCTTACTCTAGCCAAGTTCAGTTTCTTTCTACCATGTTTGACACCTTAGACAAATTCTCTCAACCATTTACGGTTATTGGTGGGGATTTTAACATGACCATGTCCCCCAGCAAAGACAGGTACACTATTCCCCTCCACGACACCCACCAAAGCCGACCGACTTTCAAAATTCTTCCATAAACTCATAAGAGCTCGCAATCTCCTGGATATCTGGAGGATTAAACATCCCATGCCCAAGCAATACACATTCTATTCCCACCAACACAAGCTTTACTCCAGACTAGACCATTTCTTTGTCTCTTCTCCCCTTCTTACTTCCACGGTCTCCTGAGAAATTAACCCCATAACATGGTCAGACCACTCTTCTGTATAGTTAGACATTGCCCTATGCTCTGCCTCCCCCAGAACATGTCACTGGTGCCTCAACGAGTCCCTACTTCATATCCCAGAAACCAGAGACCACCTATTCAACAGCTTTTGTGATTATTTCCAACTCAGCACAAATACGGTCTCTGGGGCCTCCACCTTGTGGGACGCACATAAAGCCATCTTCCGGGGGCTCTGTATTTCTACAGGCTCCCACTTGAAAAAAGATGCAGCGTTCCAACACTCTTCTCTCTTGTCCAAGCGTCGCAAAGCTGAGAGACTCTTGGTATCTTCCCCCACAGTGGCTAGGTTCCGAGCCGTTTTTTTTCTACGCAACTAAATCAGATCCCTATACATGAAGAGCATCGATAAATCTCTTCTGTGGTCCAAACAGAAATTCTATGAATTCTCCAACAAATCACATAGAATGCTGGTAAATAAACTGAAACCCCGCCCCAGATTCTACTCCAGATTTTCTCATGCAAACCAATGGTACCCCCACTTATTTCCCTCTCACTATGTCCAAAGTATTTGGAGATTTATATCAGAAACTATACAACTGCCTACAAATGGATCCCAATTGCCAAGTCACACAAGAACAATTTGACTCTTTTTTTGACTCCCTACACCTACCTAAACTCTCCCCAGACCACCTTCGCTCCCTGAACTCTGTGATCACCCCTGAGTAACTAACCAAAGTAGTCAAGAATCTCCTGACTCATAAATGACCTGGCCCAGATATAAATGACCTGGCCCAGATGGTCTGCCTTACTCATATTATAAAACTTACGCCTGGTTGCTCAAAGGCACTGAACCCCATCCCCAATTTCTCCATGCTCACATCTCCGTAATTGCTAATGCTGGTAAGGATCTCTCCCTCCCTAACAATTATAGACCCATTGCTTTACTTAATTCCAATTATAAGATATTCAAAAAAATTTTGGCCAACAGACTATCCGGCATAATCCCCACACTCATACACAAAGACCAAATAGGCTTTGTACCCGCAAGGCATACCGGCTACAACACAAGACACTCCATTGACCTCATTGACCTGTTAAATAAAACAACCTGCCCAGCTCTAATACTGAGCCTTGATGCTCAAAAAGCCTGATCAGCTCAGCTGGCCTTTATGTTTGCTACCCTCTCCAATTATGGATTTCAGGACCCCTTCATGGCAGCACTACACGCCCTATACTCTTGACCTTCCTCCCAAGTCTAACTATCCTCCTATTTGTTGGCATCATTCCTCTTGAGTAATGGTACCAGACAAGGATGCCCGTTATCTCCCCTACTCTTTATTCTTTGTTTAGAACCTTTAGCTGAAGCCATTCACACTCATTCTAACATCCGTGGGGTCTCGTTACGCCTAAGGGAACCTCCACAACCTGTTAAAGACATTTAGCTCAATCTCTGGGTACAAAATCAACACGAGCAAGACAGAAGCCCTGCCACTACACATCCCGCCCTCAGTCCTTGCCACTCTTCAACAAAACTACTCCTATCATTGGTGCCCATGTTCCCTCAAATACTTAAAATACTTAGGGATAAACCTAACTGCCTCCTATAGCTCCCTCTAGCAGGCCAACTTCCCTCTACTCTTCCGTGACATTGAGCGACTCTTGCAACAGTGGGACGCCTTTCCCCTCTCTCTCTTGGTTGAATCAATGTCCTGAAGATGTCTATCCTACGCACACTCCTGTATCTGTTTGAAACCCTGCCAGTCTCTATACCTATGTCACAGTTTAAAGCTACACAGAGGTCATTTCTTAACTTCATTTGGCATAACAAAGCCCATTGAATAGCCAGTTCAGTAATGCCCTAGAGGTGGTATAGGAGCCCCGGACCTTGTCAAATATTATTTTGCCACCCATCTTAAACCAATTATTACATGGTCCATAAGAATGGAAACTAGTATTTGGTCAGAGATAGAAATGAGCATAACAATCCCGGTCCACCCCTGCTCTGTGATTTGGTCGAGCCTGGAGACCTCTATAGCTCAACTACGAGGCCTATGCCTACACCCGATGATAGTCACTCTATCGATATGGCAGAGATGTAAACACTACTTCTCCTCTAAGTACCCTACCCTAACCTTGGATAAACCTACCCCATTTGAACTCTTATGTGCTTAAGGTCCATACCAAACCCATCTTATTTCAGATATCTATAAGTATCTCCATGACAATCTCCTACTCACCGATGCACAATACCCATACATGCAGGAATGGTCCCAGGCCATCCAATGACCCATTATTTTCCCTCAGTGGCAGAGGATCTGGGAAGCTGTTTCCAAATCATCAAGGTGTGTGGAGCAGAGAGAGATGGCTTATAAGATACTGCTCTCCTGGTATAGAACCCCAGAGGCCCTACATAGATATGACCCTCAGGTTCCTCGGGTGTGCTGGAGATACCTGGGTGACACTGGCTCACATTTTCACATATTTTGGGAATGCCCCATTATCCAACCATTCTGGTCCTCCATTCAAGCCCTTCTACAGGGCGTTTTATAAACCAACCTCCCCCTTGACCCGATTCATTACCTATTAGGCCTGCCACTGCCTGGCTTTTCCAGACACACCCAAAAATTAGCTACCTTTATTCTCCTGGCGTCAAAGAGAGTCATACCCTTAAGATGGCTATCCACCTCTCCACCCACCCTCCCACAGGCTCTACAGATACTGGAACAGATCTGCAGAATGGAACACCTTACCGCATTAGTCCATGATTCACTTCCTCAATTCTCAAAAATTTGGGACCTGTGGGATCATTCAGAGCTTAACCCCAGTGCCATACCATTACACCCCACCTGACAGTGCCTTCCTATGCTACTGGGCTGACTCTTACCTCCTCAGACCTACTAACCCCTCCACATCATATCTCCATGATGTTTTCCCCCTACCCCCCCTTCAGTGGGACTTCTGTGTAGTGTCCCCGTTTCTCAGTTCAGACACCCTGGGAACCCCACTGACAATGGATCCAGAGAGCATTAACTCCCATTTGTGTGACATACTAAGTCCTGTTGGTGACACCTGCCCTCTCAGCAAAGATTGATGATGTTAGCACCTTGCCCATGGCAACCAAACAAGCAAAACATATCACAAGCAAAACTTGAGTCAATATCAGAGTTTTATAAAAAAGAATTCCATTCAAAACACTGGGCCCAAGAATTGGATGCATCAAAAGAGGTGTACAACATCATACACACTGCCAGGTCAAAAGCACCATTCACTGACCTGCCTTCTGGATGAGATAAATGAAGAATTAATCAGAATTAGGGATGAGCTGAACACCCCCTGTTCGGTTCGCACCAGAACATGCGAACAGGAAAAAAATTTGTTCGAACACGCGAACACCGTTAAAATCTATGGGACACGAACATGAATAATCAAAAGTGCTAATTTTAAAGGCTTATATGCAAGTTATTGTCATAAAAAGTATTTCGGGACCTGGGTCCTGCCCCAGGGGACATGGATCAATGCAAAAAAAAGTTTGAAAAACAGCCGTTTTTCGGGAGCAGTAATTTTAATAATGCCTAAAGTCAAACAATAAAAGTGTAATATCCCTTTAAATTTCATAGCTGGGGGGTGTCTATAGTATGCCTGTAAAGGGGCGCATGTTTCCAGTGTTTAGAACAGTCTGACAGCAAAATGACATTTCAAAGGAAAAAAGCCATTTAAAACTACTCGCGGCTATTACATTGCCGGTCCGACAATACACATAGAAGTTCATTGATAAAAACGGCATGGGAATGCCATGCTCGGATAAGGGTCTGGTATGGATTTTTGGGGGGACCCCACGCCGTTTTTTTTTTTTGGCGCGGGGTTCCCCTTAAAATCCATACCAGACCTGAAGGGCCTGGTATGGAATTTAGGGGGACCCCTACATCATTTTTTTTTTAATTTTGGTTCGGGGTTCCCCTGTGGGGAATTCCCATGCCGTTTTTATCAATGAACTTCTATGTGTATTGTCGGACCGGCAATGTAATAGCCGCGAGTACTGTATATACTCAAGTATAAGTCGAATTTTTCAGCACATTTTTTTGTGCTGAAAGTGCCCCCCTCGACTTATACTTGAGTCAAGCACTTTTCTGCAGCAAAAAATTTCATTTTCCGAAACCGACTTTGGGGCCCCGTATCTCAGGGCCACTTGGTGCTAGGAACCCCAAATTTGGTGTGCAAACCCAGTGGAACTGGTACCACAACATACCCAAAGCTGGGGTTCCTAGCACTAAGTGGCCCCGAGATACGGGGCCCCAAAATCGGTTCGGAAAATGTCATTCTCTGCTGAAGAAAAGTGCTTGACATTTTCTGAACCGAGTTTGTGGCCCCATATCTCAGGGCCACTTGGTGCTAGGAACCCCAGCTTTGGAAATTTTATGGTGCTAGTTCCACTGGGTTTGCACACTTAATTTGGGGTTCCTAGCACTAAGTGGCCCTGAGATACGGGGCCCCAAATTCGGTCAACTGTGTCCATCTGCAGCAATGTCATTTCAGGACCCTTTGGGTTCAGAGACCCCAAATTTTGGCTGCAGCTAGGGGGCATCTAGGAACCCTTAACTACCGAGTTTGAAGTTCAGGGGACCTATGGCTGCAAATGGGCACAGCGAGGCATGCAAATGGGCACAGTGATCCTGCAAATGGGCATTGTTGACCCTCTTTTCCACTTACAGTAGCTGTGCATTTCTCACCCTCGTCTTATACTCGGGTCAATAAGTTTTTCCCATTTTTTTTGTAGTAAATTAGGGCCTCGACTTATACTCGGAACGACTTATACTCGAGTATATACGGTAGTTTTAAATGGCTTTTTTCCTTTGAAATGTCATTTTGCTGGCAGACTGTTCTAAACACGGGAAACATGCGCCCCTTTACAGGCATACTATAGACAACCCCCAGCTACGAAATTTAAAGGGATATTACACTTTTATTGTTTGACTTTAAGCATTATTAAAATCACTGCTCCTGAAAAAACGGCCATTTTTAAAACTTTTTTTTGCATTGACCCATGTCCCCTGGGGCAGGACCCAGGTCCCCAAACACTTTTTATGACAATATGAGCCGAACACCCCCCTGTTCGGTTCGCACCAGAACATGCGAACAGGAAAAAAATTTGTTCGAACACGCGAACACCGTTAAAATCTATGGGACACGAACATGAATAATCAAAAGTGCTAATTTTAAAGGCTTATATGCAAGTTATTGTCATAAAAAGTGTTTCGGGACCTGGGTCCTGCCCCAGGGGACATGGATCAATGCAAAAAAAAGTTTTAAAAACAGCCGTTTTTTCGGGAGCAGTAATTTTAATAATGCTTAAAGTCAAACAATAAAAGTGTAATATCCCTTTAAATTTCATAGCTGGGGGGTGTCTATAGTATGCCTGTAAAGGGGCGCATGTTTCCAGTGTTTAGAACAGTCTGACAGCAAAATGACATTTCAAAGGAAAAAAGCCATTTAAAACTACTCGCGGCTATTACATTGCCGGTCCGACAATACACATAGAAGTTCATTGATAAAAACGGCATGGGAATGCCATGCTCGGATAAGGGTCTGGCATGGATTTTTGGGGGGACCCCATGCCGTTTTTTTTTTTTTTTGGCGCAGGGTTTCCCTTAAAATCCATACCAGACCTGAAGGGCCTGGTATGGAATTTAGGGGGACCCCCACATCATTTTTTTTTTAAATTTTGGTTCGGGGTTCCCCTGTGGGGAATTCCCATGCCGTTTTTTTTTTCCGACAATACACATAGAAGTTCATTGATAAAAACGGCATGGGAATGCCATGCTCGGATAAGGGTCTGGTATGGATTTTTGGGGAGACCCCACTCCGTTTTTTTTTTTTTTGGCGTGGGGTTCCCCTTAAAATCCATACCAGACCTGAAGGGCCTGGTATGGAATTTAGGGGGACCCCCACATAATTTTTTTTTAAATTTTGGTTCGGGGTTCCCCTGTGGGGAATTCCCATGCCGTTTTTATCAATGAACTTCTATGTGTATTGTCGGACCGGCAATGTAATAGCCGCGAGTAGTTTTAAATGGCTTTTTTCCTTTGAAATGTCATTTTGCTGGCAGACTGTTCTAAAAGCGGGAAACATGCGCCCCTTTACAGGCATACTATAGACACCCCCCAGCTACGAAATTTAAAGGGATATTACACTTTTATTGTTTGACTTTAAGCATTATTAAAATCACTGCTCCTGAAAAAACGGCCATTTTTAAAACTTTTTTTTGCATTGATCCATGTCCCCTGGGGCAGGACCCAGGTCCCCAAACACTTTTTATGACAATAACTTGCATATAAGCCTTTAAAATTAGCACTTTTGATTTCTCCCATAGACTTTTAAAGGGTGTTCCGCAGCATTCAAATTTGCCGCGAAAACCCCAAATTGTTCGCTGTTCGGCGAACTTGCGAACAGCCAATGTTCGAGTAAAACATGTGTTTGACTCGAACTCGAAGCTCATCCCTAATCAGAATGTATTTGGTATTAAGAAAAGGAGCAGGAACCACCCCAACTGGAACATATGAAGCAATAACTAACACTGAACATGCAGTTACCGTTGTTAGCAGTATCTTTTCTTTTTCTTAGAGGATGGTTTTCCAGGGGTTGCAGTACCCTTGCCCCCCCCCCCAAAAAAAAAAAAATGGGTATTTGTAGCTGCCAAGGTCATGAGCTTCATTCACAAGATAGTATTCTAGTAATCTCATTTGAACAAAAGGGGAAGAGTTGTACTGTGATGAGATTTTTTATCACAGAGCAGGCAGGCCACATTTCCATATACCATACCCTTCACTTATGGCATCCAGATAACAAAACAGAGAAGAATAATGCTCTGGTGCCTCTTTCTCTGATATTGCTCACTATAATTTCAAACACCTGCAACCAGTTGGCAAACATCCTCAGGATAACGGAATACTGTTCGTTTTTCTTTTCCCCATTTTTTAACTTTAATTGTGGAATCCTCCACATACTAACATTTTCAAACCTTATCTTTAAGCTTCTGCTTGAGGTGTGCTCCCAGTGGGCCCTTGAAGAAACATGTAATGGACTGGTGGAGTAAGTGGGCACGATAAGAAGTGTGGCAATGCATTTTAAAACCAATAGCTTCTTTCTCAAGTCTGCCCCATCTCTTGCTATTATGAGTAAATAGATGGATCTAATAAAACACTTAAGCTTAAAAGGATATAAATATGGTACTAAAATGATATACAGGTAAATGTCTAAATTATGATATTGTAAACATCCAAAAGGGAGAAGTCAAAAGGGAGGAAAACACAGGATGGTCACACAATGACAAACTGCATTGCAAAATAAACATTACAAAATAAAAGAGTAAAGCAAAATCCATAACCCTCTTATGTACATGCAGATTAAATATAACAGAGATAATGAAAAGAGGACCTGTCACCAAGAATCCAAGATGCAAACATGCATTATGAGGGATCTCAACAATGCCATCATTTCCAAGAACCATTTTAAACCCAGAGAACTCATGCCTGCACCAAAGTCAGGTCTTACTAAGACCAAATTCCTTAAAAAAGATTATCCCCAGGAATTGGTGGACAAGGAATACCATATATACCTTAGTCCACCTACAAAAAAAGTGAACCACTAAACTTAATAATTCTCACAGTACTAGATTTGTATCACAACAACAAACATCGTGATATGGAAAGAATTATGTCCAAACACTGTTCTATACTATTACAGGACCCCTATTTGGGCCGTATTCTTCCCCCAAAGTCTAGAGCAGTGTTTCTCAACTCCAGTCCTCAAGGCGCACCAACAGGTCATGTTTTCAGGATTTCCACTATTTTGCACAGGTTATTTGATCAGTTTTCACTGCCTTAGTAATTACCACAGCCGCTTCATCTGAGAGAAATCCTGAAAACATGACCTGTTGGTGCACCTTGAGGACTGGAGTTGAGAAACACTGGTCTAGAGCATAAAGGTTAAAGTGGCCCCTAGTAAAATATTGATTCATACTAAATCTAATCCCAAAAAGGGCAATATGTGTGGTGACTTAACTGGCACACCCACGCAAAAAGAGAAAATGTTTAATTTGCAGTTTATTGTTTGACTTGCTCATGTGGAATACTTTCTTCTTCAAACTTTTTTCTTGATTTTGACATAAAAAAGATCACTCGGAATACATAAGGTCGTAACAAAAAGTCATCGGATGATAGAACTACATTGTTGCAAAGCAATATTGAACGAGACATTATAACTTGTAAGGATCCCTTGGGTAGTCCCTAAAGATTCAGGTACAAACACAAAACAATAGCCTCCATTGGGGGTCAGCACAGATGGTAAACAGGGAACAAAAAAAAAGGGATTCAAGGGAGGTACGAACTGGTTAAGTCCAATGTGCATTATGAACCAGAATACTGTGTGTTCCAATGGACCAAACAAAATCAGAAGGACAAATGAGAAGGAGGGCAAAGGGGAGGGCAAGGGGTTTCCTTGGGGACCGATAGGAACCTCACTCTGAGAAGTGAAATTAAAGTAACCAAGAAGAATCAAGAAGAGGCATGTGGGATATCTTCAAGGAAGGAGTAAAGATTCATCAAAATGGGGGTGGTAATTAATGGTGGACCAAGGGTCACAATAGAAGTGTATACTTCATGACTTTATCTTGTAAGAAGGCTTCAATTTTGGGGTATATTCTAATGCCTAGATGACCCTATTTTTGGTTTCCGCTGTAATAAGAGAGTTGGATTTCCAAGTCTTTGCTATAGTCTGCTGTGCAGCTATGTATTTAAGCAATCAAAACTGCGTTCTTGATAGGCCTGGGGCAAAAGTTTAGTAATGCTATAAGTGGATCTGGTGGGTGTGAAGCAAACAATAATGTGGACAGAATGTGGAATATACAGTATCTCTCCAAAAGCAATTCACTATGGGGCTAGACCACTATGTGTGCAAACAGGTACTAAAGCCCCCAGATCCTCAAATGCAAGTGGAGGGGTAGTTCAGGACACATTTGGTGATCTTGGTAGGAACCAGTTACCAGTGTGTCACAACCTTTTAGTTAGTTTCCAAGGCACCAATATTTTGCATCAGGGATTTAGTTGTGGCCCATATATCAGGCTAATCAATGGTATCAAGGAAGATTTCGAGGTTGCGTTCCCATAGGACAGTGTAGGACAGTGTAGGACAGTGTAGGACAGTGTAGGTAGAAGATTAAGAATCAGGTTTGCCTATAAAGTGTAGGTATAAATGTGAGATTAGGTCAGAAGAATGCATATGCCAGCAAGTTTGTTCAAATTGGGACATTTAGTCTAATGGAGAGCCTGTCCTAATATAGGAGGAATAGAAGTGTTTAATCTGTAAGTAGTGGAGAATTTCAGAATTGGGTAGACCATGTGATTCCTGTAGACCCGTAAATGACTTAAAGGTTAATGCAATGGTCAGTTTGTGAAACCTGATCAATTTTGCAGCCACTCAAGCTTGAAAGGATGCTGGGGAAATTAGAGCCAGTAAAATACAGCTACCACATTTCCTTTATGGGGGAATGGAATAAGGAACTGGTTAACTATCTAGATCTAGAGTTATATAAGCATGAGAACCAACTCTTCACCCGTACGTTCTTCAAGGACACAGACCATAATGGGTACATACCCAAACATAGCTGCCACCACCCCAGGTGGTTGGGTGGCATACCCAAGGGTCAGTTGATTAGGATACGTAGAAACTGTAAGGATATCAACAAATACAAAAAACAGGCAGAAGTATTATTAAAAAGGTTTGTGGATAAAAGGTATAAGGAACATGCAATTAGAGAAGTTGAAAAGACAGTGGAAGTAATGGACAGGAAAGAATTGCTAAAGGACAAACCAAAGAAAAATAATGAATACAGTATGGTATTGGTAGCAGACTACCATAGGCAATATAAAGTATTTGAAAACATTATACTTAAGCATTGGCCTATTGTCTTCCGAGACCATGTTTTGGCCAAAATGTTGCAGACCAAACAAGGGTTTGTCTACAGAAAACTACCCAATCTCAGGGATAAATTAGTGAAAAAAGTACCAGATCCCCCTAAAAGATTGGGTACTTTTTTGGATCACAAAGGATTCTACACTTGTGGAAGATGTAAAATGTGCAGAACTATTAAATATAGAAGTAGAAAGACCACCCAGTTTACATCCTTTGCCACCAATAAAGAGTACAAGATAAATAAGCTTATTACATGCCAGAGCACGCATGTCATGTACCTACTGACCTGCCCATGTGGCTTGCAATATGTGGGCAGGACCACTAGGCAATTAAATGTAAGAATAAGGGAACATCTGAACAATTTAACCACTTCAATACCACGGACGTCATATGACGTCCTGGGCTTTGAGCAGGTATATCTGAATGTTGCCTGTAGTTACAGACATCATTCAGATATACCACGGACGTCATATGACGTCCTGGGCTTTGAGCAGGTATATCTGAATGTTGCCTGTAGTTACAGACATCATTCAGATATTGCCGGTTTCAGCCGGCGAATCTCTACACCATAATAACGATCATAGTGGCCGTTCAGCCACTTGATCATTTCTATGGGAGGCGAGAGGGGACGTCCCCCCTCCCGCCGCCCTCCGGTGCTTGCTCCGACTCACCGTTATGATCGGTGAGGCGAAGAGTGGATCTGCCGGCGCCGGATGTAGATCATAGAGATTTCCGGCGGACCAGATGGTCCCCGGAGTCTCTATGATCGTCGGAGGCCGGGCGCGATGTTATGACATGAAGCCCGGCCTCTCCATTAAAAAAAACGGTGCCGATTGTTTTATTTTTTATTTTTTATTTCAGGCTTCCCAGCCTAGTGGTGAGATATGGGGTCTTATTGACCCCATATCTCACTATTAAAAGCACCTGACATGTCATATTGCTATTACAAGGGATGTTTACATTCCTTGTAATAGGAATAAAAGTGATCAATTTTTTTTTTCAAAAAGTGTCAAAACAAAAATAAAATATAATTAACAATAAAAAAAAAAATTTTTTAAAGCGCTGCTGTCCCCGTGTGCTCACACACAGAAGCGAACGCATACGTAAGTCCCGCCCACATATGAAAACGGTGTTCAAACCATACATGTGAGGTATCGCCGCGAACGTTGGAGCGAGAGCAATAATTTTGGCCCTAGACCTCCTCTGTAACTCAAAACATGTAACCAGTAAAAAAATTTCAAGCGTCGCCTATGGGGATTTTTAAGTACCGAACATTGGCGCCATTCCACGAGCGTGTGCAATTTTGAAGAGTGACATGTTAGGTATCCATTTACTCGGCGTAACTTCATCTTTCACAAAATGCAAAAACATTGGGCTAACTTTACTGTTTTGTGTTGTTTTTTTTTTTAAACACAAAACTGTTTTTTCCCCAAAAAAAACGCGTTCGAAAAATTCCTGCGCAAATACTGTGTGAGATAAAAAGTTGCAACAACCGCCATTGTATTCTCTAGGGTCTTTGCTAAAAAAAACATATATAATGTTTGGGGGTTCTATGTAATTTTCTAGCAAAAAAATGATGATTTTTACATGTAGGAGCAAAGTGTCAGAATCGCCCGGTATTGAAACGGTTAAAGAAGGGTTCAAACATTATAGCCTATCCCAACATTACAGAACCCACCACAACAGTGACCCTAGTCGCATCAAAGTTTGTGGGATAGATAAAAAAGATGCACATTGGAGGGGTATAAATATGACCAGGGCGGTATCCTAAAATGGAACAAGGTGGATACACGATTTGGGTAGTATGAGCCCAGCAAACCTCAATATTGACATTGATACAAATTGTTTTATTTCAAAATTTTAAACTGTAAATGTACAGAAAAGACCACCATGGAGATTTGTCATAAGGGGTGGGGGGAAGTAAAGTTTACAGGGGGTTGGGACTGACAAAAGGGGGGGAGGGTTGATGAGGGAGGGTACTCATATAGTTTAGTCACATTACCATACCATCTCATTGACAACCATCATTTTTTAACAACACTGTAACTTTAAATATAATTCATCTAATTTCTAATTTATATTATTACATTTTTATTTTTATTCACTTTTTCAATCTCGTCTTTATTTTTATTTTAATTTTTTAAATGTTTTATTTTTGTTTATTTTATTTTTATTTTTATTTTTACGTTTATTTTTTTTATTATTATTTTTTATTTATTATTATCATTTTCTTATTATCATTTTTATTATTTAATTTATTTTTATTTCCCATTTTTTTATTTTATTCTGTTCACAGTAAAAATATATACCAGTATTTATTATAAGTTGTTTTTCATTGGATCAAACAGAATGAATTCATTAGTATTTTGTAATAATACAATCTAACACAAGGTGTCCTCGTTGGACACAATACAACTCATTCACAGCACAATAGGGGGATAATAAGACACTCTGCCATTCATTCCAAGGGTTGAACTTCCTGGTGGTGTATTCTAATTAGACACAGAGGGAGGAGATTAGTCTGTTATGACCACCCTATATAATGGACTGGAATGAAAGGGAACTTCCTTCTTTTGATAATGTTGCACCTTGATGACAAAACGCATCAAGCCTGAAGTCCCAATATGTCATATCCGGCATGGTTGAAACATACGCTGGTCTGCAGACAGCATTACTCAACAGATACCGACAGTTGCACGGGGCCTTTTTTTACTAGAGCTGTTAACAACACTCCTTTAAAGGAGTTTTTACCATAAGATGCCTATTTTGAATAAAGGGTTTTAAAGGATCTTACACTATGAGGAGACCTCTGTATATTCCTTGCCTGCACACCCTGGATATAGAGTGCCACCATAGGAGGCCAATCAACGCAGCGGAAGTGTCCGGTGAAAACCATAGAGGGATAGCCCCCCAAAAGACCTTAAGCACAGTTGACTCTTTCTGTCGTAAGGCAGATGAGTCCAACGCATCTGGTGAGTGCCTAACCACACAGTGGTAGAATTACAGTCACCTTTGGAGCATGGAGCACCAAGCACTTTGTTTGCTGTGTTTTCACATATTACCACGAGTCACTTTATATGTTATAAATCAAGTCAACATTTCTAAAAAAATGTTTGTAATATTAGAGTTATTAGAGTTTTTAATCCATATTTGCCACTCAGTCTCGATTGTTATCTTGATATTTACCAGTGTAATTCATTTATTAAGTTTATAGTTTTCATTAGATAGAGGTGGGGTGAGGCAAGCGCTGTCTAGTTTAATCAGTAAAATACAGCGTTTCTTAGAAATCGCTGCAGCAGATTATGAGGCAAGATAAGTCCATATGGGATTGTAAGTCTATCCCATTCAGTGAGAGAATGTTTTGTAATCAGATTTGAGATATGCCTCCAATCTGAGGAACTCAACCAAAGCAGACTTGCGACTGAGAAAGAGATAGGGTCACAATCAGCTGCCTCTATGCCCACTCAGAGGGGTGGTTTTATGTACCAAGCGATACTTCATAAGTTGTGCCACTTGTGCTGCATAGTAATAATTAGCAAACGTATGAAGACCCAGGCTGCCATGTAATTTAGGGAAGTCTAATATATGCTTGGAAAGTCGAAGCTTCACAGGCCCCCCAGACATAAGTGGAAACACGGCGCTGTAGTATTTGTAGGTAGTACGCTAGAACTGGAATAGGCAAAACACAAAAAAGGCAAAATATTTATGGTAGGGAAGACATCTTTACTGGATTAAGTCAGCCTAACCAAAAGAGTTGGAGAGAGGACCAATGAGTAAGCAAAAAAGAAAGACAAGTCGATATGGGAGGATAATTAAATGTAAATGGATCGTCAAGTCTATTAGCGAGTTGGATACCCAAGGGAAAGGATACATGAAATTGGTGCATAGATGAATCAACATGACATTTTTGTTAGTATAGTATTTCTACAGATCAATAAAGATACTATTAGCCTTGTTTATGTACCATATGAATAAATCATATTTAGGTTAAAACATTGATAAAATATGATTGAATTGTTTCAATACGGCCTGTGTTAGCAAGATACTACAAAACTACAGTGGGAAATAATAAGACTTCTCAAATGAATAAACATCAAGCAAGGTAGATCAGGTCTGAAACATACAAATATCTTAAACTTTATTATTTCCTGTGGATTGTTACAATTTACAGCATGCTATAGCTCATGCACCAAAGGTTATAACATGCAGGACAATTTATTGGTTTAATGTGAAAGATGGTCAGGTTATATATTTTTTTCTTTACAAATTCCGACTAGGTTAATTAAATGTTGGGCTCCTGTGACAAGTAAGGTTTTTTTTTTATACTTTAATGATTAGTACCCAGCACAAACAGTTCTGAATAAATTATTGTCATTGCCTTGTGTATAGATCTATACATTATTGATGCAGTCATATGTGGATCTATGGATCTGTGTGTAATGACACTGAAACAGATAATCCACGTTTGCTAGTAAACCAGACTGCATACAGCTTGTAAATGTTATGTGAAGATGTAAAATCTTAATGATCAGATAGGACATAATGATTAAGTCTGGAATGTAACTTTTTATACACAGCTCTTACGTGTCTATTCAGTACCAGCTGCAGGATGCTTTACCACTTAGTATAAAATTACATTATATTGTGCTGTATTTGTTCCATGCATGTTACTCAAAATAATGAGCAGAAAAACAACCATCTCAGTACAAATTCTCTTTGATACACTATGTGCTTCAAAACATAATTGAAAGCAATACCTTTTTGATTTGGATAGGCTGGTGGTGGTGTGGGGGTGGTTTTTAATGTTTTCTGTGTCTTATTTAGGTAGATTTTCTCTCTTTAATCATCCTAATCACCAATGTCCCCTGGAGTGAAAGTTAGGGGAAATCCAAAATGTTGAGTTGCCACCAGAATAGAGGGAAAATCTTTCATAAGGAACACTTGTTTCCAAGACTACTTTCTAAGAGGGTATTTTCCCCACATTGGAATGATAATCCTCCTAATGAGACAAACATGGCAAAAAAAAAAAAAACAGACAGCAAGAAACAACAAATAAAGGGATAGGGAACTTTAAAGGTACATTTTATATGAAGAAAACGATATGTATACCACGATCTAAAAAGTTAGTTAGTTTATTACAAGAAGTTGATAAAAAGTAGAGAATACAGTGTAAAACACAGTCATAGGTATATACACATTTGAATATTAATGACAGTGAAACAATCTGTAGTCACATACAAAGAACTAGTGCATCCACAATATTCAACATGTTTCGCCGGTGTGGCTTCATCAGGAAAAGGGAAGGACGCTTTATCTAATAACCATAAAAACATACATCTTTTCACAGCTTTAGGTGTATAGAGAGAAAAAAGAAAGAATGTGATATTAATACATGACAATTTTGTTTTACATATCATAAACATATACATAAATGTAAAGAACCTAACTGAAAGAAAAAAAAAAAGGGACGCACCCCAAGCCAACCCCCAACCCCTCACTCCCAAATCCCACCCGACCACCCCAAACCCACATATGAAAATCCTCCTATACCTTGGAGGGCGTGAGAGTGTATTCAAATGGTGGTACTCCTGGGAAGATGGGCACTCCCTGACCTCACTCCTGTTCAAAACGTAGCCAGATCAACCCGTAGGGAGGGATGTAGCTAATGTTCAAAAACTTAAGCAACACCTGTAACACGTAACACGTGTAGAAATATCTTTAAGTTTCAGGGGGGGAGCAAATGTTCAAAACAGGTCCCAAATAAACATGAACCATATTCACCTCCAATAAAAGCGTTGCACAAATGTATAAACATACTGGGGGCTCAAGTGGGCGAGGCAGGTAAATAGTTCTTAATTACATACTGACATTTAGGAATTCCACTTATTTAAAAATTATTCTATTATGTAATGCTAATTTCCCCTATTGTGAAAACCCCCCCACCTGCCAACGGTCACTAAGAACCATGACTGTTGTATAACAGATGTGATTCCCATTACCTAAAAAACCCCAACCTCTTAACCTTATTCTAAACAATCAAGACCAGACCAGAGGGTTGGAGTTATAAAAGGCCGTAGCAGCCTACTTTATTAAACAATAAATACCATAACAAAAACACATCTGTTATTCAAAGATTCCTCATCTATCTAGCGTTGGTCTTTGCAGGAGATTCGTAAAACATCAGTAACATAACCATATTGCACTGCGGCCCTTCTCTTAATGAAATAATAGGCCTCAAGCCGACAAGCTGGCTCAGAGACAACCAATGACCGCAGTGCCCCCATTAACACTTTCCGTCTAACCTCCGTTATCCGGAAACCACCATCAGTACCATCAGGACCATAGCAACGCTAGTTCCCGAAATTCTCATTGTGCCATATCTTCTTTCCCCTGCAAAGACCAAAACGCCCGCCACTGCTATGACATCCAACTTCCACGAACCTGTTTTGGAAAAGAAAAAGAAAAAACACACAACCAAAACTACCCAATTCACTTTTCCAATTTTTTTAGGGAGGGTGGGCGGGAACTTTCCCCCACGCTTGTGATGACTCATCAGGGCGGGGACAGAATTTAACACCTTCCATGGCCCCTCCCCCTCGGCACCAAACATTTTCCCTTTCTCATGATACCATCTCCCTGTTAACCCTGTCATGTCCGCCCTTCGCCTATGTATTTCTTACTTTGCTCCGGGCTTCTCTTGACTGTTGTATAACAGATGTGATTCCCATTACCTAAAAAACCCCAACCTCTTAACCTTATTCTAAACAATCAAGACCAGACTAGAGGGTTGGAGTTATAAAAGGCCGTAGCAGCCTACTTTATTAAACAATAAATACCATAACAAAAACACATCTGTTATTCAAAGATTCCTCATCTATCTAGCGTTGGTCTTTGCAGGAGATTCGTAAAACATCAGTAACATAACCATATTGCACTGCGGCCCTTCTCTTAATGAAATAATAGGCCTCAAGCCGACAAGCTGGCTCAGAGACAACCAATGACCGCAGTGCCCCCATTAACACTTTCCGTCTAACCTCCGTTATCCGGAAACCACCATCAGTACCATCAGGACCATAGCAACGCTAGTTCCCGAAATTCTCATTGTGCCATATCTTCTATCCCCTGCAAAGACCAAAACGCCCGCCACAGCACCCAAAGGTAACAACCTTACCTTTTGGTGCACCTCCACACCCAAATAGCTCTCTGGATACCGTCCTGCAGTCCCAACGCCCACAGATCAATACCCACATCATTTAAATGAACGCCATCTCTCCTCAAGTACCTCCAAGTTTCGAACTCTAATTCCAAATGCCTAATAGCCAATCCCCCATTCTTCACCATGAACTTACTCACCTCCCGGTTAATCTCCCTCCGTGCCCTATTAACACCCTCAAACAACCTGGCCATCCTCCATGTTGTCCGAGCCACCATGTCGGACCAAACTATAACCATCTTTGAAAACTCCTGCATCCAACGCCAGACATCAAATTTGATGTCCCGCAATATATACACCATAGATCTCACCCCCAAATCATTGCCCCCTAAATGCAAAACTAAAACATCCGGTGCCCTGTCCCTAAGCGCATAACGCTGCACCTCAGAAATCAATCTTCCCCACAACATACCCGGGAACCAAAACCACTTAATGCAGGCTTCCTTCCTATGAAAAACCCAACTGTCTACCTTCAAATCTCACATCTCCCCTCCTGGCCCCGTAGCTCACAAAGGAATGGCCCAATATCCAAACCAGGCCTGCCGCTGAACCTGTAAAGAAAATGACCCAAAAACAATACCCATGATCACCAGTATTCTGCAAACCTAACCCCCAATATGAACAGGATTCTTCCCAATTAACATTTTACAGCCCCACCACCAGATGAGACCTAACATATATCTGGAACCTCCGCGATTCCCACCGCCCTATGCGTTTTACAGCCTCTGCATCCATCCCATTTCTAGCCGCCTCTGTCGCAGCCCCAATCCGAAAGGAATGAGACGAAAATTTCTTCTTATTCAAACCCAAAGCCCTTAAACATTTCCTAAATACAGCCACAAATTGATAACGTGATAACGGAACCCCATCGAAATGCACCAACAAGGGACCCCCCCTTGGGCGGATACCCATAAATCCCTTAACCGCTTCCACTGGGCACAATGCCGAACCCGGCACTGGGAAACCTGCACCAACCTCCCTTTCCCCATTTGATCCGTCTTTGACCTATGAAAATATAACAACAAAACATCCTTTTCGCATGTCACCTCCTGTATCCCAATTCCCCCTTGTACCTTCTTTGACGGACTAACCACTTCCCCAATACGAAATGCCCCGAAGAAAGCCAGCAAAAATGCCGCCGTAAACATGGTGCACTCGTAGTCAGAGGAACAAACCCCCACCAACTGTGCTACCATACCTGTTAAAATCTGAAAGGTTATCGTCTCCTGGAGTCCGTACGAACCACCGATTGCCGATAGCCTTTCATCGCCTGCCTCACCCAGAAATCCTTTGTAAAGTCAGGCTGGCCTTGTAATTTGAACAAAAACGCTAAACCCGCTAACTGCTTATGCAGTGCCGATGCAGGCACTCCCTCCTCCATCATTCTCGCCACATAATACACCAGAAGCCCCCACTGCACCATCCACCGACTCATCACCCACCTCTTGCACCAACGCCTGCCATTCATGCCATACTTTCGAGTATGCTGACCAGGTCACCTCACTTACCGACTTCCTGATCCATCCGGCGACGAAGCCAATGCTATCCCCCACAACCATTCGGGACAAGGCACCCTATGCCGCTCCGCCTCCGCCGCCAACTCGCAGAACCTGTCCCACTGGAAGCGAGACAGCGCATCAGCGATAACATTCTCCACACCCGGGAGGTGTACTGCATGAATGAAAGCATTCAACTGCAAACGTCTCAAAACCAAGTGTTGTAACAACCTAATCACTGGCGGGAATGATGCAGTAATCCTGTTAATCACTTGCACCACACCTAAATTGTCCCCATGAAACCGCACTTTTCGATCCTTAAAGGCCCCACCCCACAATACAACTGCTAAAACCACCGGAAACAGTTCCAGCAGCACTAGGTTTTTTGTAAAACCCGCTTCAATCCATTCCCCCGGCCATGTACCCGCACTCCACTGCCCGTGAAAGAACGCCCCATAACCTGTGGAACCGGCCGCATTCGTGAACAGCTCGAGGTCAAAGTTGCTGACTGGCTCCGACATCCATAGCGCCCGTCCATTAAAGGATTCCAAGAAGGTATGCCATACCCTCAAGTCCTCCCTGTGTTCTTTTCTCAATCTCACATAGTGCCTTGGGGACTGAATACCAGCTGTGCTGGCCACTAGCCTGCGGCAAAAAAACCCTCCCCATTGGCAAACTGCAGCACGCACAATTCAGCTTACCTAATAGCGATTGCAAATCTCGAAGCTGAACTTTGCGCAACCCAATCATACCTGCGATTTCCCTTTTTAGGTCCGCCAACTTATCTTCTGGTAACCTGCATTCCATTGCCACCGAGTCCAGGACAATGCCCAGAAAACTGATGACCTTACCAGGTCCTTCCATCTTCTCGGGCGCCAATGGAATGCCAAACCTATCCGCTATGTGCTCCAGCGATGCCAGGAGCACCGCGCAGATTCTGGAAGCAGCTGGTCCTATGCAAAGGAAATCGTCCAAATAGTGGATAACCAAATTCATGCCTGACACATCCCGTACTACCCATTCTACAAAAAAACCGAACTGTTCCAATAATGCGCACGACACAGAGCAGCCCATCGGCAAGCATTGGTCCACATAAAATTGGTTATTCCAATGGCATCCCAGCAACCGGAAACTATCCGGGTGAACCGGAAGAAGCCGAAAGGCTGACTCCACATCTGCCTTAGCCATTAACGCTCCCTTGCCGTAACGCCGTACCCACCCCACCGCAGCATCAAATGATGTATAAAACACTGAAACAATCTGCCTGATCAATTGCATAATTCACCGATCCCCTTTTCAGGAAGGAGAGGTGATGAATGAGCCTAAACTTATCCCGTTCTTTCTTTGGCACCACCCCCAACAGGGATACTACCAAATCGGCAAAAGGCGGTAATGGGAAAGGACCCCCCATTCTCCCTAAAGCCACCTCCTTATTTAGTTTCTCCGAAACCACGTCCGGATGTTGCATTGCTGACCTCAAATTGCGCGGAACGGGGGGAACAACCTCTAAATTACACGAAATCCCAAAACCTACTGTAAAACCTGACTCTAACAACCTCGCCGCCTCCCTGTCCGGATACCTACTTAGGAACGGCCGCATTCTGCGCACCTTCACCGGGGTCCTCCCTCTAGTTTTCAGCCTCTCCAGCGTGGCCTTTTTTCCTGTTTAAAGCATCTGGACCACGGATGAGTTCCTCCGCACCCAGAACATTCATGCTTGTACCAACATGTACCTCCAAACTTACAGGTCCCTGAATTATATTGCCAACATACCCCTTTTTTGTTTTTGGCCGATTGTCCCTGGGCCGAAGGTCCACCGGCCCCACCTGGAAAAAACTGGCTGGGAGCCCTCGGTGAGGTCATCAGGCGCATCCACAAGCTGATGTCCTTGTGATCCCATCTCAGTTCTGGCCTTACCGCTCTGCGTTGACGAAATCATACCGCAGCCATCCTGTACCGCCATAAACCCTGTAGGCCTCCCCTATAGCATCCTGGTAGCAAAAGATCCCCGAATAATGTTCGGGATTCTTCTCCCCTATGACACTTGCCATTATCGCGAAAGCATGTAACCAGTTCCTCGTCCTCCTTCTTGGAATCATCCGGTTTTACCCTGTCCAGGTTACATTTTTCTAAAAGCAGCAGGGAAAATATCTCAACGTACTCACCTTTCCACAGTTTTTCCCGCACCTCCTGTTTCAGATGAGCTCCCAGTGGTCCCTCAAAGCAGACATATACTTCACATTTTGCTGCATCTCCCAAACTGACGATGTCCTGCCTTCCCTCTGCCTTTGACGTCCCCTGCGGGGAACTACCCACCGTTGACGCCACAGCAGGAGCAGGGATTTTAGGCGCAACAACTGGCACCACCGAGCTCCCTCCAGCCGCACCGGCATCCCCGGCACTCCCACTTGCGAGACCCATGCCGATGCTGGCCCAGCTGCGACTCTTTCCGCATTCTCAAATTTCTGTACCAGGTCCTTTATTCCGGCCAAAAAACCCCAATAACCCAGCAGTCCCCCCGGACGGTCCCGAAACCCCCGCACCCGGAGCGGACCCAGCTAAGCCACTACTAACTCCAACAGTATCAGACATTCCCACAACATGCAAAGAAGAAGGTAACTTACCCGGCTGCACAGGCATGGACACCTCAGCCGATCGTCCGTGTTCCTCTGACCGCACGCTCCCGGTTAATGGCCCCGCCTCCTCATCAGATCCGGACTGGTTTCCTGGGGACCTCAGCTCCAATCCTTCTTCCTCCTCAGATGATGGCCCACCATGCGATGCAGCCCTGGTTGCCGCTAGAACTGCTGACCTCCGACCCTGCCTCCGCGCAGCATAGCCCTCTGATGATTTTTGGACAGCCTTGCCAGGACCAGTGCATTGAACCTCAGTCCTGCCAGCCTCCGCTCTCCCATGCACCAATCCTGATCTCCTCCCACGATCGTTCTCTTTTCGGTCCCCTGCTGCAGTGTTAGAAAGCCCAGGGACTGCCACCATAGCCCTCTGCTCCGTGTGTCCTGTCCCCTGTGACGCCATCCTCCTCTGCACAGCGTGTCCGGTCTCCTGTGACAGTCTCCTGATGGTGGGGGAGGGGCCTGCACTCACACTGCCCCTGCGCCTTGTAGGCCGCATGTTCCCCCCAGGGGCCTGCAATGAGCTGCTCGATCCCCCCTGCTGTCCTAGAACACTAACCGGGCTCCCCCTGGCCACTAACGCTGCCAGCTACGCCGCCGGACCCGACAGGGTCCCAGCAGAATCACCACCCCCCACCCTCCGCTGCGGTCTCGCATTGCGGTCCGGGGAGAACCGCTCCGGCGGTCTGGACCTCCGTACCCTCGTACCTGGCAAAGGCTCAAAGCCTTGTAACACAGTCCCCAGAGTGTCCTATAGCCATGAAGCCCCCCGCGCCGCTGCCTCCTCCCTAAGCTGGGCCAAGATCCTCTCCACATCAGCCATGCTGTCTGCTCCCTGGAACTTTCCCCCACGCTTGTGATGACTCATCAGGGCGGGGACAGAATTTAACACCTTCCATGGCCCCTCCCCCTCGGCACCAAACATTTTCCCTTTCTCATGATACCATCTCCCTGTTAACCCTGTCATGTCCGCCCTTCGCCTATGTATTTCTTACTTTGCTCCGGGCTTCTCTTAAGGTGGTGGAGGCACACAGGGCATAAAAATGGACGGTAAACATAGCCGCTGACCAGGTGAAAAGGCAGCAAAACTGAACCTATAAATAAAAGAACAAAAGAAAAAAGAAGAGAAAACATCATTGGGCTGACAGCTAGATTACACCGAAGCATAAAAGAGGATCCATTAGTCCAGAGAATCGACCTATAAAAGCATCGCCTTTGTCTCAAGAGCTCCCAGGGACTCCCAGCATGGCCACCGCCATGGCGGGTTTAAATATCCCTCCCTGTTGGCGCCAAAATGCAGCATGTGACATCACGCCGTGGTGACGCAAATGCGGACGCAAGATGAGGGTGCGTGAGACACAGAATGTCACCCGGATACCGGAAGGGTGTAATTGCCGGTAGGCGCTACAGGACCTCACCGCAAGGATACAGTGCAGACAAAACCCAGATGATGATGATGATTCATCTCCGGGTGTGAGTGTCTGTGTGCTGTAATGATGTTGTACCCTGGGGGACTGCGTCACATAGGAACCCTCAGAGCAGACATGCAGCAGAACCGGAAACCCAATGTGAGGTACCCAATCCTGCTGCACATCCTCGGGCATCCGTACGGGTATCTAAGGCAAGGGAACCGGATTTGGGATTTGGGAATGGAGGCTTAGGGGTTGGGGGTTTGGCTTGGGGTGGGTCCTTTTTTTACATTTATGTATATGTTTATAATATGTAAAACAAAATTGTCATGTATTAATATCACATTCTGTCTTTTTTCTCTCTATACACCTAAAGCTGTGAAAAAATGTATGTTTTTATGGTTATTAGATAAAGCGTCCTTCCCTTTTCCTGATGAAGCCACACCGGCGAAACATGTTGAATATTGTGGACGCACTAGTTCTTTGTATGTGACTACAGATTGTTTCACTCTCATTAATAGGCAAATGTGTATATACCTATAAATTGAAAAGATGTTTCTATATGTGAATGTGCCTGCCTACCAAAACATCACTCTGCACCCTGGGCGAGTAATTACCTGTGGTAACAATATAATACTGTGTAAAATCACTTAAAAAGCAGCTACTTTAAAATAAAAACAAAGATGTAAAATGCAATAAAAAAAGTCTCATGGTATAAAGTCTCTTTAAATATTGCAGCAGCGCTTCATGTCTCAACTACTCCAGAAGGACAAACTATCATATACAGTTAATATATGAGACGACATAGGCAGCGGAGGAGGTTAGTTATGGCTTTTGCTGTGTTCTGTGCAGGGAACTTCCACCATAAATTTTCACCACGTGAGGGAAAACTTCCCCTATGGGGATGCACTCACCAGAAATACAGCAATGATGTGCCTTAGAAAATTACCCAAATATAGTGTAGTAAATTAACCCTAGCACTTTAGCACTACACTTATACACCTTTATGATTTCAACAAAAAATTACCCCCCTAACAAAATATGTGTGCCACAATGCAATTATAATGAAGCAAAAATGAAAGTGCACTATGCCTGTGTGATGCTCTGGACATTGGCAAGATGACGGAAGACCTCCGCTGTGTACAACAGTGGTGTACTTCCTGGTTCCTCCTCGGCCCATGGAGCGCACACGTCACTTCTGGTAGATCACGTCACTGACGCATTTTGGCACTTCCGGAGGACGTGATCTACCACATTAGAGGCCGGTATTTATAAGAGCGACGTGGCCTATAACCAATCAGAAACAACTATGGCACAATGCGGCCATTGAACTGTATTCTGTACCCCGCTCACTGTCTCCAATGGACAGGGATAGCGTACAAGCATCTGATCGTTCAGCTACACCAATCCGGACACTCTTTAAACGTCATCCCGGTTTGATGCATACACCATCTTGAATCAGCACAGATTATCATTATGTAAACATGATCATATAAGTGAACTTACTCATTGTGAACAGATTAAACGACCCTGGATCAGCGCAGCATATACAATATAATTCATAAATCAATGTGCATATATGATCTCATGTAAAAAAAACTCGCTAATTAAAACTGCTGCTAAGCCTGGATATTAAGCAATATATCTAAAAAATATATATGAAAAATATATATATAAAAATGTACGGTCTAAAGCGGCATACATAAATATGCAAGTATGAATACAAGGAATGTCGCTAATAAATGTACACTAATACATGTCTTCTGTAAGCAATAGTAATATCCATATGTGTAATAAACAATAGAACACCTGTAGAATATATGAGCAAGTGATTGCTCATAATGCAACAATGGTTCTATTGACGGACATATTATAGCATGTATATTGAGTGGACCAAATTGCCCCTTAACCATGACCAAATAGGGATGGACATAGTTATATGCTCGTGAGTGCATAAATGAAAAAACATGAGTGAATTATGTCTAAGAGACAACCAGGGAGTACAAATGTGTATATAAAATTAGATGTATGTGTGCATGCGATGCATGCATACACAAAATCTAAAATGGATAAAATAGGAAATAAAATGTGAAATTACATCCTTGTTAGTACAGAAGGGAAAATGACCCTATGTATAAACATGGCACATGACAAAATTAATTATATGTATGCCTGAAAGGGAGTGTACATGATAATATGGGGTGCGTTAAAATGGACTAAAAATAACTAAGCACATAATGGGGAGCTCAAGTGTCGCTAATAAAACAGTTAATGTCTAATTCTATATTGAGGCCTTTGGGCTTTAAAACGTCTACTGAGTATATCCACTGGGTCTCACGTTTTGACAACTCACAGATGAGATTCATACTCCTCCAGTGCGGTTGGAGATGCTCTACACCCCAGAACCCCAATCCAGATGGATCCATATCGTGTGTGAGCTTGAAATGAAGTGAGACGCTATGGTCCTTGAATCCTATTCTGATGTTGTAGATATGCTCAGCTATCCTCACCCGCAGCATCCTTTTTGTGCAACCTATATAAAATAGGCCACAAGGGCATTTTAAAGCATACATCACATAAGTGCTATTGCACGTGATGAACTGGTTTATTTCAAAGACACGATTATTGGCAGGCGAGATGAAGTTGTCCACAGCCCTGCGCACAGACTCTGCCACAGACTCGTTTGGGGGGTAAATCCGTACGATCCTCTGCCACAGAATGTATCAGATTTTCTCTGCAGTGAAAGTTAGTCACAGTGCCTGAACCTTTAAGCCGAACCAGCAACACTATGCTGTATAGTTACTTTTTTTGGATACGTCCTTCAACCGAGTCACCAGGCCCCTCTATAGACCAGCACGCTGCGTGATCTCTCCAAGACGGGTCCTCCCCTGGGATCTCCTCGGCCGTCTAGCTTCGACACACAGGACCGACAGCTCAGGACCATTCCTTGGCCGCGGTGGTAGGTCCCAGACAAGCCTCTGGACCAACCCCTGCGCCGCAGCATTGTAAGCCTCCCGATCGGAGGACCACGAGGTAGCTCCTTAACGCATACCTGTCGGCCAGGAGGGCCAGCAGGTGGCTGTTAAAAAAACCCTAGAACATGGCGTCTGTCCCGGCGTCTGTCCCATAAATACCCTCTTCCCAGATTGCAACTCGGAGGACCACCTCCACCGAGCTTGTCTCCGAGACAGAGGAGCATCTATACACTTTGACACGTTGCCTTTCCAACACTGACCAGTGGTAACAGCGACACCCACCGGTCAGCACGGAAGCACACACAACGTCAGCCAAGCTGGAACAGAGGCGAACTTTTAACCTTCCTAACACACTATTTACTAAATTTACCTAACCTGCGGTAGATTGTAAATCTACCAGCGCTACATATATTTGTGCAACGCTTTTATTGGAGGTGAGTACGGTTCATGTTTATTTGGGACCTGTTTTGAACATTTGCTCCCCTCCTGAAACCCTAAAGATATTTCTACACACGTTACGTGTTACAGGTGTTACTATAAGTTTTTGAACATTAGCTACATCCCTCCCTATGGGTTGCTCTGGCTACATTTTGAACTGGAGTGAGGTCAGGGAGTGCCCATCTTCCCAGGAGTACCACCATTTGAATACACTCTCACGCCCTCCAAGGTATGGGAGGATTTTCATATGTGGGGTCGGGGTGGTCCGGTGGGATTTGGCAGTGGGGCTTAGGGGTTGGGGGTTGGCTTGGGGTGGGTCCCTTTTTTTTTTTTCAGTTAGGTTCTTTACATTTATGTATATGTTTATGATATGTAAAACAAAATTGTCATGTATTAATATCACATTCTTTCTTTTTTCTCTCTATACACCTAAAGCTGTGAAAAAATGTATGTTTTTATGTTTATTAGATAAAGCGTCCTTCCCTTTTTCTGATGAAGCCACACCCGTGAAACATGTTGAATATTGTGGACGTACTAGTTCTTTGTATGTGACTACAGCTAACTGTCGTTAATAGGCAAATGTGTATATACCTATGACTGTGTCTTACACTGTATTCTCTACTTTTTATCAATTTCTTGTAATAAACTAACTTTTTTTTTTTAACTTTTATAGCCACTTCAGTTAACTTAATCCCGAGACAACTTTCAGATTGATACTCGTATATGTCTCTAACCCAGTCACATCATTGTGGCCTTTCAGACTTTCTTTTTTGCTTTATGTATTCAATGTTTAAATAGTTACAGTAGTGCCAAAGTATAACACGTAAAACACACAATTTATACATCAAGACCAGCTGGCCACGTATCCTCTTATTATAATTATACATGACAATATGTTGTTACTTTTCTATCTAGTGAGCCCTCCCCCCCCACCCTCCAGTGGCCCTCCATTGTTGGGCCCCCATAGTTCCAAGGCACACCCAATATCTGGCTACGGTTCTGTACATTGTTCTCTCTTGACTACTAAACTCTAAGCTGCACCTAACTCAATATCTCTCCCTTAGTAGGAAGGTGAATGCTCTCGGCACTAAAGTAGCACTGGTAGAGGACATGGCATTGCTTGGACCCACAGGTTCCATAATCTCACAAACCTGTTGTAGTTGCCTAACCTAGTATAGAATGTCCTTTCACTCCACACTGCAGAGTTGACAGTTCCAACCCAAACTTCCGGGGTCAGAGGTGTTCTTGATTGCCAAGACTGTGCTATTAGTTTTCTGGCTTGAAACAAGCATCTTGCTACCGCTACAGCTGTACTCCTGTCACTCAACCCGTTATTAACATATCCCAGCACACAGGTCTTAGGATCAAGCTCTAAGTTAGTTTTAAACGTGGTGTTTATTTTCTTTAAAATCTCAGACCAGTACCGAACTAGTTTTGGGCACCTCCAGACCATATGGATTAAATCGCCTGTTCCTCTGCATCTAGGGCACTCATCGTTGGTTCTACGGCCAAACATAAACAGCTTTTTTGGTGTGTAATGAGTTCTATGCAGCAACATCAGGTGGGAGGCTTTTTGTGATGGAGAGACCGACACCTCTGATCCAAGTTCCAGAATCCTTTTCCACTGCTCGTCCGTTATCTCCCCCACATCATCCGCCCATCTGTCCCTACCCCCGGAAAGGCCTACCTGCATGTTTATTGTTTTTGTTAGTTGGGTATATATATCTGTGATTAAACCCTTAGTGGTCTCTGATTTAATTATTGTTTGTAATAGTGGGATCCTACACCATGTGGGGGGTTGTCTACTAAGCTGCTTGGTCAGGGCATGCCTAATCTGTAGGTAACTATAAAATAATTGATTTGGTATCCCGTACTCATGCCTCAATTCCTCAAAAGATTTCAGGGTATCCCCCTCGTATAACTGTGTCAGCCGGCTTATCCCACAACTTTTCCACATCTTGTTCCTATCAACAGATAGTAGTTCATGCAAGTGCTTGTTGTTCCAAATTGGCGAATATTCTGAAGTTCCTTTGTACCCCATTATTCTCTTAGCTGTCTGCCAAACCCTAGTGATCATTTTAAGTGTCGGGATCTCTCCTTGCAATGAGTCTGCCTCCAGTGCTTCCACTAATGAACTGTGTGGGTTCCCCTGTAAAGTAATTTTGACACTCTTGCTTACCCCTCCCTCAGTGGCGCATCCCCCTAGTTGTTGTAACTGGGCTGCCAGGAAATAGATAAACGGATGGGGAACCCCCAGTCCCCCCTCCGTGGTGGGGCACTGCAGTTTTTGTAGTCCGATCCTGGCCTGCCCTTTTTTCCATATTAACTCCCTAAAGAGGGATTGGATTTTTTTAAACCACTTCTCCCCAATCCAAACTGGGGAGTTGTGGAGCAAGTATAGCAGCTGCGGCATCCATACCATTTTGATCAAATTGGCTCGACCCGCCACAGACAAAGGGAGTCTACTCCAGATATTGCATTTTCTTTTAAATTTTGATAAGAGAGGAACCAAGTTATCCTCAATAAACGTACCGGTGTCCTTTGACAGCACAACACCGAGATACTTCATCTTCCCCGTGACTTTCAGTTGGGGCAGACACATCGAGATAGGATTGGCCAATGAGTCGACTGGCAGGAGCAATGATTTCTCCCAGTTGATAGCTAATCCCGAGAACTTTCCGAAGTCCTCCACTAGATGCATGACTTTCTCCAATGAGGAGGTCGTGTCCCCCAGCAAAAATAGAACGTCGTCCGCGAAAAGCGCAATTCTCTCTTCCACCCCTTTTCTATGAAATCCCTGCAATTCGGATGACGATCTCACTCTCCCAGTGGCTCCATGGCCAAAACAAACAGCAGAGGAGACAAGGGGCACCCCTGTCTTGTCCCTCTTTCGAGGGGGAAAATTTCCGAATATTCGTTATTTATCTTGAGCCTTGACCTTGGATGGTTGTATTGGATTTTTAACCAGCTGATAAATAGGGGGCCAAATCCAAACCTCTCTAGCACCCACCAGAGATATTCCCACTCCAGGCTATCAAAGGCCTTGGCAGTGTCCAAGGACAGTATAGCTCTAGATCTTGCATTCTCTGTTGGTACCTGAAGATTCAAAAAGGCCCTTCTAATATTAGTACTGGTAGACCGACCGGGGATAAACCCAGATTGGTCCAGGTGCACAAGTTTTGCGATACATTTATTTAATCTGGATGCCAACACCCTTGCGACAATCTTGGCATCTGAACACAGCAGTGATATCAGTCTGTATGAAGAGACTTTCAATTGGTCTTTCCCCTCCTTCGGTATCACTACTATATTGGCCTCCGACATTGATGGGGGTAGCCTTCCATCCTTGGTCGTCTGCTCCAGCACTTTTAGGAGCTCCGGGAGAAGGACCTCCCCATACTTCCTATAGATCTCCAATGGCAGCCCATCCGGGCCCGGAGATTTCTGGCCTGACAACTCTGCAACTGCCTTTTGCAGCTCCTCCAAGGCCAGAGGGGACTCCATCTCGCTCCTATCCCTCTCCAAAAGTACGGCAGGTCTACCCCTTCTAAGAACCCGTCCATATCGCGCCGGTCCGAAGCCCGGCGCGACCTGTACAGGTCTCCATAGAATGTAGAGAAAGTCTCTAGGACCTCAGCGGGATCAGATGTAATCTTTCCAGCCGGTGTCTTAATTGAGGAGATGGCCGACGTCCTCCTCCCACTTGGCCATAAAAATATTGGCCAGACTTGGGGCGTGGCCATGGGGGCCAAATATGTCCCAAGTCTGGCCAATATTTTTATGGCCAAGTGGGAGGAGGACGCCGTCGATGCCCCCAGGAGACCTGAGGTGCTCCTGTGGGCCAGATATATCGACGACGTCCTCCTTCTATGGGATGGATGTGAGGCTGAACTCCACGGCTTCATGAATATCCTCAATGACAACAATAGAGGCATCAGGTTAAATTTTGAGGCCAGCCAGGACACTATCCACTTCCTGGATTTAAAGATCCAGATCGTGGAAGGACGGTTCGTGACGTCTACATACTTCAAGGCAACTGACAGAAATTCATACATCTCTGTGGACAGCAGCCATCACGAACCCTGGCTAAAGGCTATCCCTCAGTACCAATTTTTGCGCCTTAGACGCAATTGTTCAGATATAGCCACTTTTGACCATCAAGCATCTATTTTGACAGAAAGATTTTTGGAAAAGGGATATGACCAGCTTTCCCTCTCTCAGGCCGTGAAATCGGCAAGAGATAGGGATAGGGCGGCACTTTTGTCTGATGCTCCCAGACTTAGGACCGAAGCTTCGGATGCTGTACCATTCATTACCACTTATTCGGTGCAGCATCATGCGATTAAGCAATTAATACAGAAGCATTGGCATGTCCTTGGCAGTGATCCAGCCCTTAATGCCATTCTACCACCGAGACCTAGAGTGGTATTTAAGGGAGCAGCCTCACTGGGGAGCAAGATAGCACCCACGGTTCAAGACCCCCCACGGGAAAATAGATCTTTTCTCCAGAATCTGACTGGGTTCTACAGGTGTGGTAAATGCCAAGTGTGCTCTCTCAACGTTAACAGATCAAGACGAATTACGACATTCACATCTACTAGCACTAGGTGTTCACATGAAATTGAACCATTCATTACCTGTGGCTCCGAAGGGGTGGTCTATCTCCTACAATGTCCTTGCGGAATCCAATATATAGGGAGGCCCAAAAGGGCCCTATGTGCCCGTTTAAACGAACACATAGGGAATATAAGAAGAGGATATGATAAACACCCTGTCTCCAGACATTATGATCAGGTCCACAGAAGAGACCCTTCCAATACATTATTTGTAGGTATCGATAAGTACAAACCTCATTGGCGAGGCAGCTCACTAATTAGGGAGATCTCTAAGTTAGAGATGTCCTGGGTTTACAGAGTTAAAAGTTACGTGCCGTTTGGCATGAACGTCGATACAGACGTGAACGCCTTTATTAACAATGCCTAACACATTCGATGGCTTTGTTTTTGATTTTTAACACATAGTCAGTTATTTCTTTTTTTCCCCCCTTTTTCTTGTCCTCCTTTTCCTTCCCCCTTTTTCTTTTACCCCCCCTTTTTTCCTTTTTTTCTTTCCCCCCCCCCTTCCTCTTACCCAACCCCCCCTTCCCCTTCCCCCCATTTTTTTCCCTTTCTTTCTTTCTTTTTTCCTTTTTCGAACATGTCAATGGTGTTTGATTATGTGGTATATATACCGATTCAATGAATTTATTGTTAAAGTCATCATTCTGGGTCCTCATACATCTGGACCACCGGATGAGTTCTCGATTTTTTCAACCACATTGCATTTGTGGCTAGTTTGGTATATGGTGCTGGACAAACATGTACCAATACAATCACATTTAGATTCATTTTTGATTGGAGATTTTAGGCGGAAACACTTATTAGTGAGTGGATCTATGTACAGCCAATATACTGCTTTACATCAGTCCATTTTTAATATTTTGTAATTCTCATACCTCCAGTGTGCATCTCCCCCTCCTTTTTTGGGAGCACATTTTTTGTTTCGCTTTTGGTTTATTCTTAATTTTATGCGACCATTACTTGGGCCATATTTAGTCCTTATCAGTTTCCTAGAGTTTTATTTGATATATTGTTATATTTCTTATACAATTTTATATATTTACACATGTACTTACATGTACATTTATCATTTTTAATTTTGCATGTAATTTTTAGGATGGCCACCAGGGGTCTCCCTTCTAATGTCCCCTTAGGCCCCATTTTCATGTTTATTTTATGTGTGTCACGACTTAGGTCGGGCGGACAATTAACATTTGTTTTAGCATAGATTTAATTAATCCGTCCCGATGTGGACACACACTATTTTGATGGGACGTGATCCCATCGAGGCAATGGACCATTTCGATGGGACCAGGTACAATACGCAAGTATGATAGACCCTCCATGAGTGGCTGGCGTCTATATTCCATTTGATTGTTGCGGCCTCGGGTGCCCATGTGCACTAGATCGGCCGCGACTTTCGTTCCAGGTTCACCTAGTTAGCTGCCTGACATAGCATCATGTGATGCAGGTCAAGACTCAGGGCGCGCATGCGCAGATGTATTTTGCCAATTGCATTCCAGGCTAATGCGGAAGTCCGCTGATGTAGGAAGAACCCAGAGTGAGGCTTGAGGTTCCACTGTTTATTATTTAAGGGAGGTGACGTGATGTGCCGCCCGTGCCCCTGGAAGACAAAATTCTTTTACGAAACGCAGCTTAGGGCTGAGCGGTGTTATCGCGTCACCTCCCACTGTCGTTGCAACACCAGCAGGACGGGCTGTCTGTGAGCATCCGGCCGGTGCCACAGACTGTTCTTCTTCAGAGGACGTTTTTCCTATTTTACATGTGAGTGTATACTATATTTATTTTAATAAAACCGTTTGATTTTACACTATCGGAGCCCTCCCCTTTTCTCTTTTTATGACGATACCACTCTGCTGAGGGCTAAGCCTCTTCCCTGTGGATCCATCCATCTGCACTACAGTTCCTGATGTCCCATTCCAGCTCCCATCTTGACTCCTTGGTGGTCCGGATTAGCAGGATATAACAGCCCATTCAGACCCTCTGTAACGGGGGGTCATGGGTTTCTGGTAAGTGGCCAGGCACTCTATTTATGGTGGTGGACCCATACACCTATGATTCCATACAATTGGACCCTTCTTGGATTGTTACATCACACTTGGGTGTTTTTGTATATGGACTATTTTTCAAATTTTTTTTATTGTTTGCATCACGCACTGCAGCTTTTTATGTTAATTTATTTATTTTTCTGCACATTTTTTTGATATATCATTATATGTCTTTTTGCATTTGGTTTAAAGTGAGGTATGATCACTTTTTCAGTTTTGTATACTGCAGTTTGTCATATATCATCATATGTCTTTTTGCATTTGGTTCAAAGTGAGGTTTGATCACTTTCCAGCTATACACATTGTAGTTTGGTAAGCGCGAGTCACTAGTTTACCATAGGAGCCTAAAGAGCATTGTGCCCTAGATCAGAAGATCACGAGTGAAATGTCTAGATTCATACAGACTCTTAGAACATTTGTCTGCTTGTACCTTGTGTACAGGCAGACAGTTACCTTTGGTTTACATCTATGCAGCTGCAGTTGATGTGGTTTGCTGACAAGTTTTGCAGTGCATTTTGCATTTTTAGGATTGCATTTTTTTGTGCGTTTTTCATGCATTTTGTGTTTTGTTTTTTTTTGGCCAATTGGAAAATATCACTGCCTTAATATTCCAGGATGTCAGCTTGGATTTTCACTTCCTGCTTCTTCTCTGTTTTGTGTGTGCTTTTGCATTGACTATCAGTCCTCATGCACACAGACGTTTTTACAGCTGCTTTTTTGAGCTTTTTTTGCAGCTTAAAAAGGCCTGTCTATGTTAGTCTATGGCTTCATGCCCACCTAGGCGTTTTTGAGCTGCAAGTGGCATAGGCGTTTTTAAGCTGTAAAAAAAACCCAGGACCAGTGGGTTCTGAAAGACGTTTTTCAGCTGTAAAAACGCTCTAACGCTGAAAAACGCTCAAAAACGCTCAAAAACGTCATTCACCAACGTTTTTTAGCGTTTTTGACCCATTGAAAAAAAAAAAAAAATTGGAAAAAAAAAAAAAAAAAACGCTCAAAAACGCTAACGCGGAAAAACGCTTAAAAAACGCTATTGCAAAAACGCTGAGAAAAGCTGAAAAAAGTTTAAAAAAATCACTGCAAAGATACTGGTGTTTTCATAACGTTTTTTTAACAGCCTGTGTGCATGAGGGCTCATAGTTGTATTTTCGTTATTTCTCGCTGCAGCCAGAGTTACTGCTGCAGTCTTGATGGAAGAGGAGGCTGAGGAAGAGGAAGAGAGGAGGAAGCAAAGATATTGTGTGCATCCCTTGATTGCCAACAGGGAACAGAGAGGGCAATCCTGGCTCATCTACAATGACTTTTGAGCACAAGAACAAGTTTTTTTAGGTACACAAGGATATCTGTAAAAAGGTGAGTACATGAATTTTATAAACAAACCTAACCCTATTCCTACCCCTAACTCTAATGCCCCATACACACGATCAGACTTTCCGACAACAAAACCATGGAATTTTGTTCGAAGGTTGTTGGGTCCAACTTTTCTTGCATACACACAGTCACACAAATATTGGTCAACAATTACGAACGTGGGAACGTGGTGACGTACAACACATACGACGAGCCGATAAAAAGGAAGTTCAATAGCCAGTGCGCCACCCTTTGCTAATCTTGTGCTAATCCTTCTGCTAATCCTTCTGCTAATCTTGTGTTTCTCTCATGTTTGTAGAAGTTTGGTGAGAGACGATTCACGCTTTTCAGCCTCGTGCTTTTCAGTTCGTTTCTGCTTTTCAGGTTGTGCTTGTCGGTTTGTAGCTGTTCTTCAGTGCGTGCTTGTCAGTTTGTTTCTGTCTTTCAGTGCGTTCTATTTATATTTCGCTTTTGATTTTCAGTTTGTTCTTGTCCGGTCGTTTCTGATTTTCAGCTCATTCTTGTCAGGTCCTTTCTGATTTTTACTGCCTTCTGTCAGTTCGTTCTGAGCAGCCGTTCGTTTATTAGTCATGTTGTGGTTACGTACTCATCATAGAGTTTGTGCTGTTGTTGGGCTTGGTGTTGGAGTTATTGCTTTGACCGAAGTCCAGTCCATGAACAGGGGGAGGAGGAGTTCTTGGACCAAGAATTGGTTGCTAAATCGTGACCAATTCTGTCATATGCCTTTGTTGCCGGAGCTCCAGGAGAATAATCCTGATGATTTCAGGAATTATCTCCGGATGACGGACCCCGTCTTTCACCGTCTCTTGGCTTTGCTGACCCCTTATATTATGAAGCAGGACACCTGCATGCAGCAAGCCATCACTCCCGAGCAAAGGCTCGTCGCCACCTTGCGGTACTTGGCGACGGGGAGAAGTCTCCAGAACCTGAAGTTCATGACTGGGATCTCCCCCCAGGCTATGGGAATCATTATTCCAGAGACCTGTTCTGCCATCATTTAGGTCCTGCAGAAGTACTATATTAAGGTAAGTTGCATCTTTTAACATCACATTCTATGTATTTATTGTTTGCTAATGTATTGTATTTATTTCATCATTCCATAATTATCATGATTGTAATATGCTGTGAATGTCCTCTTTGTCCTCATGCATGCTGTAAGCTTTTACTGCTCGTTTTTTGTCCTTCATGCATATTTGCCTTCACTAACCTCCCCAGCATGCTATCCTGGGCCCATACACACCTAGCCTAGTCACCTAACAATGTATTTTGTCACCTCCATTGAAGTGCTTAGCCTAAACACCCCCTAAAATGTGGGTCTACTACACACACAATGCTTTTTTTGGGGGGGGGGGCAAAACTAATTTGGAACCCTCGCTCCCCCCCAAACGCTAAATCAACCAATTTTGGGCCATTTTCTTCAATAGCGCAAACGTAACTTATTTGATACATGAGGTGACAATCTCTCCTTCAGCTAACTATTATGTTGTGCTGTGGGTCTGCTACACACACACACAATGTTTTTTTTGTTAATGTATGTAATGCATTAATGATAAAAATAATCATCCTTTTCAACTCCATGAATTAATTGCTTGTAGTCCCTAAAATGGCCTGATTTTGGCAAATTTTACAGCGCAGTGGGGGTTATTTATTAAAGGCAAATCCACTTTGCACTACAAGTGCACTGCAAGTGCACTTGTAGTGCAAAGTGGATTTGCCTTTAGTAAATAACCCCCATTGTCACTATAACTACACCAACTTAAAAAAAAAAAAACTGTTATTAAGCATTGAAAGAAGAAGCCACACATTGTTGAGTATAAAACATTTTACTACAAGCACATTAACATGTGCATTATAAAAGGTTTTTTTTTTAACAAACCAACATCTTGGTGTATAACATGTATGTTAGACAGTATATAGCCTTTTTTGTGGCTAAACAGGCATACCGTATTTATCGGCGTATAACACGCACTTTTTTCCCCTTAAAATCAGGGGAAAATCGCGGGTGCGTGTTATACGCCGATCCCCTGCGATCCTGAGCTGACAGATCTAAAAAATCGCTGACCGCGATTTGAAAATGGCGCCGCCGGCGCCGAAATACACAGAGCCAGTCCTCGGCTCTTCTCGTGCAGGCTTCACTCGACGCCGCCCGAACATAGCCGAGTGTACTCGGCTAGGTTCGGATAGCTCCGCTCACAGTCACGCCCATCCCGGGCGGGACTACGAGTGGAGCCAAAAGTAAACGAGAGCCACCGAGAAGAGTCGAGGACCGGCTCTGTGTATTTCGGCGCCGGCGGCGCCATTTTCAAATCGCGGTCGGCGATTTTGAAGCCCAGGATGGCAGGGGATCACAGGATCAAAGGCTGCACTTGGGCAAGGCTGCACTGGGGCAAGGCTGCACTGACAAGGCTGCACTGGGGAAGGCTGCACTGGGGAAGGCTGCACTGACAAGGCTGCACTAACAAGGCTGCACTGGGGCAAGGCTGCACTGGGGAAGGCTGCACTGACAATGCTGCAATGGGGAAGGCGGCACTGACAAGGCTGCACTAACAAGGCTGCACTGGGGAAGGCTGCACTGACAAGGCTGCACTGACAAGGCTGCACTGACATGGCTGCACTGGGGCAAGGCTGCACTGAGAAGGCTGCAATGATGGGCATTTAAATGTAAGTTTTTTTTCCCTTAAACTTCCCTTTTTTTTCCTTAAAATTCCCTCCTAAACTTGGGGTGCGTGTTATACGCTGATAAATATGGTATTTAAAACCATAACATACACATCCCCAACTCAGGAACTTACAAAGTTCAACTTTGCTAAAGGGGGACGCCATATGAGACATTAGTATGCCAAAACTGTGTTGATTTTGCCTTCATCAGATGGGGTGATCTCACCCTTGTAAAAGCCAAATTTTGAAGATGCGTGCAAATCGGGACTCAAGATTTGGATTTCCCTCATGATCCCATACCTAAAATGTGTGTATTTTGCTAAAGCCACAAAACACACAGTGTGTCAACATGTGCTATCTGCCATCATGGAATATCAATGTACGCGTTTTGTGGGTGCAACCCCTTCCTCCAAACTAAAGTAGGTCAGAGGAAGGGTTTGCACCCCGAAACACATCCATTGATCCCCCATGATGGGAGCTAGCACATGTTGACACTCTGGGCCTTATTTCAGAAAGGACAATCCACTTTGCCCTACAATGCACTTTCAAGTACACTTGCATTGCACTTGTAGTGCAAAGTGGTTTTGCTTTTTTTAAATAAGCCACAGTGTGTCAACATGTGCTATATCCTATCATGGGGGATCAAGGGGGATCAATGGACGTGTTTTGGGGGTGCAACCCCTTCCTCTCACCTACTTTAGTTTGGAGGAAGGGGTTGCACCCACAAAACGCGTACATTGATATCCCATGATGGCAGATAGCACATGTTGACACACTGTGTCCATCTTCAAAATTTGGCTTTGCAATTACTTTTAAACTTTTAAAACACGTACAACAATAATGACAACTTAAATTTTTTTTGGTCAGATTTTGCCTAAAATATCAATAATGTTGCTCAGTCTTTTTTGAACATCATTGATATTTTGCGTCATCTTTTCTAAATCACAATTGCACACCATGATCTCACTAATGAGTAGTGAGTTTCTTCTTCCACAACATCCACATCACCTAAAAATAAATAAACACACCATGTATCATAAATATGCAGGCATCCATCTATTACCTGAAGCTGTGGCCTCAGACACTGACCTGTTATCTACACCATTTCGACCACTTCACCCAGCACTTCCTGAATCTCTGCATCCACATCCTCAGGTTGTGTGCTGAGTTCCCTTTCTTCGGTAGGTGTGAGGTTACTGGTGTCCTCAGATGTCCCGATTATTTTCTCCCTATGTGAATACAAAAAAGGTACACTTAGAAGGCAGATATTTTAGGCTAGAAATAGTAATATGAAACATTGCTTGGAAGTGTTGTCCAATGTTCTGTTTTGGCCGAGTTCCAAGCTGAAGACATGATTTTTTCCCTTTCAAAAGCTGGAATACTTACCTGTTTTGTGCAAGTTTCACACATGGAGAGACCCCTAGTATCCACTGGAGCACCTGTGTGGGACACCATTACAAGGTTGTTATGGTGTCCCACACTAGTGCTCCTGCGTCCAGATGTGTAAACAGCTGCTGAGTGTCCTCTCCTTACACAGAATCAAGTTGTGATTTCATTATAGTTTCAAACACATCTAGACAACAATGTAATAAACTTATTTTAATCAAAATAGGCATGAACAAATGTAGTTAACCTGCTGTGACAGACCTAGCCGGAAAAGAGACTTTTGGAGGGAACTGTATGCTAGCCTCTTGCCGATCGATCGGGGGCCCTTGCATTTGGGGGAACGGTGCTCTTTGTGAGCTGTATGTCTGGGGACCCTGGATTTGCCATATTGGAATAGTGGCTGATTCATAATGCTGGGACAGATACTGTTAGGAGATGCTGATGTAAATTCCAACACCTGTCTGTCTATTGTCTGCTAAAATGTGTATTGTAAATAAGTCTACTATGGGATCTAAGAGTCATTAGATCCCCATTGTTATTTGTGTTAATTAACCCTGCTATTGTGTGAAGAAGAGTCTATGTTGATTGTGATAACATTGATTGGATTTTCTCAACTACAAGACGGCCAGTCTGGCCTAACGGTCATGTCTGAGTCATCTAGGCTGTCTAAAGGGATTAATTAGTTCATGTTAATTAGGTTAATTAGGTTACAGCTGTATTGTTAGAGTAATATGAGCAGGAGGTCTGCACCTCCTCTTTTATTGTATAAATAAGACTATTCCTGTCAATAAAGATAGATTCCTGTTTGAACTTACATACAGCCTGCCTGGTGTTTGTTCTGAGCTACACAACTGGGTTAGAACGGCACATAGCTGAAGTTCTAATCCTGGAGCATCGGATGACCGAACCATCAGACGTTGCAATCTGATTCAATAGCTGCAAAGGAGTGTTGGGAGAGTGGAATCGAGCGAGCAAGGGGCTCGTTACATTGGTTGGCAATGGTGGGATTTGCTCTCCAGTTACTGGGACACTCCAAAACAGCCTGCAGGAGAGCCACGCTGAAAGACTTACTTGAGAGCCGTGGAGGGAATGGTGGGATCGTGCTTCCTTGCCGTGAACACATCCAAACCATCACCTGGATCCAAGGTAGCAGGATAGCAGGAGAGGAGAAATACCAGCCACCATGGATGAGGAATTCAGAAGGAGGTTGCGAGAGGAGATACAGCACAGAGGACCAGTATCAGAGCAGGTCCTGCTAGGATGGTTTGATTCTGTCCGCTGTGAGCTCTGGAAGGAAGCGCTAGCCTGTGAGCAGCGACACCAGGGAAAAGTTCTCCCCTCCGTCCATGTGAGGTACTGGTCGCAGTATGAAGTGCGAATGCTGTTTTTGGGGGAACAGCCGAACCAGGAGTGGACAGCCGAGTTAAGCAGGCTGATCTGGGCAGAAATGCGGTTGGACGAGAGCTACAGAGCCCTCCAGTGGTATGTAGCCCAAGTGTGCCCATGGACAGCGGATGACAGCCCCACGGAAGGCTTTGACTAAGATGGCCTGGGATTGTTATACTGGAGGCTGTCCAGGGACCCTGACTTTGGAAGTGATCGGGAGTGGCGTTTGAAGGAAATAATGGTGCACAGAGAGCGGAGGCTGAATGTCTCAGAAGTGCACTGGGCACTGGAAGATTTGGAGTTTCTGGCCATTCAGGAATGGGAGTTGGAGATCGCCTACAAACAGCTGTTAGACTCTGCTCAGCAGCAGGGTGGTGCTCCCTTTGCCTGGGACTATCAGGAAATACCAGTTGACAACTCGGAAATCCTGGCTGAAGAGTTGACAATGTGGCAGAGTAACGGTGTGCTTTGCCAACCTGCACCCACAGCTATGGAGGCGGAGGTCTTATGGCGGATGCAGCAAGTGCTGTCTGACCTTGATGAACCTGTTTCTGCATTAGATGATCTTGGATGGAGGAATGTGCCTGTCCAGCAGAATGCCAGAGAATCGGCAGTGGAAAATCTGAAGATTGCCGTCCCCAAACCTGAAGTGCTGACAACAGGGCAGAGCTCTGCTAACCTCTGCCCAGCACTGATAGCATCTTCTGGGTTCCACGGAGAGGAGATGGTGAACCTTTATCCCCAGACACCAGTTGCAGAGACAGGGGATTTGATAGACTTTTCTGCTGAGGAAGAACAACCTGGTGAGCCTCCAGCAGAAGAAGAGCTTTTGTTAGGGCCAAACCTCACTATGCTCTGCCCAGCACCAACAGAAGTATCTGTGAAGTCACAAGGAACTTCCCCAGCTGAAGCGCTGGCAACCGGGCAGAGGGTCCTAGATCTCTGCCCTAAGCCTGCGGCGGTTCCGGAGGCTCAGGGTGAGAAGGAGGTGGTCACGTCCCAGCAGCAGATCAGGATACAGGGGGAGAAGGGAGAGGAAGTGTTCGTCATCCCTCCCCAACAGTTAGCCAGAGCAGATGGTGTGGGGTTTCCAGCAGAAGGGCTGGTAACAGGGCCGAGTACTGCTGGACTCTGCCCTCAACTAACAGAGGATGGATGTCCTGTGAAGGTGGATGGGACTTCAGTCTCCACCTGTATACCCCAGGGATGCTGGGCAGTCGGCCCAGATCCACAACAGCATGACAGAGTGAGCCCAGACACCCTGTTTTCTCTCCAGCGGCAGAAAGGACTCCAGGGAGAAGGGCCAGTCCAGGCCTCTCCCCAGCGGCAGATATGTTCTCTGAGAGAGGCAGAGTTTGGCTGGGTGAGTAATACTTTGTTTGGAACAATTTGTTTGGGGTACTGTGTGGGTACAGGCATTAGAGGACTGGAATTACTGACTAACTTCGGAGTCAACCCATCTGGTTGTCTCCTCCTGTGTTAGTCTCCTGCCGAAAGGGGAGAAATGTGACAGACCTAGCCGGAAAAGAGACTTTTGGAGGGGACTATATGCTAGCCTCTTGACGATCGATCAGGGGCCCTTGCATTTGGGGGAACGGTGCTCTTTGTGAGCTGTATGTCTGGGGACCCTGGATTTGCCATATTGGAATAGTGGCTGATTCATAATGCTGGGACAGATACTGTTAGGAGATGCTGATGTAAATTCCAACACCTGTCTGTCTATTGTCTGCTAAAATGTGTATTGTAAATAAGTCTACTATGGGATCTAAGATTCATTAGATCCCCATTGTTATTTGTGTTAGTTAACTCTGCTATTGTGTGAAGAAGAGTCTATGTTGACTACAAGATGGCCAGTCTGGCCTAACGGTCATGTCTGAGTCATCTAGGCTGTCTAAAGGGATTAGTTAATTAGCTCATGTTAATTAGGTTAATTAGGTTAATTAGGTTACAGCTGTATTGTTAGAGTAATATGAGCAGGAGGTCTGCACCTCCATTTTTATTGTATAAATAAGAATATTCCTGTCAATAAAGATAGATTCCTGTTTGAACTTACATACAGCCTGCCTGGTGTTTGTTCTGAGCTACACAACTGGGTTAGAACGGCACATAGCTGAAGTTCTAATCCCGAAGCATTGGATGACCGAACCATCAGACGTTGCAATCTGATTCAATAGCTGCAAAGGAGTGTCAGGAGAGTGGAATCGAGCGAGCAAGGGGCTCGTTACACCTGCATCTGCCAAAAACATTGTATTAGTGGTCAAACGACCAATGTTTAATACGAACAATTCCTGTGCCCACAATCCTCAAACTTGCCATTTTAAACTGTACAACAGTAAAGAAAAGCACATGTACCAGCACAAAAGTAATAATAATAATAGGAACACACGACAAATACTTACTTTTTTGCAGCACTTTCCTGATCTTTCTATACTGATCTTGCTCCCTCAATTTCAGGTCTGACCAGCATTTCCTCAATTGCTCTTTGGATCGTAGTACCCCAAAAGTCCTGTGCAGACTTCTCACAACATTAGCCATGATCTTGGCCTTTCTCAGATTAGGGTTTCTGTACTGTCCATGCTTCCCATCATAGTCTGTCCTCTTCAAGATGTCCACCATCTCTTCAAAGGACATATTTGAGGCCTTATATCTCCTCCTGGATGTGGAACTGCCTTGCTCCGGGCTTTCCTCATCATTGCTGATAACAGCACACATCTGCTGTGTCTCCACCATGTGCTGTCCCACTACCCCTAAAGAGAAGAGGCGGGGAATACACTAGAAAGAAAGACAGGGGCGGAGGTTCACGCATGTGCAGTGTATATAAAGCATAACATGCAGGCGACGTACGTACGATCTCTAAGTGGAGGATGGAAGATCGTTAGCGTCAACACCATACCTACTGTGAAGCATGGGGGTGGCAACATCACACTTTGGGGCTGTTTCTCTGCAAAGGGAACAGGACGACTGATCCGTGTACATGAAAGAAAGAATGGGGCCATGTATCATGAGATTTTGAGTGCAAACCTCCTCCCATCAGCAAGGGCATTGAAGATGAAACGTGGCTGGGTCTTTCAGCATGACAATGATCCCAAACACACTACCCGGGCAACAAAGGAGTGGCTTTGTAAGAAGCAGTTCAAGGTCCTGGAGTGGCCTAGCCAGTCTCCAGATCTCAACCCCATAGAAAACCTTTGGAGGGAGTTGAAAGTCTGTGTTGCCCAGCGACAGCCCCAAAACATCACTGCTCTAGAGGAGATCTGCATGGAGGAATGAGCCAACATACCAGCAACAGTGTGTGACAACCTTGTGAAGACTTACAGAAAACATTTGACCTCTGTCATTGTCAACAAAGAAATATAACAAAGTATTGAGATGAACTTTTGATATTGACAAAATACTTATTTTCCACCATAATTTGCAAATAAATTCTTTCAAAAATCAGACAATGTGATTGTCTGGATTTGTTTCCACATTTTGTCTCTCATAGTTGAGGTATACCTATGATGACAATTACAGGCCTCTCTCATATTTTTAAGTGGGAGAACTTGCACAATTGGTGGCTGACTAAATACTTTTTTGCCCCACTGTATATTGGGATAAGATTAGTAGAGTTTAGCCTGACATTAGGGTTTGTCTTGTGTTGTGTCTTGCAGATAAAATGGTTGACAAATTCACAGCCCCTGATTTCCTGCCCAACTTTATAGACAAATACAGGGAGCTGCCATGTCTCTGGCAAGTCCAATGCAGGAACTATTCGAACAAGCAAAAGAGGAAGGCAGCACTGGATAAACTGTTGGAATTGGTGAGGCCTGTGTATCCCACAGCAGACATCAACTATTTGAAGGCCAAAATTGGTAGCCTGAGGAGCACATATAATAGGGAGTGCAAGAAGGTCCAGGATTCCCTGAGATTCAGAGCAGCAGCAGATGACGTATAAGTCCCCAGGCTGTGGTACTACGACAGCCGGCATTTTTTGTCTGACCAGACAGAACCCAGGCCATCGCTCTCAACACTTCCTTCCACTTGAGCTGAGGCTCCTGAGTTCTAACCTGGGCCTTCCACCCAGGAAGAAGATATGGAGTAGCCCAGCTTGACCCAGGTATAGCATTGTTGAACATATTTCTTGTCAGAAATTGAATGATGTTAACTAGATGTTATTGATCACAAATTTCTGATTTAACAAAGTGGTTTACATATCAATAGACAGCAGTAGCCAAAAATGATTGGGACAAGAATGAAAAATGCTGGGGTCAGAATGATAGTCTTTTCTATTTGTTAACATTCAATTTGCAACAGTCATGAGCTCAAATTTGTGTGTAATTTATGACCAAAAACCTAAAACTATGTACCATTTTCATACACAGGAAAGTCTCAGCCAGGAGGAGGCAATGGCAAGCAGCCAGACATTATCCCAGGTTCCTCCTCTCCACCCTCTAACCAAAAGTACCAGGAAGGCAAGGAAGCTGGAGGTGTCCATGGCTGCTTTCCTAAAACAGGCTACTATGGCAATTACCACAACCCCTGGTGTACACGAGGCATTTGGATGCGTCACTGCCAGGAAGTTATAAAAGATGGAGGAGGCCCAATGCACTATATGCAAAGAGATCTCAAGGCCCAAAACAAGGGGACGAGCGGCGAACTCACACCTCACACAGACCTCTGTGAGTTGGACCATGCTTCTCCACCACCTCCAACAACACCACCAACACCATAGCCACCCCACCCACCACAGCAGCATAGAAGGAAGCATGGAAGGAAGTGTTGAGAGTGATGGCCTGGGTTTGGTGTGGTCTGGCAAAAAATGCAGGCTGTTGTAAGATCACAGCCTCGGAACATATATGTCATCTGCTGCTGAACCCGATCTCTCGGAGTCCTGGACCATATTGTGTTCCCTATTAAATGGTCTCCTCAGGTTACCAATTTTGACAGTCAAATAATTGATGTCTGCCCTGGGGTACAAAGGCTTCACCAATTCCAACTGTTTCTGCAGCGTTGCCTTCCTCTTTATTTTGTTATGACCTTGTGCTCCCTATTAAATTATACATTTTTGTTTTGACAAATACTTGGCTATGTGTTTTACTTCAAAAAGGACAGTTTGTTTGTGAGTAGGCAGGTACATTTCAAAATTACAATGTCAAATTAACAGGGGACACCAACATAGTTGTATCTTTGAGGTTAAAAATACAAGATAATAATGGTGTTGTCGTAACTTGACACACAAAACGAAAAAACTAATTATTCTGGAGATCACTAGGAAAAATAAAAGATAAAAAAGATTTTTCTGGACATCACGAAAAAAAAAAAAAAAAAAAAAAAAAATATATATATATATATATATATATATACTATTTTGGAGATCACAAGAAAAAAAATATGGAGAAAAAAGGAAAATAAAAAAGATTATTCTGGAGATCACGAGAAAAGAAAAGAAAAACAAAAAATGTTATTCTGGAGATCACTAGAAATAATAAAAAAAATCTGTTTGTCAGACTCTGTGAATATCAGCAGCAAAGAAACTTCATTATTATAGCATTATAAAGAAGAAGAGAATGCGCTGCATTGAGAGATTTCATAATTTTCAGCGTCACAAATGTGATATCTCCATTACGAATGCTAGCTTTACAAGACCGAGCGCTTCCGGCTCGTATTTGATTCCGAGCATGCATGAATTTTTGTGCGACTGACTTGTGTACACACAAACGTTTTGTTGGCAGAAAATTTGAGAACCTGCTAGCCAACATTTGTTGGTGGAAAGTCCAACAACATATGTCCGATGGAGCATACACATGGTCGGACTTTCAGCCAACAAGCTCACATCCAACATTTACTGTCGGAAAAACCGACCGTGTGTACGCGGCATAACTCTACCCGCTACCCTATCCCTAACCCAAACCGCTCAAATGCAGTATCTTAAAAAATTGTCTGTATGTAAGTGCTTGCATAGGTCAAATTGTGTTGTCGGTTCTCAGTTTTAATGAATTGTAAGGTGTTGGGCGAACGGTTTGGCCCGAGCATGAATTTGGGCCGAACATTGGCTGTTCACCCATTCGGCAAACAATAAAATTGTCGGGGCATTTGTTCTGCCTGTCGAGTGCCCCAAAATGCACTGTGTGCTGCACAGTGCATTGGAAGCTCTGATTGGCTGAAACAATTAAGAATTTGCCCAATCCAATTGGGGCACAGAACACAGTCAGTGCCATGATTGGAGAAAGTAATGATGACTATTCCCAATCATAGCTCATTGCTGATAGACCCACACCCCCTCTATAAAAGGATCTTTCCCACAGCAGCCATTTTTTACAGTGTGATATTGGAGTGGAAATATAATAGGACTCTGTTCATTGCTGCCAGCGAGTTAGTGTGCTATTGTCATTTTACTGTGAGTGTAGAGTGTCAGTTTTGTGTGACTCTAGTGATAGTGCACTGTGAGTGTATTGTGACCATTCATTTTTACTTTAGTGTCATTTTAGTTTGAATATAGTGATAGTGCAGTGTGAGTTTAGTGCGATTGTTCATTTTTACTTTAGTATCAGTTTTGTGTTTCAGGGCAGGTTTACTGTAGTATACTTGTGTGCGTTAGTGCACTTTTACTGCTGTATATTGCCATGCGTTAGTGCATGTTTACTGCATCATATTAAACTGCGTTAGTGCACTTTTACTGCAATATATTGAAGTGCCTTAGTGCACTTTTATGCCAGTATATTGAAGTGCATTAGTGCAGTTTTATGGCAGTATATTGAATTGCGCCAGTGCAGTTTTGCTGCAGTATATTTTAGTGTGTCGGTGGAGTGTGTCTGTGTAGTGAGTATTCAAATTAAAGTGCAGCAAACACTAAAGTGCATCCAAGTACACATTTCCCCTTCTCTATTACATTTTGGTAATAAGCCTCCCCGCATCATGTCTAGGAGGCCAACAAGGAGAGACAGACATTCCCATGACACTGTGAGGGGGCCGGCAGCATCTGTGTCCACAGGCAAGGTGGACGTGGTCTGTTCTCAGGCAGGGCACCCTTTCCTCTGTTTATTGATGTTGCCAATGCTATCCAGCCACAGCATGCAGTGGAGGTGGTAGACTGGCTTACTAAACCATCCTCCATCAAGTAGAGACTAGTGCTTAGTCCACCGCAGCTGCCAGAGTGGCTTATTCTGCATCCTTGTCAAAAGCTACTACTGCCATAGTCCCAGCATCATGCATTGAGGTGCCAGCTGAGTTATTTGAACACAGTGTCAGCCACTTGCTCCTTGACATTGCACAGGCATTACTTGATTCTGATGTTGGTTCTGAGGTTGAGGAAGGAAGGTACGTGAGCCTACAGAGAGAGGAGAACACTTGTAAACAACAAATTGGCAGTCCCCCTGCCGCAGCGTATTGTCAAGTTGGCTCCAGTGAAGATGAGGATGGAGGGGATGATGATGATGTCAATGACTTGACTTGGGTGCTGGATAGGGCAGAGGAGGAGAGTGATGGTGAAGCACAACCCCAACGAGGCAGCCACCATGGAACAGTAGAGAGCAGCCACCATAATTCTATCACATTGCGGAGCTGTTATCTCTCGTCCCACTTCCCACAGCTGTCTGGGCCTTTTTTAGCACATGTGCAGCTGATCGCACTGTTTTGAATTGCAAACTTTGCCTCAAGCAGATCAAGCGTGGTAAAAACACCAGCCATTTGGGTACCACATGCTTGACTTTGCAATTAACCTCCCACCACTCCCTGTTGGCAAAAGAACCTGAAAGTCACACAAAAGGGACGCAATTCTGCTTCTTCTCACTCCTTACCTTTCAGGTCTACCCCCACCATATCTCATGACCTCTATGCAGGGTGTCACAGGTCCTTGCAGCACATCTGCCAGCAGCACACCACCAGCTGTAGAATATAGCAGGCAAATTTCTCTGCCCCAGCTGTTGCAGCAAAAAAAAAATTAAAAATGTAGTCACTGCCACCTACATGCCCAGCTTCTAAATTCCAGCTTCCTTTGTGTCTGGTGGATTCTGCCCCCTTCCTTGATTTTGCAGAATGTGCTATACCACAATGGCAGGTTCCCAGTTGATATTTCTTTGCACGTAAGGCTATTCCAGCTCTGTAACATCACGTGGAAGGCGATATTGTGTGATCATTGGGAAAGGCAGTCAGCCACAAGGTCCACATTACTGCTGACATGTGGTCAAGCAAGCATAGTCAGGGACACTATATTTCGTTCACAGCACACTGGGTAACTCTGCTTGCAACTCAGAAGGATGCAGGACAGGGCTTAGTGATGCAGCTTGTTTTGCCGCCACATCTCCATACAGCTGGTGGGGATGATGCAAGATTTTTCAGCTCCACCCCCTCCTCCTCCATGCCCTCCTCCTCAATGCCCTCCTCTGCTGAGCTGTCCTATGAACCACCAGTACTCCCTAAGCATTCAAAGGACTATTCAATGAGTCAGGCTAAAATATGCCACGCAGTGCTTCAGCTGGTCTGTCTACGAAACAGGAGCAGCAGAGATTCTTTCAGCTCTGCAGGGGCAGGCCCAGAGGTGGTTCATGCCGTGCCACCTGGAGCCAGGAATGGTGGTGTGCAGTAGTGGCACTGGCCTCCTGTAAACCCTTAGACAGGGGAAGTTAAAACTTGCACATGTCCTCAATTTGGTGGTGCAGCATTTCTTAAACAGGTATCCAAGATTGGAAGATCTTCTAAAGCAGTCCAGAAGAGTCTGTAGACATACACAGCCAGTGCTCAGTTGGCTTAAATTCAGAGGGAATTCCACCTGCCCATAAACTGCTTAATTTGTGACATATAAAGGGGAAGCAGATCCCTGTATCTCTACTGGAATCAAAAAGTGGCTACTTCGGCAACAAATAGTCAACACCTGGGTATGTATTTATAAAATTACAAAATGTATTCTCCATATTGGAACGTGCTGCAATAATCATTAAATACACCTAAGTATGATAAAACCAACTACACACTGCATGTTGCGCCGGGTGCTGCGATAGCTGGTCACCCAAGCATGCAAAATGGTTGTGAACACTTACAAAGAAAAAAAAACCTATACACATAGACACATTTTACATACAACATAAAAACAACCACAACACAGAAGGTCCGGACACCAGTATGCCATTCACAGTGAAATTGGAATGCGAAAAAATTGCATAAATGTATTGTACATATATGAAAAGAAGAAAGTGGGAATATCCCAGATTCTATTGTCCCCAAAGGGATGCCTATCAATGTCACTGTGAGTGGCCCCCTGAGGGTTTCTAGAGCATGATATCAATTATTGGCTGGTAAAGAGTATGCAAAAATGGGTTAGGTGGATAGTGCTGTCTCATGGATTTTAGAAACACTGCTATATGGTAATCGTTCGTATTGTCTCGACATTGTAATATATCCCTTGGCAAAAGGATAAATTGCAGTAAAATTCATCCAGTATAAACTCCAGGCACCCTCTAGTTACTGTTGTAACACAAATGTCCCGCAAGTCATATAACCAACAGCATGTTTGAATCCAACTCTGCACCTTTGTATGGAAGTGTCCAAAAAAAATAGGATAGATTTAAATAGCCACCAAGGACTGTCATTCTGCTCATCAAATCAGATGACATTTGCAATAATCTTTCCTTTAATTTGTGACATGCCTACCAGGTGGAACTCAAATTTGGCAATGCTGCAGCGGCTGCACATGCAGCAGAGGGCCATCAATGAGCACCTGTGTGAGTATGGCACAACGACAGGCTCAGGCCGGCTTAGCTTTTTTTCCCCATGCCAATGGCTGCTGATAAAGGATGCATGCACTGTACTGTCACCATTTGAGGAGGCGCCAAGGATAGTGAGCCGTGACAATGCATGCATTAGTGACACAATCTCTGTTGTGTTCCTGCCAGAGCAGACTCTGCATGGCATTATGGACAGGGCACTCACGGCAGAGCAGTGGGAGGAAAAGAAGGACTTCCTTTCCTCTCAAAGCCCACTCTAAGCAGACACCATTCTTGCGATGTCACAAAACACACAAGAGAGGGAGTAGGAGGAGGAGGATAATGGCAGTTTTGTAGGCATTGAAGCAGAGGAAGACATACGTCAAACCTTAAGAGATGGTTTTCCGTCCCTAGAACCCTTCTGGATACTGTAATCCTGTGACCCCAAGGAGCCTGCTTCTCATGCCTCCGCAAACTTGCGGTGCATGGGCTCCCTCATTCTTCAAAGCTTGTGAAAGAATCTGAGAATTTGTGGCATCAAGGAGAAGGAGCACTATTGATTGGCAACCCTCCTTGACCACTGTTACAAGGGGAACGTCTCAGAACTCACTCCATCCTCACAGAGGGAGCAGAGGATGAAATATCTTGAGGACACCTTAAAGAATAGTTTATGTATTGCCTTTATAGACTCTACTAGATTACAGTCTCATGAAAAGGCTAGTTTTGAGGCTTCTGTTGGTAAAAAGAGGAGCAGTGGAGAAGGGGGCCGCTCCTCTTGTGACAGATAAAAGAGAGCATCTGTCTCCACAGACTCCATTGACTGGCTGACATTTATCAAAATAAATCATTCCTGGATTAGCAGCAGCTATCAAGCCCCTGATGCCGATGTTGCTGATAAGTGTTTTTGGGATGTGGAATCTGTGCAAGACTGTCTAGGCTGCCTAGCTTTCAAGGTGTTGATTTTATCATGAAGGAACATTTTGGTATAGGTTCTATGGGCACAATTAACATCCAAGGACCAATTTTTCTGCACCTGTTTGACATGTGCATATCATTTAAATTTTTGACAGCAAGGCCAATTCTTGCTTTCATCAAGAGTATCTCAATAGGGTTACAGTGTGAAGGCACCACCAACACCCAAAGCCCAATTTTTCCACACTTGTTTTTCTGTTTGACAGGTGCATATCTGTCAGGACTTGGCTCATCCCTTCCTTCTCTGAGCTGGCCGCTCAGCTGTTGGCTAATTGCCAGCTCCTATCTCTCCACAGTTACTCAGCTGTTGATGATATCCTGCTCGTTAGTCCTGCCTACTTAAGCCGTCCAGCCCAGAGGATCTTTGCCTTCACCTTAGTCAACATCACAGAGACGCTCTCCTGCATTCCTGTTTAAAGACTTGCTTGGCTGATATCCCTTCTGGCTCCAGATCCTGCTTGCTGTTTTACTACACTCATCTCCGGCTCCCTGACATTTGGCTTGTCTGACTATCCATTCCGGTTCCTGAACTCTGGCTATCTTTTGACTACGTTTTGTTCTATTTACTTTTATTATTAAACAAGTGTGATTTAACTGTACTTCTGTCTCGGCCTGATTTCATGGTTTCTGACAACATCATTTTAATTTTTGACAGCAAGGCCAATTCATGCTTTCATCAAGAATACCTCTATAGGGTTACTGTAAGGAAACCAGTGGAAATCGCCTGGCGCGCGTTGGTGTGCATGCACACGCGTACGGGCGACTACAGATGCCCGTGTGTGCTCATGTGCGTACGCGGCACCCGGCATACACGTGCAGGAGTGTGCCATTAGTGCCAGTTGGCTCCAGACCACCTACTTAAAGGCAGCCCCAGCAACTGATCAGTGCTGAGTGGTCTTCAGCTGTGTTCCTGTTATCCTGAAACCTGCATTTGTTCTGTCTGATTCCCGTTGGCTCCTGACCTTGGCTCCTGTTGACCTTGCTCTGAACTCTGCTGTTGGGGTGTATGTATGTTCTAAAAGCAAGTGAACCCTCGTATGACATCCTGACTAGAGTGTTCCTTCAAACCCATTCAGATCTGGAGACCATTCCGACAAGAAATTATGACACACAGTCAGTACATGCAGTCAGAATGATCTAATCTTTTACTTACGTATTTCACTTATATAACCAACATGACATCACAACAAAAGTCAAACCCCTTCATTAATATATGGTAAAGTTACAGACATACAGGATGTTTAAATAGAATATTAATAACTCATATAGAAACTAACAACAGGAAAAGGCTAACAGGAAAGGACTTACACGTCATTAAAAGAAGTTAGGCCTTTTACAAGAATTTGAAACTAACTTTTGATAAACATCACATATACATATTATTCTAAAATGGATACACATTTTTATAGCTAAAATGGTGGACAGCAAGCTAAAATATCCCTACAATCCCCTCTTTGATCATAAATGTATGATCTCACTTCCTTATCATGGTGGTATTCTCAGCCTGCTTCTGATGATACATACTGAGATAAGTTTTATTGGGAGATGAGGGATCTGAAATGCGAGTGGCTCTATTAATAATGCACATAATAAGCTTATACACAAGATAAAGGAAAAGGAAAAAGAACACAATCATGATCAAAATTATGGCAATGCCCCTTATCCAAGAGAATATCCCTCCAAATCCAAAATCAACATTTCCAAATGGACTCCAGGTCTGGGCTATGTTGCGAGCCTCTTGTTGCAGCTTGGCCACCTCTTTTGTATGCTGAGCTATCACATCATAATAGTCTGGTACCTCTATACTGGTATTGTGTACCCAAGTGCAACATTCATAATCCTGAGTCATTTCACATAATCCTGTAAGGGCTGAATTCATGCTTTCAATGGCTAAGTCGTGCAATTCTAGTTGTTTTCTAATAACCCTAATTTCAACATTAAGTTTCAAAATGTCATCAGAGTTCTTTTCCATCATCTCATCAATAATTCCTGAATAATTATTTAACCTTTTCATCAAATCTATTCCCCATTCTGTCCAGGAAGGGAACCAAGCCCAGGCCATATCCTTTTCAAGGAATAACTCTCTCCTATTACGATGTTTTAATGGATACCTTGGGTGTATACTAGCTTCAAGTAAATGACTCCCATCACTATCACCAACCACCAATGCTCAGGTCAGGTATCAGCATAGCAATTTGTATGTCTGCTGTCTGTGAGATAGCAACTTATTTAGCAGCAAAGTCAGCCAGGCCTGCTCATTTCCCCTGGCTATCTCTGTCTTTTGGCCTTTGTGTGCTCTGCAGTGTACTATAGCCTAGAGCAAGAACCATCCACAAAAACATTCTGTGTGTCTGGTAGTGTTGTGGAAGATAAATCAGATCTGGGTGATGTGTCTTGGTGAATGAGGTTTATGCAGTCATGTTATAGCACAACCTCATCCTGTTCTCCTTTTTAATCCTAAAAGGGCGTTTAAAATTGGTGCTGGGCCTGCAATGAGAGAAGCATATTTAATGTGCAATTTTGGATTGGACAGCAAAATCACCTCATATCCGCTCAACCTCTGAGCAGACATGTGCTGTGTATGTACATTTTTCAACAAGATTGACACATTGTAAGTGATGTGAAGTGTGGTGTTGTGTCCCAGAGTGAAAGAAGTGGCCATCTCAACCACCATGGCACAGGACGCTAGAGTGCACCGGGACCATCCAAAAAAAACTACAGGGCACAGTCTCCCACTATGTTACTGGGCCAGTACTCCCGCCATGGTTCTGCAATTTTCCCTGGCAAACAAGTGAAACATTTTGCCATATTCAAGGAGGCCGAGGCTCGGGCTGGTAACCATTACACATTTCAACATGGCAAAACATGGCAACATGGCAAAAACATTTAACATTTTATCAGACCATTTTACAGTATCAGACATTTCAGAAACATTGCTTGTCTCAATATATTGTCATTGAAAGAGCAGTCAGGTATCCATTGGCGGCAGTAACCAATCATACCTAGGAAGGTGAGCATGTCCTTCCTATTAAGTGGGCGGGGCAGACCCATTCAGAGCCGCAGCTCTTTTATGACTGACTCTTCTTTCTCCTTTTGTGAGCACAAATGCTTAACTGTGTTTTTTTTTTCTTTTTTTTTCTTTTGACAACATTGTAACTTTTTCTTAAACATTTTGTAACCACATACATGTAACCATTTCAATAAAGATAGGCTATCAGCTCGGCAGTCCTCCTCTGAAGAACTACAAATCAAAAAATCATCAACATACTGCAACAGTACAGAACCATGAGGGGCAGTCCAGGGCCCAAGGGTGACTTGGAGTACAGTGGCCATGTCTCCTCGTCTACAGGGATGAAAAAAAACATTCTTTAAATCAATCACAGTAAAATACTCTGCATCGTATGGTATGGCGGTAAGTATTGATGGCACATCAGGCACTACTGGGGCAATCGGTACCACTAGGCTATTGATGTCCCTTAGGTCTTGTACAAACCCATAGTCACCATTTGCCTTCTTTACTGGGAGTATTGTAAGGCGAGACAATTTCCCTTAAGATTCCTTTCTTTAAGAAATCCTCTTTTTCTCTGTATGTAACTCTCTCTTTGTCCTTGCCCCTCCCCTCTTTTTATAAAAAGTTTCCCCTTTGATTTCCTAAGAAATCTTTTTGATAATGTGTTGATACTGGTGTTTGTTTTGGGATGTCTTTTTCAATCAACGTTTTTTTTTTTTCATGAAAGTCAGTCTTACTCTTTGTAGCCCAGTCTGACATCTGCTGTCTTACAGTAATTGCATATTTAGGAACAAGGTTACTGAGATAAGTCTGTATTAAAAGACTGCATTTCATCTTAAGTATTAAATCCGGTGTCTTTTGTCATGAAAGGAAACCTAGAGCATTAACTAACTGCGTAGTTACTTCCTCTTTTTTTTTTCCTCTGTGCTTTCTGCTTGTTTTAAAACTGTGTGTTTTGTATTCTGACCCTCTACAGCGTGTGCAGCCTCTGCAGCTTTCAACTTCTGCGTTGTGGTATGTAAGATGGAGGTGGCGGGGCACAGGGAACTAGGGCAGGAGCTAGGGCACATGGTACAGGCATAGAGAAGGTTGATTTAACCCTTAATTTACCATCCCATGACTCTGCTAAACCCATCGTGAACAATGTATGGGCTAGGATACTATAGGGAGCCTCGGTCCAGCCGATCTCCACAACATACATATTTATTTTTCTTTCTAAACATTCTAATTAGATACTGAGTCTCTTTTTTTCCTTTTTGCAGTATGCCAACAGGTTCAAACAGTGCCTTCAATTGCGGTAGTACTAATGCCGCAAACAATTCCCCACTATTACAGTCAGTGAGATATTAGGACTTGAACCCTGTTGGCAAAAAGCCAAATGTCCAAATTTTGCACCTGACTTCCCCTTTGCAAGAGATGTCAGTAGCAAAAAGAATTATTCAAATAGCATGTTTTAATCAAAAGTTAGCCTCACCAATTTATGTATTACCTTAAAAAATTATTATTAACGCTCTACCCATATTTTAAATGGTAAAAAGGTCCCTAATGTCACAATACTTCAAAGACCGGGGACAGACTTGATAAGTCTCCCATGCTCTTCCAACAAGTGACATTACTCCCTGCACTGTCAATCCTTCTTGAAACACAAATTTGTGTAAACCAGTAATACAATCAGGACACTTTTGAGACTTTTTTTTTTTTTTAGTACTTTCCCTAAGATGACACTGAATGTCTGATTACAGCAAGGAAAAGAAAATATTTTTACTCACTGCATCAATGCCAGAATCATCCTGCCAACTATATATATCTTATACTTTAGAGTCAAAGGGTTCATATATAAATCATTAAAAGTCAGCATCAATGCATCACCAAATATTGTAACATCACTCTACGTTTCATTATAATACAATGACAATACAATGCAGTGGAGAGGTGTCATCTTACCTTATGACACCTGACAAATTCCACACAGACAAACAGATTACCTTATTTTATCTACTTATTTTATCTCCTTATTTACTTTTAAGCAACAGAAAGGCAAGCAAAGAGGTTTGGGTTTTTCTGGCACACTCTATCAGATATCTTTATCAAACTTCTTACAGTACTGTATTATATTACTTTGGGCTTCTCAGAACTCCTCGGACTACTCAGAGTCCTTTCTTTTTGGAACTATCTCAGAGTTCCTTATACTTCCGTCACCCGAACGGACTTCTACCGAGGTTCACACATTTGCATAAATGCTTTTAACACTACACCTTCTTTTAATCCCATATAGGGAAACGGTCTTTTAAACTAAAAGTCACGGTGAAAGAAATAATAATAACAGACTCACCGGACTTAGAAACTTGGATGATGATCATCCCATGAATAATGACTGCCCTACATTCTGACACCAAAGCTGTTGGGGTGTATGTATGTTCTAAAAGCAAGTGAACCCTCATATGACATCCTGACTAGAGTGTTCCTTCAAACCCATTCAGATCTGGAGACCATTCCGACAAGAAATTATGACACACAGTCAGTACATGCAGTCAGAATGATCTAATCTTTTACTTACGTATTTCACTTATATAACCAACATGACATCACAATAAAAGTCCAACCCCTTTATTAATATATGGTAAAATTACAGACATACAGGATGTTTAAATAGAATATTAATAACTCATATAGAAACTAACAACAGGAAAAGGCTAACAGGAAAGGACTTACACGTCATTTAAAATAAGTCAGGCCAGTTACAAGAATTTGAAACTAACTTTTGATAAACGTCACATATACATATTATTCTAAAATGGATACACATTTTTAATGCTAAAATGGTGGACAGCAAGCTAAAATATCCCTACATCTGCTATACCTGATCTCTGGTTCCTGATCCGGCTTCCCATCGGACCCATATCTGCCTGATGTTCCAGTACCCTGCTGCCTGCCTGTTGATGAACCTGGCTCCCCATCTGACCTGTCTCTGCCTGATTTTCCTGTACCCTGCTGCCTGCCTGTTTACGAACCCGACTATCCCTGTGACCTTGCTCTGGTGCCCTGCTTGGGCTCAGAACTTCTACCTGAGTGTCTGCAACTACAGTCCTGTGACCAGCTGCGACTTCCTGCTCAGCAAATATAGTCCTGCGACTAGCTGCAGGCTGTTGTAAGACCACAGCCTCGGAACATATATGTCATCTGCTGCTGAACCCGATCTCTCGGAGTCCTGGACTGTATTGTGCTCCCTATTAAATTTACTCCTCAGGTTACCAATTTTGACAGTCAAGTAATTGATGTCTGCCCTGGGGTACAAAGGCTTCACCAATTCCAACTGTTTCTGCAGCGTTGCCTTCCTCTTTATTTTGTTATGACCTTGTGCTCCCTGTTAAATTATACATTTTAGTTTTGACAAAGACTTGGCTATGTGTTTTACTTCAAAAAGGACAGTTTGTTTGTGAGTAGGCATATACATTTCAAAATTACAATGTCAAATTAACAGGGGACACAAAGATAGTTGTATCTTTGAGGTTAAAAAATACAAGATAATAATGGTGTTGGGGTAACTTGACACACAAAACGAAAAAACTAATTATTCTGGAGATCACTAGAAAAAATAAAAAAAAGATTATTCTGGAGATCACGAAAAAAAAAAAAAAAAAAAAAAAAAAAATATATATATATATATATATATATATATATATATATATATATATATATATATATATGTACTATTCTGGAGATCATGAGAGAAAAAAATATGGAGATCACTAGAAAAAAAAAAATAAAAAAGATTATTCTGGGGATCACGAGAAAAGAAAACAACAAAAAAATGTTATTCTGGAGATCACTAGAAATAATAAAAAATATGTTTGTCAGAACTCTGTGACTATCAGCAGCAAAGCAACTTTATTATTATAGCATTATAAAGAAGAAGAGAATGCGCTGCATTGAGAGATTTCATAATTTTCCACGTCATGAATGTGATATCTCCATTATGAATGCTAGCTTTACAAGACTGAGCGCTTCCGGCTCGTATTTGATTCCGAGCATGCATGAACTTTTGTGCGACGGACTTGTGTACACATGATCAGAGAGTCTGACAAAAACGTTTTGTTGGCAGAAAATTTGAGAACCTGCTAGCCAACATTTGTTGGTGGAAAGTCCAACAACATATGTCCGATGAGCATACACATGGTCGGACTTTTAGCCAACAAGCTCACATCCAACATTTACCGTTGGAAAAACCGACCGTGTGTACGCGGCATAACTCTACCCGCTACCCTATCCCTAACCAAAACCGCTCAAATGCAGTATCTTAAAAAATTGTCTGTATGTAAGTGCTTGCATAGGTCAAATTGTGTTGTTGGTTCTCAGTTTTAATGAATTGTAAGGTGTTGGGCGAACGGTTTGGCCCGAGCATGAATTTGGGCCGAACATTGGCTGTTCACCCATTCGACAAACAATAAAATTGTCGGGGCATTTGTTCTGCCTGTCGAGTGCCCCAAAATGCACTGTGTGCTGCACAGTGCATTGGAAGCTCTGATTGGCTGAAACAATTAAGGATTTGCCCAATCCAATCGGGGCACAGAACACAGTCAGAGCCATGATTGGAGAAAGTAATGATGACTATTCCCAATCATAGCTCATTGCTGATAGACCCACCCCCCTCTATAAAAGGATCTTTCCCACAGCAGCAATTTTTTACAATGTGATATTGGAGTGGAAATATAACAGGGCTCTGTTCATTGCTACCAGCGAGTTAGTATGCTATTGTCATTTTACTGTGAGTGTAGAATGTCAGTTTTGTGTGAATCTAGTGATAGTGCATTGTGAGTGTATTGTGACCATTCATTTTTACTTTAGTGTCATTTCAGTTTGAATATAGTGATAGTGCAGTGTGAGTTTAGTGCGATCATTCATTTTTACTTTAGTGTCAGTTTAGTGTTTCAGGGCAGGTTTACTGTAGTATACTTGCGTGCGTTAGTGCACGTTTACTGCAGTACATTGATGTGTGTTAGTGCACTTTTACTGCTGTATATTGCCATGCGTTAGTGCACTTTTACTGCAATATATTGAAGTGCCTTAGTGCACTTTTATGCCAGTATATTGAAGTGCGTTAGTGCAGTTTTACGGCAGTATATTGAATTGCGCCAGTGCAGTTTTGCTGCAGTATATTTTAGTGTGTCAGTGGAGTGTATCTGTGTAGTGAGTATTCAAATTAAAGTGCAGCAAACACTAAAGTGCATCCAAGTACACATTTCCCCTTTTCTATTACATTTTGGTAATAAGCCTCCCCGCATCATGTCTAGGAGGCCAACAAGGAGAGACAGACATTCCCATGACACTGTGAGTGTCATGGGAATGACAGCAAGGCCAATTCATGCTTTCATCAAGAGTACCTCTATAGGGTTACTGTAAGGAAACCAGTGGAAACCGCCTGACACGCGCTGGTGTGCATGCGCACGCATACGGGCGACTACAGATGCCCATGTGTGCTTCTGCACATGCGTGGTGCCTAGTGTACACGTGCAGGAGTGCGCCATTAGCCCCAGTTGGCTCCAGACAACCTACTTAAAGGGGGCCCCAGCAATTGATCAGTGCTGAGTGGTCTTCAGCTGTGTTCCTGTTATCCTGAAACCTGCATTTGTTCTGTCTGATTCCCGTTGCTGACCTTGGCTCCTGTTGACCTTGCTCTGAACTCTGCTATACCTGATCTCTGGTTCCTGATCCAGCTTCCCATCGGACCCATCTCTGCCTGATGTTCCAGTACCCTGCTGCCTGCCTGTTGATGAACCTGGCTCCCCATCTGACCTGTCTCTGCCTGATTTACCTGTACTCTGCTGCCCACCTGTTGACGAACCTGACTATCCCTGTGACCTTGCTCTGGTGCCCTGCTTGGCCCAGCACTTCTACCTGAGTGTCTGCAACTACAGTCCTGCGACCAGCTGTAACTTCCTGCTACAGGTTTCCGGGTCTCCATCTGCAGACACTCGTGTGCCTCCTGTCCTTTGGCTCCTTCTGTTTCACTCTCAGCAGGACCTGGGCTGGAGATACAAGAGAGGCCAGCCTCATCATTTCAGTCTCCCTTCAGGTACGTGACAGTTACGGTGTGAATGGACCAACAACACCCAAAGCCCAATTTTTCCACACCTGTTACTTCTATCCAAAGCTTGCAAAAAAGACACCAGAATTTATCCAAAAAATCTCTCATCTTGTTCCCAGTGCACTAAATTGTGGCCTCATCATAGAGACTGGCTCCCTGAACTGTTTTTTATAAAATAAAGAAAGCTTGCAGGGAAATTTATTTATTTTTTACCTTTAAAAAATGTCATTTTGCTGCAGAAGGTTCTATACACAATACAGATGTGCCACTTTACAAGCAGACTAAGGGGACCCCCAGGCACTATATATAAATGAATTTTTCATTTTTATTATTAAACTTTAAGCATCAGTAAATCACTGCTTATTTACAAATGATGTTTTTTACAATTTTTTTTCATTGATACATGTCCCCCAGGGCAGTAGGCCATACCCTTTGTATGCCCAATAACTTGCATCTAAGTCCTCAAAATGGTTCCTTTTGATTTTTCCAGTTTGGGTCCCATAGATTTCAATGAGGTTTGTGATTCGGCTCCGAATTTTTGTGATGTTCGAGAGTTCTGGCACAAACCAAACAGGGGCTCATTCGGCCCATCTCTACTGAGCAACAAGCTGCAGCAACAGAAAACTATTTTTTCAGGGACAGTATGACACCAGTTGAACAGCTAATAATTACTTTGAGGTAAGTGTGTTTTCTTTTTTGTAATATGCCACTTATTTTTTTTGTTTTTAACATTGTTTTATAATACTAGAAACAGAAAATTTATGTTACGAAAAAGACAGAGTAGTCCATTGAGTCTGCCCGTTTTTCTTTTTGTAATTTGATACATGTTTTGTTTATTTTTTTGGAAGTATAGATCTACAGTATGTTTGTTCGAGGCATGTTTGAAGCCACTTACTGTTGACTGACTCACAACCTCTGTTCTAAGTTTATTACAAACCCTAATAATTACCGCTAGCCCTAACCCTAGTTTTTACTGCTAATCTTAATAATTACCGCTAACCCTAACCCTTAACCAAATGTTAAACTTAGGGCTAAGGGCTAACATACCCTCAACAGTATCTGAACTCATTAAGGGTACACAGTTAATAAAATGCCAAAAAACACGCTATTTGTTTTTCCAAACCAGGAAATTTCATTTTTCAAGAAAAGTAACAAAAAAACATTTAAAAAAAAAATGTTTTACATCCATCAACTTGACGATTTTTAATGTTTCAAAGCAAAACAATACTCCACATGAATGTAACAAAAAAATGTACAAATGTAGGTACATACATTCTACCTGGGAAAATTCATGTAGATTTGCACTTCTTGAAGGTGATACATCAGATAACTTCACATCCTCATGGGGAAGATTTTGGGCATAAATTGGACCCCTAGTTGGTCCCTCTGTCATGCAATAATAGGACACAGAAGGCCCAAATGTAGGAGGAATGGGAGGTGGGATTGGTTCCACTTGGGGGGGTCCATAGGAGTACTGCATTGGGGCCCATTGGTATGGGTAAGGGGTATTAGGTCCCATTGATGGTGCCTGTGGAGGAATTGGGGCTGGTTGGGCTGGAGGGGCATAAGGTCCCACTGGTTGTGCCTGAGGAGGAATTGGGGCTAGTTGGGCAGGGCGAATAAAGGACCTTGCACATTGCAGCATGGCAATCTTCATATTTACCTGAAGCTCCGTAGTGACTTGATCAAATAGTGGAACCAATGTCTTTGCAAACTGTTGTGTATATTTCATGTTTGTTTTTGTACTTTAATCTCTGATAGCAGACCAATTGGCAGGTCACTCTGCTTTGAAAGATTCTTTTTGGAAGCATATCCCCTTCTAGATGGTGTGGCTGTGGAATGTGGCTATGGTCCTATAGCCCCCATCTGCTCTTCCTCCACAACATTCCCCTCTGCAGCCTGATGATGTGGAGACATAGGGGTTGGAGCCTCATTGATGGATGGTCCCTCATCGGGGTCCTCTTCACTTCCCTCTGGTTCCAGCTCCCAGCAGCTTTCTGTGCTGTACATCCCCCCAAAAATTGTTCTATTCTTATTATTACTTAAAATACAACTGTACATTGATGATCCTAGCTTACTCTCTCATTTTCAGAATAGGCTTGTGGAATTCCAAATCCCTTGCATAGCTGTATGCTTTTGCCCTAGAACCACTCCTCCCCATTTTCTGATTTTTCAGGTGTCTGTTAGCTATCTGTTATGCTACACCACCTTGTCTGCAACAGTCTAACTGCAAAACATAAAAAAATTATGTTAAAAAAAATTCAGGTACCTTGCAACAGGACAATCTCTGTCAAGCCTTTATTTTGAGTTTATGGTGGGCAAATCTACTGCAAGCTGTATTCTCCAGGACACCTGCTCAATCATATGGGAAGTAGCAAAGAATGTGGTCTTCAAGAAACCAGCAGTGAAAGAATGGACCAAGATAGCTGCTTTGTTCCATGAGCGTAAAAATTTCCCTAATTGTGTGGGAGGAAAAGATGGGAAACACATACACATAATTAAGCCAGTAGCTAGTGGCAGCAGTTTTTCCATTTATAACAAAATGTTATCATTTGTGTTGTTTGCAGATGACACTGGCAATTATAATTTCCTATATATTGATATAGGGTCTTATGGGAGCAGCTCTGACTACAGTAGGGGGAAGCAAAGGGAACTACAGCTAATTACATTTTTTTTTAAGGTTGAATTTCATTATTGTGCAAAAAAAACATGCTGCATCTCAAAAATGTTTTTAAACACTTGCCCACTGGGTACTTATAACCCCTTCCTAACCATACCAATTTTCAGCTTTCAGCGCTCTCACATTTTGAATGACAATTACTCAGTCATGAAACACTGTACCCATATGAAATTTTTGTCTATTTTTTCACACAAATAGCTCTTTCATTAAGTGGTATTTAATCACCACTGGGTTTTTTATTTTTTGCGCTATGAATGAAAAAGAGACTGAAATTTTTGTAAAATAATGCATTTTTCTTCATTACTGTTATAAAATTTAGCAAATTAGTAATTTTTCTTCATAAATCTTGGCCAAAATGTATATTGCTACATATCTTTGGTCAAAATAAGCGTATATTATTTGGTCTTTCTGAAAGTTATAGCGTCTACAAGCTATGGTGCCAATCACTTAAAATTGAGCACACCTGATGTACTGATGGATCTCATTTCTTGAGACACTAACAAACCAGGACAATACAAATACCCACCAAATTACCCCTTTTGGGAAAGTAGATATTCCAAGGTATTTAGTAAGAGGCATGGTGAGTTTTTTGAAGTTGTAATTTTTTCCCACAATTCTTTGCAATATGAAGATTTTTGTTTTGTTTTGTTTTTTTCCACAGAATTGTCATATTAACAGGTTATTTCTCTCACACACGCAGCTAAATCCCAAAACACATTCTACTACTCCTCCTGAGTATGGTGATACCACATGTGTGAGACTTTTCCACAGCCTGGCCACATACAGAAGCCCAACATGCAGGGGACATCATCAAGTGTTCTAAGCACATAAATTACACATTTAATTTCTTGACTACCTCTACACTTTTGAAGGCCCTGGAGCACCAGGACAATGGAAACACTAAAGAAAAATGACCCACTTTTGGAAAGTTACCACCCCAATGTATATTCTGTGAGGCATAATGAGTCTTTTGAACATGTGATTTTTTTCCACAAGTTTTTGGAAAATGTGGAAAGAAAATGAAAACGCATTTTTTTTTTAAACAAATTTGTCCATGTGTAAGATATTTCTAACACATAGCATGTACATAACAAAAAACATCCCCCAAAATACATTCTGCTACTCCTCCTGAGTATGGTGACACTGCATGTGGGAGACTTTTCCACAGCCTGGCCACATACAGAGGTGAACTACATAAATAGGAAACATGTTAAATGGACTATAGTGCGTTCCTGCAAAACTCCATAAAAAACGCATAGGTGCTCCTGGTCCCTTCCTCCTGTTGAGTGCTCCCACAGCAAGCAGCTTGCTATAGGGCAGGCATGTCCAAAGTCCGGCCCGTGGGCCAATCGCAGCCCACTTTCCAGCTTATTACGCCCCCCCTGGTGATTTTAATGTATAGATATTTTTTGTGGCCCCGGGGGCCGCAAAAAATATATATCATATTTATCGGCGCTGACAGGGAGGTGGCGGGATGAGATTACATACAGGAGAATCTCCTGCTTACTCGTGACTGTCTTTAATAGGAAGTCCGTCTCCTGGGCTGCCATTGGACAACTGTTCTGTCTATAATAGGAGGCGGGACTTTGTATTAAAGGGGCTGCTGAGTAAACAGGAGATTCTCCTGTATGTAATCTGTTGGTGCTCGTCCCGCCCCCCTCCCCGTCCCCTTCGAGACTGCAGATGGGCATCGATCTAGCTGCAATGATGGCAATAGTGAGGCTGCATTCAACATGGCAATGGTAAGGCTGCATTCATGGCAATGGTGAGGTTGCATTCATGGCAATGGTGAGGTTGCATTCATGGCAATGGTGGTGCTGCATTCACGGCAATAGTGAGGCTGCATTCATGACAATGGTAAGGCTGCATTCACTGCAATAGTAAGGCTGAATTTGTGGCAATGGTAAGGCTGCATTCATGGCGCCAAAAAAAAACACCAAAAAAAGCCCAATTTGTCCTGAAAATAACAAGGTATAATCCACCTGGATGCACAAAGTAGTTGTGAGGATATGTACAGTTGTACTAAAATTGTGCTTAGGCATATTAGGTATATTTGTTTTACCCTTAGGCAGGAAGGGGTTAAAGTAAAAATAGAAAAAAGGGTGGAATTACTGGTTCCCTTCTCCCTTAGGCCCCTTTCACATAGGCGGACCGTTCAGATCCGCCTGTCAGTTTTTTTCAGGCAGATCTGAACGGTCGCTCCATACAGCTCTATGGAGCGTCGGATGTCAGCGGTGACATGTCTGCTGACATCCGATCCTCCCCAATCTGATCCGCTCCGCAAAATCCAGACGGATGGATGTCCCATTTTCCATCCGTCTGGGGGATCGGATGAAAACAGACAGGCGGTCCGTAATCATCTCATCCCCCCATAGGGGAGAGCAGACTCTCTGACAGGTCCGTCCCTGAAACAGAGCGATCCCTGCTGAGCAAGCAGAGTAATGAAAGTGGACAGCCCCATGTGAAAGGGGCCTAAGAGTGGAAAATAACAACTGGAATCTGACTGACTCTTCTGGCTGCATTTACCAGTTATTTACAAATGCTGTTGGAACAAAGTGCTTTGCACTGTAACCCATAGTGATGTGAGAATTCACTTTGATTAAGTCATGTTATTACACCATAGATTTTAACTGAATGCTATGGATACTGTACTTTTCACTTAGCTCTTTGCTCCTTGCATTTGTTTATTTATTAACTGGAGCTAGATCAAGGCCTAGAACCATTCAAAATAAAAGTAGTCCTAAGCACCAGGTAGAAGAATAAAGATAAAATTGCAATTTATTTCAGCCCATTAATAAGCATTTCATTATGCATGTAAATTATTCAGTACAAAACTGAAAAACAGTTTTGCGGGAACATTCATCTGTTCCAATCCAAGGTCACACAGGCATACATAATTCATAACAGGTAAGATTATTTTATCACTGCTATTTTACATACCCATTACTGGGACATGGATTATTAATGTAACACAATCAAATAGTTTTAGGAATCCCAATCTGGCCATATAAATCCTAAATTCTATCATTAAGCTCCCACCCCTGCTTTGCCACTCTTTTAATCTGTAGTTATGACTGCAGAACCTCCTGTTAGGACTGATCAGAGGGCCTATGACCAACAATGTTTAATAAAGATTGTTATCTCACAAAATGTTCCATTGCCGCTGTCAAATTAAATGCTGGTCACTATGAAGTCACTGTTTTCTCTGAGCCCATCCAAGTTTTTCTATTGTATTGAGCCCTTAATAAAGGGGAAAGGGGAGAGGGAATAGCCCCTGAAACACATTGGCTATTTTTAATTTACTGTATACTGTTTATTGGCAAATAACACACGCTGGCATATAACACGCACCCCAATTTAAGAGGGAAGTTTCAGGAAAAAAAACTTTTTTTTTAAATAAACCACTTTAAAGCAAAATAATGATCAGTGAGCATCAATGCAGCCTGATTAGTGCCCATCTGCAGCCTCAATGCAGCCTGATCTGTGCCCATCTGCAGCTTCAGTGCAGCCTGATCTGTGTCCATCTGCAGCCTGATCTGTGCCCATCTGCAGCTTCAGTGCAGCCTGATCTGTGCCCATCTGCAGTCTTGCTCCTCACTGCAGCCTAATCAGTGTCCATCTGCAGCCTTGCTCCTCTCTGCAGCCTAATCAGTGCCCATCTGCAGCCTTGCTCCTCACTGCAGTCTGATCAGTGCCCATCTGCAGCATTGCTCCTCACTGAAGCCTGATCAGTGTCCATCTGCAGCCTTGCTCAAATAGATAGAGCAGGACCTCCTGTGTACTCAGCTCGGTGTCACGCCCAGTCCCACCCAGTCCCGCCCCTTGGCTCGGATCCTATGATGGACATAACGCCAGTCCAATGCCGGGACGTTAATGCTAGGAGCCGTCCAGGGGGCGGGACTGAGCTTGACTGCGAGCAGAGCCGAGTACACAGGAGATCCGTCTGTCTATTTCGGCGGCGCTCGTCCCCTCCTTCCCCTCAGTGGCAACCTATATCGACTTGCACACATGATACTCGCTCTATTTTAAGGGGGGAAAAGGTGTGTGTTATACGCCAATAAATATGGTACTTTTTATACCAGCAATTAAAATTATCTTAAACTCTTTGACCTTTTCTTTATTTTTTTGGTCTGGTGTATTTCAAATTTATAAATAAACAGTGCTGCGCTACTCATCAATACTAAAGTGTAAATACAACAATTAATGAATACATGAACTAATTAAAGTATTTTTTCTGTCCATGAAAAGTGATCAATTAAATATGTGACAAAGAAGAGTGATCCACCATTCTTGTGCAGAAATCCAAATATAAAGTGCTCGTGCAATCCTCCACATGTGTCTTAGGCTGCTCGCCTCACAGTTTGACCACTGTTTCACCAGCGGATCAAACAAAGCAGTTGTGACTGGCGTGATGTCAGCACTGGAGATCCTCTATTCCAAACATAGCCTCTGCCTGGTAAGCAAACTTGCCATACGAACATGAATACAATGCAAAATGAGACCCCTACTGAAGAAGTCTATGTCTGATGACACGCATCTAGGGGGTGAAGTCTGCATGCTGATGTCATACCACGGCCATCCTGTTTTGCATTGAGTTCATGTTCGTATAGCCAGCACAGCTTATAGTGCCACTTTTGTGAGTATGCTTGCTGGCTTTTTTACGGGAATACATTTTACATATGGAGAGCACTCGATTTCGCCATTTCGCCAGTATTTCTAAAACTGCTAGTCTATTGGGATTTTCACGCACAACCATCTCTAGGGTCTACAGAGAATGGTCTCAAAAAGAGAAACTATCCAGTGAGCAGAAGTTGTGTGGATGAAAATGCCTTCTTGATGTCAGAGGTCAGAGGAGACTGGGCAGTCTGGTTCAAGAAGATAGAAAGGCAACAGTAACTCGAATAACCCCTTGTTACAACCAAGGTATGAAGAATACCATCTCTGAATGCACAACACATAAAACCTTAAAGCAGATGGGCTAAAGCACCAGAAGACCACATCAGGTGTCATTCCTGTCAGCTAAGAATAGGCAACTGAGACTACAATTTGCACAGGCTCACCAAAATTGGACAATAGAAGATTGAAAAAAGGTTCACTGGTCTGATGAGTCTCAATTTCAGCTGCAACATTCAGATGGTAGGGTCAGGATTTGGCTTGCTTTTGGCTTTGCCTTGTATGAGTGGCTTAGGCTGGTGGTGTAATGGTGTGAGATATATTTACTTGGCACGCTTTGGGCCCCTTAGTACCAACTGAGCATTGTTTAAACACCACTGCCTACCTAAGTATTGTTGATGACCATGTCCATCCCTTTATGACTACAGTGTACCTATATTCTGATGGCTGCTTGCAGCAGGATAATGCACCTTGTCACAAAGCTCAAATCATCTCACCACTGGTTTCTTGAAAATGACACAGAGGTCACTGTACTCCAATGGCTTCCACAGTCACCAGATCTCAATCCAATAGAGCACCTTTGGGATGTGGTGGAATGGGAGATTCACATCATGGATGTGCGGCCGACAAATCTGCAGCAACTGCGTAATACTATCATGTCCATAAGGACCAAAATCTCTGAGGAAGGGGGGCGTGGCTTACCTAAGCATGGAATAGGACGTGGGAGAGCTAAGCTCCGTCCGTTACTCCTGATTCCACCAGATCCTGCCAATACATCACCATCCTGAGCAAGCCTGTCGGCTCCCCCTGGGGACCCACCACACTGTACAACCCGGATCCATGAGCTTGCGACCGGGCGGAGTCTCGAACAGAGTGGCGCTCTCCCACCCGGCGACAGCCCCCAAGAAAGACTGCGGCTTCAGCCTAGTCTCCGGAGCCGACGGCCATCTTGGTTCACCCGGGCCCTCCCGGCTCTGTGCACTGGCTTTCCTGGCTCTCCGATAGCCTCCCACACTGCACAGATGGAGGGTCCTCTTGTCCGCTGCTACCCGCAGCCCTCCTGGGGACGTATATGTGTACAGGCATGAGGGCAATTCCCGGATCCATGGGGTAAGTGGCGGCATCTTGCTACACCCCAACGGCCACTCCCAGCCCTGGCCTCTCTCCCTCTTGCTTTGGGCCCCACTCAACCACCACAGCATCCTAGCCTACCTGACAACTCTGCCCCCACCTGAGGCTATAAAGCGTATCCAGGGAGGTGGCCGATGAACGGGACATGAGAGGTGCCTGAGTTCCGTCCACTGCTGCACACATCCTTGAAAGATACCGCACACCCGAACGACCTTCGGGAGCCCCATTTGCTTTAATAGGCTCTCTGAATCCTGCAACCCATCAAGGTATGGTAAAATATGGCCCTGTGATGGAAGAAGCACCAGGATTCATGCCGCAGCCTCCCCAGCAGCAAGATGGCGCCGACCAGCACCACGGTCAGAAGCATGGACAGCCCTCCTCTTCTTCCTCCTCAGTGCGGCAACCTCCAGGGAAGGGTGAGTCACGGCAAACCCAGGCTTCTAGCCCTGCTGACCCTCTCCTATTATATATATTATCACACTTGACTGAGGTAGATTGGGGGAGGGAAAGGGACAAGGACAGGTTCTTACATTTGTATGGCCCTCTCACTTATTTTGCTACTTACTAGATGCGGAGGATCATCCTCAATTTTATATCATGGGCCACATACATGTCAGCCATGCGGGTTGACTGTTGATGTTGACTTTATGTTTCCCCTTAACCATTTGCTCCTACTAACTCAGGAACTGTTTTTTCTAGAATTCGGGTTACTACATATTTTTGTTTTGTGCGGACGTGGATGGAAGACCACGGCTACGGACTTTTCTTCACATCTCAGGGTTTGTTGGTTGAGGGACTGTGCCATGACCCCCTTGCTTTGCAGTTTTAGTTCTGGGAATAAAGCTCTCATGTGTTTGGGTTTGGGAGCCAGGAGGGTTAGAGTGGTTTTGAATGTTCTGGAACTGTTTTTTGTTTTTTTGTTTTTCTTTTTTAAAGACTAAACTGTTGTATAGATCCTATTTTACGCCATGCTTACTATAAAAACTACACAAATTACCCTCTCTATTATGCTCACGATGAGGCATGGCTGATGACACATTCTTTCATTTGATGTGGGAATGCAATCCAATTAGGAAGTTCTGGTTGGAGATCATGGCCTTCATCAGCTCCATAGCTCAGATACCAAATATTTGCAACCCTTTACGATGCTTGCTGGGGTATATTGATTATGAAGGATTAACCACTTCAGCCCCGGACCATTATACTGCCTAAGGACCAGAGGACTTTTTCCAATTTGGCACTGCGTCGCTTTAACTGCTAATTGCGCTGTCATGTAAAGCTGTACCCAAATGAAATTTGCGTCCTTTTCTTCCCACAAATAGAGCTTTCTTTTGATGGTATTTGATCACCTCTGCCGTTTTTATTTTTTGCGCTATAAATGAAAAAAGACCGAAAATTTTGAAAAAAAATGATATTTTCTACTGTTTGTTATAAAAAAAAATCCAATAAACTCAATTTTAGTCATACATTTAGGCCAAAATGTATTCAGCCACATGTCTTTGGTAAAAAAAATGTCGATAAGCGTATATTTATTGGTTTGCGCAAAAGTTATAGCGTCATTTCTTGAGGTGCTAAAATGGCAGGGGAGTACAAAACCCCCCCAAATGACCCCATTTTGGAAAGTAGACAACCCAAGAAAATTGTTGAGAGGCATGTTGAACCCATTGAATATTTTTTTTTGTCCAATGTGATTGAATAATGACAAAAAAAAAAATATTTACAAAAAGTTGTCAATAAATGATATATTGTTCACACAGGCCATGGACCTATGTGGAATTGCACCTCAAAATACATTCAGCTGCTTCTCCTGAGTACGGGGATACCACATGTGTGGGACTTTTTGGGAGCCTAGCCGCGTACGGGGCCCCAAAAACCAAACACCGCCTTCAAGATTTCTAAGGGCATAAAATTTTGATTTCACTCCTCACTACCTATTACAGTTTTGAAGGCCATAAAATGCCAAGATGGCACAAAACCCCCCAAATGACCCCATTTTGGAAAGTAGACACCCCAAGCTATTTGCTGAGAGGCATGTTGAGTCCATGGAATATTTTATTTTTTTACACAAGTTGCGGGAAAGTGACAAATTTTTTTTTTTTTGCACAAAGTTGTCACTAAATGATATATTTCTCCCACAGGCCATGGGCATATGTGGAATTGCACCCCAAAATACATTTAGCTACTTCTCCTGAGTATGGGGTTACCACATGTGTGGGACTTTTTGGGAGCCTAGCCGCATACGGGGCCCCGAAAACCAAGCACCGCCTTCAGGATTTCTAAGGGTGTAAAGTTGTGATTTCACTCCTCACTACCTATCACAGTTTTGAAGGCCATAAAATGCCCAGATGGCACAAAACCCCCCCAAATTACCCCATTTTGGAAAGTAGTCACCCCAAGCTATTTGCTGAGAGGCATGTTGAGTCCACGGAATATTTTTTATTTTGACACAAGTTGCGGGGAAGTGACAATTTTTTTTTTTTTTTTTGCACAAAGTTGTCACTAAATGATATATTGCTCAAACATGCCATGGGCATATGTGGAATTACACCCCAAAATATATTCTGCTGCTTCTCCTGAGTACGGGGATACCACATGTGTGGGACTTTTTGGGAGCCTAGCTTCATATGGGGCCCCGAAATCCAATCACCGCCTTCAGGATTTCTAAGGGCGTAAATTTTTGATTTCACTCCTCACTACCTATCACAGTTTCGAAGGCCATAAAATACCAAGATAGCACAAAACCCCCCAAAATGACCCCATTTTGGAAAGTAGACACCCCAAGCTATTTGCTGAGAGGCATGGTGAGTATTTTGCAGCTCTTATTTGTTTTTGAAAATGAAGAAAGACAAGAAAAGTGTATTTTTTTTCTTTTTTCAATTTTCAAAAGTTTGTGACAAAAAGTGAGGTCTGCAAAATACTCACTATACCTCTCAGCAAATAGCTTCGGGTGTCTATTTTCCAAAATGGGGTCCTTGGGGGGGGGGGGTTGTGCCATCTGGGCATTCCATGGCCTCCGAAACTGTGATAGGCAGTGAAGAGTGAAATCAAAAATTTACACCCTTAGAAAGCCTGAAGGCGGTGCTTGGTTTTCGGGGTCCCGTACGCGGCTAGGTTCCCAAAAAGTCTCACACATGTGGTATCCCCGTACTCAGGAGAAGCAACAGAATTTATTTTGGGGTGTAATTTCACATATTCCCATGGCATGTTTGAGCATTATATCATTTAGTGACAACTTTGTGCATAAAAAAAAAATGTTTTTTTCCCCCAACTTGTGTCACAATATAAAATATTCCATGGACTTGACATGCCTCTCAGCAAATAGCTTGGGGTGTCTACTTTCCAAAATGGGGTCATTTGGGGGGGTTTTGAACTGTCCTGGCATTTTATGCACAACATTTAGAAGCTTATGTCACACATCACCCACTTATCTAACCACTTGAGGACAAAGCCCTTTCTGACACTTGTTGTTTACATGAAAAAATTATTTTTTTTTGCAAGAAAATTACTTTAAACCCCCAAACATTATATATTTTTTTAAAGCAAATGCCCTACAGATTAACATGGTGGGTGTTTCATTTTTTTTCACACAGTAATTGCGCAGCGATTTTTCAAACGCATTTTTTGGGGAAAAAATACACTTTTTTAAAATTTAATGCACTAAAACACACTATATTGCCCAAATGTTTGATAGAATAAAAAAGATGATCTTAGGCCGAGTACATGGATACCAAACATGACATGCTTTAAAATTGCGCACAAACGTGCAGTGGCGACAAACTTAATACATTTTTAAAAGCCTGTAAAAGCCTTTACAGGTTACCACTTTAGATTTACAGAGGAGGTCTACTGCTAAAATTACTGCCCTCAATCTGACCTTCACGGTGATACCTCACATGCATGGTGCAATTGCTGTTTACATTTGACGCCAGACCGATGCTTGCGTTCGCCTTTGCGCGAGAGCAGGGGGGACAGGGGTGCTTTTTTTTTTTTTTTTTTATCTTATTTTTAAACTGTTCCTTTCATTTTTATGTTTTTTAATCATTTTTATTGTTATCTCAGGGAATGTAAATATCTCCTATGATAGCAATAGGTAGTGACAGGTACTCTTTTTAAAAAAAATTGGGGTCAAACGCTGTTGCTGTCAAGATAAATAAATTCACGCTGCAACTGAATGGCGTACCTGCTAAGCAAATGATGGTTAACAAAAAACAAAGTAACATTACAGTGTAACAGTAAGACTTACCATACCTGCAAAGCAAATACAAAAAAAAAATAGTAAAAAATAAAACATTTAACGCAACCTGTGCCTACCTAAAACATATATATGCCGAAGCATGGGGGCATCCTCCCACAAAAGGCAGGAGCAAATCGCTCCACCACCCACTGCTGCCCCCACGCTTCGGCATATATGCTGAAGTATGTAACTGTGGTGGTGAAATCACCTCCGACAGCACTGGAGTCACGGCTTTATGTATCGTGGGAGCAAACGCTGTTGCTGTCAAGATAAATAAATCCGTGCTGCAGCTGAATGGCGTACCTGAAAACAAAAAAATGGTTAAAACACAGTAAACTATAAAAAAATTACATACCTGAAAAGCAAACATGATAAAACATAACAACAATAAAACATTGCAGAATAGAATACAGTAAAAAAAAGAGCAGAACAATAGAGAGAAAATAGAGAGAGAGAGAGAGAGAACAATAAAACAACAACTATTTTTGTTTTTTTATTTTATATTTTTTTGTGTATTTTTTATTTTACTTTTTTTTTTACATTTTTTTTTTTATAACTGTAACTTTTAAAACTGTAACGGTTCCAGGTTTGGGTCTCTCAAAATGCAATGGCATCTTGGGAGACCCTGTGAAAGTGTGTCCTAGTCTGTGCAATGCTGTACCCTACGCTAAAACTCAACTAGTGTATGGTAGCGCTCAAAACATTCACCAATGCAAAGACCAGGATTGCCAGGACAGGGGGGACAATAATACACGCCTAAATCCGCGCTTTCTGCAGACACAACATTTTCTTTGGGGGGCTTGTTGGGTAGGGGTTCTCGGGAGGACATATTGAAAATGCCTCTCATGCCGGCTTACTGCATTTGGTTGGGGAAGGTGAGGTGGAGCACCGTCTGGATATAGAAGGGCTCTGACGATCTCTTCCTGAAATGTAAGGAAGGATCCAGTCAGTCCTGAAGCTCTGTATAGCACATGAGCGTTCAGCAAAGCCAATTGAAATAAATAAACAGACACCTTTTTGTACCAGCGTCTGGCCTTACGGGCAACTAGGTACGGTGCCACCCCTCCCATATTTTGGTTATATTCGTGGACACAGAGGGGTTTCTCCACAACACCAGTCGCCATAGTAATTTGGGCCGTCTTGTCTGCATGAAGAGAGGTGAGAACGAAAACATTCTTCTTATCCCTCCACTTCATAGCAAGCAAATTATTACACTGCAAGCAGGCTCTCTCCCCCAGCCTAAGACGGGAATCTACAAGCCGCTGGGGAAAGCCCTGGCGATTAGGTCGCACGGTGCCACATACTCCAATCTGCTGATCAAACAAGTGACTAAAAAGTGGCACGCTTGTGTAATAATTGTCCACATATAAATGGTACCCCTTTCCGAATAAGGGTGACACCAAGTCCCACACTATCTTGCCAGCACTTCCTATGTAGTCAGGGCAGTTTGTCGGCTCTACGTGACTATCTTTGCCCTCGTAAACCATAAATCTACATGTATGGCCTGTGGCCCTGTCACAGAGCTTATACATCTTGACCCCGTATCTGGCACGCTTGCTGGGAAGGTACTGTTTGAATGACAAGCGGACAGAAAATTTAATCAGGGACTCATCAACGCAGACAACTTGATGGGGAGTAAACAAGTCTGCAAAACGTTGGTTGAAGTGGTTTATAGGGATGAGCTTCGTGTTCGAGTCGAACCCATGTTCGACTCGAACATCGGCTGTTCGGTCGTTCGCCGAATTGCGAACGATATGGGCCGTTCGTGCCAAATTCGTGTGGCGCGTCACGGCCCATAATTCACTGCGGCATCGCAGTGCATTGCTGGCTGATGATTGGCCAAGCATGCACTATGACCCGCATGCTTGGCCAATCACAGCGCCGTCAGTAGAGAGAGCTGTAATTGGCCAAAGCCAGGGTGGCTTTGGCCAATTATGGCTCAGGGGATTTAGTACACACCCCACACTATATAAGGCCGCCTGCACGGCGGCCCTGTGTAGTGTGTGTTCCGGTGTGCTGAGAGATAGAGAGAGAGAGAGACAGTGTCATTTGATTTGAGTTAGATAGATTAGGCAGAACAGTCAGTCAGTTAGCTGCACTTACAGTGTATTGTGTATATATATGCATCCCAGGTGTTGCATATATATATATACACTGTATTCAGTTTAGCTAGATCCGTTCCTGTTATCTTCTATCTAGACTATTTACATTTAGGGCAGTGTGTCCTGCTCACAGTGTTCAGCTAGATCCGTTCCTGCTATTTACATTCAGTGCAGTGCGTCCTGCTCACAGTGTTCAGCTAGATCCGTTCCTGGTATTTACATTTAGTGCAGTGCGTCCTGCTCACAGTGTTCAGCTAGATCCGTTCCTGCTATTTACATTCAGTGCAGTGCGTCCTGCTCACAGTGTTCAGCTAGATCTGTTCCTGCTATTTACATTCAGTGCAGTGCGTCCTGCTCACAGTGTTCAGCTAGATCCGTTCCTGGTATTTACATTTAGTGCAGTGCGTCCTGCTCACAGTGTTCAGCTAGATCCGTTCCTGCTATTTACATTCAGTGCAGTGCGTCCTGCTCACAGTGTTCAGCTAGATCCGTTCCTGGTATTTACATTTAGTGCAGTGCGTCCTGCTCACAGTGTTCAGCTAGATCCGTTCCTGCTATTTACATTCAGTGCAGTGCGTCCTGCTCACAGTGTTCAGCTAGATCCGTTCCTGCTATTTACATTCAGTGCAGTGCGTCCTGCTCACAGTGTTCAGCTAGATCCGTTCCTGGTATTTACATTTAGTGCAGTGCGTCCTGCTCACAGTGTTCAGCTAGATCCGTTCCTGCTATTTACATTCAGTGCAGTGCGTCCTGCTCACAGTGTTCAGCTAGATCCGTTCCTGGTATTTACATTTAGTGCAGTGCGTCCTGCTCACAGTGTTCAGCTAGATCCGTTCCTGCTATTTACATTCAGTGCAGTGCGTCCTGCTCACAGTGTTCAGCTAGATCCGTTCCTGCTATTTACATTCAGTGCAGTGCGTCCTGCTCACAGTGTTCAGCTAGATCCGTTCCTGGTATTTACATTTAGTGCAGTGCGTCCTGCTCACAGTGTTCAGCTAGATCCGTTCCTGCTATTTACATTTAGTGCAGTGCGTCCTGCTCACAGTGTTCAGCTAGATCCGTTCCTGCTATTTACATTCAGTGCAGTGCGTCCTGCTCACAGTGTTCAGCTAGATCCGTTCCTGCTATTTACATTCAGTGCAGTGCGTCCTGCTCACAGTGTTCAGCTAGATCCGTTCCTGTTATCTTCCTACTGACAGGCAGGCTTGTCTGGTTACAGTATATAAAGCTACCTGAAGAAAATTACAGGTGTTCTTTTTGATCCTATTAGTACCACGGTCAGGCAGCTAGACTATTTACATTTAGTACAGTGCGTCCTGCTCACAGTGTTCAGCTAGATCCGTTCCTGTTATCTTCCTACTGACAGGCAGGCTTGTCTGGTTACAGTATATAAAGCTACCTGAAGAAAATTACAGGTGTTCTTTTTGATCCTATTAGTACCACGGTCAGGCAGCTAGACTATTTACATTTAGTACAGTGTGTCCTGCTCACAGTGTTCAGCTAGATCCGTTCCTGTTATCTTCCTACTGACAGGCAGGCTTGTCTGGTTACAGTATATAAAGCTACCTTAAGAAAATTACAGGTGTTCTTTTTGATCCTATTAGTACCACGGTCAGGCAGCTAGACTATTTACATTTAGTACAGTGCGTCCTGCTCACAGTGTTCAGCTAGATCCGTTCTTGCTATTTACATTCAGTGCAGTGCGTCCTGCTCACAGTGTTCAGCTAGATCCGTTCCTGGTATTTACATTTAGTGCAGTGCGTCCTGCTCACAGTGTTCAGCTAGATCCGTTCCTGCTATTTACATTCAGTGCAGTGCGTCCTGCTCACAGTGTTCAGCTAGATCCGTTCCTGCTATATACATTTAGTGCAGTACGTCCTGCTCACAGTGTTCAGCTAGATCCGTTCCTGTTATCTTCCTACTGACAGGCAGGCTTGTCTGGTTACAGTATATAAAGCTACCTTAAGAAAATTACAGGTGTTCTTTTTGATCCTATTAGTACCACGGTCAGGCAGCTAGACTATTTACATTTAGTACAGTGCGTCCTGCTCACAGTGTTCAGCTAGATCCGTTCCTGTTATCTTCCTACTGACAGGCAGGCTTGTCTGGTTACAGTATATAAAGCTACCTTAAGAAAATTACAGGTGTTCTATCCCAGCTTAGTGCAGCTACAGGCCATTAGTATGTCTGGAAGGCCAAGAAGGAGAGGCAGACAGTCACAAGCCAATAAGAGAGGGCAAGCAGGCTCTGTGTCTAGTGCTGGTCGTGGAGACGGTGCATCCTCATCAGCACGTGGCCATGGGACACGCTTGGCCTTTTTTTCGGCAGCTGGCCGTGTTGAGCCGCAACATGCGGAAGACTTGGTCGAGTGGATGACCAAGCCGTCCTCATCCTCCTCATCCTCTCTCACCCATGCCCAGGGTGCTTTGTCTGGCAAAGCAGCGGCCTCTTCCCTCAGCTCAATGTCATCAGTGACTCCTTCCCTAGCTCCACCATGTCCTCATGAGGATTCCCTCGAACTGTTTGACCACAGTGTTGGGTACATGCTCCAGGAGGATGCCCAGCGTTTGGAAGGCTCTGATGATGATACTGAGCTCAATGAAGGCAGTAACATGAGCACGGACAGAGGGGGTGCCCAAGAAGGACAGCAATCTGGCAGTCATGCTCCCCCTGCTGCAGCATACTGCCAGGTTTGCTCCAGTGATGAGGAGGGAGGGGATGATGAGGTCACTGACTCAACGTGGGTGCCTGATAGGAGAGAGGAGGAGGAGGAGGAGGAGGAGGAGGTGGCACATCACCAACTAGGCAGGATGCCCTCCAGGGGCCAGCCTAAGGGCAGCACATTGACTGCATCACACCCCAAAGCTCCACATGTGCAGGGCGCTGCAGTCTCTGCGCGTTATTCAAAAAGTTCTTTGGTGTGGGCCTTTTTTGAGACGAGTGCATCAGATCGCACCGCTGCTATTTGCAACATATGTCTCAAGCGTATCTCGCGTGGCCAAAACATCTCCCGCTTGGGTACCACATGCTTGACCAGACATATGTTGACCTGCCATGCAGTTCGTTGGCAAGCGTATCTAAAAGACCCACACCAAAGAACAAAGAGGATCTCTCCTTGCTCCTCATCAGCTGAGATTTCCAACCCCACTAGACCTTCAGTCCTCTCTGAGACCTGCAGTGAGAGGAATGAAGGTGTAGAATTAGGTGTGTCACAGCCAAGTACTTGTGGGCAATCTGCTTTTGGTACACCGACGTCAGATTGTACCAGGCAAATTTCCCTGCCCCAGCTGCTGCACCGCCGAAAGAAGTTTGCTCCCAGCCATCCACATGCCCAGCGGTTGAATGCTAGCTTGGCAAAATTGCTAGCACTTCAACTGCTGCCTTTTCAGTTGGTAGACTCTGCCCCCTTCCGTGAGTTTGTGGAATGTGCGGTTCCTCAGTGGCAGGTACCCAAACGCCACTTTTTCTCACGGAAGGCGATTCCGGCTCTCTACCGGCATGTGGAAGGCAATGTCCATGCCTCGCTGGACAGGGCGGTCAGCGGTAAGGTGCATATTACCGCTGACTCATGGTCCAGCAGGCATGGACAGGGACGTTACTTAAGTTTCACGGCGCATTGGGTGACTCTGCTGGCAGCTGGGAAGGATGCAGGACAAGGTGCAGTAGTGTTGGAGGTTGTTCCGCCACCACGCCTCCAAAATGCTGATTGTGACACACCTCTCTCCTCCACCCCCTCCTCTTCTTCTTCCTCCATGGCCTCTTCCTCGGAACCAGCGGTGCTCCGTAGGCGTTCAAGGGGCTACGCAAGTACGCAGGCCGAAAGATGCCATGCGGTGCTTGAGCTGGTGTGCTTGGGGGACAGGAGCCACACTGGGGCAGAGGTTCTGTCAGCTCTGCAGGGGCAGGTTCAGAGGTGGTTGACGCCACGCCAACTTAAGGCAGGAATGGTGGTTTGTGACAATGGCACCAACCTCCTCTCTGCCCTCCGACAGGGACAACTGACCCATGTGCCCTGTTTGGCTCACGTCCTTAACTTGGTGGTGCAGCGGTTCTTGGGCAGGTACCCGGGCTTACAGGATGTCCTGAGGCAGGCCAGAAAAGTCTCTGTGCATTTCCGCCGGTCATATAATGCCAGTGCTCGGCTGACGGACCTCCAAAAGGAGTTTAACCTGCCCAAGAACCGCCTAATCTGTGACATGCCCACCAGGTGGAACTCGACGTTGGCCATGCTGCAGCGGCTGCACACGCAGCAGAGGGCCATCAATGAGTACCTGTGCGACTATGGCACCAGGACAGGGTCAGGGGACCTTGGTTTTTTTTCCCCACGCCAGTGGGCCATGATCAGGGATGCATGCACTGTCCTGTCACCATTCGAGGAGGCCACGAGGATGGTGAGCACTGACAGTGCATGCATCAGTGACACTGTCCCCCTTGTCCACCTGTTGGAGCACACGCTGCGTGGAATAATGGACAGGGCACTTGAGGCAGAACAGAGGCAGGAAGAGGAGGACTTCCTTAGCTCTCAAGGCCCCCTTTATCCAGACAGTGTTCCTGCGTGCCCGCCGATCACACAGGAAGAGGACGAGGAGGAGGAGGAGGAGGAGGAGGAAGATTGTGTCAGTATGGAGGTGGAGCCTGGCACTCAGCATCAGCAGTCTTTAAGGGATCAGTCCCAAGGAACACATGGACTTGTACGTGGCTGGGAGGAGGTGGCTGCGGACGTTGTTGTCCTTAGTGACCCAGAGGACTCCGGACCGAATGCCTCAGCAAACCTACGCTGCATGGCCTCCCTGATCCTGCAAAGCCTGCGTAAGGATCCTCGTATTCGTGGTATCAAGGAGAAGGACCAATACTGGCTGGCAACCCTCCTTGATCCACGTTACAAGGGTAAGGTTGCGGACCTTATCTTGCCATCGCAGAGGGAGCAGAGGATGAAACATCTTCGGGAGGCCTTGCAGAAAGGTCTGTGCAACGCGTTCCCAGAGACTGGGAGGTTACAAACTCCTGTTTCTGGACAACGTGTTGCTGAGGCTTCGGTCAGTCAAAGAAGGAGCGGTGGAGAAGGTGGCCGTCTGACCGATGCGTTCAGACAATTTTTTGGTCCGCAGCCCCAAGGTATGATCGGTTCCAGCAACCATCGCCAGCGTCTGTTTTACATGGTGCAGGAATACCTAGGGGCAAGATCAGACTTGGACACCTTTCCCACCGAAAATCCTCTGGGTTACTGGGTCTTGAGGATGGATCACTGGCCAGAGCTTGCACAGTATGCAATTGAGCTACTGGCCTGTCCTGCATCCAGCGTTCTTTCGGAACGCACATTCAGTGCTGCTGGAGGCGTGGTAACCGATCACAGGGTGCGTCTGTCCACCGACTCGGTCGATCGGCTGACCTTCATAAAAATGAATCAGTCTTGGATCACCACCAGCTACCAAGCACCTGATGCAGATGTAACCGAATAATTTTTTTTGAAATCTCAGATCCCTTCAAAGACTGCCTATGCTGATGCTGAGTGACTATCCCTGAGTAATTATCCTCTTCCTCCTCAATCATCACGCTGATAGCTTGTAAGAACATTTTTGGTTCTGGGCGCCACCACCAGTGCCTAAGGCACAATTTTTCAGCCCCTGTTTAACAGGGGCGTGTAATTACAATTTTTGATGTAATACTTTGCAGCAGGGCTCGTTCCTGCATTCCAACTAGAGTGTCTGTGAGGGGTTGCAGTGTTGTGGCACCAGCACCAGTGCCTAAGACCCAATTTTTCAGCCCCTGTCTAACAGGGGCGTGTAATTACAATTTTTGATGCAATAATTTGCAGCAGGGCTTGTTCCTGCGTTTCAACTAGAGTGTCTGTGAGGGGTTGCAGTGTTGTGGCACCAGCACCAGTGCCTAAGACCCAATTTTTCTGCCCCTGTCTAACAGGGGCGTGTAATTACAATTTTTGATGCAATACTTTGCAGCAGGGCTCGTTCCTGCGTTCCAACTAGAGTGTCTGTGAGGGGTTGCAGTGTTGTGGCACCAGCACCAGTGCCTAAGGCCCAATTTTTCTGCCCCTGTCTAACAGGGGCGTGTAATTACAATTTTTGATGCAATACTTTGCAGCAGGGCTCGTTCCTGCGTTCCAACTAGAGTGTCTGTGAGGGGTTGCAGTGTTGTGGCACCAGCACCAGTGCCTAAGGCCTAATTTTTCAGCTCCTGTTCAACAGGGGCATGTAATTACAATTCTTGATCTAATATTTCACAGCAGGGCCCTGTGAGGGCTTACAGTGTTTTGGCCACAGCAACACCTAAGGCCCAAATTTCTGCTGAGTATATAGGGCAGGACCCTACTTTCAAACATCTAACTTACAAACGACTCCTACTTGCAAACGGAAGGAGACAACAGGAAGTGAGATGAAATCTACCCCTAAGGAAGGGAAATTCTCTCCTGTAGGAGTTAATATGGGAAAACAATTTCTCCTTTCCACTGATGCTTTCCAATCCTTGTTCCACAAAAAAACCCAAATTTTCAAAAAACATTTTTCATTGGGACAAAAAAGTGAGGTGAAATCCTCTGAAGAGGAGGAAAGACGCAAAACAAATGTCACAGGGGTGATAACCCTTCCCTATGTTTTCCAAAAAGCTTAGAAAAGATTTTTTGGCTGGAGCTAAACACATTAAAAATGTTCAAAATTACAAACAGATTCTACTTAACAACAAACCTACAGTCCCTGTCTTGTTTGCACCGCCTGAATACTGCTGTTCAGAGTATATAGGGACCTTTCCTTATTTTAATTTGGGTGCGGGGTTCCCCTTAATATGGGGGGGTACCCATGCTGTTTGTCTCACTGATTTTCATCCATATTGCCATGACCCGACATGACATTAAACCCGCAAGCAGTTTTAAATGAGATTTTTTCCTTTAAAAATGACATTTGGTGCAGGGACTGTTCTAAACATGGGAAACACGCGTCACTTTACAGGCATACTATAGACACCCCCCAGGTACGATATTTAAAGGAATATTTCACTTTTTTTTTTTTACTTTAAGCATCATTAAAATCACTGCTCCCGAAAAAACGGCCGTTTTTAAAAGTTTTTTTTGCATTGATACATGTCCCCTGGGGTAGGACCCGGGTCCCCAAACCCTTTTTAGGACAATACCATGCAAATTAGCCTTTAAAATGAGCACTTTTGATTTCGAACGTTCGAGTCCCATAGACGTCAATGGGGTTCTAACGTTCGTGCGAACTTGCGGTCCGTTCGCGGGTTCTGGTGCGAACCGAACCGGGGGGTGTTCGGCTCATCCCTAGTGGTTTACGAGGGGCCGAATTTTGTAGAGCCGATCGTATTCAGGGTCTCCACGAGGACGACAGAGTTCATTGTCGTTGAAGTGCATGAACCGCAAAATCTGCTCGTATCGTGCCCTGGCCATGGAGGCAGAGAACACGGGCGCATGGTAAATTGGGTCAGTGGACCAATATGACCGCAACTTACTCTTTTTATTCAAGCCCATGTTGAGGGAAAGGCCCAGAAAGAGCTTAAATTCGGAGACCGTAATTGGTCTCCAATCTCTGGCAAGGGAGGACTGGGGATTAGCGGCGATGTGTTGACCAGCATATAAATTGCTTTGGTCCACAATAGATCTATAGAGATCTTCGGTGAAAAACAGTGAATAAAAATCCAGTGGCGTAAAATCAACTGTTTCCACCTGAATTCCGGGTTGGCCAGTGAATGGGGGAAGTACGGGTGCTGCAGAAGTGGTAGGTTCCCAATTCGGATTGGCGAATGCAGCAGGAAGGGCACTATGGGCACGACGGGCCTGTCTTTGTCTTCTTGGTGGCAGCGGGACACTACTTGTGCTTGCCACCTCGCCAGCTTGAACTGCACTTATGGGACTCGCCACGTCACCAAGTGTTACTGCAGTGCTGGATGTACGACCAGGGTGTACTAGGCCGCTGGTGCTTGCCAGTTCACCAGAAGGAATAGCGGCACTAGTACTTCTCTGCTCCATACGAGAGCCCTGCGTTTCTTGCACTTCAAGGACAGAAGAAGATGATTGGGGTCTGGTACGCCTGACCTTAGCAGGGACCACAACTCCGTCATCAGAGCTATCTGTCATGGAGCCCTGCGTTTCTTGCACTTCAAGGACAGAAGAAGATGATTGGGGTCTGGTACGCCTGACCTTAGCAGGGACCACAACTCTACAGGATCGTATTCTGAGCCTGAATCTGACAGATGAGTGACTTCCTCTTCACTATCTGTCATGCTCAGAAAAGTGTAGGCCTCTTCACTAGTGTACCTTCGATTTGCCATTTTGGGCTCTAAATTTAGGGGTACACTAGTGAGACTCACAGGCAAAAAAGCTCCTGACTGTCAGCGACTGTATCAAAACGCTACCAAAAAACTGTTAGCGATCGCAGGGATCAGGCCTGACTCTGCGAACGCTGCAGTTATGTGTGCTTAGTGTTTTGTGTCAGTGATCGATCGATACTGCACTTGGGTGGGCTGGGCTGGGCTGGGCCGAGGGGCAAAACGCAGGTGCTAGCAGGTATCTGGGCTGATCCCGCTACCACTGCGTTTTTGAGGACCCTAAACTGCTGGGGATGCTAGTATAGATCCGATCGGATCAGATATCGATCCGTTCAGATACTATAGCACTAAGGGAGGTGTATGCTGCATGTGTGGGTTTTAGCGGTACTGGCGCTAACTTGATGCTGCCTGGGGAAACGCAGACCTTATCTGACCCTAAAAACTCAACTTATATCACCGCCGGGCGATGAGGGGGTTAAACCTTTATAAGATAATAAATGGCGGGTGCCCTAAAACTATAATAAACAAACTAACTAACCAGCGTCACCCGTAACACTTATACGGTGATCACTGGTGAAAGGGTTAACTAGGAGGCAATCAGGGGGTTAAAACCTTTAGTAGGTAGTATATGGGGGTCCCTGTCGCTATAAAACACTGACAGCGAACCTATATACTTACCTCCCTAACTAGCGTCACCTGTGTCACTAATACAGTGATCAGAAAAACGATCGCTTAGTGACACTGGCGACGGGGGGGGTGATCACGGGGTTAAAACTTTATTAGGGGGGTTAGGGGGGTACCCTAGACCTAAAGGGGGGTACCCCAGACCTAAAGGGGGCTAACCCAAACTGCCCTAACACTTATAACTGTCACAAACTGACACCAATGCAATAATCAGAAAAAAAAACCTGCTTTTGGTGTCAGTGTGACAGGGGGTACAGGGGGGTGATCAGGGGGTGACTGGGGGGTGACAGGGGGGTAACAAGTGTGCCTGCATGTTCTACTGTTAGTGTAGTGTTGTGCAAACTTAATTGGATGTCTTCTCTCCTCGGCGCCGGAACGAAAAGACCGGCTCGAGGAGGGATGACATCACTTCCTCTCCCTCTGTTTACATTACAGAGGGAGAGGAAGTCTGTCATTGGCCAGGAGCAATCGCGAGGGGGGAGCCACGAATGAGTGGCCTCCTCCTCACCTTTGATTGCCCACACAACTTCTTTTTTGGGGTGCTCTTTGGGTCGGGGTACCAGGGAGGACATCTGGAAAATGCCTCTCATGCAGTCGGCTCACTGCATCTGGATTGGGAAAATGGGCCACAGCACCTCCTGGATACAAAAGGGTTGTGATGATCTCTTCCTGAAAATTTAGGAAGGATCTATTTCTTCCTGATGCTTTGTATAGTACAAAAGCGTTGAACACGGCCAATTGGAATAAATATACAGACACTTTCTTGTACCAGCTTCTGGCTTTATGGGAAAATAAGTGCATCATTGAAGTCCACCCCTCCTATGTTAAGGTTGTAGTAATGGACACAGAGGGGCTTCTCAACAACACCAGTCGCAAATTTGGACTATCGTATCTGCATGAATGAAAGACAGGATGAAAACATCCCGTTTTTCCTTCCACTTCACTGCAAGCAATTCATTGTTTCTCAAGCAGGCTCTCTCCACCCCGTCTAAGTTGGGCATTTACAAGCTGTTGGGGGAAGCCCCAGCGATTAGGTCACATGTGCCAATTACAAATTCAAAAGGTGTCGAAAAAGTGTCACTGTCATAAACCAGATGTGACCAGAACTGTGTGACTGCGACAGAGTGAACCAGACATAAACAGGTGAAAGTAAATAGGTTTATTAAAGTAAATGCATATAAATGTGAACACACCACCAATACAAACAGACTGAACAAACTGAACAACCAAACAGTGATAATAAACCAACCAATATATATATAGAAAAAGGGAGTACCAGAATCGTAGTCAAGCAAGACCAGGGTCATAAACAGGAGATCAGCAGATGGGGGCAAGGAGTAAATAGGCAGGGAACAAGATGGAAGGAATCAGGCTGCAGGGCAAGGATCCAGGGATACAGAAACAGAAACAAACATGTTCAGGGTTCAGGATACAGGATACAGGAATCAGGGTTCAGGTCCAGGATTGGGATCACAGATAAACAGGCTGTAGGTCAGGGCACAAGGACAATACCAAGGCAAGGTGTGTGTGCACTTGCAAGGTATTTATACTATAGCTGCTATCAAAGTCAGGTGATGCTTAATTGCAGAAGGTAATGCCTGCTGCACACTGCCAGGATCTATCCGCTGGTGGACGCCAGTACTGCAGCCCAAAGATGACATAATACCAGCAGTAAAAAGCTCTGACAGTTCCAAACTGTCAGGAGACACCTGCTGGTGGACCTCAGTACTGCATGCCAAATGATAGATACTACCAGTGGAGGGAACCTTTCCTGACAGTCACGCTTGTATAAAATCTGTCCATGTACAAGTGGTACCCCTTTCAGAATAAGGGTGACACCAAGCCCCAAACAATCTTGCCACTGCTCCCTGTGTAGTCTGGGCAGTCGCGGGGCTTCACGTGACTATATTTTTCCCTCAAAAATCAGGAAACTCCAGGTATAGCCTGTTGCCCTCTCACAGAGTTTATACATTTGGACCCCATTTCTGGAAAGCTTGCTGAGGAGAAACTGTTAGAAAGTAAGACGGCCAGAAAAATTAATGAGGGACTCATCTACGCAGACAACTTGTTGGGTTGTATACAAGTCTGCAAATTTTTGGTTAAAATGATTTATGAGGGGTCGAATTTTGTGGAGCTGATCATATTCAGGGTTACCCTGAGGACGACAGAGTTCCTTTTTACATTGAAGTGCATACAGTGCCTTGCAAAATTATTCACCCCCCTTGGCTTTTTACCTGGCTATTTTGTTACATTACAGCCTTTAGTTTAATGTGTTTTTAATCTGAACTATAAGTGATGGATCAGAACACAATAGTCTAAGTTGGTGAAGTAAAATTAGAAAAATACATACATAATCTATTTTTCAGAAACAAAAAAATTATAATTGGCATGTGCGTACAACCAATTACCTTAAGAAGTCACATAATTTGTGAAATTATGTCATTACATATACACACCTTTTTTGAAAGGCCCCAGAGGCTGCAACCCCTAAGCAAGAGGCACTACTAACCAAACACTGCCATGAAGACCAAGGAACTCTCCAAACAAGTAAGGGACAATGTTGTTGAGAAGTACAAGTCAGGGTTAGGTTATAAAAAAATATCCAAATCTTTGATGATCCCTAGGAGCACCATCATATTTATCACAACCAAATGGAAAGAACATGGCACAACAGCAAACCTGCCAAGAGACAGTCGCACACCAAAACTCACTGACCGGGCAAGGAAGGCATTAATCAGAAAGGCAGCACAGAGACCTAAGGTAACCCTGGAGGTGCTACAGAGTTCCACAGCAGAGATTGGAGTATCTGTACATAGGATGACAATAAGCCGTACACTCCATAGAGTGGCCAGAAGAAAACCATTGCTTTCAGCAAAAAACAAAATGACATGTTTTGAGTTTGCAAAAAGGCATGTGGGAGACTCCCAAAATGTGCGGAGGAAGGTGCTCTGGTCAGATGAGACTAAAATTTAACTTTTTAGCCATCAAAGAAAATGCTATGTCTGGCGCAAACCCAACACATCACATCACTCAAAAGAACACCATCCCCACAGAGAAACATGGTGGTGGCAGCATCATGCTGTGGGGATGTTTTTCAGCAGTCGGGACTGGAAAACTGGTCAGAGTTGAGAGAAGGATGGATGGTGCTAAATACAGGGATATTCTTGAGCAAAACCTGTACCACTGTGTGTGATTTGAGGCTAGGACGGAGGTTCACATTACAGCAGGACAATGACCCCAAACACACTGCTAAAGCAACACTTGAGTGGTTTAAGGGGAAACATATAAATGTGTTGGAATGGCCTAGTCAAAGTCCAGACCTCAATCCAATAGAAAAGCTGTGGTCAGACTTAAAGATTGCTGTTCACAAGCGCAAACCATCCAACTTGAAGGAGCTGGAGCAGTTTTGCAAGGAGGAATGGGCAAAAATCCCAGTGGTAAGATGTGGCAAGCTCATAGATACCGTATTTATCGGCGTATAACACGCGCCGGCGTATAACACGCACCCCAAGTTTAGGAGAGAATTTTAAGGAAAAAAACTTTTAGGAGGGAAGTTTAAGGAAAAGAAACTTACATTAAAATGCCCATCAATGCAGCCTCATCAGTGTTCATCTGCAGCCTTGTTAGTGTCATTGCAGCCTTTTCAGTGTCAGTGCAGCCTTGTCAGTGCAGCCTTGTCCCCAGTGCAGCCTTGTCAGTGCAGCCTTGTCCCCAGTGCAGCCTTGTCAATGCAGCCTTGTCCCCAGTGCAGCCTTGTCAATGCAGCCTTGTCCCCAGTGCAGCCTTGTCAATGCAGCCTTGTCCCCAGTGCAGCCTTGTCAATGCAGCCTTGTCCCTGCAGCCTTGTCCCCAATGCAGCCTTGTCCCTGCAGCCTAGTGTCCATGCTCCATGCTCCATGCCTCATGCCGCTGCCGCCGCCACCGCCGCCATACACATGTGAGTAGTTTTAAATATGGCGCCGCGGGGTTCGGAGAGACTCGGCGCCGGCGGAAGTGAACGAACGCCGCCGAGATACACATAGCCAAGGGTTTTTGGCTCTTTCCGGCGCCGCTCACAGTCCCGCCCAGTCCCGCCCTATGATGGACATAACACAGGTCCAATGGCGGGACTGGGCGTGACAGTGAGCGGCGCCGGAAAGAGCCGAATACACCCGACTATGTGTATCTCGGCTCTGTGATTTCGGCGGCGCTCGTTCAGCACTGCCGAGCCCCTCCGAAGTCCGCGGCGCCATATTTGAAACTGCTCGCTATGTAAATGTCGGCGGCGATCGCCGACATTCACATAGCGATAGCGGGAATCGGCGTATAACACGCACCCACGACTTTCCCCTGATTTTAAGGGGAAAAAAGTGCGTGTTATACGCCGATAAATACGGTACTTATTCAAAATGACTTGGAGCTGTGATGGTCGCAAAAGGTAGATATACAAATTATTGACCTTAGGGGGGTGATTAGTTATGCACATTGACTTTTTCTGTTATTTTGTCCCATTTGTTGTTTGCTTCACAATAAAAAAAAAACATCTTCGAAGTTGTGAGCATGTTCTGTGCATTAAATGATGCACATCCTCAAACAATCCATGTTAATTCCAGGTTGTGAGGCAACAAAACACGAAAAATACCAAGGGGGGTAAATACTTTTGCAAAGCACTGTAAATCACATTATATTCTCATATCTATGCCTGGCCATGGCAGCAGAGAACATGGGTATATGATGAATCAGGTTTATGGACCAATGCGCCCCATTCTTTTTAGTAATGCCCATGTTGAGGGTTAGGCTCAAAAAAGTTTTAAATTTGGAAGTGGAGATACGCTTCCATTTAAATTGTCTTGCAGGGTTTGAATTTGGGTTTGTGGCGATAAATTGCTCGGCATATAAATTGCTTTGGTCCACAATCGACCCATACAGATTTTCTGTGAAAAACAGCTCCAAAAATCCAAGGGGAGCTAAATCTGCAGTTTCCACCTGAATTCTGGGTTGGCCAGTAAATGGGGGAAGTACGGACACTGCAGGATCTGTGGGATCCCAATCAGGATTTGCAAGAGCAGCAGGAAGGGTACTATGGGCTCTATGTGCCTGCATTCAAATTCTTGGTGGCTGTGGGAGACTACTTGTGCTAGCCACCTCGCCAGCTTGAACTGCACTTATGGGACTCGCCACATCACCAAGTGTTACTGCAGTGCTGGTTTGTCTAAGACCAGGATGTACTAGGCTGCTGGTGCTCACCAGTTGCCCAAAAGGTAGAGTGACACTGGTATTGGCACTCTGCTGCACATAGGAATCATCATGCGATTGTGCCACCTCAACAACCTGGACACATGATCAGGTATGCCTGACCTTTGCAGGGACCTCTACTCCATTGTATGAGCTATCTGACAGGGTGCCGCTGCTCTCTACAGGTTCATATACTGAGCCTTATTCTGACAGTGAATACTCCCCATCACTCTCATCTTTCATGCTCAGTATCCTGTAGGCCTCTTCACTAGTGTACCATTTGTTGGACATTTTGGCCACTACATTTACAGGTACCTGTCTGTCAGGAACTGATTGAAATGCTACAAACAACATTTACCTGCTAGTGCTAGCAGAGATCAGGCCTGATCTTGCTGATGCTGTGGTTTTGTGTGTATCAGAAGTGGCAGTGATCTACAGACACTGCATTTGTTGGGGGGGGGGGGGGTGGAGGGGCTAAACATAGGTGCTGGCAGGTGTCAAGGGTGATCCTGCTAAGGCTGCATTTTTGGGGACACTGTTCTATTGGGGATGCTATACTAGGCTTCCACTAATTATGTCAAAGGAGCATTAGAAACAATTTCTTAATAGCTTTTCCCTCTTTCCTTCTATAAAAAAATGATGTAATAAAATTAAGTATTCAAATTTGCTATCAGAATAAAGCCATATCTGCCTCCCTTTCCCTCAATAAAATGTATAAAATGCTAGGGCAAACTACAAAGTTATTTGCTTCAAACTATCCCCAAAATAGGAAAAAAAATCATTCTGTTTCCAGGGAGAAACTGCAGCCCTTAATTGGTTAAAGTGGACCTTCACTCAAAGTGAACGTTCTGTTCACCCAATCAACCCCTAAACCTTAATGAGTTGTTTTGTTTTTCTTCTTTTTTGCAGAGAGTGTTTACCTTTTTTTAAGGTATCTATTCCCTATTGTCAATTCTTATGTAAGCAAGAATGACGTCTACTTTGCCTATCTTCTTCCCACAGCCTCCACGGATATGTCATACATCCCAGGAAACTGCAGGACCAGTCTCACTGTGCCACATGATTTTGTGCATGCACAGTGGGGGATCCAGCTTTGGTTCATCAGAAAGTCACAGCCAACTCCCAAATCCAAGAAACTACAGCAGTAGGAAGAATCAGCTGCGGGAAGACAGTACCTGATTTTTTTAAAGTCAGAAGCTATATTATTTGTATTTGCTGACTTTTAATATTTTTACAAAGAAATGATCATCAGATATAGAGATTCTTTTTAGAAGGGGTAATTAAAACTCTGTTTAGAAAATACAAAAATCAAGATTTTAATAAAAAGTTAGGAGGTATTTTATTAAACACTTGTGAAGAAAATAATATTATTAATAATAACAACAACAATGCAAAATATGTTTTTATTATGAATACACTATAGTTCCAAATTCATCCATCGCATTCTGTGGTATATGGAAAATGTTTTATATTGAAAAGTTACTGTATATATTTATGGGTTATTTTTTTAGAATAAACTCTGGGTAAACTCTGAGTTTATGTTTGCAAAACAGACATTCAGAGCTCTGTTTCTAGAAGAGATCATAAAGATATACAGTATTTAGCAAATACTGCCCCTACTAAAATGTGTTGTTTTCCATATACTATATGTAGCATGACCCCCTGCTTGGATTTACCTGCTCATCTGCACCACCATGACCCTGGAAACATTCCAACCCACCTGACACTCTGGGTTCAGACTTCTTTGCACCACCTTAAAATAATAAGTCAAGTTCCCCCTCCAATTCTGCATCCACACACGAAACACACTGACGATACAAGCATACAGAGAGTTATACGTTATGCTCCTTATAATACATCTGAATGCAACACATGTATTGTCACTATAATCGATGTACTTGCTGTTATTGAATGCAATTACATTATTGTTGTATGTCCCGGTGAACCGGTTTTCTGACATAAATAAATAATTAAAAAAAAAAAATAATAAGTCAAACCACTCAATGAATTTATATTCTATTAACGTTTACTGGACAACTCAAGGACGATCTTTGTTTCACAGAGGAGGTAATAGATCAACTGAACTTTGGATAACAGTCCCAGTTCAGTAGAGGAATTCCTCCACCATAATACAATATAATACACGTATGTACAATAAAGTATCCCTTGCAGATGACCAGAATAGATAAGCGAGAGTTAAGCAATAATCCTGGAAAGACTTCTAAAGGGGAAACCTAGGCTGGCCTATTTAACTTTTAATCCTAATGAGAGATCAATTAAACAAGAATGGTATGAGGGCCCTTTAAGTAGTAATGACAGTAATGTCCCTGTTGCAGGCCTGATGGTCTTCACCGGCAGTCGGAGCTCATTAACTATATCCAATAAGATGCAGCAACAAGGCAATGGTATTTCTTGGAAAAGGTTGAAGCGACAGGTGTAAATGTACAGTGTTCAAATAAAGATGCAATAAAGTGTTTCCCCAGGGTAAAGCTGTCTGTGCACAGTGTCCCAGTGAAGCGACAAAGAAAGATTTGCAAAGGTGGGCAATTGCCCTCTCACCAATGACCAGGCCGATTCAATGCCTTTAATGCCTTCTGAACAGCGGTTTCCTGGGAGGCGTCCTTTTAGCGGATCCACTCGCGATGATCATCTGCTGCGAAGGGTGGAGCTGGATAGCGGTCTGATGAACAGTAAGCATTGATGGGCCCTTCTTGGCTGGGTTGAAATGTCGTACACCACAGGGTAGGCCGCAACCTCACCCTCTCTGAACAGAGAGGTCCATCACACATCAGGCCCGGGAGGAAGAAATCTTGGGGCAAGTGTCTGGCTTCTTTTATAGCTCCTTCCAGCATTCTCTTTGATGGTAGCAAAGATCCCTAGAATATGTAGTCTGGGTGCATAGTCATAAGGAGCAATTTCCATTCTGAGGAACTACTAATCCCACAATTCCTTTGGTTTGGCTCACAGATATGATGTCAGTTAGTGACGCTGGGCACTAGAGGAACAACACAGTACATAGAAATGATGGGGGAATCGCTATGCTTTGCAATTTTAGTCCACATTGCTACATACAGGGAAACAGTTGTCTGTCCCGCACTATTCAAATGTGGACTGATACAGACAAATCAGACAACATACATTAAACAGTGCTTTACTTTAAGGTGTATTTGTACCTCATGACCAAAACGCAAGTAGGTTTACAATTGTGTTTTGGTCAATATACAGTATTATGTATAAAAAGTAAGTTTTTGAATTTACAAAGAGTAATTGCAATCAACCTATGGGCTAATTGCTCTCTGCATAGATATAGTCTTCTATAGATTGTAGATTGGCCCAGGTATTATAAAAGATCAAGTTGTGAAAGTAGAACCATGATTTTCCACTGAAGAACCATGGCTTTGTTGCCCCAGCAATGAGTTTTAGTGTGTCTGTACTTAAGTTTTCTCTTAGTCCCTATGTAAAGTCTCATAAATACCTGTTAATTCTGCAAGTGAAGGCCCCTGGGAATCAGGGAGGGATGGAGGAAGGGGGGGAGGGGGGGAACGGGAGGATTCGGGTGTCTTTTTTTTTTTGTGGGAGGGTTTGTGGGGGGGGGGGGATAAGTGGATTGAGCACAGATAAAGGAATAGTACGTTTTGTAACATTTAACATATGACTGTGCTTATTTATGTCTATATAATAACAAAATAAAATGAGAATATTAAAGTTTTCTCTTAGTCCCTATGTAAAGTCTCATAAATACCTGTTGATTTTGCAAGTAAGGTCCACCTAATGCAGCTAAGTGTGATGCTACATTGCTGATGAATTCAGAGCTGAGTTGCCACTCTCATGTACAGTGGGATAAAAAAGTAGCTATTAGCATTATCATTACTGCTTCACAAGTGAGTGGCTTATCAATCAGCACCACGATTGCCCAGCCACACCTAGTCTTGATGAACATCACTGCCTCTGTTGCTTAAACCCTCCCCTGTGATCTAGTGTCTGGAAGCATTTGTGTCAAATTCAAAAAGGAAGGATTTGGTTCAATCAAGGACCCCTTGGTGCTGGCCGTATGCATATATGTGGCCTCTTAATAGGTGGGGCTTGGAAAGAGGAAATGCCACCAGCACACCAGAATCTCCAAAAATGGGTCCAAAAACTTTAATCACATAGTAGCAAAAAGTGACATTTTGGAGCCACGCAGGACCACTTCATCAGGCAAGTGACCCTGTGTTTACAACTTACTGTGCTGAGAGCATGCTCCCTGTGTGCTCACAGCATGGAAGCCAGTGAGGATCGGTAAGCTTCTGATGCATACTTGCGATTGAGAGCTTTCTGATCATGTGACCACTGCAACAGCCAATCACAGCAGTCACATGAGGGGCGGGGGCTTCAAGATTCCAATTAGCCACCCCACTTGCAAACCCACACATCCACTAGTCCAGGACTGTGGGTAAGAGGCCCGTATTCTCATCACAATGGCTCCTTCGCAAGGTATCCCCCTATGCTGAGTACACATGGACTGGAATGGTTCAGGAAGGGGGCTGCACACTCATCTCTACCTTTTTTTGCCAGCCAGACTGCATGCCTGGATAAGGGTAATTTGGGAATCCCTGGCCAACAGCTGAATGTGTCGGATGGGGATGAGTCACTGGTTGTTAGGACGTCATCCGGTGCCGATTCAACAACCAGGAGCCCCAAGCAGGAATCTGTTTTATTTAGCCTCTACTAAATGTATATCTCAAATAAATGTTTTACTTCCAGTGGCAGCTGGTGGTTCACGCAGCCGAACGCCCATTAGTTCACCAAACCTCCCGAACAATTGGATCGACACACACAGTGCAAAGGTTTCCTTCATATTATTTCCTCTTCTGTTTAAATTTATTTAGCCTTATCTTTAAGTACCGGTTCACACTACAATGACTTGGGATCCGACTTGTCAGACCTCAAGTTGTCCCAAGTCGCTGGACATAAGAAATTCCATTGAAGTGAATGAGAGCCGTCTTAATGTACACTACTGAAGTTGCTCCGACTTCAGAAAAGGTTCCTGTACTACTTCAAGGTGATTTCTAGGCAACTTGTACCCATAGATTTCAATGGAAGTTGCCTCTAAGTCGGATCTCCATCTATATTAAAGCAACTTTACAGGAAAAAGAAAAGAAAATAATTTACACAGGTACTTCCCACATTTACCCAGGCAACCCTCTCCCTCCCACAGAGCTGCTTATTCTGTGATTGGCCACAGCCAAAGTCGCCTGTCCTGGAGGCAACTTTAAGTCATGTTGTAAGTTGCGCAAAGTCGTGCTGAAGTCGCACTTGCCCCTGTGTGAACTGAGCCTAATGCCGCGTACACACGGGCGAACTTTTTCGACCGGACTGGTCCGACGGACTTTCTGACAGGCTTTTGACGGACTTCCGACGGACTTTTGAATGAACGGACTTGCCTACACACGATCACACCAAAGTCCGGCGGATTCGTACATGATGACATACGACCGGACTAAAATAAGGAAGTTGATAGCCAGTAGCCAATAGTTTCGTCCGTCGGACTAGCATACAGACGAGTGGATTTTTCGACCGGACTCGAGTCCATCAGAAAGATTTGAAGCATGTTTCAAATCTAAAGTTCGTCAGATTTTCGACTGGAAAAGTCCACTGAAGGTCCGATGAAGCCCACACACGATCGGATTGTCCGCCGGACTCAGTCTGTCGGATCAGTCCGGTCAAAAAGTCTGCTCATGTGTACGCGGCATTACTCTTCTGGTTGAATTTTTCTAAGACTATTTTCTTTTGGGATATTAGGGAATGTTACATTTGATCTGCAAAAAGCAACAAATAGAAACTGACATTTTACACTTATTACAAACATTATGGGTAATATTCATGACATTTTGCATGAATGCTGAGACATTCACAAAAGCAATGTTTATAAATAGACCCCTATGTGAACTCAAATTAGGGAGTAATATTTGACACATGACTAAAATGATGTACTTGTACTTGTCTTGTGCTTTTAGGCTGATGGAATCCAAATAGGCAAATTCAGATTTTCACTCCCAATGCAGGAGTGAAGTCAGAAGAGACAAAAGAGACCATGAACAGAAAGTAAGAAACTTGAAAAAAAGTTCTTAGCAGTTTTTAAAACGTATAATACTATGCGTGTTAGTTAATTTCACTATGGTAGTGAAATTGCATTAGTATCACATTGCAACGATCTGCATTCTGTATGGCGGTAGAACAAGCACCAACGATGCCAAGTTCTTCACAAGGATGGGTTAAATTCGCAGGTATACATTGAGCAAGAATTGAATATGAATTACTTTTGCATCTCTCTCTGAGCCTCTAAATAAGATATTACGGGCAGCATAGGTCACACAGATTCTATCTCCATTATAGGAATAAAATTTCTATGCAGGCCCATAGCAAATACAAATTGTTATAATTTCAGAAAGCAAAGTGGTTTTCAGAGCAGATGAAAAGCAAACAGACCGTCTGAGACCTCACTGCAGGGAGATTAAACTGCAGAGAGAACAGAGTTTGAATATAGACTGCAAATTGGCAGGAACTAGTTCATCAGATAACAACTTGTGTCTTAATATGTCCACAGAGAGGTTAGAAACCCTGCAGTCTGGTAGGGGCTCTCTCTGATACAAGGGCAGCAAAGATGCCAAGGTGTATATTTAATTTGATTCACATTTCACACTGCTTATTTTAGGTGTCTATATGCATTAGGTATATCTGTATAAATAAATAATATCTTGGGCCAGCCATTCTGTACTGTACCTACTGTATATGCTTTATACCCTTTTTTCACAGTTTGGTGCCTAAATCTTAACCAATGTTTAAATTGAATGCACCAGTATGTCCAATGTGTCTATTAGCAGGATTTTGCATCAGTCTTAAAAAAAGTGAGAATTGCTTCAGGCTTCTACTAAATATACGGTATCTGACAATATATGACATGCACCTGGCACTAAGAGGGTTCTTTACATAATTGTGAAGCTGGGTTGAGTGAATGCCTCAGCATTTGTGCAAAAGTCATAGATAATACCCATAATGTTTATAATATGTGTTAATTGTCAGTTTTAGGTGAATTCAGCATTGTCTAATATGTGATCCTTAGAATACTTTCACACTGAGGCGCTTTACAGGCGCTACAATGCTAAAAATAGCACCTGCATAGCGCCTGTAAAGAGCTTCTCTTGTCTCTCCACTGTGAAAGCCCGAGTGCTTTCACACTGGAGCGGTGCGCTTGCAGGACAGTCAAAAAAGTCCTGCAAGCAGCATCTTTGCAGCGATGTAGGAGCGGTGTATACACAACACTCCTAAAGCGCACCTGCCCTTTGAAATCAATGGGGCAGTGCTGCCAAACCACCGGCAAAGCGCCGCTACAGCAGCATTTTGTGGCCGGTTTTAACCCTTTTCCGGCCGCTAGCAGGTGTTAAAAGTGCCCCTCTAGCGGCCGAATAGCAGCGTTAAAATGATGGTAAAGCGCCGCTAAAAATAGCACCTCTTTACCGCTGATGCCTGCCCGCCCCAGTGTGGGAGTAGCCTAACGGAAAAAGCCTTAAGAACTTTTGACCAATAGAGAAAAAAGCCTAATGCAGCGTATGCACGATCATATTTTCCGACAACAAAACCGTGGATTTTTGTCCAAAGGATGTTGGCTCAAACTTGTCTTGCATACACATGGTCACACAAATGTTGGCCCAAAATTCTGAACATGAGAATGCGGTGACCTACAACACATACAATGGGACTATAAAAAGGAAGTACAATAGCCAGTGCGCCCCCCTTTGGTAGACATATACACACTGAAATATTTTGCTTCGGAATTTCGTTTTCGTCCGAAAAATACATTTATTTAGTTACTCCCGAAATTTTTATTTATTTAGTTTTTCGTTAAAAATTGCATTCGTCCGAAAATCCAAATTAATTAAGGTTCAATCTGTCATTGAAGGCTTATGGTGTCTGTCGAATGTTTCGCTGCTTCGAATCTTCATAGTTCATGTTGAATGTATATAATTCAAACAGAAAATGGACTGGTGATAGTGATCACTGATCAGACAGGTAACAAGATAGGGTATATAGAATCTATATAGAATCTCAATCTATAATATAGATTCTACAGTAATAAATCCCCCCCGCACAACACGGGCAGCCTCTGAGGCTATCACAACACTAGCAACACTAGTATCACTATCAAGTTCACAACACTAACACAATAGCAGCAGATTATTATGAAAAAGTTAAGTTGAACTGTAGCTTGTCTCACTATTGCTCTGCTGCTGTGCTTATGCTTAATTGCTATATAATTCAGGTTCTCTGACAAACGGACCAGCTAAGATTGACTGTCTTCTGAAATGATTCATCGTGTGTGTCTCTCTCTGCTAGCAAATCGTAAGTGAAAGTAAGTTGGCTGTACGTGTGTACTTAGTTAGTTCTAGATATTTTACTGCTCCTCCTCTTTGGTTACAATCAGCCAATAACATTCATCATTATCATTATTTTTATTTTACTTCCCCCACCCAATTCCAGCAGCGATCTTTTCTCTCTATGTTGAATCTTTTCTCTCTATGTCGAATCTTTTCTCTCTATGTCAAATCTTTTCTCTCTATGTCGAATCTTTTCTCTCTATGTAGAATAATCTTGGACTAATAGAGCTAAGGTTAGGCACATTCAACCACAGGTTCGATGGACCCAGATTGTTATTGTTAGCATCATGTCGAATCTCCTATCTATATCGAACTGTTGTCACAAAGAAAACTAAAATAAAGCATTTGTTTATGTCGGATCTTTCGTTTTTTGGATTCTGCACTTTCGTTATCGTTTGTTAAAACAATAACGAAAATACCTGAAATTCGGACCAAAATGCAATGAAAACGAATGCACATGTCTACCCTTTGGGCTCCTTCTTCTAATCTCTTGTTTATCTCATGTTAGTAGAAGTTTGATGATTCAGTTCATTTCTGCTTGTCAGTTTGTGCTTGTGGGTTTATATCTGTTCTTCAGTGCGTGTTGTCAGTTCATTCCTGTCTTTCAGTGCATTCTATTTATAGTTTTCTTCTGTTTTTCAGTGCGTTCTTGTCCGCTCGTTTCTGATTTTCAGCTCGTTCTTCTCAGGTCCTTTCTGATTTTTAGTGCGTTCTGTTAGTTCGTGCTGACCAGCCGACCATTTTCTAGCCATGTTGTGGTTCTTGTCGGAGAGCTTGTGCCATTGTTGGGCTTGGTGTTGGAGTTCTTGCTTTGACCCAAGTCCAGTTCATGAACAGGGGTAGGAGGAGTTCATGGTCCAAGAATTGGTTGCTCCAGCGTGACCAATTCTCTCACATGCCTTTGCCGCGGGAGATCCAGGAGAATAATCCTGATGATTTCAGGAATTATCTCCGAATGACGGACCCTGTTTTTCACCATCTGTTGGCTTTGATTACCCCTTATATTACGAAATAGGACACCTGCATGCGGCAAGCCATCACTCCTGAGCAGAGGCACGTTGCGGTACTTGGCGACGGGGATATTAACTTCACGACTGGGATCTCCTCCCAGGTTCTGGGAATCATTATTCCAGAGACCTGTTCTGCCATAATTCAGGTCCTGCAGAAGGACTATATTAAAGTAAGTTGTATCCTTTAACATCACATTCTATGTATTTAATGTTTGCTACTGTATTGTATTTATTCCATCATTCCCAATTACCATGATTGTAATATGCTGTGAATGTCCTCTTTGTCCTTATGCATGCTGTAAGCGTTTAATGCTCCTTTTTTGTCCTTCATGCATATTTGCTTTCACTAACCTCCCCAGCATGCTATCCTGGGCCCATACACACCTAGCCTAGTCACTTAACAATGTATTTTGTCAGCTCCATTGTAGTGCTTACCTTAAACGCCCCCTAAAATGTGCACAAATGTTATTGTTGTCCTTAAATTCAGGCAGAGTGCAATAGGCTTTTTTTGGGGGGCCAAAACTCATTTGGAACCCTCCCCCCCACAGCCACTAAGTCAACCGATACCAATACTCTATCTGCTGACTTTGCCAAACCCATACACACTATACCTACTTCTTTTGTGGTCATATTTATGGATGAATTCACCAAAGCATGTAATACTTTCAAATGGAACTGTTTCAAGTTTTGTTCTCCTATTATCTTGATAGGTAATTGCAGAATGTAAAAATGTGTTTCAATTTGGACAGTGTGTATTCATATTTTTGGATTATGACACTTCTTACCTTTCCAGTGGGCTGCCAATAGTGTAAGTAAGGAGGGGTTGGCCAAAGTAATACACATTATTTATGCATTCAGCTCTCAATGAAGTGGTGAGGGTTACCTGTCTAAAACATCTCCCCCCACCCTAAAATTTTTACAATGGGCCATCAGAGGGGGTGAGGAATCTGATAAGTGTACCTTATACTTTTGATTTGAAATACTCATTTCAGTAATTGTCATACTTATGTTGGCCAAGAATGTTTGTGTCTAAGCTACTTGCAATGTTATGTGCAAAAGTACAATTTTTTTTCTTGTTTGATTCCATAGTTTCCTTCCAACCCACAGGAATGGCAGACTGTGGCCTCCCAATTTGCTCAGCAGTGGGACTTTCCCAACTACGGTGGGGCAATAGATGGGAAACACGTCTGCATCATCCCACCCCCCAACTCGGGGTCATACTAATATAACTATAAGGGGTATAGTAGTATTGTGTTGTTGGCGGTGGTGTTGGCGACTTACTAATTCCTGGACATGGGGAAGAATGGCTGGATGTCGGATGGGGGAGTCATCGCCCAGACCAAATTCTACAGATGGCTCCAGAATGGCAGCTTGGGCTTGCCACCTCCAGAAGACAATGTAGCGGGCCTCCCATTCGTGTTTGTAGCAGATGAAGCATTTGCGCTGGGGGACCGTCTTATGCAGCCATTCCCTATGAGCACCTCACCCCGGACCAGAGGGTTTTTAACTACCAGCTGGCCAGAGCCAGAAGAGTGGTTGAAAATGCCTTTGGCATAATGGCCAGCCAGTTCCGCCTATTGCTTACTGCAATAAATATGGCGGAATATAAACTAAACCACATTATTCTTTGCTGCTGCATTTCGCACAATTGTTTAAGAAAAAATGCAGCCAACTATCTGGCCTCAGTTGCGACTGAGGCCAGCTCACCGGACCAAAACATGATGGCACTTGAACCTGGCCATCCTGGCTCACCCCCCAAAGTGCCCACGAAGTACGGCAAAGCTATATGGAGTACTTCATGGGTAGGGGGCAATTGATATGCCAGATAATGATTAAAGCCTTTTTAAAATAAATTTGTTGGTAAAAACTGGACTCATATTTAATTTGATTTACTGCTTGTGTTTCTTTTATCTCTCTCCTAGGTTCTCCAATGGCCTTTTATTTTTGGCCATTTTCTTCAATAGTGCAAATGTAATTTATTTGATACATGAGGTGACAATCTCTTCTTCAGCTAACTATTATGTTGTGCTGTGGGTCTGCTACACACACACAATATATTTGTTGTTGATGTATGTAATTAATAATAAAAATAATCATTCTTTTCAACTCCATGAATTGATTGCTTGGAGTCCCTAAAATGGCCTGATTGGGGCAAATTTTAGAGCACTGTGGGGGTTATTTACTAAAGGCAAATCCACTTTGCACTACAAGTGCACTGCAACTGCACTTGAAAGTGCACTAAAACTGCACTGAAAGTGCACTTGTAGTGCACAGTGGAGTTGCCTTTAGTAAATACCCCCATTGTCACTGTAACTACAACAACGTATCTAAAAAATGGTATTGAGCATTTAAAGAAGAAGCCACACATTGTTGTGTATAAAACATTTTACTCCAAGCACATTCACATGTGCATTATAAAAGGGTTTTTAAACAAACCAACATGTATGTTTGACAATAGATATAGCCTTTTTTGTGGCTAAACGGGCATGTTTAAAAACATAACATCCACATCCCCAACTCAGGAACTTACAAAGTTCAACTGATAAAGTGAAGGCCATATGAGACATTAGTATGTCTAAACTGTGTTGATTTTGCCTTAATCAGATGGGGTAATCTCACCCCTCTAAAAGCCAAATTTTGAAGATGCACACAAATTGGGACTCACAATGTGGATTTCCATCATGATCCCATGCCTAAAATGTGTGTCTTTTCACTACATCTATTTTGACAGATGTAGGGAAAAGACACACAGTGTGTCAACATGTGCTATCTGCCATCATGGGATATCAATGTACGTGTTTTGTGGGTGCAACCCCTTCCTCGCAACTAAAGTAGATGAGGGGAAGGGGATGCACCCCTTTAACATGTATATTTATCCCTCATGATGTGAGCTAGCACATGTTGACACACTGTGTGCATCTTCAAAATTTGGCTTTCAAATTACTTTAAATTTTTTTGAAAAACATGAACAATAACGACAACATTTATTTTAGTTTTTTTAGATTTTGGCTAAAACATCAATGATGTTGTTCAGTCTTTTTTAAACATCATTGATGTTTTCCTTGACCTTCTCTAAATCCCAATCGCACACTATTATTTCGCTGATGAGGATTTGTGTACTTGCACTGTTATGCCCTGTGCACAGGATCGGACTTTCCGACGGAAAATGTGCGATTGGAGCTTGTTGTTGGATATTCCGACCGTATGTAGGCTCCATCTGACTTTTTTCATTGGAATTTCTGACACACAAAGCTTGAGAGCTGGATCTAAAATTTTCCGACAACAAAATCCGTTTGCGTAAATTCCAATCGTGTGTAGACAATTCCGACCCACAAAGTGCCAGGCATGCTCATAATCAAGCAGAAGAGCCGCACTGGCTATTGACGTTAATTTTTCTCAGCTCGTCATATGTGTTGTACGTCACCGTGTTTTTGACGTACGGAATTTCCGACCAACATTGTGTGACTGTGTGTATGCAAAACAAGTTTGACCCAACATCCGTCGAAAAAAATCCGATGGATTTTGTTGTCGGAACGTGCGATCGTGTGTACAGGGCATTAAAGTGAGTTTCTTCTTCCACGACATCCACATCACCTAAAAAAAAAAAAACATGTATTATAAATATGCAGGCATACATCTATTACCTGAAGTTGTGGTCTCAAACACTGACCTGTTGTGGTCACCATTTCCCCCACTTCCTGAACCTCGGAATCAACATCCTCATGCTGTGTTTTGAGTTCCCTTTCTTCAGGAGTAGTGGGGTACCTGCTGTCCTCAGATGTCCCGATTCTTTTCTCTCCTATGTGAATACAAAAAAGGTATACTTAGCAGACAGATATTTGAGGTGAGAAATAGTAATATGAAACATTGCTTGGAAGTGTTGTCCAATTGTCTGTTTTAAGTAGAATGGGAGAAAACACTGCGCTATACCAAAAATGGTATGAAAGTGACAGCCGTCAACACTCAAACAAAGTGCAGATAAATGTGAATACAAACAGTGTAGCGCTAAATAGTGAAATACCTCTGTATGCAAAAAGGGGTAAAAGACACTAATGTGAAGATAATGGTATAACACCCAATAAATGTGAAAACAATTTTTCGCTGACATAAAAATATCATAAACAGTGGACCATAATAAAATAGTGCACAAAAAATAAAAACACTGAAGTTCATACAAAAGAAAAAGTTCACTATAGAACAATAGAGCAACACATAATGTGCATGCCCAAAAACATAAACACCATAGTCCAAAAAGTGCCAACAGTGAAAAAATCACAATTGTCTGTTTTGGCAGAGTTCCAAGCTGAAGACATGATTTTTTCCCTTTCAAAAGCTGGAATACTTACCTGTTTTGTGCAAGTTTCACACATGGAGAGACCCCTAGTATCCACTGGAGCACGTGCGTGGGACACCATAAAAAGGTTATTCTGGTGTCCCACACTAGTGCTCCTGCCTCCAGATGTCTAAACAGCTGCTGAGTGTCCTCTCCTTACACTGAATCTAGTTTGCATCTCATTATATTACAAACACATCTAGACAACAATGTACTAAACTTCTTTTCCTACAAATAGGCATGAACAAATGTAGTTAACCTGCATCTGCCAAAAACGTCATATTAATGGTCGAACTAACGAGATTACTGTGCCCATGAACCTCAAACTTGCCATTTTAAACTGTACAACAGTAAAGAAAAGCACAAGAAGCAGCACGAAAGTAATAGTAATAATAGGAACACAGGACAAATACTTACTCTTTAGAAGCTTTTGCCTGATCTTTCTTTACTGATCATACTCCCTCAATTTCAGGTCTGACCATCGTTTCCTCAATTGCTCTTTGGATCATCATACCCCAAAATTCCTGTGCAGACTTCTTACAACTTTAGTCTTGATCTTGGCGTTTCTCACATTTGGGTTGCTGTACGGTCCATATTTCCCATCATAGTTGGCCCTCTTCAAGATGTCCACCATCTCCACCATCTCTACAAAGGACAAATTTGAGGCCTTATATCTCGTCCTGGATCAGGACGTTTCTTGCTTTGGGCTTTCCCCATCCTTGTCATTGCTGCTCTCTGCAGGCACCTGCTGTGTCTCTGCCATGTGCTCTCCCTCTGCCCCGAAAAAGAAGAGGCAGGGAATACACTAGAAAGAAGGACGGGGCGGAGTTTCACGCATGTGCAGTGTATATAAAGCATAAAACGCGGGCGTTGTATGTATGATCTGAGAGTGGAGGACAGAGGATTGTGCAGACAAAGGTACAATTTAACTTGGGGCATCAGTGGTTAGTGGCCTATACTGCTTTAGAGATTGAGGCCTATATTGGAACAAGATTAGGAGAGTTTAGCCTGACATTAAGGTTTATCTTGTGTTGTGTCTTGCAGAGAAAATGGTTGATAAATTTACTGATCCAGACTTCCTGTCCAGATTCCTGGACATGTACAGGGAGCTGCCATGTCTCTGGCAAGTCAAAAACAGTGACTACACGAACAAGCTAAAGAGGAAGGCAGCACTGGAGAAACTGATGGAATTGGTGAAGCCTGTGTATCCCACGGCAGACAACACCTATTTGAAGGCCAAAATTGGTGGCCTGAGGAGTACTTATAATAGGGAGCACAGAAAGGTCCAGGATTCCATGAGATCAGGAGCAGCAGCAGATGAAATATATGTCCCCAGTCTGTGGTACTATGACAGACTGCATTTTTTGTCAGACCAGAGTGAACCCAGGCCATCGCTATCTACACTTCCTTCCACACTTCCTTTCACACTTACTTCAACATCAGCTGAGGTTCCTGAAGTCCAACCTGGGCCTTCCACCCAGGAAGAAGATGTGGAGTAGCCCAGCTTGAGCCAGGTATAGCATTGTTGAACATATTTCTTGTCAAAAATTGAATGATGTTAACTAGATGTTATTGATCACTAATTTCTGATTTAACAAAGTGGTTTACATATCATTAGACAATAGTAGCCAAAAATAATTGGGACAAGAATGAAAAATGCTGGGGTCAGAAGGATAGTCTTTTCTATTTGTCAACATTCAATTTGCAACAGTCATTAGTTCAAAATTGTGTGTGATTGATGACCAAAAAACTAAAACTATGTACCATTTTCATACACAGGAAAGTCTCAGCCAGGAGGAGGCCACGGAAAGCAGCCTAACTGAATGCCAGGTTTCTCCCCTCCACCTTCCAACCAAAAGGACCAGGAAGGCGAGGAACCTGGAGGAGTCAGCGACTACTACCTTAATTCGCCAGGCTACTGCGGTACTAACAACGACCCCTGGTGGCCCTGAGTCATATGGCTGTCTGACAGCGAGTAAACTAGAATTCATGGAGGAGGGCCAATGCCTCATCTGTGAGGAGATCATTCTTCAGGCCCTAAACAAGGGGATGAGGGGCCGACTCACAAATAAAAGCCACCTGTGTGAGTTGGACCATACTCCTCCACCACCTCTAGCAACATCACCAACAACACAGCCACCCAACCCAACACAGCAGCATGGAAGGAAGCATGGAAGGAAGTGTTGAGAGTGATGGCCTGGGTTTGGTGTGATCTGGCAAAAGACGCAGGCTTTTGTGAGACCACAGCCTCAGGACATATATGTCATCTGCTGCTGTTCCCGAGCTCTTGGAGTCCTGGACCGTATTGTGCTCCCTATTAAATGGACTCCTCAGGTCACCAGTTTTGCCAAGTAATTGATGTCTGCCCTGGGGCACAAAGGCTTTACCAATTACAATTGTTTCTCCAGCGTTGCCTTCCTCTTTATTTTGTTAGGACCCCTATTGACAAATACTTCGCTATGAGTTTTACTTCAAAAAGGACAGTTTGTTTGTGAGTAGGCAGGTACATTTCAAAAAAAAAAAGTGAAATGAACAAGGGACACCAACATAGTTGTATCACTTTGAGGTTCAAAAACACAAGATAATAATGGTGTTGTGGTAACACTCCATTATTATGGAGATCACTAGAAAAAAATATATATATGGCGATCACGAGAAAAAAAAAACAAAGATTATTCATGAGATCACAAGAAATAATAAAAAATCTGTTTGTCAGAACTCTGTGAATATCAGCAGCAACGCAAAAAGTCATTATTTTAGCATCTAGCAAAATACAAGATAATAATGGTGTTGTGGTAACACTCCACTATTATGGAGATCACTAGAAAAAAAATATATGGAGATCACGAGAAAAAAAAAAAACAAAGATCGTTCATGAGATCACAAGAAATAATAAAAAATATGTTTGTCAGAACTCTGTGAATATCAGCAGCAACACAAAAAAATCATTATTCTAGCATTATAAAGAAGAAGAGCATGCGCTGCATTGAGAGATTTCAAAATTTGCCACATGACGAATGTGCAATCTCCATTACGAACGCTAGTTTTACAAGACCAAGCGCTTCCGGCTCGTACTTGATTCCGAGCATGCGTGGATTTTTGTGCACAGACTTGTGTTTACAGGATCGGACTTTCCGACAACAAAGTTTTGTTGGCGTAAAATTTGAGAACCTGCTAAGAAACATTTGTTGGCATAAATTCCAACAGCAAATGTCCGATGGAGCATATACACGGTCAGACTTTCCGACAACAAGCTCACATCCCCTTGTTTAGGGCCACTAGAAAAAAAAATATATGGAGATCACGAAAAAAAAAAAAACAATGATTATTCATGAGATCACAAGAAATAATAAAAAATATGTTTGTCAGAACGCTGTGAATATCAGCAGCAACACAAAAAATCATTATTCTAGCATTATAAAGAAGAAGAGAATGCACTGCATCGAGAGATTTCAAAATTTGTCGCGTGATGAATATGCTATCTCCATTACGAACGCTAGTTTTACAAGACCAAGCGCTTCCGGCTCTTACTTGATTCCGAGCATGCGTGGATTTTTGAGCACGGACTTGTGTATACAGGATTGGACTTTCCGACCACAAAGTTTTGTTGACGTAAAATTTGAGAACCTGCTAAGAAACATTTCTTGGCGGAAATTCCAACAGCAAATGTCCGATGGAGCATATACACGGTCAGACTTTCCGACAACAAGCTCACATCGAACATTTCCTGTCGGAAAATCCGATCATGTGCACGCGGCATAATACTACAGAATGTGCTAAAAACATTTCACTAGAAGAGGAAATAATATCAGATAGACCTCTGACTTCAGGAACTTAATATGTACAGTCTGGAGCAAATAAGGGAAAGGGGAGATATGATTGAAACCTTTAAATACATCAAGGGGGTTAATAAGGGTCAAGAGGGCAGTTTTTTCAATATGAAGCCAAAATCAAAAACACTGGGATATGACCTCAAATTAACTGGTGAAAAGTTCAAAATTAATCTTAGAAAGTATTATTTTACTGAAAGAGTAGTTGATGCTTGGAATAAACTTCCAGCAGAGGTAGTGAGACAGTCAACAGTAAATGGCTTAAAACATGCTTGGGACAAACACAGATCTATACCCAGACAAAAAAGTTAAAAAACAAAACAAAAACAAAAACAAAAAACAAAGAAGAATGGGCAGACTTGATGGACTATTCTATGAGATTTGTGTGCTCACCACTGACACTGTACAGCCACGTTCACATGGCCATACATGGACAATCAGAGGCAGCCACTGACATGAATCAGTAGACTCTTGCTAATATTTCCAAATCCTAAATGCACACACTGTGTGCGACCAACAGTAACTGTCATTGATGACTGTTAGATTTGCACACTGTACGAACTGCTACATGAAACTGCTCATCTAAGCAATTACATGCAAACAAAGCTTCTGACTGACCCTAGATGCATTAAATTTGCATTCAGGGTCAGTGTTTCTGAGGAGTTACGGCCACACAGAACCTGGCCACAACTACTTTTGCCAGTTTGTATGTGGCCATAGCACAGAGTATAGCTGCATCATAAGGGAGGGTTTAGCTGCCTCTGAATGCAGTAAACTATCCACACCTATGTGGCCATGTGAATGTAGCCTTATGAATCAGCAACTGTAAAAAGTGAACTGATATACCTGTGGGTAGTGAGCATAGGAATCTTCCTACACTTTGTACACAGTGAGGAGGTCTCCCTTATATTATTTACTCTTCTGTAGCAATGATCTTCATGTTCGAGTCGAACCCATGTTCGACTTAAACATCATGTGTTCGGTCGTTCGCCAAATTACGAACAATATGAACCATTCGCGCCAAATTTGAGTGGCGCGTCACAGCCTATAATTCACTGCGGCATCGCAGTGCATTGCTGGCTGATGATTGGCCAAGCATGCACTATGACCCGCATGCTTGGCCAATCACAGCACTGTGTGTACAGAGAGACTTAATTGGCCAAAGCCAAGGAGCTTTGGGGGTTTAGTACACGCCCCACACTATAGTGTCAGTTACCTGCAGTTACAGTGTATTGTGTATATATATATATATGCATCCCAGGTGTTGTATATATGTATATATGTATATATATATATATATATATATATATATATATATACACTGTATTCAGTTTAGCTAGATCCTGTTCTTCTCTTCTTAATATACTGACAGGTAGGCAGGTGTTTTTACAGTATTTCCAGTTACTGTACTGTGTACAGCTTAAGTGGATTGTTTTGGACATATGGATCGACGATCACAGTCATATGGAACAAATTTTAATTTATTTTAGCCTTTATTAATTTTAGTTAATAGGGTAATACAGTCTAACCATTGATCAATTAAAGTTCTTTTTGTGGACACTTTTAAACTGATTTTATTATATTAAATTTTGGTAGATATGGTAATTTGCTATAACATGTTTAATGTTTTATGATAATTATTAATTTTGTGATTATTATTAATTTTTTAATCTTGTTGAAGAAATAATCCTAGAGTAAGAAGTTGAAAGGCTATAGCATTCAGGGTTCAGGGAATATATGCAGAACGAACAATGGATGACGCTGCTATGAGTTGCTGGATAGCTGCTGTATGTAAAATACATGAGGTTATATCTAGTCTGAGAAGTAAAGGTATATAAGGGTATATAAGAGGTGACTGACAACCCGGGCAGCCTATCCCATGAATAAGTCACAGGCGTGACGAAACATGTCGGGGAGTGGCCGAGTGACGGTGAATACCAGGAACGAGTGACGTGGAGTGATACGAACGTCGCGGTTTAAGCCTATCAGGAGAGCTGACCTGACCAAGCGGGGGGGCGAACCAGGAGTGGGTGAGATAAGCGAGCAGACACCTGCACACCTCGGGTCCGCCGTGACCGCAACCCCTAGAGAGTGTTATACAAGTTGTTGTGCTGTGCTGTGCAGTTGAACACAGTTTGCTGTGGAATTTCACATTGCGTTTTTTTTTATTTTAAAGTGTGAGTTTAACCTTTGAAGATTGTCTTGTGTGTTATTCAATAAACTGGTTGTACGAATTACACTATTGGAGCTTTTCTTTTATTCACGTGGAACGGATTGTGTATATATATTTGGAAGGCTGGTTCATCACCTTAATCCTTTCTGTTTGGGAATATTAAGCACTAAATTCTTTACACACAAGTGTGGGCAATTGGAGTCGGTGAGTGAGTTTTTCATCGGGAGTGGGTCCACTGAACACCTGGGTATGGTGGAAGTTGGAAGGAAGATATATCACTACTTTTGATGGACTTTATCACTTTATCATCAGTTACTGTACTGTGTACCCTGCACAATTTCACCTACAGTATAGCTACCTGCAGCCAGGTGCTTGTGTAGGCTCTTTGAAGTATTTCCAGTAACTGTACTGTGTACCCCGCTCAGTCTCACCTACAGTATAGCTACCTGCAGCCAGGTGCTTGTGTAGGCTCTTTGAAGTATTTCCAGTTACTGTACTTTGTACCCTGCACAGTCTCACCTACAGTATAGCTACCTGCAGCTAGGTGCTTGTGTAGGCTCTTGACATATTTCCAGTTACTGTACTGTGTACCCCTCACAGTCTCACCTACAGTATGGCTACCTGCAGCCAGGTCCTTGTGTAGGCTCTTTGAAGTATTTCCAGTTACTGTATTGTGTACCCTGCACAGTCTCATCTACAGTATAGATACCTGCAGCCAGGTGTTTGTATAGGCTCTTTGAAGTATTTTCAGTTACTGTACTGTGTACCCTGCACAGTCTTACCTACAGCATAGCTACCTGCAGCCAGGTGCTTTGTGTAGGCTCTTTGGAGTATTTCCAGTCACTGTGCTGTCTACCCCGCACAGTCTCACCTACAGTATAGCTACCTGCAGCCAGGTGCTTGTGTAGGCTCTTTGAAGTATTTCAAGTTACTATACTGTGTACCCCGCACAGTTGCACCCACAGTATAGCTACCTGCAGCCAGGTGCTTGTGTAGGCTCTTGACGTATTTCCAGTTACTGTGCTGTGTGCCCCGCACAGTTGCACCTACAGTATAGCTACCTGCAGCCAGGTGCTTGTGTAGACTCTTTGAAGTATTTCCAGTCACTGTACTGTGTACCCCGCACAGTCTCACCTACAGTATAGCTAGCTGCAGCCAGGTGCTTGTGTGGGCTCTTTGAAGTATTTCCAGTTACTGTACTGTGTACCCCGCACAGTTGCACCCACAGTATAGCTACCTGCAGCCAGGTGCTTGTGTAGGCCCTTGACGTATTTCCAGTTACTGTACTGTGTGCCCCGCACAGTTGCACCTACAGTATAGCTACCTGCAGCCAGGTGCTTGTGTAGGCTCTTTGAAGTATTTCCAGTTACTGTACTGTGTACCCTGCACAGTCTCACCTACAGTATAGCTACCTGCAGCCAGGTGCTTGTATAGGCTCTTTAAAGTATTTCCAGTTACTGCACTGTGTACCCTGCACAGTCTTACCTACAGTATAGCTACCTGTAGCCAAGTGCTTGTGTAGGCTCTTTGAAGTATTTCTAGTTACTGTACTGTGTACCCCGCACAGTTGCACCTACAATATAGCTACCTGCAGCCAGGTGCTTGTGTAGGCTCTTGACGTATTTCCAGTTACTGTACTGTATACCCCGCACAGTTGCACCTATAGTATAGCTACCTGCAGCCAGGTGCTTGTGTAGGCTCTTTGAAGTATTTCCAGTTACTGTACTGTGTACCCCACACAGTTGCACCTACAGTATAGCTACCTGCAGCCAGGTGCTTGTGTAGGCTCTTAACATATTTCCAGTTACTGTACTGTATACCCCGCACAGTTGCACCTATAGTATAGCTACCTGCAGCCAGGTGCTTGTGTAGGCTCTTTGAAGTATTTCCAGTTACTGTACTGTGTGCCCCACACAGTTGCACCTACAGTATAGCTACCTGCAGCCAGGTGCTTGTGTAGGCTCTTTGAAGTATTTCCAGTTACTGTACTGTGTACCCTGCACAGTCTCACCTACAGTATAGCTACCTGCAGCCAGGCGCTTGTGTAGGCTCTTTGAAGTATTTCCAGTTACTGTACTTTGTACCCTGCACAGTTTCACCTACAGTATAGCTACCTGCAGCTAGGTGCTTGTGTAGGCTCTTGACATATTTCCAGTTACTGTACTGTGTACCCCTCACAGTCTCACCTACAATATAGCTACCTGCAGCCAGGTCCTTGTGTAGGCTCTTTGAAGTATTTCCAGTTACTGTACTGTGTACCCTGCACAGTCTCACCTACAGTATAGCTACCTGCAGCCAGGCGCTTGTGTAGGCTCTTTGAAGTATTTCCAGTTACTGTACTTTGTACCCTGCACAGTCTCAACTACAGTACAGCTACCTGCAGCCAGGTGCTTGTGTAGACTCTTTGAAGTATTTCCAGTCACTGTACTGTGTACCCCGCACAGTCTCACCTACAGTATAGCTACTTGCAGCCAGGTGCTTGTGTAGGCTCTTTGAAGTATTTCCAGTTACTGTACTGTGTACCCCGCACAGTTGCACCCACAGTATAGCTACCTGCAGCCAGGTGCTTGTGTAGGCCCTTGACGTATTTCCAGTTACTGTACTGTGTGCCCCGCACAGTTGCACCTACAGTATAGCTACCTGCAGCCAGGTGCTTGTGTAGGCTCTTTGAAGTATTTCCAGTTACTGTACTGTGTACCCTGCACAGTCTCACCTACAGTATAGCTACCTGCAGCCAGGTGCTTGTATAGGCTCTTTAAAGTATTTCCAGTTACTGTACTGTGTACCCCGCACAGTTGCATCTACAGTATAGCTACCTGCAGCCAGGTGCTTGTGTAGGCTCTTGACGTATTTCCAGTTACTGTACTGTATACCCCGCACAGTTGCACCTATAGTTTAGCTACCTGCAGCCAGGTGCTTGTGTAGGCTCTTTGAAGTATTTCCAGTTACTGTACTGTGTACCCCACACAGTTGCACCCACAGTATAGCTACCTGCAGCCAGGTGCTTGTGTAGGCTCTTAACATATTTCCAGTTACTGTACTGTATACCCCGCACAATTGCACCTATAGTATAGCTACCTGCAGCCAGGTGCTTGTGTAGGCTCTTTGAAGTATTTCCAGTTACTGTACTGTGTGCCCCACACAGTTGCACCTACAGTATAGCTACCTGCAGCCAGGTTCTTGTGTAGGCTCTTTGAAGTATTTCCAGTTACTGTACTGTGTACCCTGCACAGTCTCACCTACAGTATAGCTACCTGCAGCCAGGCGCTTGTGTAGGCTCTTTGAAGTATTTCCAGTTACTGTACTGTGTGCCCCACACAGTTGCACCTACAGTATAGCTACCTGCAGCCAGGTGCTTGTGTAGGCTCTTTGAAGTATTTCCAGTTACTGTACTGTGTACCCTGCACAGTCTCACCTACAGTATAGCTACCTGCAGCCAGGCGCTTGTGTAGGCTCTTTGAAGTATTTCCAGTTACTGTACTTTGTACCCTGCACAGTTTCACCTACAGTATAGCTACCTGCAGCTAGGTGCTTGTGTAGGCTCTTGACATATTTCCAGTTACTGTACTGTGTACCCCTCACAGTCTCACCTACAATATAGCAACCTGCAGCCAGGTCCTTGTGTAGGCTCTTTGAAGTATTTCCAGTTACTGTACTGTGTACCCTGCACAGTCTCACCTACAGTATAGCTACCTGCAGCCAGGTGCTTGTGTAGGCTCTTTGAAGTATTTCCAGTTACTGTACTGTGTACCCCGCACAGTTGCACCCACAGTATAGCTACCTGCAGCCAGGTGCTTGTGTAGGCCCTTGACGTATTTCCAGTTACTGTACTGTGTGCCCCGCACAGTTGCACCTACAGTATAGCTACCTGCAGCCAGGTGCTTGTGTAGGCTCTTTGAAGTATTTCCAGTTACTGTACTTTGTACCCTGCACAGTCTCACCTACAGTATAGCTACCTGCAGCCAGGTGCTTGTATAGGCTCTTTAAAGTATTTCCAGTTACTGTACTGTGTACCCCGCACAGTTGCACCTACAGTATAGCTACCTGCAGCCAGGTGCTTGTGTAGGCTCTTGATGTATTTCCAGTTACTGTACTATATACCCCGCACAGTTGCACCTATAGTATAGCTACTTGCAGCCAGGTGCTTGTGTAGGCTCTTTGAAGTATTTCCAGTTACTGTACTGTGTACCCCGCACAGTTGCACCTACAGTATAGCTACCTGCAGCCAGGTGCTTGTGTAGGCTCTTGACGTATTTCCAGTTACTGTACTGTATACCCCGCACAGTTGCACCTATAGTATAGCTACCTGCAGCCAGGTGCTTGTGTAGGCTCTTTGAAGTATTTCCAGTTACTGTACTGTGTACCCCACACAGTTGCACCTACAGTATAGCTACCTGCAGCCAGGTGCTTGTGTAGGCTCTTAACATATTTCCAGTTACTGTACTGTATACCCCGCACAGTTGCACCTATAGTATAGCTACCTGCAGCCAGGTGCTTGTGTAGGCTCTTTGAAGTATTTCCAGTTACTGTACTGTGTGCCCCACACAGTTGCACCTACAGTATAGCTACCTGCAGCCAGGTGCTTGTGTAGGCTCTTTGAAGTATTTCCAGTTACTGTACTTTGTACCCTGCACAGTTTCACCTACAGTATAGCTACCTGCAGCTAGGTGCTTGTGTAGGCTCTTGACATATATCCAGTTACTGTACTGTGTACCCCTCACAGTCTCACCTACAATATAGCTACCTGCAGCCAGGTCCTTGTGTAGGCTCTTTGAAGTATTTCCAGTTACTGTATTGTGTACCCTGCACAGTCTCATCTACAGTATAGCTACCTGCAGCCAGGTGCTTGTGTAGGCTCTTTGAAGTATTTCCAGTTACTGTACTGTGTACCCTGCACAGTCTCAACTACAGTACAGCTACCTGCAGCCAGGTGCTTGTGTAGACTCTTTGAAGTATTTCCAGTCACTGTACTGTGTACCCCGCACAGTCTCACCTAAAGTATAGCTACTTGCAGCCAGGTGCTTGTGTAGGCTCTTTGAAGTATTTCCAGTTACTGTACTGTGTACCCCGCACAGTTGCACCCACAGTATAGCTACCTGCAGCCAGGTGCTTGTGTAGGCCCTTGACGTATTTCCAGTTACTGTACTGTGTGCCCCGCACAGTTGCACCTACAGTATAGCTACCTGCAGCCAGGTGCTTGTGTAGGCTCTTTGAAGTATTTCCAGTTACTGTACTGTGTACCCTGCACAGTCTCACCTACAGTATAGCTACCTACAGCCAGGTGCTTGTATAGGCTCTTTAAAGTATTTCCAGTTACTGCACTGTGTACCCTGCACAGTCTTACCTACAGTATAGCTACCTGTAGCCAGGTGCTTGTGTAGGCCCTTTGAAGTATTTCCAGTTACTGTACTGTGTACCCCGCACAGTTGCACCTACAGTATAGCTACCTGCAGCCAGGTGCTTGTGTAGGCTCTTGACGTATTTCCAGTTACTGTACTGTATACCCCGCACAGTTGCACCTATAGTATAGCTACCTGCAGCCAGGTGCTTGTGTAGGCTCTTTGAAGTATTTCCAGTTACTGTACTGTGTACCCCGCACAGTTGCACCTACAGTATAGCTACCTGCAGCCAGGTGCTTGTGTAGGCTCTTAACGTATTTCCAGTTACTGTACTGTATACCCCGCACAGTTGCACCTATAGTATAGCTACCTGCAGCCAGGTGCTTGTGTAGGCTCTTTGAAGTATTTCCAGTTACTGTACTGTGTGCCCCGCACAGTTGCACCTACAGTATAGCTACCTGCAGCCAGGTGCTTGTGTAGGCTCTTTGAAGTATTTCCAGTTACTGTACTTTGTACCCTGCACAGTCTCACCTACAGTATAGCTACCTGCAGCCAGGCGCTTGTGTAGGCTCTTTGAAGTATTTCCAGTTACTGTACTTTGTACCCTGCACAGTTTCACCTACAGTATAGCTACCTGCAGCTAGGTGCTTGTGTAGGCTCTTGACATATTTCCAGTTACTGTACTGTGTACCCCTCACAGTCTCACCTACAATATAGCTACCTGCAGCCAGGTCCTTGTGTAGGCTCTTTAAAGTATTTCCAGTTACTGTATTGTGTACCCTGCACAGTCTCATCTGCAGTATAGCTACCTGCAGCCAGGTGCTTGTGTAGGCTCTTTGAAGTATTTCCAGTTACTGTACTGTGTACCCTGCACAGTCTCAACTACAGTACAGATACCTGCAGCCACGTGCTTGTGTAGACTCTTTGAAGTATTTCCAGTCACTGTACTGTGTACCCCGCACAGTCTCACCTACAGTATAGCTACTTGCAGCCAGGTGCTTGTGTAGGCTCTTTGAAGTATTTCCAGTTACTGTACTGTGTACCCCGCACAGTTGCACCCACAGTATAGCTACCGGCAGCCAGGTGCTTGTGTAGGCTCTTTGAAGTATTTCCAGTTACTGTACTGTATACCCTGCACAGTCTCACCTACAGTATAGCTACCTGCAGCCAGGTGCTTGTGTAGGCTCTTTGAAGTATTTCCAGTTACTGCACTGTGTACCCTGCACAGTCTCACCTACAGTATAGCTACCTGCAGCCAGGTGCTTGTGTAGGCTCTTTGAAGTATTTCCAGTTACTGTACTGTGTACCCCGCACAGTTGCACCTACAGTATAGCTACCTGCAGCCAGGTGCTTGTGTAGGCTCTTGACGTATTTCCAGTTACTGTACTGTGTCCCCCGCACAGTTGCACCTATAGTATAGCTACCTGCAGCCAGGTGCTTGTGTAGGCTCTTTGAAGTATTTCCAGTTACTGTACTGTGTACCCCGCACAGTTGCACCTACAGTATAGCTACCTGCAGCCAGGTGCTTGTGTAGGCTCTTGACGTATTTCCAGTTACTGTACTGTGTACCCCGCACAGTTGCACCTACAGTATAGCTACCTGCAGCCATGTGCTTGTGTAGGCTCTTTGAAGTATTTCCACTTACTGTACTGTGTACCCTTCACGGTTGCACCTACAGTATAGCTACAGTACCTGCAGACAAGTGTAGGTGTTATCATACTAACAATACTACAGGCAGGCAGTTGACTCTGCTAGCTGCAGTATTACAAGGAGAGGCAGACAGTCACAAGCAAATAAAAGAGGGCAAGCAGGCTCTGTGTCTAGAGGCAACAGTTCTGGTTGTGGACACAGTGCATCCTCATCAGCACGTGGCTGTGGGACACGCTTGGCCTTTTTTTCGGCAGCTGGCCGTGTTGAGCCACAACATGCGGAAGACTTGGTCGAGTGGGCGTTGTATTGCCTCATCATATAACCTGCTTTAACCCATTGGATCCCACACTAGCATGCTGCTACTGCATGCATTACACATGGTTGCTGGGTGTTTGCAGAGTGGCCCTTTTCACTTGATTGGGTCACGATCACCCACCAAAAGCAACAGGGGGTATAATTCCTGCCGCAGCATGTGTACATCCTCAGCTGCTGCCTCTGCAGCTAAAGGGGGTAGAGACCAATGTATGTAATGTGGGCAGTGTGGCAGGGAGACAGGGGGGGCCCCATGATCTCGTATTGCCCGGGGGCCCCATGGGTTGTTAGTCCGCCCCTGGTACCATGCTATCTGGTGCAGGCAAACGCATTGTGTTTTCAAAACAAAACCAAATAAAATTCCCAGATCAACTTACCGTCCAGCCTGCAACCAACCAAATTATCCTGTATAACAGCATGTGTTAAAAACAGGGGTTTAGTTTGCACACATTTGCAAATACATGTGTAAGCTACAGAGCCACTCTGTGGCACCCCAGTATTATCTGCAGTCCTAACTCTATAACTTTTTGAGAGCCTCTATAGTGGAAGCACATGCATTATAATGGATAGATAGAGGGCAGCTGAGCCTGGAGGGAGTCCATCCCTCCTTAAAGTCACAGGGGCACACTGGACACCCAGAATATAGCACAATGGCAGCAAAGGTGTCCAGTGCATCCCTTCACCAGTATTCCAACAGTACAAACAAATGGCCTCTGTCCCCACCTATTATTGGCCTTTGCAGCAAGGAACACATAAAAAGTATAGCGTTAGGACTGCAGACAATACTGGGGTCCCATGAAGTGGCTCTGCAGCTTACACATGTATTTGCAAATGTGTGCAAACTACACCCCTGCTTTTAACGCATACTGCTAGAATTTTCTTTGGTTTTGTTTGACATGTGTCACTGCTCCTTCCATGCACTCCTTGCTGCAAAGGCCAGTTATAGGTGAGGGAAGCGACCATTTGTTTGTAGCATTGTAATTGCGACCTGCGTTTGGGGTGTCATTAAGTTAACACTGACACCCGCTGCAAATCGCAAGTGCAGTTCATTTTAAATTTAGTATGCGAAATGCACACTTATTTTGGGTTTCCTGCACTGCACTCTGGTGTGAAATGGCCCTTAGGGTAAGATTTGGTGATGTCACTACTGCACTGCTTACTGTTCTTGCTTAAGAAAAAGCTTTGGTAAAGGGATCTCCCTGAATCTGCTTCATCCATTCTATGGATCCTTACTTCCCTCACTACTTCTGTGTCACCAGTTATCAGATCACCAGCAATTAGGGGGCAGCTCTGAAACAAGGAAGCAAAGACTTTCCTCTACCAAGATAATTGCCTTTAGACATAGACCCAGTGCAGAACAAGACATGGTAAGTCAGTAATAGGGAATAGAACAGTTCACAGGCAATACTTGTGTCCAGCCATTTGCTTGCAGATTGCCATTTTTGAGCACAGCTTCCAGAGTTCAGGTCCTCCTTAAGATGAAGGTTATGGAGCCAGAGAACCCCATCATGACTGCATTAGTAGATCCACCATATACAGTATAGTTATATGATTTACTAGCTCAGGTTCAGTTTGCCATTTGCCATGTGATATTGGCTCAGGGTACTTTGTCTGGCAAAGCAGCTGCCAACCCGGCCTCTTCCCTCGGCTCAATGGCATCAGTGACTCCTTCCCTAGCCCCACCATGTCCTCCTGAGGAGTCCCTCGAACTGTTTGACCACAGTGTTGGGTACATGCCCCAGGAAGATGCCCAGCATTTTGAAGGCTCTGATGATGATACTCAGCTAGATGAAGCCAGTAACGTGAGCACGGACAGAGGGGGTGCCCAAGAAGGACAGCAATCTGGCAGTCATGTTCCCCCTGCTGCAGCATACTGCCAGGTTTGCTCCAGTGATGAGGAGGGAGGGGATGATGAGGTCACTGACTCCACATGGGTGCCTGATAAGAGAGGGGTGGAGGAGGAGGAAGCACATCACCAACGAGGCAGGAATGCCCTCCAGGGGTCAGCCTAAGGACAGTACACTGACTGCATCCCACCGCAGAGCTCCGCATGTGCAGGGCGCTGCTGTCTCTGTTCGTTATTCCAAAAGTTCTTTGGTGTGGGCCTTTTTTGAGACGAGTACATCAGATCGCACCGCTGCTATTTGCAACATATGTCTCAAGCGTATCTTGCGTTGCCAAAACATCTCCCGCTTGGGCACCAAATGTTTGACCAGACATATGTTGACCTGCCATGCAGTTTGTTGGCAAGCGTACCTAAAAGACCCACACCAAAGAACAAAGAGGACCTCTCCTTGCTCCTCATCAGCTGGGATCTCCAACCCCACTATACCTTCAGTCCTCTCTGAGACCTGCACTGAGAGGAATGAAGGTGTAGAATTAGGTGTGCCACAGCAAAGTACTTGTGGGCAAACTGCTATCGGTACACCGACGGTAGATTGTACCAGGCAAATTTCCCTGCCCCAGCTGCAGCACCGCAGAAAGAAGTTCGTTCCCAGCCATTCATGTGCCCAGCGGTTGAATGCTAGCTTGGCAAAATTGCTAGCACTTCAACTTCTATCTTTTCAGTTGGTAGACTCTGCCCCTTTCCGTGAATTTGTGGAATGTGTGGTTCCTCAGTGGCAGGCTCTCCACCAGCATGTGGAAGGCAATGTCTTGGCCTCGCTGGACAGGGCGGTCAGCGGTAAGGTGTTGCACTGTCCTGTCACCATTTGAGGAGGCCACGAGGCAGGGCTCGTTCCTGTGCTCCAACTAGAGTATCTGTGAGGGGTTGCAGTGTTGTGGCACCAGCACCAGTGCCTAAGGCCCAATTTTTAAGCCCCTGTTTAACAGGGACATGTAATTACAATTCTTGATCTATTATTTCACAGCAGGGCCCGATTCTGCACCCACCAAGAGTAACTGTGAGGACTTACAGTGTTGTGACACCAGCACCACCACCATAACCAAAAGCCCAATTTTTCTGCCCCTGTTCAACAGGGGCATGTAATTACAATTATTGATCTAATATTTCACAGCAGGGCCCTGTGAGGGCTTACAGTGTTGTGGCAACACCACCTAAGGCCCAGAGTATCAGAGTATATAGGGCAGGCCCCTACTTTCAAACATCCAACTTACAAACGACTCCTACTTGCAAATGGAAGGAGACAACAGGAAGTGAGATGAAATCTACCCCTAGGAAGGGAAATTCTTTCCTGTAAGAGTTAATATGGCAAAAACTTTTCTCCTTTCCACTGATGCTTTATCACCAATCCTTGTTTCACTAAAACCCCCCAATTTTCAAAAAACATTTGTCATTGGGACAGAAAGTGAGGTGAAATCTTCTGAAGAGGAGCACAGACAGCAAAACAAATGTCACAGGGGTGATAACCCTTCCCTATGTTTTCCAAAAAGCTTAACATAGATTTTTTGGCTGGAGCTAAACACGTTAAAAATGTACCAGTTCAAAATTACAAACAGATTCTACTTAACAACAAAACTACAGTCCCTGTCTTGTTTGCACCGCCTGTATACTGCTGTTCAGAGTATATAGGGCCTGGTGGCCCCACGCCTTTCCTTTTTTTAATTTGGGTGTGGGGTTCCCCTTAATGTCCATACAAGACCCACAGGGCCTGGTAATGGACTTGGGGGTACCCATGCCGTTTGTCTCACTGATTTTCATTCATATTGCTAGGACCCGACATTACATTAAAGCCACAAACAGTTTTAAATTACTTTTATTCCTTTAAAAATGTCATTTTGTGCAGGGACTGTTCTAAGCACGGGAAACACGCGCCACTTTACAGGCATACTATAGACACGCCCCAGGTACGATATTTAAAGTAATATTTCACTTTTTTTTTTACTTTAACCACTTGCTGCCCGCCCACCATCATATGACGGCGGGACGGTGCAGCTGTAATCCTGGGCCACCGTCATATGACGTAACGGCCTTCCAGGCCCTCCAGGGGGCACGCGTGACGCCGGCGGCGCGCGAGCGCGCGAGCACGGGTCCCGCCGCGTCACTCGGGTCCCGGTGTGCATGCCCGGCGGCGATGTCCGCCGGGCACCCGTCTTTGCCCAGGTAACCGAGCGGGACCGTGGATCTGTGTGTGTAAACACACAGATCCATGTCCTGTCAGAGGAGAGGAGACCGATGGTGTGTTCCTTGTACGGAGGAACACCGATCGGTCTCCTCCCCTTGTGAGTCCCCTCCCCCCACAGTTAGAATCACTCTTTAGGAACATAATTAACCCCTGCAGCACCCCCTTCTGGTTAACCCCTTCATTGCCAGTCACATTTATACAGTAATCAATGCATTTTTATAGCACGGATCGCTGTATAAATGTGAATGGTCCCAAAAATGTGTCAAAAGTGTCCGATTTGTCTGACGCAATATCGCAGTCATGATAAAAATTGCAGATCGCCGCCATTACTAGTAAAAAAAAAATAAAAAAACAATGCTATAAATCTATCCCCTTTTTTGTAGATGCTATAACTATTGCACAAACCAATAAATATACGCTTATTGTGATATTTTTTACCAAAAATATGTAGAAGAATACGTATCGGCCTATACTGAGGAAAAAATTTGTTTTTGTTTTTTTTTTTAAATTTGGATATTTATTATAGCAAAAAGTAAAAAATATTGTGTTTTTTTCAAACTTGTCACTCTTGTTTTGTTTATAGCGCAAGAAATAAAAACCGCAGGGGTGATCAAATACCACCAAAAGAAAGCTCTATTAGTGGGGAAAAAATGATAAAAATTTAATTTGGGTACAGTGTTGCATGACCGCGCAATTGCCCTGTATTGAAGTGGTTAAGCATCATTAAAATCACTGCTCCTGAAAAAACTGACATTTTTAAAACTTTATTTTTGCATTGATATATGTCCCCTGGGGCAGGACCCGGGCCCCCAAACCCTTTTTAGGACAATACCATGCAAATTAGCCTTTAAAATTAGCAGTTTTGATTTTGAACGTTCGAGTCCCATAGACGTCAATGGGGTTCTAACTTTTGTGCAAATTTCTGGTCCGTTCGCAGGTTCTGGTGCGAACCTAACCGGGGGGTGTTCAGCTCTTCCCTACTCTTCTGGTTGAATATTCTTTTGTTGAAGCTACCTTTAAGCCTTCTTTCTCTTAGGATTGCATATTAGGGAATGTTACTTTCCCCTATGAAAGCCAACAAACAGAAATGGAAATTTCACGCATATTACAAACATCATGAGTAATATTTGAAAAGTATTTTTTTATTAAGTAGATCCTTGAGGTAGGGATTATGCTGAACCTTAAAGAAAATTAGGACATCGCTGCATGGTCTATGCCACAGAGTTTTTACCAAGCTTTTTTCAAACCTTGTCGTTTATTACAAATAATTTCACTATAGCCCTCATACACCAGTTGATTCAGAGGTTGGTCCAGACAAAGGCTACTTGTGGTCTGGAATAGCAGATTAGCAGTATAAGCAGTGGTGAGCCTTTGATGAACTGAAAGAAAGTCTGATAGGTGGCCTAGTGCTGACATATGTGAACAGCAACTCTTTTAGTGCACCCTCAGGTTGGGTTCACTCTATTGCAAAATGGATGCGAGTTTCCCCGCATCCAATTTGCATAGCAGGAGATTGTGACCGGCTCTCTATAGAGCCGGTTCACACATCTCCGTAGTGGCTCCGGTGCGAAACACACAGGTGCCCTGTGCGTCTTTTGGTCCGTTTCAGGTCCGAATTCAGCCAAAAATTCGGGCTGAATTCGGAACTAAAACTGTGAATGGAGACACACCAGACTTCTGCTGTGAGCCACTGTGTTCTCCAGTGTGAACTCAGCCTCAGACTGTTAAGCTAAACGTGCTGGAACATGAGTGTAGCATGGCCCTCTGATCCCTCCTGTATTGATTTGTATTGTAAGTGTACTGTCTGCCCTTATGTTGTAAAGCGTTGCACAAACAGTTGGCACTATATAAATCCTGTATAATAATAATAATAATAATAATAATGTAAAAAACAGCAAGAAGCGCCAATCTAAGTGCAGTATCATGTAACTTTAATAAAATGATGATGAACGGACAAACAGCCAAATGGCTAGTCACAAAATTAAAATGGTTTAAGGCAAGGATAGGTGATGGGTCCAGGGACGTCCTCCTCATATGTGGGCAGAGTGCTTGATGCAGGTTCTCCTGGAAGCGCGTGTCCACGTGGAGATGTAAAAATGGTCACCGGGGTCACCGCTGGGCGCTGGGCTGCAAACAATGGAGGTGTCCGCAAAGAACAGCCAGCGTCTGGGCGGACATGGAGAGCCAGAGCCGTCGCGGTGGACGGAAACCGGAAGACGTGCGTGGAACGCAAAGCACTAGTCCAGAAACCAACGAGAGCGGAAGTGACGTATGGACGTGTCGGATGACGCGTTTCAATGCTTCCGCATTTTCTTCAGATCCGATAGGCCAATACAGCAAGTGTCCTTTTATGGGAGCTAGGAAATCGGTAACTAGGCAACAGCTAAAAACAAAAAACGATGTACTGAATACAGCAATGAGATGAGAAGATTGAGTCAAAAAACACCAGAAAAAATATGAAAGTAAGATATAAGAAGGTAGAAAAAAAATTGAAAAAAAGTGAAAAAAAGAAGAAAAGTGAAAAAAAGAAACAAAAAGAAAAAAATAATAAAACAAAAATAAAAAAATAAAAAAAATAAAAATGAAAACAAAAATAAACGAAAATAGTAATAAAAAATAATAAAAGAAATTAAAGAAAACCAGAAAAATATATAAAAAAATTATGCAAAATATATATACTGCACTTAGATTGGCGCTTCTTGCTGTTTTTTACATTGTTGTTTCAGAGTTGCCTGCTTCTACTCTCAAGTGAGCTGCCGCTGGTGCTTTTTATCAGACCTTTAATTTCAGTGACTATTGATTTTTATATACATACATATATATATATATATATATATATGTAATTTTCTTATATATATATGTATAACTTTTATTGACCATTACACCCTGGACTATTTCTATATTCACTTTGGACTCTTTATATGCATGTTTGTATGTTCTAGCGCCATTTCTCCTTTTTGTATAATAATAATAATAATTGTAACTGTATTGTCTGCCTTCATATTGTAAAGTGCTTCGCAAACTGTTGGCGCTATATAAATCTTGTAAAATAATAATAATATTACCCAACTGACAAAGATACACTTCAAAATCTAGTACTGATTGGAGTTCCTTCATGCCTATGTGACTATCTTGCACCAGCATCTGCAAACAGGATAAATTGAGGATGGTAATGAGTTCCAAAAGAAGTTAAATATTCCACCTTTAATATGCTGCGTTCTGATAATAGATACATTTACTAATATGGCAGAAGGAATACAGTTTGTAAATTCACACTGAGGTTTGAAACGTTAGAGCTGGATGATTTTGAATAAACTGTAACATATGTTACATGAGAAATGTTAGCTTGTCAGTTTAATTTCCACAAATCTCTGGGATCATTAAAGACTTATGCCGCGTACACACGAGCAGACTTTACGGCAGACTTTGCCCGGCGGACGGGATTTGGTCGGACAATTCGATCGTGTGTGGGCTCCAGCGGACTTTGTTTTCTCAAAAGTTGGACGGACTTAGATTTGAAACATGTTTTAAATTAATCCGTCGAAATCGAGTCCGGTCGAAAAGTCCGCCGTCTGTATGCTAGTTCGACGGACATAAAGCCATGCTAGGGCAGCTATTGGCTACTGGCTATGAACTTCCTTGTTTTAGTCCGGTCGCACGTCATCACGTACGAATTTGACGGACTTTGGTGGATTGTGTGTAGGCAAGTCCGTTCATTCAGAAAGTCCGTCGTAAAGTACGTCGAAAAGTCCGCCGGGCAAAGTCTGCCGTAAAGTCCGCTCGTGTGTATGCGGCATTAGACACGTATATTTTTTCATGTTATGTGTATGCATGCTAATGGGTTATTTTAAAGCAATAAAAAGTAAAGTACTCCTCCTGACGATGCGTTTTTCTTACATTCTCCCTAGAAACCCAACATCCTCTAGGGTCACCATTTAATTCCTGGAATAAAATCCTTTTCCTAGATCTCAGTCATATAAATCCTGCTCCCTGGTGTATTCATGTTATAGGCTGTACAAACCTTGGATTTTTACTGCTGTTTCTCATCTTGTAACTTGCCTGAAAGACACCATGTTAGACTTTGAGCAATCATTGGGGTGGAGAAAACTGAATATATGCATTTTCCTTCCTGCAGTAGATTGATGGCATCATTCTCTCAATCTAGGCACAGTCACTGCCTAGAGCTTAACCACTCCAATACTGGGCACTTTCACCCCTTTCCTGCACAGGCCAATTTTCAGCTTTCAGTGCTGTCAAACTTTGAATGACAATAGCACGGTCATGAAAAATTGTACCCATATGAAGTTTTTATCATTTTTTGAGACAGATAGAGCTTTCTCTTGGCGTTACATAATTACCATTGGGTTTTTGATTTTTTGCTAAACAAACTAAAAAAGACCAAAAAAAATGTGAAAAAAAATCCAAACATGTTTCTGTTAACCACTTGCTGACCGGGCCATAGCCGAATGACGGCTACAGCATGGTCGCCTTTTTCTGGGAGGAAGCGCAATGATGCCCCCTGGGGCATGCACCTGGGAATGTCTATGATCGTCCAGTCATCCTAACTTGGGGTAGAGGGCCAATGACAGTGGCCCTTTATCACGTTAACGCTCCGTCCAATGACAAAGCCATCACTTGTCAAAAAACCGGCGCATGTCCGGTTCAGCTCTCTCCTCCCCTTGCACGCTGTACACACTGATCGGTACAGCGTGCGAAGGAGGAACACTGCAGCAACACTCACCTGTACCTCATCTGTGTCTCATTCATGTACATCTGTGCTTTATTCATGACCATCTGTGCCTCATTTATGTCTCATCTGTGCCTCATTCATGCCCATATGTGCCTCATTCAAGCCCATATGGGCCTCATTCATCCCCATCTGTGCCTCATTCATGCCCATATGTGCCTCATCCATGCCCACCTGTGCCTTATTCATGGCCATACATGCCTCAGTTATGCCCATCTGTGCTTCATCCATGCCTTAATAATGCCCATCTGTGCCTCACCCGTGCCTCATCCATCCCCATCTGTGCCTCATCCATCCCCATCTGTGCCTCATCCATGCCCATCTTTGTCTCATTCATGCCCATCCATGCTTCACCCGTGCCTCATTCATGTCTATCTGTGCCTCATCCATGCCTCATCTGTGCCTCATTCATGTTCATCTATGTCTCATCCATGCCCATTCATGCCACATCAGTGCTCCTTTGTGTCTCATCCATGCCACATCCATGCCTCATCCGTGCCAAACCCATGCCTCATCCATACCACATGAATGCCTCATCCATGCCACATCAATGCCACATCAATGCCTCATCCATGCCACATCAATGCCACATCAATGCCTCATCCGTGCTCATCTGTCCCACATCAGTGTTCATCCGTGCCTCATGCGTGCCTCATCCATGCCTCATCAGTGCCACATCCATGCCTTATCCGTGCCTTATCATGCCACATGCATGTCTCATCCGTGATCATCCATGCCACATCAGTGCTCATCCGTGCCACATCAGTGCGCATCCATGTCACATCAGTGCCACTACAGTGCTTATTAGTGCCCTACAGTGCCCCAAAAAAGTGTAAGAGGTAGTCAGGAAATTTTATTTGTAATTTTATGTCCCAAAGGTGCCCCCTGAATGTTGGGTCTCTGTATGTGGCCAGTCTCTGTAAAAGCCTCACACATGTGGTATTGCCATACTCAAGAGGAGTAGCAGAGTGTATTTTGGGGGTGTAATTTGTGGTATGCACATGTTATGTGTTAGAAATATCTTCTAAATTGACAACTTTGTGTAAAAAAAAATGCATTTTCATTTTCTTTCAACATTTTCCAAAAACTTGTGGAAAAAAATGACACATTCAAAAAACTCATAATGCCTCATAGAATATACATTGGGGTGTTTGCTTTCCAAAATGGGGTAATTTTTTGGGCGTTTTCATTGTCCTGTTACTCCAGTGCCTTCAAAAGTGTGATAGGTTGTCAGGAAATGGTATTTTATGCTCCTGGAAAGCCTGGAGGTGCTACTTGCATGTGGGCTGTAGAAAAGTCTCACACATGTGGTATTGACATACTCAGGTGGAGTAGCAAAATGTGTTTTGGGGTATAGTTGCAAGTATGCCTATACAGTGTGTGAGAAATAACTTAGTAATATGACAATTTTGTGAAAAAAAATCTCAATTTTGCAAAGAATTGGGGGAAAAATTACAATTTCAAAAAACTCACAATGCCTCTTACTAAATACCATGGAATGTCTAATTTCCAAAAAGGGGTCATTTGGGGGTCATTGTACCTTCCTGGCTTGTTAGTGTCTCAAGAAATTAGGACATCAGTACTTTAGGTGTGATCAATTTTCAATGATTGCCACCATATCTTGTAGACTCTATAACTTTCACAAAGACCAAATAATATATACTTTATTTGGGTAATTTTTTTACCAATTATATGTAGCAGTATAACTTTTGGGCAAAAATGATAAAGAAAAATTACTAATTTGCAAAATTTTATAACCAAAACGAAGAAAAATGCATTTTTATACAACATTTTTGGTCATTTTTCATTTATAGCGAAAATCGCCGTAACTGTACGGCAGCTCGCGGAGGCATGATAGCGGGAGCGTGCCCGTAGGTCAGGCAAACTCAATATCTGCCTTTGTAAACAAGGCGGATCCCCATTCTGACAGGAGACATGACAGAGATCTACTGTTCCCAGTGAACAGTGTTCTCTGTCATGTCCCTTTCAGCCCATCCCTCCTACAGTTAGAACACACTGAGGGAACTCATTTAACCCCTTGGTCGCCCCCTACTGTTAACCCCTTTCCCTGCCAGTGTCATTTTTATAGCACTGATCAATGTAATAATGTCACTGGTCCCCAAAAACTGTCATTTGGGGTCATATTTGTCCACTGCAATGCTGCAGTCCCCTAAAAATCGCAGATCGCAGCCATTACCAGTAAAAACAATTAAAAAAATAAAAGTCCTTAAATCTATCCCATAGTTTGTAGACATGTTTTGCCCAAACCAATCAATATACACCTATTGCGATTTTTTTTATCAAAAATGTAGAAGAATACATATCGGCCTAAACTGATGAATAAATTATTTTTTTTTATTACAGCAAAAAGTAAAAAAAATAGTTTTTTTTTCAAAATTGTCTCTCTTTGTTTCTAGTGCAAAAATAATAACGGCAGAGGTAATCAAATACCACCAAACAAAAGCTCTATTTGTGGGAAAAAAAGGACGTCAAGTTTGTTTGGGTACAGCGTCGTACGGCCACACAATTGGCAGTTAAAGCGACACAGTGCCGTATCACAAAAAATGGCCTGGTCATTAATCACTTCAGCCCCGGAAGATTTTATCCCCTTCCTGACCAGAGCATTTTTTGCGATTCGGCACTGCATCGCTTTAGCTGACAATTGTGCTGTCGTGTGACGTTGTACCCAAACAAAATTGACTTCCTTTTTTTCCCACAAATAGAGATTTCTTTTGGTGGTATTTGATCACCTCAGCTGTTTTTATTTTTTGTGCTATAAACAAAGAGTGACAATTTTGAAAAAAGCAATATTTTTTACTTTTTGCTATAATAAATATTCCCAAAAAAAATGTATAAAAAAACTAATTTCTTTCTTAGTTTAGGGCAATATGTATTCTTCTACATATTTTTGTAAAAAAAAAAATCGCAATAAGCTTATACTGATTGGTTTGCGCAAAAGGTATAGCGTCTACAAAATAGGGGATAGATTTATGGCATTTTTATTATATTTTTTTTTATTAGTAATGGTGGTGATCTGCGATTTTTATCGTGACTGTGACATTATGGTGGACACATCGGACACTTTTGACACTATTTTGGGAGCATTGTCATTTATACAGCGATCAGTGCTAGAAAAAAATTCAGTGATTACTGTGTAAATGAGACTGGCAGGGAAGGGTTTAAACACTAGGGGGTGATCAAGGGGTTAAGTGTGTCCTAGGGAGGTGTTCTAACTGTAGGGGGAATGGGCTACCACTGACATGACAGCAATCACTGCTACCGGTGACAGGGAGCAGTGGATCTCTCATGTCACTAGGCAGAACAGGGAATTGCCTTGTTTACAATGACATCTCCCCATTCTGCCTCTCCTCACTGCAATCGTCGTCGAATAAGGAGCCAATGGCTCCTGCTGTTATCAATCTATCCAAAGAGGACACGACACAGTGGCTGGAGCTGCTGTGCTCGTCCCCGTCACGTTCAGGTTCAGGTAAGAAAAAGGGGGGCTTTGGGGGCAGCTGCAGCACAGAAGGTTTTTCACCTTAATGAATAGAATGCATTAAGGTGAAAAACCAAGAGGGTTTACAACTCCTTTAACCCAAGTCAGCATCACAGCCCACATCTGGTTCCTTCGATGTTCTGGTTTAAAGTGAGGCAGTTAGGCACTGTAGTCTTCACATCACCAAGAGGTCTGAGCTCATGCTCTCTTAAGCCTGAAACACACTATGAGATTTTTCTGTTGAACAAAAAAAAACCTGTCAGCTCCGATGGTAGTCACTGTAATAACGATCTGACGTTAGTAAAATGATCTCCCCCACTGAGCTGTTGTGTTCTGACAGGGGGACCCCCTCCCCCCACCATAACACTCCGGTCAGCGCTCTCAGTAATTGCCTGAGAGCGCTGATCGGGAGATAGTCAGCTGCTGGTTTTCCAGCATGCTCATCAGACAGAATGGAAATGGCCAGCTTCTGTTGGACCAGCTGGCAAACACACATGCCTAATGTTGGACAGTTTTTATTGAACCGGCCAAAATTACCCAGTATTCAGCCTATGAGTATGGGGCTTGTCTCCCATATCCCACCACCAGGGGGTATGCATGAATCCTTTCCCAGATGTAGTCCTGATATGCACCCTTCTGCTATACACACCCTGCGGGGTATTATTGCTCTGCTGGCATTCCAGGATACTCCCAGCTGAATCTGGATGGCTTCAGTATAACCAGTTCTCAAGAGTCCAGAAATATCTGGAATTAAAAACACGTTGACTTCCAACAGCAGCTATCATACTTCTTTTATGACAGTGTCATAGCTCCCAACTGTCCCTGATTTGGAGCAATGTCCCTCTGCCCCTCATTCCACCTCATTTGTCCCTCATTTTTGTCTGATCTATATATTTGTATATAAAATGCACTTTTTATCTTTCAAAAAGTGTTTCCCAATGCTAAACCTTTCATCCATGTTCTAAATTGCTGCATTTGTACATTTTAATAGCCAATATAAAGGAATAGTAGTGGTTAAAAAAAAGTCCTTGTGGATTTAATTAACCTTTTTTTTGGTTAATTCTCCTTTAAGGGGGTGTGGCAGGGGGCGTGTCCTATGCCTACATACATTTGTTAGTAGGTGTCCCTCATTTCCATCTCAAATTGTTGGGAGGTGTGTAGTGTCACCTCAAAAAGTCAAAGGACTGCTTTTAATGAGTTTTTGGAAAATAATTCCATTATAATGATTAGCTTGATGTATCAAACTCATGTATGTTCATATTTACACAAATAACTCTTTAACCACTTGCCTATCAGGCACGAACACCCCCTTCCTGCCCAAGCCATTTTTCAGCTTTCAGCGCTGTCGCACTTTGAATGACAATTGTGCGGTCGTACTACACTGTACACAAACACATTTTTTATCATTTTCTTCACACAAATAGAGCTTTCTTTTGCTGGTTTGTAATCACTGCTGGGTTTTTTATTTTTTACAAAAAAAAAGAAACCAAAATTTTGAAAAAATGTTTTTACTTTTTTTCTGTCAGTAAATTTTGTAACTAAGTAATTTTTCGCCTTCACTGATGTGCGCTGATGAGGCAGCACTGATGGGCACTGATAGGCTGAACTGGTGGGCATTGATGAGGTGGCACTTACGGGCACTGATGAGGCGGCACTTATGGGCACTGATGAGGTGGCACTGATAAAGGAGGCACTAATATGCCACACTTATGGGCACTGATAGGTGGCACTGATATGTGGCATTGATGAGCACTGATAGGCCAATCACAGCGCCGTCTGTAGAGAGAGCTGTAATTGGCCAAAGCCAAGGTGGCTTTGGCCAATTATGGCTCAGGGGGTTTAGTACCCACCCCCACACTATATAAGGCCGCCTGCATGGCGGCCCCATGTAGTGTGTTCCGACGTTCAGAGACAGAGAGACAGTGTCATTTGATTTAAGTTAGATAGATTAGGCAGGACAGTCAGTCAGTTAGCTGCACTTACAGTGTATTGTGTATATATATATATATATGCATCCCACTATATACACTGTATTCAGTTTAGCTAGATCCGTTCCTGTTATTATCTTCCTACTGACAGGCAGGCAGGTGTTGTTAAAGTACAGCTACCTGAAGAAAATTGCTGGTGTTCTTCTGATCCTATTAGTACCACAGTCAGGCAGCTACACTATTTACAGTTAGTGTAGTGCATCCTCCTCACAGTGTTCAGCTAAAGCTACAAGTTAGTGTAGTGCACAGTGTTCAGCTAAAGCTACAAGTTAGTGTAGTGCGACCTCCTCACAGTGTTCAGCTAAAGCTACAAGTTAGTGTAGTACGACCTCTGCACAGTGTTCAGCTAAAGCTACAAGTTAGTGTAGTGCGTCCTCCTCACAGTGTTCAGATAAAGCTACAAGTTAGTGTAGTGCACAGTGTTCAGCTAAAGCTACAAGTTGGTGTAGTACGACCTCTGCACAGTGTTCAGGTACAGCTTAAAGTTAGTGTAGTGCACAGTGTTCAGTAAAAACTACAAGTTAGTATAGTGCTTCCTCTGAACAGTGTTCAGCTAAAGCTACAAGTTAGTGTAGTGCACAATGTTCAGCTAAAGCTACAAGTTAGTGTAGTGCGACCTCTGCATAGTGTTCAGCTAAAGCTACAAGTTAGTGTAGTGCGTCCTCCTCACAGTGTTCAGCTAAAGCTACAAGTTAGTGTAGTGCGACCTCTGCACAGTGTTCAGCTAAAGCTACAAGTTAGTGTAGTGTGTCCTCCTCACAGTGTTCAGCTAAACCTACAAGTTAGTGTAGTGCATCCTCTGAACAGTGTTCAGCTAAAGCTTCAAGTTAGTGTAGTGCAACCTCTGCACAGTGTTCAGCTAAAGCTACAAGTTAGTGTAGTGTGTCCTCCTCACAGTGTTCAGCTAAACCTACAAGTTAGTGTAGTGCGTCCTCTGAACAGTGTTCAGCTAAAGCTTCAAGTTAGTGTAGTGTGACCTCTGCACAGTGTTCAGCTAAAGCTACAAGTTAGTGTAGTGCACAGTGTTCAGCTAAAGCTACAAGTTAGTGTAATGCGTCCTCCTCACAGTGTTCAGCTAAAGCTACAAGTTAGTGTAGTGCACAGTGTTCAGCTAAAGGTACAAGTTAGTGTAGTGCGACCTCTGTATAGTGTTTAGCTAAAGCTACAAGTTAGTGTAGTGTGTCCTCCTCACAGTGTTCAGCTAAAGCTAGAAGTTAGTGTAGTGCGACCTCTGCACAGTGTTCAGCTAAAGCTACAAGTTAGTGTAGTGCACAGTGTTCAGCTAAAGCTACAAGTTAGTGTAGTGCGTCCTCCTCACAGTGTTCAGCTAAAGCTACAAGTTAGTGTAGTGCGACTTCTGCATAGTGTTCATCTAAAGCTACAAGTTAGTGTAGTGCGTCCTCCTCACAGTGTTCAGCTAAAGCTACAAGTTAGTGTAGTGCGACCTCTGCACAGTGTTCAGCTAAAGCTACAAGTTAGTGTAGTGCGTCCTCCTCACAGTGTTCAGCTAAAGCTACAAGTTAGTGTAGTGCACAGTGTTCAGCTAAAGCTACAAGTTAGTGTAGTGCGACCTCTGCACAGTGTTCAGCTAAAGCTACAAGTTAGTGTAGTGCGTTCTCCTCACAGTGTTCAGCTAAAGCTACAAGTTAGTGTAGTGCACAGTGTTCAGCTAAAGCTACAAGTTAGTGTAGTGCGACCTCTGCACAGTGTTCAGCTAAAGCTACAAGTTAGTGTAGTGCATAGTGTTCAGCTAAAGCTACAAGTTAGTGTAGTGCGTCCTCCTCACAGTGTTCAGCTAAAGCTACAAGTTAGTGTAGTGCGACCTCTGCACAGTGTTCGCTAAAGCTACAAGTTAGTGTAGTGCACAGTGTTCTGCTAAAGCTACAAGTTAGTGTAGTGCGACTTCTGCACAGTGTTCATCTAAAGCTACAAGTTAGTGTAGTGCGTCCTCCTCACAGTGTTCAGCTAAAGCTTCAATTTAGTGTAGTGCGACCTCTGCACAGTGTTCAGCTAAAGCTACAAGTTAGTGTAGTGCGTCCTCCTCACAGTGTTCAGCTAAAGCTACAAGTTAGTGTAGTACACAGTGTTCAGCTAAAGCTACAAGTTAGTGTAGTGGGACCTCTGCACAGTGTTCAGCTAAAGCTTACAAAAAAGACATTGGAAATAGATTCCAGACAGCAGTTTCTTCAAAGAGGACACACTGATATATATAAATTAACTACCTTTATTAGAAAACCCTCAAATATAAATGTGCATTTATGAGCAAGTTTTACAACAATTGAAAAAAAGAAGACTATTCCTCCCTCGAGCCAAAAGTAAAAATAAGACTGACGTCTTACAGGGAACCTGGGTGGCCACCTTGCCCTATATACACACCTCCATCAATCACTCGTCTTGCATACACATACAGACAATAGTCTTAGACCCGGGTCTGTTCAATAGATAGTAGCCAAAAGTTGCCCAGATGTATAGAAAATAGACTGAAAGTCCATGGGCATATGGTCAGAGCAATTGTCTGTATCAGGGCTGCATTAATAGGCGAGAAATCAGCCCGTGGAATCGACCTGGATATATCAGTAATAAACAGAAATCCATGCAGTACAACACCGTTAAAAGCGGGGGTCAGCAGTTAGTGACCAAACAAATCAGAGTCCACTGTTGTGTTCCATAGAAAGACAAGTACTGATCGCTCACCGTTTAGGCGTCTTGATCTGGGTGTCTCATGATCTGCAGAATATCCATGCTGCCGCCGTCTCCTTGCTGGTAACTAGACCGTGCTGAGAGCCATGCACTTCCGGCAGTATTGGCTCCTCCAGATGAAGCTTACGGTAGGTCGCAAGGTTCAGTGTCAGTCAGCTGGACTGTGGCCAGCGGCTGTGTGAATGGTGATATATCCAGCCACATTGAGAAGGCAGTGGAGAGACAGGATCACTGTTGGGTTTAGTGGTTATGGTCTATCCAAGGTGGAGATAAGCTGAGGTGGTTCCGGGCCATTAGTGGGCATCCAGAGGTCCCAACCACCACCGAAGTGATGGCAAGATGCTTACGCGTTTCACCTGATCACAGGTTTTCTCAGAGCATACGTGCTGGGTCAGGATACGTGCTTTAAATAGTCACACTATAGAAACCAATTAACAATTAAAACCATCCACACCTGAACACCTATCACTACGTCATTCACCACTAGTGCAGAATTCAGAACCTGTGCAGGTGCGATCACTTAACGGACCAAATAGATATTTTACAGGGTACATCTGTAATTTCCTCTCAGAATCCAAAAAACCTTCACTTCTGTTTAGCGGTGACAGCCCCCTTGGGGGATGTATGCCTGAATCTCCTATATACAGTATATAGATACATCCCCATTTTTTATATATGATACCGGTATAGTCTCAAAATCTAGAGAGCACTCCAAGGGGATATATGCAGAAACAGCCTATGTGAAGTTTATATCGGAACAAAACAATTTTTAAGATACCAAAATATATAGAAATAGATATCCACATAAGAAGATGTCCGATTAACGTTCTAAGAATACAGAAAGGTTGCGCTCATTGTTCAAGCCAAACGGCTGTAAACTTTTTAAATAGAAGATCCACATCTTCTCTTTTTGATACAATATCCTATCATAGTCACCCCTTCTAGGTGGCAGATTCAATTTGTAAATGCCCTTGCATTTGAGGCCACTTGGATCACCATCATGTACCTTCAAAAAGCCAGTCTTGTCTTTGGGGTCTGCTATACTCAGAGTGAACCAGACAGTCTTTTAGGTTCTTTGCGCTCCTGGCCGTTAGAAGTGGTCTATCCCCAACAATGTCTTCTATAATTGGGGCCTCAGTGGTCTTTTTTCTCCTTTTTATTATAGTTCAGCTAAAGCTACAAGTTACTGTAGTGCGTCCTCCTCACAGTGTTCAGCTAAAGCTACAAGTTAGTGTAGTGCGACCTCTGCACAGTGTTCAGCTAAAGCTACAAGTTAGTGTAGTGCGCCCTCCTTACAGTGTTCAGCTGAAGCTACAAGTTAGTGTAGTGCACAGTGTTCAGCTAAAGCTACAAGTTAGTGTAGTGCGACTTCTGCACAGTGTTCATCTAAAGCCACAAGTTAGTGTAGTGCGTCCTCCTCACAGTGTTCAGCTAAAGCTACAAGTTAGTGTAGTGTGACCTCTCAACAGTGTTCAGCTAAAGCTACAAGTTAGTGTAGTGCGTCCTCCTCACAGTGTTCAGCTAAAGCTTCAATTTAGTGTAGTGCGACCTCTGCACAGTGTTCAGCTAAAGCTACAAGTTAGTGTAGTGCGTCCTCCTCACAGTGTTCAGCTAAAGCTACAAGTTAGTGTAGTGCACAGTGTTCAGCTAAAGCTACAAGTTAGTGTAGTGGGACCTCTGCACAGTGTTCAGCTAAAGCTTACAAAAAAGATATTGGAAATAGATTCCAGACAGCAGTTTCTTCAAAGAGGACACACTGATATATATAAATTAACTACCTTTATTAGAAAACCCTCAAATATAAATGTGCATTTATGAGCAAGTTTTACAACAATTGAAAAAAAGAAGACTATTCCTCCCTCGAGCCAAAAGTAAAAATAAGACTGACGTCTTACAGGGAACCTGGGTGGCCACCTTGCCCTATATACACACCTCCATCAATCACTCGTCTTGCATACACATACAGACAATAGTCTTAGACCCGGGTCTGTACAATAGATAGTAGCCAAAAGTTGCCCAGATGTATAGAAAATAGACTGAAAGTCCATGGGCATATGGTTAGAGCAATTGTCTGTATCAGGGCTGCATTAATAGGCGAGAAATCAGCCCGTGGAATCGACCTGGATATATCAGTAATAAACAGAAATCCATGCAGTACAACACCGTTAAAAGCGGGGGTCAGCAGTTAGTGACCAAACAAATCAGAGTCCACTGTTGTGTTCCATAGAAAGACAAGTGCTGATCGCTCACCGTTTAGGCGTCTTGATCTGGGTGTCTCATGATCTGCAGAATATCCATGCTGCCGCCGTCTCCTTGCTGGTAACTAGACCGTGCTGAGAGCCATGCACTTCCGGCAGTATTGGCTCCTCCAGATGAAGCTTACGGTAGGTCGCAAGGTTCAGTGTCAGTCAGCTGGACTGTGGGCTATGGTCTATCCAAGGTGGAGATAAGCTGAGGTGGTTCCGGGCCATTAGTGGGCATCCAGAGGTCCCAACCACCACCGAAGTGATGGCAAGATGCTTACGCGTTTCACCTGATCACAGGTTTCCTCAGAGCATACGTGCTGGGTCAGGATACGTGCTTTAAATAGTCACACTATAGAAACCAATTAACAATTAAAACCATCCACACCTGAACACCCATCACTACGTCATTCACCACTAGTGCAGAATTCAGAACCTGTGCAGGTGTGATCACTTAACGGACCAAATAGATATTTTACAGGGTACATCTGTAATTTCCTCTCAGAATCCAAAAAACCTTCACTTCTGTTTAGCGGTGACAGCCCCCTTGGGGGATGTATGCCTGAATCTCCTATATACAGTATATAGATACATCCCCATTTTTTATATATGATACCAGTATAGTTTCAAAATCTAGAGAGCACTCCAAGGGGATATATGCAGAAACAGCCTATGTGAAGTTTATATCGGAACAAAACAATTTTTAGGATACCAAAATATATAGAAATAGATATCCACATAAGAAGATGTCCGATTAACGTTCTAAGAATACAGAAAGGTTGCACTCATTGTTCAAGCCAAACGGCTGTAAACTTTTTAAATAGAAGATCCACATCTTCTCTTTTTGATACAATATCCTATCATAGTCACCCCTTCTAGGTGGCAGATTCAATTTGTAAATGCCCTTGCATTTGAGGCCACTTGGATCACCATCATGTACCTTCAAAAAGCCAGTATTGTCTTTGGGGTCTGCTATACTCAGAGTGAACCAGACAGTCTTTTAGGTTCTTTGCCCTCCTGGCCGTTAGAAGTGGTCTATCCCCAACAATGTCTTCTATAATTGGGGCCTCAGATAGTATGTGCCAATGATGGCTTAATACATTCCTGGTTTGCTCCCACTGTGCCCCATACCTGGTAATGATCCTAATTGGGGCAGAATTTGTATTGCCTTGCTTTCTCCTTGTATTTTTGTTAGAAGGGACTGTCTATCAGACTGTAAGGCTCTTTTTTTAGCCTTTCTTATAGATCTTTGGGAATATCCACGATCCCGGAATCTCCCATAGAGGTCCTGCACCTCGGAGTGAAAGTCTCTCTCACCCGAGCAGTTCCTTTTAGTTCTGAGGAACTGACCCACAGGGATGTCCTGTATGAGGGATCTGGGATGATGGCTTGAGGCCAGGATCAGTGTATTAGCTGCCGTATCTTTTCTGAATGTCCTGGTCTGGAGTTTACCTCCCTTGATGTTAATGAAAAGATCAAGGAAGGACAGGGTCTCAGAATTATAGACGTAGGTCAGTCTGATGTTTCTCTCATTTCCATTTAGTTCTTCCATGAAGCTAACTAGGTCCACTGGTGTGCCCTTCCATAGCATGATCACATTGTCGATGTACCTTAGCCACAGTAAACAGTGGCCAAGGTACATCAACGAGGGATACACACATTCAAGCTCCCACATCCCCAGATGCAGGCATGCATATGATGGGGCCCATGGGGCACCCATGGAGGTGCCTCTCATCTGTCTATAATAGACCCCTAGAAACTGGAAACAGTTGTTGTCCAGCATAAATTGTAAGAGGTCTATGATGAACTCATTTTGGGTAGCCTGGAGTGGGAATTTGTTGTCCAAAAAATGTTGTGTCGCTTTTAAACCCCAGGTATGAGGAATCGATGTATACAGTGACTCAACATTGATTCCAACCAGGAGTACATCCTCTGGTACCGCAATATCATCCAGTTTCCCCAAGACATCACGTGTGTCTTGTACATATGAGGGTAGTTCAAATACTAATTCTTTAATAAGGGCATCTACATATTTGCCTATTCTTTCAAGGGGACCCTGTATGGCAGAAACTACGGGTCTCCCTGGGGGGTCTGTCATGGATTTATAGAGTTTGGGTATTGTATAAAAAAAGTGGGGGTGTTAAATTCCTGAACACTGAGATAAATGAAGTATTTGCACAGCTTAAATATATTGGGGAAGATGTGTTACTAATTAAACGCGAGATACAGGAGGTATCTGGGCGAACAACAGCACTGGAGGAGAGACTTAGCCAGTTAGAAGACGATGTAAACCCGTTCAAGCAGGACATGCAAGTAAAGCAGAAACAGTTGAATATGTGCATCCACAAAATGGATGAGATGGAAAACAGAGCACGCAGGAAGAATGTAAGGGTACTAGGCCTCCCAGAAAAAAGTGAAGGGGACCGTCCTGCAGAATTCATGGAGGCATGGTTTAGGGAAACATTTGGTAGAGAATTTTTTTCAAATTTTTTTTTTGCTATCGAGCGCGCACACAGGGTGCCATCTAGACCATTGCCTTCAGGAAACCTGCCTAGGCCCATGATTGTTAAGTTTTTGTATTTTAAGGATAAAAACACAGTACTCCAAAGGGCAAGAGCAATGAGGAATATTCAGTATAAAGGTGCAAAAATCTCTGTATATCCAGACTTCTCCCCTGAATTGCAGAAACAAAGAGCAAAATTAATTGACTGTAAACGCAAAATGCAACAGCTTAAAATCAATTATGCGCTACTTTACCCTGCCCGTCTAAAAGTAACAGCTCTTGGAGAAACCAAATTTTTTAATACACCCCTAGAAGCAACAACCTGGTTGGAAATAAATGAAGGGAAGTTAAGTCAGGGTGAAGAGCTATGATTTAGTGGACAGACTTAGGCCCATCTTCCCTTTTATTTTTCATATATACGTCCGAACTTCTTTTTCTATTTTTTTTCCTTTTGTGGCTATTTGCACATTTATATGCACAAAGATGGGGGGGGGGGGTAAGGGAAGGGAGGTTTGAAGGTAAAAAAGAAAGTGTGAGAAGGTTGAATTATCCCCCTCTAGGAGGGGGAACCTTGAAGTAGTTTTGTGTGTTATCCTTTTATAATGGACACAGCTGAGCTATTTGGGACTTTTGGGACAATTTTCCTGGTGTATAGCGCACGGTTTGTTTTTCATTTATTTGTTGGGAAGCTAGGGAATCTCACTTTGGGGAAGAAATGCAGTCAATTTAGAAGCCCCCAACATATGCCCAAAGGAGGGCAGAGAAGAGGGAGGGGGGGGTGGTGGAGGGGGGGAGGTGGGAGGGGTAGGGGGGAGGGAGGGTGTTTGGGGAGGGCAGGAGCTGGGGAAGAAGAATGGGAGAATGTGTGGGGGTAAGTGGGGTGAATTTGGAGTAAGAAAGGGGGAGATTGTGAGTTGAGTGTTGTGGATGGGATACAGCAACGTATATGGGATAGGGTCCGAGTATACATTGGTGGAGAAACCACAAATTACACAGTGCACGAGGATAAGAGTTTTTTTCATGGGAAAAAAGTACAATAGAAGTAAGGAATTATTTTGTAGTGATAGGAAGATTTGGAGGAGGAATGGTGAGGTTTGGGGATAGGAGGGAGGTGGCCTCAGGTCGGACCAAGAAAGGCAGGAATGTCAGGATTTGCTCTTGGAACGTACGGGGGGTTAAGGATCCTGCCAAGGGACAGGCAATTTTTGCAGAAGTCAAACTTGATGACTCCAGAATATTGTGCCTGCAGGAGACACACCTAGAGAGAGAGTCTGTCAAGGTTTTGGAACATAAAAAATACAGGATACAATACCATTCAACACACACCTCTTATTCAAGAGGGGTGAGTATACAGATAGAGTCTGGGGTGGTTTTCTCCTGCAGGCAGAATGTAACGGATGAAAATGGAAGGTATATTTTCCTCTATTGTATGATTGAGGAGTGTAAATGCGTGATAGCAAACGTATACATTCCTCCACCGTTCAAATTGGATGTTTTATGTGATTTGATGAGGTTTGTTGCTGATAAACCAGGAGTACCGGATATAATAGCAGGTGACTTTAACATGACAATGGATAAAAATCTGGATGGGTTCACACAGAGGACTCCTGTAAAAAGTGCACCTGGAGGCACATTGTTTCGATTCTGTGAAGAGACAGGGTTTGTGGATATATGGAGAAGATGGAACCCCGGGGTAAAGCAGTACTCTTGCCATTCTAGATCATATTCTACCTTGTCTAGGATTGACCTCATACTATGTAACGAAGAGGCTCTGAAGGTGGTAGAGGAGGTGGAATATAAACCTAGAGGGATCTCGGACCACTCACAAATAGTCTTTTCAATAAAGACAGGGGCAAGCTATGGTAGGGGAGATTGGAAGGTAAATCCATTTTGGCTGGAGATAATCAAGGACACGGAAGGGATTGCCACCAACTTGAGAGAATTTATAAAGGTGAATACTGGGACTGCATCACTCGGTATAAGTTGGGACACGCTTAAAGCATATTTACAGGGGGAGCTGATACAAAAAATAACGTATGTTAAAAGACAATCACAGGCTAAAGAAACTGAGCTAAGGAAAGAGGTGGAAAGGGCAGAATCATGCTATGTGGAGTCATCCTCTCCTGAGGACCACGACAGATGGTTAAGGAAGCAGGATGAATATAAAAAAGCAGTCTGGGAGAAAGTAGAAAATAAAAAACTGTTTCAGAGGCGGACCTTCTTTGGAGAGGGTGAACAGGTGGGGAGAATCCTAGCTCTAATATCCAAAGCAAACAGCCCCTCAAATACCATATCAGCAATACAAGATAAAGGAGGGGAGATTAGAAGGACCACCTCTGAAATAGCGTATGAATTTTAGGAATATTTTAAAAATGTATATAGTACCTCACAGAGGAATGTGGAAAGGGAGATGGGAGGCTTCTTTCGAAAACTAAAGATCCCTCAACTATCAGAGGAGGACAGAGATGGGTTAGAGGCTCCATTGACCCTTGAGGAGCTACGCAAAGCTATGGCAGATATGGCGGGCCAGAAAGCCCCGGGACCAGACGGCCTGCCAATAGAAATTTATAAAAAATATGGGAATATTTTATTGCCTAAACTTCTTCAGGTATTTAATGGAGCCATGGAGGAAGGGAAGCTGCCGACCTCTATGGTAGAAGCAACCATAATAGTTCTAGCAAAAGAGGGGAAAAATAGTTTAGAAACATCTTCCTATAGGCCAATATCCCTCTTGTGTACGGATGTTAAAATTTTAGCTAAGACCCTGGCCGCTAGATTGAATAAAATAATTAGCAAGGTAGTACACCCGGACCAAACCGGGTTTATCCCGGATAGGTCCACAAGTTTAAATATAAGATGAGCCTATTTGAATACACAAATCCCAGCCATGGGTGGAGGGAATAGAGCCATTTTATCATTAGACGCAGTCAAAGCTTTTGACAGCGTTGAATGGCATTACCTGTGGAGAGTATTGGCTGAATTCCGTTTTGGTCCCCAATTTGTCCGCTGGATAAAATTACTGTATGAGGGCCCTAGGGCAAAGGTCAGAATAAATGGGGAGTGCTCGGAGTGGTTCCAGGGGGGGGGAGGGGGACGAGGCAGGGATGTCCCTTGTCTCCCCTTCTCTTCGATCTCGCTATAGAGCCCCTGGCTATTGCCCTGAGAACCTCCCAGGGAATAAAGGGATTTAAAAGAGAAATAGGAGAAGAAAAAGTAGCTATGTACGCGGACGATGTTCTGTTATTTTTGGGGGATACACAATCGTCCTTGGAAGAGGTTTTAAGGCTGGTACAGGACTTCGGACGCTTCTCTGGACTGGAAATAGGATGGGAAAAGTCAGTGCTTATGCCCATAGACCCCCTTGTAGAGCCACTCCCACAGCAGGCAACCCAGATAAAGATAGCAAATCAAATAAGATACTTGGGCGTTAATTTAAAAAAAGACCCGGGACAGTTTATAGCAAGGAACATGATTCCGCTTATGGCCAAAACTGAAACAGAAAAGTAAGGTATGGGGCCGTCTGCCACTGTCGGTGTCGGGCAGGAATAATTTAATCAAAATGGTGTGGATACCACAAATATTACACATAGTACACAACTCCCCAGTATGGATCCCAAAGTATTGGTTTAGGAAACTAGAAGGGGTATTTAGGGAATTGATTTGGAGGAATGGCCCAGCAAGAATCCGCTTGCAGGCACTACAGCGCCCGAAAGATATGCGAGGGCTTGCGTTGCCAAACCCGGAATTTTATTTTTTGGCAGCACAACTACAATATATGAGAGGGAGTAATTCACCTATGAGGAAGGAGGGAGGGAATGACTTATTACTAAACGATACAAAACATAGCACAGTAGTGGAAGCTGTGGAGGCAGACTCATTTGAAACCAGATGTTTAACTACACAACTAATGGTAAAAGTTTGGAACACTGCTAAGACCATATTGGGCTATGGCAGGTTCTCTGAATTTTCCCCTCTCTGGGATAATAAAAACTTGGAAGAACTTAAGACACTGGGGAAGGTGGATAAATGGGCCAGGAAGGGTATTGGCTTCCTGGCACAGTTATATAGGGAAGGTAGACTGAAATCATTTCAGGAAATCAGTGCAGAATTTGGAATTTCGAACCGATTATTTTATAGCTATTTACAGGTCAGACATGCGTTGAATATGCAATTTAAAGGGAAAATCCCAGAACTGAGTAAAATGCTGTCCCTTGAGAGGTTGGTTAAGGCAGGTTCATATAAAGGGTTAATATCAGGAATGTATGAGAAGATAAGGGGGGCAGCACAGAACGGTGAGGTGGAACGTAGTAGCAGGACTAAGTGGGAAAGGGATGTGGGGCCAATGAGAGAGGATCAATGGAGTAGAGTCTTGGCTTTGGGCCCCAAAGTCTTGTTATCACCATCTCAGACCATATCACACCTATACCTGCTGCATAGATCCTTTTACACACCTGCAAGGCTGTTTTTGTTTGGGAAAAGACCGAATGCAGAATGCCCAAGATGTGGAGATGGGAGGGGTGACCTGGTGCACATGACCTGGCGATGCCCCAAATTGCATAGATATTGGCAAGGTATAATTAGGAAGATCAATGGGGTATTTGGGACGTCGCTAGATGCGGGGGCTAGGTTATGCCTCTTGGGGTTAATAGAGGAGGAAGGGGTACGGGGCCATGTCCAGACCGCAGTGACTAGATGCCTGTTTCAGGGAAGGTTGCTAATTGCTCGTAAATGGCAGGAAAAAAAACCCCAACAGTAAGAGAATGGGAGAAAGCGGTGAATGGAACGATCGATAAGGAGGAATATATATACAGGAAAAGAAAGAACCATAAGCAGTTCCTTAAAATATGGAAACAGTGGTTAGATTCGGAATCAATTAAATAGGTGAATGCGCATGTGTGTGAATGTAGTAGGCGAGAATGGTTGGAGTGTATAGTAGGGAAGGGGATGGGGGAGGGATGGGAGGGGGTAAGGTCGATAAAAGGGGAAATGGGGTTTGTTTTTCTGGAATTATCATTTGTTGTTATTGTGTCCCTATGTTTTCCTTTATGTTGCTCATGCTAACAGCTCTTTTCTTTTGTATACGGTTATGTAATGTGACTAAGAGTTTGGAAAACAAATGAAATTTCTTAATAAAAAGTATTTAACAAAAAAATAAAGGACTTGATAATCTGACCAAGGAGGAGAGAAAAGCCCTGAGAGAGTTGGAGAAAGCCCCCGATTTTGTAATAAAAGGGAGTGATAAAGGTGGTAACACTGTACTCCTATCTAGTACTCTGTATGAGAAACAAGCTTTATCTCTCTTACGGGATGAAACTACATATCGGAGGCTCTCGACAAATCCCTTTCCTCAAATTGTTGCTAATCTTAATTTCAAACTCAACTTGGCTCTGGAAGAGTGCATCATTACATGCAAAGAATATGGGTATCTCAGTGTTCAGGAATTTAACACCCCCACTTTTTATACAATACCCAAACTCCATAAATCCATGACAGACCCCGCAGGGAGACCCATAGATTCTGCCATACAGGGTCCCCTTGAAAGAATAGGCAAATATGTAGATGCCCTTATTAAAGAATTAGTATTTGAACTACCCTCATATGTACAAGACACACGTGATGTCTTGGGGAAACTGGATGATATTGCGGTACCGGAGGATGTGCTCCTAGTTGGAATCGATTTTGAGTCACTGTATACATCGATTCCTCATACCTGGGGTTTGAAAGCGACACAACATTTTTTGGACAACAAATTCCCACTCCAGGCTACCCAAAATGAGTTCATCATAGACCTCTTACAATTTATGCTGGACAACAACTGTTTCCAGTTTCTAGGGGTCTATTATAGACAGATGAGAGGCACCTCCATGGGTGCCCCATGGGTCCTATCATATGCATGCCTGTATCTGGGGATGTGGGAGCTTGAATGTGTGTATCCCTCGTTGATGTACCTTGGCCACTGTTTAGTGTGGCTAAGGTACATCGACAATGTGATCATGCTATGGAAGGGCACACCAGCGGACGTAGTTAGCTTCATGGAAGAACTAAATGGAAATGAGAGAAACATCAGACTGACCTACGTCTATAATTCTGAGACCCTGTCCTTCCTTGATCTTTTCATTAACATTGAGGGAGGTAAACTCCAGACCAGGACATTCAGAAAAGATACGGCAGCTAATACACTGCTCCTGGCCTCAAGCCATCATCCCAGATCCCTCATACAGGGCATCCCTGTGGGTCAGTTCCTCAGAACTAGAAGGAACTACTCGGGTGAGAGAGACTTTCACTCCAAGGTGCAGGACCTCTATGGGAGATTCCGGGATCGTGGATATTCCCATAGATCTATAAGAAAGGCTAAAAAAAAGAGCCTTACAGTCTGATAGACAGTCCCTTCTAACAAAAAATACAAGGAGCAAGCCAGGCAATACAAATTCTGCCCCAATTAGGATCATTACACAGTGTGGGGCACAGTGGGAGCAAACCAGGAATGTATTAAGCCATCATTGGCACATACTATCTGAGGCCCCAATTATAGAAGACATTGTTGGGGAGACCACTTCTAACGGCCAGGAGGGCAAAGAACCTAAAAGACTGTCTGGTTCACTCTGAGTATAGCAGACCCCAAAGACGAGACTGGCTTACCAGCCTCCCCCCCTTAAAAGGCATGTACCCGTGTGGCAGGTGCCATATCTGTAAGTATGTTGATAGGACGGACATGTTCACCAGTTCCTATGGTCAGAAACAATTTAAGATTAAGAACTTTATTAATTGTGTCACAACACATGTAATTTATATGTTGACCTGTCCATGTGGACTAATCTATGTCGATAAGACTAAGAGACAATTTAAGACTAGGATTGGTGAACATGTCCTGAGTATCATCAACAAAGAAGATGACCGCCCCCTCGCATTGCACTTTTTGAAGGTACATGATGGTGATCCAAGTGGCCTCAAATGCAAGGGCATTTACAAATTGAATCTGCCACCTAGAAGGGGTGACTATGATAGGATATTGTATCAAAAAGAGAAGATGTGGATCTTCTATTTAAAAAGTTTACAGCCGTTTGGCTTGAATAATGAGTGCAACCTTTCTGTATTCTTAGAACGTTAATTGGACATCTTCTTATGTGGATATCTATTTCTATATATTTTGGTATCTTAAAAATTGTTTTGTTCCGATATAAACTTCACATAGGCTGTTTCTGCATATATACCCTTGGAGTGCTCTCTAGATTTTAAAACTATACCGGTATCATATATAAAAAATGGGGATGTATCTATATACTGTATATAGGAGATTCAGGCATACATCCCCCAAGGGGGCTGTCACTGCTAAACAGAAGTGAAGGTTTTTTGCATTCTGAGAGGAAATTACAGATGTACTCTTGCCACTAAAATATCTATTTGGTCCGTTAAGTGATCGCACCTGCACAGGTTCTGAATTCTGCACTAGTGATGAATGATGTAGTGATGGGTGTTCAGGTGTGGATGGTTTTAATTGTTAATTGGTTTCTATAGTGTGACTATTTAAAGCACGTATCCTGACCCAGCACGTATGCTCTGAGGAAACCTGTGATCAGGTGAAACGCGTAAGCATCTTGCCATCACTTCGGTGGTGGTTGGGACCTCTGGATGCCCACTAATGGCCCGGAACCACCTCAGCTTATCTCCACCTTGGATAGACCATAACCACTAAACCCAACAGTGATCCTGTCTCTCCACTGCCTTCTCAATGTGGCTGGATATATCACCATTCACACAGCCGCTGGCCACAGTCCAGCTGACTGACACTGAACCTTGCGACCTACCGTAAGCTTCATCTGGAGGAGCCAATACTGCTGGAAGTGCATGGCTCTCAGCACGGTCTAGTTACCAGCAAGGAGACGGCGGCAGCACGGATATTCTGCGGATCATGAGACACCCAGATCAAGACGCCTAAACGGGGAGCGATCAGTACTTGTCTTTCTATGGAACACAACAGTGGACTCTGATTTGTTTGGTCACTAACTGCTGACCCCCGCATTTAACGGTGTTGTACTGCATAGATTTCTGTTTATTACTGATATATCTAGGTCGATTCCACGGGCGGATTTCTCGCCTATTAATGCAGCCCTGATACAGACAATTGCTCTGACCATATGCCCATGGACTTTCAGTCTATTTTCTATACATCTGAGCAACTTTTGGCTACTATCTATTGAACAGACCCGGGTCTAAGACTATTGTCTGTGTGTGTATGCAAGACGAGTGATTGATGGAGGTGTGTATATAGGGCAAGGTGGCCACCCAGGTTCCCTGTAAGACGTCAGTCTTATTTTTACTTTTGGCTCGAGGGAGGAACAGTCTTCTTTTTTTCAATTGTTGTAAAACTTGCTCATAAATGCACATTTATATTTGAGGGTTTTCTAATAAAGATAGTTAATTTATATATATCAGTGTATCCTCTTTGAAGAAACTGCTGTCTGGAATCCATTTCCAATATCTTTTTTGTATGCTGCTAGTTAAGTTCAGAGGATGATCACCCCGTGATATGTGACTTGTTCACGATTCACAAATTGGGATGATGATATACACAGGTGTCCATATTTGAGCAGGTATTAGGTAAACCGTTTAGGAATGCTCATATACACCGGTGCTCAATAGGCAATTTCAGTGGTCTTTTTTCTCCTTTTTATTATAGTTCAGCTAAAGCTACAAGTTACTGTAGTGCGTCCTCCTCACAGTGTTCAGCTAAAGCTACAAGTTAGTGTAGTGCGACCTCTGCACAGTGTTCAGCTAAAGCTACAAGTTAGTGTAGTGCGCCCTCCTTACAGTGTTCAGCTAAAGCTACAAGTTAGTGTAGTGCACAGTGTTCAGCTAAAGCTACAAGTTAGTGTAGTGCGACCTCTGCACAGTGTTCAGCTAAAGCTACAAGTTAGTGTAGTGCGTCCTCCTCACAGTGTTCAGCTAAAGCTTCAATTTAGTGTAGTGCGACCTCTGCACAGTGTTCAGCTAAAGCTACAAGTTAGTGTAGTGCGTCCTCCTCACAGTGTTCAGCTAAAGCTACAAGTTAGTGTAGTGCACAGTGTTCAGCTAAAGCTACAAGTTAGTGTAGTGGGACCTCTGCACAGTGTTCAGCTAAAGCTACAAGTTAATGTAGTGTGTCCTCCTCACAGTGTTCAGCTAAAGCTACAAGTTAGTGTAGTGCGTCCTCCTTATAGTGTTCAGCTAAAGCTACAAGTTAGTGTAGTACACAGTGTTCAGCTAAAGCTACAAGTTAGTGTAGTGCATCCTCCTTACAGTGTTCAGCTAAAGCTACAAGTTAGTGTAGTGCGACCTCTGCACAGTGTTCAGCTAAAGCTACCTGTAGAAGGTTTGTGGTATTTTTCTGATCCTATCACTACCGCAGGCTGCAAATTATTTACAAGTTAGTGTAGTGCAACCTCTGCACAGTGTTCAGCTAAAGCTACCTGTAGAAGGTTGGTGTTGTTTTCCTGATCCTATCACTACCGCAGGCAGCTACATTATTTACACGTTAGTGTAGTGCGACTTCTGCACAGTGTTCAGCTAAAGCTACCTGTAGAAGGTTGGTGGTGTTTTCCTGATCCTATCACTACCGCAGGCAGCTACATTATTTACACGTTAGCGTAGTGCGACCTCCTCACAGTGTTCCGCTAAAGCTTCAATTTAGTGTAGTGCAACCTCTGCACAGTGATAAGTTAAAACTACAAGTTAGTGTAGTGCGTCCTCCTCACAATGTTCAGCTAAAGCTACAAGTTAGTGTAGTGCACAGTGTTCAGCTAAAGCTACAGGTTAGTGTAGTGCGACCTCTGCACAGTGTTCAGCTAAAGCTACACATTACTGTAGTTCGTCCTCCTCACAGTGTTCATCTAAAGCTACAAGTTAGTGTAGTGGGACCTCTGCACAGTGTTCAGCTAAAGCTACAAGTTAGTGTAGTGCGTCCTCCTCACAGTGTTCAGCTAAAGCTACAAGTTAGTGTAGTGCACAGTGTTCAGCTAAAGCTACAAGTTACTGTAGTGCGTCCTCCTCTTAGTGTTCAGCTAAAGCTACAAGTTAGTGTAGTGCGACCTCTGCACAGTGTTCAGCTAAAGCTACAAGTTAGTGTAGTGCACCCTCCTTACAGTGTTCAGCTAAAGCTACAAGTTAGTGTAGTGCACAGTGTTCAGCTAAAGCTACAAGTTAGTGTAGTGCGACCTCTGCACAGTGTTCAGCTAAAGCTACAAGTTAGTGTAGTGCGTCCTCCTCACAGTGTTCAGCTAAAGCTTCAATTTAGTGTAGTGCGACCTCTGCACAGTGTTCAGCTAAAGCTACAAGTTAGTGTAGTGCGTCCTCCTCACAGTGTTCAGCTAAAGCTACAAGTTAGTGTAGTGCACAGTGTTCAGCTAAAGCTACAAGTTAGTGTAGTGGGACCTCTGCACAGTGTTCAGCTAAAGCTACAAGTTAATGTAGTGTGTCCTCCTCACAGTGTTCAGCTAAAGCTACAAGTTAGTGTAGTGCGTCCTCCTTATAGTGTTCAGCTAAAGCTACAAGTTAGTGTAGTACACAGTGTTCAGCTAAAGCTACAAGTTAGTGTAGTGCGACCTCTGCACAGTGTTCAGCTAAAGCTACAAGTTAGTGTAGTGCATCCTCCTTACAGTGTTCAGCTAAAGCTACAAGTTAGTGTAGTGCACAGTGTTCAGCTAAAGCTACAAGTTAGTGTAGTGCGACCTCTGCACAGTGTTCAGCTAAAGCTACCTGTAGAAGGTTTGTGGTATTTTTCTGATCCTATCACTACCGCAGGCTGCAAATTATTTACAAGTTAGTGTAGTGCAACCTCTGCACAGTGTTCAGCTAAAGCTACCTGTAGAAGGTTGGTGTTGTTTTCCTGATCCTATCACTACCGCAGGCAGCTACATTATTTACACGTTAGTGTAGTGCGACCTCTGCACAGTGTTCAGCTAAAGCTACCTGTAGAAGGTTGGTGGTGTTTTCCTGATCCTATCACTACCGCAGGCAGCTACATTATTTACACGTTAGCGTAGTGCGACCTCCTCACAGTGTTCCGCTAAAGCTTCAATTTAGTGTAGTGCAACCTCTGCACAGTGATAAGTTAAAACTACAAGTTAGTGTAGTGCGTCCTCCTCATAATGTTCAGCTAAAGCTACAAGTTAGTGTAGTGCACAGTGTTCAGCTAAAGCTACAGGTTAGTGTAGTGCGACCTCTGCACAGTGTTCAGCTAAAGCTACACATTACTGTAGTGCGTCCTCCTCACAGTGTTCATCTAAAGCTACAAGTTAGTGTAGTGGGACCTCTGCACAGTGTTCAGCTAAAGCTACAAGTTAGTGTAGTGCGTCCTCCTCACAGTGTTCAGCTAAAGCTACAAGTTAGTGTAGTGCACAGTGTTCAGCTAAAGCTACAAGTTACTGTAGTGCGTCCTCCTCTTAGTGTTCAGCTAAAGCTACAAGTTAGTGTAGTGCGACCTCTGCACAGTGTTCAGCTAAAGCTACAAGTTAGTGTAGTGCACCCTCCTTACAGTGTTCAGCTAAAGCTACAAGTTAGTGTAGTGCACAGTGTTCAGCTAAAGCTACAAGTTAGTGTAGTGCGACCTCTGCACAGTGTTCAGCTAAAGCTACAAGTTAGTGTAGTGCGTCCTCCTCGCAGTGTTCAGCTAAAGCTTCAATTTAGTGTAGTGCGACCTCTGCACAGTGTTCAGCTAAAGCTACAAGTTAGTGTGGTGCGTCCTCCTCACAGTGTTCAGCTAAAGCTACAAGTTAGTGTAGTGCACAGTGTTCAGCTAAAGCTACAAGTTAGTGTAGTGGGACCTCTGCACAGTGTTCAGCTAAAGCTACAAGTTACTGTAGTGTGTCCTCCTCACAGTGTTCAGCTAAAGCTACAAGTTAGTGTAGTGCGTCCTCCTTATAGTGTTCAGCTAAAGCTACAAGTTAGTGTAGTACACAGTGTTCAGCTAAAGCTACAAGTTAGTGTAGTGCGACCTCTGCACAGTGTTCAGCTAAAGCTACAAGTTAGTGTAGTGCATCCTCCTTACAGTGTTCAGCTAAAGCTACAAATTAGTGTAGTGCACAGTGTTCAGCTAAAGCTACAAGTTAGTGTAGTGCGACCTCTGCACAGTGTTCAGCTAAAGCTACCTGTAGAAGGTTTGTGGTATTTTTCTGATCCTATCACTACCGCAGGCTGCAAATTATTTACAAGTTAGTGTAGTGCAACCTCTGCACAGTGTTCAGCTAAAGCTACCTGTAGAAGGTTGGTGTTGTTTTCCTGATCCTATCACTACCGCAGGCAGCTACATTATTTACACGTTAGTGTAGTGCGACCTCTGCACAGTGTTCAGCTAAAGCTACCTGTAGAAGGTTGGTGGTGTTTTCCTGATCCTATCACTACCGCAGGCAGCTACATTATTTACACGTTAGCGTAGTGCGACCTCCTCACAGTGTTCCGCTAAAGCTTCAATTTAGTGTAGTGCAACCTCTGCACAGTGATAAGTTAAAACTACAAGTTAGTGTAGTGCGTCCTCCTCACAATGTTCAGCTAAAGCTAAAAGTTAGTGTAGTGCACAGTGTTCAGCTAAAGCTACAAGTTAGTGTAGTGCGACCTCTGCACAGTGTTCAGCTAAAGCTACAAGTTACTGTAGTGCGTCCTCCTCACAGTGTTCATCTAAAGCTACAAGTTAGTGTAGTGCGACCTCTGCACAGTGTTCAGCTAAAGCTACAAGTTAGTGTAGTGCGTCCTCCTCACAGTGTTCAGCTAAAGCTACAAGTTAGTGTAGTGCGACCTCTGCACAGTGTTCAGCTGAGGCTACAAGTTAGTGTAGTGCGTCCTCCTTACAGTGTTCAGCTAAAGCTACAAGTTAGTGTAGTGCACAGTGTTCAGCTAAAGCTACAAGTTAGTGTAGTGCAACCTCTGCACAGTGTTCAGCTAAAGCTACAAGTTAGTGTAGTGCACAGTGTTCAGCTAAAGCTACAAGTTACTGTAGTGCGTCCTCCTCTTAGTGTTCAGCTAAAGCTACAAGTTAGTGTAGTGCGACCTCTGCACAGTGTTCAGCTGAGGCTACAAGTTAGTGTAGTGCGTCCTCCTTACAGTGTTCAGCTAAAGCTACAAGTTAGTGTAGTGCACAGTGTTCAGCTAAAGCTACACGTTAGTGTAGTGCAACCTCTGCACAGTGTTCAGCTAAAGCTACAAGTTAGTGTAGTGCATCTTCTGAACAGTGTTCAGCTAAAGCTACAAGTTAGTGTAGTGCACAGTGTTCAGCTAAAGCTACAAGTTAGTGTAGTGCGACCTCTGCACAGTGTTCAGCTAAAGCTACAAGTTAGTGTGGTGCGTCCTCCTCACAGTGTTCAGCTAAAGCTACAAGTTAGTATAGTGCGACTTCTGCACAGTGTTCATCTAAAGCTACAAGTTAGTGTAGTGCGTCCTCCTCACAGTGTTCAGCTAAAGCTACAAGTTAGTGTAGTGCGACCTCTGCACAGTGTTCAGCTAAAGCTACAAGTTAGTGTAGTGCGTCCTTCTCACAGTGTTCAGCTAAAGCTACAAGTTAGTGTAGTGCACAGTGTTCAGCTAAAGCTACAAGTTAGTGTAGTGCACAGTGTTCAGCTAAAGCTACAAATTAGTGTAGTGGGACCTCTGCACAGTGTTCAGCTAAAGCTACAAGTTACTGTAGTGCGTTTTCCTCTTAGTGTTCAGCTAAAGCTACAAGTTAGTGTAGTGCGACCTCTGCACAGTGTTCAGCTAAAGCTACAAGTTAGTGTAGTGCATCCTTCTTACAGTGTTCAGCTAAAGCTACAAGTTAGTTTAGTTCATAGTGTTCAGCTAACGCTACACGTTAGTGTAGTGCGCCCTCTGCACAGTGTTCAGCTAAAGCTACAAGTTAGTGTAGTGCGTCCTCTGAACAGTGTTCAGCTAAAGCTACAAGTTAGTGTAGTGCACAGTGTTCAGCTAAAGCTATAAGTTAGTGTAGTGCGACCTCTGCACAGTGTTCAGCTAAAGCTACAAGGTAGTGTGGTGCGTCCTCCTCACAGTGTTCAGCTAAAGTGACAAGTTAGTGTAGTGCGACTTCTGCACAGTGTTCATCTAAAGCTACAAGTTAGTGTAGTGCATCCTCCTCACAGTGTTCATCTAAAGCTACAAGTGAGTGTAGTGCGACCTCTGCACAGTGTTCAGCTAAAGCTACCTGTAGAAGGTTGGTGGTGTTTTCCTGATCCTATCACTACCGCAGGCAGCTACATTATTTACACGTTAGTGTAGTGCGACCTCTGCACAGTGTTCAGCTAAAGATATCTGTAGAAGGTTGGTGGTGTTTTCCTGATCTTACCACTACCGCAGGCAGCTACATTATTTACACGTTAGTGTAGTGCGACCTCTGCACATTGTTCAGCTAAAGCTACCTGTAGAAGGTTGGTGGTGTTTTCCTGATCCTATCACTACCGCAGGCAGCTACATTATTTTAAAGTTGGTGTAGTGTGTCCTCCTCACAGTGTTCAGCTAAAGCTTCAATTTAGTGTAGTGCGACCTCTGTACAGTGTTAAGTTAAAACTACAAGTTAGTGTAGTGCGTCCTCCTCACAGTGTTCAGCTAAAGCTACAAGTTAGTGTAGTGCACAGTGTTCAGCTAAAACTACAAGTTAGTGTAGTGGGACCTCTGCACAGTGTTCAGCTAAAGCTAAAAGTTACTGTAGTGCGTCCTCCTCACAGTGTTCAGCTAAAGCTACAAGTTAGTGTAGTGGGACCTCTGCACAGTGTTCAGCTAAAGCTAAAAGTTACTGTAGTGCGTCCTCCTCACAGTGTTAAGCTAAAGCTACAAGTTAGTGTAGTGCGACCTCTGCACAGTGTTCAGCTAAAGCTACAAGTTAGTGTAGTGCGTCCTCCTTACAGTGTTCAGCTAAAGCTACAAGTTAGTGTAGTGCACAGTGTTCAGCTAAAGCTACAAGTTAGTGTAGTGCAACCTCTGCACAGTGTTCAGCTAAAGCTACAAGTTAGTGTAGTGCGTCCTCTGAACAGTGTTCAGCTAAAGCTACAAGTTAGTGTAGTGCACAGTGTTCAGCTAAAGCTACAAGTTAGTGTAGTGCGACCTCTGCACAGTGTTCAGCTAAAGCTACAAGTTGGTGTAGTGCGTCCTCTGAACAGTGTTCAGCTAAAGCTACAAGTTAGTGTAGTGTGACCTCTGCACAGTGTTCAGCTAAAGCTACAAGTTAGTGTAGTGCATCCTCCTCACAGTGTTCAGCTAAAGCTACAAGTTAGTGTAGTGTGTCCTCTGAACAGTGTTCAGCTAAAGCTACAAGTTAGTGTAGTGCTTCCTCTGAACAATGTTCAGCTAAAGCTACAAGTTAGTGTAGTGCAAGTGTTAGAGCTGTAGAAGGTTGGTGGTGTTTTCCTGATCCTATCACTACCGCAGGCAACTACATTATTTACACGTTAGTGTAGTGCAACCTCTGCACAGTGTTCAGCTAAAGCTACCTGTAGAAGGTTGGTGGTGTTTTCCTGATCCTACCACTACCGCAGGCAGCTACATTATTTTAACGTTAGTGTAGTGCGTCCTCCTCACAGTGTTCAGCTAAAGCTTCAATTTAGTGTAGTGCGACCTCTGCACAGTGTTAAGTTAAAGCTACAAGTTAGTGTAGTGCATCCTCCTCACAGTGTTCAACTAAAGCTACAAGTTAGTGTAGTGCACAGTGTTCAGCTAAAGCTACAAGTTAGTGTAGTGCAACCTCTGCACAGTGTTCAGCTAAATCTACATGTTACTGTAGTGCGTCCTCCTCACAGTGTTCAGCTAAAGCTACAAGTTAGTGTAGTGCGACCTCTGCACAGTGTTCAGCTAAAGCTACAAGTTAGTGTAGTGCATCCTCCTCACAGTGTTCAGCTAAAGCAACAAGTTAGTGTAGTGCACAGTGTTGAGCTAAAGCTTCAAGTTAGTGTAGTGGGACCTCTGCACAGTGTTCAGCTAAAGCTACAAGTTACTGTAGTGCGTCCTCCTCACAGTGTTCAGCTAAAGCTACAAGTTAGTGTAGTGCGACCTCTGCACAGTGTTCAGCTAAAGCTACAATTTAGTGTAGTGCGGCCTCCTTACAGTGTTCAGCTAAAGCTACAAGTTAGTGTAGTGCACAGTGTTCAGCTAAAGCTACAAGTTAGTGTAGTGCAACCTCTGCACAGTGTTCAGCTAAAGCTACAAGTTAGTGTACTGCGTCCTCTGAACAGTTTTCAGCTAAAGCTACAAGTTAGTGTAGTGCGATCTCTGCACAGTGTTCAGCTAAAGCTACAAGTTAGTGTAGTGCGTCCTCTGAACAATGTTCAGCTAAAGCTACAAGTTAGTGTAGTGCACAGTGTTCAGCTAAAGCTACAAGTTAGTGTAGTGCAACCTCTGCACAGTGTTCAGCTAAAGCTACCTGTAGAAGATTTGTGGTATTTTTCTGATCCTATCACTACTGAACGCAGCTAAATTATTTACACGTTAGTGTAGTGCGAACTCTGCACAGTGTTCAGCTAAAGCTACCTGTAGAAGGTTGGTGTTGTTTTCCAGATCCTATCACTACCGTAGGCAGCTACATTATTTACACGTTAGTGTAGTGCGACCTCTGCACAATGTTCAGCTAAAGCTACCTGTAGAAGGTTGGTGGTGTTTTCCTGATCATATCACTACCGCAGGCAGCTATATTATTTACACGTTAGCGTAGTGCGACCTCTGCACAGTGTTCAGCTAAAGCTACCTGTAGAAGGTTGGTGGTGTTTTCCTGATCCTATCACTACCGCAGGCAGCTACATTATTTACACGTTAGTGTAGTGCGACCTCTGCACAGTGTTCAGCTAAAGCTACCTATAGAAGGTTGGTGGTGTTTTCCTGATCCTACCACTACCGCAGGCAGCTACATTATTTACACATTAGTGTAGTGCGACCTCTGCACAGAGTTCAGCTAAAGCTATCTGTAGAAGATTGGTGGTGTTTTCCTGATCCTATCACTACCGCAGGCAGCTACATTATTTTAACGTTGGTGTAGTACATCCTCAAAACAGTGTTCAGCTAATGCTACAAATTAGTGTAGTGCGATCTCTGCACAGTGTTCAGCTAAAGATACCTGTAGAAGATTGGTGGTGTTCTCATACTACAGGCAGGCAGTTGATTTTGCTAGCTGCAGTATCAGTCTAGATATATATATATATCCCAGCTTAGTGCAGCTACATCTCACTGCAGGCCATTAGAATGTCTGGAAGGCCAACAAGGAGAGGCAGACAGTCACAAGCCAATAAAAGAGGGCAAGCAGGCTCTGGGGCTAGAGGCAACAGTGCTGGTCGTAGACACGGTGCATCCTCATCAGCACGTGGCCGTGGGACACGCTTGGCCTTTTTTTTGGCAGCTGGCCTTGTTGAGCCGCAACATGCGGAAGACTTGGTCGAGTGGATGACCAAGCCATCCTCATCCTCCTCATCCTCTCTCACCCATGCTCAGGGTACTTTGTCTGGCAAAGCAGCTGCCAATGCGGCCTCTTCCCTCGGCTCAATGGCATCAGTGACTCCTTCCCTAGCCCCACCATGTCCTTCTGAGGAGTCCCTCGAACTGTTTGACCACAGTGTTGGGTACTTGCTCCAGGAGGATGCCCAGCGTTTAGAAGGTGATGATGATACTGAGCTAGATGAAGACCGTAACGTGAGCACGGACAGAGGGGGTGCCCAAGAAGGACAGCAATCTGGCAGTCATGCTTCCCCTTCTGCAGCATACTGCCGGGTTTGCTCCAGTGATGAGGAGGGAGGGGATGATGAGGTCACTGACTCAACTTGGGTGCCTGATAGGAGAGAGACGAGGAGGAGGCACATCACCAACGAGGCAGGATGCCCTCCAGAGGCCAGCCTAAGGGCAGCACACTGACTGCATCACACCGCAAAGCTCCGCATGTGCAAGGCACTGCTGTCCCTGCACGTTATTCCAAAAGTTCTTTGGTGTGGAGTGAGAGGAGTGCATCAGATCGCACCGCTGCTATTTGCAACATATGTCTCAAGCGTATCTCGCGTGGCCAAAACATCTCCCACTTGGGCACCACATGCTTGACCAGACATATGTCGACCTGCCATGCAGTTCGCTGGCAAGCGTACCTAAAAGACCCATACCAGAGAGCATCGAGGACCTCTCCTTGCTCCTCATCAGCTGAGATCTCCAACCCCACTATACATTCAGTCCTCTCTGAGACCTGCTCTGAGAGGAATGAAGGTGTAGAATTAGGTGTATCACAGCCAAGTACTTGTGGGCAATCTGCTTTTGGTACACCAACGTCAGATTGTACCAGGCAAATTTCCCTGCCCCAGCTTCTGCACCGCCTAAAAAAGTTCGCCCCCAGCCATCCACATGCCCAGTGGTTGAATGCTAGCTTGGCAAAATTGCTAGCACTTTAACTGCTACCTTTTCAGTTGGTAGACTCTGCCCCCTTCCGTGAGTTTGTGGAATGTGCGGTTCCTCAGTGGCAGGTACCCAAATGCCACTTTTTCTCACAGAAGGCGATTCCGGCTCTCTACTGGCATGTGGAAGGCAATGTCCATGCCTCGCTGGACAGGGCGGTCAGTGGTAAGGTGCATATTACCACTGACTCATGGTCCAGCAGGCATGGACAGGGACATTACCTAAGTTTCACGGGGCATTGGGTGACTCTGCTGGTAGCTGGGAAGAATGCAGGATAAGGTGCAGTAGTGTTGGAGGTTCTTCCACCACCACGCCTCCAAAATGCCACTACTAATGATTCTGACACACCTCTCTCCTCCACCCCCTCCTCTTCTTCTTCTTCCATGGCCTCTTCCTGTGCTTTGTCCTTGGAACCAGCGGTGCTCCGTAGGCGTTCAAGGGGCTACGCAAGTATGCAGGCCAAAAGATGCCATGCGGTGCTTGAGCTGGTGTGCTTGGGGGACAGGAGCCACACTGGGGCAGAGGTTCTGTCAGCTCTGCAGGGGCAGGTTCAGAGGTGGTTGACACCACGCCAACTTAAGGCAGGAATGGTGGTTTGCAACAATGGCACCAACCTCCTCTCTCCCCTCCGACAGGGACAAATGACCCATGTGCCCTGTTTGGCTCACGTCCTTAACTTGGTGGTGCAGCGGTTCTTGGGCAGGTACCCGGGCTTACAGGATGTCCTGAGGCAGGCCAGGAAAGTCTGTGTGCATTTCCGACGGTCATATAATGCCAGTGCTCGGCTGGCAGACCCACAAAAGGAATTTAACCTGCCCAAGAACCGCCTAATCTGTGACATGCCCACCAGGTGGAACTCAACGTTGGCCATGCTGCAGCGGCTGCACACGCAGCAGAGGGCCCTCAATGAGTACCTGTGCGACTATGGCACCAGGACAGGGTCAGGGGAACTTGTTTTTTTTCCCCACGCCAGTGGGCCATGATCAGGGATGTATGCACTGTCCTGTCACCATTTGAGGTGGCCATGAGGATGGTGAGCAGTGACAGTGCATGCATCAGTGACACTGTCCCCCTTGTCCACCTGTTGGAGTACACGCTGCATGGAATAATGGACAGGGCACTTGAGGCAGAACAGAGGCAGGAAGAGGAGGACTTCCTTAGCTCTCAAGGCCCCCTTTATCCAGACAGTGTTCCTGCGTGCCCGCCGATCACACAGGAAGAGAACGAGCTGGAGGAGGAGGAGGATTGTGTCAGTATAGAGGTGGAGCCTGGCACTCAGCATCAGCAGCAGTCTTTAAGGGATCATTTACAATTCCAAGAAACACATGGACTTGTACTTGGCTGGGAGGAGGTGGATCATGTCATCCTTAGTGACCCAGAGGACTCCGGACCGAATGCCTCAGCAAACCTATCCTGCAAAGCCTGCGGAAGGATCCTTGTATTCGTGGTATCAAGGAGAAGGACCAATACCGGCTGGCAACCCTGCTTGATCCACATTACAAGGGTAAGGTTGCGGACCTTATCTTGCCATTGCAGAGGGAGCAGAGGATGAAACATCTTCGGGAGGCCTTGCAGAAAGATCTGTGCAACGTGTTTCCAGAGACTGGGAGGTTACAAACTCCTGTTTCTGGACAACGTGTTCCTGAGGCTTCGGTCAGTCAAAGAAGGAGCGGTAGAGAAGGTGGCCGTCTGACCGATGCATTCAGACAATTTTTTAGTCCGCAGCCCCAAGGTATGATCGGTTCCAGCAACCATTGCCAGTGTCTGTTTTACATGGTGCAGGAATACCTAAGGGCAAGATCTGACTTGGACACCCTTCCCACCGAAAATCCTCTGGGTTACTAGTTCTTGAGGATGGATCACTGGCCAGAGCTTGCACAATATGCAATTGAGCTACTGGCCTGTCCTGCATCCAGTGTTCTTTCGGAACGCACATTCAGTGCTGCTGGAGGCTTTGTAACCGATCACAGGGTGCGTCTGTCCACCCACTCGGTCGATCGACTGACCTTCATATAAATGAATCAGTCTTGGATCACCACCAGCTACCAAGCACCTGATGCTGATGTAACCGAATATTTTTTTTTAAATGTCAGATCCCTTCAAAGACTGCCTATGCTGATGCTGAGTGACTATCCTGTTATGCTGAGTAATTATCCTCTTCCTCCTCAATGATCATGCTGATAGCTTGTAAGAACATTTTTGGTTCTGGGCGCCACCAGTCCCGTCACCAGTGCCTAAGGCCCAATTTTTCAGCCCCTGTTTAACAGGGGCTTGTAATTACAATTTTTGATGCAATTCTTTGCAGCAGGGCTAGTTCCTGCGCTCCAACTAGAGTATCTGTGAGGGTTTGCAGTGTTGTGGCACCATCACCAGTGCCTAAGGCCTAATTTTTCAGCCCCTGTTTAACAGGGGCGTGTAATTACAATTTTTGATGCAATTCTTTGCAGCAGGGCTAGTTCCTGTGCTCCAACTAGAGTATCTGTGAAGGGTTGCAGTGTTGTGGCACCATCACCAGTGCCTAAGGCCCAATTTTTCAGTCCCTGTTTAACAGGGGCGTGTAATTATAATTTTTGATGCAATTCTTTGCAGCAGGGCTAGTTCCTGCACTCCAGATAGAGTACTGTATCTGTGAGAGGTTCCAGTGTTGTGGCACCAGCACCAGTGCCTAAGGCCCTATTTTTCAGCCCCTGTTCAACAGGGACATGTAATTTGAATTCTTGATCTAATATTTCATAGCAGGGCCTGTTTCTGTGCCCACCAAGAGTATCTGTGAGGACTTACAGTGTTGTGGCACCAGCACCACCACCAAAGGCCCAATTTTTCTGCCCTTGTTCAACAGGGGCATGTAATTACAATTCTTGATCTAATATTTCACAGCAGGGCCCTGTGACGGCTTACAGTGTTGTGGCCACAACAACACCTAAGGCCCAAATTTCTGCTGAGTATATAGGGCAGGCCCCTACTTTCAAACATCCAACTTACAAACGACTCCTACTTGCAAACGGAAGGAGACAACAGGAAGTGAGATGAAACCTACCCCTAGGAAGGGAAATTCTCTCCTGTAAGAGTTAATATGGGAAAAACTTTTCTCTTTTTCACTGATGCTTTATCACCAATCCTTGTTTCACAAAAAAACCCAAATTTTCAAAAAAAGTGAGGTTAAATCTTCTGAAGAGGAGCACAGACAGCAAAACAAATGTCACAGGGGTGATAACCTTTCCCTAGTTTTTCCAAAAAGCTTAAAATAGATTTTTGGCTGGAGATTAACATGTTAAAAATGTACCAGTTCAAGATTACAAACAGATTCTACTTAACAACAAACCTACAGTCCCTGTCTTGTTTGCACCGCCTGTATACTGCTGTTCAGAGTATATAGGGCCTGGGTGCCCCACATCTTTCCTTTTTTAATTTGGGTGCGGGGTTCCCCTTAATATCCATACAAGACCCAATGGGCCTGGTAATGGACTTGGGGGTACCCATGCCGTTTGCCTCACTGATTTTCATCCATATTGCCAGGATCCGACATTACATTAAAGCCGCAAGCAGTTTTAAATTACTTTTTTTCCTTTAAAAATGACATTTTGTGCAGGGACTATTATAAGCATGGGAAACACGCACCACTTTACAGGCATACTACAGACACCCCCCAGGTACGATATTTAAAGGAATATTTCACTTTTTTTTACTTTAAGCATCATTAAAATCACTGCTCCCGAAAAAATGGCCGTTTTTAAAAGTTTTTTTTGCATTGATACATGTCTCCTGGGGCAGGACCCGGGTCCCCAAACCCTTTTTAGGACAATACCATGCAAATTAGCCTTTAAAATTAGCACTTTTGATTTCAAACGTTCGAGTCCCATAGACCAGTGTTTCCCAACTCCAGTCCTCAAGGCGCCCCAACGGGTCATGTTTTCAGGATTTCCCTCAGATGAAATAGCTGTGGTAATTACTAAGGCAGTGAAACTGATCACATCACCTGTGCAAAATAATGGAAAGCCTGAAAACATGACCTGCTGGGTCGCCTTGAGGACTGGAGTTGAGAAACACTGCCATAGACGTCAATGGGGTTCTAAAGTCATGCAAATTTTCGGTCTGTTAGCACGTTCTGGTGCGAACTGAACCGGGGGGTGTTCAGCTCATCCCTACTCACCACATGAAAATGTTTCAAGTACACTTATATTGGATGGTCAAATATAACTATTGTTTGTATTGTTATTACAAGGATGATGTTCTATATTGAAAGTGTAAGCTGTGACCAACTTGTTTTGTCCTGGTTATTAACTGTCAAGAAAAATGTATTTGGGCGGAGCTCAAACTTGTGTCATCATCACATATTATGGAAACCAGAAATGATCTGTGTATTCCTCTGGGAAGATGATTTGTACAGCGCTGCCTGTATATTTTTATGTGTGAGTGCTATGGTTTTTTATTAAATATATGATTTTGCAATATGTAAAGCATTCATAATGCTCCATGCATACTCCCTTAGTGCCTGCCGATGTGTGTGGTGGAGGGAAGCGCACCATCATATGTCTTGATTTTAGCTTATCACTTTCAAATGCTATATAAAATCTCATCTTGACGGTCATACTGTTCCGGTAAACCTCTGATTCTAGCACTGGTGTGGGAGCACTGAGCACTGTGTTTTTTTTCACCTGGAGAAGTTTTCCACACATTATCATGCAAAGATTTATATAACGATTTTCTCACCTAGAATTCACAGAGTAGTTTTATTTTTGTCTGTATGGACATTTTATGTTACAAACACTTACTGGACTCTAATTAGTTTTGTTGCTAATTACAAATTTTTGGATTTCACCCTTTAGTGCAATTTTTTATGTTAAAAAAATATATATATTGTCTGTAATCAGTTCTGCTTGAAAAAAATGTTTTCTCCTTCTTAAATAACCTTTTACATTTAAAGATCTAAAATTGCAAGAAAGAGTAGAGGAACTCAGTCATCTCATGTTTACTGTGCAGAAACATATTCTCTATCCCCACTGAGTCTGCCATAGACAGACATTGAAAGATTGAGGGAAAAGTGGAGCAAGCTGAGCTTCTCCTTGCCACTTTTGTGATGCCCATTCGTTATGCTCAGTGGGGACCCAGAATATGTTTCTGAGTAAAGAACAAGAATTCTTTATGCTGTCTTACAATGTTTTCTTTGTAGGCCATGTGGTTTACATTTATTTACTTTTTTTTTAAAGAAAAACAAGATAAAGAGACAGGGCTGCAGATGTCTGCTTCAATCCCATCTAAAATACATAATTATATTTGCCCATCCGCACTCTATTTATTAAATAATATTTAAATAGTTTTTTAATATTAACTGCTTTTAACAACACATTTCATTTGTTTTTTTGCAGTATACCTTATTCTTATAATGGTCCGCATTTATTGTGATTTGCTCTAGTGTGGATCATCAAATCATCAGAATTGCCAATACATCACGTATTGATTCACTTGAATATTTCCATATAGATCTGTATGATCTGTGGAGAATCACACAATTCAGGAATACAGCCAGTCATGATGGAGGAATTGTATGCCACTCTACAAACTGGACAAATCAACATGGTTTTTAGACAGATTCGCTCATCACTAGTTAAAAATTCAAGCTATTTGTTTAAATAGAATGGTAAAAATGGGTCAGGTTTTAAATTCTGTCTTTTACTCTGTTGGGGAGATTTTCTGTCATCTTCTGTTCCCGTTACACCATACAAAAAATAGGTGATGCAGATGGCACCAGAAAAGGAAGGCATAGATGGCAATGAAACAAGACAGGAAAGACAAAAAAGACAGGAAAGACATAAAAGACGTGAAAGAAAGACAGGAAAGACATGAAAGAAAGACAGGAAAGACATGAAAGAAAGACAGGAAAGAAAGAAAGACAGGAACGACATGAAATAAAGACAGGAAAGAAAGACAAGAAAGACGGAAAGACAGAGAGACAAGAAAGAGACTTTGTGACTTTTAAGGTATGACCCCTCAGCCAATGATCTACACACACCTAATATTATTATTATTATAATTATACACGATTTATATAGCGGCAACAGTTTATGCAGTGCTTTACTATGTAGAGGGGGGACAGCACAATTACAATACAGTTCAATACAGAAGGTACGGGAGGGCCCTGCTCATAGAGCTTACATTCTAAAGGGAGGGGATGGTGGTGCAAAAGGTAATAGATGCAGGGAATGATTTAATGGGGGTGGCTCTGGGACAATTGTTAGGTGGATGTGGGATAGGCTTCCCTGAATAAGTGAGTTTTCAGGGATCTCCTAAAGGTGGACAGGTTAGGGGCTGATCAGATATACTGGGGCAGGGAGTTCCAGAGGATGGGAGAAACTCTGGAGAAGTCCTGAAAGTGAGAATGAGAGGAGGTAATAAGGGAGCTAGAGAGCAGAAGGTCCTGGGAGGAGCAGAGGGGACGATTTGGTCGATATCTGCAGATGAGGTTGGTGATGTAGCTGGGGGTGATGTTGTGGGTGGCCTTGTATGTTGTAGTTAGCATTTTGAATTTCATATGGTGGGGTACGGGAAACCAGTGAAGGGATTGGCAGAGAGGGGCAGCAGTCACGGATCGATTAGTAAGGTGTATTAGTCTAGCAGCAGCATTCATGATAGACTAAAGGGGGGGGGGGTAGCCTGCTTAAGGGTAGGTCATTAAGAAGAGAGTTGCAATAGTCAAGGCGGGAAATAATCAAGGAGTGAATAAGTTGCTTTGTGGTGTCATTAGTCAGGAAGGGTCGAATTCTGGAGATGTTGGGGGGGTTAAGGAGGCAGGATTTAGCCAGTGATTGGATGTGGGGGCTGAAGGAAAGGTTAGAGTCAAGGATTACACCCAGCACTCTGGCATGTGTGGAGATACCAATGGTTGTGCTGTTGATCTTAATGGTAAAGTGGATTTTGCAAAAGCATTTGACACAGTTCCTCATAATTGTTTACTGTACAAAATAAGGTCTGTTGACATGGACCATAGAGTGAGTACATGGATTGAAAACTGGCTACAAGGGCGAGTTCAGAGGGTGGTGATAAATGGGAGTACTCGGAATGGTCAGGGGTGGGTAGTGAGGTCCCGCAGGGTTCTGTGCTGGGACCAATCCTATTTAATTTGTTCATAAACGACCTGGAGGATGGGATAAAAAGTTCAATCTCTGTATTTGCGGACGATACTAAGCTGAGCAGGGCAATAACTTCTCTGCAGGAGGTGGAAAAAAAGATCTGAACAAATTAATGAGGTGGGCAAATACATGGCAAATAAGGTTCAATGTAGAAAAATGTAAAATAATGCATTTGGGTGGCAAAAATATGAATGCAATCTATACACTGGGGGAATCTAGGATAGAAAAGGGCCTGGTGATCCTAGTAGATGACATGCCCAGCAATGGCATGCAATGCCAAGCTGTTGCTAACAAAGCAAACAGAATATTGGCATGCATTAAAAAGGGGATTAATTCCAGAGATAAAACAATAATTCTCCCACTCTATAAGACTTTGGTTCGGCCGCACCTAGCGTATGCTGTCCAGTTCTGGGCACCAGTTCTCAGGAAGGATGTACTGGAAATGGAGCAAGAAGAGCTAATAAAGGGTCTTGAGGATATTAGTTATGAGCAAAGGTTGCGAGCACTGAACTTATTCTCTCTGGAGAAGAGACGCTTGAGAGGGGATATGATTTCAATACACAAATACCGTACTGGTGATCCCACAATAGGAATAAAACTTTTTTGCAGAAGGGAGTTTAACAAGACTCGTGGCCACTCATTAAAATAAGACAAAAAGAGGTTTAACCTTAAACTACATAGAGGGTTCTTTACTGTAAGAGTGGTAACGATGGGGAATTCCCTTCCACAGGTGGTGGTCTCAGTGGGGGGCATTGACAGTTTCAAGAAATTATTAGATAAGCACCTGATCGACCACAACATACAGGGATATACAATGTAATACTGACCTATAATCACACACATAGGTTGGACTTGATGGACTTGTGTCTTTTTTCAACCTCACCTACTATGCAACTATGTAAAAGTCATGGGGGGACCGGGAAGGAGGAAATATTACAAGCTCAGTTTTAGAAAGATTATGTTTGAGAAAGTGGTGTGACATCCATACCAATATGTCATTCAGTAAGTTTAGGATCTGTGAGAAGATCGAGGGGGTGAGTTGAGGTGTGGAGAGATAGATCTGGGTGTCAGCATAGAGGTAGTATTGGAAGCCATAGGAGGTTATCACTTGGCCCAGGGAAGAGGTATAGACTGAGAATAGGGGGGCCCAAGGACGGAGCCTTGGGGTACCCCAACAGAGAGAGGAAGAGGAACGAAGGAGATGGAGTTGTAAGTGACATTGAAAGTGCGCTGAGATAGGTAGGAGGAGAACCAGGATAAAGCAGAATCACAGAGGCCAAGAGAGTGTAGTTTGCTGAGGAGGAGCAGATGGTCAACTGTGTCGAAGGCAGCAAAGAGGTCTAAGAGTAAAAGTAAGGAGTAATGGCCATTGGTTTTAGGAGTTAGTAGGTCATTGGTGAGTTTTAGTAGGGCAGTTTCAGTGGAATGTTGTGGACGAAAGCCGGACTGTAGGGGGTCGAGAAGGTTGTTTTCCATGAGGTAGTGACTCGTTCGGTCATGGACAAGGCGTTCAATGAGCTTGGAGGCAAATGGGAGCAGGGAGATGGGTCTTAATTTATTCAAACAGGTGGGGTCTAGTGAGGGTTTTTTAAGTATGGGGGTAACTAGTGCATGTTTGAGCGGGGAAGGAAAGGTGCCGGAGGAGAGGGAAAGGTTGAAGATTTGGGTTAGGGAGTTTAGGATAGAGCAGGAAGGTGGTCGCAGTATTTGTGAGGTGACAGGGTCCAGGGGACAGGTGGTGAGGTGGGCTATGGAGAGGAGTTTATCAACTTCATCGGTGGTAACTGGGCAGAAGGAGGAGTATTGAGTGTGGTGTTGGACCTGAAGTGTTGGGTAGGGGAGGAAGTTGAATGCTGGATATCTCCTTGCAAATTGTTTTGATCTTGCTTTTGAAATGGTTGGGAATCTGTTGAGCGTTAAGCAAGTTGGTGGGTAGAGGCAGTGGGGGTGAAGTAAGGAATTAAGGGTAGAGAAGAGTTGACAAGGTTTGGATGAGAGGGTTTTGATGAGAGTGTTGTAATAGGTTTGTTTAGCAGTGTGGAGGCAGGAGTTGTATTTGAGAAGGGCAGATTTGTAGAGGGTAAAGTCTTACAGGGATTTACGCCATGCTCACTCAAGAGCACAGCTGCGTCTCTTGAGACTTCTGGTGTTGTCTGTTTGCCAGGGTTGTGGCAGATGGTGCCTGGTTCTGCATGTAGAAAGAGGAGCAAGCACGTCTAGGGAGGATGACAGAGTGTTGTTGTAGATGGAAGTGGTTAGGTCTGGGCAGGACAGGGGTGCAATTTTGTCGTAAAGGCCATCAGTAGCAGAATGAAGAAGGGAAGGGTTGAGATTGCGAAGGTTTCTGCGGGTCGTGGTTTGTGGGTTGGCAGCATAGGAGGTAGGAGACAAGGAGAGTGTGAAATGGATAAGGTTGTGATCAGAGAGAGGAAAAGGGGTGTTAGAGAGGTTGCAAGGAGTGCAGCGATGGGAGAATACAAGGCAGAGATTATTGCCGTTGGAGTGAGTGGTGGTTTGTGTCCATTGTGTTAGGTTAAAAGAGGAGGTTAGATTGAGCAGTTGAGAAGTGGTTGCAGTATTAACATTGATTGGAATGTTAAAGTCACCTAGGATGATGGCAGGTACTTCAGAGGAGAGAAAGTAGGTAGCCATGCAGAGAGGTCATCCAGAAAGCGTGACACCTGTCCAGGAGGCCGATAAATGACTGTGACCCTTAGACAAGCTGGAGAGAAAAGACAAATGCAGTGCACTTTGAAAGAGCAGGGGGAAATAGATGGAGGTGTTGGAAGAACCTGGAAGGTGCATTGTGGGGAGAGGAGAGGTCCAACGCCACCTCCTTTTCATCCACTGGGTCTGGTGGAGTGAGTCCAGAGGAGGCCACTGTGGGACAGGGCAGCTGGAGAGGTAGTGTCGAATTCCTGGAGCCAGGTTTTGGTAATGGCAAATAGATTTGGAAGGGATTTGGGATATATATATCTATATAGATATATATATATAGATAGATATATATAGATAGATATATATAGATATAGGCTATATCAAGAACCAGTAAGTACAGTTGGACAATAAACTTATACAAATGTATGTGGACCAATATGAGTGAAGTCATATTAGTTACTTGATGAAAATCGCCTTATACTTGATATGTTTCACATTAAATCAGGAGTTTGATGAAGGGTACAATATATTGATAATTAAAACAGTTGCAAAAAAGTAAATAAAAATATTTTTAGATGCCAACCATAATTCAAAACTGGAATTTTTTTGTAGAAGTACCATAAAAGACATCAGAATGTGTTAAAACCATTAAAAATTATGCAAGTCTCCTATTGTAGTCATCTCAACATGTTTTGTCTTGAACTTCGGCCTCATCAAGAGATTAAGCACTACAACATTGTAAGCTTTATCAAAAATATAGACATACGGTAATTAGAAACACATATAACAGAGAAGTTTAAACCAAAATCAACCAAAATCATTACGTTAGGTTATAAGATTTTAACCTTATATAAATGGGAATGTATGTTACAGCCCCCCAACCTGAAGGATGAAGTGGAGACCAATCCCCTCTCATAGATAGAAATGGTGGCAAGGCAGAGCAATGTTATTATCATGGGGGACTTCAATTGTCCAGATAGTAAATAGTCAGATGGAACTGCTCAGTCATCTAAGGCTTGTTATTTCCTGAATGCCTTGCAGGACAATTTCATGTGTCATTTGGTGAAACTTAGGAAACAGTGGTCAGTAGATAATTACGTTCACCATGACCAGATGGCTTACACCCGAGAGTCCTCAAGGAATTGCTAGACTGTTATTCCTAATCGATAAGACCATCTTACTGACCAGAATGATACCATCTGCCTGGTGAAAAGCCAACGTTATATCAATATACACCAAAGGAATGAGGTACATACCTGGTAACTACAAACCAGTCAGCCTATCATCAGTCAGTACTCTCTGGAGAGAGTCCAGAGAAGGGCAACAAAGCTGATAATGGGATTGGAGGACCTCAGTTATGAAGACTCACTACATACATTAAACATATTATTCCTGGAGAAGAGGGGTGATATGATTGCAATATACAAATATCTAAATGGTGATTCTAGCATGGGGAAAAACGATTTAGTCTCAGATCGCTTATGAAAACACGTGGCCACTCAATGAAGGTGGATGAGAAGCAGTTTAACCATAAACTACACTGAGGATTCTTTACTATTAAAGTGGTAATGATTTGGAACATCCTTTCCACACCTGGTGGTGTCAGCGGGGAGTGTCACTAATTTCAAAAAGCTCTTAGATGAGCATCTTGGCAAACACATTATACAGAGATATGGAAAATGGAAGAGACATAAATTCATACACATTCATGCACCCACAAGCACACAGGGTAAACTTGATGGACTAATGTCTTTATTAATTTTTGCGACGTGAGGATCATTTTCTGAGGGGTCATACCTTAAAAGTCTCTCTCTCTCTCTCTCTCTCTCTCTCTCTCTCTCTCTCTCTCTGTCTTCAGACCACTGGTGTTTACGGGGTGTGAATTGAAGTCCCCTGTGATGTCAGCAACCTAATAAGTTGTATTTTTCCTTACTAAGTGCTATTGCAATAAAGATGAATAGTTAAAGGGTCATGTGGTGGATTTTGATTTCACTACTTTGTATATTAAAGTATTCACCAAGGACTGCAAGATTTCAAACATAATGCTTGTGCAACTTTTTAATACTTACCAAATTATTACATTGCATCTTTCAGTAATTTACTCTGAAAAATGCTAAAGAAGGATTGGACTTAAACAAATGTTTATTTTACGTCATTAGGTTGTTAAAAGTGTTGCAGGCTGCTGTATGTCACAAGCTAATCATGTAGTCAGCAGGAAATGTTAATGAAAAGTGTACAGATACTTATCTCAATTATAGCTAATTTTGTTCTGCTTAACAACATCTCATGAATTGTAATTCTTCATACAGAAGAAAAATAAACATTATTTTTGTAGACAGCGGTCATGTAGGGTATTTTGGTGCAAAAAAAGTTACCACTCTGAGCTGCCTAGATGAATTTAAGCATAGATTTTATTTTGGCTTGCGTTTGGGAGTAACCGATGTGCAATAGACACTCCTAACTTCTGCTCTCTGTGCATTACAGAGGATAAATGGTTTGGATTCAATGATACATAACAAATAAAGAGTAGATTTGAAATAAATATTTAACATTTAATGTTTCCACATTGCACAACAGCAAATTCTATCAAAGAACAACAGCACATTATATTGTGAAATGGTTTTTTTTATTATATAGATGGTTGCAGGAACATTTGCCACAGTATTGCAAAATTATATCAGCTAGCATAACATCAACTTGTATAACATAGACACTTATCCTCAGCCTCTCTCATAATTATCCACTACCAGTTCCCTTCATGTGCATCCCTGATTGTATTCAACCACCAATACCTTCCTCATGTGTAGTCCATATATCTGACCCCTCATGGGCAGCCACTGCCAACCTGCCCTGGAATGTGTCCCTGTTAAATGTACCTAGCAAATGTAGTACCTTCTTTTGCAATAAAAGCCACCCTTACATTGGTGCCACTGAAACAGGACATTCCTTCCTCCCTCCCCCACATTGGTGGTCAGTTGGGAAAAGGGCCTTTTTACTAAAGCTTAGAGACTACTCACTTCAACCAGACACTGGCTCCTCACCTCACCTCAAACAGATACATCTGCCACTTCTTAATAATATTGGTGCTGGAAAGACAGAGAGATTAATTTGCTTACGTCTGAGGACCTAAGAGGTACTTGCAGTCCACAGAGCTCTAAGTGCTTGCCTAGGTTGTCCAGCACACGGTTCTTCATCTGGGGTTCTGTGCCACCCTGGGGTTCCAAAATGACACAAAGCCCTGTTCAATATAACCACAAAAGGTTACTGTGTTAAGTTCTATGTACAGAGAGGAGGGAGAGCACACCCCAATCCTCCTCTGGGCTCTCTCCCCCTCTTTACTGTTGTCTGAGATTGTGCTGGAAGGGGAGGTTTGTGGCTAGCAGGGGGGAATTGTGCTAGGAGGGGGGTTTATGTCAGGAGAGGACACTTCTGCTAGAAGAGGGGATTTTGCAGTGGGGAAAGTAGGGCTAGATGGGGGATTTTTTTTAGTGAGGGGGTTCTGCTAGTAGGGGGGTTGGAGGGATTTACAATCTTCTGACCATTTACCTCTGCCTTACAAACTACCTTTAAGGACTTTTTCACACCAGGTGCATTGTGATAAAATGCTTGAAATCACGCATTTTCCCTCACCACACAAAAATGCGTTGCCTTTTGCAATTTTGCACGGGCGGCATTAATTCTTAATGGCACCCCCACACATCCACCAATTTCTTTTTTTATCATCAATGTTTATTGTGAAAAATCAAGAGATGCATCTGTGGAGTCGCAGCTCCACCCAGTACAATACAGTGTTAGATATATCATCAGAAACACCATTGAACTTCAGTTACATTGCAAGGGTTGGTATCAATTGTTTATGATTATACAACTGTAAATCTTAGTAAAGCAGATATCAATGACTATCATTCATGAATTCCGTATTGTCATTCAAAGAAGAAGAATAGTTGGAAAAGAAAAAGAGAAAAGGAAGAGAGAGAAGGGTAATAAGAATTAAACCTTCAGGTTAAACTAGTGGGAAACATTGTTCCTCATTTGACTGTTTTTCAATACTTCGTTTATCATATGAGAGTTAACTTACAACCAGGACCTACTTCATAACATCCAAATATGCCTGTGAGTATTTATATATAAGCCAAGGTGACCAAGTTTTGTGAAATCTTTCCACATTTTCTCCTGCTTGTGCAATAGTCTCCTCCATCTCATAAAACTCCTCTATCTTATTGAGCCATTCCCGTATGGACGGGATTTTTGTAGATTTCCAGTACAGTGGGATGATAGCTTTGGCCGCATTTAAAAGATATTTGGTAAGTGAATGTTTATACCTCTTAATGGGGAATTCCGTGATATGCAGGAGACATCCCGCTGCATCTATCTTTAATTTTGTTTCTGTTATTAAGTATATCATCTCCCTGACCTTTGCCCAGAATGTGTTCAATACTGGGCATTGCCACCAAATGTGAAGCAATGACCCTTTGTCAGAGTTACAGCGCCAGCAAGTATCCGAGTGGTCTGGAAACCAAGAGTGTAGCTTTACTGGTGTGGCATACCATTGAGTGAGTAACTTGTATGCTGTTTCCTGAGTTTTTGTGCTCAGGGAGCATTTATGAGCAAAAACACATGCTTTCATCCATTGTGAAGTCGACAATGGGATACCTAGTGCCCTCGACCAGCTCTCTCTGAGATCCCTCTCATCCCTGTCCTCCCCATTTTGGATCCAGCGGTATGCTAGTGATGTCACTTTAGAAATGGGTTCCTCTGTCTGACATACTGACTCTAGTTCTGTTAGTGGTCTGCTGAAATTTTGTTTTCTTTGTGTTCTGTTAAGGAAGCTACGGCATTGAAAATAAGTCCAAAGCTGTAGGTCGGGTAGTTTGTTTGTATGTTTAAAATCTGTAAAGTCCCTGAACTTTTGATTGTGGAAACATTGTGAAGCTAGTAGGGGTTTATTTGTGTCGTTCGCTTGTAGTGATCGGTTCCCCATTCCCGGTGGGAAATTGGGGTTATTCTGTAGTGGAGTAAGCGGACTAAGAAGTGATGAGAAGTTGGTAAGTTTCGTTAACTTATGAAAGATTGCTAGGGTAGTGCCCACTAAGGGATGTGTCCTCATCTCCGCTGGGAGACTATTCCACTGAATCCATGGTGAGTATTTGATTGGTGTATGGCTTAATATTTCCTCAATTTCTACCCAATCTTTGATTGTAGGGTGGCAATGCCAGTCTATTATCCTAGTTATGTGAGAGGCGAGGTAATACGCACGGAAGTCTGGAATTCCCATTCCCCCTTTGTCTTTGGGTTTAGTAAGTCTAGAAAATCTTACTCTAGGTTTCTTGTGGGCCCAAATAAATTTCGTTTGAGTTGCGTGAAGCACTTTAAAGAAGTTTTGGGGAATTTTTATTGGTAGATTTCTAAATAAATACAGAACTCTTGGTAAAATGACCATTTTACAGATAGCTGCCCGTCCGAACCAGGATAAACCTTTTGAGTGCCAGTTTTGTAAGTCTGAACATATTGTTTTCAATAGGGGAGTGAAATTATATTCAAAAATTTGAGATAATTTGGGGGTCAGCCATATCCCTAGATATTTAAGCGCTGTGCTTACCCATTTAAAGGGGCAATTTGACTGGATGAGATCTAATTTATTTGTGGGGATCGAGACATTTAAAATTTCCGACTTGGCATAATTAATTTTAAGGTTTGAGAGATACCCAAAGATAGAGAATTCTTTCATCAAGGAGATATGGGGAAATATGGGGGTTCGTTATGAAGAACAACAAGTCATCCGCATATGCCGCCACCTTGTATTCTTTTTTTCCTACCTCAAAACCCTGTATTGCCCTCTCTGCTACAATCCGTCTGATAAATGGCTCTAAGGTTAGGATAAACAGCAGGGGCGAGAGGGGGCAACCCTGTCTCGTCCCATTTTTGATCTCAACCGTACTTGAAAGGGAGCCATTGATCTTCAGCTGCGCAGATGGGTTTTTATAGAGCATAAAGATCCAAGACATCATATTGTTTTCCAAGCAAATGAACCTGCATGTTTCTAGCATAAAATCCCAGGCTACGCGGTCGAAGGCCTTCTCCGCATCCGTGGACAGGAGAAGGCCCTTGAATTTCCGCACTCCTGCAGCATGCATTAAATTGAGCGTTTTGATAACATTATCTCTGGTTTCTCTTCCTGGCATGAATCCTGCTTGCTCGCTTCCTATCAATCCATGAAGTAAAGGTTTCAATCTATTTGCTATTATTTTTGAAATCAATTTCACATCAAGATTCAATAGCGAGATTGGCCTGTAGCTTGCACATTCTGTCAGGTCCTTGTTTGGCTTGGGAAGAATTGTAATTTGTGCCTTAAGGAAATCCGCCGGGATCTCTCTGGGCTCAGACAAGTGGTTCAGGGCCCTTAGTAACGGTCCCAGCAGAGTTTCCTGGAATGTTTTGTAATAAATTGCTGTGAAGCCATCCGGCCCCGGACTTTTCCCTGTCTTTAGGTGTTTGATCACTTGTTGTAGTTCATAAGCTTCTATGGGATTTTCTAGTTGGGTAATATCTTCAGTTGACAATGTGGGAAGTTTAGAGTCTATCAGATATTGACGTATGGCATGTAATCTCGTTCCTTGAATTGAGCTAGGTTTCTGTGGGTTGGGTAAGTTATACAAGGTTGTGTAATAATTATGAAAGTGGTGTGCAATGTTTTCGGTAGTGATATCTAGTTTCCCTTCTTTTGTTCGTATGCCTGAGATATTTTGTTGTGTTTTCGTGTTTTTCATGGCTCTTGCTAGTAAGCTTCCTGTTTTGTTGCCATGTTCGTAGTAAATTTTTTTTTTTAAAAATAGGAATCTTTTAGCCCTTGTTTCGAAGATCTGTTGAAGTGTTTTTCTATGATTTAAGAGTTCAATCGCCGTATGTTTTGTCAGGGATTGTTTATGTAGGGATTCTAGGGCGTGAATCTTCTCTGTCAGGGATTTAATTTCATTTTCCCTCTCTCTTTTGCGGTGAGCGCCCATTCTAATGAGTTCTCCCCTAATTGTGCATTTATGTGCTTCCCATATTGAAAGGGGGTTGATGTCTGGTGTGGAGTTGGTTTTGAAGTAGTCTGATGGTGATGTCGCTATTTGAGGGAGTGTAGTTGGGTCTGTTAACAGTGCTGAATTTAATCTCCAAGTATTTGTTTTGGGTCGGTGTTCTGTGAACTTCAACGTCATTGAGATTGGGGCATGATCTGAAAAGGTCTGTATCCCTATTTTAGCTCCTGAGACTATATCTAAGTCTCTTTGTGAAACAAAGACATAATCTATTCTTGAGTATCTGCTGTGGGGTATGGAATAGAAGGTGTAATCTTTTCCCTCGGGATTAATGAATCTCCAAGAGTCTATTCGTTGAAGCGAGTTCAGTAGTGTTTTGATTTGTTTGAGTATTTTGTATTTTGAGTATTTTGTACGTAATATAGGTTTTGCCTGTGGACGTATCACTGAGAGGATTCAATGGGACATTAAAGTCCCCCCCTAGAATGATACATCCCGAACCAAAATCTTTGAGTTGTCCAACAATTTTACGGCAGAAGGTTAGGTGTGCTGTGTTGGGAAAATAAACATTTGCTAGCGTAATAGGCGTACCGCAGCAGTTCCCTTTCAGGAATATGAACCTTCCTTCTGGATCTATGAGTTTGTCAGTTAGTTCAAAGGAAGCATCCCTACTAATAAGTATGGATACTCCCTTGGATTTTGCTAAATCATTCGTTGCATGGTATGCCTGTGTGAAGAAAGAGTCTGTCAGTTTGGGGACTTGTTGAGTTTTGAAGTGTGTTTCCTGCAAAAACACAAAACGAGGTTTACCTTTTTTGAGTTCCTTTAAGAGGGTCTTGCGCTTTTCAGGAATATTCAGGCCCTTTGTGTTGTGAGAGATCACTGTAGGCTCATGTCCTAGGGATGAGTACGCCATCTTGAGGGCCCAGAGAGAGCTGTCGAGGCAACAACTGGAGAGATAACTGAAGTTTCCAATAAATTATACTTTATCCTCAAAAGGTATAGGTAAAAAGAAATGAGGAAAAGAAAGCGAAGAATTAGTACCTTGAAAGTGAGAGCACTTAGAAAGTAAGATAGAGATAATGTGATCTCCTTGGAAACCCAATGGGGCCAAGGTAAAATGTTAGTACTTCCTGCCAGGAAAATCCTCTCCTGTCAAGAGGCTGCCCAATCACTTTGGTTAACTCAACTAATCAAATTAGATTAAATTGAATTAAATATATAACACTCAATTGTGAGCAAAAACCGGCAGCAGCCATAATAAACATATTGTAAACATTAATGGTCAACAATGCACCCTAATTGCAACAATGAAGGAACTTACTACCACCCCTGATCTCTTTGACTCATTTGACTTTACATGTAGAGATGTCGATGAATTGTTTGGTTATGTCTCTGTTCTCCTGGGAGATTTCAGGGCCCCCCTCCAAGCGGGGGTATCATCCCGTTGTCTTCCCCTTAGAGATGGTTTTAAATTAAACCTATAACTTGCATTTTACTTTGCTTTGTTTTTTTTTTTTTTGAGTTTAAAGATATTTCTTTCATCGACATTTCCATACTCAATGCTTGCTGAAGTGTAATACTAACAGTTATGCTTCAAGAACCGCACATTCCTGCTAGTATCATCTATTCTGTTCTATTTGCCCTACGACCGTATTCTATCTATAGAATTGGCCTGAGCCATCATGGGGGGTAAAAGCAACAGTCCCCGTAAACATAAACTCCATCTAAAACTGCTGGGCTACAGGAACTGGCACTTAGTGTGTTGTTGATTCTTGATGTGGAGTTCCATTCGACCAGATAAGACGAACCCAGCCAAAGTGTCTTAGATTGTTGGTATCAAAAAAAAAAAAAAAACTTTGGGGTCAGCAATCATGGTATCAGGCTTCTTCAAAGCCCCTGGAAGCATGAGGTCTGTTATTTGGGGTTCCCGCCTGTGAACCTCCAGGGCGTGCTGATTTCATCTTCTTGGAGAGGCGTTTGTCGGGCGATGAGAAGGGGGATCTTTCCAATGGAGGTAGCATAAATTCCTGGTACCACTCTGGCAGTTCAACCGGTTCCAGATGTAACGCTTGGCAAAAATCTGGGAGATCTTCTGGCAATCGCAAAGTATGCTGTCTTCCATTGTGATTTACCATGAGTGCGAACGGGAATCGCCATGAGTAGCGGAGATCCTTTTCTCTCAGCTTGTCTAGTAATGGTCTAAGAGCTCTGCGGTTCTTTAGAGTGATCTGAGACAGATCATGAAAGAGCATGATGGTTTCTCCATTGAAGACTATCTGATCATTCCTGCGTGCTTTACGCATGATGTCTTCTTTTAAAGCAAAGCTCTGCAAACAGCATATGATGTCACGTGGTGGCATATTGTCAGGGCCTCTTGCTCTGAGTGCTCTGTGAGCTCTTACAAAGTCAATGTCTGTCTCCTCTGGTCTTTCTAGCAAGCTGTTAAAAACCCTCTGTAAAGCTGGGGTTATTTGATCAGCCTCCACAGTCTCTGGGATCCCCCTCACCCTAATATTATTTCTTCTGCCTCTGTTATCTAAATCCTCGAGGTGTTTGTTAATCTCTATAAGTTGTTGGGACTGTGTATGGGTAACTTTGTCCAGGCGATGAAGAGCCTTATCCCTGCATTTGCCTGCATGCTCTATCGTGGCCATCTTGTCTGTGAGGATCAACATGCTGGATTTTAGATCTGTTATCGCCGCCGAAAAGGTGGCTTTTATGTCAGCTGCAAAGCCTGACATGCCGGCATATGTCAGGGGGAGGTCGGGGTGAAGGGTAATTCTACCGTTCTCCTCAGCCGCAGATTGAGAGTCCTCACTGAAGTCATCCTCCGCTACATGCGGCGGCGCCATCTTGGCTCCTATCAGGCCTTCTCGTGCTGGCGGGGGATTCCGGAACAAATCCTCAATGTTCCTTCCCTGATAAGCTGTCGATGTGCGGCGGGATCTCGTGCGGGGTGTCCCTGTGTTCCTCCTGCTCATTATCGAGTGCTTTGGGTGCAAGGTGACGGGCTAAGGCTGCCTGGATGCCGGAGCTCTTGTTTCAAGCGTCCATCGCTGTTGCGCGCCAAGCCACGCCCCACATCCACCAATTTCATGTTTGCGCCCACCTAAATGCATGGTACCGCAGTCCCATGTATTTTGGTGGGGCTCAATTTAAAAATCATGCCAGCGCTTTTTTTTGTGTGTGTGTTTCTTGAGCGCAGAACATCCTAATAATAAACAACGTGCAAAACAGCACTCGGGCTCAGATGCACGTCCTTGTGTGAACGAGCCCTCAGTCTGGCAGATGCTGAATCTCCTGGAAATATTAGAAAATGTGTACTTTTGTATACCATACTGTATATACGTATGAAATTCTGTAAAGGCTTCAAGATCACACTTAACATTTTTTCAGCTAAAAGAAGCTTAGTAATGTTGTTATGCAAAATAATTCAAAAATCATACTTTGAGTGATGTATGAAAGATCAAAAATGAAAAATGCTGAAAGCAAGGCAAGACAGATGTACATATTGCTAATGTATTTAAAAAAAAAATAATGAAAAACAGTTAAATCTGTTATATAGCCATAATGGAAATTTCAAAAGATAAATGTTCGAAATAAAATATCATTCTCATTTGAAGCTGTATACATATTTCTTCTGAAACCTGAAACATGGATATTGTGAACATTAAACAGAATTAATTAATACAAAATTAGATAAACATAGATACACATAGATAAAGACAAAGATCGCACAGTTAATGCAGACTTCTGAAGATGTCAAAATGATACATATAATTATACAATATCCGAAAAATATCAGTATATAGAGGTCACAGGTCATGTACAGTATACACCTGATTTTCACCTGAATTTTAGTATTGCTGAAATACAGTACCATATTGTATAATTATATCAACTATATAACTGCAGAACATGTTCAAAAACAGTATCTCACAAAAGTGAGTACATCCCTCACATTTTTGTAAATAGTTTATTATATCTTTTCATGTGACAACACTGAAGATGCCGCTGTAATATAACTAATCCCTGCACTGACGCTGATCAATATATAGATCGTACCATTCATATTGATTTTCCCTAGCAATGGGCCCGTCCCTATTGTGACTCAGGATCCACAAATCCTGTATGACAAAACACAGGTAGTGTCAGTTTTTTTGTGTTAACCCCTTCTTCACACACGTTTTTGGATTTGTTTAATTATGTTTAATTATGTTCTCCGAAAGGAGGAGATCATGCTCTGCTTTAGTATGTCACAGTACATGTTGGCATTAGGGATGAGCTTTATGTTCGGGTCGAACATGAGTTCGACTCAAACATTGGCTGTTCGCCCATTCGACGAATAGTGAACAATTTGGGGTGTTCGCGGAAAAAAATTCCAAAGCTGTGAAACACCTTTTAAAAGTCTATGGGAGAAATCAAAAGTGATAATTTTAAAGGCTTTTATGCATGGTATTGTCATAAAAAGTGTTTGGGGACCTGGGTCCTGCCCCAGGGGACATGTATCAATGCAAAAAAAAATTTTTTAAAACGGCCGTTTTTTCGGGAGCAGTGATTTTAATAATGCTTAAAGTGAAACAATAAAAGTGAAATATTCCTTTAAATTTCGTACCTCGGGGGTGTCTATAGTATGCCTATAAAGTGGCGCATGTTTCCTGTGTTTAGAACAGTCCGAGAGCAAAAGGACATTTCTAAAGGAAAAAAAATCATTTAAAAGTACTTGCGGCTATAATGAATTGTCGGGTTCGGCAATACACATAAGAGTTCATTGATAAAAACAGCATGGGATTCTCCCACAGTCCATTACCAGGCCCTTTGGGTCTGGTATGAATATTAAGAGGAACCCCGATCCAAAATAAAAAAAATGTGTGGGGATCCCCCCAAATTCCATAACAGGCCCTTCAGGTCTGGTATGGATTTTAAGGGGAACCCCGTACCAAAATTTAAAAAAAAAATGGCATGGGGGTTTCCCCAAAAATCAATACCAGACCCTTAGTCGAGCACGCAACCTGGCAGGCCACAGGAAAAGAGGGGGTACGAGAGAGCGCCCCCCTCCTGAACCATACCAGGCCACATGCCCTCAACATGTGGAGGGTGCTTTGGGGTAGCGGCCCCTCCAAAGCACCTTGTCCCTATGTTGATGGGGAGAATCGCTGCATCCCCACAGCCCTTGCCTGGTGGTTGTGGGGGTCTGCAGGCTGGGGGCTTATGGGAATCCGGAAGCCCCCTTTAACAAGTGGACCCCCAGATCCCGCCCCCCCGTGTAAAATGGTAAGGGGGTACAGATGTACCCCTACCATTTCACAAAAAATGTGTGAAAATGGTAAAAAAAACACAAGATATGACTTGGGACAAGTCCTTTATTAAAAAATAAAAAAATAAATGTGTCCCACAAAGTCCATTCATCTTCTTCTTCTCTCACTCCGCTGGACTGAAAAAGAAAAAAAAAAAGCTGCACGCCGCCTACAATCTGCCTCCATGGGAGGCACCCGCCGTAAGGACCCCAGCCTCTCAGGTGTCAGCTCTTTTATAACTGAGGATAGGGCCACACAATGACGTCGCTGGGTGACCCCGCCCCCCTCTGATGCACAGGGACATCCCTATGGCTTCCCCGCAGCGTAAGAGGGGGCGGGGCCACCTGGTTACATAACCGAGTGACCCTGCCCCCTCTGACCCCACGAGAAAGCCATAGGGAGGTCCCTGTGCATCAGAGGGGGCGGACCGGGTGGCCCCGCCCCCTCTGATGCTACAAGGAAGACAAAGGGATGTTCTCATATGTCAGAGGGGGCGGGTCACCTGGTGATGTCCTTGTGTGGCCCCGCCCTCAGTTATAAGAGAGCTGTCATCTGAGAGGCCGGTCATTACAGCGGGTGACTCCCATGGAGGCAGATCGTAGGCGGTGTGCGGCTTTTTTTTCCGGTCCGTCAGAGTGAGAGAAAAAGAAGATGAATGGACTTCATGGGACAGTTTTATTTTTTTATTTTTTAATAAAGGACTTGTCCCAAGCCGTGTCTTGTGGTTTTTTTACCATTTTCACACATTTTTTGTGAAATGGTAGGGGTACATTTGTACCCTCTTACCATTTCACACGGGGCTGGCGGGATCTGGGGGTCCCCTTGTCAAAGGGGGCTTCCAGATTCCGATAAGCCCCCTGCCCACAGACCCCCACAACCACCGGGCAAGGGTTGTGAGGTTGAGGCCCTTCTCCCCATCAACATGGGGACAAGGCGCTTTGTGGGGTCGATATCCCAAAGCACCCTCCCCATGTTGAGGGCATGTGGCCTGGTGCAGTTCAGAAGGGTGGCGCTCTCTCACCTCCCTCTTTTCCTGTGGCCTTACAGGTGGCGTGCTCGCATAAGGGTCTGGTATGGATTTTTGGGGGGACCCCACGCCATTTTTTTAATTTTGGTCTCGGGGTTCCCATTAAAATCCATACCAGACCTGAAGGGTCTGGTATGGATTTTGAGGAGGACCCTCACGCCACTTTTAAAAAAAAATTTGGTTCAGGGTTCCCCTTAATATCCATACCAGACCTGAAGGGCCTGGTATGGATTTTGAGGGGGACCCCCATGCTATTTTTTTTAATTATGGTGTGGGGTTCCCCTTAATATCCATACCAGATGTGAAGGGCCTGGTATGGAATTTGGGGGGACCCCCACGCATTTTTTTTTTTCATTTTAGTTCGGAGCTCCCCTTAATATTCATACCAGACCCGACCCATGCCATGGGGTCGGATCTGGTATGACAATTCATTATAGCCGCGAGTACTTTTAAATGACTTTTTTTCCTTTAGAAATGTCATTTTGCTCTCGGACTATTCTAAACATGGGAAACATGCGCCACTTTACAGGCATACTATAGACAACCCGCAGGTATGAAATTTAAAGGAATATTTCAGACTTTTATTATTTTACTTTAAGGCTTATTAAAATCACTGCTCCCAAAAAAAACAGCCATTTTTAAAACCTTTTTTTGCATTGATACATGTCCCCTGGGTGTTTGAACAAATTTCTTGCCTGTTCGCATGTTCTGCTGCGAACTGAACCGGGGGTGTTCGGCTCATCCCTAGTTGGCATTCATGGTTCCCTCAATGAACTGTAGCTCCCCACACATGCAGCCTCAGACCATGACACTCCCGCCATCATTCTTGACTGTAGGCAAGACACACTTGTCTTAGTACTCCCCACCTGGTTGCCGCCACACACACTTGACACCATCTGAACCAAATAAGTTTATCTTGGTCTCATCAGATCACAAAACATGGTTCCAGTAATCCATGTCCTTAGTCTGCTTGTCTTCAGCAAACTGTTTGCAGGCTTTCTTGTGCATTATCTTTAGAAGAGGCTTACTTCTGGGATGACAGCCATGCAGACCGATTTAATGCAGTGTGCGCCGTATGGTCTGAGCACTGACAGGCTGACCCCCCTACCGCTTTAACCTCTGCAGCAATGCTGGCAGCACTCATACATCTATTTCCCCAAAGACAACCTCTGGAAATGAGCAGTACTACAGAAGCAAATACTCTTGCGCACAGGTGTGTAAGCTAGATGATCCCAAGGGTTCAGAAAGGACAATGAATTTCGGCCTTGCTGCTCTCCAGAATGGGATTATCCTAGTAGTAAATGATAAGAAAAAAAGAGAGCGCACCAGCCTAGTGCATTATCCTAAGGTAAATGTATTAATTAAAACCAAGATTAAAATCTACTCACAAAGGTAGGAAGAAAAAATCGCACTATATACAGTCACAAGGCGATTGGTCCACTGGTAGCAGTTTCCAGGTCCTAGGGAGAGGACGTACAAACCGATTCTGGCTAACGCGTTTCAAAGGTGTCCCTTCTTCATCAGAGCCTTATCGGTGCTAATTTCTTGCAACTATTTATACATGTGTCTATCTGGGAAACACTTTTCAGATTAGTACTGGAACCCCTCCCCTAATTGGTGGGAGGTCCTACAAAGGGAGTGGACCTTAGCCACATCGTTATAAAATGATAATTTGTTACGTTTATATTTTATTTTATTTTATTTGATTTCGCTCTTCAAGCACGCGCACATTAGGAGTGCATGCATTCAGCTGCGAGCTGACCGGGATCTGCCAGCAAACACCGCACATCCAATTATACTGGGCATACCAAACAATAATAATTGGGAACCACCAAATATCAGAAAACATACTGAGTAGTACAGAAGGAAAGCCACAGCTCTCATCCTCTCAAAAGACCCCCCTGCAGGAACCACAGTTGTTCCGGCATCCATAGCCGACAGCTTCCATCTGGTCCCATGTCCCGATGCGCCGTCACAGCGGGTGGAACACACGCCACACCATCACTTCCTGGTTGCAGTCCACTCGGCAGAAGTGCGATCATTATGTCACTTCCCGTGCACCCATTGGCGTGCGGGATTGACGTCCAGTGGTAAACAATAGCCGCCATTTTGTCAGAGAAAAAGGTATAGGGCAAAGCCGGACAAGAGCGTCAAGGCAATGTATTAGGGAGATAGCGTAAGGAACACCTAGCTCGCAGTGGAGCCTCTGAAGGGGGAAAAAAGATTAATCAATTTAATTTATTTTAATTAATTACATAGTTGCCTAATGTTGAACGTACATAGCATTATAAAAGTAAAAATATTAATAATATGAAAAAGAGAGAGAAGGAGTGTGGACAAACCTATATGTAAATGTTTTATATATATAGCAGAAGCATGTATACATGTGCATGTGCAACTATGTGCCGTTATGCAATGTGGTTTATAGCAGTTAGTTAGAACTTGCACTATAGCTGTAAAGTTATAGCCTGTATTTTTATGGCGCAAGGTATACATATACACAGAGTGTGCACGCACATGTTGGTGGATATGGACACACTACAAATTGATTGAATTAAATTAAGTTGAATTGGGGGTTTGAATGAATATACTCTATCAACGATAGTGGCTAGCAATAGGAATATACCTATAGCTAGAAAGATGAGCAAGAGGTGCACTATAATTTTATAGTAAAACATATTAGTAAAAGATAATTAAAAAAAAAAAATATATATATATATATATATATATATATATATATATATATATATATATATATATATATATATATATATATATATATATATATATATATATATATATATATATAATAATAATAATAATAATAATAATAATAATATATAATATATAATAATATATATATATATAATAATAATATAATATATAATATAATATATAAATAAAAATACAAATGCTAATTTTAGTATACTTTCTTAGTGAGAGAAGTATACAGAATAAAATAAAATAGAGCCACTAATTGTATACACATATGTATAAGCCTATATATGCTTTGATCTAATCGTACAATAAGTGCATACTTTTTATAAGGGGCTATCTTGTATACAGGGCATTATACTAATACGATCTTTAAAACCTAAATCTCATAATTAACCTAAAAACTTAATTTGATGATAAATGATGACCTAAATGCTAGAAATGAAGGAGTTCAAAGGAAAATTATAGTAGTATTAATAATGGATAGTTGATAATAGTCTGACTAAAAATGGTAAATGGACATGAAGCTGGCTCACTACATTGACTTTATGTTATTGTTACACTATTTTATGTATTTCCGGGTCTTCGTTTAGGCCTCCGGAGGCGAGTCTGCCAAGGGTAAAGATCCAGAAGGCCTCTCGCTTGCATAGCCTTTGGTGTCTTCTTCCTGTATCTAGCTCGCCTCCAATGGACTCGATTCCAAAGACTTTCATGCCTGCAGGGTCCCCTTCATGGGCCTCTAAAAAGTGTTGGGGGACTGGATGTTTGTCTCTTAAATTAATGATACTGCATTTATGTTCCCCTATTCTGACTCGCATTGGACGTTGTGTACGGCCAACATACAGACGCCCACATGGGCAAACAATGCCATAGATCACATATTCTGTTCCACAGTTTATAAATTGTTTAATTTTATGGACCTTTCCATCTCTCCCTACTACGGTTTTCTTTCTGTGCCACATGTACATACATGTGCCACAATTCTTTACACCGCACCTGTAACACCCTTTTTGATCAAATATTGTTGACCAACCATTAGTTGGTTGTTGGTAGATATCTTTACCCTACTTGGGGCTACCAAGCTCCTAAGATCCCGGGGTTTCTGAAAAACAATATTAGGGTGATCGGGGAGTGCCTTGCCTATCATCGGGTCATGCTTCAGAATATTACAGTTCTTTTTAATAATATTATGAATTTCAAACGCCTTATTGGTATATTGGGTAGGGAAACAGGCCTGTTGGGTATCGAAAGTGATCTGATGTTGAGATTTTTTATTATTTTGGTTTTTGCCTAGTGGATCATCATAGAGAGCCAAGTATTTGTTAAAGGCTGTCTCTATATGATTGGCTTCATATCCTTCATATCCTTTTTGTGTAAGAAGCTTACTTTGTTCTAAATAGTCCTCTTTTTTGGTACCTATACGTTTAGGGCGACAAAATTGTCCATAAGGGACATTCTGTATCCACCTGGGGTGATGATTGCTTTTAGCATGTAAATATGAATTGCCTCTGCTGGGTTTAAAATGAGTTTTGGAAGAAATATCGCCCTCTTGGTCACTCTGCAGCTCTAGGTCTAAAAAGACCAGGCATTTCTCGTCTAGGACATGGGTAAATTCTATTCCAAAAGGATTGTTCCTACAGTGCTCCAAGAAATTATGGAGACTTTGATCTGACCCATCCCAGATTATCAGAATGTCATCGATGTATCTAGCATATAGGACCAGGTTTGCCCCAAAAGGATTGTTTTTCCATATATAGTATTCTTCCCAAAAACCCATAAAGATGTTCGCGTAGCTGGGGGCAAACCTGGCTCCCATAGCTGTACCTTTTGTCTGCAAATAGTGTTCGCCTAAAAAGGAGAAATAATTATGTGTAAGAGAGAATTCTACACAGTCCAATAGGAATTTGGCTTGCCGAGAATTCAGTCTGTCATCCTTGAGCAAAAAGTGATTGATGGCTCTTAAGCCATAAGTATAATCTACTTTACCTTAGGATAATGCACTAGGCTGGTGCGCTCTCTTTTTTTTCTTATCAACCTCTGGATATGATGCTGAGCACGTGCACTCAACTTCTTTGGTCGACCATGGCAAGGCCTGTTCTGAGTGGAATCTGCCCTGTTCAACCGCTGTATGGTCTTGGCCACCATGCTGTAGCTCAGTTTCAGGGTCTTGGCAATCTTCTTATAGCCTAGGCCATCTTTATGTAGAGCAACAATTCTTTTTTCAGCTCCTCAAAGAGTTCTTTGCCATGAGGTGCCATGTTGAACTTCCAAAGACCAGTATGAGAGAGTAATAACACCAAATTTAACACACCTGCTCCCCATTCACACCTGAGACCTTGTAGCACTAACGAGTCACATGAAGGACATAATTTAGAGACAACATATTTTTACCACCCCCCTCGTTACTCCCTGATGTGAAGCCGAGAGCTTGGAACTGTGAAGGATAATTCTCAAACTGTGTGGGACGGTTCTCTTCCCTTCTTCAACATCTTTCCTCTCTCCCCCCTGCCCTGTTCCAAATGAGGATGGTAGAGGATGTGAAAAAGGGACTGAGATAAATATACACTCCCATGTATTAACTTTATGTGATTATGCCATCGCAGCACACCACAAAGGTGAGCCAGGCAGCTGCTTCCAGATTAAAGGAATTTTCACGTCCGCAGACCCCTCCAAAAAACAGCCAACAGCCCCAACAAGCCACTATGTTGTCTAAACTACAGTCTGGGGCTAATCCTACAAGGAAGATTTTGGGACAGGGCCAGGTAACTCCTGTGAAGGGGGCAAATGCCCCCATAGCAAGCCTACTGGGTGAGGGGATCGAAGATACGCAGGTGCAACCAAAGCCTCCATCTACTACGGTAACCCTGGGGGAAGCAGAACCATCATTAATGGAAATACTGCATGCAATTAATTCCTGAAAAAGCTCTATAAATGAAATGGCTGTCCAGCTTAAAAATGTGCGGGAAGAACTGACCCTCGTTAGGCATGATATGCAAAAGGTCTGGGAAAGGACTACTGCCCTTGAGGGGAGGGTTAGCTTAATGGAAGATAACATAGATCCTATGAAACAGGAGATTTAGAAGGGAACAAATGGCTAATTACCAGATAAAAATAGACGAAATGGAGAACAGGATGTGCAGGAAGAACATACGGATAGTGGGGTTACCTGAACGGACTGAGGGATCAGATACCAATGGTTTCCTGGAAAAATGGCTCAAAGATTTATTTAGAGACCAGTCCTTTTCACCTTTCTTTGCATTGGAAAGAGCCCATAGGGTCCCCCCTAGACCCCCCCCAACTGGGTGTCCCTCCAAGGTCTCTCCTGGTAAAAACATATCACTATAAGGACAAAGTGACTATACTAAATAAAGCCAGAGAAATGGGCAATATCCCGTATAACGGTAATAGGGTTTCCATGCACCCTGATTTTTCACCCGTCTTACAAAAAAGGAGGTCTAAGTTTGTAGAAGTTAAGCGTAAATTGCAACAATTTAAAGTGAACTACGCTTTGTTATATCCAGCAAGACTGCGAGTAAATGCCAGGGGGGAGACTGTGTTCCTTAATATCCCGGAGAGAGTGGAAGACAGGATAGAAACTTATAAGAGGAGACTGTAACATACTTTGATTACCATAGAATTCCATTAATGCTATGACTTAGTTGAAGTCACACAATAAGCACAATGTTGTATAATTAGGGGAGGAAGGGAGGGGGTAGGTGGGAGTAGGTGGGATGGGTGTTACCATGGGGTATGGCAGTTTTCTCCATACGTGTTTCTCGTTTTATGTTTTTGTCTGTCTTGTTTGTTTATTTGTTTGTTTGTTTCGCTGTTGGTTGCTTAGAGTCAAGAGTATGGGTGGGATAGAGAGGGTAGAGAGTGTAGAGTGTAAGTATATAAGCTCAATGTTGTTAATAACACTTGAAATGATTGGTAAATGTAACGGTCACACTAGGATGCCCCCGAATAGGCCTAGTGGCCAGGTGAGAGGGATGTATGGGAGCATGAGTTGGAATATGGGGTGTGTTTGGTACATGAGATTGTTTGAAGTTAATTACACTTATCAGGATAGGCAATATGAGGTCACAAAATCACATAAGAACGTCATGAAAGTCAAGAAAGTCACATTAATGGAAAAAGGCATTGGATATATGATTCACAGAAAACTAAACTTTGATGGTTAAAATCACTCAGTCAAAAAAAATTAACCTTGTGTTCTTGGAATGTCTGGGGAATGGGAGACACAGAGAAAAAAGCAGCAGTTCACTTGATTGAAAAAACATATGAGGTAGCTATCCTTTGTCTTCAGGAGACACACCTTACTAAAATTTCTATCCCTCAATTCAGGTAACGGGATTACCCTACACAATTTCATTCAGTTCACTCCTCTTATTCTAGAGGGGTGAGTATTTTCCTCAGATCTGTGGTGGCTTTTTCTTGTATACAGTCTAAGATAGATGAACTAGGCCGATACATCTTCCTGTATTGTACGATCGAAAATAGACCTTGCGTAGTGGCAAATGTATACCTCCCTCCACCTTCTGATGTTTCGATCCTCTGTGGGTTGACTGAGTTTGTCCTGGATAAGCCAGGGGTGCCGGTGATTGTAACAGGGGATTTTAATATGGTAATGGATCGGAACTAGATAGATTCCCCCCAGGGACATTCACAAGCAGTGTAGTGGACAGCCGGCTACCCAACTTTTAGAAAGGAACCGGATTGAGAGATATATGGAGAACATGGAATCCGGAGACCCAACAGTACTCGTGCTTTTCCAGGACACACTCTACGCTCTCCAGGATTGACTTGGTCTTGGGTAATGATGAGATGATGCCCATGAAAAAAATGTCCATGATGCCCACTCCCCGGTGACAGTGTCATTAGAGCTGGGTGAACGCAATCATCCTGGGGAGTGGAGGTTAAGCCCCTTTTGGATTGAACTGACGGGAGATCCGAGTAAGATATTGGTGTCTCTGGGTGAGTTTATTGACTCAAACCAGGGCTCCGCTTCAGAAGGAATAGTATGGGTCACCCTGAAGACCTTTCTATGGGGTTTAATGATACAATAGATCTCAAAAATTAAAAAACAGACCAAGGACTGGGAGAGATTAATTGGGGAGAGGGTAACAATAGCGGAAGAACAATATATTAATAACCCGACACACTTAAGAACTGGATAGAGGAGCAACACAACTACCGTTTAGTAACCATCCGGAATTCAGAAAACAAATACCACTTCCTGAGACAAGCTACTTTTGGAGAGGGGGAAACTGTGGGCTGCATGTTGGCGCAACTGGTTAGAGCAAACTCTCCCACCTCAGTGGTACCTACGATTACCGCAGAGGATGTAAGAGTGACCTCATATACTCCAGAAATAGCAGGCAAGTTCAAAGAATATTATGAGGATCTATATAGCTCTCGGAAGAACGAGACAAGGGAGGAAATGGATAGCATTTTCGGGGGTCTGAGTCTCCCCTTCCTTTCTAAAATGGATAGAGCAGAGCTGGACTGCCCCATAACCCTAGAGGAGATGCAGCTGATCACTAATGAAATAGCTAGCCAGAAATCCTCAGGCCCAGAGGGCCTCTCCGCCAAGATATACCACCATTATGGTAAGGTATTGCTCCCCAAGCTGTTGAGGGTATTGAATTGCTCGCTAGCAATGGGAGCGCTGCCCCCAATGATGGATTCCACTATAATCACCATACATAAAGAGGGCAAAGACCCACTTGATGTTTCCTCATATAGGCCTAATGCTCTGTTGAACACAGATATGAAAATCCTTGCAAAGGTCTTGGCGGCTAGGTTGAACAAAGTCATATCTAAACTCATCCACCCCGACCAAACAGGCTTTATACCCAGCAGAACAACTAGCACTAATATAAGGCAGCTATATTTGAATCTTCAGGTCCCAAAGGATAGGGGCGGAGAGAGGGCCATTCTGTCATTGGACGCCGCCAAGGCCTTTGGCAGTTTAGAATGGCAGTACCTTTGGAGGGCAATAGAAGCAGTCCAACTTGGACCGGGCTTCTTTAACTGGGTAAAAATGCTTTATAGAGCACCAGAGGCCAGAGTACGGGTAAATAGTGAACAATATGATAAATTTGGATTGGGGAGGGGGACAAGACAGGGATGTCCCCTGTCACCCTTCCTCTTTGCCATCACGATTGAGCCTCTGGCCATCGCCCTCAGAGCCTCTGACCAGGTGAGGAGTTTTAAAAGAGGTGATTTGGAGGAAAAACTTACACTATACGCATGCAGGACACATGCAGGAGACATGCAGGACTCCCTCAAGAAAGCTATGAACATTATTATTAGATTCGGTAAAATTTCTAGGTTAAAGATAAACTGGGCAAAATCTAGCTTGCTACCTATAGATCCCTTGGATGGCCCCCTTCCAGAGGAGGTGGCCCAGATTCAAGTGGTTAATACATTTAAATACCTGGGTATAAATATCACCAGAGACCCTCAACTTTATACCTCACACAACATTGACCCATTATTGGCCAAATTTTGGGGCAAAATAAAAGTGTGGAAACGCCTGCCACTATCTGTGGCACGTCGCTGTAACCTAATTAAAATGATTTGGATGCCACAGGTTCTTTATGTATTACATAACTCCCCAATCTGGCTTCACAAAAAGTGGTTGCAAAGGATAGATATTTTGTTCAGAGAATTGAGCTGGAAGGGTGGCCCAGCAAGAATTCGCTTAACTACCCTGCAGCTCCAGAAGTCGGAAGGAGGAGTAGCGCTTCTGCATCCCTTTAGTTATTTCTTGGCGTCTCAACTCCAGCATATAGCGGATTGCAATCTAGCAGGCCAAGAAGCAGGTAGAAATATGCTCCTACAAAATACCCCACATGATTCAATAGCTGCAGCTCTGGAGGCAGAACCCTTCCCCTCAGGACTCCCTACCCTGAATCTAATGATGAGAGTATGGGATACTGCAAAAACAATTTTGAAATAAAGAGGCCTCACAGTGTACACCCCCTGTGGGAGAACAGCAAACTGGGTGAACTAGAAAAGATGGGGGTAGTAAAGGAATGGGAGAGACGTGGTATAAAATACATTATTCAGGTATACTTAGACGGCATTTGGAAATCCTTCCAGGAACTGAGAGATCAATACACCCTGCCGAATAATTCTTTTTTCAGATATTTACAGGTCAGGCACGCACTGGTCGAACAGTTCAGAGGGAGCTCCCTAGAATGGAATACAATTCCAGTTCTTCAAAAACTAATCAATGCAGAGTCAGGGAAAGGGTTAATCTCAAAAATATATCCACATATCAATAAGGGGAGAATGGGAGGGATGCAATCCCCTTTGTACAGGAAAAAATGGGAAAAAGACCTGGGAGACATCTCTGAATTGCAGTGGAACAGAATTTTGGAACTGGACCCACTGGTCTCCCTGTCCCCCTCTCAGAGGATGTCACATTTGTTCTTGCTATATAGAACCTATTATACTCCTTGAAAACTTTGTCAGTTCGGCTGTCGGCCAGACTCAAGATGCCCTAGGTGTGGGGAGTTAGAGGCGGATGTGTTCCATAGGTTTTGCAGATGCCCGAAGTTGTTCCGTTACTGGACGGGGGTGATGTGAATCATCGACCGGACGTTTGGAGCCTCCACTGAGTTGGAGGCAAAGCATTGCCTACTAGGTTAACTGGAGGGAGTGGGATACCCAGGAAACAGCTAGCAGTTATGAGATGCCTATTCCAAGCTAGGAATCTGATCACCTGGACATGGCAGTCGGCGTCACCACCAGTGGGGAATGGCTAAATAGTATGAAGGGGGTAATTCTCAAGGAGAAATCGGTGTATATAAAGCAAGGAGCACTAAAGAAATATGACTCGATCTGGAAACCCTGGTGGGAAGCAAAAGGGATTTATCTATAAATGTTAGAGAGAAATGGATGGAGTTGTGATGGTGAAGTGAATGGGTTGGGAATTGAGATACAAACAGAACCTTAGACAGGCCCCTTTACAGGATGCCTACCCTACCCAGGAAATTCTCATAACGTGCCCATTATATCATCTACACTGCCTATTTAAGGAGTGGGGAGTAGTGGAGAGGGAGGTCTATATTGATACTTTGTGTTATAATTTTTGAAAAACCTCAATAAAGAAATAAAGTTTTAATGAGTCACATGACAACAGCGAGGGAAAATGGCTAATTGGGCCCAATTTGGACATTTTTACTTGGGGGTGTACTCACTTTTGTTGCCAGCGGTTTAGACATTAATGGCTGTGTGTTGAGTTATTTTGAGGGAACAGCAAATTTACATTGTTATACAAGCTGTACAATCACTACTTTACATTGTAGAAAAGTGTAATTTCTTTAGTGTTGTTACATGAAAAGATATAATAAAATATTTACAAAAATGTGAGGGGTGTACTCACTTTTGTGAGTACTGTACATTTCATATTATTTTACATCTAGAGCTGCACTAAGGAAACTCCCCATGCATTCTGAATATCCTCTTCTCTCTCAACATGTATATCTACTACACAGTACATTCTGGGTAAGTGTCACTAAGAGAGACATGATATAATACTGGTTTATCTCTATTGAATCAGCAAAAAAAAAGCACTTATGGCAGTTCAGTGCAGCTTGGCTCTTCCAGGGATATCTTTTTAATTATAATATAAAGTACAAAAAGTGTGCATGTGCACAGATTGGGAAACTGCACCTCTAGCTGCAACTCTAGCTTAAAGTGACTTTAATTGTGAAGCGGCTGTCACCGACCTAAAAGTTGACGGTATAAAAGCACAAAGAATTCAAGTATTTCAACTGCTTACACACTGCATTTTTTTTTGCAGAAACCATTTTTCATTTATTTGCAATCTGCATTCCAACTTGCTAGGGAATTCAACCAACACAGGAATAGTTGACTCCCTAACATAGTCACAGTTCCCTTATACCTCCTGTAACGTTACAATCTTGTTTCCCAGGAATGTCTATTTACTGTCTGCGCTGGCCCAGTTTCTCTGCCGTTCACCTCCTTACATATTTGGCTGATCAGGCAAGAATGAAAGGAAATGCTACAGAGTGACAACTCTGAATCAGTTGGGGCTGCTGATTACATGCAAAATGGCAGCATCTTGGAATAGTCTTAGGTCTATTGATGGTCTATGGAAGAGAGACTTTGCAGGCAAATAGCGTGCGTAAAATATGTTATATGCACATATGCATTTTTGAGTTGTAGTTGAAATAAATGCTCTGGGGACAGAACATCTTTAAGTCCGTGGAATGTAAACTTGGGTCATAATTGCTCTATTGACCTCAGCGGTACTGTACCAAACAACTGAAAGAATAAACTGATGATGTAATTTGCTGTATTGTTCATATACATCAGACACATCAAGGTTATTTATGATGCTTGAGTAAAGGGGAAGTGATAGTGCTTCTACTCTTGTCAAATCTAGGCTTTCATTTTTTAATGTATCCTGGTAAAGATGTGGGAACTGAGTGGGTGCTTTCCATAGGCGTACGCACATGGGGTGCCAGGTGTGCCTGGGCACACACTAATCGCCCTGTACTATGCAGATTCCCCCTGTTGTCTGGCTGCAGAGGAAAAGACTGTGTAATCTCTGTCCTTAGTCCCTTTCTCTGTCTCAAAAGTGAGACATCAGGGGTTTGTTTAGACCCATGATATTTCATCAAAGCCCCCCAATGGGGCTCCTAAAAAAATGTAAAAAGAAATAAATAAATAATATTGTAAAAAATAATATAAAAAAAACAAAAAAAATAAGATTAACTACCGACACCAATCTCTGTCCTACTGACATTGTCCACTGCCCTACTGCTCTCCCTTTATTTCTTTATTTTTATATATATATATATATATATATATATATATATATATATATATATACATATATATATATATATATACATATATATATATATATATATATATATATATATATATATATATATATATATATATATATATATATATATATATATATACATACATATATATATATACACACACACATGTGTGTTTGAGCTTAGGGGTGCACACCCTAATGCAATAGGCTGCGCACACCTGTGGTGCTTACTTTTTCTACATTTACAAGAGCTCTTGCTTTCAAGACAGTAATTATAAAAGAAGGATTAAAGAGAATAAATGCTCTACACTGAGACGTGTTAAGCTGTTTACTTAAAAAAGAATAGTCTTTCTTCTTTACAAGGTCATGTGTCTAATCTCTGATTATTAATCAAAATAATGAACTGATTCCTTCAAAGAAAGTTGTTTGGGGTATAAAACTAAAGAAGCCTTCAGTAATGAGAATGTGTTTGTGTCTTTTTATTGAGCAGTTTATGTAAAGGTCATGGTAGAGTGCAAGGATGTTGAGCTCTTGGTCACGTATTCTTATAGAAAGGACTCTTCACAAAGAACCTGATATTTCTGTGTTCACCGAGCCTTTGCAACATGTACACTTCTCATCAACAAGAGGCCAGTAGAGACATAGGAACAGCTTGGAAAGTTCACACTTCTTATCCATGAAAATAAATTACTTGAGTAAAGTAGAAGAAAAAAAAACTAGGAGGAGATGAAACTCCAGAATGGAATAAAAACTATGGTGTAAACAGACACATTCTATTACCTTACATAAATAGTGATGAGTAAAAAATATATAACCCAACAACTTTTTTTGTGCAAAGAATGTTCCAAAAATACTACAATTTGGTAATAATACCTCCTCAAAACAGTGAAACCTATTGCTGAGATTTAGTATGTAAGCAATACAACAGTATTTACATTCTGCATTATTTTGCCTATAGTGAGATCTTGTGAGATCCAAACTGGACTTTTTGAACCTGTTATCACCAGACTTCTTAAAATTTCAGAATTGAAAGGTGGTATGACAAGAACATTATACTTCAGATAGATCAAAGCACACCTGTTACTATTACAGACCTAAAGTGCACATAAAGCCAAAACTGCATTATAATTGCTGCCTGTATCCCCACTTAGGTGAATCTTTCTCACTCATTTGACCTGGGTAGAATTGTGTCCAATACAGAATCTAATGGGAAATTTAAAATGTTAGTGTTGTCACAGTAATCTGAAGTAATTGAAAATCTTCTAAAGAGGATACCTATTCCAATACCAACTGCCTAATAGGGGACATCCCCTCACTTTGGGGATATTTACTCTTGCTTTCCTTTATGTATTTAGAACATAAGATCAAGGGAAATCACCTTGATGGGACACAGATAGCAAACAAAAAACACAAAAAAAATAAAAAAAAATAAAGAAGTTAAAATTTTATATAATTATATTGTGACAGACTCAACCACGTGACAGACTCAACCATTTAATGTTCATAAAAGTTATGCACTTGGAGTCTAAAACATGCATGCATTATACATTCTAGGAGGAAATAAACTGGGGGAGTTAATAATTGAGAAGGATCTATGTGTTCTGGTAGATCATAGACTTAATAATAGCATGCAATGCCAAGCTGAAGTTTCTAAAGCAAGCAAAATATTTTCTTGTATTAACCTCTTCCTGCTCAGCCTATTGTAAAATGAAGGTTGGGTGGGAGCACTGCTGTTTTGGGAGGAGGTTATATGTCCTCCCAGGATCAAGCCTCGTGTCCACCCCATGGGCCATGCTCCAGCGTAATTTGTCACCAGCTGTGTCCACTGAACATGGCTGATGACAGATCACTGTACCGGCCCGCTGTCAGTACCATGTGTAATCAGTGGCTATTTGTAGCTCCGATCGCTGTATAAATGTCAATGATCCCAAAATAGTGTCAAAAGTGTCCGATCTGTCTGCCATAATGTCGCAGTCCCAATAAATATTGCAGATTGCTGACATTACTAGTAAAAAAAAAAAAAAAAAAAAAAATATATATATATATATATATATATATATATATATATATATATATAAAATAAAAAAATGCCATAAATATCCCCTATTTTGTAGACGCTATAACTTTTGCGCAAACCAATCAATATACACTTATTGCGATTTTTATTTTTATTTATTTTTTTACCAAAAATATGTAGAAGAATACATATCGGCCTAAACTGTGGAAGAAATCAGTTTTTTTATATATTTTTGGGGAATATTTATTATAGCAAAAAGTAAAGAAAAATTACTTTTTTTTCGGAGGTGATCAAATACCACCAAAAGAAAGCTCTTTTTGAGGGAAAAAAAGGACGTCAATTCTGTTTGGGTACAACGACGCACGACCGCGCAATTGTCAGCTAAAGCAACGCAGTGCCGAATCGCAAAAAATGCTCTGGTCAGGAAGGGGGCAAATCCTTCCAGGGCTGAAGTGTTTAATATTACTTTAAGGTTAGCTGTGTGTAGTAAAATGAATGTACAGAGGTTTGTACTGTCTGCTACATACTCGCTTGTGACACAGTCATACTTCAATACCAAGGGCGTCATATGACGTCCTGGGCTTTGAGCGGGTATATCTGAATGATGCCTGTAGTTACAGACATCATTCAGATATTGCCGGTTTCAGCCGGCGAATATCTACACCATAGGAATGATCATAGCGGCCGTTCTGCCGCTTGATCGTTCCTATGGGAGGAGAGAGGGGACGTCCCCCCCCTCCCGCCGCCCTGCGGTGCTTGCTCCGACTTACCGTTACGATCGGTGAGGCGGAGAGTGGATCCGCCGGAGCCGGGTGTAGATCATAGAGATTTTCGGCAGACTAGATGGTCCCCGGAGTCTCTATGATCGTCGGAGGCCGGGCGCGATGTTATGACGTCACGCCTGGCCTCTCCATTCAAAAAGACGGCGCCGCTTCTGCGGCGATCGTTTTATTATTTTTTTTATTTCAGGCTTACCAGCCTATTGGTGAGATATGGGGTCTTATTGACCCCATATCTCACTATTAAGAGCACCTGACATGTCATATTGCTATTACAAGGGATGTTTACATTCCTTGTAATAGGAATAAAAGTGATCAATTTTTTTTTTCAAAAAAGTGTCAAAATAAAAGAAATAAAATATAATTAACAATAAAAAAAAAAATTTTTAAAGCGCCGCTGTCCCCGTGTGCTCGCACGCAGAAGCAAACTCATACGTAAGTCCCGCCCACATATGAAAACGGTGTTCAAACCATACATGTTCAAACCATACATCGCCTATGGGGATTTTTAAGTACCGAACATTGGCGCCATTCCACGAGCGTGTGCAATTTTGAAGCGTGATATGTTAGGTATCTATTTACTCGGCGTAACTTCATCTTTCACAAAATGCAAAAACATTGGGCTAACTTTACTGTTTTTTTTTTTTTAAACACAAAACAGTTTTTTTCCCCAAAAAAACGCGTTCGAAAAATTCCTGCGCAAATACTGTGTGAGATAAAGAGTTGCAACAACCGCCATTGTATTCTCTAGGGTCTTTGCTAAAAAAACATATAATGTTTGGGGGTTCTATGTAATTTTCTAGCAAAAAAATGATGATTTTTACATGTAGGAGCAAAGTGTCAGAATTGGCCCGGTATTGAAGCGGTTAAACCATATGGCCATTGAAGCCCCTCCCACTGTTTATGCAATCTGACCACACCCACAGTTTTGGCGTGGCGCCGCAATATTGCCACATACCATTTTTCTTGGGGGCACCAGCCCTGGGTGCCAGATGTGCTAGCTACACCACTGCCTATATAGGTCGCCCATGGTTCCCATGTCATCTCAAATTTTGCAGCTGAGTCTATCAGGGAGCTTACCATTTTTTATTGAGCCGTTATCCAGAATATTTTCTGTTTGGCTGCGACAATGGATACTTTTGATTGCTTCCAAACTCGGGCTATGGTCAGTTTTGCTCCCAAATTTAAAAAATAAAAAATATTAGATTCTGGGTGGATTTAGCAACTTTAGGTACAGGGAAATTGAGTAACGCTATTGAGGGGTCTTTGGAAATCAGACAACCCGTAACTCTGCGAAGTATGTGAAATATTTTATTCCGGAATCCCCTAATTTTTGGACAATCCCAACATATATGTATCATTGACCCTGGTATATCTCATCCTCTGAAGCATTGGGCGAGGAGGCGGGAAACATTTTGGCAAGCCTAGTTGGAACTAGGTACCATCTAGTTAACACCTTAAGGTTCGCTTCTATAAGGTAAGTATTGTGAATACTGAAAACCAAAAATGAGGATCCCTCAAGGTGCAAATCCCTGCTATTCTAGCTATAAATGCATGTATAAAAAAGCCCCTATACACTAAATTGCAAAAAAGTGGGTGGGGGAAAAGGATTGGAGTGGGAGCTCTTGGTATAATATAATCAAAAACTAATGAAAATTAAAGTGTCTCTCTCACTATCCTTAGCTCGGTTATAGGCTTTAGCCAACCATTTTTTGTTATAGCCTCTGGAGTGGAATCTCTGCCTCAGAACACAAGCCTCCTGTTTAAAGCCCTGTTCTTCAGTGCAATTACAACGACCCCTGAGATACTGTCCCACTAGAATGTTTCTGATAAGGATCTGTGGGTGAAAACTCTCTGCATGTAACAGGCTGTTCACTGCAGTAGATTTCCTGAACAGCCTAGTTCCCACATGTCCATCCTCATCCAGAGAAATCGTGAGATCCAGGAAGGTCACATTGTATTCACTGTAGTCACCTGTAAATTTAAGAGTGTGCGTATTGTCACCCAAGGACATCATAAATGTTTTGAACTCCATCTCAGTACCTGATCATAGGATGAGGACGTCATCAATGTACCTGTTCCAGGATAAAATCTTAAACAGGCACACCGATGATGCCCCCCTCCATCAAGGAGCCAACTCTCCCAGTCTCCCAGGTAAATGTTGGCATAGGCTGGGGCACACTTGGTGCCCATGGCCGTGCCCTGCGCCTGGCAGAAACACTTTTCGTCAAACCTAAATTTGTTATTCCTCAAAAGAAAGTCCAGTAGTTCCACAATTAATTTGTTATGTTTTCTTTTATCCAAAGTTCTACTGTCCAGAAGTTTATTAATAACCTGCAGACCCTTATCATGTGGGATTGAGAAGTCCAAAGTTACCAAGAGAGTGCTCTTAGGTAGTGTCAGGTCATGTAACAGTGTAAGTAAATGAAGTGTCTTTTAGATAAAAAAAACTGGCTCCAGACAAAGGGTTGAAGAATTTTATCTAAGTATTCTCTAATTCTCTCAGTGAGAGAACCAACCCCCAAAATGATAGGACGACTGGGGGGGTCGTCCACCGACTTGTGGGCCTTGAGAAGTTCACAGAAGACTGGTATCCTAGGGAACACTACTTTGAGGTAGGGATGAGCTTTATGTTCGGGTCAAACATGAGTTCGACTCGAACATTGGCTGTTCGAGCATTCGTCGAAATACAAACATTTTGGGGAATTCACGCCAAATTCGAGCTGCGCATCATGCCCCATAATGCACTGAAACATCACAGTGCATTGCTGTCTGATGATTGGCCAAGCATGCACTATGACCCTCATGCTTCGGCCAATCACAGTGCCGTCAGCAAAGAGAGCCATAATTGGCCAAAGGCAGGGTGCCTTTGGCCAATTATGGCTCGGGGGGTTAAGTCCATGCCCCACACTATATAAGGCCGCCTGCACATCGGCCCTGTGTAGTGTGTTGCTGGCATTGACCAAGTGTGTCATTTCATTTAGATTGAGCAGGCAGGCGATTCAGTTAGCTGCAATGTATTTTATATATATATATATATATATATATATATATATATATATATATATATATATATATATATATATATATATCCACTGTATCCAGTTTAGCTAGTTCAGTCCGTTCCTGGTGTACTGTTTCTAATATACTTCAGGCAGGCAGGTGATTCAGCTAGCTGCAGTGCATTTAATATATAGATAGATATATATAGATAGATAGATATATACAGTCAGTCTTATCTATCTATCTATCTATCTATCTATCTATCTATCTATCTATCTATCTATCTATCTATCTATCTATCTATCTATCTATCTATCTATCTATCTATCTATCTATCTATCTATGTATATATATATATATATATATATATATATATATATATATATATATATATATATATATATTATATATATATATATATATATACATATATACACAGGATAGATAGATAGATAGATAGATAGATAGATAGATAGATAGATAGATAGATAGATAGATAGATAGATAGATAGATAGATAGATAGATAGATAGATAGATAGATAGATAGATAGATATGTATAGATATAGATATAGATATAGATATATGTATCCACTATATCCAGTGTAGCTAAATCTGACTGCATTCCAGTCTAGCCAAGCCTATATCTGACTGCAGGCCATTCCTGGTGTACATTTTCAAATACACTTTCAGGCAGGCAGGCAGGTGATTCAGTGATCTGCAGTGCATTAAATATATATACAGTCTGCTACATATATATATATCCACTGCATTCTAGTCTAGCCAAGCCTATATCTGACTGCAGGCCATTCCTGGTGTATGTTTTCAAACATACTTTCAGGCAGGCAGGTAGGTGATTCAGTGATCTGCAGTGCATTAAATATATATACAATCTCCTACATATATATATATCCACTGCATTCTAGTCTAGCCAAGCCTATATCTGACTGCAGGCCATTCCTGGTGTACTTTTTCTAGTGAACTTAAGGCCGTGTTTTGCTAATAAAATTTTGACCAGACATATGTCGACCTCCCATGCAGTCCGTTGGCAACAGTACTTAAAAGACCCACACCAAAGAACAAGGCAGACCTCTCCTTGCTCCTCATCAGCTGAGAACTCCAACCCCACTATACCTTCAGTCCTCTCAGAAACCTGCACTGAGAGGAATGAATTAGGTGTGCCAAGTACTTGAGGGCAATCTGCTATTGCTACTCCAACATCCAATTGTTGCAGGCAAATTTCTCTACCCCAGTTGCTAAACCGTCTAAAGAAATTCGGTCCAAGCCATCCACATGCTCAGCAGCTGAATGCTAGCTTGGCTAAATTGCTAGTACTCCAACTGCTGTCTTTTCAGCTGGTAGACTCTGCCCCCTTTATTGAATTTGTGGAATGTGCTGTACCTCAGTGGCAGAATCCCAAACGCCATTTCTTTTCATAGAAGGCCATTCCGGCTCTCTATGGCATGTGGAAGGCAATGTCTTGGCCTCGTTGGACAGGGCGGTCAGCGGTAAGGTGCCTTTTACTGCTGACTCATGGTCCAGCAGGCATGGACAGGGATGTTACCTTTCTTTCACAGCGCACTGGGTAACTCTGCTGGCAGCTGGGAAGGATGCAGGACAGGGTGCAGTGTTGCTTGTTCCGCCACCACACCTTCAAAATGTTAGTAGTGGTGATTCTGCCACACTTCTCTCCTCCACCCCCTCCACTTCTGCTTCCTCTATGGCCTCTTCCTCTGCAAATTTCACCTCGGAACCAGCAGTGCTCCGTAGGCGTTTAAGGGGCTACGCAAGCACTCAGGCAAAAAAACATGCGGTGCTTGAGTTGGTCTGCTTATGGGACAGGAGCCACATGGGACAGAGATTCTGTCAGCTCTGCAGGGGCAGACTCAGAGGTGGTTGACGCCACGCCAGCTTTAGCCAGGAATGGTGGTTTGCGACAATGGCACCAACCTCCTCTCCGCCCTCCGACAGGGACACTTGACCCATGTTCCCTGTTTGGCTCACATCCTTAATTTGGTGGTGCAGCGGCTCTTGTGCAGGTACTCGGGCTTACAGGATCTCCTGAGGCAGGCCAGGAAAGTCTGTGGGCATTTCCGCCGGTCATATAATGCCAGTGCTCGGCTGGCTGACCTTCAAAAGGAATGCAACCTGCCCAAGAACCGCCTTATTTGTTACATGCCCACCAGTTGGAACTCAACGTTGGCAATGCTGCAGCGGCTGCACACGCAGCAGAGGGCCATCAATGAGAACCTGTGTGAGCATGACACCAGGACAGGGTCAGGGGAGCTTGGTTTTCATTCACCACACCAGTGGCTACTGATCAAGGATACATGCACTGTCCTGTCACCATTTGAGGAGGCCACGAGGATGGTGAGCAGTGACAGTGTATGCATCAGTGATACTTTCCCTCTTGTCTTCCTGTTGGAGCACACACTTCATGGAATAATGGACAGGGCACTTGAGACAGAACAGAGGGAGGAAGAGGAGGACTTCCTTACCTCTCAAGGCCCCCTTTATCCAGACATTATTCCTGCGGGCCCGCCGATCACACAGGAAGAGGAGGAGGATGAGGATTGTGTCAGCATGGAGGTGGAGCCTGGCAATCAGCATCAGCACGCGGGCTTCAAGGGATAATTTTCAGTCCCCAGAAACCCATGGACTTGTACGTGGCTGGGAAGAGGTGGCTGTGGATCACGTCATCCTTAGTGATCCAGAGGACTCCAGATTGAATGCCTCAGCAAACCTTCGCTGCATGGCCTTCCTGATCCTGCAAAGCCTGCGAAAGGACCCTCGGATTTGTGGTATCAAGGAGAGGGATCATTACTGGCTGGCAACCCTTCTTGATCCACGTTACAGGGGTAAGGTTGCGGAATTTATCCAGCCTTCACAGAGGGAGCAGAGGATGAAACATCTTTGGGAGGCCTTGCAGAAAGGTTTGTGCAATGTGTTTCCAGAGCCTGGGAGGTTACAATTTCCTGGTCCTCCTGGACAACGTGTTGCTGAGGCTTTGGTCAGTCACAGAAGGAGTGGTGGAGAAGGTGGCCATCTGACCGATGCGTTCAGTCAATTCTTTATCAAACAGCCCCAAGATCTGATCAGTTCCAACAACCATTGCCAGCATCTGATTTACATGGTGCAGGAACACCTAGGGGCAAGATCAGACTTGGAGACCTTTCCAACCGAAAATCCACTGGGTTACTGGGTCTTAAGGATGGATCACTGGCCAGAGCTTGCACAATATGCAACTGAGCTACTGGCCTGTGCTACATCCAGCGTTCTTTCTGAACGCACATTCAGTGCTGCTGGAGGCTTTGTAACCGATCACAGAGTGTGCCTGTCCACAGACTCAGTTGATCGGCTCAGCTTCATAAAAATGAATCAGTCTTGGATCACCAGCTACCAAGCACCTGATGTTGATGTAACCGATTAATTTTTCTATGAATGTGAGATCCCTTGAAGACTGCCTATGCTGAGTGACTATCCTGTTATGCTGAGTGACTACCCTATTCCTCCTCAATGTTCATGTCGATAGCTTCTAAGAAAATTTTTGTTTCAAGGCACCACCACCAGTGCCCAAGGCCCAATTTTTCTGCCCCTGTTTAACAGGGGCATGTAATTACAATTTTTGCTGTAATATTTCACAGCAGGGCTCGTTCCTGCGCTCAACTAGAGTATGTGTGAGGGGTTGCAGTGTTGTGGCACCACCACCAGCGCCTAAGGCCCAATTTTTTTGCCCCTGTTCAACAGGGGCATGTAATTACAATATTTTCTCGAATATTTCACAGCAGGGCTTGTTCCTGCGCTCAACAACAGAATCTGTGAGGGGTTACAGTGTTGTGGCCCCACCACCAGTGCCCAAGACCCAATTTTTCTTTGATCTAATATTTCACTGCAGGGCCCGTTCCAGCGTCCACCAAGTGTAACTGTGAGGGCTTACAGTGTTGTGGCACCACCAACACCTAAGGCCCAATTTTCCGCAGAGTGTATAGGGCAGGCTGTATAGTATATACAGGCGGTCCCCTATTTTCAAACATCTGACTTACAAATGACTCCTACTTAGAAACGGAGGGAGACAACAGGAAGTGAGAGGAAATCTACCTCTAGGAAGGGAAATTCTCTCCTCTAAGAGTTAATATGGGAAAAAGGTCTCCACTGATGCTTTATCATCAATCCTTGTTTCCCTAATAACCCCAAACTTTCAAAATCCAATTGTCATTGGGACAGAAAGTGAGGTAAATCTTCTGAACAGGGGTACAGACAGCAAAACAAATGTTACAGGGGTGATAACCCTTCCCTATGTTATCCAAAAAGATTAAAAATAGATTTTTTTGGCTGGAGCTACACTTACAAAATGTACCTGTTCCAAATTACAAACAGATTCAACTTAAGAACAAACCTACAGTCCCTGTCTTGCTTGGACCGCCTGTATACTGCTGTTCAGAGTATATAGGGCCTGGGGGCCCCACACTTTTTCTTTTTTTAATTTGGGTGTGGGGTTCCCCTTAATATCCATAAAAGTACCAAAGGGCCTGGTAATGGGCTGGGGGGGGGTACACATGCCGTTTTTCTCAATAATTTTCATTCATATTGCCAGGACCCGACATTACATTACAGCCGCAAGTAGTTTTAAAAGACTTTTATTCCTTTAGAAATGTCATTTTGTACAGGGACTGTTCTAAACACGGGAAACATGCGCCACTTTACAGGCATACTATAGTCACCCCCCAGGTAGGATATTTAAAGGAATATTTCACTTTTATTTTTTCACTTGAAGCATTATTAAAATCACTGCTCCCGAAAAAACGGCTGTTTTTAAATCTTTTTTTTGCATTGATACATGTCCCCTGGGGCAGGACTCGGGTCCCCAAATACTTTTTAGGACAATAACTTGCATATTAGCCTTTAAAATTCACACTTTTTACATTCGGGTCCCATAGACTTTGTCATGTACCTGGGTGTATTTGAACCAGGATGTTCCTGGTCCCACAGCTGCAGTCTTATTCGTTGTGCCACAGAGGAGCTCTGGAGTTATATGTTCTCATAGTTTGATGCATTACCTTGGATTACCTGCCAGCTGTGGACAATTTACAATCAAAGCAGCCCATAAATAGCAGCACTTCCTATCTCTCATTGCCCGTTTGTTTGGACTAGCTTCCTGGATGTTTTGACTGCTTTTTGACTCTGAATACTGTGCTTGATCTTCTGCCTGAATTCCTGACTACTCTTTAGCCTGCTGATTTTGTACTTTACCGCCAGCTCATGTATGACCTTTGCTTGCCTGACCAATCTCTGGATTTTGATTGTGTACCGCTTTGCCTGATCTGTTGCCGTCCTGATCTACCTGACTAAGTTTCCGCCTGAATCCTCAGCACAGAAGCTCCACTTCGGACACTACCTATCACAGGAACCTTACATTACAAATAGGCCACAATGGCAGTGGACCCTGCTGAGATTGTTAAGGCGATTTCACATCAGGGACAATTGATTGGAGCTCATGAACAGCATCTTTCTTCCCTGGACGCCAAGTTAGATGAACTTTATACTATGCTTAAATCTTGCTTGCCTGGTCCTTCTGCAATGGTCCAGACTCCTGCTCCAATTCAACCAACCCAAGCTTCCCCTACCTGAAAAATTTGGTGGTGATACTGGGGACTGCAGAGACTTTTTAAATGTTTGCCGTTTGCATTTCCGCAACAACCCTGGGACTTTTAACTCTTCGTCTGCCAAAGTGACTTTTGTAACTTCCTTGTTAAAGGGGAAGGCCCTGGTCTGGTTCTCTCCTTACCTGGAACGCAATGATCCTGTGCTGCTAGACGCTGACAAATTTCTGGCTTCTCTCCAGACTGTATTTGGCAAGCCAGATAGAGCTTCTGCAGCTGAGTACTCACTTTTGGGCATACAACAAGGTACCAGGTCTGTGGCACAATATGCTATTGAGTTCTGTACCCTGGCTGCTGAGACTAATTGGGCCTCTAGGGCATTACGTGCAGCCCTCCGAAAAGGTCTTACAGATTGCATCAAAGATGAATTAGTCTATAAGGATTCCCCAGAAGACCTTGAGAGATTCATAGAGCCATGTGTTTGTCTGGATGTCCGGTATCATGAAAGGTGCCAAGAGAGCCCCTAACTTCCATGCACCACTTCAGCCAGAACCTGAAATCTCAGCTGAACCCCAGGCACCTGTGGAACCCATGGAAGTAAGCCGTCTCCACCTAACTGCTTTAAATCTTTTTATTTGAGAAATTTCATTCCAAAAAAAAGGATGTCATCATCTGTCCATATATTATATTTACAGCATTTACACACAAAATCGAGACATCTGTAAACAATGATCTAGAAAATGTCTTCTTTCTTTCCATTCAATCCCCCATTCCCCTACCCCCACCCCCCAATTTTTCACCCACTATGCCCCCACCTCCCCCCGTCTCCACCTAACTGAATCAGAGAAACAAAGGAGGCATGCATTGGGCCTATGCCTGTACTGTGGACTTAAAGGACATTTGTTAACTGTCTTCCCTTCCTGTCCAGTAAAAGGCAGGGTCTAACCAGTGTTGGAGGAGCTGGGTTATACCTTACAGATATATCCTCCAAGACCAAGATTACCAGTCCCGCAATTATCCATTTACCCTCTAAACTTGTCTCCTGTGAGGCTTTTGTGGATTCTGGAGCCACTGGCATATTTTTGGACTACACTTTTACTAAAGAAAATAAAATCCCATTTGATCCAAAGTCTAGACCCCTGAACATCACCACCCTGAATGGACAACCCTTGGGAGATGGCATTGTAAAATTTGAGACTATGACTATCACCCTTCAGGTAGGCGTACTGGCAAAAATGGCCCCAACCGACCACTTTAAGAGGGCTCCCAAGCTTTCTAGGGTTCGCAAATTACTGTAGACGCTTCATCAAAGGTTTTGCCTCCATTGCAGCCCCCCCTTACTGCTATGACTAAGAAAGGTACAAATTGCAAGCTGTCGTCCTCAGAAGCCGAATCTGCTTTCCAGCAATTAAAAGACATGTTCAGCAAGGCTCCAATTCTTCAGCATCCAAACCTCAATCTGCAGTACATAGTTGAGGTTGATGCCTCCGAAGTAGGAGCAGGTGACGTGCTGTCCCAGAGACAGCCTGAGTCTGGTAGAATCCATCCAGTAGCATTTTTTTCTAAAAAGTTTTCTCCAGCGGAGTTGAATTACGACGTTGGGAATCGAGAACTACTGGCAATCACACCGACCATCAAATTGGCATTGTCTGAATGGCGACATCTTCTGGAAGGGGCTCCCAAGCCTTATTCTATCCTCACTGACCATAAAAACCTGCTGTATCTTCAGACTGCACGACATTTGGCTCGATGGGCTCTGTTTTTCTTCTGTTTTATTTTTGTTCTTTCTTATGTGCCTGGGCATAAAGAAAGCCGATGCTCTTTCCAGACAGTTCGCTACCTCTGAAGAAGATCAAACTACTGAGCAGTAGGGATGAGTCGAACACTCCCCTGTTCGGTTTGCACCAGAACATGCGAACAGGCAAAAAATGTGTTTGAACACGCGAACACCATTAAAGTCTACGGGAGACGAATATGAATAATCAAAAGTGCTAATTTTAAAGGCTTATATGCAAGTTATTGTCATAAAAAGTGTTTGGGGACCCGGGTCCTGCCCCAGGGGACATGGATCAATGCAAAAAAAGTTTTAAAAACGTCCGTTTTTTCAGGAGCAATTATTTTAATAATGCTTAAAGTGAAACAATAAAAGTGTAATACCAATGTGTTATCAGGTCTCTTTGATGAAAAATAACTAAGGGGTTAAAGACTGTCCCAAAGTAGGGGCTCATCGTGACACCACTTTAATCCCATTTTTAAGAACTTTGGTGTAGACCTCATCCTGATAAAGCACTGGGATATTCTTCTCTAAAATTTCCCTCACTTTGTGAAATTCCATGCTATAATCTGTGGAAAATACTGGTGCACTACAATTTCCAGCCTTTTTCCTCTTACCCAACAGGTTCGCCCTGGGTGTGGCCTCAGTGATTTCCAGTGCTCTGCTCAAATCAGCAGTAGAATAACCACGCTGAGTGAAGTGCTGACACATCTGTTCAGGCTCATACTGGTAATGCACTTGCTCGGAGCAAATAAGGCGAATCCTCAGCATCTGATCCACTGGATTACCCCTAATAGTGTGTCTGGGGTGTCCAGAGTCAGCTCTGAGAATAGTATTGACATAAAACAGAAAAGAGAGGGCTCACCGGCCTTGTGCATTATCTTTAAAAAAGTTTATTTAAAAAAGGAAACGTAAAAGTACTACTCACAAGGGTAGATAAAAATCACGCATAATGGTCTATTGATGGTGATGGTGGATACACCGATAGCAGTCTCCAGACCTACGGACAAGACGTGCAGCTGCTGGCTTATGCGTTTTGAAGGTAGCACCTTCTTCTTCAGAGCCTCCTTTTTAAATAAACTTTTTTAAAGATAATGCACAAGGCCGGTGCGCCCTCTCTTTTCTGTTTTTTGTCTGTATGTTAGGATTTCCCTATCCTTGAGGGCAGCAAGGCTGAAAGCTACCATCCATCAAGAACTTTGAACTGTCGGGCTACACATTTATGCGCAAGAGTTTTTATTTTGTTGTATTGACTGAGAATAGTATTACCTGACATTTTTGTTGAATTAGTTTGTTTTTATGGATTTTTTTGTTAGTTTTTGAATTTTTGGACACATTAGCTCATCTAACATATTTTGTCATTTTCCAAACCATTGTATTAAGTTGTTATAGGTCACCATTGACTGTCTGGCATGCTGTGAATGGCTTGTTTGCCACACAGCCTGTCATAGGAGGAAACAACATTATGTGTATCCCTCATATTGTGACATTATGTGCACTTAGTTTGTGAGGGTGTCCTGCTGTAGTTGGCTGACTGTCTCCTTCCCTTTACTCTCCAGCAGTGGGTGCTAGATCTGTGTTGGTGGGTGACGGGTTGGAGGAGATTTGTGGCTTGTTTTGTTTGTGAGTTTTTTGTTTTTTGTTGTTTGATTTATGTGTTATATGACATGTTAGTATGGGAAGGCAAGGAGCATAGGCTCTTATTAGTGTAGTGGGAGTGTATTTATTATTGATTTATTGGGTAATTGTTCAATTGCTTAATTGCCAAACCATGCTCACTTGTATCATGCATATACAGTATCTCATAAAAGTGAGTACACCCCTCACATTTTTGTAAATATTTTATTATATCTTTTCATGTGACAACACTGAAGAAGCTTGTATAACAGTGAAAATTTGCTGTCCCCTCAAAATAACTCAACACACAGCCATTAATGTCTAAACCGTTGGGCAACAAAAGTGAGTACAACCCTTAGGCTACTTTCACACTGGGGTGGGAGCGTTATTGGTAAAGCGCCGCTAGCTTTTCAGCCGATAGCGGGTGCTTTTAACCCCCGCTAGCGGTCAAATAAAGGGTTAAAAGTGCCCTCAAAGCACAGCTGCTAAAATGCTTTGCAGGACCTTCGGCAGTGCTGCTCATTGATTTCAATGGCAGGGACGGTTTAGAAGCGGTGTATACACCTCTCCCGCACTGCCCCAAAGATGCTGCATGCAGGACTTTTTTTCCTGTCCTGCAAGTGCACTGCCCCAGTGTGAAAGCACTCGGCCTTTCACACTGGGGCTGCAGAAGAGGCAGTTAACAGGTGTTTTTCAGGTGCTATTTTTAGTGCAAAAACGCCTGTAAAATGCCTCAGTGTGAAAGTAGCCTAAGTGAAAATGTCCAAACTGGGCCCAAAGTGACAATATTTTGTGTGGCCACCATTATTTTCCAGTACTGCCTTAACCCTCTTGGTCATGGAGTTCACCAGAGCTTCACAGGTTGCCACTGGAGTCCTTTTCCCCCTCTTCCATGATGACATCACGGAGCTGGTGGATGTTAGAGGCCTTGTGCTCCTCCACCTTCTGTTTTCAGGATGCCCCACAGATGCTCAATAGGGTTTAGGTCTGGAGACATGCTTGGCCATTCCATCACCTTTACCCTCAGCTTCTTTAGCAAGGCAGTGGTTGTCTTTGAGGTATGTTTGGGGTCGTTATCATGTTGGAATACTGCGCTGTGGCCCAGCCTCCGAAGGGAGGGGATCATGCTCGGCTTCAGTATGTCACAGTACATGTTGGCATTCATAATTCCCTCAATGAACTGTAGCTCCCCAGCACTCATGCAACCCCAGACCATGACACACCCAGCACCATGCTTGACTGTAGGCAAGACACACTTGTCTTTGTACTGCTCACCTGGTTGCCGCCACACACGCTTGACACCATCTGAACCAAATAAGTTTATCTTTCTCTCATCAGAACACAGGACATGGTTCCAGTAATCTATGTCCTTAGTCTGCTTGTCTTCAGCAAACTTTTTGCGGGCTTTCTTGTGCATCATCTTTGGAAGAGGCTTCCTTCTGGGAGACAGCCATGCATTTGATGCAGTGTGCGTCGTACAGTCTGAGCACTGACAGGCTGACCTCCTTCAACCTCTGCAGCAATGCTGGCAGCATTGATATGTCTATTTCCCAAAGACAACCTCTGGATATGATGCTGTGCATGTGTACTCAACTTCTTTGGTTGACAATGATGAGGCCTGTCCTGAGTGGAAGCTGTCCGCTGTATGGTCTTGGGCACTGTGCTGCAGCCCATGTTTAGGGTCTTGGCAATATTCTTATAGCCTAGGCCATCTTTATATAGAGCTCTTTGCCATGAGGTGCCATGTTGAACTTCCAATGACCAGTATGAGAGAGTGAGACCAATAACACCAAATTTAACACCCCTGCTCCACATTCACACCTGAGACCTTGTAACACTACCGGGTCACATGACACGGGGAGGGAAAATGGCTAATTGGGCCCAATTTGGACATTTTCACTTAGGGGTGTACTCACTTTTGTTGTCATCAGTTTAGACATTAATGGCTGTGTGAGTTATTTTGCGGGGACAGCAAATTTACACTGTTATACAAGCTGTACACTCACTACTTTACATTGTAGCAAGTTTTATTTCTTCAGTGTTGTTACATGAAAAGATATAATAAAATATTTACAAAAATGTGAGGGGTGTACTCACTTTTGTGAGATACTGCATATATTTCATGCAATGTGTGAGGTTTGAGTAAGCTCTGACTTTAGCACGAAATGCATTACCTTTTATATTCCTGTCATACCTGTGATGTGATTTTAATGCTTCAATAAAGATACCAAGGAGTGCAGCAATATATCGGATTTTGCATGTTTCTAAACCTCACAGACAAGCTGTGCAGCACCCTGGGTTCCAGTTCACAACATGTGCAATTCTTTGGTTTTGTTTTAAATACCGTATTTATCGGCGTATAACACGCACAGGCGTATAACACGCACATTCATTTTAAGAGGGAAGTTTCAGGAAAAAAAACTTACATTTTAAATATGGAACTTTGAAGCAAAAAAAGGGTCAGTGCCCATCTGCAGCCTCACAAGTGCCATCAATGCAGCCTCATCAGTCCACATCAATGCAGCCTCACTCATCAGTCCACATCAATGCAGCAACCTCACCATTGCCACCAATGCAGCAGCCTTTACCATTGCCATCAATGCAGCAGCCTCACCATTGCCTTCAATGCAGCAGCCTCACCATTGCCTTCAATGCAGCAGCCTTACCATTGCCATCAGTGCAGCCTGATTGATGCCCATCTGCAGCCTAGAGGGAACAGGAAGGGACGAGCGTCGACAGATTACATACAGTGAGAATCTCCTATGATAGTCAGAAAAGTGGTCCAATGGCAGCCCAGGAGACAGGACTTTCTATTACAGAGGCCGCCAAGTAAAAAGGAGATCCTCACTGTATGTAATGTGATGGCGCTCATCCTGCTCCCCTCCCTGTCCCCTCCGAGGCAGCTAAAATTATAGTATTGGCGTATAACACGTACATGGTATTTGCACCTGATTTTCATGGTGAAAAAGTGAGTGTTATACGCCAATAAATACAGTACATATCATGAGCAATTACATCTTTTTCCACCTCTCTGTGAAATATGGGGGGGTGTAGATAATTGCAATATTGTTTCTTCAATTTATTCACACTTTTTTTTTAAAAACGATTTTCCTCCCAGTGAGACACCCAGTGAGACAATTTATTGTAACACACACCTCCTGTGGGAGAGTGTAGTTCCATTCAAATTCATCCCCTGTGGTTTCTTTTATCTGGTTTTCTCTAGTGCATGATGAAAAAATTTGTTTCGATTCATTCATCTTGTTATTTTGTTTCATTAAATTCGGTTGATTCGTTCAATTCGTATTCGGAATTCATATTTGGAATTCGTTTTATGTCTTTTTCGAATGTTCTTCAAATTTACAGATTTTTTTTAATTCGAAATGTTCGAATTGATAAATTTTAAATCGGCCGAATTGAAAACATAAGATTTTTTTTTTTTCGATTTGAATGTTGCAAAGTGAAAAAACAAAAGAAAAATCTTGAAAAATTAAGGTATGGCTAAAGAGGTTCCATTAGATAGAAAAGAAAAGAAAAATCTTCATCAAATGGTTACAATGACTCTTTAAATCACCTTTGGGTTAACAAAAACAGCATTATTTCGAAATGGTACTCTAATAACACACAGTCTTTAATATCAGAAACATGTTTACAGTTCGAATTCAACTGGAATTTGATGTAAAATTTGATTAGAATTTCAATTCGAATTTCAGAAATTCTGACAGTTTTTTCCGTATTCGGAGCATTCGGTAAACTTCTTTGTTTATATTATAATCCAGGTATATCCGAATCTCTGAATAATGAAAAATTTGTCAGAATATTTATTTGCCATGGAACAAACCGCACATGTCTAGTTTTCTCGGTGATGCGTTGCCCTGATGTACAGTGTGCTGTGATAAAATGCAGCATGTCTGCATTTTATCACAGCACACTGCAGTGCAGCTCCGGGCTGCATTGCAGTGTGGATGGGACACACAAGAAACAATTGTTTTCTGTGTGCCCTTGTGGTGACAGGTAATTTTACATTGTGCAGTGAGAGATGTTTAGCTGCAATGTGTGAATTAGCCCTGAGGCCTAACTGCCCACAGTATTAAGTTTTAACCACTGACCTTTGGAAGGTTTTACCTTCATGACAAGGGCATTTTTTTGCTATTCAGCACTGCACTACTTTTACTGGCAATTGTGCAGTGATGCAACACTGTACCTAAATAAAATGTATATATTTTTTTTTTTAGACAGATTGAGCTTTCATTTGGTGGTATTTGATCACCACTGGCTTTTTTTATTCTTTGCTATACAGTGGCGTAGCGTGGGTTGTCAGCACCCAGGGCAAGGCAAGTAATTTGCGCCCCCTAACCTATGGACTTTTAGCACCTAAGAATGGGGGCTCAGGGATTGCTCTGCTGCTGCTTACATGCTGTGGCTGTCGAAATGCAAAGGGCTTCCCCACTCACAGCCTGAGCCTCTGATGGGCTGTGCCTAATAATAATCCCGATTTAAGGGTTGTGCATATTATTCAGTGCTAGACATGATACGGGAGATGGTCAGAGACTGCAGACATGATACAGGAGATGGTCAGAGACTGCAGACATGGTACAGGAGATGGTCAGAGACTGCAGACATGGTACAGGAGATGGTCAGAGACTGCAAACATGGTACAGGAGATGTTCAGAGACTGCAGACATGGTACAGGAGATGTTCAGAGACTGCAGACATGGTACAGGAGATGGTGAGAGACTGTAGACATGATACAGGAGATTGTCAGAGACTGCAGACATGATACAGGAGATTGTCAGAGACTGCAGACATGATACAGGAGATGGTCAGAGACTGCAGACATGATACAGGAGATGGTCAGAGACTGCATACATGATACAGGAGATGGTCAGAAACTGCAGACATGATACAGGAGATGGTCAGAGACTGCAGACATACTATATGCAGGGCTATTTTCCTCAGATAATAGGTGCAGGAACTTAACCATGCCGCCACCACCACCTAACAGTGGGAGAGTCTTAATGGAGCATTGTAAAATACCACTTATGCATTCTGCACAGAGTGAAGAGTTCAGGAGTGTGCTATATACAAAATGCAAAGATCGAGTTTGTACTATGTACAGAGTGCAGAGTTCAGGAGTGCACTGCATACAGAGTGCAGTGTTCATGACTGTGCTACATACAGATTGCAGGGATCAGGAATGCATATCTCACAGGACAGTTTACAACCCCCCTTCCAGTACAGAGCTCTCCTTCCACTCCCAAATCGTCTCTTTCCCACCAAAAGCAACTACAACTTACAGTAGGAGTGCAATGTTAAGTGGAGAGAGGGGTCATTAGTGCAAAGAGAGGGGATAGGGGATGACATTGGTGCTAAGTTAATGGGGCATTGGTGCTAAATGGGGGGGCAATGTGCTAATTTCTAACTTGGGGGAGAGTATGAACATTGTTGCTAAGTGGGGGGAAGAGGGGCATTGGTGCTAAGTGGGGGGAATGAGGGACATTTAGGATAAGTGGGGGGAGAGGAGGGACATTTGGGATAAGTGGGGGGAGAGGAGGGAGAGGAGGGACATTGGGGATAAGTGGGGGGGAGAGGAGGGATATTGGGGATAAGTGGGGGGAGTCGAGGGACATTTGGGATAAGTGGGGGAAGAGGAGGGACATTGGGGATAAGTGGGGGGAGAGGAGGGACATTGGGGATAAGTGGGGGGAGAGGAGGGACATTGGGGATAAGTGGGGGGAGAGGAGGGACATTGGGGATAAGTGGGGGGAGAGGAGGGACATTGGGGATAAGTGGGGGGAGAGGAGGGACATTTGTAATAAGTGGGGGGAGAGGAGGGACATTGGGGATAAGTGGGGGGGAGGAGGGACATTGGGGATAAGTGGGGGGAGAGGAGGGACATTGGGGATAAGTGGGGGGAGAGGAGGGACATTGGGGATAAGTGGGGGGAGAGGAGGGACATTGGGGATAAGTGGGGGGAGAGGAGGGACATTTGTAAAAAGTGGGGGGAGAGGGACATTTGGGATAAGTGGGGGGAGAGGGGCATTTGGGATAAGTGGGGGGAGAGGAGGGACAATTGTAATAAGTGGGGGGAGAGGAGGGACATTTGGGATAAGTGGGGGGAGAGGAGGGACATTGGGGATAAGTGGGGGGAGAGGAGGGACATTGGGGATAAGTGGGGGGAGAGGGAGGACATTGGGGATAAGTGGGGGGAGAGGAGGGACATTGGGGATAAGTGGGGGAAGAGGAGGGACATTGGGGATAAGTGGGGGGAGAGGAGGGACAATTGTAATAAGTGGGGGGAGAGGAGGGACATTTGGGGGAGAGGAGGGACATTGGGGATTAAGTGGGAGGAGAGGACGGACATTGGGGAGAAGTGGGGGGAGAGGAGGGACATTGGGGATAAGTGGAGGAGAGGAGGGACATTGGGGATAAGTGGGAGGAGAGGACGGACATTGGGGATAAGTGGGGGGGGAGGAGGGACATTGGGGTTTAAGTGGGAGGAGAGGACAGACATTGGGGATAAGTGCGGAGAGGAGGGACATTGGGGATAAGTGGAGGAGAGGAGGGACATTGGGGATAAGTGGGAGGAGAGGACTGACATTGGGGATAAGTGGGGGGAGAGGAGGGACATTGGGGATAAGTGGGAGGAGAGGACAGACATTGGGGATAAGTGGGGGGAGAGGAGGGACATTGGGGATAAGTGGGGGGAGAGGAAGGACATTGAGGATAAGTGGGGGGAGAGGAGGGACAATTGCAATAAGTGGGGGGAGAGCAGGGACATTTGGGATAAGTGGGGGGAGAGGGGGGACATTGGGGATAAGTGGGGGGAGAGGAGGGACATTGGGGATAAGTGGGGGGAGAGGAGAGACATTGGGGATAAGTGGGGGGAGAGGAGGGACATTGGGGATAAGTGGGGGGAGAGGAGGGACATTTGGGGGAGAGGAGGGACATTGGGGATTAAGTGGGAGGAGAGGACGGACATTGGGGAGAAGTGGGGGGAGAGGAGGGACATTGGGGATAAGTGGAGGAGAGGAGGGACATTGGGGATAAGTGGGAGGAGAGGACGGACATTGGGGATAAGTGGGGGGAGAGGAGGGAAATTGGGGATTAAGTGGGAGGAGAGGATGGACATTGGGGATAAGTGGGGAGAGGGGGGACATTGGGGATAAGTGGAGGAGAGGAGGGACATTGGGGATAAGTGGGAGGAGAGGACGGACATTGGGGATAAGTGGGGGGAGAGGAGGGACATTGGGGATAAGTGGAAGGAGAGGACGGACATTGGGGATAAGTGGGGGGAGAGGAGGGACATTGGGGATAAGTGGGGGGAGAGGAGGGACATTGGGGATAAGTGGGGGGAGAGAAGGGACATTGGGGATAAGTGGGGGGGGGGGAGAGGAGGGGCATTGGGGATAAGTGGGGGAGAGGAGGGACATTGGGGATAAGTGAGGAGAGGAGAGACATTGGGGATAAGTGGGGAGAGGAGGGAAATTGGGGATGAGTTGGGGGAGAGGAGGGACATTGGGGATAAGTGGGGGGAGAGGAGAGACATTTGGGATAAGTGGGGATAAGTGGGGAAGAGGGTGATGCTCTGTGTATGTGTGTAGTGTAGACTGTAAGTGTAGTTTCTCCTATGTGACTGTGTTATACATGCTGAGTGTCACATACTACAGTGAGTGACCCAGAGATGTCCATGTCATTACATGTTGGGTACAGCAGCATACATGTCCATGGAATAGCAGAGGAGCTCTGAGCAGTATGCCGCATGGACTCATTGGACTGGAAGCAGCTCAGTGTCCCGAGTCTCACAGCCAACAGAAGGCCAGGAAAGTATGCATGCACTCCTTGTGAGGAGAGAGGCAGAACAGTGCTGGCTTTGCCTTGGAGAGGCATCCTCCCCATGTTGAGGGCATGTGGCCTGGTATGGTTCAGTAGGGGGGCGCTCTCTCATCCCCCCTCTTTTCCTGCGGCCTGCCGGCTTGCGTGCTCGGATAAGGGTCTGGTATGGATTTTTGGGGGGACCTCATGCCATTTTTTTTTACCTTTTTTGCATGGGGTTCCCCTTAATATCCATACCAGACCTGAAGGGCCTGGTATGGAATTTGGGGGGACCCCCACGCAATTTTTTTAAAAATTTTGGTTGGAGGTTCCCCTTAATATTCATACCAGACCCAAAGGACCTGGTAATGGACTGTGGGGGAATCCCATGCCATTTTTTCAATGACTTTTATCTGTATTGTTGAGACCCGACAATTCTTTATAGCCGCAAGTAGTTTTAAATTACTTTTTTTTCTTTAGAAATGTCATTTTTTCTGCAGGGACTGTTCTAAACACGGGAAACATGCGTTACTTTACAGGCATACTATGGACACCCCCCAGGTATGAAATTTAAAGGAGGGGGGCAGGAGGCGGAGCCTAGCGGAGCAGACATGCATTGTTAGAGCTCCACACCGCTGAGGAGAGAAGAGAAGGACAAAGCGGAGCCTGCAGGCTCAAAAGGTATCCATTTGAACCTTTTTGCCCCAGGGAATAAACTGTGAAAGTTTGGGCAGGAAATATGGTACTGGGAGGAAACCGTGGCAGAAATAAAAATCAACTCACAAAGAGCTCACAGGCACTCACTGCAGCTGAAGCAGCTCCAGTCACCTCACAAGATACAGCATCAGGGCACTCTCACAGACAGAAAATGTCACAGCAAGACTCTCCATTTGAGTCAAATACAGAACAAATCCTCTCACAAACTTCTCCACAAGCCTCCTCAGTATCCCCAGTAATATTATTACAATTTGAAAAGATGCTTCATAAGGCTTTAAAACAAACCTCAGACCAAATAACAAACAGCCTAACCAAAGAAATAAGAGAGCTGGGAAACCGCACCGCAGCCTTAGAAATAAAATGGATGAAATTGAAATTACAACCCAAGAAAATATAACAGAATTGGAACAATTAAAAAAAGAGAATTTAATACTTCAAACTAAGCTCGAAGATTACGAAAATAGAGCCAGACGTTCAAACTTGCGCATAAGGGGAATACCTGAAACTGTGACAGACCTGCAATCTACTATTACTGCTCTATTACAAAAACTAAAGCCAGATATCCCTATTGAACGTTTAGAACTGGACAGAGTACACAGAGCCCTCACAGCCAAAAAGAAAGATGGACCCCCACATGATATAATCACAAAATTTCATTATTACAGAACGAAAGAACAAATACTAATTGCTGCAAGAGAAAAAAAGGAACTTAATTTTCAAGGACACAATTATCAAATTTTTGCTGACCTATCCCAACTTACTATTACTAAAAGACGATCCATGAAACCCCAACGAATGGAACTGCAACGCCACAACATTATGTATCAATGGGGCTTCCCCTTTTCAGTCAGATTTAACTACCAAGGTACAATTTACAGAAGCAGATCAGCAGATGAACTACAACAAACCCTTTTAAAATTAAATCTGACAGAACCCACAAGCAGCAACTCTTCCACACGCAGAAGAATGGCATCATCTTCACCTTCAGGCTGCACTCAGAAAATTTCAGAACAAAATGGGAATCATCATTCTCACAAAAGAGGCCGTTATGCCACATCATCCATGGACCAAGAAGATTCAATGGACTGACATCCTAATTCCTGATATCTCTTCATTTATTATACTAAGAGATGGTTCTCTTTAAAAAACCTATATTTATAACTGAATGTAACTGCATTCTGATAGTCACACACTGTGTGGGATCATGTTACATTCCAGTTATATTTCTTATTACTTCTGATTCATATAGCCTTAGAATATATAAGTGAAATAAGGAAATTCTTGTTCAGTTATATATTATCAGGTAATAACAATAGATTTATTACTTTTTAGGACAAATATGTTCAATAATCCAGAAGTAATGGAAGCTTTTTCTTTCTTTTCTTAAAACAAATATATTATTACCTAACTAGTTCCTAGAATTATGTTTTTGTTTATTCTAATCTGAAGCAATACAACCTCAATTTTATGAGTTAACATATCTAAACAGTTACATATGAATAAAATATGTAATTGTTTACTCTAAAAGGGTTAAAATCCCAAAATAATTCAAACTATCTTCATCAATACCAAAGTTATTAACAGTACCTTTCTAACTGAATTATTTAGCCTAGGGCAAGACTAACCATATACAACCACCCTGGAATAAATAATTTCAACAAAAACTATATTCTGCACTCCAATTAATGAAACATCATTTTGATGTCTTTTGACATAGCACTTCTCTCCTGTAAGCGGAAGATCCGTGTACCCCCATTAGCCCTCCTCATTCTCCCAACCATATTATGTGGGAGTGTGACGAAGGCACTTATTCCCCTGAGAGAGATATTTATTCTCTTTCACGGGTAAATTGTGATTACTTGCAAAAAATAATTTATACAATGTATCATTTAATCTCATATGTTTTTTGTTTACTCTTTACTCCAGAATTCACTGGTTTCTCTTCTATCTATTCATCTCTTCAGTCCACACAGGTTGATCTGCGCAGTCAGCTCTGCATAACAAAAAGTAAGTCAAAACTATTTGATCTGTTGCCATGGCACCACTGAATATACTTTCCCTGAATGTTCAGGGAATAAATGTCCCTCAAAAAAGGACCAAAGCCTTCCGTACTTTCCATAACAAGAAGGCTCACATAGTATGCCTCCAAGAAACACACTTCACCAAAGATTCTACTCCAAAATATATTTCTCCTTTTTATCAACAAATTTACACGGCTTCTGCCTGTACCAAGCAAAGGGGAACTGTAATTGCATTTCACCGATCCACACCATTCACCTTATCATCAGAAATTAAAGACCCAGAAGGTAGATACCTGATACTCATGGGTTATATAATGGATACAGCAATCACAGTGATTTCCTACTACGCTCCTAACAAACAACCTACACCATTCCTCTCACATATATTACAAGTGATTAATACACACAAAATAGGAACAGTGATAATGTGTGGGGATTCGAACCAGGTCCTCCTCCCATTTCTAGATAAATCACCTTTTACACCATCCAAAATAACCTCTAGATTACCTTTTCCTCAACTTCTTTCAAAATACAATCTGGTAGATTCATGGAGAGAAAGTAACCCAATGAAAAAGAAATTCACTTATTTCTCGCACCCTCATCAAACCTTCACCAGAATAGATCATATTTTTCTAACAATAGGAATGATACCAGAAATTATTGCATCAGATATAATTCCGATTCCGTGGTCTGACCATAATGCAGTATACACTACTATAGCCTCAGCCATACCAAAAGCGCATGACCCAACGTGGTACTTACCGGACATAATGCTCAAACACCCACTACATCAGATGGCCATTGAACAAGCTTTAAAGGAATACATATCAATTAATAATACAACAGACATCTCCCCAATAACACTGTGGGAAGCTCATAAGCCTGTCTTGCGTGGTACAATACAAAGACAAATGGCACTATTTAAACGGGAACGCAAAAATCTAGCAAAAAAACTAGAACTCAATTTTAATGCAGCCTACATATCATTTCAAGATAATCCATCTCAGAGTACAAAATCTCATCTGGAAAAATCTAGATTGGAATACGATCTATTTCTCACTGAGTCAGTTGATAAATCCCTCAAACGCTCCAAACACAATTTCTACATGAATACAAACAAACCAGGTACATATTTGGCTCGGGCATTAAATTCAACTAACAAATCTTTCAAACCAATACGTTTGAAATTATCAAAAAATGTTTACACTTGTAATCCAGTTAAAATAGTCCATAAATTTCACTCACATCTCGCAACTTTTTACAAGACAAACAATGAATTTAATCCTACAGAAGCTGAATCCTTCTTCTCAAAAATAAACTTACCTGAGTGATCTCAGAATCAAAAAAGCAGTTTGGATGAGCCTATAACTATAGATGAAGTTGCTAACGCCATAAAAGACCTAAAACTTAACAAAGACCAGGCCCAGACGGCTACTCGGCTTTATACTATAAAACATTCTCAGAAATACTCTCTCCCATTCTCACTGAAACTTTTAACAAACTTCTAGATGGACATTCTTTTCGGCAAGAAACACTAATGGCAATTGTTTGTATGATCCCAAAACCCCTTTCTGATGATACTTCCTGTGTGAATTATCGGCCTATCTCTCTGTTAAACCTCGATATTAAATTATTAGCAAAAATAATAGCAAAACGCCTCAATAGCATTATAGGAAAATTAATACATAGAGATCAAGTAGGCTTCATGCCAAATAGACAGGCAGGCGATAATATACGCAGGGCAGTGTTATTGGCACATATTGCTAAAAAACGGAAAATCCCTTTATGTTTTCTATCTCTCGATATTAAGAGGGCATTTGACACAGTATCCTGGCAATATATGCAATATTCATTACAAAAATGGGGTTTTGGACCCCACTTTTTAACATGGATCAAAGCATTATATAATAAACCCAAAGCCTATATAAAATATGCTGGATACAAATCTGAAGCCTTTAATATCGAAAGAGGTACCCGACAGGGTTGCCCATTATCTCCCTTATTATTTGCCCTTATACTCAAACCCATGGCCCAATACATCAGAACAAACCAAACTATAACTGGCATTGAAGTAGGAGGTATTACACACAAATTATGTATATTTGCAGACGATATATTACTTTTTCTATCATCACCACAGGTCTCTGGTCCTAACTTAATACCAGCTCTTGATGGATTTGCAGCCCTATCCGGCCTTATGATTAATCCTAAGAAATGCCTAGTGCTTAATATTTCACTCACAAACATGGAATTGATCCCGGCTAGGGCTGCACTCCCATTCACATGGGCAGAAAAATCAATCCCATATCTTGGAATTCATTTAACAGCATCTCATTCTGACTTATTCTCAACCAATTATCCTCCTGTATTAAGACAGATCACAAATCTAATAAATCAATGGTTGCAACTTCCTTTATCCTGGATAGGGAAGATTAATGCAATCAAAATGACTATTCTACCCAAATTGCTTTATCTATTCAGAGTCCTCCCTATTCCAATTCCTTCCTATTTTTTGAGAATAGTACAAAAAAGAGCAACTTTGTTTATATGGGGCTCTTCTAAACCACGTATACCTATACACACACTACATCTTCCCAAAAATAAAGGAGGCCTGGGATACCCTTCCCAAAAATAAAGGAGGCCTGGGATACCCTAATTTTACTAACTACTACAGAGCAGCACATTTGGCCAGTCTGTCCAAATACCATGCAAAACAGGAAATCCCATTATGGGTATTTATAGAGGCTTCAGAAAATGACCCTCTATTAATATCAAATTTATTATGGCTTGATCCTAAAGACCGCTTTAAAATTCATAATCCCATAACTAAACACTTCTTATCTCTCTGGGATAAACTAAAAACCAAATATCAGTTACAATCTCCACACAATCCTCTTCTTTCTTTTATCAGAAATCCAGCCTTTTATCCGGCATGGATCTACCCAAATTCTTTTAAAGCTTGGACAACATCAGGCATTCAGACACTAAATGACTTCATAGCATCTAAATCATTCCTTTCATTCCCATCGCTTAGAGAAAAATATGATCTACCAAACTCTGAGATATTTAGATATCTCCAAATCAAAAATTTCTATACACCATTCCTAAAGGGGGATACACCATTATCCCAATTATCCATTTTTGAATCAATCTGTACAAAAGATCCATTTGCTAAAGGTACAATTTCATCACTTTATAATCAATTATATGGAGTAGCAAATCTTAATAGACCCTCTTACGTTCAGAGGTGGGAGGAGGACCTGGGACGAACTTTAGAAGACACGGACTGGTCTAACATATGGCTCACATCTAAGTCATCTTCACCCAACATCTTAGCACTGGAGACAAATTATAAAGTCCTAACTTGCTGGTACCTTGTACCCGCTAGAGTGGCAAAATATTCACCTAATACCTCAGCTCTTTGTTTTCGAGGATGCCCAGAAATAGGCACACATTTACACATATGGTGGACGTGCCCAGTAATCCAAACCTTCTGGAAGGAAGTCTTCGTGATTGCATCTAAAATATTTAAAAAAATAATACAACCAGATCCATATTTAACTTTACTTAATCTAAAACCGGAATGGTTAACACTCTCTCAATTCAAACTTATGATCCAACTAATAACGGCTGCAAAACAAACAGTGGCCAAGGCATGGAAATCTCCTACATTGGTACTAGCAGAAACAATTCACAGAATGAATAATACAATGTCCCATGCTAAGATGGTAGCCATCGATCAAAATCAAATTCCAAAATTTGAAAAACTTTGGCACCCTTGGCTAAAACAACACTTCCTTTCAAATTTCAATGACTCTGTCCTGTTGCAATGGTAACAGATTAAATGACTTACAGAGACACCCATTCTAAGGCTTCAAAGAGAACTAAAAAGAATAATAAACTGACGAGCGGGACAACCTTGTGGACCATACCTCTACCTTTCAACCCTTTTTCTTCTTTCTCTTTCCTTTTCTCCACCTTACGATTAAAGCTCATTATCAGAATTTATTTGACCTTTATACACTCTACTTGAAAACAATATGTATAGTAGGTATAAATCATTTAAATACCTACAAAAGTAACTAAGGAAATGATATATATCTTTAATTTAGGTTTACGTGAACCCAATGTTTAATATTTGAAATTTCATGATATTTACCTATATAAACCCTACTGTAAAACAATGAGCTTACTTTATAGATCCTTGTAAACTTACTTTATGTATCTTTATAACATTGTATACTCAATAAACTTCTTTTGACAAGGAAATTTAAAGGAATATTTCACTTTTATTGTTTCACTTTAAGCATTATTAAAATCACTGCTCCTGAAAAAACGGCCATTTTTAAAACTTTTTTTTGCATTGATACATGTGCCCTGGTGCAGAACCCAGGTCCCCAAACACATTTTATGACAATACCATGCATATTAACCTTTAAAATTAGCACTTTTGATTGCTCCCATAGACTTTTAAAGGTTGTTCCGCGGTTTTCGAATTTGCTGCGAACACCCCAAATTGTTTGCTTTTTGGCGAACGGGCGAACAGCCAATGTTCAAGTCGAACTCATGTTCGACCAGAGCATAAAGCTCATCCCTAGATGTGAACCTAGATTTAGAAATGGGTTCTTTTGAGAAAAATTTCCATCCTGCTCCTTCAAATTTTTCTTGTCACTGTGGTTAAAAAAGGAACGATTTGACCCACTAATGATTACAAAAATAATCAATTTTCTTAGAACATTAATTTGCTAATAGGGATGGTGAATGGTTGGGCCCAAGCATAAGTTTGGGCCGAACTTTGGTTGTTTGGACGTTCGGCAAACAACGAACGTTATGCGGTGTTCGCAGCAAATTCAAAAGCTGCGGAACCCCGTTAAAGTCTATGGGACACTAACATCAAAAACCAAAAGTGCTCATTTTAAAGGCTTATATGCAAGCTATTGTCATTAAAAGTGTTTGGGGACCCGGGTCCTGCCCCAGGGGACATGCATCAATGCGAAATAAAGTTTTAAAAGTGGACGTTTTTTCGGGAGCAGTGATTTTAATAATGCTTCAAGTGAAACAATAAAAATGAAATATTCTTTTTAAATATCGTGCCTGGGGGTTGTCTATAGTATGCCTGTAAAGTGGCACAGTTTTCCCATGTTTAGAACAGTACCACAGCAAAATGACATTTCTAAAGGAAAATTGTATCATACTTACCGTAATTTTCCTTTCCTGACTCCAATCCATGGCAGCATACTAGTGATAGGCTCCGCCTTTCTCCCCTCCCTCAGGACCAATCAAATAGCATAAATTAAAGGCCAGTTAGGCCCCGCCCCATTCTTCGTAACTAGCTAGATACCGGAACGCACAAGGGTGGGTCCATATGCTGCCATGGATTGGCATCAGGAAAGGAAAATTACAGTAAGTATGATACAATTTTCCGTTTTCCTGACGCCACCATGGCAGCATACTAGTGATACATATCCTAGCTGACAGGGTGGGTTCTACATATATAATTATTATTATTATTATTATTATTTTTTTTAAATGGGACAGATAACTGTACAGTAGGAATGAGCTTCGAGTTCGAGTCGAACTCATGTTCGACTCGAACATTGGCTGTTCGCAAGTTCGCCGAACAGCGAACAATTTGGGGTGTTCGCGGCAAATTCGAATGCCGCGAAACACCCTTTAAAAGTCTATGGGAGAAATCAAAAGTGCTAATTTTAAAGGCTAATATGCAAGTTATTGTCATAAAAAGTGTTTGGGGACCTGGGTCCTGCCCCAGGGGACATGGATCAATGCAAACATTTTTTTTAAAAACGTCCGTTTTTTCAGGAGCAGTGATTTTAATAATGCTTAAAGTCAAACAATAAAAGTGTAATATCCCTTTAAATTTTGTACCTGGGGGGTGTCTATAGTATGCCTGTAAAGAAGCGCATGTTTCCTGTGTTTAGAACAGTCTGACAGCAAAATGACATTTTGAAGGAAAAAACTCATTTAAAACTACCGCGGCTATTGCATTGCCGACAATACACATAGAAGTTCATTGATAAAAACGGCATGGATATTCCCCAAAGGGGAACCCCGAACCAAAAAAAAAAAAAAAAATGACGTAGGAGTCCCCCTAAATTCCATGCCAGGCCCTTCAGGTCTGATCTGGATATTAAGGGGAACCCCGGCCAAAAAAAAATGACGTGGGGTTCCCCCTAAATTCCATACCAGACCCTTCAGGTCTGGTATGGATTTTAAGGGGAACCCCGCGCCAAAAAAAACGGCGTGGGGTCCCCCCAAAAATCCATACCAGACCCTTATCCGAGCACGCAACCTGACAGGCCACAGGAAAAGGGGGGGACGAGAGTGCGGCCCCCCCCTCCTGAACCGTACCAGGCCACATGCCCTCAACATTGGGAGGGTGCTTTGGGGTAGCCCCCCAAAACACCTTGTCCCCATGTTGATGAGGACAAGGGCCTCATCCCCACAACCCTGGCCGGTGGTTGTGGGGTTCTGCGGGCGGGGGGCTTACCGGAACCTGGAAGCCCCCTTTAACAAGGGGACCCCCAGATCCCGGCCCCCCCCTGTGTGAAATGGTAAGGGGGTACAAAAGTACCCCTACCATTTCACTAAAAAACTGTCAAAAATGTTAAAAATGACAAGAGACAGTTTTTGACAATTCCTTTTTTTAAATACTTCTTCTTTCTTCTATCTTCCTTCATCTTCTGGTTCTTCTGGTTCTTCTGGTTCTTCTGGTTCTTCCTCCGGCGTTCTCGTCCAGCATCTCCTCCGCGGCGTCTTCTATCTTCTTCTCCTCGGGCCGCTCCGCACCCATGGCATGGGGGGAGGCTCCCGCTCTTCTCTTCATCTTCTTCATCTTCTTCTCTTCTTCTCTTCTTCTTTTCTTCTCTTCTTCTCTTCTTCTCTTCTTCATTTTCTTCTCCGGGCCGCTCCGCACCCATGCTGGCATGGAGGGAGGCTCCCGCTGTGTGACGGCGCTCCTCATCTGACAGTTCTTAAATAACGGGGGGCGGGGCCACCCGGTGACCCCGCCCCCCTCTGACGCACGGTGACTTGACGGGACTTCCCTGTGACGTCACGGGGAATGCCACAGGGAAGTCCCGTCATGTCCCGTGCGTCAGAGGGGGCGGGGTCACCGGGTCACCCCGCCCCCGTTATTTAAGAACTGTCAGACGAGGAGCGCCATCACACAGCGGGAGCCTCCCTCCATGCCAGCATGGGTGCGGAGCGGCCCGGAGAAGAAAATGAAGAAGAGAAGAAGAGAAGAAAAGAAGAAGAGAAGAAGATGAAGAAGATGAAGAGAAGAGCGGGAGCCTCCCCCCATGCCATGGGTGCGGAGCGGCCCGAGGAGAAGAAGATAGAAGACGCCGCGGAGGAGATGCTGGACGAGAACGCCGAACCAGAAGATGAAGAAAGATAGAAGAAAGAAGAAGTATTTAAATAAAGGAATTGTCAAAAACTGTCTCTTGTAATTTTTAACATTTTTGACAGTTTTTTAGTGAAATGGTAGGGGTACTTTTGTACCCCCTTACCATTTCACACAGGGGGGGCCGGGATCTGGGGGTCCCCTTGTTAAAGGGGGCTTCCGGATTCCGATAAGCCCCCCGCTCGCAGACCCCCACAACCACCGGCCAGGGTTGTGGGGATGAGGCCCTTGTCCTCATCAACATGGGGACAAGGTGTTTTGGGGGGCTACCCCAAAGCACCCTCCCAATGTTGAGGGCATATGGCCTGGTACGGTTCAGGAGGGGGGGGGCGCACTCTCGACCCCCCCTCTTTTCTTGCGGCCTGCCAGGTTGCGTGCTCGGATAAGGGTCTGGTATGGATTTTTGGGGGACCCCACGCCGTTTTTTTTTTTTTTGGCGCGGGGTTCCCCTTAAAATCCATACCAGACCTGAAGGGTCTGCTATGGAATTTAGGGGAAACCCCACGTCATTTTTTTTTTATTTTGGCTGGGGTTCCCCTTAATATCCATACCAGACCTAAAGGGCCTGGTATGGAATTTAGGGGGACTCCCACGTCATTTTTTTTTAAAATTCTGGTTCGGGGTTTCCCTTTGGGGAATTACCATGCCGTTTTTATCAATGAACTTCTATGTGTATTGTCGGCAATGCAATAGCCGCGGGTAGTTTTAAATGGCTTTTTTCCTTCAAAATGTCATTTTGCTGTCAGACTGTTCTAAACACAGGAAACATGCGCCCCTTTACAGGCATACTATAGACACCCCCCAGGTCCGAAATTTAAAGGGATATTACACTTTTATTGTTTGACTTTAAGCATTATTAAAATCACTGCTCCTGAAAAAATGGCCGTTTTAAAAAAAATTTTTTGCATTGATCCATGTCCCCTGGGGCAGGTCCCAGGTCCCCAAACACTTTTTATGACAATAACTTGCATATTAGCCTTTAAAACTAGCACTTTTGATTATTCATGTTCGTGTCCCATAGACTTTAACGGTGTTCGCGTGTTCGAACAAACTTTTTTCCTGTTCGCATGTTCTGGTGCGAACCGAACAGGGGGGTGTTCGGCTCATCCCTACTGTACAGTAATTCCTCCGAAGCCCACTGATGACAAGGCACCCAGATCTATTCTGTAAAGGTTGAAAAGATATGCTGGGAAAAGCATGCCACTTTCAACTGGGCCCCCTTTGAGGCCTCAACCCCTCTGGAAGAGGGTGCATTCTGACACTGAAGGAGGCTCACGACCCATCTCCCATCTGCACAACCAATCTTGCTAAAGTCCAGGAGGCAACCTCTCTTGCCTGATGAATTCCACCTGGAACAGTGAAAGACTTATCATATGAACTAAAAAGAGCAATTGTGGACAGAAACTTCTCTCAAGCTCTGGGAATGACCAGTTTGTGTGGTTTTCTTGCTTGAATGTCTGGTAAGTTAGGCAATAGACAGATGATTGATAGATGGAGGGCTGTCGCTACCTCTGATATAAGTTGAACTACAGGATGCAGCTCTACTCCTTTTGTAACAAAAGCAATATGCTTTTCTGAAGCTCAAAGGGCTTAAAACGCAAACAGACTTCTGTTTGACGATTTGCACTAAATACTGGTAAGTAAGAGATGTCTTAAACCGAACACGGCCCTGTTGGAGTAAACAGTTGAAATAAACCCAAACAGCAATGAAAGATTTTAATTGTGAAAGATCTCGCGGTTGACGAAACCTCCTGACTGTCTTCAACATTTTTCAAACAAAAGGGCCTTCGGCCAAATTAAACCTTGTTATTGCTGACACCTGCAACCTCAAAAGAGTATAGGGTAAGGTTCATGTCCAATCTGACCTACAAGAAGACCAGAACAGCTGCCACCAGAGCTGCAGTAAAAATAATATCTTGCCATGCAAAATAGAAAAAAAGACAAGTTTGTTCAAGATCTTGGCATAGGAGTTGTTAGTAGAGTGCCTTTCGCACCCCCCCAAAGTAGAGCTCACTCTTGGAGCAACTCTGGAGCAATCTAGGTTCTGCGGCTTCCTTTTCCCGCCATTATGCTTGCATCTCTGGTCTGTGCATGTGTAAAGGGTAGGGATGAGCTTCGAGTTCGAGTCGAACTCATGTTTAACTCGAACATGGGCTGTTCGCAAGTTCGCCGAACAGCGAACAATTTGGGGTGTTCGCGGCAAATTTAAATGCCGCGGAACACCCTTTAAAAGTCTATGGGAGAAATCAAAAGTGCTAATTTTAAAGGCTTATATGCATGGTACTGTCATAAAAAGTGTTTGGGGACCTGGGTCCTGCCCCAGGGGACATGGATCAGTGCAAAAAAAAGTTTTAAAAATGGCCGTTTTTTCGGGAGCAGTGATTTTAATAATGTTTAAAGTAAAACAATAAAAGTGTAATATCCCTTTAAATTTCATACCTGGGGGTGTCTATAGTATGCCTGTAAAGGGGCGCATGTTTCCTGTGTTTAGAACAGTCTGACAGCAAAATGACATTTCAAAGGAAAAAAAGTAATTTAAAACTACTCGCGGCTATTAATGCATTGCCGGTCCGACAATACACATAGAAGTTCATTGATGAAAACGGCATGGGAATTCCCCACAGGGGAACCCCGAACCAAATTTTAAAAAAAAATTACGTGGGGGTCCCCCTAAATTCCATACCAGGCCCTTCAGGTCTGGTATGGATATTAAGGGGAACCCCATGCCAAAATTTTAAAAAAATGACGTGGGGGTCCCCCTAAATTCCATACCAGGCCCTTCAGGTCTGGTATGGATATAAAGGGGAACCCCATGCCAAAATTTTAAAAAAATGACGTGGGGGTCCCCCTAAATTCCATACCAGGCCCTTCAGGTCTGGTATGGATATTAAGGGGAACCCCGAGCCAAAATTTAAAAAAAAACGGCGTGGGGTCCCCCCAAAAATCCATACCAGACCCTTATCCGAGCATGCAACCTGGCAGGCCGCAGGAAAAGAGGGGGGGGACGAGAGAGCGCCCCCCTCCTGAACCGTACCAGGCCACACGCCCTCAACATTGGGAGGGTGCTTTTGGGTAGCCCCCAAAACACCTTGTCCCCATGTTGATGAGGACAAGGGCCTCATCCCCACAACCCTGGCTGGTGGTTGTGGGGGTCTGCGGGTGGGGGGCTTATTGGAATCTGGAAGCCCCCTTTAACAAGGGGACCCCCAGATCCCGGCCCTCCCCCCTGTGTGAAATGGTAAGGGGGTACCCCTACCATTTCACTAAAAAAGTGTCAAAAATGTTAAAAATGACAAGAGACAGTTTTTGACAATTCCTTTATTTAAATGCTTCTTCTTTCTTCTATCTTCCTTCATCTTCTTCTTCTGGTTCTTCTGGTTCTTCTGGTTCTTCCTCCGGTGTTCTCGCCCAGCATCTTCTCTGCGGCGTCGGTGTCTTCTTTCCTTCTTCTCCTCGGGCCGCTCCGCATCCATGATGGCATGGAGGGAGGCTCCCGCTCTTCTCTTCATCTTCTTCTCTTCATCTTCTTCTCTTCATCTTCTTCTCTTTACCTTCTTCTCTTCACCTTCTTCTCTTCACCTTCTTCTCTTCACCTTCTTGTCTTCATCTTCTTTTTGGGCTGCTCCGCATCCATGATGGCATGGAGGGAGGCTCCCGCTGTGTGACGCTTCTCCTCTTCTGAAGGTTCTTAAAAAATGGGGGGGTGGGGCCACCCGGTGACCCCGCCCCCCTCTGACGCACGGGGACATGACGGGACTTCCCTGTGGCATTCCCCGTGACGCCACAGGGAAGTCCCGTCAAGTCACCGTGTGTCAGAGGGGGGCGGGGTCACCGGGTGGCCCCCCCATTATTTAAGAACCGTCAGAAGAGGAGAAGCGTCACATAGCGGGAACCTCCCTCCATGCCATCATGGATGCGGAGCGGCCCAAAAAGAAGATGAAGACAAGAAGATGAAGACAAAAAGAAGAAGACAAGAAGATGAAGAGAAGAAGATGAAGAGAAGAGCGGGAGCCTCCCTCCATGCCATCATGGATGCGGAGCGGCCCGAGGAGAAGAAGGGAAGAAGACACCGACACCGCGGAGGAGATGCTGGACGAGAACACCGGAGGAAGAAACAGAAGAACCAGAAGAACCAGAAGAAGAAGAAGATGAAGGAAGATAGAAGAAAGAAGAAAGAAGAAGCATTTAAATAAAGGAATTGTCAAAAACTGTCTCTTGTCATTTTTAACATTTTTGAGAGTTTTTTAGTGAAATGGTAGGGGTAAGTACCCCCTTACCATTTCACACAGGGGGAGGGCCAGGATCTGGGGGTCCCCTTGTTAAAGGGGGCTTCCAGATTCCAATAAGTCCCCCACCTGCAGACCCCCACAACCACCGGCCAGGGTTGTGGGGATGAGGCCCTTGTCCTCATCAACATGGGGACAAGGTGTTTTGGGGGGCTAATCCTAAGCACCCTCCCAATGTTGAGGGCATGTGGCCTGGTACGGTTCAAGAGGGGGGGCACTCTCTCGTGCATGCTCGGATAAGGGTCTGGTATGGATTTTTGGGGGGACCCCACTCCGTTTTTTTTATTTTGGCGCAGGGTTCCCCTTAATATCCATCCAGACCTGAAGGACCTGGTATAGAATTTAGGGGGACCTCCACATAGTTTTTTTTGTATAATTTTGGCCGGGGTTCCCCTTAAAATCCATACCAGACCTGAAGGGCCTGGTATGGAATTTAGGGGGACCCCCACGTCATTTTTAAAAAAATTTTGGTTCAGGGTTCCCCTGTGGGGAATTCCCATGCCATCTTTATCAATGAACTTCTATGTGTATTGTCAGACCGGCAATGCATTAATAGCCGCGAGTAGTTTTAAATGACTTTTTTTCCTTTGAAATGTCATTTTGCTATCAGACTGTTCTAAACACAGGAAACATGCGCCCCTTTACAGGCATACTATAGGCACCCCCCAGGTACGAAATTTAAAGGGATATTACACTTTTATTGTTTCACTTTAAGCATTATTAAAATCACTGCTCCCGAAAAAACTGACGTTTTTAAAACTTTTTTTGCATTGATCCATGTCCCCTGGGGCAGGACTCAGGTCCCCAAACACTTTTTATGACAATAACTTGCATATAAGCCTTTAAAATTAGCACTTTTGATTATTCATGTTCGTGTCCCATAGACTTTAACGGTGTTCGCGTATTCAAACAAATTTTTTGCCTGTTCGCATGTTCTGGTGCGAACCGAACAGGGGGGTGTTCGGCTCATCCCTAGTGAAGGGGAATCGACTTCTGTATTCTGAAGTAGATAGCCAGAAAGCACCAAGACTCCTATGGTCAGAATGGAGGGGTGGTCGTGACTACGATACTCATTCTTGACAGCTTTAAGAGCAATTTAATTATGAGAGAAGTTGGGGAAAAACATACTGTAGGCTTGATTGCAGTTTCATGGAGAAACTCAGCTTCAGTTCTCTCTGCTTTGGGGAGCGGAAACCGAGTCAGACCTCTTCTTAAATTGGCATTTGCTGTGAGAAGCAAAGAAACCTGTCTGTGGTAGGCCACCTGAGGTCAAGCCTCCCCCTCATGCTCTGGCAAGCTTGCATGATGGACAGCATGTCCGTGTATTCCAGTCCCCTTGGAGTTAAATTGCTTCCAGAATTTGCTGGTGATCTTCCTACCCAGACATTCTGGGTTCTACACCTCTCAATAGCATATTGATGCAGGATCCTCCCTGGAGCTGAAAATATGCAATTGCTGTCCTGTTGCTCAATCGCAAGATGACTGGTCACCCTTGATTCTGTGTAGCAAGGTCAAAGTGATAAAAAAGGCTGCCTGACCTTCCAGCGCTTTCAAAACTACCCCCCTTGGACAGCAATCTCCCCTTGCCTTGACCAACAGACCCTTGCAGTGCGCCTTCCAGGCTGTCTTGCCAATATGATTAGTCACATTGATCCAGTCCAATGGTTCTTGACATCCTCAAGGTCTTTCCATCACCACGGACCGCTATACACATTGCGCAACACTGACCATAGCTGCACTGGATCCTGTTTCCTCCATTGTAGTTGAAACTGGCACCGGTGCCCATGCACCCAAGGAATCATCGGTATGAATGACAACATTACGGGGAAGCGGCTGAGACACCTAGAAGTTGTCCAAGAAGTAGAGGCATCTGACCTCAGATTTCTCCTCCTGACTGTCACCATCCTTTTCTGATGGAAGCAAAACAGAGGAACCAGTAGAGCCCCCACAGGCACTTTAACTGTTGGAAAGCAAAAGTTGGCTTTTTTTTTATAGAAAGGAATGATGCTCAGGTAGTGGCGAACCTGGAGACCCTGTTCTCCAAGAGGAACTGACAAGGCACTGAAACCTCTGTGAACATTCTTAGAGATATTCATAGGCTAAAAGATAGGCTGATAAAGCAGAGATGTGTCCAACCGATCGCCAAATTTACTTACTTTGGAATAAAAAAGAAAAGAAAAAAATTTGGGATGTAAGGATAAGATTCCCGACAATCTAGCGAAAGCCTCCAGCCATCTGCTGCAAGCGAATGCCCCTCTCCAACCCCCCTGACTTACAAACAGGGGTGGGTAGGAAATCTACAATCTCTCCTATGAGATGGGTCCAGGACAGCTCACCCTTGAGTCTTAAGTGTCTAAGTATTGTAACCGCCGTGGTTGCGGTGGATCTGGCAGCTCCGTTGGGGAGAAAAAGGTCCGGAGAAGGAATAGTGAGGAATCAACTGAAGTGACCATGAGTGCCTATCCTCCAAGGATCTGCATAATACATTGTCCAGTAACCCATGAAGTGTGCCCACTGGGACTTTCCCTTAAAAGTCTGGGCATGCGCCCGGTAAAAGGGTTTTGTGGGTACCTGTGGTACACCCAAAGTTTTCATTTATGGACCTTATGAAAGGTTGCTCCTAGAGGAGCGGAACCTAGCGGGAGAAACACATTTCTCCCTTTATTTATTATTATTTATTTTTAGTTATTTTTTTTATGCATCAAATATATGTCAAAGAAAAATTTCTAAAACATTAGCAGCGCTAGTACAAAAATAGCAAATATTTAAAAATATCAATGAAATTGCTTAAGAGTCCACTTAAACAAAGTATCAAATGGTGATCCACTCAGTGAAAGTCCATTAAGAAAAGGCAGGTGAGTATAAACTAGACAATCGTGGAAGAAAATATTAGCAGCGATCCCAAGTCTCCATCACCACACCACTTGTGCCACAGCCCTGTAGGTAATCCACTTACCAGACCCTGCTGGTTAACACGCTTATCAATCAAAGGGATAATCGTTGTTCACTGGGCACTTTTCATCTGTATTTTGCTCATTGCAAGCAATAGATAAAAAAATTTCACATAGCGTAATCCAGTACAATAATTTATTAATTTAAAATTATCCCACAAAAAAACACTCACAATGTTTGCATAATATAAGGGCATGTAATATCAATACTATGTCAGTCGTGCAATCCCCTCTAACCTCTCACCGCTCCCGCAGTGTTCCCGGGAAGGACAGACAAGGATAAGCCGACTCTGTAGATAGCTGCGTAGCAACACGCCCTTATATTATGCAAACATTGTGAGTGTTTTTTTTGTGGGATAATTTTAAATTAATAAATAATTATTGTACTGGATTACGCTATGTGGAATTTTTTTATCTATTGCTTTCAATGAGCAAAATACAGATCAAAAGTGTCCAGTGAACAGCGATTATCCCTTTGATTGACAAGCGTGTTAACCAGCAGGGTCTGGTAAGTGGATTACCTACAGGGCTGAGGCACAAGTGGTGTGGTGATGAAAACTTGGGATCGCTGCTAATATTTTCTTCCATGATTGTCTAATTTATACTCACCTGCTTTTTCTTAATGGACTTTCACTGAGTGGATCACCATTTGATACTTTGTTTAAGTGGACTCTTAAGCAATTTCATTGATATTTTTAAATATTTGCTATTTTTGCACTAGCCCTGCTGTTTTAGAAATTTTTCTTTGACATATATTTGATGCATCTCATTTTAGTATAGCAGCTGCTGACTATTGTTTTATCAATATGTTCTCTGTGTGCGCTGAGGGAGGGATACTGAACATAGTTTTTTATCTCTCATTCTTTGATATTTATTTATTTTTTTACTTTCCTGCTTTCTGTTATGGGAGAAGAACGGACCCCCTCCTGTCACTTCCGACATGGCTGTCTCTGGTTTCATATCAAACAGATATCTTGCACTATAAAGTTACTATTCCAATTTTGTTTCTAGGAAGCCAAACACAGCCCTGGGTCTCAACCATAAATTCTCCCTAGCCGTAACTGAGTATAGCATTGCCTTGGCCAGGCACCAGGTAGAGACTATTGCTGCTTCCGCAGTGAAGTTTGCCAATACATCTTGGCTGGGACCCAAAAATATCAGCCCTAAGGATTTCCTCCCCAACTGCATTCTGGGAACAGAAACCCAAAGTACCCATCACCAAGGTAAGGGCCACTGTTGAGTGGCAGGCCCTTCCCAGCCGGCACCCTATTGGACAACATCTGGTCCCACTGTAGGCATGGATTTCAGCGATGCTATATCAGCCTTGAATTAAACCAGTTTCCTAATGGAAAAGTGATTGCTCATTGAAAGGGTAAATATGACTTTGTCTTTTAACCCATGTAATGGTCTGCATGACTGCCTGGATACACAGTTCTCCAAAGAAAAACTGACACCAAGTAGCTCCAGATCTTCCTCTGGTGCAAGGGAGCTAAAATCATTTGGAGGCTGCCCCCCCTCATCAGGAAAACTGAGAGGATGAGTGATCCATGTGGCAGGTTGTTCTGCTAGTGGCTAGACCCGCAACAAGGGGGCTGACTAGCTAGAGTAATTACAGTGAGTTTAAAATAGAAGTTTTGTGCCACCTTTTAAGTAATAAAGACATTCAGTATTACCTGTCAGCTGCAAACTTCAACCAGACCGACTTTACTCACCAGCCTCCTGGGCATAGACACTGCGCCACAGGTCCTACAGGACTCTTGTTGGTGTGCTGGATCTGGGAAAGAGGATCTAAGATGTTTTCCTTGGAACTTCTCCCCTGAGTGGGAGCGGCATCCGAGCTATGCTTCTCTGAAGAACGTCGGCCTTTCCCTGGTCTCTGGCTCTGGCCTTTGAGAGCATGGGCGTGCGGAGCTGAAGCAAATCAAAGCAATCCGCATGAGAGGGCACTCTTTTCCTGAAAACTTAACGACACGGTGGTCTCCACCCTGAGTTTTGGGGGTCTTTTGTATGGGTGGTGACTGATGCTCGAACCGTGGAGAAATGGGACGACCAGCTGAGAGACGAACAGCCACAGCAAGACCAAGAGAGGGAAAAATAAATACGGCAACAGTGACTTTGCTTCTCCAGTGTCACTGCAGGAGGAAAGGAACAGGAGGTGCAGAAAATGAGAAAATGGCAGGAGACAAACAAAGGCTCAGAGGGCAAAGGTAAGGAGGATGGGGCGGGGCCTTTAATTTATGCCATTTCATTGATCCTGAGGGAGGGGAGAAAGGCGGAGCCTATCACTAGTATGCTGTCATGGTGGCGTCAGGAAAGTCATTTTAAACTGATCGTGGCTATAATGAATTGTCGGGTCTCGGCAATATAGATAAAGCTAATTGAAAAAAAATGGCATGGGTTCCCCCAGTCCATTACCAGGCCCTTTGGGTCTGGTATGAATATTAAGGGAACCCCGAATCAAAAATGAAGAAAAAAATAGTGAGGGGGTCCCCCCAAAATCCATACCAGGCCCTTCAGGTCTGGTATGGATTTTAAAGCAAACCCTGCGCCAAAATAAAAAAAATGGCGTAGCCCCCCCCAAAATCCATACCAGACCCTTATACAAGCACACAACCTGGCAGGCCGTAGGAAAAGAGGGGGGACGAGAGAGCGCCCCCCCCCCCTGAATCGTACCAGGCCACATGCCCTCAACATGGGGGGATGCTTTGGAGCCACCCCCAAAGCACCTTTTTCCCTTGTTTATGGGGACAAGGGCCTCATCCTCACAACCCTTACCCAGGGTAAGGGTTGTGGGGGTCTGCAGGCAGGGGGCTTATTGGAATCTGGAAGCCCCCTTTAACAAGGAGACCCTCAGATCCCGCCCTCCCCCTATGTGAATTGGTAATGGGTACATTGTACCCCTACCATTTCACAAAAAAGTGTCAAAAATAGTAAAAAGGACAGGAGACACTTTGGGACAAGTCCTTTATTAAAAAATACAAAAATAAAATTGTCCAGCTATGTAAATCCATTTCATGCCACCCGATGAGCTGGAAAAAAAAAGCTGAAACAGCTCCGCCTCCATGGGAGGCTCCCACCGAGTGACGCTTCTCAGTGACAGCTGTTATATAGCTGAGGGCGGGGCCACTCGGTGACAGGTGACCCCGCCTTCCTCTGACGTCACGTGGCATCAGAGGGGGGAAAGGAAAGTCATGCCTTCTCTCTGGTACATGTATTTTAATTCCTAATACTGTTATATGACTTACCAACAAATTCATGTTGGACCATATACAGAAAATTACTTGGTGTAGCCACCACCAGTAAGCTGGATGGTTTGAGGAGAATCAACTATTTAACTTTATAAGCCCTACTTTTCCCACAGGCTTCATTTCAGAAAAGATTTAAAAAACAGACTTTGCCCTAACAGGAAAAAACTCTTCTCTTACCATTATGGTAATTTACATTGATGCCTTGTCAGAAATTAGCAAATAGAACATTAAGTACACTGTTAATAAAGGTATTGTTAATTTTAGTTATCTATTCTATTCTAATAAAACAGCAACATATTTGAAATGTTTGTATACATACACATAAGTGGTGTTAAATTAAATGTTACAAACATTTTCACCCATTTTGGGTTGAAAAAGGTTTCAGGCTTTCATTATAAGATTTAAAATACTTGCCAACATCCAAGTTCCAAAACACAAAACAAGGTAGAGAGTTGTAATTTTTTCTTTATTGGCCAATTTGTCAGCTAGATAAAATATATTCAATGTTATCAAGACCCTGCTTGCTGTAAATAAATTATGTGTGGAATTATTATTAAAAAAAAATTTATCCATTTTTTTTCACATAAAAGTCCCTTAGCTTTCACCCAAGATTCCATCATTTTGACATTTGAATCATAATATTGCTATTACATCATTCAATCATTACACCTTTTTAATTATTTAAACTTAAAGAATTTTGGGCTAAGGTTGTGTGATTGTTGGTAAAAACATGGATACGTAGACCTGTTAATTTCCTACCTTCTGCATTATCTGGGAATGAATATGTAGAAGAAATATATAGAATAGGACTGCCATTAGATATCATTAGAATTAATATTACAATAAAAAAAAATCCCAGGGCTCAAAGCAGAAAGATAATATTCTAAGAAAGATTTTATAACAGTCAACATCAAATATCCGCAAAGATGACTTCCTCTTATTAAACTGTTTTTATTTCTCTCTGATATTTATTTGACCTGAAAATAGGTTGATTTAGTAAAGTATCAGAGTATGTTAACTTTCACAGTGATTTTTTTCTTCACTTATCTTTGCAATGAATATCAGATCATGTGCCAAGAAAAATTTAAAGACAAAAAACAGGATTTTCCTTGCACTATGAAAAGTGAAACTTCATTTTGCAAAGTAAACATTTACAGTATGTTATAAGTGAAACTGCTCAATTCCTTTAGTAAATCATGGTCAAATATAGCAGGCATAAGGAAATTATTAAGTCTTCCTATAACTCCATTAACCAAGTTTTTCTACCAACTTCTTATGCCGCATACACACGACCGGACTTTTCGGCATCAAAGGTCCGATGGAACGAATCCGTCAGACAATTTGATCGTGTGTGGGCTTCATTGGACCTTTTCTGTCTAAAAATCTGATGGACCTTAGAAATAGAACAAGTTTCAAATCTTTCCTACGGACTCGATTCCTATCGAAAAATCAGTTCGTCTGTATGCTAGTTCGACGGACCAAAAATGACGCAAGGGCAGCTATTGGCTACTGGCTATGAAATTCCTTATTCTAGTCCAGTCGTACATCATCACATTCGAAACAATCAGACTTTGGTGTGATCATGTGTAGGCAAGTCCATTTCATTGGAACTCCGTCAGAACACCATCGAAAAAGTCCTTCAGAGTTCAGTCCGACCAGAAGTCCGCTCGTGTGTACGCAGCATTAGACAAAAATTACACAAAAAATCACTGCTTTCTTTTTTTAAACATCTCTTTAAAAATGTATGATTAAAACAATTATACTCTCTGAAAGGTAACCTGGAATAAAGACACTCGTAGATTGTATGAGGTTTTTTTTTTTACCACAAATATTTGTAGAGCTCTCTTTTAGTCTAACGTCAGAGCATTTGGGAAATGGGAAAAAGTGGGTACCAAACCTATACTATAGAAGAGAAAGTTGCACTGCAATAGTTCTTATCTGATTTTACAGACTGGCAATGTGCTATTGTCTCTGGAAAGCAGACTAAATTAAGTTTCTTGTTTTTAACCATGAACAACAAGAACCAGTGGAAAGTCATTTAATTTTTTGCCATAGACTAGCAAAAAGGTTCAGGGACCCATGAAACATTCTGAATTCTTAAATCTCAAATAAAACCTGCTGTTGACCCATTTGATCAATGAGATACAAATGTAATTGAGGTATTCGTTATCCATTGTCAAAAGATAACAAGTCTTGCTGCTGGTAGAGCATACTTGAAAAGACCACCTGTCCATTTCCATCCAACTGTTATCCGATCCAATCTGCCGGGTGGATGGGGAATGGATCCCCATTCATCTGTCTTTAGCGGACAGTATAGGACTTGGATGTCTGTGGATGTCCGCTGACATCTGCCGCTCCATAGAGCAATGGATGGCCCGATCGGGTCCGTCTGAAAAAACTGACAGGTGGACCTGATCAGTCCATCAGTGTGAACGGGGCCTACCTCTAGACTCTTGTACATCTGGTTATTCATTCACAAAAAAACGTAAATAATAAATAACACCGACACCCACTGCTACTTCCATTGCAATATATGTCACCCACGATCCTTGCCGGCTTGTATACAAACAGGAGCCATCAGTGATTTGTCGTAATTTTATGACAGCAGTGAGAACTAGTAAAAAATTGCCAGTTTGTTTGCATGCTTGCCAAAGTGCGAACAGGCTGGGTTCTGGTCGAACTTTTGTTCAACCTGATTCTTACTCTTGTAAAGGATTTTTTAATTTAGCAAGAAGAACATGGGGCTCACACACTACTGCTAGGAATGGGAACTTACGCACAAACATTTTATAGCTGTCCCACAGGTACATTTACGTCAGCAGAATTAGCTTCACATTCACACATTGAAACTGCTAGGAACAGTTTAATCAGCAGATAAGCAGAAATGGTTCCTTGATATTCTTCTTAGTATTGTTTGTGCCTTGTTTCAGGTCACAAAAATACGCCCAAGGGAGCACCTAGTGCTCACATTGCACTAGGTTAAAAAATGGAAAGTGATGTCTGAGGTCTTTCCAGTGCAATATGCCACACTGAAGAACTTCTGCAGTTATTATCAGGTATTGATTGATACACTGAAGGTTACAGGACCCTCAAGGTGCTGCCTAATATTATATTTGTAATATAATGGAGGATATATAGATAATAGATCCTCAAAAGAGAAATTAGGAGGAGAAGGAAAGGGATGGGATCTCACGGTGAATGCAAAATTGAAACTCTTAAATAAAAACCTGATGTGTCTCAACCAACCCAATGGTTAAAAGAGTATATGACTCCACTTACCATACACCCGTGGTTGAAAAAAATTATGCTCTATTGATTTCAAAAAGTAGTGGAAACTACCGTACTTAAGGAATGGGCCTATTTTTCAGACTTGGTGTTTATAGGTTAAAAATCATTTTTTTTGCTAGAAAATTATGCAGAACCCCCAAACATTATATGTTTTTTTCAGACACCCTATAGAATAATATGGTGGTCATTGCAATACTTTATGTCACACCGCGCAGTGGTCTTACAAGCACAATTTTTTTGAAAATAAAACTTTTTTCAATTAAAAATTAAGACAACAGTAAAATTAGCCCAATTTTTTTTTTGCATTGTGAAAGATAGTGAAAGATAATGTTACGCCAAGTAAATTGATACCCAACATGTCACACATTAAAATTGTGCCCACTCGTGGAATGGCGACAAACTTTGACCCTCTCTACACTTCTACAGGTTACCAGTTTTGAGTTACAGAGGAGGTCTAGTGCTAGAATTATTGCTCTTACGATCGCAGTGATACCTCACATGTGTGGTTTAAACATCGTTTTCATAGGCGGGCGAGATTTACGTATGCGTTCGCTTCTGTGCGCGAGCTCAACGGGACTGGGCACTTTAAAAAAAAATTCTTATTTATTTTACTTTTTTATTTTTTATTTTTACACTTTCCTTTAAAAAAATGGGTCACTTTTATTCCTATTACAAGGAATAAAAACACCCCTTGTAATAGAAAAAAAAAGCATGACAGGACCTCTTAAATGTGAGATCTGGGGTCAAAAAGACCTCAGATCGGGGGGGTGGCCGACCGGAGCTAAAGATGGATGCCTAAACTCTCAGCTCCTCAGCCAGGGGAGACCATTGAGTGACGCAGGCCTCACGCGAAACTCAATCCGCAGCCATCCGCACTCCAGAGGCACCGGAGACATCAAGAAACATGTCCAGGAAGAGATTCACAGCTTATAAACCCCAGAAACTGATGGAGTTTTATTTCCAGCCAGCGGAGCAGGTCAGTGACTCCAAAGATGGCGCTGGCCCAGCCGCGCCACGGGACTCCTACACGGATCTCCCAGAGGATTCATCTACCTCCAGTATCCCTCCACTGTCCGCTCATCCCCCGGAGTGTGACCGCCTCCCAAGCAGCCCCACAAAGGCTAAAATGCATCTCGATGCGCTGCTGCAGGCACAAATCGAGGTCCTGCTTTCAACCCTCTCCTCTCCAACCAGGCCTTACATTCATCCATGGCCTCCTTCCCCAACTCAGGACAGCCAGTCATTGACTCCACCCTGAAGGATATGTTACTTTCTCTGCAGACCTCCCTAATGACTGACCTCTCCTCATTATTTACAAAAATCTCCTCAGGCATCCACTCCCTAGATGACAGAGTGACCTGCATTGAAAGAGGAATGAATGAGTGCACTTCCACAGTAAATTAAGTCATAGAGGTTTATGATGATGTAAGAGAGGAACAAGCATGGATGCGCACCAAGATGGCCGATTTAGAAGACAGGTCCTGCACGAACAACGTTAAGCTGAGAGGTATTCCTGAAACCATATTATCTGCAGGCCTGTCACACTACGCGAAAGAGCTAATGCATATCATTATCCCAGGAGCGTCCCCCCGGAACATAATCATAGACAGAATATACAGAATTGCCAAACCATCCCAACTAGCAGCCTCAGTTCCCAGGGACGTGCTGATGAGAGTCCACTTCTTTCATATCAAAGAGAAGTTCTTGATGGGGATCAAAAATAAAACACCCTTGCCCACTCCCTACATGGGTATCCAATTCTTCCCAGACTGCTCCAAGTACACGCTTCAACAAAGACGCCTTTTGAATCCAGTCACCAAAGGTCTCCAAAACCACAAAATTCAATACAAATTGCGATATCCAGCAACACTCCTAATCACAAGAAATGGGCAATCCCACACTATAAGTGGTCTTAACAAAGGGATGTAGACAGAGGAACAACCACATCCCGCAGAAATCCGGATCAAAATCGCAGCTGAATAATCCTCAATGACATCGCCAAGATGGGCCAAAAAACACCAATACAGCTCCCTCAAGCTCTGACAAATTGAACCCTTTGTTTCTCAGCTCTCCTCGGTATTAAATGTTCTTACCCCCAGTTGGAGGTTGAAGCGGTGCTCTGAACCACCTCTATAAATCTTTTTACAGCTACCTAGAGTTTTCTTCATTAACAGTTTGCTAACCATTTGTACCACTGTTTTATGTGATTAACATATTGCTCTATCCGCAGCTTTAACATTCATCTTACTAACAGGCCCCACAACTCTTGCTTATCTCTTCCACCACCTCTGACCCAGGTACCTACAAACCCGGAACCACAGCGAGTAATGCCGCGTACACACGGTCGGACTTTTCGACCGGACTTGTCCGAAGGACGCCGAAGGACCAAATCCGGCGGGCAATCCGTGTGTGGGCTTCACTGGACCTTCAGTGGACTTTTCCAGTAGCAAATCTGATGGACTTTAGATTTGAAACATGCTTCAAATCTTTACGTCGTAACTCAACGGGCTAAATTACCCGCTAAAAGACACTCACTCTGGAAAACTGCCAAGGCTCTCCACCGTGATATTTTATGTGTTGAGGAGACTCACCTATTGTGAACAGACTCTTCCCTATGCAACAATCACCAATTCTCACACATCTTCCACTCCACTAAATATAAAAGGGTCATGATTGCAATCATAGACACTGTGGACTTTTAACCATCTACTGTACTACAGGACCCTGAGGGTCGCTATATAATTTTTAATGTGTACCATCAACCGAGTATCTTATACTATTACCAATGTCTATGCCCCGAGCTCCCATCAGATAAAATTTCTTCACAAAGTACTATGCATAGCCAAATCCATCCAGAAAGGCCATCTAATAGTCTGTGGAGACTTTATCCTGGTCCCCGACATAGTCATGGATACCACGTCCGCTGCAAAAAAGGCAAGAATCACAGCTGAAAAAATGTATTTCTACAAACGATCTCTTCGACGTCTGGCGGTGTCACCATGGGTCTGAAAAAGATTTCACCTTTTTTTCCTCCAGGCACAACTCATATTCGAGAATTGATATGTTCTTTAACTGATAAATGGCTGTTCCAAAAAATTTGTGCATCTGCAATCCACACCACAACATGGTCAGATCATGCCCCAATCTCTATTGCCATTGAAGAATCCAACCCACATCATAACACATTTCTCTGGCATGCAAATAACTACATACTCCATCACGATAATTATGCACCAGAGATTTCTGATCTTTCATGAGAGGAGTGTTGATTAAATTAAGCTATTTTCCCAAAAAGAAGAGGACACAGCATCCATATAAGCTAACGTCTCAGATAGCGACCTTAGAATCACAACACAAGGCCAATCCACAGGCCTCTCAGACAAATCAACTATTGCCTCTTAGACAAGAACTAAAAGCACTGCTCCTCCACTTCTTTGAATATCTTCAAAGTAAACTGAATGCAACTACATACTCTAACTCTATCAAAGCAGGGAAAAGACTGGCACAATGCCTCAAAGGCAAAATATCCAAAACTAAAATACACCAACTTTACCACCCCCACGCTAAGCATCCACTGTCAAACCCATAAGACATTGCCAACGCATTCAGCGACTATTACAGTGACCTATACAACATGAAACAGGACCCTCAAACTCCACAACCCTCCCAGGATGAAATTAATCAATTTCTCCAAAATATACACCTACCGACTTTGACGGAAATTCAATTAGCGACCCTCGGTGTCCCATTCACAGAACGAGAAATTAAGGCAACGATTGACCCTCTCCCTATCGGGAAAGCTCCAGGACCTGATGGTCTGACGGGAGAATACTATAAACAATTCTCCGTACATTTGATCCCACATCTAGTAGAAGTCTTCACTAATGCTGCCTTCTCTTCTAAATTTCCAAATGAATATTTAAATGCACTGATAATAACGATACGGAAGCCAGGGAAGGAGCCGAACATTCCCCAAAACTTCTGCCCTATATCCCTACTCAACCTGGATCTAAAAATATGCGCTAAAAGTCTTCAATAACGCTGCCTCCTCTTCTAAATTTCCAAATTATTATTTAAATGCACTGATAATAATGATACGGAAGCCAGGGAAGGAGCCGAATATTCTCCAAAACTTCCACCCTATATCTCTACTCAACCTCGAACTAAAAATATACACTAAAACTATAGCAGCGAGACTGCTAGACATCATGCCCACCCTCATACACAGAGATGGGTTTCACTAAGGGTTGACAGGCACCAGATGCCACTAGGAGGATGATCAATCTAATCCACCATGCAGAGTCCAGCAGAACGCCTTCTCTGCTTCTATCACTGGATGCAGAGAAGGCATTCAATAGGGTGCATTGGTCTAACCTCGAAATGGTTCTACAAAAATTTGGTATTAGAGACCACATTCTAAGCACCATCATGGCACTCTATACTACCCCCTCACCCCAAGTGTTCACAGAAGGCATGATATCCCAGCAGCTGCCCAATACCAACGGCACGTGCCAAGGATGCCCATTATCCCCGCTTATTTTGAATCTGCTTATGGAACCTCTGGCAGAACACATCCGATCCAACCCCACCATCTCAGGTCTACAAATAGGTAACTCTTCTCATAAAATCAGCCTTTTTGCAGATGATGTCATACTGATCCTCACTAATCCGGCTTCCTCCCTGGCAGAAGTACAAAACACCCTAAAATGGTTCAGTAAGGTTTCTTACTATAAAGTAAACACAACCAAATTATTCATACTATACATAAAGCTAGACACCACAACAAAAAACCTACTCCAACTACAATACTCCTTCGCATGGGCAGATAAAGACATCTCCTACCTAGGAGTTCCACTTACAAGATCAGTTAGAAATCCCTACTCCTCCAACTTCTTACCACTTCTTTAGAAAATCCAAACAGACTCCCTTCAGATAGCGAAACATGAACTCTCCTGGTCAGGGAGGCTAGCAGCCTTTAAAATGACATGTCTCCCTCAAATTCTGTACTTCTTTCAAACCCTTCCCATCCCCATATCCTCCTCATTTTTCAGATCCCTCCAAACAATCTTCAACAAATTTCTCTGGAAAAGTAAAAGACCCAGATGTGCCCACCTAAAACTGATTAAACACAAATTGGCGGGAGGCATGGGTTCCATAGACTTTGACCTTCACTACTTATCACCATATCAAAACTTATCACACTGGATGCTCAGGAGGATCCATTCCCTACAAAACCTACTACATGGCAATAAACTCAAATCATTCTCCCAAATGCAAACAGAACATGATCTACCCTCCTCAGAACACTTCACGTTCTTGCGCATCCACCACTGCCCAGGTAAACTACCCCTTCCCCTCTACAATATCCACCCAAAGACCTGGGACTATTTAACGAACCCTACTTCTAAAACCAAAGGCATCTACTTCTATAATCTCTTCCATCAAAAGTAAACCTTCACCAAGTTGACCCCACATCACCAATGGGAATTGGATTTAGCGCACAGCTACACTGAAGCACAGTGGCAATAGTGGCAATACTCACTCAAAAACATCTACAGAGCCATGAAATGCTCGTACTTCTGGGAACTTACTCAGAAAATCTTGTTACGGTGGTACATGACACCAGCTAAGATAGCAGCCTTCAACCCCCAAACCCCCAATACATGATGAAGATGTAAATCAGACAAAGGATACATGCTCCATATTTTTTGGACTTGCACCTGCATCCAGAGATACTGGAGACACATCTTTAAACTTATCTCAGACATAACCTATCATGGAACATCCCACACTCCGCTTGAGTGCTTCCGTCAGTATACCACTTCCTCCCAGTCTGGATATAGATATTAGATATTCCAACCGCTCATAAGCACAAAACAAGGTGACACTTGCTTAGCTGCTAATAGGGATGAGCTTCGAGTTCGAGTTGAACTCATGTTCAACTCAAACATCGGCTGTTCGCCAGTTCGCCGAACGGTGAACAATTTGGGGTGTTTGCGGCAATTTCGAAAGCCACGGAACACCCTTTAAAAGTCTAAGGGAGAAATCAAAAGTGCTAATTTTAAAGGCTTATATGCATGGTATTGTCATAAAAAGTGTTTGGGGACCCGGGTCCCGGGACATGTATCAATGCAAAAAAAAGTTTTAAAAACAGCCGTTTTTTCGGGAGCAGTGATTTTAATAATGCTTAAAGTCAAACAATAAAAGTGTAATATCCCTTTAAATTTCATACTTGGGGGGGTGTCTTTAGTATGCCTGTAAAGGGGCGCATGTTTCCCATGTTTAGAACAGTCTGAGAGCAAAATCACATTTCAAAGGAAAAAAAGTCATTTAAAACTACTCGCGGCTATTAATGAATTGCCGGTCCGACAATACACATAAAAGTTCATTGAAAAAACTGCATGGGATTTCCCCACAGGGGAACCTCGAACCAAAATTAAAAAAAAACTGGTGTGCGGGTCCCCCTAAATTCTATACCAGGCCCTTCAGGTCTGGTATGGATATTAAGGGGAACCTCGCGCCAAAATGTAAAAAAAAAATGGGGTGGGGTCCCCCCAAAAATCCATACCAGACCCTTATCCGAGCATGCACCCATGTTGATGAGGACAAGGGCCTCATACCCACAACCCTTGGCCGGTGGTTGTGGGGGTCTGCGGGTGGGGGGCTTATCGGAATCTGGAAGCCCCCATTTAACAAGGGGACCCCCAGGTCCCGCCCCCCCTGTGTGAAATGGTAAGGGGGTACAAAAGTACCCCTACCATTTCACAAAAAAACCTGTCAAAAATGTTAAAAATGACAAGAGACAGTTTTTGACAATTCCTTTATTTAAAGTCTTCTTTTTTCCATCTTCTATCTTCTTTCTTCTATCTTCCTTCGGTTTCTTCCTCCATCTTCTTCTTCCTCCGATCCTCTGCTTCTTTTTCCGGTGTTCTTGTCCGGCATCTCCCTCCGCAGCATCTTCTTCTCTTCATCTTCTTCTCTTCATCTTCTTTTCCGGCCGCTCCGCATCCATGATTGAATGAATGATTTATAAAGTGCCAAACTGAATTGCCTCAAGGAGCTAAATGTGTTTTGTGTTGCCAGCTTCTTAGAAGAGGAAGGTCTTGAGTTTTTTCCTGAAGGCCAGATTCTTCCATACAGATGTGAGTCGGAAGAGTGTTCAATAGCCGAGGTCCCTGGACTGCGAATCTGCATTCTCCCCTTGCTTTGTAACGGTATTTGGGAACAAGGAGGAGGTTTTGGTTAGATGATCGCAGATTGCGATTGGGTGTGTAGTGTTTTATTTTCTCTTGGATTGGATGGAAGGCTCCCGCTGTGTGACGCTTCTTCATCTTTTTCTCTTCATCTTCTTGTCTTCATCTTCTTTTCGGGCCGATCCACATCCATGATGGCATGCAGGGAGGCTCCCGCTGTGTGACGCTTCTCGTCTTCTGACTGTTCTTAAATAGCGGAGGGCGGGACCACCCGGTGACCCCGCCCCATCTGACGCACAGGGACTTGACGGGGACTTCCCTGTGGCATTCCTTTTGATGTCAGAGGGGCGAGTGACCCCGCCCTCCTCTGATGTCACGGGGAATGCCACAGGAAAGTCCCCGTCAAGTCCCCGTGCGTCAGAGGGGGCGGGGGTCACAGGGTGGCTCTGCCCCCCTTTATTTAAGAACTGTCAGAAGAGGAAAAGTGTCACACAGAGGGAGCCTCCCTTCATGCCATTATGGATGTGGAGCATCCCAAAAAGAAGATGAAGAGAAGAAGATGAAGATAAGAAGATGCCGCGGAGGGAGATGCTGGACGAGAACACCGGAGAAAGAAGCAGAAGATCGGAGGAAGGAGAAGATGGAGGAAGAAACTGAAGGAAGATAGAAGAAAGAAGATAGAAGATGGAAAAAAGAAGACTTTAAATAAAGAGTTGTCAAAAACTGTCTCTTGTCATTTTTAACATTTTTGACAGTTTTTTTGTGAAATGGTAGGGGTACTTTTGTGCCCCCTTACCATTTCACACAGGGGGGTGGGATCTGGGGGTCCCCTTGTTAAAGGGGGCTTCCAGATTCTGATAAGCCCCCCGCCCGCAGACTCCCACAACCACCGGCCAAGGGTTGTGGGGATGAGGCCCTTGTCCTCATCAACATGGTGACAAGGTGCTTTGGTGGGCTACCCCAAAGCACCCTCCCAATGTTGAGGGCATGTGGCCTGGTACGGTTCAGGAGGGGGGCTCTCTCTCGTCCCCCCCTCTTTTCCTGCGGCCTGCCAGATTGCATGCTCGGATAAGGGTCTGGTATGGATTTTTGGGGGGACCCCACGCCAATTTTTAAAAAAATTTTGGCTCGGGTTCCCCTTAAAATCCATACCAGACCAGAAGGTTCTGGTATGAATTTTGAGGGGGACCGCTACATCATTTTTTTTTAAATTTTGGCGCGGGGTTCCCCTTAATATCCATACCAGACCTGAAGGGCCTGGTATGGAATTTAGGGGGACTCCCACGCCAGTTTTTTTTTTAAATTTTGGTTCGGGGTTCCCCTGTGGGGAAATCCCATGCAGTTTTTATCAATGAACTTTTTTGTGTATTGTCGGACCGGCAATGCATTAATAGCGAGTAGTTTTTTCCTTTGAAATGTCATTTTGCTGTCAGACTGTTCTAAACACAGGAAACATGCGCCCCTTTACAGGCATACTATAGACACCCCCCAGGTACGAAATTTAAAGGAATATTACACTTTTATTGTTTGACTTTAAGCATTATTAAAATCACTGCTCCCGAAAAAACATCCGCTTTTAAAACTTTTTTTTGCATTGATACATGTGCCCTGGGGCAGGACCCGGGTCCCCAAACACTTTTTAGGACAATACTATGCAAATTAGCCTTTAAAATGAGCACTTTTGATTTTGAACGTTCGAGTCCCATAGACTTCAATGGGGTTCTAACGTTCGTGCAAAGTTTTGGTCTGTTCTGTGCGAACCGAACCGGGGGGTGTTCGGCTCATCCCTAGCTGCTAACATGGACTGTTTTTATTATCACACGGACACAACAGATAGGATAACTCAGAGACTCTTCCCCCCACCCTTGGAAAAGAGGGCGGGTTAAACTGTCCAAAGACAATGGACACACGGGTCAGGTGTGTTCAAACTTCTCCTCAGTAAAAAGTCTTATCAGCAGGGGGGCTACTGGATGAATCCCCCCTCCCTTCATAGAGATACACTTCCCAAATGATCATAGCAAGGAGTCCACAACAGAATGAGACAATATACAATATATACATATATATAAGATTGAGTCTGATTAGTACAGATCAGACTGGATTTCTCATTCACCTCGCAAAGAGTATTGTTCCTTTGAAAATCCAGGGCCCATAATCAAAAGGCAAGAGGCTTGCATTCAGTCCTCTCCAAAAGCCTCTGTCCCGGCTAGGTCTGTCACGTTTCTCCCCTTTTGGCAGGAGACTAACACAGGAGGAGACCCCAGATGGGTTGACTCTTAAGTTAGTCCATAGTTCCAGTCCTCTACTGCCTGTACCCACACAGTACCCCAAACAAACTGTTCCAAACAGAGCATTACTCATCCAGCCAACCTCTGCCTCTCTCAGAGAACATGCCCGCCACTGGGGACAGGCCTGGACTGGCCCTTCTCCCTGGAGTCCTTTTAGCCTCTGGAGAGAAACAGGGTGACTGGGCTCACTCCATCATGCTGTTGGGGATCTGGGCCGACTGCCCAGCATCCCTGGGGTAGACAGGTGGAGACTAAAGTCCCATCCACTTTTACAGGAAATCCATCGTTTGTTAGTGGAGGGCAGGGGCCAGCAGCGCTCTGTTCCATTGCCAGCAGTTCAGCTGGGCGTAGGAGCTTCCCTACATCATCTGCTCCAGCTAACTGTTGGGGAGAGATGCCGACTGCCCCAGCTCCCTGAAACTCTGCAGTTGTTGCCGGTGCTGGGCAGAGGTTGGTAGCACTCTGCCCGGTTGCCAGCACTTCTGCTGGTTTTCTGTTAGTGGAGACCACAAGCACATCCACCGACACCAGATCAAGCTGCCGTTGTAAGGTGACCACTGCATTCTCTCCTTGGATCCAGATCTGCAGCTCGCAAAAGACCGCCACCTTCTCACCCTGGGCCTCCAGAAATGCTGCAGGTGTAGGGCAGAGGTCTTGGACCCTCTGTCCGGTTGCCAGCACTTCTGCTGGGGGTTTGCTAGGTGGTTCCTCCTCTACAGAAACGTCTATTAAATCCCCAGTCTCTGGAATTGCTAAAAGTGTGGGTCAGAGGTCTTGGACCCTCTGTCCAGTTACCAGATCTTCAGCTGGAGAGGTTTGTTGTAACTCCATAGATGCTGCTGGCAGAAAATCACATGTCCCTGTCATTGTTGTGGGAAAAAGGCCGGCTATCTCTTCTCTCAAGAAGGCCGAAGCCACTGTTGGTACTAGGCAGAGGTTAGCAGAGCTCTGCCCTGTTGTCAGCACTTTGGGGACAACAATCTCCGGAGTTTCCACTGCCGATTTTCTGGCATGCTGCTGAATGTGTTCTAGCAGTTTCCTGTATGCCCTTTCCAGATGCTGTTCCTTCCTTATCAAATGGTCCAGATCAGGTTTAAGCTCTGAGACCCCTGCAAGACTGAGCATAGCCTCTCTATATTCTCGCAGGTCCTCAAGGGTAGGTTCCCCTTCATCGCCAAACACAAAATGATCTGTAAGGCTTTCCCACAGCAATCCAGGGCCTCCAAAGTCATATCCCTCCGGAGAGCATTCTGTTGTTTCCCCTAAATATCCCTGCTCTGCATGCAATTGCAGAGCCCAATGATGATTGTCCAGCTCTATCTCCTGCTGGACCAGCCTGTCCAACTCAGTCGCCCATTGCTCCTGGGTCTGCTCTCCCAGGAATGCCATCTGCAATGCCCGTTGGTCACTGGCCTGTTGTTCTTGGGTTGAAAAGCACTTGCCCTGTTTTATACCAGCGAGCTGGAGGGCTCCAATCCAAAGCTCCACCCGAATTTGCTGCCTGAGCTCCAGGCATTCATCCTCAGACACAGTCCTGGTGTATGCTGAAAGGATGATCCGCAGCAGCCCTGGGAACTCTGATGCCAGGTCCATATCTCCGCTGGGGTGACCAAAGTCTGCTATCCTGATCTTGGATGCAGGTGGAGGTTTGGATGTCCCAGACTGCAGGAAGCGTCCCACTGCTTGCCACCAATGTCACGGCATGTCCCACACTCTGCTTGAGTGCTTCCGTCAGTATACCACTTCCTCCCAGTCTGGATATAGATATCAGATATTCCAACCGCTCATAAGCACAAAACAAGGTTACACTTGCAATCATCTCTGCCTCTATCGATGGCTCCGGTAAGAGGCGGAGACGACCGGAGAACGCCGAGGGGCCCTTCTTTCACCCCTGATAAAAGTGATCTTGCGGCAAATCTGTCACAGAGACCACTTTTATCTGAAAGCGGAACGCCCACTGTTGAAGAGGATACCAGGGTTTTGGCAGCTATCTGCTGCCATAACAACGGTATTCCACTTCAAACAGCTGATGTACAATGACGGCAGGCGGGTGGTCCAGAAGTAGTTAATCAGTGTCATTTTCCACTACTTTTTGAAATCAATAAAGTGTAATTTTTTGCAACCACGGGTGTATGGTGAGTGGAGTCATATACACTTTTTACCACTGGGTTGGTTGAACTACATCAGATTTTTATTTTAGAGTTTCTATTATCAGGTATTACAAAAGATCAGGGTAATTTATGTCACTGCTATGCATTCTAATGCCCCGTACACACGGTCGGATTTTCCAACGGAAAATGTTTGATGGGAGCTTGTTGTCGGAAATTCCGACTGTGTGTAGGCTTTATCGGACATTTTCCATCGGAATATCTGTCACACAAAATTTGAGATCTGGATCTCAAATTTTCCGACAACAAAATCCGTTGTCGTAAATTCTGATTGTGTGTACACAATTCCGACGCACAAAGGTCCACGCATGCTCAAAATCAAGCAGAAGAGCCACAATGGCTATTGAGCTTCATTTTTCTTGGCTTGTCGTACATGTTGTAGGTCACCGCCTTCTTGACGTTTGGAATTTCCAACAAGATTTGTGTGCCCGTGTGTATGCAAGACAAGTTTGAGCCAACATCCATCGGAAAAAATCCATGGATTTTGTTGTCGGAATGTCCGATCATTTGTACGGGCATAAGGCTTAAATGTTGAATGAACTGCACCTTAAAGCAGATTGCATGACAAGCTACTGATGTTCAGTTTCCAACATTCATACAAAAAAAGCAGAAAGGCTTAAATGTTGCTTTTACTGGCCTCGATAATAGACCCACCCATGGTTAGTTTTAGATGTTGTAGCCATCAAGAGCATTTTGGTACACAATACAGAAGGTTTAGAAATGTTATAGAATATTTTAATGTTTTGTTGGAATGGAGTCATGTGTATGGGGCGGGATGGTGTCTGACAAGTCTTTAGAACAAGTGATTTGAATGGTTTTTAGGTAAAACTTTTCAAGCAGATAATTTTCCATTAAAATGTAAGAGAGGATCTGACATCTTTCTGCTTTAGGCTGGGAGGAGAAGATGGGGATAAATAATTAAATTGTCGTATGCTGCAGAATGCTTTCACGGCAACATATTGTGTCCGGGATAAAATACTGAGGACCTTTTCTCACATGCTTCTTCACAAAAGCAACAGGATAGCCATTTGCATTTAATAACATAGAATGAAACTAAGGAAATAACATACATATCAGCTACTAGATTTTACAGCTCTTCTGTTATTCAGACTGGTTAGACTTTGCTGTCATAGGATAAAGTTATGTCCGCTAAAGAGATGCAGCGGCAATATAATCAGTGGATCACTGTATTGCTCTGCTTCCATTATTAGCTTTATCCTTGAAGTAAAGAAGAAAACCAGTAATCCTGCCCTTGTCATTTTGTATAATACACCTATATACATTGATGTAAATTCACCTCATGAGGTGAAGGTGAATTTACATCAGGTAAATTCACCTCACCTGTTGTAAATTCACTTCATTATTTTCTGTCAATTTCAGATAATATGTAGTTAACATATTAACTCTTTGAAAATAAACTCTTGAATATAAAAATTGGTAGCCTGAGAAGTCCATATTTAAGGGAGCATAGTCTTCTGTCAGACTAGACTGAACCCAGGCCATCACTTTCTTGTCTTCACTCCACGCATCCCTCCACGCTTCCCTCCACGCTTCCCTGCACCCTTCCCTGCAGCCTTCCCTGCAGCCTTCCTTGGAGGCTGTGGCTCTGGAGGTGGACTTGTGGCAGGAGGAGGAGGAGAAGGATGGGCGAGCACACATAGTAAATGTTCTCATTAATTTAGCCACTCAACCCCTTCTGAAGGGCCTGAAAAATAATATTCTCACACATGAAGCATTGGCCCTCCTCCATTTGCTGCAATTTTGCAGCTACGTAGCAGCCATAGGCCTCTTCAGCGTCGGGGGTGTTTTCAGGGCCGCATTAGCATCCTTAATTCCTTAATGAGGCCCAGTGCTGCCTCCTCCACGTTACTCCCCTTCCTGGCCCTTTTTATTGTAAGGCGGAGGGGAGGCACCTGGGATTGGGTGAGGCTACTGGGCCTGCCTATCTCCTGGCTGACACTTACCCCCGCCTCCTCCTGTCTGCCACATTCCAGAACCTCGTCCTGACTGAGGTCTTCCTGTGTATGAAAAAGGGACATCGTTTTAGTTTTTGGTTCATCAATCACACACAATTTTCAGCTCATGACTGTTGCAATTGGAATGTTAATAAATAGAAAAGACTATCATTCTGACCCCAGCATTTTTCATTCTTGTCACAATCATTTTTGGCCCCTACTGTCTATTGATATGTAAAACACTTTTTGTTAAATCATTTATTTGTTATCAATATTAACATTTAGTTAACAACAATAATTTTACCTGGCTCCAGCTGGGCTCCTCCATTTCTTCCAGGATGGAAGGCCCAGGTTGGTCCTCAGAAGCCTCAGCTGGGGTTGAGGGAAGGGTGGCTGGAAGTGTAGAAAGTGATTCCCTAGCTTTCATCTGATCTTCCAGAAACCGCATCCTGTTGAAGTACCAAAGACTGGGTACATACACATCCTCTGCTGCTGCTCCTGATCTCATGGAAGCCTGGAGCTTATTAAGCTCCTTCCTATACATGCTTCTCAAGCTACCAATTTTCTTCTCCACAAACTCGTTGTCTGCGCCGGGTACCTGCGTCTTCACAAATTGCAGCAGTTTCTCCAGCGATGCCTTCCTAGCTGGTTTATTGCGATATAAGGGGTTTCTAACCTCCCACAAATTTTGCATATCCCTGTATTTGTCGATGAACTGGCCCACGAATTCAGGGTCTTTGAATTGTTTCATATTTGCTGCAAGACAAAAACACTAATATCAGGCTAAACTCTCCTAATCTTATCCCAATATAGGCGTCAATCTCGAATCAGTATAGGCCACTGATGCCCCAAGTTAAAATGTTACCTTCGTTATAACATTCGGCACTTCCGGTCCTCCTTCCTATGCACACAGAACGTAGGTATGACACATGCGTGTTAGCTTTATATACACTGCACATGCGTGAAACTCCATCCACATCGCCCGCCCCTGACGTTCTTTCTAGAATATTCCCCGCCCCTTCTCTTTCGGCGCAGTGGGAGATGACATGGCGGAGACACAGCAGGTGTATAGTAGCAGTAACGAGGAGGAAAGCCTGGAGCCAGAAACGTCATGATCCTGGAGGAGAAGATATAAGGCCTCAAATATGGACTTTGTAGAGATGGTGGAGATGGTAGACATCTTGAAGAGGGCCGACTATGATGGGAAGTATGGACCTTACCTAAACCCAATTGTGAGAAAGGCCAAGATCATGACTAAAGTTTTGAAGAGTCTGCACCGGAATTTTGGGGTATGACGATCCAAGGAGCAATTGAGGAAACGCTGGTCAGACCTGAAATTGAGGGAGCAGGATTAGTACAGAAGGACCAAGAGAGTGCTTCTAAAAAGTAAGTAGTTGTCGTGTGTCCCTATTATTATTAATATTATTACTTGCATGCTGCTCCATGTGCTTTTCTTTACTGTTGTACAGTTAAAAATGGCTACTTTCATGTTCGTGGGCACAGTAATCGGTCGCAGTAAACTTTGTTTGTTTGCCAACTAAATACGATGTTTTTGGCAGATACAGGGTTAACTACATTTGGTCATGCTAATTTGTATTAAAAGAAGTTTAGGACGTTGTTGTCTAGATGTGTTTGTAACTAGAATGAATTGCAAACTTGATTCAGTGTAATGTAAGAAGAGGACACTCATCAGCTGTTTACACTGGACTCAGGAGCACTAGTGTGGGACACAAGAACAAACTTTTTAGGGTGTCCCACACAGGTGCTCCAGTGGATACTGGGTGTGTCTACATGTGTGAAAGTTGTCCAAAAAAGGTAAGTATTCCAGCTTTGTTAAGGGAATAAATCATGTCTTCAACTTGGAACTCTGCCCAAACAGACAATTGTACCCCACTTCATAGGGTAGAAAGGACTCGGGACATCTGAGGACACCAGGAACCCCCCACCTCCTGAAGAAGGGGAACAGAGGACACCACAACCTCGGGATGTGGAGGAAGGAGAGGTGGTTGAAATTGTCACCACAACAGGTGAGTGTCTGACACCACAGATTCAGGTAATAGATGTATGCCTGCATATTTATAATACATGGTGTGTATTTTTATTTTAGGTGATGTGCATGTTGTGATTTCACCAGGAACAGCGCACAAAGGCTAATCCAGGACATAATGTTTTGTAGTCGGGATTTAGACATTATAAAGGAAAAAACCAAGGAGATTGAAAAAGAATGAAGAACATGATTGATGTATTAGGGAGAATCTAAATCCAAAAAATATTACACCTTTTTTTTTAAATTTCAGAACATTTAACTAAAGTATTAATACAGTTTAAAAGCCAAATTTGGAAGATGCACACAGTGTGTCAACATGTGCTATCTGCCATCAGGGGATATCAATGTATGCGTTTTGTGGGTTCAACCCCTTCCTCGCAACTCTAGTAGGTGAGAGGAAGGGGTTGCACCCCCAAAACACGTCCATTGATCCCCGATGATGGGAGATAGAACATGTTGACATTAGGTATGGGATCAGGAGGGAAATCCCCAGTTTGACTCCCAATTTATGTGCATCTTCTAAATTTGGCTTCTACAGGGGTGACACCCCATCTAATGAAGGCAAGATTAACACATTTTGACACTATAATGTTTGATATTGCTTTCATTTTTTCAATGCTGAACTTTGTAAGTTCCTGAGTTGTGTATGTTGTGTTTTGAAACATGCCTGTTTATGTATCAAAAAAACATTTTCAAGGTAAAACTTTATAAAACCAAGATGTTATTTTTTTACCAAAAAATGTTTTACAACGCACATGTGAATGTGCATGGAGTAAAAAGTTTTATACTCAACAATGTCTGGCTTCTTCTTTCAATGCTCAATGCCACTTTTCATATTAAGCTGGTGTTTACAGTGACAATGGGTGTTATTTAAATAACGGAAAAACTACTTGGCACTACAAGTGCACTAGGAGAACCTAGGAGACAGATAAAAGAAACACAAGCAGTAAACCAAATTCAAGATTTTATCATATCATTTTTTTTTTATTTTGAAAATATTTAAAAATTTTCCGGCATAGCAATGGCCCCCCTACCCATAAAATAATCGACATATTTTTGACGCACAACACGGGCGCTTTGGGGGGGCAAGCCAGGACGGCCAGCTTCCAGGGCCGTCATTGTCATTTCATGAAGTCCAGCCTCAGGTCCAACTGAGGCTACATAATTAGTAGCATTTTGCTTTAAAAAGTTGTGCACTATGCAGCATGATAACACGATGTGGTTACGTTTGTACTCCGCCATATTTATTGCCATTAGAAATAGATGGAACCAGCTGGCCATTATCCCAAAGGTATTCTCCATGACTCTTCTGGCTCTGGCCAGCCGGTAATTAAAAACCCTCTTCGTCGGGGTGAGGGTCCTCTGGGGAATGGCCTCATCATGTGATCACCCAGACCAAATGCTTCATCAGCAATAAAAACGAATGGGAGTCCTTCGACATTCTGTTCCGCAGGTGGCAATCCCAATCCACCACTCTGTAGACAGTAAAACTCAGTTTGGGCAAAGACTCCACCATCCGACATCCGGCCATTTTTCCCCACGAAACTCATATGTCACCGACACCACCACCGCCATTAACACAATACTATGAAACCCCTTATAGTTAAAAAATGGATTTTTAAAACAGCTTACCTGTAAAATCATTTTCTTGGAGTACATCACGGGACACAGAGCACCATTGTAATGACTATTTGGGTTTATATGCTACCTTTAGGTGATTGGACACTGGCAATCAATAGTAAGAAGGTTCCTCCAATATAACCCCTCCCATACAGTAAGTACCTTAGTTTTTTAGCAAGCAATGAAGATCCCAGAAAAAGAGGGGAGGGACCTCTGTGTCCCGTGATGTACTCCAAGAAAAGGATTTTACAGGTAAGCTGTTTTAAAAATCAATTTTTCTTTATCGTACATCACGGGACACAGAGCACCATAGTAATGACTATCTGGGATGTCCTAAAGCAATGCCTTTGAGGGGAGGGAACATACCTAAATCTCCTATATTTTAGGCTCCAAATTATAAAGCTACTTGCAGCACGCTCTGGCCAAAATCAGTCTCCTTTTGAGATCTAACATCCAGTCGGTAAAACCTGGTGAATGTATGAACCGAAGACCAAGCGGCCGCTTTGCAAACCTGAGCCATCGACACTTGTTGGTGCACTGCCCATGACGTACTAATTCCTCTGGTAGAGTGAGCCTTGAGATATCGAGGTGGAACCTTGTGTTTCAACTCATAGGCCTGGACAATGACCTGATGAATCCACCTAGAGATTGTAGAACTAGCTGCTGCCTGTCCTTTCTTAGGACCCTCAGGCAGAACAAAAAAGGAGTCAGACTTCCGAAAAGGGGCTGACATATCCAACTAAACCTTAATAGCTCTCACCAAATCCAGTGAATGGAGCATTCTTTCCTCCTTAGATTTAAGGTTAGGAAAGAAGGAAGGTAAAACGATATCCTGATTTAAGTGAAAACTGGAAACCACTTTGGGTAAAAACTCTGGACGGGATGGCATTACCACCTTGTCCTGATGAACAAACAGAAAGGGTTTCTCACAAGAAAGGGCGGCAAACTCCGATACCCTTCTTGCTGAGGTTATAGCCACCAAAAAAAACAATTTCCTAGTCAATAGGATCAAAGGAATATGCTTAATAGGCTCAAAGGGTTGACTCTGTAGAGCTGAAAGCACTAAGTTCAAGTCCCATGGGCACAAGGGTGGTCTAATTGGTGGCCTTAAATGTAGTACTCCCTTGATAAAGGTTTGTACCAACGAATGAGACGCAATTGGCCTCTGGAAAAAAACGATATGGTCAAAATCTGTCCTTTAATGGTTCCTAAGGACAAGTTCAAGTCAATTCCTGCTTGCAGGAAGGCAAGAACCCTCCCAATTGTATACTTGCGATGATGCCATCTTCTCTTCTCACACCATGAGATGTATGACTTCGAGACTCTATGGTAAATTTTCCTAGACAGTGGCTTCCTAGCATTAATCAAAGTAGCCAGAACAGGACCACTGATACCATGGTCTTTTAGTACTCTGGTCTCAATAGCCATGCCATCAAATTCAGCGACCGTAAAGAAGGATGGTATATTGAACCCTGGGACAGTAGGTCTGGGCAGAGTGGAAGACACAATGGGTCTCCTACTGCCATCCTCACAATCTGTGAATACCAAGACCTCCTTGGCCACCGTGGGGCCACCAGAATTATGCCCCGTACACATGGTCGGACTTTGTTCGGACATTCTGACAACAAAATCCTCTGATTTTTTCCGACGGATGTTGACTTGTTTTGCATACACACGGTCGCACAAAGTTGTCGGAATTTCCGATCGACAACCACGCGGTCACGTACACCACGTACGACGAGACTAAAAAAGGCCGGTTCAGAACCAAGCGCGGCACCCTTTGGGCTCCTTTTGCTAATCTCGTGTTAGTAAAAGTTTGGTGAGAGACGATTCGCGCTTTTTCAGACTCGTGGCTTTCAGATCGTTTTCTGACGTTCAGTTTGTGCTTGTGGGTTTGTATCTGCTCTTCAGTGCGTGCAGTCAGTTTGTATTGGAGTTTACTGTGCGATCTTGTCCGCTCGTTGCTGTTTTTCAGGTCGCTCTTCACAGGCCTTGCTGTTCTTCAGTGCGTTCTGTTACTTCGTTCTGAGCAGCCGACCGTTTTCTAGCCATGTTGCGTATGCGTACTCCTCGTAGAGTTCGTGCTGTGTGGGGGCTTGGTGTTGGGGTCCTGACCTTGACACAAGTCCAGTCCATGAACAGGGTGGGGAGGAGTTCATGGACCAAGAATTGGTTGCTTCAGCGTGACCAGTTCTGTCATATGCCTTTGCTCCGTGAGATCCGTGAGAATAATCCTGATGATTTCAGGAACTTTCTCAGGATGACGGACCCCGTGTTTCACCGTTTGTTGGCTTCGCTGACCCCCTAAATTAGCAGGCAGGATACCTGCATGAGGCAAGCCATCACTCCGGAGCAGAGGTTGGTCGCTACCTTGCGGTATTTGGCCACAGGGAGAAGCCTGCAGGACCTCAAGTTCTCGACAGGCATCTCCCCCCAGGCTCTGGGGATCATTATCCCAGAGACCTGTTCTGCCATCATACAGGTCCTGCAGAAGGAGTATATGAAGGTAAGATTTTTATCCTTTTATATCACATTTTATGGTATTGAATGTTTGCTAATTTATTGTATTTCTTTCCTCATTCCCTAATTACCATGATTGTAATATGCTGTGAATGTCCCCTTTGTCCTCATGCATGCTGGATTTTTATATAATTATTATTTTAGGTCCTTCATACATATTTGCCCTTCAATAACCTCCCCAGCATGGTATCTCCTAGCCCTATATTCACCTCATGTAGTCACTTAACAATGTATTTTATCAGCTCCATAGTAGTCCTTTACCCCAAACACCCCCTAAAATGTTTGGAAATGTTATTTTTGATTTAAATTCAGGCAGAGGGCCAGAGGCTTTTTTTTGTGGTGTCCCCAAATTTTTTGTAACCCTCCCTCCCCCAACTGCTAAGTCAGCTGATCCCAATTCTCTATCTATCCTCAATCATCTATCTGCTGACTTTGCCAAACCCATACACACTATACCCACCTCTTTAGTGCTCAGATTTATGGATGAATTCCCCAAAGCATGTAGTGCAAGGGCCTGCCTGTATACTTTCCAATGGTACTGTTTAAAGTTCTTGTATCCTATTATGATCTTGATAGGTAATAGCAGAATGTCCAAATGTGCTCAAATGTGTACAGTGTGTATTTATATCTTTGTATTATGACATTTCTTACCTGTCCAGTGGGCTGCCAATAGTATAACTAAGGAGGGGCTGTTCCAAGTAATACCCATTATTTAGGCATTCATCTCTAAATGAAGTGAAGAGGGTTACCTGTCCAAGAGCTCCCCCCCTATAATGTTAGAAATGGTCCATGAGAGGAGGGGGGGGGGAATATGATAGGTGTACCTTATACTTTGTTGTTGTTAAATTCCCCTTAATAAATGCTATCTGGAGGTTGACCCATAATGTTTGTGTCTAATCTGCTTGCCAGGTTTCTGTGAAAAAATAGTAATGTTTATTTTTTTTCCTCAACAGTTTCCTTCAACGCCACAGGAATGGCAGACTGTGGCCTCCCACTTTGCCCAGCGGTGGGACTTTCCTAACTGTGGAGGGGCAATTGATGGGAAACATGTCCACATCGTCCCACCACCCAACTCGGGGTCGTACTATTATAATTACAAGGGGTTTAATAGTATAGTGATGTTGGCGGTGGTGTCGGCTAATTACGACTTCTTGTATGTGGACGTGGGAAAGAATGGCCGGATGTCCAATGGTGGAGTGATCGCCCAGACGGAGTTCTACAGGCGTCTCCAGAATGGCAGCTTGGACTTGCCACCTCCAGAGGACAATGTTGAAGGTCTCCCATTTGTGTTCGTTGCTGATGAAGCGGACCACCTGATGCGGCCATTCCCGATGCGGACCCTCATCCCGGAACAGAGGGTTTTTAATTACCGGCTGGCCAGAGCCCGAAGAGTGGTGGAGAACACATTTGGAATCCTGGCCAGCCGGTTCCAATTATTTCTGACACCCATCCATATGGCGGAGTATAAACTGAACCATATAATACTGGCGTGCTGTGTTCTCCATAATTTTTTAAGAAAACATTTAGCCAACTATGCTGGCTCAGTTGGGCCTGAGGCTGGAATCCCAAATACATCAACAATGACGGCGCTTGAAAGTGGCCGTCCTGGCTTGCCCTCCCTGAATGCCCGTGATGTCCGGTTATGATACCTGGAGTTCTTTGCGGGTAGGGGGGCTATCAATATGCCAGACAATCTGTGACACCTTTTTCAAATAAAAAACAACCAAAAGAAATTCTTTGTGGACATTTACTGCTTGTGTTTGTTTTAGCTGACCCTGACAGAAATGTGTTGAGTGCAGAAAATGTCGTGATTGGGTAACCTTATAAAGAATAGTGTTGGCTGGTACTTCCTAAATGCAAAAACACATTTCACTACAAGTGCACTTGCAACTGCACTGAACCTGCACTTGTAGTGCAAAGTGTATTTGCCCTTAGGAAATAACCCCCATTTTTGCATAAAACAGCTATTACATCACCCCAAAAGTGTTGTAGTGTTGAGACAATAATCCACACATTCTTGAGTAAGGCACTTTTTTATACCTGCACAATCACATGTGCATTTACTAAAGGTTTTTAAAACAAACCAACATGTTTGTTGTATAACAATTTTTGTGGGGGCATTATCAAAAATCGAAATATCCATTTCAGATAAAACAGGCCTGTGTAAAACCAACAAGAAAGCCAAAAAACTTGAACGTACAAAGTTCACATTAGGTAAAACCTGAAGGCTATATCAGACATCAGTATTTAGGAACTGTGTTTGATATAGCGTTCAGATGGGGGGAAATCACCCCTGGAAAAGACAAATTTGGAAGATGCACACCAATTTACGAATGTCAACATGTGCTATCTGCCATCAGGGGGGATCAAGGGACGTGTTTTGGGGGAGCAAGCCCTTCCTCAATGCTACTTTATAATTGAGTAAGGGGTTGCACCCCCAAAATGCGTCCATTGATCTCCCGTGATGGCAGATAGCACATGTTGGCACACTGTGTGCATCCTCCAAATTTGGCTTTTCTAAACATTGTAAAAATTTTAGTAAGATAAAACAGGTGATTTTGTGGGGTTTAAATTTGCCCCAAAACATCAATGATGTTATTATTTTTTTTAATAACATCACTGATTTGTTGCTGGATGTTTTGCAATTGGAGATTACACCCCATGATCTCCCCGATCAGTATCTGGGCACTTTCAGATGTAAAGCGTTCTGGATCACGATCACCTAAAAAGAGATAAAGAACAAAAAAAACAGGTCTCAAAAATCTGCCAACATCCATCTCTTTTACCTGAGCCTGTGGTTGCAGACACTCACCTGTTGTGGTGCCAATCTCCACCACATCTTTTTCTTCCTCCTGCTCAGCTTCTTGTGTTGGTATTTCCCCTTCTTCCAGAGGGGGGGGGGGGGTCTCTGGTCTCCTGGGATGAGGGGTGTCCTCCGAGTCTTTTCTCCCCTATGTAAAACAAAAATGGTATAATTAGCACACAGATATTTGATGGCAGAACTAGAAATAGGAAACATTGCTTGGAAGTGAGGTACAATTGTCTATTTTAGCCGAGTTCCAAGATGTATATTTTTTATTGTCCTTTGTCAAGCTGCAATACTTTACCCGTTTAGTACAAGCTTCACAGATGTAGCCCCCCCTATAGTATACACTGGAGCACCTGTGTGCCCCCCCTAATAAAAATGGTGTTCTGGGATCCCACACTAGTGCTCCAGTGTCCAGATGTGAAAACAGCTGCTCAGTGTCCTCTCCTTACACACAATCTAGTTGGCATTTCATTCTAGTAACAAACCCATCTACACAAACAAATATTTGGCATCCAAGTAGGCCCCCAAAAATGTGTGAAAATGCATATGGCCTAAACAATGGTGTTCTAGAGGCCGAAAGAAAAATGTTTGATACGAACGAATAATGGGCCCATGAACATGAAAGTTGACCTTTTTAAACGTTACAATTACTAAAAGCATATGGAGCAGAACAAACAGAATAAAGACAGAAAGAATAGGAACACAGCACAACTACTTACTTTTTTGCAGCACTCTCCGGATCTTTCGGTACTGCTCTGGCTCTCTCAACTTCAGGTCCGACCACCGCTTCCTGAGCTGATCTTTAGATCTTCGTACCCCCGAAATTCCTCTCCAGACTCCGGACCACTTTACCAATGATTTTGGCCTTTCTGATGTTGGGGTGGGGGTAAGGCCCATATTTTCCGTCATAGTCGGACTTCTTCATGATGTCGACCATCTCCAACATCTCCCCAAACGACATATTTGTGGCCTTAAAACGTCTCCTTTTGGATCGGGACGTGCCTGGATCCGGGCTTTCCTCCTCCTCCTCCTCGTTGCTATAATTAGCACACACCTGCTCGAACTCAGACATCATGCTCTTCACCCACTGTGCCGAACGAAAAGGGGCGGGGAATACACTAGAAAGAACGTCAGGGGCGGTCGGAGTTACACGCATGCGCAGTGTGTATAAATCGTAACACACGTGCGTATTACGTACGATCTGTGAGCGGAGGAAGGAGCATTGGACGCGCCGATCGTAAGAACGAAGGTAAGAGACAAACTTGGGCCTATACTGCTTCTAGATTGAGGCCTATATTGTAACAACATTAGGAGAGTTTTGTCTGACATTAGGCTTTGTCTTGTGTTGTGTCTTGCAGTGAATATGGATATCTTAATGAGAGATACTGACTTCATGTCACTATTCATTGATATGCTAAGTGAGCTGCCCTGTCTGTGGGAGATTACCCACCCCCATTTCAAGAACCAAGCAAAGAGGAAGGCAGCACTGGAGCAATTGTGTGAAATTGTGAAGCAGGTGATCCCCACGGCAGACATCACTTATTTAAAGATATTAATTGGTTGCCTGAGGAGCACATATCTGAGGGAGCGCAAGAAAATCCTGGATTCACAGAGATCCGGAGCAGCAGATGACATCTATGTCCCCAGGATGTTGTACTACGACAGGCTGCACTTTCTGGCAGGCCAAACTGAACCCAGGCCATCCCTCTCCAGTCTTCCTTCCACGCTTCCTTCCCCCCCGGCTGAGGCTTCTGATGCCCAACCTGGGCCTTCCAGGCCATATGTGGAGGAGCCCAGATTGAGCCAGGTATAGCATTCCTCTAAATATTTCTGCTTGTCCAATCAATGATGTTAACTAGATGTTAGTTGGGAGTACTAATTTAGGATTGTGATTGATGATGCAAAACATTACAACTATGTCCCTTTTTCATACACAGGGAAGTCTCAGCCAGGAGGTGGCCGGGCCGAGCCGGCTGGCTGATATCAAGGTCCCTCCACCACACCTGAAAACAGAAAGTGGCAGTAGGACGAGTGCCCTAGAGGAGGGGGCTATCAGATTCTTTTGGAGGGCTACAGAGGTCCTGGGAGCACCACACACCATGCAGGAGAACATTGCTGCATTCATTGCATATAAAATGCAGAGGATGGAGGAGGGCCAAAAAGCCATGTGTCAGGCCCTCATATCAGAGGCTCTGGAGAAAGGTGTGAGGGGCCAAATTACACCTCACACACAGCTTTGGGATGGACCTTCTCCTCCTCCTCCCTCTCCTCCAGGTCCTCCCAGTCCTCCTCCAGGTCCTCCCAGTCCTCCTCCAGGTCCTCCCAGTCCTCCTCCTCCTCCTCCTCCAGGTCCTACTCCTCCTCCTGCCACATCTCCAACTGCACAACCACAGCCCGGAAGGAAGCGTGAAAGGAAGACTAGACAGTGATTGCCCTGGATCCAGTCTGGTCGGCCAAAAGATGCAGCCTCTTGTGGTACCACAGCCTGGGGACACAGATGTCATCTGCTGCTATCCGAGTCTCTGTGAATCCCGGACCAGACTGCCCTCCCTTACATATGGACTCCTCAGGCCACCAATTTTGATGTTGAAGAATTGATGTCTGCCGTGGGGGTCCCAGGCTTCACTAATTTCTGCTGTTGATCCAGTGTTGCCTTCCTCTTTGTTTGGTTCTGATACCTTAATAAAGGATTTTTGTTTTGAATTATACTCTTCTATGTGTTTTACTTCAAAAATGACAGTTTGTTTGTGAGGATTCGGGTACATTTCAAATATACAATGTGAAATGAACAAGGGACACCAAAAACAAAAAATCTCCTGGAGATTAAATAATAAAAGATATCAATGGTGTTGGGGTAACTTGACACACAAAACACACACAAAAATATTCTGGAGTAAAATTAAAAATAACATTGAACAAAGATCAGCCTTGGAAAAAATCCAAACATTAAAGAAAAAAAAAGGCTTAAAATCCAAAAAAAAAACTTAAAAAATATAAAACTGTCAGATGTGACAACTAATAACACTATATTGAGGGAATCCCACTAAAAAAACACAAAGAAAAGTTTGTGAGAAGTGTGTGTGAATATGAGCATCAAAACTACTTAATTCTTGTCACATTATAAAGAAGAAGAGAGTGCGCTGTATTAAACCAATTTGAACATTGCAGCGTGACGAAAGTGCTGTATCCATTGCGAACGCTAAGTTTACCAGAACGAGCTGTCCCGTGTCGGAATTTCTTCTGAGCATGCGTGGCACTTTGTGCGTCGGAACAGGCCACACACGGTCGGAATTGACGCAATCGGATTTTGTTGTCGGAAAATTTTATCTCCTGCTGTCCAACTTTGTGTGTCAGAAAATCCGATGGAAAATGTCCGATGGTGCCCACACACGGTCGGAATTTCCGACAACACGCTCCGATCGGACATTGTCCATCGGAAAATCCGACCGTGTGTACGGGGCATTACTGTTTTCTGCTCCATCTGTATCCTGCGTAACAGGTGCAGCAGCATCTGGATCGGAGAAAAGGCGTAAATTAGAGAATACCAATCCCAGGGAACCACCAATGCATCCGTCCCCATGGCAAGTGGATCCCTGGTTCTGGACACAAAGCTGTCCACCTTGGCATTGAACCTGGATGCCAGGAGATCCACCTCTAGTATCCCCCAATGCTGGCATATTTGAAGGAAAACTTCGGGGTGGAGGGATCATTCCCCTGACAACAACTGCTGACGACTTAGGTAGTCTGCCTGCCAATTGTCCACCCCCAGAATATAGACTGCCAACAGATATGGCACGCGTCTCTCTGCCCAAGTCAGTATATGATTTATTTCTTTTTTGTCTGCCCAGCTCCAGGTACCCCCTTGGTGGTTGATGTATGCCACCAATGTGGAATTGTCAGACTGGACTCTGACCAGAGACCCCCGCAGCCTGGCCGTCCAGAATATGAGGCTGCTCGGATTTCCAACAGATTGATTGGTAAGGTTTTTTCTACCTGGGACCATTTTCCCTGTATGGAGGCCTCTTCCAATACCGCTCCCCAGCTGAGACTACTGGCATCTGAAGTTACCACCTTCCAAGTTACTGGTGGAAAGGACTTCCCATTTTTAAGTTGCTGGTCTTTGACCACCAAGAGAGGTCCTGTTTTACTTTTGGGGATAGAGATATTGGATGATTCAAGGCTAGGACAGACTTGTCCCAAGCCTTCAGGATCTTTCTCTGGAACAACCTGGAGTGAAACTGCGCATAAGGAACTGCGCTGAAAGATGACACCATCTTCCCCAGCAGTCTCATGCATAATCGAATTGAGGGTCTTTCTACCCTTTTGACTTTCCTGACCAGCTCCACTATTGAGCTGACCTTCAAGGGGGGTAAAAACACCCTTTCCTGGGTCGTATCCAGGATCAAGCCTAGATATGTCAAGATTTGAACTGGATGAAGAGCCGATTTGTCCATATTCAGAATCCAACATAGGCATCTCAGAACATGAACTGTAGTAGAAACGTTCTCTATCAGGGTGGAATAGGACTGGTCCTTCAACAGAAGGCCATCCAGATATCCTATCACTGATATCTTCTGAGATCTTAGAGAGGCCAACACCGGAGCCAACAGCTTTGTGAAGACTAGCCAGACCGAACGGTAGTGCTACAAACTGGAAATGGCGCTCTTCCACTGAGAAGCGTAGAAACCTTTGATGTTGTCCAAAAATCGGTACATGCAGGTATGCATCCGTGATGTCTATGGATGCTAAATAGTCCCCTTTTCTTAGAGATGCTATTACTGAACGAACCGATTCCATCCGGAAGATTCGGACTTTTAGAAAGGAATTGAGGGATTTGAGGTCCAGAATGGGCCTTACTTCCCCATTTGGCTTCGGCACTGTGAATAGGTTTGAATAAAACCCCTTGAACTTTTCTTTGTGCGGAACCCTGATAATCACCCCTTGCCTTTTTAGCTGTTCTAGGGCTAGGAATAGGCTTTACTTCTTTTCTAGATCCGAAGGAACTGTTGATCTCAGAAATCGATTTGAGGGAAATTTGCGGAACTCTATTTTGTAGCCCTGCGTTATAGTGGAGATGACCCACTTGTCCTGCACCCACCCTGCCCAAGCATCTGCGAACTGCCACAGTCTGCCCCCCACTTGTAAGAGTGGGGGCGCCCCTTCACAAGGAGGACTTGGCATTGGCCTTATTCGGCTTCTGAGTCCCAGTTCTTTACTGACCCTGAGGTCTTTTAAAGGCAGGTGGTTGAGGCCGTCGATACTTCTTGGGAGAAGATGTAGCTGGCCCAGGAGCATTCGGAATCTTAAAGGAAGGCTGCTTATTTCTTCTTTTCACAGGAAGCAAGGAGCTCTTTCCTCCTGAGATTTTTTGGATATACTTATCCAGATCTTCTCCAAACAAACGTTCCCCATAAAAGGGAAAAGCCGCAAATAACCTCTTGCATGGCATCTCGGCTGACCAGTTCTTTAACCACAAAACTCTTCGCATATGCACTGAGAGTAGCGCAAAGCGAGACATCTGCTGGATTGAGTATTTTAATGCGTCTACTGCAAAACATAAAGTGCGAGGAAGTTCTGTCAATTCATCAGAATATTCCTCCTGAACAGGTAGGTTCCTGACCAGTCTTTTAAAACGGTCCTTCAGGGATTGACAGATTCCAATAGCCGCAACAGCTGGTTGTACTGCTGATCTGGCAACCGCAAAGGAGGCCTTTAGCAAAGATTCCAGCTTTTTATCTGCTGGGTCTTTAAACCCTTGGGCATTATCCACTGGATAGGTTAAGTTTTTATTTACTGAAGAAATAGCAGCATCCACTAAAGGTGTATCCCACCTTTTTTTGAACTTTTCCTCCATCGGGTACAAAAAAGAAAACCTTTTAGGAGGTAAGTATATTCTGTCCGCATGTTCCCAATCAGCGTAAATCAATTGCTCCAATAATGGATGCACAGGAAATGCCTGAGAACCTAGCAGAGGCCGCAAGGATCCCAATGCTGAACAGAAAATTTCTGGCCCTTGTACAGGGGGCAACTTAAAACCTGCTCTTACTATTTTGGTTAAAGACTGGATAAACAGCTTTTGGGATTGCGAAACCATCAATGGTTCCTCCTGCAGAGGACTCCTCTGCTTCGGCATCTTTATCCCCTATGGCCACCTCCTCAAAATCCTCTGCCCATTCAGGATCCAAATCACAAGGACGCAATTGGCTAAGGGAGTCCTGGTGCTCAAGTGACACAGCACTGGGACCAGGCTCAGGAGAGGGAGATCTATTTAGTTTCTTCCCTCCCTGCATTACTGAGCTATCATAGCCGCTATTTTGCCTTCAAGACCAGCGAGAGCTGACGTTAAGTCATCCTTAGTAACATAAGCCGAAGCAGGGATATTGGTGGTGGTCACAACGCCTGACAAATGCAATGACTCAGCCAGGCCAAATGCCACAGGTCTTTCAGGGGAAACAGGTGCTGCAGTAGCCTGAGGTTGATCTCCTGTTTTTGAAGGAGTCACTTTAACCCCTGGATTAATCCTGTTCCCTGCACCTCGTTTTCTGGAAGACATGCTTACAAGATTTTGAGGAAACTTACTGTGCTATATGGCTGTATACAAAGCCTACTATAGCCTTCTTGACAAAGTTTGCAAATACCCGACTCACGTGCCCCGCTCTGTGTCCCACTGCGACCGGCTCTCGGCTCCTCTGAGCCTTAACAAAGAGTACTGACACACGCAGGCACCTGACTTCCCTATGCATGCGTCGTCACATGACGTACGCACGCCCGGGACTTACTGCGCATGCGCACGCCCACGGAAAACACACGACAGCGATGCCGCCGTCCCGCACAGGAGAGCGCACAGGAGGGAGCGGGTTGCACACGCATGCGCCGTCTGCACATGCGTGCGTATGCACGCGCCCCCGACCCTGCACACGGTCCCCAACAGGGAACCTAGTCTGTGCAATCGCTCTCCGGAACCACACAGTGGACACAAAAGGCACTACAATCTGGCATGCAATCTGACATAACATTACTTATATAAATAATGTAATAAAATGGGGCCTCCAAAGGAAGCACTCACCGATCCTCGCAGCAGAGCCTGAGATAGGCCCAATCTTCCCCCATCACCGCGGGTAACGCCACTGGGGACCTTCAGAGACCGGGTCCCCTTTTGTTTTAGGGTCCATACCCCTGGACCTGTAAAGCACCCTTTAGGTTTCCCTGGGAAAATAAAAGACCAGGAATACCATATCACAAGGGTCCATCTCCATAAGGAAACATTAAAGGCAAGACCCTGTTCTTGAACCAGGGCTTGGGTACCATCCACTTTAACATGATATGCCATCCGAATGGATCCAATTATAACATCCTCACTGGGACATTATCTGAAGCAAGAGCTTTCACAGCCGTGACCATCACCTTCAAGACACTGACAAAAAACTAAGGTACTTCCTGTATGGGAGGGTTTATATGGGAGGAACCTTGTTACTATTGGTTGCCAGTGTCCAATCACCTAAAGGTAGCATATAAACCCAGATAGTCATTACTATGGTGCTCTGTGTCTCTGTGTATGACCCCGAATGGGGTGGTGGGATGATGTGGACGTGCTTCCCATCGATTGCCCCTCCACAGTTGTGAAAGTCCCAACGGTCGGCAAACTGGGATGCCACAGTCTGCCATTCCTGTGGCATTGAAGGAAACTGTGGAGTCAAACAAGAAAAATAAATTAGTACGTTTGCACATAACATTGCAAGCAGATTAGACACAAACATTATTGGCCAACATCAGCATAACATTAATTTTAAGGAGTATTTAAAGACAAAAGTATAAGGTACACTTTAGATTCCTCACCCCCTCCTTTGGCCCATTGTAAAAATTTTAGGGGGGGGGTTCTAAATGAGTTTGGGAGCCAAAAAAAGCCTCTGGAACTCTGCCTGAATTAAGGGAAACAATAACATTTGTACACATTTTAGGGGGTGTTTAGGGTAAAGCACTACAATGGAGCTGACAAAATACATTGTTTAGTGACTAGGCTATAGGTGTGTATTGGCCAAGGATAGCATGCTGGGGAGGTTACTGAAGGCAAATATGCATGTAGGCCAAAAAAGGAGCATTAAAAGCTTACAGCATGCATGGGCACAAAGGTGACATTCACAGCATATTACATGACTATAGGATTCTTCAACTTACTGTCCTTGAACTTATAATAAAAACACAACACTGGGGGCGTGGCTAGCCACGGAGCGGGATGGAAGCTTGAGTTACGAGCTCCGCTCCATAGCTGGGATATACAGAGACACAAAGCTACAAGCTTCTCCCCTCTCCCCGAGTAGCGAGGGGAGAGCAGCGGGACACGAACCGGCATGTCAGGGAAGCGTAATCCGCAGCCAAAACCCCACCGCCTGACTGAATATTTCAGCCTCATGGAACAGAGACACAAGCAAGATCCCATTCCCATCCGAACAGCATGGCCATACGAGAAGCGCTCAGCCACACCGCCAGCAATGTGCAGAGCTAACAGGAATGAGGGACACAGAAGACATGGATAGTCTCCCTCCTCCAGCGTCAGATCCAGCAGCTGCACAGCAGGACAGAGGTAAGAGACTCGCCTCTTCTCCCTGCAACTCACCTAACAAAACTCCCCAGGCCAAAAAACACCATGGAAACTCCTCAGAATCCACTTCTCTCAGCACCGTACACCTATCCTCCCTGGCAAATATCCCTGTAACTGACAACCCAGTGTCTGAAAGCATGTTAAAGTCGATGCTGCTTACTCTACAAAAAGATTTACACAGGGAGCTGCAGCTATCTCTATGCCAGGCACATGACAGGCTTGACTGTCTAGAAGATAGAGCTGACACAACTGAGGAGCATATATCTGAAATGAGTAAAGCTCATAATGAGCTTCTTGATGCTCACGATCATCACTCGGATGAGATCCAAAAAATTAAATTGAAGCTGGCAGACCTCGAGGACAGGTCCAGAAGAAATAACATAAAATTCAGAGGGATCCCTGAGTCAGTGCCACCCAATGAGCTCAAAAAATACTTACAGCAGCTCTTTATCATCCTGCTTCCTAATCTCTCTCCTCATGACCTGCTCATAGATCGTGCGCACAGAATCGCAAAACCAGACCACCTGTCAACGGAGACTCCCAGAGATCTCCTAGCCAGAATCCATTTTTTCCACGTAAAGGAAAAAATCCTTTACACAGCGAGGAATCTCAGACCTCTACGGGCACCCTACTCTAAAATATCCCTCTTTGTGGATCTGTCACCAGCTACAATGGAACTACGTAGAGCATATACCCCGGTCACCTCAATTCTACAGGAGCATAAAATCATCTACCATTGGGGATACCCCACCAAGCTTCTGGTTACCTACCAGCAAAAAACAGTCCCAATTATATCTCCTAAAGATGGATATAAAATGCTAACTAATTGGGGCCTATTACCCATTCCTGCGACATCCCACAGTTCACGCAATTGGGATGCATCTCCAACTTCTCCTTCTCAACGCCAACCAAACAAGGTGGATAAAACCTAATGCTACCTTAAGGCTACTAGTCCCCAGCTTAGATATATCCTGCTTGGGCAAATTATTAGTCTCCACTTCCCACCAATTTATAGTGTGCCGTGCACACTTAGTCAAGCGTTCGCTTACAATTCTTCACTCAATATGTTCTCTGAGAACTTTCTACACTGCTTTTCTTTTGTTTTTTTTTCTAATAGTGTGAACTGTTTTTACCGATAGTTCATATTCTGTGCTATTCACACTCTGAGTTGCAACTGTTGTTTTTCCTGTTTCAGTTAAAAAGAGCTAATAAGTCGTTTGTTATAACTCTCAAAACATACTATGTCCAATAACCAATCTTTATAGCAGTCAGCTATATACAATATTATAGTTGCGCTCAACTTCTGCAAACCAACCCCCAACGCCTGAAATCATGTCACTCAATGTTACATCTGTTAATGCAAAAGGGCTTAACTCCCCCTTTAAGAGAAATCTTCTATGGAAAGAAGCATGTTCCCAACATGCAGACATACTATGCATACAAGAGACGCATTTTACTAAATACCATCCCACCATCTTGTACACATAAAAAATACTCCCATTACTTCCTCTCCAACAACAACAAAATGAGGGGTAATGATAGCTATTGGCGCCAAGGTCTCTTTTATCCTACATCACGTGACATTAAGGAATTAATTACAATCTTAAATGAAAACTTAAAAATGGAACACAGCTTCTCCAAAGACCAACTCACCACTGAAAAATTTTACAAAAACTGGAACTCATGGATCATCGACCCTAGAAGTTTACAGCTGGACTGACCCCTCCTTCAGTCACAAAGTACTCACAACTCATTTTATGTTCTTTATTCCTCAATAATAGGGATGAGCTTTGAGTTCGAGTCAAACTCATGTTCGACTTGAACATCGGCTGTTCGCCAGTTCGCCGAACAGCGAACAATTTGGGGTGTTCGCGGCAAATTCGAATGCCGTGGAACACCCTTTAAAAGTCTATGGGAGAAATCAAACGTGCTAATTTTAAAGGCTTATATTCATGGTATTGTCATAAAAAGTGTTTGGGGACCTGGGTCCTGCCCCAGGGGACAAGGATCAATGACAAAAAAAAAGTTTTAAAAACGGACGTTTTTTCGGGAGCAGTGATTTTAATAATGCTTAAAGTGAAACAATAAAAGTGTAATATCCCTTTAAATTTCGTACCTGGGGGGTGTCTATAGTATGCCTGTAAAGGGGCGCATGTTTCCCGTGTTTAGAACAGTCTGACAGCAAAATGACATTTCAAAGGAAAAAAAGTCATTTAAACAACTTGCGGCTATTAATGAATTGCCGGTCCGACAATACACAAAAAAAGTTCATTGATAAAAACGGCATGGGAATTCCCCACAGGGGAACCCTGAACCAAAATGTAAAAAAAAATGGACCAGTGAGAGTGCCCCCCCTCCTGAACCGTACCAGGCCACATGCCCTCAACATTGGGAGGGTGCTTTGGGGTAGCCCCCCAAAACACATTGTCCTCATGTTGATGGGGACAAGGGTCTCATCCCCACAACCCTTGGCCGATGGTTGTGGGGGTCTGCGGGCAGAGGGCTTATTGGAATCTGGAAGCCCCCTTTAACAAGGGGACTCCCAGATCCCGGCCCTCCCCCCTGTGTGAAATGGTAAGGGGCCTACCATTTAACTAAAAAAGTGTCAAAAATGTTAAAAATGACAAGAGACAGTTTTTGACAATTCTTTTATTTAAATGCTTCTTCTTTCTTCTATCTTCTTTCTTCTTTCTTCTATCTTCCTGCGGTTTCTTCCTCTATCTTCTTCTTCTTCTGGTTCTTCTGGTTCTCCTGGTTCTTCCTCCGGTGTTCTCGTTCAGCATCTTCCTCCGCAGTGTCAGCGTCTTCTTCCCTTCTTCTCCTCGGGCCGCTCCGCATCTGTCATGTACCTGGTAGGTGGAGCCCGGAATGCAGAGAACAGCCTCTCGTATGCCTCCGACTTAAGAACCCCTGAAGGTGTGAACAGGGACTCGAAAGTACAGAGGGTCACAAGTGCCTGACTGGAACACTGAAGTAGAAGGCAGGATCCTGTAGTCAGCAGGGAGGTGCACCGTAGTCCTGTAGCAGGTTGCAGACAGCAGGGAGGTGCACTGTAGTACTGTATCAGGGTGCAGGTAACAGGGAAGTGCACTGTAGTCCTGTAGCCGGATGAAGACAGCAGGGAGGTGCACTGTAGTCCTGTAGCAGGTTGCAGGGAGGTGCACTGTAGTACTGTAGCAGGATGCAGATAGCAGGGAGGTGCACTGTAGTCCTGTAGTAGGTTGCAGAGAGCAGGGAGGTGCACTGTAGTACTGTAGCAGGATGCAGATAGCAGGGAGGTGCACTGTAGTCCTGTAGTAGGTTGCAGATAGCAGGGAGGTGCACTGTAGTCCTGTAGCAGGTTGCAGACAGCAGGGAGGTGCACTGTAGTCCTGTAGCAGGTTGCAGACAGCAGGGAGGTGCACTGTAGTACTGTAGCAGTATGCAGATAGCAGGGAGGTGCACTGTAGTCCTGTAGCAGGTTGCAGACAGCAGGGAGGTGCACTGTAGTCCTGTAGCAGGTTGCAGACAGCAGGGAGGTGCAGACAAGCCGGGTCAAGGTACTGGCGGGCAGATCAGGTACAGAAGGGCAAACCAAGAGAATAGTCAGAGTCCAAGCCAAGATCAGGGCGGGCAGCAAGCAGGTAAGTCAGGAACAAGCCAAGTAAGTACTGAATACAGGAAAACTGGTAACAAGGTAGCAGGGGTCTCAGGAAACGCTGTAGACTGGACAGCAAGGCAGCATTGGAACAGTCTTCTTTAAATAGCCTATCTTTGGCGCCAAGTGTTGTTCCTATTGGCGCTATTGCGCATGCGCGTACGTTCGTTAGCGCTATTAGCGCTATTGGTGCTATTGCGCGCGCCGGATGGCGCTTCTATGCACAGGCATTTGTTTAACCCTCAATCTGCTGGGATAACTGCAAGAGGGCCTTTCCTGACAGCATCCATGATGGCATGGAGGGAGGCTCCCACTGTGTGACGCTTCTCTCTTCATCTTCTTCTCTTAATCTTCTTGTCTTCATCTTCTTTTCAGGCCGCTCCGCATCCATGATGGCATGGAGGGAGGCTCCCGCCGTGAGACATCAGAAGGGGTGGGGTTACGTAACGGGTGACCCCGCCCCCTTTGACATCACGGGGAATGCCACAGGGAAGTTCCGTCAAGTCCCCGTGCATCAGAGGGGGTGGGGTCACCGGGTGGCCCCCGACCCCCGTTATTTAAGAACAGTCAGAAGAGGAGAAGCGTCACACAGCGGGAGCCTCCCTCCATGCCATCGTGGATGCGGAGCGGCCCGAAAAGAAGATGAAGACAAGAAGATGAAGAGAAAAAGATGAAGAGAAGAAGATGAAGAGAGAAGCGTCACACAGCGGGAGCCTCCCTCCATGCCATCATGGATGCGGAGCTGCCTGAGGAGAAGAAGGGGAGAGGACGCCGACGCCGCAGAGGCAGATGCCGGACGAGAACACTGGAAGAAGAACCAGAAGAAGAAAATGGAGGAAGAAACCAAAGGAAGATAGAAGATAGAAGAAAGAAGAAAGAAGATAGAAGAAAGAAGAAACATTTAAATAAAGGAATTATCAAAAACTGTCTCTTGTCATTTTTGACACTTTTTTTGTGAAATGGTAGGGGTACTTTTGTACCCCCTTACCATTTCACACAGGGGGAGAGCCGGGATCTGGGGGTCCCCTTGTTAAAGGGGGCTTCCAGATTCCGATAATCTCCCCGCCCGCAGACCCCCACAACCACCGGCCAAGGGTTGTGGGGATGAGGCCCTTGTCCTCATCAACAACAAAGCACCCTCCCAATGTTGAGGGCACGTGGCCTGGTACGGTTCAGGAGGGGGCGCTCTCTCGTCCCCCCTCTTTTCCTGCGGCCTGCCAGGTTGCGTGCTAAGGGTCTGGTATGGATTTTTAGGGGGACCCCACGCCATTTTGTTTTATTTTGGCGCAGGATTCCCCTTAAAATCCATACCAGACCTGAAGGGCCTGGTATGGAATTTAGGGGGACCCCCACGTCATTTTTTTTTTAATTTTGGTTCGGGGTTCCCCTGTGGGGAATTCCCATGCCGTTTTTATCAATGAACTTTTATGTGTATTGACGGACCGGCAATTCATTAATAGCGGAAAAATGCTTCACAAACATCAGATAAAAGTAGCTAAAATAGTGATCACAAATCAAATAAAAAATTGCGTGGTAACAGGGTAACGGCTTGCTGAAGGGGGTTGCTGAAGCCGTTACCCTGTTACCACGTGATCTTTTATTTGATTTGTGATCACTATTTTAGCTACTTTTATCTGATGTTTGTGAAGCATTCGTTTTGTCTTTGATGGTTTCCAATAAACCTTTTTGTGCTGGTTCATGCACCATGTGGAAATTCTTTTTTCCTTACATGGATCCCATCTGATGTGGTGAGAGCTGCACCTTTCAGTCACCTGTATGCTACAAGAGGGGAATCCATCCATTCATCCATCTGAGGATTTAAAAACCATCCTGTTTCTAAGGCCGCCTCGGATGTGCTTACTGGTGTCCATCAGCAGCATCTTCCAACAAGCTTCTAGCAAGCATTCCTAGGATCGATAGATCCATAAACCTGCATGACACCCCGCCATATGGTGAGGGTGTCCATCCCTTCTGGTAAGCGCATTTACCCCTCTATTTTTATATGGACTCTGAATACATGAAGATTATCTACTTGATCTAAGAATTCACATATGTTTTCCTTCTGTTATGTACGTCACAGTGCTTTTGCCAATGAGTTTATATCACACTATGGACATTGCTCTTAACAACTGGCATTCGTGTTTTTATGCTATTTATTGTGATCTTTAATTGTCACTACACACATGTTTGGTGAATATATATATTATAAATATATTTAGGGTGGTCACTCACCCTTCTATGCACAAAAAGTCTCTTACATTCCACTTAGCGCTGCATTTATTTATTTTTTTGTTTATATTTTTACACGGTTACTACACTGGTGATGCTGGCTGCTATCATACCTTGTACATAATCTTTTCCTAGTAGCGCAACAATACCCCTTTCCTGAGTAGTTTTAAAATGACTTTTTTTCTTTGAAATGTCATTTTGCTGTCAGACTGTTCTAAAAACGGGAAACATGCGCTCCTTTACAGGCATACTATAGACACCCCCCAGGTATGAAATTTAAAGGGATATTACACTTTTATTGTTTCATTTTAAGCATTATTAAAATCACTGCTCCCTAAAAAACGGACGTTTTTAAAACTTTTTTTTTATGACAATAACTTGCATATAAGCCTTTAAAATTAGCACTTCTGATTATTCATGTTCGTGTCCCATAGACTTTAATGGTGTTCGCGTGTTCGAACAAATTTTTTGCCTGTTCGCAAGTTCTGGTGCGAACCGAACAGGGGGGTGTTCGGCTCATCCCTACCCAATAATAAGCAGGCAGTTCACGCTTCTCAGCATTGTGCGCTCAGTTTCCCCAGTAATAAATTATAACTACATGTGTGACTGTCTGCTAGTTCCACTCCCTAGCAAGGTAGCAAGAATAAGGTTTAAGTTAATTCTAAAATTGATAATGTTGTTTTCTCTTTTCGGTTACTACCTATACAAGACCAAATATATTTGTAATACTCTTTTTGTTACCTTTTTATAACTTTTGAAAAATAAATAAACCTTGAAGTAAAAAAAAAGAAAAAAAAAAAAACAAACACAACACTGCGTGACATGGGTTTAAACGGCCACAACAGCCCTTTTATTTAACAAATTATTAAACAACAAACAAACTATTTTAACCAGGAGGGGGTCTTTGGGTGTCCTTAAATCCCAATTTGGATTATTACCAACCATGTCCTCAGCCCCATGCTCTTAAACGTTGCGATTTCCACATTTTTGACTTTTCCCTAGAAGGGCCCCCAATTCTTCTACAAGGATTAACCAGATTGTACAATCTTCTACAATCTGGTTATTCCTCGACCCCCCCAAAGACCGCCTGATCCGCCAGCTGCTGTGAGAAAAGTGCAAATAAAAATTTTTTTAATGCATTTATTTATTCTTTCTTTTTTTTTTTAATTTATTTATTATTAGTTTTTGTTTTGTTTTTTTAAAACATGAAACATCAGAATTGTTCCCCCACCCAGACTACCCCTTACACCAAAATACAGGGTGCTAGGGAGGGAGGGAACTCTTCAATCAACAGAATTTTCAGGAATGATTACCCATCAGCCCTTGCACGGACAACACCCCCTGCGGCTCCACCCTGACCATCTGACCCCAAATTATTAACCCTTCCCCAGACCTGTTCCTCCCTTAGTCATGCCGACCCTGCGTCAATTTTTTCTTCTCCGGGTCGCACTTGACTATAGGATTCTTCAACTTACGGTCCTTGAACTTATAATAAAAACACAACACTGCATGACATGGGTTTAAACAGCCCTTTTACAGTAGGTGACCGATATATTGTGTCAATCTCACCGCACTTCTCGGCGAGATTTGACACCTACGAGCCCCGTCGCAGGAGCCAGCGCCGAGATGGCTCACTCATCGGGAAAGAAAAACTTTGTTTTCCTTCCGCGATGAGTGACAGGCAGCGCTGACAGCTGTCTAGTATGAATCCTGAGGAGGGAACACCGCGCCAAATTTTAAATGAAAAAACCGGCGTGGGTTCCTCCCTCGGAGGCATACCAGGTCTGGCATGGATTGTAAGGGGAACCCCCTATGCCGAAAAATCGGCGTGGGGGTCCCCCCCAAATCCATACCAGACCCTTATCCGAGCACGCAGCCCGGCCGGCCAGAAAAAGGGGTGGGGACGAGCGAGCGCCCCCCCCCCTCCTGAGCCGTACCAGGCCGCATGCCCTCAACATGGGGGGGTGGGTGCCTTGGGGGAGGGGGGTGCCCTGCAGCCCCCCCACCCCAAAGCACCTTGTCCCCATGTTGATGAGGACAAGGGCCCCTTCCCGACAACCCTGGCCGTTGGTTGTCGGGGTCTGCGGGCGGGGGGCTTATCGGAATCCGGGAGCCCCCCTTAATAAGGGGGCCCCCAGATCCCGGCCCCCCACCCTGTGTGAATGAGTTTGGGGTACATGGTACCCCTACCCATTCACCTAGGGAAAAGTGTCAATATATAAAAAAAAAACACACTACACAGGTTTTAAGAGTAATTTATTAGTCAGCTCCGGGGTCTTCTTCTGACTTCGGGGGGTCTCCTTCCGACTTCTCCCGGTGTTCGGCCTCTTCTCCCGGTGTTCGGCCTCTTCTCCCGGGCCCCGCCGCTATCTTCTTCCAGCTCTATTGCCAGCGAGGGGCCCGGTCTGCTGCCGCTGTCTCGCCGCCGCTGTCTTGTCACCGCTGTCTCTCCGCTTCTTCTCTTCTTTTCTTCTTCCCCGATGTTGACACGACGCTCTCTCCGGCTCGAATGCTGTGTGCGAGCTGCGGAGCCATTTATATAGGCGGTAACCCCGCCCCCTTACGACGTCATGGTCCCAGCATGTGCAGGGACTCTGGGGCCACGCCCCCTTATGACGCCAGAGTCCCTGCGCATGCTGGGACCATGACGTCGTAAGGGGGTGGGGTTACCACCTATATAAATGGCTCCGCAGCTCGCACACAGCATTCGAGCCGGAGAGAGTGTCGTGTCAACATCGGGGAAGAAGAAAAGAAGAGAAGAAGTGGAGAGACAGCGGCGATAAGACAGCGGCGGCGAGACAGCGGCAGCAGACCGGGCCCCTCGCTGGCAATAGAGCTGGAAGAAGATAGCGGCGGGGCCCGGGAGAAGAGGCCGAACACCGGGAGAAGAGGCCGAACACCGGGAGAAGTCGGAAGGAGACCCCCCGAAGTCGGAAGAAGACCCCGGAGCTGACTAATAAATTACTCTTAAAACCTGTGTAGTGTGTTTTTTTTTTATATATTGACACTTTTCCCTAGGTGAATGGGTAGGGGTACCATGTACCCCGAACTCATTCACACAGGGTGGGGGGCCAGGATCTGGGGGCCCCCTTATTAAGGGGGGCTCCCGGATTCCGATAAGCCCCCCGCCCGCAGACCCCGACAACCAACGGCCAGGGTTGTCGGGAAGGGGCCCTTGTCCTCATCAACAAGGGGACAAGGTGCTTTGGGGTGGGGGGGCTGCAGGGCGCCCCCCTATCCCCAAGGCACCCACCCCCCCATGTTGAGGGCATGCGGCCTGGTACGGCTCAGGAGGGGGGGGCGCTCGCTCGTCCCCACCCCTTTTTCTGGCCGGCCGGGCTGCGTGCTCGGATAAGGGTCTGGTATGGATTGGGGGGGACCCCCACGCCGATTTTTCGGCATAGGGGGTTCCCCTTACAATCCATGCCAGACCTAAGGGCCTGGTATGCCTCCGAGGGGGGAACCCACGCCGGTTTTTTCATTTAAAATTTGGCGCGGTGTTCCCGCCTCAGGATTCATACTAGACAGCTGTCAGCGCTGCCTGTCACTCATCGCGGAAGGAAAACAAAGTTTTCCTTTCCCGATGAGCGAGCCAGCGCGACATTCACAGTACCCTGTCGCCGAGAACCAGCGCGATGGTATCGCGCTGGAAACACAATCTCGCGGTCAGGTACTGTATTTAACAAATTATTAAACAACAAACAAAAACTATTTTAACCAGGAGGGGGTCTTTGGGTGTCCCTAAATCCCATATTGGATTATTACCAACCATGTCCTCAGCCGTGCCCCATCCATCTTGAAGATGTTGCGATTTCCACATTTTTGACTTTTCCCCCAGGGGACCTAGCTCCTGGGAGAACCACCAACAACCAACTAGGTGGGAGCTCCATACCGTAGATGGGCCCCCAATTCTTCTACATTCTGGTTAATCCTTGACCCCCCCAAAGACCCCCTGACCCGCCACGCGAGCCTGAGTGACACCTTACTCAAGCGAATCCCTCTACACCTGAAGATCCCTCTGAACCTCTTCCTGTAATCTCAAAAAACAGAAATCAGTGCCCAAGGCATTGAAGTGAACACCATTATCTCTCCAATAGCGAATGGTCAGGTCCTCTAGATCCCAATGGTGAACCACCAAGCCCCCGAGATGAGACAGAAAGCGTCCTATCTCCCTGTTGGCTTTAATCCTGGCCTTATTGAAGCGCTCAACAGAGCGAGCATGACGTCAATTGTGTTGGGCCACTATGTCCGACCACATGATGACTATACCAGGGAAATAATGCATCAAGCACAAAATGTCAAATTTTACATCTCTGACAAGGTCCCTGGTGGCCCGGACCCCCATGTCATTCCGTCCCGCGGGGAACACCAGAACATCGGGAGACCTGTCAATTTTTGAATAATAATGAAAGTCAGGAAGAACCCGGCCCCACATCATGCCTCTAATGCCCAACCATTTACAGACCGCTTCTTTCCTCAGAACGCCGAGTTGTCTCCCTTTGGGATGTGCATTCACTCTGATCGCCCCCCCCAGAAGATGTAGGAGTCTCCCAAAATCCACACCAGGCCCTGAGGAAAACCTGTAATAAGAAAAAAACAAAAAAGAACATAGAGCCCAAGAAAAACACCCAAAAACAAGTACAGAACAATGAACAACATGACTCAATGACTCAAACCCCAGCGAGCCGCCTCCGTAGCTGCCCCCACTCTGAAGGAGTGAGTATTAAACTGGGTATCTGTACTACCAACCTCAACCAAACAGCGCTTGAAAATCGCCACAAACTGAAAACGTGACAGGGATGATCCATCCACATTCCGCAAAAAAGGCCCCTGCACTTCCTTCGGATCTGCAAGAAACACTGTACAGCGAGAACTGGACACACCGTCTCCGGAAGCACTTTGAATGACGTCACGGCAACGCTCTTGCCCAGCTGATCAGTTTTCGATCTGCTGATATGAAGCTGGACACTGTCAGCAGCGACCTGTACATCTGAAAACATCAACCCACCCACACCACGCTTGTTTTTGCTCGCTAACTCCCCAATCCGCAGTGCCCCAAAAAAGGCCAACGCGAAAGCCGCCGTAAACAGCCACACCTCATAAAGGGAGGAACAAACCCTGGGCAAGATCCCTACCAGCTCCTGGAGCAGCTCAAATGACTCCGGGCACCTGGTATCTGGTACCACACATCTGCGCCGAAACCCTTTCATGGCCTGTCACACCATGAAGTCTTTTGTAACGCCATGCAGGCCCTCTAGCTTAAAAAGGAAAGCTAAAGCAGCCAACCTCCGGTTCAGTTTGGATACAGATGCGCCCACAGAGAACTCCATCCTGATCATATACAAAAGCAGGGAAAGTCTGTCCTGATCTGAAGAGCAACCCCCAATGGAACTTAGCAATCCGTACCAGTCCCACCAAACAGATGAGTACGCCGCCCATGTACCCTCACTCACCGAGCGCTGCACTAGGACATCAGCTAATCCAATGCCAGTTTCCACAGATGTGTGGGACAAGGAACTGCCCTCTGCTCCGCCACAGGCGCCAGAACCTATCCCACTGAAAACCAGACAAGGCATCAGCAATGGAATTCTCAACTCCCAGAACATGTACAGCTTTCACAAAACAGTTCAAACTTAAACAACGAAGAACAAGAAAATGCAGCAAGTGCACTACTGGAGGAGATGAAGCGGACAGACTAGACATAGCCTCAACCACCCCCATATTATGACAATGACAGCAAACACGACAATTTTGAAATCGATGTCCTCAAATATCTACCGCCACGACGATCGGGAAAAGCTCCAATAGCACCAGGTTGTTCAAGAATGCCATTCCTCCGGCCACGCAGCTGCGCACCATGCCCCTTGACAATAAGCTCCGAAACTCAAGCTGCCAGCAGCATCGGTATGCAGGTCAAGGTTAAAAGCCGACACCACCGGGGCCATCCACAAGGACCTCCCATTATAAGAGGTCAGAAACTCATCCCACACCCGCAAATCAGCCTTGTATTTGCCCAAAAGTCTAATGTAGTGATGTGGCAATCGCACCCCAGAAGTAGCGGCACTAAGGCTACGGCAAAAAATGTGCCCCATAGGCATGATGTGGCAGGCGAAATTAAGCTTCCCCAACAAGGATTGCAACTGTTTCAGCCTAACCTTTTTCACCTGCAAGGCCGCACCAACCATCAACCGCAGGTCCTCCAATTTTGCAATCGGCAAGCAACACTCCATCGCTTGTGTGTCAATGATAATACCCAGGAGTTGAATCACCGTGGAAGGACCTTCCGTTTTTTCCAGCGCAAGAGGTATCCTGAACCACCAAGCAACGCCTTCCAACAACTGCAACAGGACCGAGCAAACTGTGGACTTCGGGGGTCTGATACAAAGAAAATCATCAAGGTAATTCAGAACGGAGCACACTTGCGATTCCTTCCATACCACCCATTCTACAAAATAGTAAAAGTCTCAAATAGAAACAAGAAATAGAGCAACCCATAGGAAGACAACGGTCAACAAAAAACTGCCCACCCCAAAAACAACCCAGCAACGGTTGATTCCCTGGATGAACCGGCAACAGACGAAAAGCGGATTCTATACCCGTCTTCACTAACAATGCCCCCTGGCCATACCACTGAACCCAACTGACTGCCGCATTAAAAGATGTATACAACACAGACGTTAAATCAGGCTCAATCGCATCATTCACCGAAGCTCCCTTGGTATACGACAAATGATGTATCAGCCTAAATTTGTGGGGTTCTTTTTTAGGGACCACCCCAAAGGTGACACATGCAATAAAGGTATGGATGGTTGATCGAAGGGGCCGGCCATCCTGCCCATGTCGACCTCCTTAGCCAATTTCTCAGTCACTACCTGCGGAAACTGAAATGTGGATTTTAAATTCTTGGGCACAGAAGGCCCAGACAGAGATAACGAACAGGGAATCCGAAAGCCATTGGCAAAGCCATTGGCAAGGAAATCCGCTGCCGCTCTCTTGGGATACCTATTTAGGTACGGTAGCATCTCAGACAGGTTTACTGGGGTCCTCCCTTTTTGAAGTAGAATCCCCTGATTGATGCTTCCCCTTTTTAAAGCACTTGGCATAACTGTGGGAGCCCCCACAGCTGGAGCACTTATGGTGGAAAAAATAGGCTGCACCAAAACGGCACGTTCCCTTGTTGAACTGTCAACAGTAGTTTTGTCGGGGTGTGGCCGACTGTCCAGCGGCACCTGAACTGCCGCCCCCCCTGAAAGGGCTGTCCTAAAGCCCGTGCCTGCACCATGAGCTTCAACCAAAGCCCAATATCCTTATGACCTCAGCGTAGCTGAGGCCTCATGGCTTTATGCTGACAAAACTGCTCGTCGTAGCGGAGCCATGCCAATCCCCCGTAAACCCTATGGGCTTCCCCAATAGCATCCAAGTAGCAAAAGAGCGGAGAACAGTTCTCAGGTTCTCTTTCACCAATGATGCTTGCCAATATAGCAAAGGCCTGAAGCCAATTGGAAAAAGTCTGCGGGATAAGCCGCCAGCGACGCTTCTCCTCCTCCTCCTTCTTGCTCTTGTCTGCCTTCCCCTTGTCTATATTAAACTTCTCTAAAGGCAAGAGAGAGAATATTTCCACATATTCTCCCCACCAAATCTTTTCCCTGATTTCGGGCTTAAGATGAACCCCCAATGGACCCTCGAAGCAAACATAGACCTCGCATTGCGCCTTATCCGCTAAACGAACCCCATCGTCTCCAGACTCCTTGGCCTTTCGCAACTCCGTGCCACTAGCCTTCACTGTCGGGGAGGCATATTCAACTACCGCCGAGGATAAAGCAACCTCGGTACCCACTGCTGTGTCCTTCCTCCCTGACCCGTCATGCTGTGACACTGTGCCCACCGCCGCCGGCAGTGCAAAACTAGGTATGACAGAGACATCACAGCCTAAGCCATCAGATGTGGCCAAGGCAAGGATCCACGCCCCCATTGGCCCCAAAATGGGCCCAGTAGGCCCAGGCGGAGCACAATGGTCCAGCAAATCATGAAATCCAGCAAAAAATTCTGTCAAGCCCAATGTACCCCTAGAGTCCCTTACCGGCAGACCTACTGTAACCCCGCCCTGGGACCCACCCTGATCTCCTGTACCAACCCCGACACCCTGAGATAAAGAGATGGATAAAAAATGTGACTTACCAGGCTGCCTTCATGCCGGATGTCGAGCAGCTGCACTTTTGGATCCTAGCTGGCTCTGAAGAGTAGGGCGCACGGCCGCTGACTGCCCATCGCTGTCATCGCTGGATACCTCGCCGGATTCGTCGGACGAATCACGGAAAGAAGTTGCTGCAGGCACTATAGACCCAGGCCCAGAGCGCCCCAGCGTATCTTTGTCCACCTCAATCACTTCAGGCAAATTCGGAAAGGGGGGTCCCCTTGCACCCCCAGCTGTGGAAGGGGGTCGCCAGCCCTTTAATTGGGCATAGCCACTCCCCTGTGTATTTGTCTGTCCAGAATCATTTTTTCATGCTGCACCGCCATAGAAGAAGCAGTAGAGGGCTCCAAATGCCTTCTGCTGCCTGATGCTGGACTCTTCCTGTGCTGAGCCTCTCTCCCATTCTCAGGGGAGGGGGCCGCTCACTCTGGACACTGTGCAGGGGGAACAGGTAACCTCAGTGCAGAGGTGGTGCTAGGATCAGTAGCCACAGGAATGTATGCTGGACACTGAATTTCTGCTACACATCTAATGGGACCTCGGGTTCCTACCTGTAAAGGGCCATTGCTAAAAGTCTGATCGCTTTGTGTCAGATTATCCATCAGTGTGCCAGCTGAAGTTCTACAAGTAAGGTAGTGCAGGAGGAAGTGAAGGAGTGTACAGTATATACTGTACATAGGAAAAGTTGTCCCTGAAATAGTTTGAAGTCAAGTAGGCATCCCAATCCCTATCCAAGTTATTATCCTTTAAATTAGACATGTGCAGGATGAAAAAATGTGTTTAGTTTCGTTTAGTTTCAATTAGTTATTTAACTAAATTTGTTTAGTTAAATTCGTTGCATTCATTACATTCATTTTTGGTATTCGTTTAGTTTCGTATTCGAATTCGAAAAAAATTGACCGTATTCGAAAAAAACTATCAAATCCAAAAAAAATTCTACCGCATTCGAAAAAAACTATCAAATTCGAAAAAATTCTACCGCATTTGAAAAAAACTATCAAATTCGAAAAAATTCTACCGCATTCAAAAAAAAATTGACTGAATTTGAAAAAGTAAACTATATATAACCATTTTGCGAAATTTGAATTTCATATAGAATGAAATCAAATTCCAATAGAAAAGATTAGAATAGAATAGAAAATAAGAATAGCATAGAAAAACAATAGAACAGAATAAAAAAATATATAATATATTCTATTCTAATCTTTTCTATTGGAATTTGATTTCATTCTATATGAAATTCAAATTTCACAAAATACTGTAAAGATTAGAATAGAATAGAAAATAAGAATAGCATAGAAAAACAATAGAACAGAATAAAAAAAAATATAATATATTCTATTCTAATCTTTTCTATTCAAATTCGAATTCATTCTGTACCAAATTCCAATTCCGGAAGATGGTTTTATATATATATATATATATAAAAAAAAAATATATATGTATATATGTATATATATATATATATATATATATGTATATATATATATATATATATATATATATATGTATATATATATATATATATATATATCTCTTCCGAAATTCGAATTTTGTATAAAATGAATTAGAATAGAAAAGATTAGAATAGAGTAGAAAAGAATAGACTAGAAAAACAATAGAACAGAATAAAATATAATATATATTATATTTTATTCTATTCTGTTCTATTGTTTTTCTAGTCTATTTTCCATTCTTTTCTATTCTAATCTTTTCTATTCAAATTAAATCTATATGGAAGCCATCTTCCGAAATTCGAATTTCGTATAGAATGAATTCAAATGAGAGTGCGCATGCGCGGGACCTCCGGACCCCCTCTGTGACCCCCACGTCAGCTACAGATAGCGGGACCCCTCGGTGAGCAACCCCCTATCGCTGGACGATACGGAGTACCCGCCTGCATGTCGAGGAGCCAGCCAAAGAAAGAGGTAAACTCGACAATTGAAGTTCGGCCTTGCAGCCTCTGAGCCCTCCAAGATGGCGGCTGCGGCCTCCTCACACACAGGCCTAGGAGCACAGGAATCCATAGCAGATCCCCCGCCCTCTCCTAATGTGGATTCTCTACCTGGACACCTCAGACAGGACCTGACATCCTCCCCTGCCTCCACGTAATCTCTCATAGGCAGATCCATGATGGGATTACCTCTCTATCCCTTACTAAATACTCCCAATAGCCTGGCTGATTCCCTGCAGGCCTCCCCCCTGATCCAAAACCATCCCACTGAAATGGCTCAACTCCTCAGCAGCTTTTCTGACATGCTTGCTGCAGGGCTTGCACAAACTGCTCTGCAGATCACCACTTCCATCAAAGCTGATCTACAGAACCTCGGTGCCCGCATGGATGCTATTGAACAAGCGGTAGATGACTCTTCAGCACACACTAACCAAAACACCACATGCATCCAGACGTTGCAAGAACAATTGGAGCTGGCTCTCTCTAAGATCGATGATTTAGAGAACAGGAGCAGACCCTATAATTTCCGCATCAGAGGTGTCCCAGAATTGATCGTCTATATACAGGACACCGTCAAATCTTTCATTAAAAATGTCATTCCAGATATTCCGGACCACAGATTAGAACTGGATAGGGCCCACAGAGCCCTGCAACCCCCTCATCAGGATGGCCTTCCACGTGACATAGTGGTCAAACCTCATTTCTATGCGGTGAAAGAAGAGATAATGAAGAAATCCCGCAGCCTGGAAAATTTGGCCATACAAGGTAATAAAATACAAATTTTTGCTGATATCTCCTCTGCCACGATTATGAAATGGAGATCCCTCAAACCCCTCCTGGACGTTCTCAACCGAAATTCGATCAAGTACCAGTGGTCCTTCCCCTTTTGTCTCCAATTCCAATATAGAGACAGGTCCTACGGTTTCACTAACATCCAAAATGGCGAACGTCTTCTTTTGCAACTCGGTCTTATCTCACAGGAATTCTCCCATTGCCAAGACGAAGGCCGTCCTAACAACACCTCCAAGGGACCTCCACCGACCAGCCCCCTCACACCCCTCTGGGTTAAGCAACAAAGAGACTCCGAGACAAAATCACTCCATGATGAATCCGAGATTTAATCGTCTGAGACGGATTCACTCTTCTCACTTCTGAGGTTATTCCTCTTACTGTAGTAGTTTTTGCTACAAACACCTACGCCTCTTCTACCATGGCCGGAACAGTCTGTATTCCTTTTAGCTTTTTTGCTACAATGTTTTTTACATCCTGTTTTCCACCCTTTTAGGGTTAGTTCTTTGTTTTAAATTTCTACAGGTTCCCTCATATGGGCCATGGATATACTCCATAAGACTGGTGGACTTCGACCTAGGGTCCAGGACCCAAAGGACTGGTATTACCACTGAATATGCTGCCTCCATCCTCCCCTTCCTAATCCTCCCCCCCAAACCCATCTTCCCTCTACCCCTTCCCACCCTTCCCCTCTTACCTGCAAACCCTTTACCAGAGATGGTTCCTCGACATGGTTCCAACAAATGTACTCTCCCCTCCTAGACAGATTTGTTGATTTTTGGTTTCTTTTGTTCCTTATTTGGTTTATTGCACTGTTTTATAATGTCTTACTGTACTAACACACCTGATTATACATGTGTTGACTCTCATCTTTGGGTCCTTTTCTCCTATTTTTTACAAGGGGCCACGAGACCGGAGCGGTTCCACTTGCCACTCCATCTGCTGAGTTCTAGAGGAGCCCCTCTCTCCTAGGTTCATCAGGAATGCAACCCCTTTGTTGGTTGCCTCCTCACCCAAATCCGAATTTTATCGGGTTTCGGAGTAGGGCTTGGCATGCCAGCCCTACCTCTCAGGAAACAGAGACATTTTCTTCCCTGCTACTGAGTTCTCTTATTTTATTCACCCTAACTTCTTCTTCCCCCTCCAGGTGCACTCATTAATGGCTCGCCGATCTTACTTTCCGAGGTTGCTGAACCTGAACAACCACTTCAAGACAAGTCCTCCCACTCCTTAATACCAGGTAGGACCTCCTGTGGTATGTGCGCTCCCCCCTCACATCCATGGCTGACCCCACCTCACCCACAGCGAACCTCAAAATAGCATCCCATAACACGCAGGGTTTTAATTCCCCAGTCAAACGGCATAAAGCATTGCAAAACTATCACTCCAGAGGGCTGGAAATTCTCCTATTATGGGAAACCCACTTCCCCAAAAGTTTTTCCCCCACCTTCCTCCATCACAGCTACCCGACTTTCTTTCTGGCCAACGCGGATGACAAAAAGAGAGGTGTAGAAGTTCTCCTCTTTAAATGCTTATCTTTCACCCATTCCCAGACCATTAGAGACAGGGAAGGTTGTTACATTATAATCAAAGGACACATTAATGGCACCGTTTTTTCTTTGGTTTCTTACTATGCCCCCAACAGGAAGCAAGCGTCCTTTTTCGCTTTCATGCTAACTGTCCTATCACCTCACCTAGAAGGTACGATAGTAATGGGTGGAGATTCGAATATAGCATTTGATCATCTACTAGACAAATCGCCAAAAGGTATCCCCATCTCCAAAAGACCCCCCCAAACAGAGCCTCCACATTGCCCGATTACTTCACTCTTTAGGAATGATAGACACCTGGAGGGAATTGAATCCTTCCGCAAAAGACTATACTCACTTTTCGGCTCCCCACGGGACCTATTCCCAAATCGATCACATCTTACACACATCCAAGATTCACTTAGCATTCCAATCCTCCATTTGCGAAGTCCCCTGGTCAGACCACTCTATAGTCACTCTCAAAATGATAAGCTCCCCCACTCGAATGGGCCCACCCCAGTGGCGCCTTAAGGATTCTTTTCTCTCCAACCCAGTGTATCGCACCATTTTAGAAAATGATTTGAAGGAATATTTCCTCCTTAATGACAATTCTGACTGTACACCCAACTCCTTATGGGGAGCTCATAAAGCAGTCATGAGGGGAAAAATCATCCAATTATCCTCACGTCTTAAACGTGAGACACAAATGGATATTCTAAATCTTGAGAAGGAATTCCGGTCCCTTAGCAAAATGCACAAGAAAAAGCCGACACCAAGTTCTCTCTCTAACCTAGATGTGGCTAGAATAGCCCTGAATTTAGCCCTTACCTCCAGTGCCCAAAAACACCTCGATTGGGTAAGTGGCAAGTTTTACCTTCTTGCTGACAAATTTGGCCCCCAACTCGCAGCAAAACTCTCCCCCAAACAAAAAATTTGAGCTCTCCCCAAAATAAAATCACTTTCGGGCTCTTTAACTCAAAACCCAAAGCAGATTTTAGAGACCTTCCACGCGTTCTATTCTAATCTCTATGCAGATACCAATCCCGGCTCCCCTCCTAATATAAACTCCTTCCTGGACAATACCCCTCTCCTTAAATTAACCGACTCTCATCTATCTATTATGGACTCCCCTTTCTCTGAAGGAGAGGTCATCAAAGGACTCAAAAAAGGTTCAGCCCCAGGCTTTTTAAATCAGTATTACAAGACCTTCTTGGATGTCCTCTTGCCTTATCTGGTCCGACTCTTTAATTCCCTTAGAAGGGGACAGGCTCTAGACACTACCGCAAACCTTGCTTTTATCTCTGTCATCCCTAAACCAGGCAAAGACCCCAGCCAAGTCAGCAACTATAGGCCAATTTCACTAATCAATAATGATCTTAAGATCATGAAAAAAATTCTCTCCAACAGACTAGGGTCTTTCATAGGGTCTTATATACATAAATGATCAAGTTGGCTTTATTCCGGGGAGGCAGGGACCGGACCAGATAAGGAGAGCGGTGGATATCATTTCCCTACTTAGGTTGGGATGGGGGCCCTTCTCAGGAGGGATTCCTTCTTTCATTAGACCTCCAGAAGGCTTTTGATACGATCACTTGGCCATACCTTTTCACAAACCTCGAAAAGTGGGGTTTTGGCCCACACTTCCTCTCCTCATTAAAAGCCCTTTATTCACTCCCCAAAGCTCAGGTTAGGCTTCAAGGATCCCTCTCCAACCAATTCCCTATATCTAAAGGAACGCGACAAGGGTGCCCTCTTTCCCCCCCTCCTTTTCGCCATAGCAATAGAGACCTTAGCCATTGCTATAGGAGAACATCCAGACATTCATGGAGTTAAATGTGGCCCTTCAACACACAAATGTGCACTCTTCACAGACGATATCCTCCTCTTCATAACCTCCCCCTCATTTCGACCCCTAATGCTATACAACTTTGGCCAAGCCTCAGGACTTAGGGTTAATATGTCCAAATCCACCGCCCTTAATATCTCTATCCCGTCTTCCCTGCTAGATAGACTCAAAGATCACTTCCCATTCACTTGGAGTTCCTCCTCTATTCCCTACTTAGGTGTCCACCTCACAGCCTCCATAGACCAGCTATACAAAAATAATTACCCCCCATGTTCAGGAAACTCAAGTCCGACCTCGACCAATGGTCACTCTACAATCTGTCTTGGCTAGGCAGGATTAATGCCGTTAAAATGACCCTCCTTTCCAGGATCCTCTATCTTTTCCGCTCCCTCCCCATCTCCGTCCCCAAAACACATATAACGAACCTCCAATCGGCAATTATTCGTTTCACTTGGGGCAAGTTAAATCACCGACTCCCCAAACAGACGCTTGTTAGACCCAGAAAGAAAGGAGGACTAGGTCTCCCTAACCTCTGGTGGTACTACCTGGCGGCCCAGTTAACACAATTTTCCTTCATTTATTCCAGAGGCCCTAAACCAGATTGGGTGGGAATAGAAAAAAAAGCTGTCCCTAAATACACTTTAGATTTCCTTCTGTGGCGGCCCCCCAAATCTAGGCCCCCTATCCTCTCCCCCACACTGTCCCACTCGTTCACATTATGTGACTCCCTACATAAATTGAACTCTATAACATCTAGGTGGTGCCCCCTCGTCCATATTTTTCCCAACCCTCAATTCCCTCTGGTATGAATATTAAGGCCTTTCAATGGTGGCTGGATAAAGGCCTTTATCGAATTGGACACTTTTTTAACTCCAATAGCCCCCTAAAACTTGGCTTCTGTACTTCTAAACTAGATATGCCCCCAACTGAAAAATTCCACTTTCACTAAATATCACACTTCCTGCTCTCTCTAAGGATAATATCCCCCTCGCGGTCACCCCTTATGACCAGTGGTGCTCCACAGCCATGTATGTGCGGGAAGGTATCTCCCTGATATACTCAGCACTTGCTGACCCTCCGGAGAAAGTGCCTTACATGCTTAGCTGGGAGAGCGATCTTGAGATCGAGTGGGATTTGGACACTTGGAACTTTCAGGTTGCAAAAGCCTTCAAAGGAATCCTTAATGTATCTCTAGTTGAAGCAAACCTTAAAGTCATTACCCGCTGGTACCTGGTCCCGACTCGACTAACTAAATTTTACCCTCAATCATCGCCCCTTTGTTTCAGAGGATGCGATCACCTGGGCTACCACCTCCATATCCTCTGGCAGTGCCCCAGGATCAGGAGCTTTTGGAACAAAATCTTTAACCTAATTCGTACAGTCACTGGGGCAGTGCTCAACCAGGATCCGACAATAGCCCTTCTGAAGAGGCAGATTCCTAATATCCCAAAATATCTGCAAAGGCTGATACATTTCATGCTTCTAGGCGCTAAAATAACAATAGCGCGGGCCTGGAAGTCCCCCTCAGTATCTTTTAATTTAGCCAAGCAAAAAATTACTTGGATTATGATCCAGGAGAAGACCTCCAACTCTATACCGAAAGATAGAAGAAAGAAGAAAGAAGAAGCATTTAAATAAAGGAATTGTCAAAAACTGTCTCTTGTCATTTTTAACATTTTTGACACTTTTTTAGTGAAATGGTAGGGGTACTTTTGTACCCCCTTACCATTTCACACAAGGGGGAGGGCCGGGATCTGGGGGTCCCATTGATAAAGGGGGCTTCCAGATTCCGATAAGCCCTCTGCCCATGGACCCCCACTACCACTGGCCAGGGTTGTGGGGATGAGGCCCTTGTCTTCATCAACATGGGGACAAGGTGTTTTGGGGGGCTACCTCAAAGCACCCTCCCAATGTTGAGGGCATGTGGCCTGGTACGGTTCAGGAGGGGGGTGCTCTCTCATGAGGTTGCATGCTCAGATAAGGGTCTGGTATGGATTTTTGGGGGGACCCCACGCCATTTTTTAAAAAATTTTGGCGCAGGGTTCTTCTTAAAATTGTTTTTTTTTTTAATTTTGGCCGGGGTTCCCCTTAATATCCATACCAGACCTGAAGGGCCTGGTATGGAATTTAGGGGGACCCCCACGTAAATTTGGTTCGGGGTTCCCCTGTGGGGAAATCCCATGCCATTTTTATCAATTAACTTTTATGTGTATTGTCGGTCCGGCAATTCAATAAAAGCCGTGAATAGTTTTAAATGACCTTTTTTTCCTTTGAAATGTCATTTAGACTGTTATAAACACGGGAAACATGCGCCCTTTTACAGGCATACTATAGACACCCCCCAGGTACGAAATTTAAAGAGATATTACACTTTTATTGTTTCACTTTAAGCATCATTAAAATCACTGCTCCCGAAAAAACGGCTGTTTTTAAAACTTTTTTTGCATTGATCCATGTCCCCTGGGGCAGGATCCAGGTCCCCATACACTTTTTATGACAATACCATGAATATAAGCCTTTAAAATTAGCACTTTTGATTTCTCCCATAGACTTTTAAAGGGTGTTCAGCGGCATTCGAATTTGCCGCGAACACCCCAAATTGTTCGCTGTTCGGCGAACTTGCGAACAGCCGATGTTCGAGTCGAACATGAGTTTGACTCGAACTCAAAGCTCATTCCTATCCTGTAGTAATCCGCTCGATTTACATCTCAACCTCAGTACCTAGCCATTAATGTAGCTGCACCTGGACCCCCTTTCCCCTCTTTCTGTCTGCTTTCCCCTTCACCCCATTGGACCTTTCTAATGGGGAACTTAGTATATGATAGTAACATTCTCTCAAATGCTATTTCTATATACGTCCCTTTATCCACTGGGCGTTTTTTATTTTAACGTCCCTCAGGTAGGGCTCCTTGCCTTTCTTTGACTTGCTATTAGCATTTCTAAAATTTACTTTCAATCAGTCTCCACCCAGGGGGAGTTTGGGCTGGCCTCTGGCGGCCTACACAGAGTTGGCCCATTGTCCCATGGCACAGATTGCTCCCAGTTGGGGTGTCATGGGGCATGGGAGGTCCTCGTCTGGCTCCCTGTGGCTTGCAGTGGACTCCTTATACGTTTACGTCCAATATATTCTGTTTGATTCTTGTCCTTCATTTTACTGATTGATCTGGTTTGTTCATTTTATGCAAGATTCTGTACTTTGTCTTCTATACTCTTGTAACTTTATCGCACCCCTGCATGGGTTTTTCTTTGCCCTAATGTTACCCTCTATATCAACAATAAAGCTCTTTTGAAATGAAAAAAAAAAGAATGAATTCAAATTCGAATAGAAAAGTTTAGAATAGAATAGAAAAGAATAGCATAGAAAAACAATGGAACAGAATAGAAAGTAACCATTTTCCGAAATTCAAATTTCATATAGAATGATTTTGAACTTGAATAGAAAAGATTAGAATAGAAAAGACTATTATAGAATAGAAAATAATAGAAAAGAAAAGAAAAGCATAATAAAACAGAAAAAAAAATTATTATATATATGTATTCTATTGCTTTATAATTTTAAATTCTATTTTATTGTATTTTTTAGAAAATCGATTTCTATTTTTTTCAAATTCGATTCAAATTTGTTTTCGAATTTGATTATGTTTTCTAATTCGATTCGAATATGTTTTCTAATTCGATTTGAATATGTTTTCGAATTCGATACAAATTTGTTTTCGAATTCGATTCAAATTCGTTCGCTTTTTTTAAATTTGTTTAAATTCATTAATTTTGTAATAAAGAAAAATTTGTCAGAATTTCGATTCAGAACAAAACTAAATGCACATGTCTACTTTACATAAAAAAAAAAAAAATCAAATTATGACTGTGGTGATTCGGTGTGCCTGGCTGTAAAGGGTGGGGGATCCCATTTCACTTGCAGCTCTTACATGGGGTGTACTACAAGTTCAAGACAAAAGGTCAATTTTTTTCAGGGTACTTCTTCTGAACCATGTGGCATGTGTCAGATGGGCTTTAAGCTTGTGTCGATGGCATAAATTTTACACCAGTTTGAGACACTTCTGAGATCATTCAGAATTCATTGACAGGTACATTTGACATGCAGTTGACCTCTTCTGGCCTGCCTTTAACGACTTCAGCCCCAGAAGGTTTTACCCCCTTCCTGACCAGAGCACTTTTTACAATTTGGCACTGCGTCGCTTTATCTGCTAATTGCGCGGTCATGCAATGTTGTACCCAAATAATTTTTTTTTCCCCACAAATAGAGCTTTCTTTTGATGGTATTTGATCACCTCTGCGGTTTTGATTTTTTGCGCTATAAATGGAAAAAGACCGAAAATTTAGAAAAAAATTATATTTTCTACTTTTTGTTATAAAAAAATCCAATAAACTCAATTTTAGTCATACATTTAGGCCAAAATGTATTCGGCCACATGTCTTTGGTAAAAAAAAAAGTCAATAATATTTATTGGTTTGCGCAAAAGTTATAGCGTCTACAAACTAGGGTGCATTTTCTGCAATTTACACAGCTTTTAGTTTATGACTGCCTATCTCATTTCTTGAGGTGCTAAAATGGCAGGGCAGTACACCCCCCCAGTGACCCCATTTTGGAAAATAGACACCCCAAGGAAATTGCTGAGAGGCATGTTGAGCCCATTGAATATTTTATTTTTTTGTCCCAAGTGATTGAATATTGACAAAAAAAAAAAATTTACAAAAAGTTGTCACTAAATGATATATTGCTTACACATGCCATGGTTATATGCGGAATTGCACCCCAAAATACATTTTGCAGCTTCCCCTGAGTACGGGGATACCACATGTGTGGCACTTTTTGGGAGCCTAGCCGTGTACGGGGGCCCCGAAAACCAATCACCGCCTTCAGGATTTCTAAGGGCATAAATTTTTGATTTCACTCCTCACTACCTATCACAGTTTTGAAGGCCATAAAATGCCAATATGGCACAAACCCCCCCAAATGACCCCATTTTGGAAAGTAGACATCCCAAGCTATTTGCTGAGAGGCATGTTGAGTCCATGGAATATTTTATATTTTGCCACGAGTTGCGGGAAAATTACAAACTTTTTTTTTTGCACAAGGTTGTCACTAAATGATATATATCGCTCAAACATGCCATGTGCATATGTGGAATTACACCCCAAAATACATTCTGCTGCTACTCCAGAGTATGGGGATACCACATGTTTAGGACTTTTTGGGAGCCTAGCTGCGTACGGGGCCCCGAAAACCAATCACCGCCTTCAGGATTTCTAAGGGCGTACATTTTTTATTTCACTCCTCACTACCTATCACAGCTTCGAAAGCCATAAAATGCCAAGATGTCACAAACCCCCCCCCAAATGACCCCATTTTGGAAAGTAGACACCCCAAGCTATTTGTTGAGAGGCATGGTGAGTATTTTGCAGCTCTCATTTGTTTTTGAAAATGAAGAAAGAAAAGAAAAATGTTTTTTTTTTTCTTTTTTCAATTTTCAAAACTTTGTGACAAAAAGTGAGGTCTGCAAAATACTCACCAAACCTCTCAGCAAATAGCTTGGAGTGTCTACTCTCCAAAATGGGGTCATTTTGGGAGGGGGGGTTGTGCCATCTGGGCATTCCATGGCCTCCAAAACTGTGATAGGCAGTGAGGAGTGAAATAAAAAATTTACACTCTGAAAACCAAGCACCACCTCAAGGTGGTGCTTGGTTTTCGGGGTCCCGTACGCAGCTAGGCTCCCAAAAAGTCTCACACATGTGGTATCCCTGTACTCAGAGGAAGCAACAGAATGTATTTTGGGGTGTAATTTCACATATGCCCGTGGCATGTTTGAGCAATATATCATTTAGTGACAACTTTGTGCAAAAAAAAAAAAGTCTTTTTCCCACAACTTGTGTCACAATATAAAATATTTCATGGACTCAACATGCCTCTCAGCAAATAGCTTGGGGTGTCTACTTTCCAAAATGGGGTCATTTGGGGGGGTTTTGAACTGTCCTGGCATTTTATCCACAACATTTAGAAGCTTATGTCACACATCACCCACTCTTCTAACCACTTGAAGACAAAGCCCTTTTTGACACTTTTTGTTTACAATTACTTTGAGCCCCCAAACATTATATATTTTTTTAAAGCAAAGGCCCTACAGATTAAAATGGTGGGTGTTTCATTTTTTTTTCACACAGTATTTGCGCAGCGATTTTTAAAACGCATTTTTTGGGGAAAAAACACACTTTTTTAATTTTAATGCACTAAAACACACTATATTGCCCAAATGTTTCATGAAATAAAAAATATGATCTTAGGCAGAGTACATGGATAGCAAACATGACATGCTTTAAAATTGCGCACAAACGTGCAGTGGTGACAAACTACATACATTTTTAAAAGCCTTTAAAAGCCTTTACAGGTTACCACTTTAGATTTACAGAGGAGGTCTACTGCTAAAATTACTTCCTCGATCTGTCCTTCGTGGTGATACCTTGCATGGTGCAATTGCTGTTTACATTTGACGCCAGACCAACGCTTGCGTTTGCCTTTGCGTGAGAGCAGGGGGGGACAGAGGTGCTTTTTTTTTTTTTTGCTTTTTATTTTATTTTTAAACTGTTCCTTTCATTTTTTTTATAATTTTTATTGTTATCTCGGGGAATGTAAATATCCCCTATGATAGCAATTGTCAGACTTGCACGTACCTGACTGACGAACCCGATATAGCAGGGGAAGGCCTCCCGTACATATCTGGTTCCCAGGCCCCTGGTAGTGTAAACAGAAGGCACAGGAGCGCAGAGTGGTAAGAGAGCCTGGCGGGTGACTTACGGAGGTAAGGCCCAGGATCCAGATGCAAATGTCTGGAAGTCCTTAGAAGGCAGGGGTCTAGGCAGCCGGTGCAGAGCAGGAGCAGAGAGGGCAGGTCCGGTCACAGGCAGAGTTGGCAACAAACGGTCAGCAAGCTACAGAGGAACAGGCAGGCTCAAAGTCCGGGTCACAGGCAGGGTTGGCAGCAGCCAGGCAAAGTGGTACAAAGGAGCAGGCAGATTCATGGTCAAGGAAAGCCAGGGTCAGGTGCAGGCAGATAACAGAGAGGAGTCCAAAGACAGGCCGGGGTCACAAGGAGATCAGACAAGCAAACAGGAAACAGGAACTCAGGAACTGGGAGCTGCAGATCGGACAGCACCAAGCAGAAGGCTCCAGCAAGCTAAATAGGGCGATTGGCGCCAAGCGCCGTGTGCGCGCGCGCGCCGATGCCCCCAGGTGTGCACCCGCACAACGGCGCGAACCGGCGCACACCAGAGTGCCCAATAGCAGATCCATTCCGAGCCCTCCTCTGACAGTGCCCCCTCCTAAAAGGGAGCCTCCGGATGTCCATCTGGGCCAGTCTATCAGCGTGGGTACTCCAGAAATCTCTTAAAAGTTCCATAGTGTGCAGATTGCTTTCTGGTTCCCAGGAATTATCTTCTGGTCCATACCCTCTCTATTTGATCAAGTATTGGACTTGATTGTGTCTCTTCCTGCAGTCCAGGATTGCTTCCACCTCAAATTCTGTCTCGTTGTCCACGATTACAGGTTCAGGTGGGCCGGTATTACGACCCGAAAAGGAATTGGGAATAACAGGTTTCAGCAAGGATACATGGAAGACTGGGTGAACCTTTAATGTATTGGGTAAGTTCAGCTCATAGGTCACGTTATTAATCTTCCTCTTGATTGGAAAGGGACCCATGAATTTGGGACCCAACTTCTTTGAGGGACAGGTCATCTTTAAGTTAAGGGTAGACAGCCAAACCTGGTTGCCAGTTACCAGAATGAGTTCTCCACGCTTCTTCCTATCAAACATCCTCTTATTATATTCTTGGGTTTTAGCCATGGTTTCACGTAGTAGTTTATTGTTGGTGAAGAAGAAGTCCATTGTTTCAGAAGCTGCGGGAATAGAGCACTCGGGTAAGGATTCAGGCAGGAATGATGGGTGAAAGCCATAATTGGCGAATAATAGTGTCTGTTTAATAGCTGAGTGCACAGAGTTGTTATATGCAAACTTGTTATATGAAAGGAGACCCAATCGTCCTGTGAGAAGGTGGAAAAGCATCGGAGGTATTGCTCCAGAGTTTGATTAGTTCTCTCTGTCTGCCCATTTGTCTGGGGATGGTAGGCAGATGAGAATGTCAATTCAATTTCAAGTGACCCACAGAGAGCCTTTCAGAACCTGGAAGTGAACTGCACACCTCTATTGGAGACTATACTTGATGGTACTCCATGTAGTCTCACGATTTCTTTGACGAAAATTTTTGCAGTTTCCACGGCAGAAGGTGTGCCTTTCATGGGTAGAAAATGAGCCATCTTAGACAACCTATCCACAATGACGAAGATGGTGGAAAAACCTTCTGCCAGAGGGAGTTCTACAATGAAGTCCATCGCAATCATCTTCCAGGGTCTTTCTGGGACTGATAAGGGTTTTAGCAGACCCCAGGCCTTTGTCCGACTATTCTTGTTCCGAGCACAGGTGGTGCAGGATTCCACATAGCTTTTGCAATCTTTTACCAATTGAGGCCACCAAAATGTACGTTGCACCAGCTCTGTTGTCTTCAGTACGCCAAAATGCCCAGCCAATTTATGATCATGGCAGAGTTCCAGTACTGCCACTCTTGGACTCTCTGGGACCATGATCTTGTCTTTTTACCGGAACAAATCATTTTGCAAACGTCGACTCCCGTGGGTGGGGACAGATTCCTGGAGGCTTGTTTAATTTGGGATATGATATCCCCCTGTAGCAGCAGAAAATTTCCAGCAGTAAGGATGGTGTCTGAAGGTAAAGGTCACTCTGAATCCTGGAACATGCGAGATAATGCTTCCGATTTAATACTCTTGGAGCCAGGTCTGTACGTGATGTGAAACTGGAATCTAGAGAAGAACAGAGCCCATCTTGCCTGCCGAGGTCTCAGTCTCTTGGCTGTTCTCAAGTACTCTAGGTTTTTGTGGTTGATATAGACCAAAATGGGATGTGCAGCACCCTCTAAAAGATAACGCCACTCTTCCAATGCGGCCTTAATGGCTAGAAGCTCTCTATCTCCAACGTCATAGTTTTTTTCAGCAGTGGAAAGCTTCCGAGAGAAAAAGGCCACTGGATAGAGTAGGGACTTGGCACCTTGCCGCTGAGAGAGTACTGTCCCTACTGCAACCTCTGAAGCGTCCACTTCAAGGACTAAAGGTAAGGCAGGGTTTGGATGTTTCAGGATGGAAGTGGAAGTAAAATAACTCTTTAAGTTTGTCAAAAGCAGATTGCGCCTCGGTAGACCAACAAAATCGGTTCCCTTGCTTGGTTAGTTCAGTGATTGGTGTAATAATTGCAGAAAAGCCTTTAATGAATTTGCGGTAAAAGTTGGCGAAGCCAATGAAGCGTTGGACCCCTTTTTTATCGGAGGGAGCGGGCCAGTCAAGGATAGCTGCCACTTTTTGTGGATTCATTTTAATGCCATCACTAGCAATGATTAGGCTGAGGAACTGGATGCATTGGCGTTCAAATTCACATTTTCTAATTTGGCATAAAGTCCATGCTGCCTGAGCCGGGTTAGTACATTTCGGACATGCCTGCGATGTTCAATGACTGAGGAGGAGAAGATCAAAATGTCGTCTAGATATACTATAACGTATAAGTCCAGGAGGTCATGGAAAATATTGTTAATGAAGTGTGGAAACATTGCAGGTGCGTTGCACAGACCAAAGGGCATGACAAGATTTTCAAAGTGCCCGAACCAGGTACGGAAGGCAGTTTTCCATTCATCTCCCTCTCTGATGCGGATTAGGTTATAGGCCCCACGGAGATCGAGTTTAGTGAAGATTATTGCAGAACCTAGTCTTTGGAAGAGTTCGGGCACAAGAGGTAAGGGATAGCGATTCTTGACAGTTATTTTATTCAGTTCTCTATAGTTGATACAAGGCCGAAGAGAGTGCTCCTTCTTCTCCATGAAGAAAATGCCGGCCCCGGCCAGTGAGGTGGATGGATGGATGAATCCTCTCTTTAGGTTCTCATCAATATAGGTTTTGAGAGTACCCAGCTCCTGCTCTGTTTTGTCCAAAAGGAACTTCAGACCCAGGCAAAAGTTCTATCGGGCAATCATAAGGTCTGTAAGGAGGAAGGGTTTCTGCCCCCTTTTTACTGAAGACATTAAGAAAATCCTGATACGGTGTGGGAATCGCATGCTGCGATTCGGTGTCCATGTCCAGACACATGAGTTGGGAGGAATCTGCAGAGGTGCTGTGCAAACAGCACTGTTGACAATAGTTGGAGTAGAACTTAATTTCTCTGGAAACCCAATCAATACTAGGATTATGGGCTTGTAGCCACGGCATTCCCAAAATAATAGGAAAAAGTGGAGAAGAGATTGCATCCAAATTAAGGAATTCTCAGGGAAGAGTGTTCATAATGGCCAACAGAGGAATAGTTTCCTAGGTGACGGGACCAGAGCTAAGGGTGGAACCATCAGCAAGGTGGATCGCAAGTCCCTGTGATTTTGCTTGGAGAGGAATGCGGTGATTAGCGGCAAAGGTTAGGTCTATGAAGCAGCTGCAAGCTCCGGAGTCAATTATGACCGAGACTGTAAGATCCTGTCCTGGAAGCTGTAGAACAATGGGGAGAGCAAGATGATTACCAGGATTACGCAAGGCAGGTGCACACTTAGTAGAGGTTGAAAGAGACTTACGTGTCTTGTTAGGGCAAGATCTCACTTAGTGACCTGACTCCCCGCAGTACATACATAGATTCTTGACCTGTTGATGCTGCCGTTCTTCAGGCATGAGAGATGGCCGGAGAAGGCCAAGCTGCATTGGCTCAGGGGAATCAAGGACCGAGGTAGGCAGTACATGAGGGCTTGGGTCGACAAAGCTAGTAGCACTAGGGACTTTTGGGAGGACCCAGGTGGGACGGAACTGATTGGTGGATTTTTCGGAGTGGAGCTCTCTGAGGCACCGGTCTATCTGGACGGACAGATTGATAAGGTCCTCCAACGTTTGTGGTACTCCAACCCGCACCATCTCATCTTTAAGCGAATCGGAAAGACCCATGCGAAATTGGTAATGCAAGGCCACGTCGTTCCAATCCGTGTCCGGTCTCCAACGCCTGAATTCCAGGACATAATCTTCTGCGGGTCTACGCCCTTGTTGTAGGGCGTGCAAGGCGGACTCAGCAGTGGCTTTCAACTGGGGGTCCTCATAAAGTTGGGACATGGCGACAAAGAATGCATCCAGGTTGTCTAGAGATGCTAACTTTTGTTCCAGGAGACGGTAGGCCAAGGTCTGTGGTTCACCAGACAGAAGAGAAATCACGAAGCCCACCTTAGTCTCTTCCAAGGAGAAGGTTCGTGGTAGCAGAGCAAAGTAAAGTCCACAGGCATTACGAAAGGATCGGTACTTGCTACGCTCACCGGAAAATCTGTCGGGTGTAGGAACCCTTGGCTCAGGAGGAAGCATAACCACGGAGGGAGGAGATGAGAGTCCCGCAGCAGAAGCAGCTTGAGGGTTAGCAGGTGAGGACAGCACCTGGACTCGTTCTTCCAGCCTAGTGTAGCCTTCCTGAAGGCTCTTTACAGCTTGAGTGAGACCCGCCAGGTGTCTTCATAGTTCCTCCATGGGAGAGGATACCTGTTCGGGCTCGGACATGGCTGTCCGATACTGTCAGACTTGCACGTACCTGACTGACGAACCCGATATAGCAGGGGAAGGCCTCCCGTACGTATCTGGTTCCCAGACCCTGGTAGTGTAAACAGAAGGCACAGGAGCGCATAGTGGTAAGAGAGCCTGGCGAGTGACTTGCGGAGGTAAGGCCCAGGATCCAGATGCGAATGGTCTGGAAGTCCTTAGAAGGCAGGGGCCTAGGCAGCCAGTGCAGAGCAAGAGCAGAGAGGGCAGGTCCGGTCACAGGCAGAGTTGGCAACAAACGGTCAGCAAGGTACAGAGGAACAGGCAGGCTCAAAGTCCGGGTCACAGGCAGGGTTGGCAGCAGGCAGGCAATGTGGTACAAAGGAGCAGGCAGATTTGTAGTCAAGGAAAGCCGGGGTCAGGTGCAGGCAGATAACAAAGAGGAGTCCAAAGACAGGCCGGGGTCACAAGGAGATCAGACAAGCAAACAGGAAAAAGGAACGCAGAAACTGGGAACTGCAGATCGGACAGCACTGAGCAGAAGGCTCCAGCAAGCTAAATAGGGCGATTGGCACCAAGCGCTGTGCGTGCGCCCGCGCCGATGTACCCAGGCGCACGCCCGCGCGCACCCGCATGCGCCCGCACAATGGCGCGAACGGGCGCTCGCCAGCGCGAGCCGGCGCACACCAGAGTGCCCAATAGCAGATCCATTCCGAGACCTCCTCTGACAGCAATAGGTAGTGACAGGTACTCTTTTTTGAAAAAATTGGGGTCTATTAGGCCCTAGATCTCTCCTCTGCCCTCAAAGCATCTGACCACACCAAGATCAGTGTGATAAAATGCTTTCCTAATTTCCCAATGGCGCTGTTTACATCCGGCAAAATCTAAGTCATAAAATGCTCATAGCTTCCGGTTTCTTAGGCCATAGAGATGATTGGAGCCATTCTGGTCTCCGATCAGCTCTATGGTCAGCTGGCCAAATCACCGGATGCATTCTCGGGTTCCCTGTTGGGACAGGAGAGCCAGAGAAAACCATGGAAGACGGTGGGGGGGACATTCCCTCCCACTGCTTGTAAAAGCAGTCTAGTGGCTAATTAGCTGCTAGGATTGCTTTTACTTGAAAGCTGACCGCTGGCTGAAAAGAATAATACCAAGATGATACCTAAACCTGAAGGCATCATTCTGGTATAACCACTCAAAGTCCAGCAACATACCAGTACGTTGCTGGTCCTTGTTGGGCATATATTGTAATCTTTTTTTCATGCAGCCTGTGGGCTGAGCAAAAAGAAGAGATTGATCGGTGGGTATGCCCACCATTAGAATACCTCCCTTCATCCACCCATTTCTAATGATGGGCATACATGCACCCAAAAGTTAAGAGCAAATCGCTCCTCTGCCCCTGCTGCCCCCATGCTTCGGCATATATGCTCTTTTTTTAAACTGTGGTGGTGAAATCAACTCTGACAGCGCTGGAGTCACGGCTTTACGTATCGTGGGAGCAAATGCTGTTGCTGTCAAGATAAATAAATCCGCACTGCAACTGAATGGCGTACCTGCTAAGCAAATGATGGTTAACAATAAAACAAAGTAACATTACAATATAACAGTAATGCCCCGTACACACGGTCGGATTTTCCGATGGAAAATGTCCGATCGGAGCGTGTTGTCCGAAATTCCGACCGTGTGTGGGCTCCATCCGACATTTTCCATCGGATTTTCCGACACACAAAGTTGGACAGCAGGAGATAAAATTTTCCGACAACAAAATCCGATCGCGTCAATTCCGACCGTGTGTGGCCTGTTCCGACGCACAAAGTGCCACGCATGCTCAGAAGAAATTCCGACACGGGACAGCTCGTTCTGGTAAACTTAGCGTTCGCAATGGATACACCACTTTCGTCACGCTGCAATGTAAAAAATGGTTTAATATAGCGCACTCTCTTCTTCTTTATAATGTGACAAGAATTAAGTAGTTTTGCTGCTCATATTCACACACACTTCTCACAAAGTTTGATTTGTGTTTTTTTAGTGGGATTCACTCAATATATTGTTATTAGTTGTCACATCTGACAGTTTTATATTTTTTATGGTTTTTTTTTTTGTTTTTAAGCCTTTTTTTTTCTTTAATGTTTGGATTTTTTCCAAGGCTGATCTTTGTTCAATGTTATTTTTATTTTTACTCCAGAATATTTTTGTGTGTGTTTTGTGTGTCAAGTTACCCCAACACCATTGATATCTTTTATTATTTAATCTCCAGGAGAGTTTTTGTTGTTGGTGTCCCTTGTTCATTTCACATTGTATATTTGAAATGTACCTGAATCCTCACAAACAAACCATCATTTTTGAAGTAAAACACATAGGAGAGTATAATTCAAAACAAAAATCCATTATTAAGGGCTCAGAACCAAACAAAGAGGAAGGCAACACTGGATCAACAGAAGAAATTAGTGAAGCCTGGGACCCCCACGGCAGACATCAATTCTTAAACCTCAAAATTGGTGGCCTGAGGAGTCCATATATAAGGGAGGGCAGTCTGGTCCGGGATTCACAGAGACTTGGATAGCAGCAGATGACATCAGTGTCCCCAGGCTGTGGTACCACAAGAGGCTGCATCTTTTGGCCGACCAGACTGGATCCAGGGTCCTCACTCTCTGGTCTTCCTTTCACACTTCCTTCCGGGCTGTGGCTGTGCAGTTGGAGATGTGGCAGGAGGAGGAGTAGGACCTGGAGGAGGAGTAGGACCTGCAGGAGGAGGAGGAGGACCATCCCAAAGCTGTGTGTGAGGTGTAAGTTGGCCCCTCACACCTTTCGCCAGAGCCTCTGATATGAGGGCCTCACACATGGCTTTTTGGCCCTCCTCCATCCTCTGCATTTTATAGGCAATGAATGCCGCAAGGTTCTCCTGCCTGGTGTGTGGTGCTCCCAGGACCTCTGTAGCCCTACAAAAAAATATGATAGCCGCCTCCTCTAGGCTACTCCTCCTCCTGCCACTTTCTGTTTCCAGGGGGGGTGGAGGGACCTGCAGATCAGCCACCTCCTGGCTGAGACTTCCCTGTGTATGAAAAAGGGACATGGTTTTAGTTTTTGCATCATCAATCACAATCATAAATTAGTACTCCCAACTAACATCTAGTTAACATCATTGATTGGACAAGCAGAAATATTTAGAGGAATGCTATACCTGGCTCAATCTGGGCTCCTCCACATGTGGCCTGGAAGGCCCAGGTTGGGCGTCAGAAGTCTGAGCCGGGGGGAAGGAAGCGTGGAAGGAAGACTTGAGAGGGATGGCCTGGGTTCAGTCTGGCCTGCCAGAAAGTGCAGCCTGTTGTAGTACAACATCCTGGGGACATAGATGTCATCTGCTGCTCCGGATCTCTGTGAATCCAGGACGTTCTGGCGCTCCCTCAGATATGTGCTCCTCAGACCACCAATGAAGATCTTTAAATAAGTGATGTCTGCCGTGGGGATCAACCTGCTTCACAATTTCACACAATTGCTCCAGTGCTGCCTTCCTCTTTATTTGGTTCTTGTAATGGGGGTGTTTAATCTCCCACAGACAGGGCAGCTCCCTTAGCATCTCTATGAAGACTGAAATGAAGTCCTGATCTTCCAGTACCATATCCATGTTCACTGCAAGACACAACACAAGACAAAGCCTAATGTCACACCAAACTCTCCTAATCTTGTTACAATATAGGCCTCAATCTATAGAAGCAGTATAGGCCCAAGTTTGTCTCTTACCTTCGTTCTTATGATCGCCGCATTCAATGCTCCTTCCTCCGCTCACAGATCAAACGTAATACGCACGCGTGTTACGCTTTATATACACTGCGCATGCGTGTAACTCCGCCCGCCCCTGACGTTCTTTCTAGTGTATTCCCCGCCCCTTTTTGTTCGGCGCAGTGGGGGAAGAGCATGATGGCGGACATACAGCAGGTGCGGGCTAATTGTAGCAACGAGGAGGAGGAGGAAAGGGCGGATCCAGGCACGTCCCGATCCAGAAGGAGACATTTTAAGGCCACAAATATGTCGTTTGGGGAGATGTTGGAGATGGTCGACATCATGAGGAAGTCCGACTATGACGGAAAATATGGGCCTTACCCCCACCCCAACATCCGAAAGGCCAAAATCATTGGTAAAGTGGTCCGGAGTCTCGAGCGGAATTTCGGGGTACGAAGGTCTAAAGATCAGCTCAGGAAGCGGTGGTCGGACCTGAAGTTGAGAGAGCCAGAGCAGTACCGAAAGATCCGGAGAGTGCTGCAAAAAAGTAAGTAGTTGTGCTGTGTTCCTATTCTTTCTGTCTTTATTACGTTCGTTCTGCTCCATATGCTTTGATTAGTTGTAACGTTTCCAAAGGTCAACTTTAATGTTCATGGGCACATTATTCGTTCGTATCAAACATTTTTCTTTCGGCCTCTAGAACACCATTGTTTAGGCCATATGCATTTTCACACATTTTTGGGGGCCTACTTGGATGCCAAATATTTGTTTGTGTAGATGGGTTTGTTACTAGAATGAAATGCAAACTAGATTGTGTGTAAGGAGAGGACACTGAGCAGCTGTTTTCACATCTGGACACTGGAGCACTAGTGTGGGACACAAGAACACCATTTTTATTAGGGGGCCACACAGGTGCTCCAGTGTATACTATGGGGGGGCTACATCTGTGAAGCTTGTACCAAACAGGTAAAGTATTGCAGCTTGACAAAGGGCAATACAAAATATACATCTTGGAACTCGGCTAAAATAGACAATTGTACCCCACTTCCAAGCAATGTTTCCTATTTCTATAGTTCTGCCATCAAATATCTGTGTGCTAAGTATACCATTTTTGTTTTACATAGGGGAGAAAAGACTCGGGGGACACCCCTCATCCCAGGAGAACACAGACCCCCCCCCTCTGGAAGAAGTTGAAATACCACCAACCCAAGAAGCTGAGCAGGAGGAAGAAGAAGACGTGGTGGAGATTGGCACCACAACAGGTGAGTTCTGCGACCACAGACTCAGGTAAAAGAGATGGCTGGTGGCAGATTTTTGAGACTTTTTTTTTGTTCTTTATCTCTTTTTAGGTGATCGTGATGTGAGGGATCCCGAACGCTTTACATCAGAAAGTGCCCAGATACTGATAGGGGAGATCATGGGGTGCAATCTCCAATTGCAAAACATCCAGCAACAAATCAGTGATGTTATTAAAAAAAATAATAACATCATTGATGTTTTGGGGCGAATTTAAACCCCACAAAATCACCTGTTTTATGGTACCAAACTTTTTTCAATGTTTAGAAAAGCCAAATTTGGAGGATGCACACTGTGCTATCTGCCATCACGGGAGATCAATGGACGCGTTTTGGGGGGGCAACCCCTTCCTCAATTATAAAGTAGCATTGAGGAAGGGCTTGCTCCCCCAAAACACGTCCCTTGATCCCCCCTGATGGCAGATAGCACATGTGGACATTTGTAAATTGGTGTGCATCTTCCAAATTTGGCTTTTCCAGGGGTGATTTCCCCCCATCTGAACGCTATATCAAACCCAGTTCCTAAATACTGATGTCTGATATAGCCTTCAGGTTTTACCTAATGTGAACTTTGTAAGTTCAAGTTTTTTGGCTTTCTTGTTGGTTTTACACAGGCCTGTTTTATCTGAAACGGATATTTTGATTTTTCATAATGCTACTGCAAACATTTTATACAACAAACATGTTGGTTTGTTTTAAAAACCTTTGGTAAATGCGCATGTGATTGTGCAGGTATAAAAAAGTGCCTTTCTCAAGAATGTGTGGATTATTGTCTCAACACTACAACACTTTTGGGGTGATGTAATTGTTGTTTTATGCACAAATTCAGTGCAGTTGCAAGTGCACTTGTAGTGAAATGTGTTTTTGCATTTAGGAAGTACCAGCCAACACTGTTTTTTATAAGGTTACCCAATCACGACATTTTCTGCACTCAACACATTTCTGTCAGGGTCAGCTAAAACAAACACAAGCAGTAAATGTCCACCAAGATTTTCTTTTGGTTGTTTTTTATTTGAAAAAGGTGTCACAGATTGTCTGGCATATTGATAGCCCCCCTACCCGCAAAGAACTCCAGGTATCGTAACCGGACATCACGGGCATTCAGGGAGGGCAAGCCAGGACGGCCGCTTTCAAGTGCCGTCATTGTTGAAGTATTTGGTATTCCGGCCTCAGGCCCAACTGAGCCAGCATAGTTGGCTGAATGTTTTCGTAGAAAATTATGGAGAACACAGCAGGCAAGTATTATATGGTTCAGTTTATACTCCGCCATATGGATGGGTGTCATAAATAATCGGAACCGGCTGGCCAGGATTCCAAATGTGTTCTCCACCACTCTTCGGGCTCTGGCCAGCCGGTAATTAAAAACCCTCTGTTCCGGGGTGAGGGTCCTCATCGGGAATGGCCGCATCAGGTGGTCCCCCAGCGCAAATGCTTCATCAGCAACGAACACAAATGGGAGACCTTCAACATTGTCCTCTGGAGGTGGCAAGTCCAAGCTGCCATTCTGGAGACGCCTGTAGAACTCCGTCTGGGCGATCACTCCACCATCGGACATCCGGCCATTCTTCCCCACGTCCACATACAAGAAGTCGTAATTAGCCGACACCACCGCCAACATCACTATACTATTAAACCCCTTGTAATTATAATAGTACGACCCCGAGTTGGGTGGTGGGACGATGTGGACATGTTTCCCATCAATTGCCCCTCCGCAGTTAGGAAAGTCCCACCGCTGGGCAAAGTGGGAGGCCACAGACTGCCATTCCTGTGGCATGGAAGGAAACTGTTGAGGAAAAATAAATAAACAATACTATTTTTTCACAGAAACCTGGCAAGCAGATTAGACACAAACATTATGGGTCAACCTCCAGATAGCATTTATTAAGGGGAATTTGGACATTCTGCTATTACCTATCAAGATCATAATAGGATACAAGAACTTTAAACAGTACCATTGGAAAGTATACAGGCAGGCCCTTGCACTACATGCTTTGGGGAATTCATCCATAAATATGAGCACTAAAGAGATGGGTATAGTGTGTATGGGTTTGTCAAAGTCAGCAGGTAGATGATTGAGGATAGAGAATTGGGATCAGCTGACTTAGCAGTTGGGGGAGGGAGGGTTACAAAAAATTTGGGGACACCACAAAAAAAAGCCTCTGGCCCTCTGCCTGAATTTAAATCAAAAATAACATTTCCAAACATTTTAGGGGGGGTTTGGGGTAAAGCACTACTATGGAGCTGATAAAATACATTGTTAAGTGACTACATGAGGTGAATATAGGGCAGGAGACACCATGCTGGGGAGGTTATTGAAGGGCAAATATGTATGAAGGACCTAAAATAATAATTACATAAAAATCCAGCATGCATGAGGACAAAGGGGACATTCACAGCATACTACAATCATGGTAATTAGGGAATGAGGAAAGAAATACAATATATTATCAAACATTCAATACAATAAAATGTGATATAAAAGGATAAAAATCTTACTTTCATATACTCCTTCTGTAGGACCTGGATGATGGCAGAACAGGTCTCTGGGATAATGATCCCCAGAGCCTGGGGGGAGATGCCTGTCGAGAACTTGAGGTCCTGCAGGCTTCTCCCTGTGGCCAAATACCGCAAGGTAGCGACCAACCTCTGCTCCGGAGTGATGGCTTGCCTCATGCAGGTATCCTGCCTGCTGATATAGGGGGTCAGCGAAGCCAACAAACGGTGAAACACGGGGTCCGTCATCCTGAGAAAGTTCCTGAAATCATCAGGATTATTCTCACGGATCTCACGGAGCAAAGGCAAATGACAGAACTGGTCACGCTGAAGCAACCAATTCTTGGTCCATGAACTCCTCCCCACCCTGTTCATGGACTGGACTTGTGTCAAGGTCAGGACCCCAACACCATGCCCCCGCACAGCACGAACTCTACGAGGAGTACGCATACGAAACATGGCTAGAAAACGGTCGGCTGCTCAGAACGAAGTAACAGAACGCACTGAAGAATAGCAAGGCCTGTGAAAAACAGCAACGAGCGGACAAGATCGCACAGAAAACTCCAATACGAACTGACTGCACGCACTGAAGAGCAGATAAAAACCCACAAGCACAAACTGAACGGCAGAAAACGATCTGAAAGCCACGAGTCTGAAAAAGCGCGAATCGTCTCTCACCAAACTTTTACTAACACGAGATTAGCAAAAGGAGCCCAAAGGGTGCTGCGCTTGGTTCTGAACCGGCCTTTTCTAGTCTCGTCCTACGTGCTTGACGTCACCACGTTCTTGGCGATCGGAAATTCCGACAACTTTGTGCGACCGTGTGTAGGCAAAACAAGTTTGAGCCAACATCCGTCGGAAAAAATCCTAGGATTTTGTTGTCGGAATGTCCGAACAAAGTCCGACCGTGTGTACGGGGCATAAGACTTACCATACATGCAAAGCAAAAAAATACATACAGTAGTAAAAAATAAAACATTTTTTAATGCAACCTGTGCCTAAAATATATATATGTCAAAGCATGGGGGCATCCACCCACAAAAGGTAGAAGCAAATCACTCCTCCACCCCTGCTGCCCCCATGCTTCGGCATATATGCTCTTTTTTTTAACTGTGGTGGTGAAATCACGTCCAACATCACTGAAATCACGGCTTTATGTATCGTGGGAGCAAACGCTGTTGCTGTCAAGATAACTAAATCCGTGCTGCAGCTGAATGGCGTACCTTAAAACAAAAAAATGGTTAACAATAAAACACAGTAAACAGTAAAAAGCAAACATGATAAAACATAATAACAATAAAACATTGCAGAATAGAGTGGGAGTGGCTAGGTGGTACCGTAGGATGCAGCACCTCATCCCCAAACTAATCAGATAGCTATTGGGTATGTGGACGGGGGATTATAACGGTGCTCAGGTCAAGGGGTATATAGAAGAAAAGCACAAAAAAGGAGAATTTGTAAAAGACAAAAGTTACAAACTTTATTAATGGTAATACAAAAAATAGAAAATTGCACTTGGAACAATAAACACATTAAAATAGGTACGTATACTGTATATGACCCATAGTATGATGGAGTGGGCCAGATGGAGGTGGCCGACAGAAAGGGGGGCTCAATTTCCTACATGTTTCGCCAAGGCATTGGCTTCTTCAGGGAACAAGAGCTCAAATGTGGATATATAAAGGGGGTTCTGTATATGGAGATATAGAAGACATCATGTAATCAAAAATATATTTAACAATACAGTACATCGTATACATTCAGAAGGGTCAATATTGTGGCTGGAAAAACATGCAACCCAAGGAACCCACCAATCCTGGCGATGCAAACGTACCTGCGGCGTCAGTACCAAGGGGGAGGCCGTACGAAGGCGTCACCACAGGGGAGTAAGCAGGTCGCGCCGTAAAGTGTGCCTGCAGGGGGTATACAGTAGACCTGGCAATGGAGTGTGTTGACATTGTGTAAATAGTAGTTGAGTTTGGACATACGCAAGGCAGAAGATAGTTACATGTCGATTGCATGAGGCTAAAATGTGTAAAAGTATATGGGTAATGTAACTAAATCGCATTGAAAAAGTATAAACTCACGTTTTTCTCTAAAAGCAGGTGGGATAAAGAGGACACGGAGTGCCTGCAGGTGGATACACAAAAACACAGCAAAACAGTCGATGGGGTAAGCCAAATCGACGGTCAGTTGAAAAGGAGCCTGAGTGAAAGAATAATTTGCTTGAAAAATAGTACTAATGATTATTTTGAAATTTGGCTAGGCAAAAGTCATCTGAAAAGTACTTACTTAATATAATCAACTATTGACTAAAGATGTAATGGTGGAGCAGTAACACGAATGGAGTGTCAAGCTTGGAAGTTTTTGCTGTTTGCTGTTCTCCTCTGAGTGACACTATATGTCATAGGGCTTATTAGGTAAGATACCTTTTGTTTCAATTCCACCTGCCCAATAGAATCTATGCTGTCCTAAAACTTTTCTCCTCCATTCATTCTTATTTAGGTAGGCACCGTAATTGCTACCTTACCTCAAAAACTACCTAACAATAAAACTTCCAAGCTTGACACTCCATTCGTGTTACTGCTCCACCATTACATCTTTAGTCAATAGTTGATTATATTAAGTAAGTACTTTTCAGATGACTTTTGCCTAGCCAAATTTCAAAATAATCATTAGTACTATTTTTCAAGCAAATTATTCTTTCACTCAGGCTCCTTTTCAACTGACCGTCGATTTGGCTTACCCCATCGACTGTTTTGCTGTGTTTTTGTGTATCCACCTGCAGGCACTCCGTGTCCTCTTTATCCCACCTGCTTTTAGAGAAAAACGTGAGTTTATACTTTTTCAATGCGATTTAATTACATTAACCATATACTTTTACACATTTTAGCCTCATGCAATCGACATGTAACTATCTTCTGCCTTGCGTATGTCCAAACTCAACTACTATTTATACAATGTCAACACACTCCATTGCCAGGTCTACTGTATACCCCCTGCAGGCACACTTTATGGCGCGACCTGCTTACTCCCCTGTGGTGACGCCTTCGTACGGCCTCCCCCTTGGTACTGACGCCGCAGGTACGTTTGCATCGCCAGGATTGGTGGGTTCCTTGGGTTGCATGTTTTTCCAGCCACAATATTGACCCTTCTGAATGTATACGATGTACTGTATTGTTAAATATATTTTTGATTACATGATGTCTTCTATATCTCCATATACAGAACCCCCTTTATATATCCACATTTGAGCTCTTGTTCCCTGAAGAAGCCAATGCCTTGGCGAAACATGTAGGAAATTGAGCCCCCCTTTCTGTCGGCCACCTCCATCTGGCCCACTCCATCATACTATGGGTCATATACAGTATACGTACCTATTTTAATGTGTTTATTGTTCCAAGTGCAATTTTCTATTTTTTGTATTACCATTAATAAAGTTTGTAACTTTTGTCTTTTACAAATTCTCCTTTTTTGTGCTTTTCTTCTATATACCCCTTGACCTGAGCACCGTTATAATCCCCCGTCCACATACCCAATAGCTATCCCATTGCAGAATAGAATACAGTAAAAAAGAGCAGAACAATAGAGAGAGAACAGAGAGAGAGAGATCGAGAATAAAACGACAACTATTTTCGTTTTTTTTTATTTTATTTTTTTTGTGTATTTTTTATTTTTATTTTTTTACATTTTTTTTATAACTGTAACTTTTGTAACTGTAACCGGTTTCAGGTTTGGGTCTCTCAAAATGCGATGGCATCTTGGGAGACCCTATGAAAGTGTGCCTAGTCTGTGCAATGCTCAACTAGTGTATAGTAGCGCTAAAAACATTCACCAATGCAAAGACCAGGATTGTCAGGACAGGTGGGACAATAATAGCGGGTGTCACGCCTATATCCGCGCTTTCTACAGACACAACATTTTCTTTGGGGGGCTCGTTGGGTAGGGGTTCTCGGGAGGACATAAGGAAAATGCCTCTCATGCAGCCTGCATTACTGCATTTGGTTGGGGAAGTTGAGGTGGAGCACCGTCTGGAAACAGAGGGGCTCTGACGATCTCTTCCTGGAATTTAAGGAAGGATCCAGTCCATCCTGAAACTCTGTATAGCACATGAGCGTTCAGCAAAGCCAATTGAAATAAGTATACAGACACTTTTTTATACCAGCGTCTGGCCTTACGGGCAACTAGGTACGGCGCCAACAACTGGTCATTGAGGTCCACCCCTCCCATATTTTGGTTATTTTCGTGGATACAGAGGGGTTTCTCCACAACACCAGTCGCCGTAGTAAATTGAACAGCCGTGTCTGCATTAAGGGAGGTAAGAATGAAAACATTCTTATTATCCCTCCACTTCATAGCGAGCAAGTTATTACACTTCAAGCAGGCTCTCTCCCCCAGCCTACGATGGGAATCTACAAGCAGCTGGGGAAAGCCCGGCGATTAGATCGCATGGTGCCACATGCTCCAATCTGATGATCAAACAAGTGACTAAAAAGTGGCACGCTTGTGTAATAATTGTCCACAAACGAATAGTACCCCTTTCCCAATAAGGGTGACACCAAGTCCCACACAATCTTGCCAGCGCTTCCTATGTAGTCAGGGCAGTTTGTCGGCTCTACGTGACTATCTCTTCCCTCGTAAACCATAAAACTACATGTATAGCCTGTGGCCCTGTCAGAGAGCTTATAAATCTTGACCCCATATCTGGCACACTTGCTGGGAAGGTACTGTTTGAATGACAAGCGGCCAGAAAACTTAATCAGGGACTCATTAACGCAGACAACTTGATGGGGAGTAAACAAGTCTGCAAAACGTTGGTTGAAGTGGTTTACAAGGGGCCGAATTTTGTAGAGCCAATCGTATCCAGGGTCTCCACAAGGATGACAGAGTTCATTGTTGTTGAAGTGCATGAACCGCAAAATCTGCTCGTATCATGCCTTGGCCATGGAAGCAGAGAACACGGGCATATGGTAAATTGAGTCAGTGGACCAATATGACCGCAACGCACTCTTTTTGGTTATGCCCATGAGGAGGGATAGGCCCAGAAAGATCTTAAATTCGGAAACTGTAATTGCTTTCCAATCTCTGGCAAAGGAGGACTGGGGAAAAGTGGCGATTTGTTGACCAGTGTACAAATTGCTTTGGTCTACAATAGATCTATAGAGATCTTCGGTGAAAAACAGCGAATAAAAATCAAGTGATGTAAAATCAACTGTTTCCACATGAATGCTGGGTTGGCCAGTGAATGGAGGAAGTACGGGTGCTGCAGAAGTGGTGGGTTCCCAATTAGGATTGGCAAATGCAGCAGGATGGTCACTATGGGCACGATGGGCCTGTGTTTGTCTTCTTGGTGGCAGCTGGACACTACTTGTGCTTGCCACCTCACCAGCTTGAACTGCACTTATGGGACTCGCTACACCACCAAGTGTTACTGCAGTGCTGGATGTACGACCAGGGTGTACTAGGCCGCTGGTGCTTGCCAGTTCACCAGAAGGAATAGCGCCGCTAGTACTTCTCTGCTCCATATGAGAGCCCTGCAGGTCTTGTACCTCAACAGCAGAAGAAGATGATTGGTGTCTGGTACACCTGACCTTGGCAGGGACCACAACTCCGTCGTCAGAGCTATCTGTCATGGAGCCGCTGCTGTCTACAGGTTCGTATTCTGAGCCTGAATCTGACAGATGAGTGACTTCCTCTTCACTATCTGTCATGCTCAGAAATGTGTAGGCCTCTTCACTAGTGTACCTTTGATTTGCCATTTTGGCCTATAAATTTAGTGGTACACTAGTGAGACTCACAGGCAAAAAAGCTCCTGACTGTTAGCGACTGTATCAAAACGCTATCAAAAAACTGTTAGTGATTGCAGGGATCAGGCCTGACTCTGCGAACGCTGCAGTTATGTGTGTTTAGTGTTTTGTAAGTGACAATGATTGATCGATACTGCACTTGGGTTGGCTGGGCTGGGCAGAGGGGCAAAACGCAGGTGCTAGCAGGTATGTGGACTGATCCCGCTAACACTGCATTTTTGGGAACCCTAAACTGCTGGGGACGCTAGTATAGATCTGATCGGATCAGATATTGATTCGTTCAGATACTATACCACTAAGGGAGGTGTATGCTGCGTGTGTGGGTGTTAGCGGTACTGGCACTAACCTGGCGCTGCCTGGGGCGACGCAGACCCTATCTGACCTGAAACATAACTTATATCACCTGCCAGGCGATTAGGGGGTTAAACCTTTATTAGGTAATAAACGGCGGGTGCCCTGACACTATGAAAAACTAACTAACCAGCGTCACCTGTAACAGTTATACGATGATCACTGGTAAAGTGTTAACTAGGGGGCAATCAGGGGGCTAAAACCTTTATTAGGTAGTATATGGGGGTCCCTGACGCTATAAAACGCTGATGGCGAACCTAAATACTTTCCTGCCTAACTAGCATCACCTGTGCCACTAATACAGTGATCAGATAAACGATCGCTTAGTGACACTGGCGACAGGGGGTGATAAAAGGGTTAAAATTCTATTAGGGGGGTTAGGGGGTATGCTAGACCTAAAGGGGCCTAACGCTAACTGCCCTACCACTTATAACTGTCACAAAATTACACCAAAGCAATAATCAGAAAAAAAAAACTGCTATTGGTGTCACTGTGACAGGGGGTACAGGGGGGTGATCGGGGGTTGAAAAGTGTGCCTAGAGTGTTCTACTGTAAGTGTTGTGTTGGTGCAAACTTACTTGATGTCTTCTCTCCTCGGAAGCCGGAACGAAAAGGCATCACGAGGATCGATGACATCACTTCCTCTGCCGCTGTTTACATTACAGCAGCAGAGGAAGCATTCCATTCGCCAGGAGAGAAAGAAAATTTTTTTGAGCACCAGCCGCCACTGCTAGGGCATAAATTAGGCATCTAAATTTCTGACTACCTATCACATTTTTGGATGCCTTAGAGCACCAGGACAGTGTAAACACCCATAAAATGACCAGATTTTTGAAAGAAACAACCCCAAGGTATTTTGTAAGATGCATAGTGAGACTTTTGAAGACTTAATTTTTTGCCACAAGTTTTTTGTATTACCATTAATAAAGTTTGTAACTTTTGTCTTTTACAAATTCTCCTTTTTTGTGCTTTTCTTCTATATACCCCTTGACCTGAGCACCGTTATAATCCCCCGTCCACATACCCAATAGCTATCCCATTGCAGAATAGAATACAGTAAAAAAGAGCAGAACAATAGAGAGAGAACAGAGAGAGAGAGATCGAGAATAAAACGACAACTATTTTCGTTTTTTTTTATTTTATTTTTTTTGTGTATTTTTTATTTTTATTTTTTTACATTTTTTTTATAACTGTAACTTTTGTAACTGTAACCGGTTTCAGGTTTGGGTCTCTCAAAATGCGATGGCATCTTGGGAGACCCTATGAAAGTGTGCCTAGTCTGTGCAATGCTCAACTAGTGTATAGTAGCGCTAAAAACATTCACCAATGCGAAGACCAGGATTGTCAGGACAGGTGGGACAATAATAGCGGGTGTCACGCCTATATCCGCGCTTTCTACAGACACAACATTTTCTTTGGGGGGCTCGTTGGGTAGGGGTTCTCGGGAGGACATAAGGAAAATGCCTCTCATGCAGCCTGCATTACTGCATTTGGTTGGGGAAGTTGAGGTGGAGCACCGTCTGGAAACAGAGGGGCTCTGACGATCTCTTCCTGGAATTTAAGGAAGGATCCAGTCCATCCTGAAACTCTGTATAGCACATGAGCGTTCAGCAAAGCCAATTGAAATAAGTATACAGACACTTTTTTATACCAGCGTCTGGCCTTACGGGCAACTAGGTACGGCGCCAACAACTGGTCATTGAGGTCCACCCCTCCCATATTTTGGTTATTTTCGTGGATACAGAGGGGTTTCTCCACAACACCAGTCGCCGTAGTAAATTGAACAGCCGTGTCTGCATTAAGGGAGGTAAGAATGAAAACATTCTTATTATCCCTCCACTTCATAGCGAGCAAGTTATTACACTTCAAGCAGGCTCTCTCCCCCAGCCTACGATGGGAATCTACAAGCAGCTGGGGAAAGCCCGGCGATTAGATCGCATGGTGCCACATGCTCCAATCTGATGATCAAACAAGTGACTAAAAAGTGGCACGCTTGTGTAATAATTGTCCACAAACGAATAGTACCCCTTTCCCAATAAGGGTGACACCAAGTCCCACACAATCTTGCCAGCGCTTCCTATGTAGTCAGGGCAGTTTGTCAGCTCTACGTGACTATCTCTTCCCTCGTAAACCATAAAACTACATGTATAGCCTGTGGCCCTGTCAGAGAGCTTATAAATCTTGACCCCATATCTGGCACACTTGCTGGGAAGGTACTGTTTGAATGACAAGCGGCCAGAAAACTTAATCAGGGACTCATTAACGCAGACAACTTGATGGGGAGTAAACAAGTCTGCAAAACGTTGGTTGAAGTGGTTTACAAGGGGCCGAATTTTGTAGAGCCAATCGTATCCAGGGTCTCCACAAGGATGACAGAGTTCATTGTTGTTGAAGTGCATGAACCGCAAAATCTGCTCGTATCATGCCTTGGCCATGGAAGCAGAGAACACGGGCATATGGTGAATTGAGTCAGTGGACCAATATGACCGCAACGCACTCTTTTTGGTTATGCCCATGAGGAGGGATAGGCCCAGAAAGATCTTAAATTCGGAAACTGTAATTGCTTTCCAATCTCTGGCAAAGGAGGACTGGGGAAAAGTGGCGAATTGTTGACCAGTGTACAAATTGCTTTGGTCTACAATAGATCTATAGAGATCTTCGGTGAAAAACAGCGAATAAAAATCAAGTGATGTAAAATCAACTGTTTCCACATGAATGCTGGGTTGGCCAGTGAATGGAGGAAGTACGGGTGCTGCAGAAGTGGTGGGTTCCCAATTAGGATTGGCAAATGCAGCAGGATGGTCACTATGGGCACGATGGGCCTGTGTTTGTCTTCTTGGTGGCAGCTGGACACTACTTGTGCTTGCCACCTCACCAGCTTGAACTGCACTTATGGGACTCGCTACACCACCAAGTGTTACTGCAGTGCTGGATGTACGACCAGGGTGTACTAGGCCGCTGGTGCTTGCCAGTTCACCAGAAGGAATAGCGCCGCTAGTACTTCTCTGCTCCATATGAGAGCCCTGCAGGTCTTGTACCTCAACAGCAGAAGAAGATGATTGGTGTCTGGTACACCTGACCTTGGCAGGGACCACAACTCCGTCGTCAGAGCTATCTGTCATGGAGCCGCTGCTGTCTACAGGTTCGTATTCTGAGCCTGAATCTGACAGATGAGTGACTTCCTCTTCACTATCTGTCATGCTCAGAAATGTGTAGGCCTCTTCACTAGTGTACCTTTGATTTGCCATTTTGGCCTATAAATTTAGTGGTACACTAGTGAGACTCACAGGCAAAAAAGCTCCTGACTGTTAGCGACTGTATCAAAACGCTATCAAAAAACTGTTAGTGATTGCAGGGATCAGGCCTGACTCTGCGAACGCTGCAGTTATGTGTGTTTAGTGTTTTGTAAGTGACAATGATCGATCGATACTGCACTTGGGTTGGCTGGGCTGGGCAGAGGGGCAAAACGCAGGTGCTAGCAGGTATGTGGACTGATCCCGCTAACACTGCATTTTTGGGAACCCTAAACTGCTGGGGACGCTAGTATAGATCTGATCGGATCAGATATTGATTCGTTCAGATACTATACCACTAAGGGAGGTGTATGCTGCGTGTGTGGGTGTTAGCGGTACTGGCACTAACCTGGCGCTGCCTGGGGCGACGCAGACCCTATCTGACCTGAAACATAACTTATATCACCTGCCAGGCGATTAGGGGGTTAAACCTTTATTAGGTAATAAACGGCGGGTGCCCTGACACTATGAAAAACTAACTAACCAGCGTCACCTGTAACAGTTATACGATGATCACTGGTAAAGTGTTAACTAGGGGGCAATCAGGGGGCTAAAACCTTTATTAGGTAGTATATGGGGGTCCCTGACGCTATAAAACGCTGATGGCGAACCTAAATACTTTCCTGCCTAACTAGCATCACCTGTGCCACTAATACAGTGATCAGATAAACGATCGCTTAGTGACACTGGCGACAGGGGGTGATAAAAGGGTTAAAATTCTATTAGGGGGGTTAGGGGGTATGCTAGACCTAAAGGGGCCTAACGCTAACTGCCCTACCACTTATAACTGTCACAAAATTACACCAAAGCAATAATCAGAAAAAAAAAACTGCTATTGGTGTCACTGTGACAGGGGGTACAGGGGGGTGATCGGGGGTTGAAAAGTGTGCCTAGAGTGTTCTACTGTAAGTGTTGTGTTGGTGCAAACTTACTTGATGTCTTCTCTCCTCGGAAGCCGGAACGAAAAGGCATCACGAGGATCGATGACATCACTTCCTCTGCCGCTGTTTACATTACAGCAGCAGAGGAAGCATTCCATTCGCCAGGAGAGAAAGAAAAATTTTTTGAGCACCAGCCGCCACTGCTAGGGCATAAATTAGGCATCTAAATTTCTGACTACCTATCACATTTTTGGATGCCTTAGAGCACCAGGACAGTGTAAACACCCATAAAATGACCAGATTTTTGAAAGAAACAACCCCAAGGTATTTTGTAAGATGCATAGTGAGACTTTTGAAGACTTCATTTTTTGCCACAAGTTTTGGGGAAAAAATGCAGAATGAAAATGATTTTTTTTTTGTATTCAATGTTGTCAAATTATCAAGAAATTTTTCACATACAGCATGGGCATGAAACCCAAAGCACATTCTGCTACTCCTTTTGAGTATGGCGATACCCCATGTGTGAAACTTTTTCAATGCCTGGACTGATTTACCATACATTGTATCTTGTTTATCACACAAATCAGCCAATTGTATCAAAAGCTATGTACTGTAATGGTCGTCTCTATGCGAGTGGTCAGGAAATATAGCTTAGTGTAACATCACCTATAGCAGTCCCTGTTCATACAAGCCAAGTAAGCAAAGCCTACTAGTACATGGCTGGGACTGGTATCTTGCAGGAATATAGTCAGTTAGACATGCAGATGGGTCAGTTCTGGAGCAGGCAGAGACATGGTCAACATACGGGCAAAGGATAGGTCCAGGCAACAGGCAGAAACATTGTCAATAAACAGGCAAAGCAAGAACACAGATTCTAGCTACACTAGCCTGGTGACACTGTGGCTGGTATGGCAGTGATCAGAGAACTGGGTGCACTACTATCGCTCATTCACATGTGAGGTTCGGGGGTAGTAAAACCTTGTGCTTGAGCTGCAGTTTTACCACTCCTCAACCACAAACCCTATTAGCTGTAGGGGCAGTGGCTGGGCGTGTGTACCTGCCGTGGCTGCTATGATTTGCTTCACGTCTTTGGAAGGAATTATACCCCCTGTACGCCTTTTGGTCCTGACCTATTTAAATGAATGGGGTTGCTTGTGTGAGGTCCAAAGGTTATAGCTGGTGGTGAGAATGTGATACAATGCCTCCTCACTCCCTGTCAAAATGCTCTCTGAATACCGATCCAAACATGAATGGCTCTTCAGAGAGCATCACACATGTGTGCCTGACTGCTGTACTGGTGATCAGGGACACTGTGACTGCTGTGGCTGTGATCTGACTTTTTTACATACTGTCACCAGAGTAGTGCAATGTCACTTTGAGAAGGTGATCTGTATTTTTTTTCTTGATTGCTTGTACAGTGATGATTACTGTAAAAGCAATAATTTTAATTGCCATGAATAGCTATCCTTCAAGACGTGTTGTTTACTATTGTGATTGATCTGACTACAGCTATCACATGGAACAGGGCTGCTGTGAATGGCCCTGTATCATGTGATTGCAGTCACCAATCACAGCAATCACACTATTAAGTAAGCTGTCATTAATGAAAGCCATACATGGCAGTTGTGTTTACTTGTTATTGTTGGCCGATTTATGCAGGATTTTCTATATATATACTGTATATATATATATATATATATATATATATATATATATATATATATATATATATATATATATATATATATATATATATACATATATATAAAAAAAAGATCTGAACAAATTAATGGGGTGGGCAACTACATGGCAAGTGAGGTTCAATGTAGAAAAATGTAAACTAATGCATTTGGGTGGCAAAAATATGAATGCAATCTATACACTGGGGGGAGAACCTCTGGGGGAATCTAGGATGGAAAAGGACCTGGGGGTTCTAGTAGATGATAGGCTCAGCAATGGCATGCAATGCTAAGCTGCTGCTAACAAAACAAACAGAATATTGGCATGCATTAAAAAGGGGATCAACTCCAGAGATAAAACGATAATTCTCCCACTTTACAAGACTCTGGTCCGCACCTGGAATGTGCTGTCCAGTTCTGGGCACCAGTCCTCAGGAAGGATGTACTGGAAATGGAGCGAGTACAAAGAAGGGTAACAAAGTTAATAAAGGGTCTGGAGGATCTTAGTTACTGTATGAGGAAAGGTTGCGAGCACTGAACTTATTCTCTCTGGAGAAGAGACGCTTGAGAGAGGATATGATTTCGATATACAAATACCGTACTGGTGACCCTACAATAGATATAAAACGTTTTCGCAGAAGAAAGTTTAACAAGACGGCCACTCATTAAAATTAGAAGAAAAGAGGTTTATCCTTAAACTACGTAGAGGGTTCTTTACTGTAAGTGCGGCAAGGATGTGGAATTCCCTTCCACAGGCGGTGGTCTCAGCGGGGAGCATCGATAGCTTCAAGAAACTATTAGATAAGCACCTGAATGACCGCAACATACAGGGATATATAATGTAATACTGACACATAATCACACACATAGGTTGGACTTGATGGACTTGTGTCTTTTTTCAACCTCACCTACTATGTAACTATGTAACTATGTAACTATGTGACATATTCACTAGGCCAGAATTTGTCCAAGGCTACTCTATTTTACTTTACAAAAGGAGCGGATGACTATTTGCTATATTAATTAGAAACCAACCCCACCTTGTCAGACTAGTATTTCAGGGGAAGTTTTAGCTGTTAGACTCTTTCTTTCTTACATTCCTTCTTCTTCAAGATGAGAGCACATGTCTACATTATAATACACCTTATTAAATATTATGCTGGATAGTAGCATCTCTATGATTGCTAATATATGCTAGGACAAATGGGATTTTGAAGGCTAATGTTCATTATAATATTTACTCTGTTGGATTTTGTTGGATCTATTGCAAGTATCTTGTGAACTTTTTTCTGTGCTGGGACTCAATAAATGCATCTCTATAGAAGAACTGGGTTGCTGCTGGAATAACTAGAAGTATCTTAATTAAAAATCATCATCCCACTACTAGATCACTACATTCATCCTTCTATATCTATATCACTACAGTTATCATGTGATTGCACAGGTCACATTGATCACATGGTACCTTGGTTGATCACGGCTTTGTACTAAGCACTGTAATCTGTTGTGTCCACCAGACTAATCGGACACAGAATTGCACCACTGCATGCCCCAGGGGGTACATGCAAGACACGTGAGTGGAAGGATGTCCAGGGACGTCCTGCCGGAACTGGAGAACACCCACCTGGCTGTATTTGTACATTGGCTGAAAGTGGCTAAAATGGTAATTTATTTCAGAATAATACATTTACTTGTAACATCAATATACCAAAAAAAACTGTTTTCCCTCAATCAATGTGGTGTCAACTGAGCAACACCAATATATTCATGTTGTTACTCAGCCCCCTCCAACATAAACATTCAAAGCCCAGTGCTCTCTTGCAGCCACTGTTGCTCCTCTTTTTCTCTCAGCTATCTCTTTGGTCTCTCTCTCTGTGTGGCATCCTTGTTGATAGGAAGCTGCTTGGCTCTGTCTGCCTAGTCTCTTTTCCCTGATTGATTTTCAGCACCATGGCATTTTATTTAAACATCACAAGCCGAGGGCTCTGGGTCTTTGATAACATTTGCTACCTGGCTCCTCTACCTTCCCCTTGACTTATTGTTCCTGTAAGCCTAATCTTGCCATTTCTGAATTCACCTGTTGCTGGCCCCTTGGATTATGGATTATCCTCAGATTGTAGCCGGCCCTGACCCTTGCTTGGATAATGGATACACAACTGACCTGAACCTCACTTGGATAAAGGATTACTCTTAATGCTGCCTGCCCTAAAGCTTGCTTAGATAAAAGACTCTGCCTCTGACCACTACACGTCGGGTGTCTTATTAGTCACTAGTCTTGGTCATTACTGAATATGGTACCTGTCTTGAACCCTTTCCACATTGTGAAGCCATCTGTTATGGTATGTGGACTCCCTCTCTCTGCTTGTAGCTTGGGAGTGTTCTCTTCCTCTGAATATAGCACAGTAGCTTATGTCCTTGGGGCATCCAAGTACCAGTAGGCATACTGCAGAACAGTATGCAAACTGGTGAACCTTACAGTGCGCCCATATATGCCTTTGGATATTTACAATGTTGGCTGGCAAATATGAGTGGAGCCATTAAGTTAGATGATATGCACTCTAGTACTGTGTTGCACATGTTTGTTTATAGTGATGGCTGCTCTTTATGTGGAGAGCGTTTGACATTAGGTGCCCCTACTAATTCTGGAAATAAAAGCAGTTTGCAAATGGCAATTTAGAATGATGACAGACTGATATAAGTCAAATATGTATGAACCGATTAAAGTGTTTGTTACTCCAAAATTTCATAATCCTGATATGTGCCTGCTGTACCATGTACTTGTATGTTCTCTTTTTATGCTTCCTTTATGTGAAATCACTGGTGTTCCTGCCAGTCCCTCTGCTTTTCTATTAAAAACTGATCACACTAAGCAGAGGAACACAGTGTGGTCAGTTCTCTAGCTATGCTGGGAACTCAGTGTGCTCTCCTCCAATGCTGCTGCTTCTTCTCCCTCAGTTCTTATGCAGTTGAGAACAGAGGGAATGTGATCACTTACAAAAAAGGTATTTATAATGTATTTTTATATCTATACAAACATGGTTTGCCTTTCATTTTTATTTTAAACTGAATGGGTTGTTTTACTTTACAGTAAGTGATGGTTTTCATCACTGTAAATAGCTTGGAGTTTGTCACTTGCTTTGCTATATGCAGTAATTCATTTTCAATTTAATTAATTGATAGTTTCTAGCATATTGAGGTGTATTTTGGGATTGGTTTGAAGTCAAAGGGTGAATTGATTCAACATCTATATTGCACAGCAGTCGTGCCTGCACATTTAATTCTATATACAGGATAATCTTTTTTTAAACAATTGTTACTCCACTCTTTCATAACTTGACCTCTTCCTATCATGTACAGGAAAAAGCTATTGCTAATAGGTATATTATTATATGTATGCATTTTCAGTAATAATTTTCTTAAGGTTTCAAAAGACATAATATGCTTTGTTTATGGGCCCAGGAACCATATGCATGGAGCATACCTCATAAAACAAAAGTGCTCTAAAACCTTCCTTAAATTCCATTAGCTCTGCTGAACCACTCACCACTCTACATTCTCACTCATCTGGACTGAACCCAGCAGTAGGGATGAGCCAAACACCCCCCCCTGGTTCGGTTCGCACCAGAACATGCGAACAGGCAAAAAATTTGTTTGAACACGCGAACACTGTTAAAGTCTATGGGACACGAACATGAGTAATCAAAAGTGCTAATTTTAAAGGCTTATATGCAAGTTATTATCATAAAAAGTGTTTGGGGACCTGGGTCCTGCCCTAGGGGACATGGATCAATGCAGAAAAAAGTTTTTAAAAAACGGATGTTTTTTCGGGAGCAGTGATTTTAATAATGCTTAAAGTGTAACAATAAAAGTGTACTATTCCTTTAAATTTCGTACCTGGGGGGTGTCTATAGTATGCCTGTAAAGGGGTGCATGTTTCCCATGTTTAGAACAGTCTGACAGCAAAATTACATTTCTAAAGGAAAAAAGTCATGTAAACCTACTATCGCTAGCGCCAGCTATAATGAATTGTCGGTCCGGCAATACACATAAAAGTTAATTGATAAAAATGGCATGGAATTTCCCCACAGGGGAACCCCGAACCAAAATTTAAAAAAAAATGTGTGGGGGTCCCTCTCAATTCCATACCAGGCCTTTCAGGTCTCGTATGGATATTAAGGGGAACCCCACGCCAAAATTTAAAAAAAAAATGGCGTGGGGGTCCCCGCAAAAATCCATACCAGACCCTTTAGGTCTGGTATGGATTTTAAGGGGAACCCCGTGCCAAAATTTTTTAAAAAATGGCATGGGGTCCCCCCAAAAATTCATACCAGACCCTTATCTGAGCAGGCAACCTGTCAGGCCACAGGAAAAGAGGGGGGGACGAGAGAGCACCCCCCTCCTGAACTGTACCAGGCCACATGCCCTCAACATTGGGAGGGTGCTTTGGGGTAGCCCCCCAAAGCACCTTGTCCCCATGATGATGGGGAGAAGGGCCTCATCCCCACAACCCTTGTCTGGTGGTTGTGGGGGTCTGCGGGTGGGGGGCTTATTGGAATCTGGAAGCCCCCTTTAACTTGGGGACCCCAGATCCCCCCTGTGTGAATTGATAATAGGGTACACATGTACCCCTACCATTTCACAAAAAAAGTGTCAAAAAGGTTAAAAAACACAAGAGACAGTTTTTGACAAGTCCTTTATTAATTTCTTCTTCTTCCGGCTTCTTCTTCCATCTTCTTTCTTCTGGTCTTTCTTCGGTGTTCTTCATCTTCCTCCATCTTCTCCATCTACTTCTTCTCCATCTTCTTCCTATGCTCTTCTCGTCCCGCATCTTCCTTCGGCTTCTTCTCCGCTCAGTCCGCACAATCCGCCTCAGTGGGAGTCTTCCGCCATGTGACGCTTCAGTTCTTCTGACACTTCTTATATAACGGACCTGAAGGGTCGGGGTTAATTTTGGTTCGGGGTTCCCCTGTGGGGAAATCCCATGCCATTTTTGATCAATGAACTTTTATGTGTATTGCCGGACCGACAATTCATTATAGCCGGCGCTAGCGATAGTAGTTTTACATGACTTTTTTTCCTTTAGAAATGTCATTTTGCTGTCAGACTGTTCTAAACACGGGAAACATGCGCCCCTTTACAGGCATACTATAGACACCCCCAGGTATGAAATTTAAAGGAATGTTACACTTTTATTGTTTCACTTTAAGCATTATTAAAATCACTGCTCTCGAAAAAACAGCCGTTTTTAAAACTTTTTTTTGCATTGATACATGTCCCCTGGTGCAGGACCCAGGTACCCAAACACTTTTTATGACAATACCATGAATATAAGTCTTTAAAATTAGCACTTTTGATTTCTCCCATAGACTTTTAAAGGGTGTTTCGCGGCTTTCGAACTTGCCGCGAACACCTCAAATTGTTCACTGTTCAGCAAACGAGCGAACAGCCAATGTTCTAGTCGAACGTATGTTTGACCCGAACATAAAGCCCATCCCTACCCAGCAGCTTGATTCCTCAGACCCTTTGGCCTGCCCCAGATGACACATGGCATAACTGTAAGCATGCAATGGTTAGAGGAAGCACTTATACTATGTATGGGTTGCCATTATGTAACTATAAGAACCAATCAATACACAAACCAGTACAGGTTATATGGCATTGAACATCTCACATTAGTTTATATAAATGCTAGTGGAGTGACTATGCGTCACCTCAAAAATCAAAATTACTGACAAAATCAATGCCAAAGAATTATGCATCATAAATAGAATATGTTTACCAATGCTGTTGTTGACCTCAATTTAGTACAGCAAATTATGCAAGCACTGTGAATTATATAAGGTGTTATATAAAGAAAAAACACAAAAGGACAGATCACATTGAATTGCAGAACATTTTTAATCTGTATAGCTAAATCTACTGTGTATTAAAAGAAAACTTACCGTATTTATCGGCGTATAACACGCGCCGGCGTATAACACGCACCCCAAGTTTAGGAGAGAATTTTAAGGAAAAAAACTTTTAGGAGGGAAGTTTAAGGAAAAGAAACTTACATTTAAATGCCCATCAATGCAGCCTCATCAGTGTTCATCTGCAGCCTTGTTAGTGTCATTGCAGCCTTTTCAGTGTCATTGCAGCCTTTTCAGTGCAGCCTTGTCCCCAGTGCAGCCTTGTCCATGCAGCCTTGTCCCCAGTGCAGTCTTATTAATGCAGCCTTGTCCCCAGTGCAGTCTTATTAATGCAGCCTTGTCCCCAGTGCAGTCTTATTAATGCAGCCTTGTCCCCAGTGCAGTCTTATTAATGCAGCCTTGTCCCCAGTGCAGTCTTATTAATGCAGCCTTGTCCCCAGTGCAGTCTTATTAATGCAGCCTTGTCCCCAGTGCAGTCTTATTAATGCAGCCTTGTCCCTGCAGCCTTGTCCCCAGTGCAGTCTTATTAATGCAGCCTTGTCCCTGCAGCCTTGTCCCCAGTGCAGCCTAGTGTCCATGCCTCCTGCTCCTGCCGCCGCCGCCGCCGCCATACACATAGTAGTTTTAAATATGGCGCCGCGGAGTTCGGAGAGACTCGGCGCCGGCGGAAGTGAACGAACGCCGCCGAGATACACATAGCCGAGGGTTCTCGGCTCTTTCCGGCGCCGCTCACAGTCCCGCCCAGCGTGGGCGTGACAGTGAGCGGCGCCGGAAAGAGCCGAATACACCCGACTATGTGTATCTCGGCTCTGTGATTTCGGCGGCGCTCGTTCAGCACCGCCGAGTCTTTCCGAAGTCCGCGGCGCCATATTTGAAACTACTCGCTATGTAAATGTCGGCGGCGATCGCCGACATTCACATAGCGATAGCGGGGATCGGCGTATAACACGCACCCACGACTTTCCCCTGATTTTAAGGGGAAAAAAGTGCGTGTTATACGCCGATAAATACGGTAGTTGGATCTATAGATTCAATGAATAAAAGCAGGTTCCTTTGAAAGAAATGGTGTGAAAAAGGACCTTGCAGGCACTCTGTATTAATATGTTTAAGCATAACACTACTGTAATACAATACTGGAAGTAATGTGTACAAGGTTACAAGGACCTTGAAAAAAATTCAAGTAGAGACCACAGCACAGTTTTTCAGAGTTAAAAAGTGTGTATGTATATATATATATATATATATATATATATATATATATATATATATATATACCGTATCTCACAAAAGTGAGTACACCCCTTACATTTTTGTAAATATTCTATTATATCTTTTCATGTTACAACACTGAAGAAATGACACTTTTCTATAATGTAAAGTAGTAAGTGTACAGATTGTATAAGAGTGTAAATTTGCTGTCCCCTCAAAATAACTAAAGACACAGCCATTAATGTCTAAACCGTTGGCAAAAGTGAGTACACCCCTAAGTGAGTGTCTAAATTAAACATTTTCCCTCCCCCATATCATGTGATTCGTTAGTGTTACAAGGTCTCAGGTGTGAATGGGGAGCAGATGTGTTAAATTTGGTGTTATCGCTCTCACTCTCTCATACTGGTCACTGGAAGTTCAACATGGCACCTCATGGCAAAGAACTCTCTTAGGATCTGAAAAAAAGAATTGTTGCTCTACATAAAGATGGCCTAGGCTATAAGAAGATTGCCAAGACCCTGAAACTGAGCTGCAGCATGGTGCCCAAGACCATACAGTGGTTTAACAGGACAGGTTCCACTCAGAACAGGCCTCCCCATGGTAGACAAAAGAAGTTGAGTGCACGTGCTCAGTGTCGTATCCAGAGGTTGTCTTTGGGAAATAGATGTATAAGTGCTACCAGTATTGCTGCAGAGGTTGTAGAGGTGGGGGATCAGCCTTTCAATGCTCAGACCTGCACACTGCATCAAATTGGTCTACATGACTGTCGTCCCAGAAGGAAGCCCCTTCTAAAGATGATGCACAAGAAAGCCCGCAAAAAGTTTGCTGAAGACAAGCAGACTAAGGACATGGATTACTGGAAACATGTTCTGTGGTCTGATGAGACCAAGATAAACTTATTTGGTTCAGATGGTGTCAACCAGGTGAGGAGTACAAAGACAAGTGTGTCTTGCCTACGGTGGTGGGAGTGTCATGGCCTGGGGCTCCATGAATGCTGCCAGCACTGGGAAGCTACAGTTTATTGAGGGAATCATGACTTCCAACATGTACTGTGATATACTGAAGCAGAGCATGATCCCCTCCTTTTGGAGACTGGGCTGTAGGGCAGTATTCCAACATGATAATGACCCCAAATGCACCTCCAAGATGACCACTGCCTTGCTAAAGAAGCTGAGGGTAAAGGTGATGGACTGGCCAAGCATGTCTCCAGACCTAAACCCTCTTGAGCATCTGTGGGGTACCCTCAAATGGAAGGTGGAGGAGTGCAAGTTCTCTAACATCCATCAGCTTTATGATATTGTCATGGAGGAGTGGAAGAGGACTCCAGTGGCAACCTGAGAAGCTCTGGTGAACTCCATGCCCAAGAGGGTTAAGGTAGTGCTAGAAAATAATGGTGTCCACACAAAATATTGACACTTTGGGCCCAATGTGGACATTTTCACTTAGGGGTGTACTCACTTTTGTTGCCAGTGGTTTAGACATTAATGGCTGTGTGCTGAGTTATTTTGAGGGGGCAGAAATGTAAACTGTAATACAAGCTCTACACTCACTACTTTACATTGTAGCAAAGTGTAATTTCTTCAGTGTTGTCTCATGAAAAGATATAATAAAATATTTAGGTGTGTTGGATGCCTGGTCCCCCACTGTGCTCTATGGTTCTTCTCCTTGGCCTCTGTATCATAACCATGTCCATAAGTGAGTTGCATCCTCAAGATTCTTTTTAGCAGGGGAATCATTTGCTTTTTTCTAACTACACCTTTGATTTTAAGTGTATCTTAGCCCAAAACTAACACTTTAACTTGCTAACCAGTCCTTAGATGGGTAGTTGCATTTGTTTAATTTTGGAATCTGAGAACATTTTTACCTAGTACAGAACGTACCTCTTGAAACTTGTCAGAAATGCAGTGCCTTGTCACTTCCTGGGAACTAAAAGGAAAGCACAAAAAAACCCTATCTTTAAATCAAACAAGGTTTTATTAATCAACTGGTGCATACATAATATGCTTTTGGTAACACATAAACATGGAAACAGTACATTATTTGTTGTAAGTTCAGTATTCATGAAAATGGGTACAAAATACTTGTCATGTGGGGAAATTCAGAGTATATACATTTAACACATGTAGCCATACATCGAAACTCACATCTGATATATCACCTTATAACCATTTAGTTACGTTAGACACAGGTAGCGGATTCCCGTAGCCAACGATCCCATATCTTATTGTATTTGGCCGGGCAACCTCTAATAATATATATGCGTTTCTTGTATGGTAGTGTATTATTTACCTCCGCCTTTCATTCCACTATTTTAGGAGGCGTTTGTCTCATCCATTTTTTGGCTATAACCTTTCTTGCTGCAAAGAGAGTTTCATGTAGAAATGTTTTAGTGTATTTGTCCATTGTATCTGGAATTAAACCTAGGAGACATTGTTTTGGGTCTAGGGCTAAGGGTGAGCCCATTGTGTCATGTAGAAATGTCACAATTTGTTCCAAATAACCCTATCTTTACTGTGTAAACTACTAGTCTCTTCAATCCACCATGAAATGGAAAAGAACAAAGGCAGACATGTTTGAAGTCCATTCTATGTGCTAACTATTTCTCCTTCCGGAGATACAGTTAAGAGGTGAGTGTAGAAATGAAGAGAGAGAAAATGGGTTCTTTCCAGAATCACCAGGTGAAAATAAAAGGGAAAAATTATGAAAAAAAGAAAACTAGTACAACCACCCCTTCTAAGAGCTGGTAATCTGCAATAGATTACATCTGTGTTTTACAGTTTAGATATATTTTGAGACAAATAAAAGCTTAAATGGCCCTGGGTATTTCACCTAACAAGGGAGTCCCAAAGTTGTGGGCAAAGTAGTGTGATAATAACTGAAAATATATGTACTGATTTAGTAAGTTATAGCACTAGATAATTGCAATGTTTTTACTGAACCTTAGTATGTAATGAAACAATGACAAGTAAACAAATGCAATGTCAGTATTGCTTTTTAGACTATAGCTACAGGATACTGCTTAAAGCCAGATCTCTTTAGGAAGTTAAAGTTAATCTATAGTTTAGATAGTAAAACGTAATCTATAATTCAGAAAAAGAACTTTCAGGAATAGCTTGTTTTTATAGCACCAGTAATATAAACAAAGTGGTCTGGAGTTTTTTGTTGTTGTAGCCCTTATTGTTGGTGACTACTGATGCTGTTTATTGATATAGAAAAAAGCTATTCAAGTCTTCATTCTACATCGATCTATGCCTTTGGTGCACTTTAAAAACTTATACTGCTTTGTTAAATGATATCACTCTTTCTTGAACATTGGCTATAATTCTCAGTGAGATGCCCTTCAAGTCCAGCAATATGACATTGTATTTAAAAGCATAAATAAAATGTATGTGATAAACGCAGCAAAGCTCAAGCAGAGGTATAGTTCTTTTGTGTCAGTTTGTGAATAATACTTGATACTAACATACCATATACCAATAAAAACCATGAAAAAATTCATAATACATTTTAAAATCATGTTGTCCCAAAAAAGTGTGACTTTTATAGAAAGTCAATGATAAATGTGCTTCTCAAGGCTCAGTTCATTTAACTAAAGTAGTTCACAGTCCAATGTACCTTCCAAAGGTTGTGGGGATTAACTTTTAGTCATGTATACTTTAGGCTCACTTATAAAATTCCAATTACAAATATTCTAACAATATTAAAGTGTAATATTGATTTTGTTGTGGCCTGAGATCTCTTTTAACACAAAGTTTTTTTTTTTAATTCCAATTCCAAATACAATGACTCGTTAGAAATGACATGACATTGATTGTTTTATTATGTGAAAACAGAAAGTTTAAATATCACCAAGGAAACAAGAGCCATAAAATAATTTGTCAAAAAAGGAAGTATTCAAAATAAAAGCCTTTCAAATAGTTTTAAAAGCAATTGAGTGTATTAAATTTAGCATCATATGTCTTCTATGGGGAGTTACAGATTTGGCTCACTTTGTTTGCCCAAGATCTAACAATTTTTTTGACATGATAAAAGTGAAAAGTCAAACATAATAAAATAACACAGTCTATATCCTGAATGGCTCTCCTCTCTCCCTATTTTGTCCTGCATTCAGAAGTCAGATGAAAGGCTAAGGAGAGTGATTGGATTATCATTCCCTGTTCAATCTCCAAGTTTGATAAGCTCAAGGTTCCAGCTCTGTTAAAGCTGTTCCCTGTCATCGTTCCATTGCCATAGCTTTGTAGATCAAATAAATGTCTATCTGACCACATAAAAGGGATACAAGGTGTCATAGATAATAGCCATCACTTATTATCTCGTTACTAGCTGGTGGCTAGAATCTGGGCATAAAAAAAATATTTAAAGAGTATGAAAAAAATAATTTCAAGAATACACCATCCATAATGTTGATAATATGACAAATACTGTTATTTTGAAACTGCTATGGGGAAAAACAGACTGAACATGATCCACCATGATCAAATAAGATCACTTTTTAAACACAATTTCCATAAATTGTTGATCTTCATTTTTTATTTGCAGGCAAGAAAAAGTGAACAGACACCTTTAAAGTCTTTTACTGTTCTGCAAGAGTTGAATAACTTTATTACTGAATGTGTTAAGCATTCTTTATTTCAATTTCTCTTCCACTATTGTTCTCCTCTTGGACAGGGGTTGTATGTCCAGATGTGGGCCCTTGACAACTAGTTCTCTGTATTGGGCAATGCAGTGTAGGTAGTCTCATGATGACAAAAAGATGACAGTTATAAGAAATAATAGTTCCGTGCTTAGGAAGTAAAAGAACTGCAGCCCCCCAGCACAGAATAGCACCTAAGTGAAATTCTAATCCGACAGAGTACTAGATTGGGGTGATTGGCGCTGTTCAACTATATGTGCATTAAGTAATGTTCACAGATATATAAGTGTAAAAAAATATAAATAAACAAAATTAAGTGTTACAAGAGTGTGAAAGAAGTGGCATATACATATAAGAAATGCTCTGACGGCAATATATAACCATAAAGTGCAGTGTGCAATAACACATATGCTAATACATCAATAAAACTTTGTGAGCAATACAAACACTGAAAAAGGTAAGTGGTAAAAAAGATCCAATCTAAACCATTCCAAAAAAATATATATATTAAAAAATATATATATATTGGAAAAAATAAAGTGTTGATAAAAACTCCTTAGTCCATATACACAGTGGTGCAGGAAAACATAAAAAGTGAATAATTAATTCGTAAGAAAAAGTGGTAATGAATTAGTGTCCCCAAAAGAAAAACTTCATGAAAAAATCCTTCTTAAAGCACAATGATGTGTCTCTTCATTCAAATAACAGTACTCTTGATGTGACAAGTGCTCCCCACCTTCCAAAGCACCCCCACTCATGCCCTCACTCACCGGAAAGCTTCACCCCTGCAGGGGTGTCAGGCATGTAAACTGAATCCAACAACGATGATCCGTGGTGACAGTCCTCCGTCCTCCTCTCCTTATCTGGTGCCCCGATCACCTCTGATCGCTCCCCGACATTAAACATCCATATGTGGTAAAACAAAAGTGAGCCCCATGGCGTGAATCCGAAAAGATGTATATTTTATTTCAAAACACACTGATTAAAAAGGAGCTGACAGTGCTCCGCTAACCGGTACAAAGTCAAATAATGGGCAGTGCAGCACGGTGGAGCGTGCGTTCCTCCGCCCGCTGCCTAATCCCGGTACTTTCAGGTTTAGGCAGCGGGCGGTGGAACGCACGCTACACTTTTCGGATTCACGCTATGGGGCTCACTTTTGTTTTACCACATATGGATGTTTCTTTTACACTCTCGTAACACTCATTTTTGGTTATTTATATTTTTTTACACTTATATATCTGTGAACATTACTTAATGCACATATAGTTGAACAGCGCCAATCACCCCAATCTAGTACTCTGTCAAAAAGATGACAGTTATTAAGCCTGTTTAAAACACTGGGACACAGCCTAAGGAAAGAGAAAAAATCATATTGATCTTGATCATTTAGTTAACTATGGTCTCTATTATTGTTCTTGTTATAAACATGGCCCTATAAGATTCTGCTTACTGTATGTTTTTGTCTCTGGCTTGTGTTTTAGCTTTGCCTAAATATTGCCTTCACAGATCTGTGTTTTTGTGATGATTCTGGCTGTCTTTAAATTTGCTTCAGGTACCTACCAGCATGCCTGGTTTGTCTGTTTAAGTAAACCCAGAGTACAGAGTGCAACTTGTACCACAAAACAGAAAAGTGTTACCAATACCTACCGTAATTTTCCTTTTCTGGCCTGTCCTCGCATCAGTACACCTGGGTTAACCCCTCCCTCCAGTCTCTCAGGACCACCTTCTTCTAGCTAATAAAAGAGAGAGCCTCCCCCTGGTCTATTAACTAGTGATGCCAGGCTTGTAGGGAGGGAAGAAGATTGTGCTGATGTGAAGAGTGATGCCAGGAAAGGAAAATTACGGTAGGTATTGGTAACAACTTTCCGTTTTCCTGGCCAGCCTCACGTCAGCACACCTGGGATTTGATTTAGCTGATATAGGATGGGATAACAAGCTCAAAACTGGTAATTCTGCTTAGTGAATATTTTATTTTGCTTGGAAGGGTGGTGACACCACTGCATTTCCAAATGTTGATGCACTAGCCAAAGTTACATCCAGACTGTAATGTTTAGCGAAGGTTGAGCTTCAACTAGCCGTCCTGCATATGTCTTCCATGATATTTTAGAAGCTGCCCATGAGGCTGCCAACCCTCTTGTTGAATGAGCTTGTATAACTTGTGGAGGCATCAGCCCGTTTCTCATATGTATGGCTTATCACCTTGGGGATCCAGGTAGCTTTGATTCTAGCTGAACAAGTTGACCATATCCAGCGGTCTGAGATCTAGTTTCTCTGCTTGTCCCGGCGGTTGCGTGAAGCTAGGTAGGACCGACTCCCAATTTACATGAAACTTGGAGACCACCTTGGGCCTTAGGATTACTTTGTCTGGGAGAGCAATTCAAAAAGGATTCTTGTAAGATAGAGCTGCCAGCTCTGAAACTCTCCTTGATGACATTATGGCTGTGAGAAAGATCAATTTGAATGTCAGAAACCATAGTGGGCATGTTTCAACAGGCATGAAAGGGGGTTGGAGCAGAGCTCTTAGCACTGTGCCCAAGTCCCAGGCTGTGAACAGGGTCCTCTTTGGTGGTCTCATTCTTATAGCCGCTCTAAGAAATTGCTTTATTAGCAGCTCATCTGCCTGCTTGCGGCCTGTGAAGCAAGACAAGGCTGACACTTGCACGTACCTTTATAGTGTTATATGCCAAGCCCATCCTTAGTGCTGACTGTAAAAACTCTAGCACCTGAGTGATGTTTGCGGTCAATGGGGAGAATTTCTGTTGTGAAGCAAATGCTGTAAACTTTTTCCAAATCCTGTTGTATATTGCATTGGTTGTGGCCTTTCTCGACTTCAATAGTGTCAAGATCACCTCCTCTGAAATGCCTTGGGACTGCAATCTGGCTGATTTAACAGCCATGCTGTCAGTTGCAATCTGACCGGGTTGGGGTGATTCCAATGTCGTAGTAGGTCCCTCTTCAGTAGCAGCTTTACTGGGGGGACTGACACCATCTGCAGGAGCAGTGGGAATCATGGCCTTTGTGGTCAGAAGGGTAGGTTTAAGATTGCATGGATGTTCTCCCTTGCAATTTTCAGTAGGGCTTTCAGGATTAGAGGCACCAGTGGGAAGAGGTAGACTAGGGGGAAATTCCCAAGAAATTGAGAAGGCATCTTGTGCTAGTGCCTCGTTGCAATGGAATCTTGACACGAATCGGGACACCTGCGCATTCCATGGGGTTGCCATCAGGTCTACCGAGGGCGTACTCCATCTGACAAGATTGATCTTATCCATATTCCGATAAGCCCCCCGCCCGCAGACCCCCACAACCACCGGCCACGGTTGTGGGGATGAGGCCCTTGTCCTCATCAACATGGGGACAAGGTGTTTTGGGGGGCTACCCCAAAGCACCCTCCCAATGTTGAGGGCATGTGGCCTGGTACGGTTCAGGAGGGGGGGGCCGCACTCTCGTCCCCCCTCTTTTCCTGTGGCCTGCCAGGTTGCGTGCTCAGATAAGGGTCTGGTATGGATTTTGGGACCCCACGCCGTTTTTTTTTTTTTTTGGCGCGGGGTTCCCCTTAAAATCCAAACCTGAAGGGCCTGGTATGGAATTTAGGGGGACTCCCACGTCATTTTTTTTTTTTTAAATTTTGGTTCGGGGTTTCCCTGTGGGGAATTCCCATGCCGTTTTTATCAATGAACTTCTATGTGTATTGTCGGCAATGCAATAGTCGCGGGTAGTTTTAAATGGATTTTTTCCTTCCAAATGTCATTTTGCTGTCAGACTGTTCTAAACACTGGAAACATGCGCCCCTTTACAGGCATACTATAGACACCCTCCAGGTACGAAATTTAAAGGAATATTACACTTTTATTGTTTGACTTTAAGCATTATTAAAATCACTGCTCCTGAAAAAACGGCCGTTTTTAAAACTTTTTTTTGCATTGATCCATATCCCCTGGGGCAGGACCCGGGTCCCCAAACACTTTTTATGACAATAACTTGCATATAAGCCTTTAAAATTAGCACTTTTGATTATTCATGTTCGTGTCCCATAGACTTTAACGGTGTTCGCGTGTTCGAGCGAACTTTTTTCCTGTTCGCATGTTCTGGTGCGAACCGAACAGGGGGGTGTTCGGCTCATCCCTAGAGGAGATCAAGAAGTCAAGGAAAGATGGAAGAAGCAGAAAGAAAGAAGGGAAAAGAGGAGGGGAGGGAGTAGGAGATGGTGGCTACATTGATAAGAGATGGGGGGCAAGATGCCTAAGTGCACTCGGGGCCTAAGACCTGCTGATAGAACTCGAGTCTATAATGAGACCCCAATGTAACAAGCCCAGGGGTCCCATATGCATTTGAATTTCTCCATGGAGTCGAGTATGGTATTGGAAATCCTCTCCTGGATCATAATCCATGAGATTTTTTGTTTAGTAGCAGTGAAGGAAACAAAAGGGGATTTCCAGGCCCATGCCAGTGTGATTTAGGCTCCAAGGAGAATAAAATGGATCAGAATCTGAGTAGATTTAGGAATTGAGGGGATCCTATGATTGAGGAGGGCTATTGCCGGGTCTTGGTTGACCGCAATGCCCGTGATCCTCCAAATCAAGTGAAAAAATGTGTTCCAATAGCCTCTAATTCGGGGGCATTGCCACCACATATGTAGAACAGTACCTAAGTGGCCACAGCCCCTGAAGCAGAAAGGTGATGATTGCTGGTAATATTTTGCAAGCCGTGTGGGGACCAGGTACCAGAGGGACATGACCTTGAGATTAGCTTCTATTAAGGATATATTAAGCATCCCCTTTGAAGCACTTGAGACATGGAAGTGCCACTCCTCCATGTCCCATTTAATGTCAAGGTCAGGTTCCCAATTCAGCATGTATGTTGCCTTCTCCGTTGGCTCAGCTAGGGCCGAGTAAATCAAGGAAATTCCCCCCTTCATATCCGTGGCTAATGAGCACTATTGTTCAAATGGGGTGAAAGAAAGGGGGCGTGAGTGTTGATCTAAGATGGAGTGAAGGAAATGTGAAATTTGATGAAAGCAAAATTTCTCAGATGATGGCATCTCTAATTTTGAAGTGGAGAAACTAAATGTGAGAGGGCCATTAGGATTGAAAAAGTGCCTATACGGTAGAGGCCTTTATCTAGCCACCATTGGAAGGCTTTAATATCCATCCTGGGGGGGAACTGGGGATTGTGAAAGATGTGAGCCAAGGGTTGCCACTTAGATGTCAGGAGGTCCTTTTTATGAAGAGAGTCACATAATGCTACTGAGTGGGATAGGGTAGGGGAGAGGATTGAGGGCCTGTTATTGGAGGGTTCCTAGAGCAAGAAGTCTAAAGTAAAGTTCGGGACAGCTTGTCGTTCCATCCCCACCCAATCTGGTTTAGAAATTTTGGAGTAGATAATTTAAAATAAGCTAAATTGGGCCACCTGATAATACCACCAGAGGTTAGGTAGCCCTAATCCCCTTTTCTTTCTAGGTCTGAAGAGGATTGTTTTTGCAAGGCAGTGGTTAGTTATCCCCCAGATAAAGCGGATTATGGCTGATTGGAGATTGTCTAGGTGCAGTTTAGTAACAGGTATGGGAAGGGAGTGAAAAAGGTAGAGGATTCTGGGTAAGAGGGTCATTTTGATTGCATTGACTCTCCCCAACCATGACAACCTAAACAGAGACCATTGTTCCAAGTCTTCTTTAAGCTTTTTGTACATGGGTGGGTAGTTTCTGTTATAGAGTCAATTTATATTGTTCGTTAGATTTATGCCCAGATACGGTATGGAATCGTCACTCCAAGTGAATGGTAAGTGATTTTTCAGTCTGTCTAATAATGTCTGGGTTGCCGAGATATTGAGGGCGACAGATTTGGACATGTTGACTTTTAGGCCGGAGACCTGACCAAATTTGGTTAAAAGTTGAAGGATGTTAGGGATGGTAATGAGTGGGGAGGTGATGAACAGGAGAACGTCATCTGCAAAGAGCGCACATTTGTGGGATAACTGAACACATTTGACTCCATGGTTGTCTGGGTTACTTCGAATGGCAATCGCTAGTGCCTCTATTGCTATAGCGAAAAGGAGAGGGGATGGGGGCATCCCTGTCTCGTACTTCATGTGATTGGGAGTGGGTCAGAGAGGAGTCCTTGAATCTTAACCTGGGCTTTTGGTTTGGAGTATAAGGCTTTCAATATATTAAGGAAGCTGGTCCCAAATCCCCATATTTCTAGGATGGTGACTAAGCAAGGCCAGATCACGGTGTCAAAGGCCTTTTGAAGGTCTATAGATAGGAGAAAATCTTCTTGGGAAGGGCCTCCATCCCAGCCTGAATTGAGGAGGGCGATAACGTCCACAGCTCTCCTTACCTGGTCCGTCCCCTGTCGCCCTGGAATAAATCCCACCTGGTCTCTATGAACGTACTCTCCTACAAAGGAGGCTAATCTATTGGACAAAATTTTTGTCATAATCTTCAAATCGTTATTAATGAGAGAGATAGCACAAATATATATAATATTGCCTGCGCCACCTTGTTATTATAAAATTAAATACTTCAATCAAAAAACGCAATATAAGTGATGCAAACAACAAAAATTATATGTATATATTGCCGTCTGCACCACCTTACTATTTTAAATTAAATACACCATTAATTCAAATTTACTTATATGTGCCCAAAATTTCTATACTTCAATGCTATATCAAATCTACAATCTATAAGTGCAACGTGCCAAACACCAAAGTTATCAAAAAACCTTGTACAAATTTCAATCTTTATATGAATATAAGGTGCTATATTGTTCAATTTATGTAATGTGCCAATATTGACAAAAGTTCTCTATGAACTGTCCTTTACAAATAAGTGATTTTATCTTCTGTTTCTCCTTGTGACATTTCCACCAATAAAAAGTGACAATTCCACCACCACCTGTATTAACCACTCACCAGATGCTGGTAAGTGTGCGCCTTTGGTTCATTAGAAGGGATAACCACTCCACTTTAACCGTTCTCCTTGCTCGCCCCAATTACCATAGGCAATCCATATCCATCCTCATAAGAAATAAACAGCGATCATTGCACAATATGTCATGGATGTTTTTATTTAATATTAGGGTTGTAAAAAGATATAAAAGACTAAGGGAGACTGTGCACTCACATTTTTGGGGTGCCCGTAAGCCGGCACCAAGCTTATCCAGCGGTTGTTTTATGGGTATCGGAATCTTGTGTGTTTTCCCGGCCGGCGTGCGGTGCAAGCCTCGTTTCCACCCAGTTTGCATTCCGCGCCTCGTTCTTGCCCAGCCGGAAATAGTGTAACAACGTATTAGATTTCCCAGCAGCCTCTACGCGTTTCGCAACGTCAGTTGCGTCATCAGGAAGCTCCTGAAAGTACTAAAATAGTAAGGTGGCGCAGACGGCAATATATACATATAATTTTTGTTGTTTGCATCACTTATATTGCGTTTTTTGATTGGAATATTTAATTTTATAATAACAAGGTGGCGCAGGCAATATTATATATATATTTTTGGTATTTGCAACACTCATATTGGTGTTTTTTTGACTGCAGCAACCATAATAGGACTTACATTCATTTATTTATCATATATGCGCTGGTGACTCTCATATACTCTAATGAGAGAGATAGGTCTATAGTTACAAACTTCACTCGGATCTTTGCCCGGTTTAGGGATAACAGATATGTACACTATATTCACTGCTGGTTCCAGGGGGGAGCCTTGCCTGAGAGAATTAAAGAGTCGGACCAGGTAAGGAGAGAAAACCTCAATGAAGGTCTTATAATAATGTGAAGAGAAGCCATCAGGGCCTGGGGCTAACCCCTTTTTGAGGCCCTTGACAACCGCCCTGACCTCAGCTTCAGTAATGGGGGAATCCAATGCAGATCTGTGAGAGTCTGATAGTTTGGGAAGGGGTCGTCTTTCAGGAAGGAATTCAAGTCGGTTTGTGAGTTGTGAGCAGTCCCAGAGTACAGTTTAGAGTAGGATGAGTGGAAGGTATCAAGGATCCGTTCCGGATTCTGGGTCATGGATCCAGATAGTGATCTCATATTGGCAAAAGTATATGTCCTGTGTTTGGGGGAAAGTTTGGAAGCTAGTTGAGGGCCTATTTTGTCCGATTGGAGATAAAATCTGCCCTTCGTCCATCCTAGGTGTTTTTCAGCACTGGAAGTGAGAGCCAGGTTTAGTTCTAGTCTGGCAAGGGAACCAAGTGTAGGTTTGCATTTGTGGGTCTTAATGAGGGATCGGAAATTCTTTTCTAAATTGATGAGTTCCATTTGTTTCTTCCTCTTCAACTGGGAAGCTAGCTGGATGAATTTGCCCCTTAGTACTGCCTTATGTGCCCCCCAGAACGAGCTCAGGGAGATCTGCTCCGAATCATTCAAACAGAAAAATTCCTTGATATCTTTTTCAATCAGGGTGCAATGTACTGGGTTGGAAAGGAGGGATTCATTGAGGCGCCACTGACGGGGGTCGACTGGAGTCACAGAACCCTCAATCCGAATAGTGACCAGAGAATGGTCCGACCAAGGGATTGTGCAATTCGTGGCCCCAGAGGTCAAGTGGATGTCAGATGAGTGAATGAAAATGTGATCAATTCTGGCATAGGTCTTATGCGGGGCTGAGAAATGGGTGCAATCTTTTGTGGAGGGGTTATGTTCTCTCCTAGGGAGTGAAGGAGCTGGGCAATTTGAAGGCTTTGTTTGGGGGGGCACCGTAGATGAGGGGGGCCTAGTCTCGATTTGTCCAGGAGGCAATCAAAGACTATATTGGAATCTCCACCAACTATCACCCGCCCCTCGAGGTATGGGGGTAGTGCCGAGAACATAGAGGAGAAAAAGGATTCTTGTCCTCGGTTGGGTGCATAATATGATATAAATGTATATAGCTCACCATTAATGTGTCCCTTAACTAGGATACATCTCCCTTCTTTATCTTTAATAGTATGTGGGTACTTGAAAGGGGTTCCTTTTAGATATACAGACTGCCACCCCCCTTTTCTTGATATCAGTGTTGGCAAGAAAAAATGTGGGATAATTTTGATGTAAGAATGATGTATAGCTTTCAATGTGCCTAGAGTCGTAGTTATGAAAAGCTTTACGTCGTTTGATTGGAGAGTTTAGGCCTTGTACATTATGGGAAGCTACTTTGAGGTGTGTTCGAGTGGGATTTGAATCAGCCATGGATATGAAGGGGGGAGAGCGAACTCATGTGAAAAGCACGTACCTGTTCCAATTAAGATATAGTTCGATTCGGAGGAAACCAAGAGAGCTTTGATGCCTTGCCGGAGTGCGTGGATGAGCTCTCCGTGTTGCCACCTGAGGGGGGGACACAGGGGAATTAGGTAAGATAGCAATAAGTGTGGTGAGAAAAAGGGTAAGGAGAAGAGAGGAAATTAGAAAAGATAGAAGAGATAGAGTCCCTAATTTCATTATTGCAGGGCTGGGCCAGCCTAGTCCTGCTCCGACACCCCATGGGATCTAGGGGTCGGAATAAGAGCAACCCAAGGAAAGGTTGTGTGTCTGGTGAAACCGGAGGAGGGCAATTCCCCAGGGTACAACAGATGGAGTGACATGTAGTCCCGCTCCAGTCACCCAGCCCCTAGTGAAGAGGTGGGTGTGAGCGACCCAAAAACAGTTGTCAAAAGAACTATTAACAAAATTTTAACCATAAATAAAACTGGCTTTAAAATTGTAGTTAGCAGAGAAGTGTACTGTTACTTAAAGGAGAGGGAATGGAGAGGGGGGGAGGGAGGGGGTGGTATGGATAGGGGGGAGGGGGTAAGAGGTATGGAGAGGGGGGTGGGCGGGGTTTAGGATGTAAGGAGTGATTGTTTACAGTGCAAACAAAATCAGCCGTCAAAGTACTTAGTCATATAATAAAATAAAACAAGTTCTTGATCCAAAAAGAAAGAGAAGTCAGACCCTGGAGGGTCGCTCTTCAGGGGGGTTCATCTTAGTGGTCCAGAGTCATGGTGCCTCTTCGATAGCTGCTTGTTCCAGAGAGGGGTGACTGGATGCTTGGAGGAGGCCTCTTGGAGGTATGCTGACGATTTGGCAACTCCGGGGGGGGGTATATCTTGGGAGATGAACCCTAACTGGAGGAATAGCCGTTCGCCATCTTGGAAGCTTGCAAATCCGTACGATTTCTCCCTATATTGTAATGGCAGGCAGAATGGAAATGACCATCTAAATTTGATCATTTTTTGGGAAAGAATAGCCAGCAGTGGCTTGAGGGATCTCCTCTTCTGTATAGTGGCTGAGGAAATATCTGCGAATATTTGGATTTTAGACCCCTGTATGGAAAGGTTTTCCAGATTGCGTGTTTTTTTCATGACCTCTCCCTTAACAGAGTAGTAGTGAGGCTTGACTACAATGTCCCTAGGGAGACCATCTTGGCGGGGGGCTTGTATAGCTCTGTGGGCTCTGTCGAGTTAAAGCCTGTGATTTGGTATGTCAGGAATGATGTCTTTAAGAAATGCTTTCACTGTCTTGCACATCCGTAACTGACTCTGGGATACCTCTTATACGAAAGTTATACCTCCTGCTCCTATTTTTCAGGTCATTAATTTTGGACAGGGCTGTGTCTAATTGATCTTGCAGTGTTTGAATACATGTCGTATTCTGATTAGTGCATGCAGTAGAAGAGTCCACAGCCAGCTCTATGGCATCCATGTGGGAGCTTAGGCTTTGTAGGTCAGCTTTAATGGATGAAGTGATTTGAGAAGCAGTCTGTGCCAACTCAGCAGCCAGCATTTCAGAGAAACTGTGTAGAAGCTGAGACATGTCAGCTGGGTGGCCGTGGGTTAAGGGAGAAGCCAGTGGGGAGCCTGCCTGGCTGAGGGGGGAGTCCATCTGAGGGGACTGGATGAGGCCTGCCATTGTCCTGCTTAGCAATGAGGCTGTGGAGGCTGGGGCGATCCCATCGTTGTGAATGCTGTGATCCGGTGTGTGGGGAGCAGTGTAATCAGGCAGAGGGGCTGGCGGGGATCCGCTATGGATGTTTGTTCGTCAGTGTCTCCACCTGAACCTCTCTCCCCGGGTGGTCTCCCGGCATATGGGCCGACGCACGGCCGGCTCCAATGATCAGGGGATATGCCCGTGTGGGGTCCCGTTCGCTGCTGGTGGCTCAGGGGATGGGAAAGGACCGGAGTGGGTCGGAGCTCCCGGCTACAGCATCTAGCCGGAAGTCCCGCGCATGCGCACTATTGTTGGGAATATCTTGACTCAGATGGTCTGCTTTGTGATTTTGACTGCCTGGAATGTAAGCTGCCGTCAAAGCCCACATGTGCTTCGGACCAGATGAATAACTTGGTTGCCAACTGCAGCAATGGCAGTTGGCAACCAGTGCCTGTTTTGAGGTGCCATCCGCCACCCAGTGGCGCAACACAGGGCCCTTTTCGCCGTTACTGAATAAATCATGATCCTTGACAGCAGTTTCATCAGGTTTATGAAGTCTTTAGCCACAAAGGCAACTGACAGATTAAGCTCCCCCATCCCTGTCATGATTCTGGCCACCTCTACACCTGACTTCATGGCCGTATCCACTCCACTGAGGCCTCGAATGGGTATAATTTTAAAAAGCGATTCCCATTCTTCCTCGAATAACTCACAGATCTCAGTCATGAACAGAAAGGAAAATCTCTTAATTTTTTCTGGTTGTTGGGAGTCCTGCTCCCATTCTATGGCCTCCTTAACTACCATAATGTAAGGCTCTATGAGCTGAAAGTCGAATAAATATTTTGACTCTGACCAGTCTCCTGAAGATATTTTTTAAGCACCGGTGGTAAGTCCCGCTTCTGCTTAGACGTGCTTTTGATGCTAGGCTTTGTCTTGGAAGCACTTGCACTAGAGACCAACTGCATACTTTCAGCCACCACCTCATGCCTTTGTCTCTTTATCTGTGGCTACATCTCTTATGCATTCTGCGCACAAGAGCTTCTCTGGAGCTGATGGTGCTGAACAAGCCCAGCAGAGGCCCTCGGTTGAATGACCTCTTGTCACTCTTGGCTCTGCCGCCGGAGATTTACCACAGCCTTGACTGGCAGTTGCTTGGGGTCTATGCCCTGTGAGTGACCCAGATGCATGCAGAGAATTTGAGCGGCGGTGGGACTTTTCCTTCCGCGAATGTCTTTTTTTAGAGCTTCTGCTCCTATAAAGACAGGACACCTTATTAGTCTGGTGTATGGCACTCTTTTGTTTGTGGCCCCATAGACCCCTCCTACCTTTTCAACAATCTTCATGCTCTTTGGGACTGTGGTGAGCTCATCGCTGAAGCAAAAAAAGACAGAGTTTAGAGAATAAGAAGGCAAAAAGATACTATTCTACTCTCTATTTTTTTGTTACTGGCCCTTTAAGAGAATCTGCTTTACCTGGATACTGGATCAAAAGTCACTCGGGTATGGCAGCAGACTTCAGAAAATATCCGATAAGCTGTAAAATATAGGATTATGCTTTAGGGTCATTCAGTGATCACAGACTAGCAAGCACTGACAACAGCACAGCCACCCTTCCCCCTATCAGGAGGGAACTCACCAGTACATTTCCCTGTCTAGCTGTGGCATACAGCAGTGTTTCTCAACTCCAGTCCTCAAGGCGCACCAACAGGTCATGTTTTCAGGCTCTCCATTATTTTGCACAGGTGATTTGATCAGTTTCATTGCCTTAGCAATTACCACAGCCGTTTCATCAGAGGGAAATCCTGAAAACATGACCTGTTGGGGCGCCTTGAGGACTGGAGTTGAGAAACACTGGCATACAGCACTCTAGTCTCTGCATCTCCTGGCCTTATCCTGGCTGTTGCTAGGTGACGCCTGTCAATCCGGCCCCTCACAGCTCAGCCCCCGGTGACATCATCACTGGCTGACAGAAAACACAGGGGAGGCAGCTGGCGCAGCTCCTAGGGACAGGAAAACAGCAGGAAGGAGTGCATGATCTTCATTCAGCACCACAGCCCTGAATTGGCATGCTCTTTAAGCATGTACCTGCCTGCAGCCCTGACACCTGGAGCATCCAGTTTTTAAGAGGATTAACCTCTATCATTCTGGACCTTCCAACCCAGGAGAGGTTTGAACCTGGGAGGGTAGGTTCGGTGGGGGGGTGTATTCAATTCCTGAAGCATGGTGGCCTGGAGTATGACCAAAAAAGAGAACGGGGAGGAGAGAGGCTCTCTTTTATAAACTAGGAGAAGGTGGTCCTGAGAGACTGGAGGGAGGGGTTAACCCAGGTTTTTAATGGGTAATTTACATTTTTATCTTGACAAATGTTGTTCAAAAGTAGTTAAAAATTAGTTTTTTTTTTACATTTGATTTTTTTTAGTTAATGGACCTTCCTGAACCAAAACCAGAATTTTGCTAATTTTCTCTGATTTCCTCATCACTTCAATCGAAAATAAATTGATTTGACCCAACTAATGATTAGAAACTCAAATGAATGTTCTTAGAGAAAAGAAAATTTTCTTATGAGATTCTACTAGTGTATATTGTAATCTGGAGAGTCCCTACACCTGGTAAAATCCTATAACATTACAGCTGAGCTCACTGCCTATATACAAGTCCAATACTCAGGTTTTAATGTACCTGTCTGCTTTGGGTTACTGGAAAAGCGAGTGTCCTGCACAAGATCCAGCTTAGGATTGGTTACCTTCGCAAGTTTGTAACAAAGTTCATCTTTGATAGTTGTAAAGAAATGTATCCTTTGTTATTATTTGAGTTATGTAGAGAGTCCTTGTATATTTGGCTGTTCTTACTCCATTAAAAAAAAAACTGAGGTATGATGCTGTGTCCAACAAAGAATGCAAAGCATCTGTCATTGTATTATTGAAACTGGCTGGTGTGGAAATCAAAAAGATACAGTAGTTTTTGTTGTTGTTATATAATTCTAAAGCACTTAGCAGCTTAAAAAACAGACTTTCTTAGCATGAGGAACAGTTGTCTCATGCAACACAAAAAATAAAAAAAATCAGCTTTCTTCAAATAGTTTTTACATTTGTTGGTTATACTACCGGTAATTCACTTTAATCTCTAAACCACTATGTAGTGATTCTGTCTGTTTGGGTTCAAATTGGACGGATAGTTAGGTAGGACCTCACTCTAAATAGATTCAGTAAGTGAAGGAAATTATATAGATTTTATATCTTATGTGACCAGCTTAAAGCATATTTCCACTTTTGCAGTCAAAATTAAGTGAACCCTACTATATGTTTCTTATATTTTCCCATTCGCACAACATGGCAAAAAAAAAGGCATAATTTCTACCTTTTTAGATGTTTCTTAGGAGAAGGTGTCTTGACTGACTACAAGGATTTTAGACCAGTGTGTTAAACAATAAATAAAAAAATAAATAAATCAGTTTCCTGCATCCACACAAGTGATCTGGATGCAGGGATCTCTCCCACTGTGCTACTGTATTCTGTCAGCAAGGACTCCCCCATCAGAATGCACTTATGAGAGCTGCAGGTATTGGTTGCAAGCATTGATCGAATGCTGGTTTTCTATAGCAGGACCATTCGACAGACGCCGGTCATTAACCTGGCTTCTGTTGAACAGACAGTGGTACAGACATACCAAAATTTAGCTGGTTCCTGCTGAACTAGCCAAATTTCGGTAGATGCATACCCAGCTTGAGTCTCTCATAAGTCTGTGCTCATTAACAAGCAATGAAAGATGCCTAGCTTCTAAAATGTTAACACTTTGGTAGGGCAGACAGTGTTCAAATCTAACTGGAAATTAAGATCCGCTCGTACAATACAGGCAGGCTTAATTAAGGTAAACACAGCTCCCAGCCTCCTCAAAAACAAAGAGAACTAGTAGGATTTTATAGTGCTGATAAGCCAGAATGGAGCACAGAATGAGAATATACTGTATAAAAGCAGGTGTTTTGGAGGGTAAAGGAGACATCGGGGGGTAATAGACCCCCAATGTCTCCATGAAGGATACCTTTCACCTGTCCAAACTATCAAATGTAGGCTTGTTAATCATGTGATAATTTGGGCAGGTGAAACTATTCTTGTGATAACAATAAAGTTAAATATATAAAAAGGTAAAAAAGTCTTAAAAAAAATTAAGGTAATTAATAAAAAAAATTTAAAAGCCTCCCGTCTCCCTATGCACACACACAAATGAAAACGCTGCATAGCTCCTGCGCGCATATGTAAACAGCAATTGCACCACACATGTGAAGTATCGCCATGAATGGCAGAGTGAAAAAAAAATAATAGGTCCATCATTCATAATTAACTATACACTGATGACCTGTAAAGGTGCTTAACCACTTCAATACCAGGCACTTAGACACCTTCCCGCCCAGACCAATTTTCAGCTTTCAGCGCTGTCACAATTTGAATGACAATTGCGCGGTAATACAACACTGTACCCAATCAAATTTTTTATCAGTTTGTTCCCACAAATAGAGCTTTCTTTTGGTGGTATTTGATCACCTTTGCGGTTTTTATTTTTTGCGCAACAAATAAAAAAAGACCGAAAATATTGAAAAAAAACAAGTTTTTCTTTGTTTCTGTTAAATTTTTTTGTAAATAAGTACGTTTTCTTCTTCTGACAGGCACTGATATGGCTGCACTGACGGGCACTGATACAGTGGCACTTATGGGCACCGATGAGGTGACACCAATGAGGTGGCACTGATGAGGTGGCACTGACGGGCACTGATGATGGGCACTGATAGACGCCACTGATGGGCACTGATAGGTGGCGCTGATGGGCACTGGTATGCGACACTGATGGGCACTCATAGATGGCACCGATGGGCATTCATAGTTGGCACTGATGGTCACTCGTAGGTGGCATTGATTGGTACTTATGGGTGGTACTGATGGGTACTTATGAGTGACACTGATAAGTGGCATGGATGTGCACTTATGGGCACTGATAGGTGGGCACTGATGGGCACTGATGGGCACAGATGGGCACTGACAGGTGGCACAGATGGGCACTGACAGGTGGCACTGATTACACTAATTGGTGGCATTGCTGGGCAGAACTGAAATATAATGGTTCCAATCAGTGCCCATTTGTGGGTACTGATTGGCACAGATTGGGCACATTGGGCACATGTGTATGGCCATGGGGTACATACCTGGCCATCCACATGTTGCCCCCTAACCTGGTGGTCCTAGTGGCGTCCCTGGTGGTCCAGTGTGGTCATCTGAGGGGGGGTGATTGATAAACAGTCAGCGCAGACTCCCCCTGTCAGGAGAGCCGCCGATCGGCTCTCATCTACTCGTGTCTGTCGGACGCGAGTGAGGAAAAGCCGATCAACGGCTCTTTCTATTGACATCGTGATCAGTCATGATTGGACACTCTACCAAGATCGGTGGAGCGGTGTGTCAGGCTGACCGCTCCACCGATCGCCGCGGCGGCATGTTATCCTGCTGGACGTCATATGATGCCCAGTCAGGATAACGGAACCACCGCCCGGCCATCAATCTGCTATAGGCCGGGCGGGAAGTGGTTAAACGTCACTTATAAAAAATGTTAGGTATCGTAGTTTGTCATCATTACTCGGGAGCATACAATTTTTTTTTTTTTTTTTTTTGGGGGGGGTTTTAAAATGTTTATTGAGGCAATTTGTTAAACATCAACAATTCTTTACCCGCACAGGGGAGAAGAGCAGATATAATATTTTGAACATGTAAAAAAAAAGTGTAAACGGATTTAACATGAAATTTCTGCACCGTAGTTATTGACATCTGAAATTTCTATTTAGAAATAATGAAAAAGAACGTCTACCTGACCCTGTTAGGTATTTACAACAAAATGCCAACTGCCCCAGCGACCAGGCACCCAGAGACGGGATCATGCTGTGTCTGGGCACCCAGGGCCCCGGTCCTCTGTTAAGAAGTAAATTCCCGACAGTTCATGAAAATTGGTGCTATGCCAAACATTTAAGTTCCTGAAAATGACACTATTGTTTAAGAGTCAAGATTTCAGAGCCAGTATCTATTCTGCTAGATTTTAAACTTAGACAAGCGTGGGTGAAAAATAACATATATAAAGTAATAACCTAAAGGTTCATAATAGGCATATGTATATTCCTATATCCTCAGCTTCATAACCCACCATTCTGATTCGGTGGGAGAAAAAAACAAAGAAAATTTTATTATACTAATAAAAAATAAGAAAAAAGAGAGAGATATAGTAAGAAAGAGAGAAAGAGAGAGTGGTGAGAAGATTGAGTGGGGGGGGGGGTTGCCAGGGCTTCGAGGAGAGCTGTGCTAGAGTGTCAAACAGCCGAGCAGGGGAACTTATTTAGCCGATTTAGGAACGAGTTAGGGATTAGAGGGTCACTCCCATATGGCGAGCCCACGGATCCCATATACGTTTGAATTTCTCAGTTTTGTCAAGAATGATGTTAGAAATTTTCTCTTGGTACATAATCCAGGAGATTTTCTGTTTGGCTACATGGAATGAAACTTTAGGAAGTTTCCATGCCCGGGCTATTGTAATTTTGGCTCCGATAAGAATATAGTGGATTAGAATTTGGTCATATTTAGGAGTTTTGGGGACTTTTTGGTTTAATAGGGCTACAGTTGGGGTTTGTGGGATCGCCAAGTCAGTGACTTTGTGAATTAGGTTGAATATTTTGTTCCAGTAGCCTCTGATACGTGGGCATTCCCAAAAGATATGTAAGAGGGTACCCATGTGTCCACATCCCCTAAAACATGTAGGGGAGGATTGTGGGTAAAACCTAGCTAACCTAGTGGGGACTAAATACCACCGCGTTATGATTTTGAGATCTGCTTCAGTAAGAGAGACATTTAGGATCCCCTTAAAAGCGGACGCGACATGGGAATGCCATGTGTCTAGATCCCATTCAAATCCGATATCATGTTCCCAGGTTGTCATATAGGTAGCTTTCTCTTGTGGTTCGGCTTAAGCTGAGTATATGAGAGAAATCCCCCCTTTCATGTCCCTGGCTGAGGAGCACCACTGTTCATAGGGAGTGGTATGAAGTGGAAGCGATTCCTGGGATAGGGTGGAGAGTAGGAAATTTCTCAGTTGGTGAAGGCAAAATTTTTCTGATTGGGGCATTTCGAGTTTGGATGTGCATTGTGCCAAGGTGAGGGGACCACTAGAGTTACAGAAATGACCTTTGTACATCTTGCCGCATGTATGTGTTCCTTGATCATCCGATCGAGGGCGAATACTGCTGTGCAAAATGTAAGCACATTGTTTCCCTGGAAGCCCAGGTTCTGAATCTGGGGAAGCAACTGTCAGCACTGAGAAGTCCCTCCATACTAAAGGTGAGCCAGGAACGTACACGGCAGGTGCCGGCAGGGGCCAGCACAGAGGCAGGTGGAGAAAAAGAGGTGCAGGCACTAGCAAAGAGTAGATGGGTGACAGTCAGGAGGGGTAGAGGGGGAAGTGCCAGAGAGGCCGATCCAGGACTGGAGCATCCCAATAAGTACGCTCCATTGAGTGACATTGGTGAAACCAGTCATGGACCAGCACTGCTGGAGATGAGGGATTCTCCTAGCTGCCAGGGGAAGAACTCCTCCAGTGAGAGTGGGGGGGCAGCAAAGGGAAAGGAAAGACAGATTCTGGTGGTAGGGGACTCAATTCTTAGAAGGACAGAGAGGGCAATCTGTAACCAAGACCTGAAGCGCCGAACAGTATGTTGTCTACCGGGCGCTCGGGTTCGGCACATCATGGATCTTGTGGACAGATTACTGGGAGGGGCTGGGGAAGACCCGGCTGTCATGGTGCACGTTGGCACCAATGACAAAGTCAGAGGCAGATGGAGTGTCCTAAAGAACGATTTTAGGGACTTAGGTGCTAAATCGAGGAAAAGGACCTCCAAGGTAGTGTTCTCAGGAATACTACCGGTACATCGAGCCACACCAGAAAGGCAGAGGGAGATTAGGGAAGTAAACAAGTGGCTGAAGAGCTGGTGTAGTAAGGAGGGGTTTGGGTTCCTGGAGGACTGGGCCGACTTCTCAGTCGGTAACCGGTTCTATAGAAGGGACGGACTGCACCTAAATGAGGAGGGTGCAGATCTGCTGGGAATGAAGATGGCCAAAAAGTTAGAGGGGTTTTTAAACTAGGCGATGGGGGGGAGGGTCCAGAGACAGTGATAGCCAGCGTGGAAGATATTCCAGAGGGTAGTATTGGGGGCATTAGTGGTAGGTTAAACAAAGCACAAAAACACAAGGTGAGTATAGTAGCAAGTCCTAGTTGCAATCTTGAAACACCCAATACGAGGACAATATGCGACCGGTCTAAACTATGTGGCATGTTCACCAATGCCAGGAGCATGGTGGACAAGATGGGTGAACTAGAGATACTGTTGTAAAAGGAGGATTTGGATTTTGTGGGAATTTCAGAGACCTGGTTCAACAGCGCTCATGATTGGCTGGCAAACATTCAAGGGTATACCCTATACCGCAAGGATAGAGAGGGTAAAAAAAGGGGGAGGGGTATGCCTATATATCAAGAATAATGTACAAGTGAATGTGAGAGATGACATCACTGAGGGAGCTAGAGAGGAGGTGGAATCCTTATGGGTAGAGCTCCAAAGGGATGAAGCTAAGGGGAAAATAATACTGGGAGTATGCTATAGGCCCCCTAACCTGAGGGAGGAAGTGGAGACGGATCTCCTATCACAAATTGGATTAGCAGCAAGGATGGGAAGTGTTATCATAATGGGGGATTTTAATTATCCAGACATAGACTGGGCGGAGGGAACCGTGCATTCATTTAAGGCTCGCCAGTTCCTTAATGTCTTGCAGGACAATTTTATGGGTCAGATGGTAGATGCACCAACTAGAAATAAAACATTACTGGATCTACTGATTACCAACAATACAGACCTGATCACAGATGTGGAAATACAGGGCAATTTAGGTAACAGCGATCACAGGTCAATTAGTTTCAGTATAAATCACACAAATAGGAAACATGAAGGGAACACAAAGACACTGAATTTCAAAAGAGCCAACTTCCCTAAACTACAAACCTTGCTAAAAGGCATAAATTGGGATAAAATATTAGGAACAAAGAATACGGAGGAGAGATGGGTTTGCTTTAAGAGCATATTAAATAAGGGCATTAGCCAATGTATCCCATTGGGTAATAAATTTAAAAGAGCAAACAAAAATCCTGGATGGCTTAACTCCAATGTAAAAATGCATATAAAAGCAAAGGAGAAGGCCTTCAAAAAATACAAGGTTGAGGGATCATCCTCAGCATTCAGACTTTATAAAGAATGCAATAAGAAATGTAAGGGTGCAATTAGGACGGCTAAGATAGAACATGAAAGACACATAGCGGAGGAGAGCAAAAAAAATCTTTAAGTATGTAAACAGTAAAAAAGGAGAACAGACCATATTGGCCCCATAAAGAATGAGGAAGGACATCTGGTTACACAGGATGGGGAGATGGCAAAGATATTGAATTTATTCTTCTCCTCAGTATTCACGAGTGAATCGGGGGGCTTCAGTAACCAAAACTGCAGTGTTTATCCTCATGAAACAACACAGGAAGCACCTACATGGTTAACAGGACGGAATTAAAATTAGACTTGAGAAACTTAACATTAATAAATCACCGGGACCAGATGGCTTGCATCCGAGGGTACTTAGGGAACTCAGTCAGGTGATTGCCAGACCGTTGTTCCTAATTTTTACAGACAGTCTATTGACTGGAATGGTACCAGCTGGTTGGAGAAAAGGCAATGTATCACCAATATTTAAAAAGGGCCAAAAAAACATCCCTGGGAATTACAGACCAGTTAGCCTAACATCAATAGTATGTAAACTCTTGGAGGGGATGATAAGGGACTATATACAAGATTTTAGTAATAAGAATGATATCATTAGCAGTAATCAGCATGGATTCATGAAGAATCGTTCTTGCCAAACCAATCTATTAACCTTCTATGAGGAGGTGAGTTGCCATCTAGATAAAGGAAGGCCCGTAGACGTGGTGTATCTGGATTTTGCAAAAGCATTTGACACAGTTCCCCATAAACGTTTACTGTACAAAATAAGGTCCGTTGGCATGGACCATAGGGTGAGTACATGGACTGAAAACTGGCTACAAGGGCGTGTTCGGAGGGTGGTGATAAATGGGGAGTACTCAGAATGGTCAGGGGTGGGTAGTGGGGTTCCCCAGGGTTCTGTGCTGGGACCAATCCTATTTAATTTGTTCATAAATGACCTGGAGGATGGGATAAACAGTTCAATCTCTGTATTTGCAGACGATACTAAGCTAAGCAGGGCAATAACTTCTCCGCAGGATGTGGAAATCTTGCAAAAAGACCTGAACAAATTAATGGGGTGGGCGACTACATGGCAAATGAGATTCAATGTAGAAAAATGTAAAATAATGCATTTGGGTGGCAAAAATATGAATGCAATCTATACACTGGGGGGAGAACCTCTGGGGGGATCTAGGATGGAAAAGGACCTAGGGGTCCTAGTAGATGATAGGCTCAGCAATGGCATGCAGTGCCAAGCTGCTGCTAATAAAGCAAACAGAATATAGGCATGCATTAAAAGGGGATCAACTCCAGAGATAAAACGATAATTCTCCCGCTCTACAAGACTCTGGTCCGGCCGCACCTGGAGTATGCTCTCCAGTTCTGGGCACCAGTCCTCAGGAGGGATGTACTGGAAATGGAGCGAGTACAAAGAAGGGCAACAAAGCTAATTAAGGGTCTGGAGGATCTTAGTTATGAGGAAAGGTTGCGAGCTCTGAACTTATTCTCTCTGGAGAAGAGACGCTTGAGAGGGGATATGATTTCAATTTACAAATACTGTACTAGTGACCCCACAATAGGGATAAAGCTTTTTCGCAGAAGAGAGTTTAATAAGACTCGTGGCCACTCATTACAATTAGAAGAAAAGAGGTTTAACCTTAAACTACATAGAGGGTTCTTTACTGTAAGAGCAGCAAGGATGTGGAATTCCCTTCCACAGGCGGTGGTCTCAGCGGGGAGCATTGATAGCTTCAAGAAAATATTAGATAAGCACATGAATGACCGCAACATACAGGGATATGTAATGAAATACTGACACATAATCACACACATAGGTTGGACTTGATGGACTTTGTGTCTTTTTTCAACCTCACCTACTATGTAACTATATGACCTATTCTATATATTCCCTTATCGAGCCACCATTGGAACACTCTTATGTTTGTGCCTGGAGGGAATAGGGGATTATTAAAGATGTGTGCCAAGGGTTTCCATGAAGATATTAGATTGTGTAATTTGTGCATGGTGTCACACAATGCGAATGAGTGTGAGAGGGAGGGGGAGAGGATCGATGGTCTAGTTTTATGGGAACGCCATAAAAGGTAATCTATAGTGAATTTGTGTATAGCTTGTCTTTCCATCTCTATCCATTCAGGTTTGGGACCTCTGTAGTAAATGGCTGAAATCTGGCTAAGGTGTGCTGCCTGGTAGTACCACCAGAGATTGGGCAAACCAAGACCTACTTTTTTCCTTGGTCTAAAAAGTGTTTTTTTAGGGAGCCTGTGATTTGATTTATTCCAAATAAATTGGATGATCGAGGATTGTAACTTGGAGATTTGAAATTTGGGGACAGGAATGGGAAGGGAGCGGAACAGATAAAGGATCCGCGGTAATAGTGTAATTTTAACCGCGTTTAACCTTCCTAACCAAGACAATTTGTGTAGTGACCATTGATCAAGATCAGAATTAAGTTTTTTGAACATGGGGGATAGTTAAAGCGGTATAATTGCTCTATTAGGGGGTTAACTGAATACCTAAATATGTGATGGAATTTGAGCTCCATACAAAGGGGAAGTGTTCCTTTAGGCTTTCCAAAATGCGTGATTGGGTGGATATGTTAAGTGCTATGGATTTGGACATATTCACTTGTAATCCCGAGATCCGTCCAAATTTATTAAGAAGGGAGAAGATATTGGGGGTAGATACGAGGGGGGAGGTGATGAAGAGTAGGACATCGTCCGCGAATAGGGCACATTTATTTGTTGACTGGCCACAGTTAACGCCATGGATGTCCGGGTGATTCCTTATTGCAATAGCTAAATTTTCTATGCCAATGGCAAAGAGCAAGGGTGATAAAGGGCATCCTTGTCTAGTCCCTTTGGTTATGGGGAAGGATTCAGATAAATAGCCCTGGATCCTAATCTGGGCTCTGGGTTGGGAATAGAGAGCTGCAAGGAGATTTAAGAAATGGGAGTCGAAACCCCATCGCTCTAAAGTTCGGAATAGGTAAGGCCATGTAATTGAGTCAAAAGCTTTTTGGAGGTCTATTGATAAGAGGTAGCCTTCTTGGGGTGGATTACCATCCCATTTTGACTGCAGTATAGATATGACATCTATTGCTCTCCTTATCTGGTCCGGACCCTGCCTCCCCGGTATAAAACCCACTTGATCCCTATGAACGTATGCTCCTATAAAGGAGCCTAGTCTGTTGGAGAGGATTTTGGTCATTATTTTCAGGTCGTTGTTCATGAGGGATATAGGTCTGTAATTGCTGACCAAGCTCTGATCTTTTCCCGGTTTGGGTATGACTGAGATATAGGCTAGGTTTGTCACTGGATCTAAAGGTGATTCTTTGTTAAGGGAATTAAAGAGCCGGACCAGATAAAGAGCTAGAGTAGCTCCAAATTTTTTGTAATACAATGACGAGAACCCGTCTGGGCCTGGGGCTGAGCCTGTTCTAGTTTCTTTTATAACTTCCACAACCTCCTCTATAGAAATAGGGGCTTCCATTAGGGAGCGATGAGAATCAGATATTTTGGGGAGGGGGATGCTATCAAAAAATTCGTTGAGTTTCTGGGCATTATCCTGACTAGGATAGGAATATAGCTTGGAATAGAATGAGTGGAATGTTTCTAGTATTGTCTTGGGGTTTTGTGTTAGGGAACCCGACAGGGATTTAATTTTGGGTAGGGCTTGGTATCTATGTCTGGGAGAAAGTTTTGAGGCGAGTTGGGGGCCAAACTTATCAGCATTAAGATAAAATCTTCCACTAACCCATTTGAGGTGTTTTTCTGCAGTAGATGTGAGAGCAGTATTTAATGCAATCCTAGAAGCAACCAGTTGGGACTTTATATGAGAACGCAGGGCTACCACCGCCAAGCGCCTCCATCCCTGTTAATTGATAAGGAGAAAGGAGGGTGGGACTTTATATGAAGAATGCATCCCTGGAGGAGTCACGATACATATGAAAATGGGCAGTACTAGGTATATTAAAACTATGGGCATTGATGACAACATTGCAAGGCAACAATTAGTAGTCAGTGGTTTATTGATGTAAAAAATGGTAACAGTAGTGGTAATGATACCATAAAAAAATAGTAATGACATAATAAAATTAATGATATAATCAGTTCATAATGTTAATATTATATAAAAACAAAGTACATAGGGTAGATAGATGTAACAATAATCATAACAACAACAATAATAGCATAATGAATTCATATCATGCACATCATAGAGAGCCATTTTCATAAAAGCGTGTCTCCCTGGTAGAGAGCTGTATCTAGATATGTTGGTACGATCCAATTAGTAAGTATGGTAAGTGTTGATAAAGTACAGTATGAGCGAAAGGGCATCTATTGGCTCTACGCGTTTCGTGGCGACTGCCACTCTTCAGAAGCAAGTATGAGGTAGATGTCTGTGTATATTGAAACACATGGTTAATTTGTAGAGTAAGCTAGAGTAATCATTGTTTTGAAGAGGAAAAGGAGAGGGGGAATAACCCCAATTTACCACAACTACTTACAGACATGTCAATGGGACTGGGTGAAGGCATGAAGGGCCGGAAGGCCGACCGGATGTAGACATCAGTCCCGGGAGCTGAGGTGGACAAACCCGGGCGTAGGTGTATCGCCAAAAGGAAAAAAAGGCTCCCCAGGGAGGGGCCCCCATGGGTAGAGAGGAGATAGTGTAGCACGGGAGTGTAGCTGTCTGTGAAAAGGGAATATAAAGTGAAATGAAAGAGGGGTGTGACAATGGATGTGTAGCTAAAAAGAGACCAGTAATGAAAAAGATAAAGGGTGGTAGCCCTGCGTTCTCATATAAAGTCCCAACTGGTTGCTCTTTGTTTTTCATATATACAACAGGGATGGAAGCATGCACCCTACTCTTATACATTTACGCTGGTACTTTCCATTTTCATGGTCACTTAGGTCTTGTATATTTAAACACGTTTCTTTTATCTATTATTGAGAGATACATAATACTATAGGTTTTAGGAGCTGAGATTTGCTGTTTACCATGTTGTTATGGCTACTTGGGGTGCTATGGGTACAGGGCTGGGCTATGTTTAGGACTGGTGTATTCCGGCCGGGGCTTGCCCAGTTCCGGGAGCTGCGATGCGCTCCTGGGGCCCTCCCCCTCCCCCTTCTTCCCTCTCCGGGTCGCTCGGGTATTGGGTGGGCGCCCAATTGCGCATCGGCGTCACGCTTCCCACGCCGCCTGCGCTGCGTCGCATACTTGTGACGTCAGCGCGGCGACGCTGTGTTTACATCCTACGCCCTCCACGAGGTGATTGGCGCCGGATGGGGATGGCGGTTGCCGCTCGCCGTTTTGGCGCCTCCTCCTCCCATTCGGCCGCTAGCGTGACGTTGGTGGACCTTCCCCCCTTCATTGGAGTGTATATATACTCCTCTCAGTAGACATTTTCTCCCTTCCAGGGTTTGTTTCCCCCATGGTTATGATGTACCTTGGATTTAATCAAATTTCACTGCAAACCAGGTATCTTTTTTGTTTCCCCCCCTGTTTACAACTTAATATTTTTTCTACCACGTTTTTTTCTACCACGCTTTTGCTCCAAACCGTCTCTATCGTGGGTACCTATACCCCAGTATTGGGGTTTTACTAGCATTTACTCTTTCCTATTCACTTTTGTCACCAAATTATCCCTATACTCTGCACCGTAGGTATTTTTCATGACACTATTATCACTGGATGGTTCCTGTCATATAACTTATTCTATTATTATCTTTTTCATTACTGGTCTCTTTTTAGCTACACATCCATTGTCACACCCCTCTTTCATTTCACTTTATATTCCCTTTTCACAGACAGCTACACTCCCGTGCTACACTATCTCCTCTCTACCCATGGGGGCCCCTCCCTGGGGAGCCTTTTTTTCCTTTTGGCGATACACCTACGCCCGGGTTTGTCCACCTCAGCTCCCGGGACTGATGTCTACATCCGGTCGGCCTTCCGGCCCTTCATGCCTTCACCCAGTCCCATTGACATGTCTGTAAGTAGTTGTGGTAAATTGGGGTTATTCCCCCTCTCCTTTTCCTCTTCAAAACAATGATTACTCTAGCTTACTCTACAAATTAACCATGTGTTTCAATATACACAGACATCTACCTCATACTTGCTCCTGAAGAGTGGCAGTCGCCACGAAACGCGTAGAGCCAATAGATGCCCTTTCGCTCATACTGTACTTTATCAACACTTACCATACTTACTTATTGGATCGTACCAACATATCTAGATACAGCTCTCTACCAGGGAGACACGCTTTTATGAATATGGCTCTCTATGATGTGCATGATATGAATTCATTATGCTATTATTGTTGTTGTTATGATTATTGTTACATCTATCTACCCTATGTACTTTGTTTTTATATAATATTAACATTATGAACTGATTATATCATTAATTTATTATGTCATTATTATTTTTTTATGGTATCATTACCACTACTGTTACCATTTTTTACATCAATAAACCACTGACTACTAATTGTTGCCTTGCAATGTTGTCATCAATGCCCATAGTTTTAATATACCTAGTACTGCCCATTTTCATATGTATCGTGACTCCTCCAGGGATGCATTCTTCATATAAAGTCCCACCCTCCTTTCTCCTTATCAATTTGTTTTTCTCGTTTTAGTTTCGATGCCAGTTGTATAAGGTTACCCTTATTACTGTTTTATGTGCTCCCCATAAAGAGCCTGGAGAAATCTCCGGCGTGTCATTAAGGCGGAAGTATTCTAAAATGTCTTTTTCTATCATGGTACAGTGTACAGGGTTGGATAGGAGAGCTTCATTGAGGCGCCATTGAGGGGGGCTTCGTGTGTGTAGGAACCCACAGAGCTTGGTGGAGACCAATGAATGGTCAGACCAGGGGACCTCACTAATTACTGCTCGGGATGCTAGGTGTATGTCAGTGGTGTGTATAAAAATTTGATCTATACGTGCGTATGTTCTGTGGGGGGCCGAGAAGTGAGTATAGTCTTTGGCACTAGGGTTCAACTCTCTCCATACGTCAATCAAACCCAAAGAGTGCAAAAGTTGAGCAATACGAAGGCTCTGATTGGGGGGGCCTTTTTAGCTTTGAGTGGCTTTTTGTTGATTTGTCAAGCATATGATCGAAGGCAATATTTGAGTCCCCTCCCATGATCACCTTGCCCTCCAGATGGGGGGAGAGCGAGGTGAGCATAGATGAGAAGAAAGAAGCATGTCCCTTATTAGGAGCATAGTATGATACCATGGAGAGAGTTGCACCGTTTACTTGACCTTTCACAAGTATGTATCTTCCCTCTTCATCCTTAATGATTTTGGTCAAAGAAAATGGTGTACGTTTGGAAATAAGTACCGCTACTCCTCTTTTTTTGTCATCTGCATTGGCCAAATAAAAGGTGGGATAGTTACGGTGTAGAAAAGATGGGTTGAAAGATTTCGGGAAGTGGGTTTCTTGGATGAGTATAACGCCTAACCCTCTGGAGTGGTAGCTATGGAAGGCTTTGCGCCTTTTTACTGGGGAGTTTAGTCCCTGAGCGTTGTGGGTTGCTATTTTAAGAGATGACTGTGGGGAAGGTTCGTTAGCCATGGACATTGTGTGGGGCATTCGTCAATAAGATACAAGTTCTTACCCAATCTAGGGTTGGGGGACCATCTGTCCTGGGATCATGATCTCGGCTGCGAAATTTCAGATGTTGTGCTTGGTCAGCTCTCCTCAAAGGCACCTGGGTGGGAGGAAGAAAGGGTCTGGAAAAGAGCAGAACAGAGAATAAAGGGAGAAAAGAGTAGAAACAACTGAAAGAGAAGGAGTCCAGTGTGTAAAAGAACCCTGGATCCTTTAATTGCAGGGTCAGAAACCTGCACTGAGCCCCTAAATATAAAGGGTTCAGTAAAATATGGACGGCCCAAAATAGGGTCGCATGTCTATTGTGACCAAGGGGTAAAAATTTCCTCTCGGTTACAATAGGTGGAGTGGCATGTGGAACCGCTCCGGCCGCATAGCATTTGTTAGAAAAAATGAAAAAGATAAAAAAAAAAAAAAGAAAAAAGCTAAGGGAGAAATCTCCCTATAGCAGGAGCTAATATTACCTTAGCAAGAGCGACCTTAAATGTTTTCCAATTACTATCTCTAAATAAAAGGGCAAACTCGCCTTTGTAAACTGGAAAAAGAAAAACAAGAACCAGCCGTATACAATGTAAACAAGAGAATGACCGGCATCATATCATGTTGGATAAATCTGTTATGCAATAATAACACAGTAAGGGGGGGCAGGGAAGGCAGGGGGAAAGGTGAAGGATGGGGGGGGGGAGGGATAAGGGAAATGAGGGGGAGTGAGTCTTATGGGGGGTTGAGGTGTCCCAAGATAAGGCCTCAGCCTGAGACCTAAAAGGAAAAAAAAAAATAGTAAGTCTTTGGCAGTCCTCCTATGATGAAGGGATATTCTGCATCCAATGCATCAGAAGAGATTGGCAAAAAACAATTAAAGGAGATTAGGTCTTGAAAAAGACCAGGGGTGTGTAGGAGAAGCCTCTACACATTCACAGCAGGATGATTTGAGCCACTTGAGAAAATGATAACAGAGTTCATCTGGGGGGCATGGATTCCCGTTGTTTCTTCGTTTGTTGTTTCACCCAAAGTGGAGTAAGGGGGCTGCTTGGAGGGGGCCTTTTAGACGAAACTGGTCGATTTTCTACGTTGTGTGGGGGTATATTTTGAGATATTAGCCCAAGGCGGAGAAGCAATTGCTCGCCCATTTGGAAATTCGAGAAGCCGTAGGATTTCTCTTTGTAGTTGAATTTCAGCCGGAAAGGAAATGTCCATCTATATTTGATCATTTTCTGTGAGAGCACTTCTAAGAGTGGTCTAAGTGATCTTCTTTTTTGAATCGTGGTCGGAGATATTAGCGAAAATCTGGATTTTATTGCCAAACAGGGTGATGTCATCCTTATAGCGGGATCTTTTCATGACCTCTTCTTTTATCCCGTAAAAGTGTGTCTTGACCACTATGTCCCTGGGGAGTCCATCTTGGCGGGGGGGTTGAAGCACTCTGTGGGCCCTGTCCAAATTGTGCTTATCGTCTGGGATGTCAGGGATAATTTCTTTGATTAGAGCTTTGACTGTGTTAGGGATATCCATGTTAGCTTCAGGAATACCTCGTACTCTAAAGTTATAGCGTCTGCTTCTATTCTCCAGGTCTTCAATTTTGGCCAGAGCATTCTCAAGTTGACCCTGTAAAGAATGGATACAGGTGGCATGTTGGTTGGTGCGTGCTGCGGAATCATCTACAGCCTGTTCAATAGCGTCCATTCTTGCCCCTAAACTCTGAAGATTTGCTTTAATTGATGTGGTGATTTGCATGGCGTTTTGTGCTAGCCCTGTAGCAAGCATATCAGAGAAGCAGTTAAGCAGTTGTGCCATCTCTGGGGGATGATTATTAGTGATGGGGGAGGCCTGTGGAGAGTCTGCAATGGTATCAGGGGAGTAAGGAAGGGGAGAATAAGGGTTACCGTTCTGCATTCTGCTGAGGAGAGATTCAGTGGACGCAGGTGATGCCATGTAGCTTTGAGCCCCCATAATGTTACTCACTTGTGCCGTGGATGGTGTGGATAACGCTGGAGGATACACCGGGCCTTGTATGTTTGCAGTGTCTCCGCATGGAGAAGTTGCGGCCGCCATCTTGGAAGGATCCGGGGGAGCTAAGCCAAAGTTCAATTGCCGGTTAACGTCCTTCTTCAGCTGGGATTCGGACATTTAGGCTGGTGCCCGGATGTAAGAGGGTTAGATACCTGGTCCTCCTGCCGAGATCCGCTAAAGATAGCACTTATGCTGAGCTCTGGAAGGCCGGAGCGGTGCGGAGCACTCGGTCAGCGTGAAGCTCCGCAGGTCCCGCGCATGCGCACTCAGGAGCATACAATTTTGAGTCTTGACATGTTTGGTATCTATTTACTTGATGCAGCATCATGTTTTATATTTTGCAATGGATATCATATCGTGTTTGTGTGCAAAAATGTGTATTTGTTCTTGAAATTTTGCATTTAGTAATCAGCTGCACAAAAATTGTGACATAAAAAATTGAAACAGCCACCATTTTTTACTCCAGGGCCTCTACTTTCAGAAAATGTACAGTGCGATGTTTGGAGGTTCTAAGTAATTTTATAGCAAAAAAATGCAGATTTTAATATGTGTGTGCAGAATTAAAAAAAATTCCCGAAGCAGCAAGTACTGTAGTTATGATATTTCATATCAATGGTTGTAGATGTTTTAAAATCATTAAAGTATCTAGCAAAGGCAAAACTTTTCGTTGGATCAATATCTTCCTCACTTTCTGTTCCCTTGATAATATTGTAACCGGGACAGCAAGTGGAGGAAATGTGGAGCCACAGACAAAAACTCTAATGCTTTAACAAAAAACTTTGTTTCTGGCAGAATTGTTTCAGGTTGTGAAGGAAAGCACACTGATTAAAGGAAGATTTTGATCTGCAAATATAATATACATTTTGTTATGTTATTGTAGGTTATATTTGTAATGTAAGCAAATAAATGATTTAATCTTTTATTATTTATCTACAATATAATGAATTGAGTATTGTCTGTGGGCCAACGTGATTAATAGCTTAAATCATTTAGACAGTGATTTACACTAACTATGACATACAGAAATTTTTCAGTAAAATACCATTGTGCTTCTGTACTTAATAAAGTGGTTAGTGCAGCACAATATAAATAAAAGAAAGCCCATCCATAAATGTAAAAGAACTACAAGTCCCAGAACGAAAAATGAGACCCCTCGTGAGAGAGTGGAAGATCCAAAACACTGGTGTTTCTAGGTGACAGGTCCTCCACTGCACAACAAATGCTCTTACCAGAAAAGGTGGACCCCTGATGAACAGAAGGTCAAATGTGCTTGTATCCACAATGGGATGATGGTATTCTCCAGCACGGCAGTGGAGTCAGAACATCCGGGGAAAGTATAAAGAGGCAAGGGGACACGTTCTAAGTGCTCTCCATTGGTTTATTTGAAAAATAATTCATAAGGTGATGGCACCACAATCGCGCTACATGTAAAGCCTAACAGCCAGTATACAGCTAAAAACTTAAGATCCGAAGACCCAGAGATGGCAGCGGGTGACGCCTGCAAGATAGCTCCTCTCCCATATGCATTACGTCCTACGGGACTTCGTCAGCGAGGGCGGGGCTATTACATCACCCAGAAGTTTAAATAGACGGCTGGTCTCCATGGAGAGCGTGGCAGACCGGAAGTTAAAATTACTTAAAACAGTCACACATTCCCATGGGGACACAGAGTATTACATAAAACTGTAAGCATAGTGGAGGGAGATGGGCGGAGCCTAGCGGAGCAGACATGCATTGTTAGAACTCTGCACCGCTGAGGAGAGAAGAGAAGGACAAAGCGGAGCCTGCAGGCTCAAAAGGTATCCATTTGAACCTTTTTGCCCCAGGGAACAAACTGTGAAAGTTTGGGCAGGAAATATGGTACTGGGAGGAAACCGTGGCAGAAATAAAAATCACCTCACAAAGAGCTCACAGGCACTCACTGCAACTAAAGCAGCTCCAGTCACCTCACAAGATACAGCATCAGGGCGCTCTCACAGACAGAAAATGTCACAGCAAGACTCTCCATTTGAGTCAGATACAGAACAAATCCTCTCACAAACTTCTCCACAAGCCTCCTCAGCATCCCCAGTAATATTATTACAATTTGAAAAGATGCTTCATAAGGCTTTAAAACAAACCTCAGACCAAATAACAAAAAGCCTAACCAAAGAAATAAGAGAGCTGGGAAACCGCACCGCAGCCTTAGAAATAAAAATGGATGAAATTGAAATTACAACCCAAGTAAATATAACAGAATTGGAACAATTAAAAGAAGAGAATTTAATACTTCAAACTAAGCTCGAAGATTACGAAAATAGAGCCAGACGTTCAAACTTCCGCATAAGGGGAATACCTGAAACTGTGACAGACCTGCAATTACTGCTCTATTACAAGAACTAAAGCCAGATATCCCTATTGAACGTTTAGAACTGGACAGAGTACACAGAGCCCTCACAGCCAAAAAGAAAGATGGACCCCCACGTGATATAATCACAAAATTTCATTATTACAGAACGAAAGAACAAATATTAATTGCTGCAAGAGAAAAAAAGGAAATTAATTTTCAAGGACACAATTATCAAATTTTTGCTGACCTATCCCAACTTACTATTACTAAAAGACGATCCATGAAACCCCAACGAATGGAACTGCAACGCCACAACATTATGTATCAATGGGGCTTCCCCTTTTCAGTCAGATTTAACTACCAAGGTACAATTTACAGAAGCAGATCAGCAGATGAACTACAACAAACCCTTTTAAAATTAAATCTGACAGAACCCACAAGCAGCAACTCTCCCACACGCAGAAGAATGACATCATCTTCACCTTCAGGCAGCACTAAGAAAATTTCAGAACAAAATGGGAATCATCAGTCTCACAAAAGAGGCCGTTATGCCACATCATCCATGGACCAAGAAGATTCAATGGACTGACATCCTAATTCCTGATATCTCTTCATTTATTATACTAAGAGATGGTTCTCTATAAAAAACCTGTATTTATAACTGAATGTGACTGCATTCTGATAGTCACACACTGTGTGGGATCATGTTACATTCCAGTTATATTTCTTATTACTTCTGATTCATATAGCCTTAGAATATATAAGTGAAATAAGGAAATTCTTGTTCAGTTATATATTATCAGGTAATAACAATAGATTTATTACTTTTTAGGACAAATATGTTCAATAATCCAGAAGTAATGGAAGCTTTTTCTTTCTTTTCTTAAAACAAATATATTATTACCTAACTAGTTCCTAGAATTATGTTTTTGTTTATTCTAAACTGAAGCAATACAACCTCAATTTTAGGAGTTAGCATATCTAAACAGTTACATATGAATAAAATATGTAATTGTTTACTCTAAAAGGGTTAAAATCCCAAAATAATTCAAACTATCTTCATCAATACCAAAGTTATTAACAGTACCTTTCTAACTGAATTATTTAGCCTAGGGCAAGACTAACCATATACAACCACCCTGGAATAAATAATTTCAACAAAAACTATATTCTGCACTCCAATTAATGAATCATCATTTTGATGTCTTTTGACATAGCACTTCTCTCCTGTAAGCGGAAGATCCGTGTACCCCCATTAGCCCTCCTCATTCTCCCAACCATATTATGTGGGAGTGTGACGAAGGCACTTATTCCCCTGAGAGAGATATTTACTCTCTTTCACGGGTAAATTGTGATTACTTGCAAAAAATAATTTATACAATGTATCATCTAATCTCATATGTTTTTTGTTTACTCTTTACTCCAGAATTCACTGGTTTCTTTTCTATCTATTCATCTCTTCAGTCCACACAGGTTGATCTGCGCAGTCAGCTCTGCATAACAAAAAGTAAGTCAAAACTATTTGATCTGTTGCCATGGCACCACTGAATATACTTTCCCTGAATGTTCAGGGAATAAATGTCCCTCAAAAAAGGACCAAAGCCTTCTGTACTTTTCATAACAAGAAGGCTCACATAGTATGCCTCCAAGAAACACACTTCACCAAAGATTCTACTCCAAAATATATTTCTCCTTTTTATCAACAAATTTACACGGCTTCTGCCTGTACCAAGCAAAGGGGAACTCTAATTGCATTTCACCGATCCACACCATTCACCTTATCATCAGAAATTAAAGACCCAGAAGGTAGATACCTGATACTCATGGGTTATATAATGGATACAGCAATCACGGTGATTTCCTACTACGCTCCTAACAAACAACCTACACCATTCCTCTCACATATATTACAAGTGATTAATACACACAAAATAGGAACAGTGATAATGTGTGGGGATTCGAACCAGGTCCTCCTCCCATTTCTAGATAAATCACCTTTTACACCATCCAAAATAACCTCTAGATTACCTTTTTCTCAACTTCTTTCCAAATACAATCTGGTAGATTCGTGGAGAGAAAGTAACCCAATGAAAAAGAAATTCACTTATTTCTCGCACCCTCATCAAACCTTCACCAGAATAGATCATATTTTTCTAACAATAGGAATGATACCAGAAATTATTGCATCAGATATAATTCCGATTCCGTGGTCTGACCATAATGCAGTATACACTACTATAGTAGTAACCATACCAAAAGCGCATGACCCAACTTGGTACTTACCGGACATAATGCTCAAACACCCACTACATCAGATGGCCATTGAACAAGCTTTAAAGGAATACAAATAAATTAATAATACAACAGACATCTCCCCAATAACACTGTGGGAAGCTCATAAGCCTGTCTTGCGTGGTACAATACAAAGACAAATGGCACTATTTAAACGGGAACGCAAAAATCTAGCAAAAAAACTAGAACTCAATTTTAATGCAGCCTACATATCATTTCAAGATAATCCATCTCAGAGTACAAAATCTCATCTGGAAAAATCTAGATTGGAATACGATCTATTTCTCACTGAGTCAGTTGATAAATCCCTCAAACGCTCCAAACACAATTTCTACATGAATACAAACAAACCAGGTACATATTTGGCTCGGGCATTAAATTCAACTAACAAATCTTTCAAACCAATATGTTTGAAATTATCAAAAAATGTTTACACTTGTAATCCAGTTAAAATAGTCCATAAATTTCACTCACATCTCGCAACTTTATACAAGACAAACAATGAATTTAATCCTATAGAGGCTGAATCCTTCTTCTCAAAAATAACCTTACCTGAGTTATCTCAGAATCAAAAAAACAGTTTGGATGAGCCTATAACTATAGATGAAGTTGCTAACGCCATAAAAGACCTAAAACTTAACAAAAGACCAGGCCCAGACGGCTACTCGGCTTTATACTATAAAACATTCTCAGAAATACTCTCTCCCATTCTCACTGAAACTTTTAACAAACTTCTAGATGGACATTCTTTTCGGCAAGAAACACTAATGGCAATTGTTTGTATGATCCCAAAACCCCTTTCTGATGATACTTCCTGTGTGAATTATCAGCCTATCTCTCTGTTAAACCTCGATATTAAATTATTAGCAAAAATAATAGCAAAAAGCCTCAATAGCATTATAGGAAAATTAATACATAGAGATCAAGTAGGCTTCATGCCAAATAGACAGGCAGGCGATAATATACGCAGGGCAGTGTTATTGGCACATATTGCTAAAAAACGGAAAATCCCTTTATGTTTTCTATCTCTCGATATTAAGAGGGCATTTGACACAGTATCCTGGCAATATATGCAATATTCATTACAAAAATGGGGTTTTGGACCCCACTTTTTAACATGGATCAAAGCATTATATAATAAACCCAAAGCCTATATAAAATATGCTGGATACAAATCTGATGCCTTTAATATCGAAAGAGGTACCCGACAGGGTTGCCCATTATCTCCCTTATTATTTGCCCTTATACTCGAACCCATGGCCCAATACATCAGAACAAACCAAACTATAACTGGCATTGAAGTAGGAGGTATTACACACAAATTATGTATATTTGCAGACGATATATTACTTTTTCTATCATCACCACAGGTCTCTGGTCCTAACTTAATACCAGCTCTTGATGGATTTGCAGCCCTATCCGGCCTTATGATTAATCCTAAGAAATGCCTAGTGCTTAATATTTCACTCACAAACATGGAATTGATCCCGGCTAGGGCTGCACTCCCATTCACATGGGCAGAAAAATCAATCCCATATCTTGGAATTCATTTAACAGCATCTCATTCTGACTTATTCTCAACCAATTATCCTCCTGTATTAAGACAGATCACAAATCTAATAAAACAATGGTCGCAACTTCCTTTATCCTGGATAGGGAAGATTAGTGCAATCAAAATGACTATTCTACCCAAATTGCTTTATCTATTCAGAGTCCTCCCTATTCCAATTCCTTCCTATTTTTTGAGAATAGTACAAAAAAGAGCAACTTCGTTTATATGGGGCTCTTCTAAACCACGTATACCTATACACACACTACATCTTCCCAAAAATAAAGGAGGCCTGGGATACCCTAATTTTACTAACTACTACAGAGCAGAATATTTGGCCAGTCTGTCCAAATACCATGCAAAACAGGAAATCCCATTATGGGTATTTATAGAGGCTTCAGAAAATGACCCTCTATTAATATCAAATTTATTATGGCTTGATCCTAAAGACCGCTTTAAAATTCAAAATCCCATAACTAAACACTTCTTATCTCTCTGGGATAAACTAAAAACCAAATATCAGTTACAATCTCCACACAATCCCCTCCTTTCTTTTATCAGAAATCCGGCCTTTTATCCGGCATGGATCTACCCAAATTCTTTTAAAGCTTGGACAACATCAGGCATTCAGACACTAAATGACTTCATAGCATCTAAATCATTCCTTTCATTCCCATCGCTTAGAGAAAAATATGATCTACCAAACTCTGAGATATTTAGATATCTCCAAATCAAAAATTTCTATACACCATTCCTAAAGGGGGATACACCATTATCCCAATTATCCATTTTTGAATCAATCTGTACAAAAGATTAATTTACTAAAGGTACAATTTCATCACTTTATAATCAATTATATGGAGTAGCAAATCTTAATAGACCCTCTTACGTTCAGAGGTGGGAGGAGGACCTGGGACGAACTTTAGAAGACACGGACTGGTCTAACATATGGCTCACATCTAAGTCATCTTCACCCAACATCTTAGCACTGGAGACAAATTATAAAGTCCTAACTCGCTGGTACCTTGTACCCGCTAGAGTGGCAAAATATTCACCTAATACCACAGCTCTTTGTTTTCGAGGATGCCCAGAAATAGGCACATATTTACACATATGGTGGACGTGCCCAGTAATCCAAACCTTCTGGAAGGAAGTCTTCGTGATTGCATCTAAAATATTTTAAAAAATAATACAACCAGATCCATATTTAACTTTACTTAATCTAAAACCAGAAAGGTTAACACTCTCTCAATTCAAACTTATGATCCAACTAATAACGGCTGCAAAACAAACAGTGGCCAAGGCATGGAAATCTCCTACATTGGTACTAGCAGAAACAATTCACAGAATGAATAATACAATGTCCCATGCTAAGATGGTAGCCATTGATCAAAATCAAATTCCAAAATTTGAAAAACTTTGGCATCCTTGGATAAAACAACAGTTCCTGTCAAACTTCAATGACTCTGTCCTGTTGCCATGGTAACAGATTAAATGACTTACAGAGACACCCATTCTAAGGCTTCAAAGAGAACTAAAAAGAATAATAAACTGACGAGCAGGACAACCTTGTGGACCATACCTCTACCTTTCAACCCTTTTTCTTCTTTCTCTTTCCTTTTCTCCACCTTACGATTAAAGCTCATTATCAGAATTTATTCGACCTATATACACTCTACTTGTAAACAATATGTATAGTAGGTATAAATCATTTAAATACCTACAAAAGTAACTAAGGAAATTATATATATCTTTAATTTAGGTTTACGTGAACTCAATGTTTAATATTTGAAATTTCATGATATTTACCTATATAAACCCTACTGTAAAACAATGAGCTTACTTTATAGATCCTTGTAAACTTACTTTATGTATCTTTATAATATTGTATACTCAATAAACTTCTTTTGACAAGGAAAACTGTAAGCATAGTGATTACTAATTGTAAGCCTACACTTGTCATTAAAAGGAAAAGGAATATAAATGAATAAACGGACCTGTAAACCCACGGCCATCTCTTCACATAGAAAAAGACCATATACAGTATATCACAAAAGTGAGTACACCCCTCATATTTTTGTAAATATTTTATTAGAATCTTTTCATGTGACAATACTGAAGAGAGTATACAGCTTGTATAACAGTGTAAATGTGTTGTCCCCTCAAAATAACTCAACACTAGGGATGAGCCTGATGTTCGAGTCGAACGTAAGTTTGACTCGAACATCGGGTGTTCGCCGAATAGCTAATAATTTGGGGTGTTTGCGACAAATTCGAAAGCTGTGGAACATCCTTTGAAAGTCTATGGGAGAAACCAAAAGTGCTAATTTTAAAGGCTTTTATGCATGGTATTGTCATAAAAAGTGTTTGGGGACCTGGGTCCTGCCCCAGGGAACATGTATCAATGCAAAAATAAGTTTTAAAAACGGCCGTTTTTTCAGGAGCAGTGATTTTAATAATGCTTAAAGTGAAACAATAAAAGTAAAATATTCCTTTAACCACTTCACATCCGGGCCATTTCTGACACTTCGCTCCTACATGTCAAAAATCATCATTTTTTTGCTATAAAATTACATAGAACCCCCAAACATTATATATGTTTTTTTAGCAGAGACCCTAGAGAATACAATGGCGGTCATTGCAACTTTTTATCTTGCACGGTATTTGCGCAGCAATTTTTCAAACGCGTTTTTTTTGGAAAAAAACAGTTTCATGCTTTAAAAAAAAACAAAACAGCAAAGTTAGCCAAATGCCGAGTAAATAGATACCTAACATGTCATGCTTCAAAATTGCACACGCTCGTGGAATGGCGCCAAACTTTGGTACTTAAAAATCCCCATAGGCGACGCTTTAACATTTTTTACTAGTTACATGTTTTGAGTTATAGAGGAGGTCTAGGGCCAAAATTATTGCTCTCGCTCTAACGTTCACGGCGATACCTCACATGTGTGGTTTGAACACCGTTTTCATATGTGGGCGGGACTTACGTATGCGTTCGCTTCTGCGTGCGAGCTCACGGGAACAGGGGCGCTTTAAAAAATTTTTTTTTTTTTTTATTGTTAATTTTTAAAAAAATTTTTTTTTTGATCACTTTTATTCCTATTACAAGGAATGTAAACATCCCTTGTAATAGGAATATGACACGATCAGTCCTCTTTACAGTGAGATATGGGGTCAATAAGACCCCACATCTCACCTCTAGGCTGGGAAGCCTAAAATAAAAAAATAAAATAAAACGATCGCCTCTTCACAGCCAAAGCGGCGCCGTTTTTTTTGAATGCAGAGGCCGGGTGTGACATCGCGCCCGGCCTCCGAACGATCATAGAGACTCCGGCGACCATCTGGTCCGCCGGAAATCTCTATGGTGAACATCCGGCGCCGGCGGATCCGCTATCTGACTCACCGATCGCTGAGGTGAGTCGGTAGAAGCACCGGAGGGCGGCGGGAGGGTGGGTTCGTCCCCTCCCGCCGCCCGTAAGAACGATCAAGCGGCGGAACAGCCGCTATGATCGTTCTTATGGTGTACGGAATCGCCGGCTGAAAATGCCGGTATCTGAATGATGTCTGTAGCCTCAGACATCATTCAGATATAAGCCCTGAAAGTCGAGGCCGTCATATGACGGCCTCCGAATGTCAAGCGGTTAAATTTCGTACCTGGGGGGTGTCTATAGTATGCCTGTAAAGTGGTGCATTTTTCCCGTGTTTAGAACAGTCCCTGCACAAAATGACATTTCTAAAACAAAAAAGGAATTTAAAACTACTCGCGGCTATAATGAATTGTCAGTCCCGGCAATACAGATAAAAGAAGACTTTGAAAAAAATGGCATGGGATCCCCCCAGTCCATTACCAGACCCCGAACCAAAATTTTTTTTAAAAATTGCGTGGTGGTCCCCCCAAATTCCATACCAGGCCCTTCAGGTCCAGTATTGATATTAAGGGGAACCCCGTGCCAAAATTTAAAAATATAGCGTGGGGGTCACCCTCAAAATCGATACCAGACCCTTCAGGTCTGGTATGGAACCCCGTGCCAAAATTAAAAAAAAAAATAATGTGGGGGTCCCCCCAAAAATCCATACCAGACTGTTATCCAAGCATGCAACCTGGCAGGCCACAGGAAAAGAGGAGTGGGAGAGAGAGCACCCCCCTCCTGAACCGTACCAGGCCACATGCCCTCAACATGGGGAGGTGCTTTGGGATAGCCACCCAAAGCACCTTGTCCCCATGTTAAAGGGGACAAGGGCATCATCCCCACAACCCTTGCCCGGTGGTTGTGGGGGTCTGTGGGCGGGGGGCTTATCAGAATCTGGAAGCCCCCTTTAACAAGGGGACCTCCAGATCCCAGCCTCCCCCCTGTGTGAAATGGTAACAGGGTACAAATGTACCCCTACCATTTCACAAAAGAAGTATCAAAATGGTACAAATGACAAGACATGGCTTGGGACAAGTCCTTTATTAAAAAATAAAATTCTCCCCATGTTGAGGGTATGTGGCCTGGTACTGTTCAGGAGGGGGGCACTCTCTCGTCCCCCCCGTCTTTTCCTGCGGCCTGCCAGGTTGCGTGCTCGGATAAGGGTCTGGTATGGATTTTTGGGGGTTCCCCTTAATATTTATACCAGACCTGAAGGGCCTGGTGTGGAATTTGGGGGGACCCCACGCAATTTTTTAAAAAAATTTTGGTTCGGGTTTCCCCTTAATATTCATACCAAACCCAAAGGGCCTGGTAATGGACTCGGGGATCCCAGATCTTTTTTTCAATTACTTCTTTTATCTATTCTAAACACGGGAATAATGCGCCACTTTACAGGCATACTATAGACACCCCCCCAGGTACGAAATTTAAAGGAATTTCACTTTTATTGTTTCACTTTAAGCATTATTAAAATCACTGCTCCCGAAAAAAACGGACGTTTTTAAAAACTTTTTTGCATTTCTGGGCATTGATAAATTCAAACTGCACTGGAGGGGTAGCTGTTTAGTTAGAAGCATCTCAAGTTTAGAGATGTCTTGGGTCCATAGGATTAAAAGCTATACCCCTTATGGCCTCAACATCGATGTTGTTAATTTTTTCATTGACAACTCCTAGTGACTTTATGTAATTTTATTCCTTTTTTTTTATTCTATATTTTTCATGTTCATTGTATCTTTTAGTATATTTTTTATATATCCATTTATATATTTTTTTGTATTTACATTCAATCTTTTGATATAAATTTTTTTGTATGCCTCACCTATGTCTGGTTATGTATTACAGAGGCTTTGTGGAATATATTTATTCTATATGGTGTTCATTCGTTTTATTTAAGATGGCAGCTCTATTTATTTGCTATACGGTATTCTAAATTGGGCACTCCCGGTGCAAATCTGCTTTCCTATATTGTCCTCTGGGGTTATTCTTTGGTTGGCTTATGGAGAGCTGCGGGGGGGCCTTTCTATTAAGGGGGATGTTGATTTATCCCCTTTCAGTCAATTTATTTATTATTTGATTTAGGTAAAATTATTACTGAATGGCCTTTATCTCTGCCTGTTTTTTTGGGTATTTTCATGTCTATGTTTGAGCCTTTACTTATAGCTCATACCTTTTGGCATAGGAGCTGTTGTTTCTATTCAAGGTTATTTAGATAGCCCTGTTCAAGTGACTTTGACATACAGCATTGCTCTGCGTTTTAGCGTCATTTGTCATTTTTAGTCATTTGCACTTGGCATTTTCCATTATTTTTTTATTATATTTTTTGGATTACTATCATTATTGTTTTATACCCCTAGATGTTTACCAGCATTTTAAGACCATTTTTGTATGTCAAAGTTTGTCAATTAGTTAGCATTTTTTATTGCTTCTATTTGTGTCCACATTATATGGGCTTTCAGATGTTTTTGCCCTTAGTCTCTTCCCTTGAATGGGATGGTGCCCTGTGGTTCTCCCCTCGGGATCTAGATCGAAGCTTTGCTAGTGGTTTGCTATTTAATCGGTGCATTAGGATGCTCGTATCCCGTGACCACATTTGCTAGTGACGAAACGACGTAGGGAGGAGGAGCTACGTTCTGACGTCACCACTGCACGTTCAGTCCCGGAAGTTACGGGCTGTTTGGAAGCCGGCCGGCTCATCATTTTATGCACATCTTGCTTATTATTGTCCATCATTTTGTAAGTGTTCAATCGTCTTTTTAAATTCCAATAAATGTAAAGGATTTATGCTATGTGAGGCTTTTTGTTTTTATGGTGAACACACTGCTCACTTTACTGATTCATCTGCTGACCCTTCCCACTGATGCTGAGGAGTCCAGTCTATGCCAGTGAGATCCCGGGCTGGGGTTACAGCCACTCGCCCAGTGTGGTCCCCTTGTAATAAAGGACCACCGATTTCTGGTAAGTGGCAGTCCTTTCTGTGGTGGAGGAAACTTTTCACTTGTCACTCCAGTGTGGATCTTTACGGCACATCACTTTTTGATTATTATCACTTCTTATGGACTAATTTTTATGTTTTGTTTTTTTCACTAATCTCTTCAATATGGATTGATTTTTACTATATTGATTTTTATCTAGTCACAGGACAATTCCCAAACACTTTCTCCTTTTTTATATTTCATTTTTTTCCACTAATGTATTTACATGTATCTGTTTATGCACTATTTAGTTTGTATATCATGTAGTTGGATGCACTCACTTTTTGCATTTCCGCTTTGGGTTTGTTCAATTATGTATACTCAGTGTGGTCTTTTTTGGGAGCATATATCAATTTGCTTCACTGTTCTTATTTTTTAGCGCGACTCTTTGCTTTTTATTTCCTGTTTAGTATAACGCTTTTTAGTCGCATCACATCGTACACTCATAGCGCAGTATCTCTTCTTTTATATTATTTATTTTTTGCATTGATACATGTCCCCTGGGGCAGGACCCAGGTCCCCACACACTTTTCATGACAATAACTTGCATATAAGCCTTTAAAATGAGCACTTTTGATTATTCATGTCTTCATTATTCATTATTCGTGTCCCATAGACTTTAACGGTGTTTGCGTGTTCGACCAAATTTTTTGCCTGTTCTGCTGCGAACCGAACCGGGGGGTGTTCAGCTCATCTCTACTCAACACACAGTCATTAATGTCTAAACTGCTGGCAACGAAAGTGAGTACACCCCTAGGTGAAAATATCCAAATTGGGCCCAAAGTGTCAATATTTTGTGTGGCCACCATTATTTTCCAGCACTGCCTTAACCCTCTTGGGCTTGGAGTTCACCAGAGCTTCACAGGTTGCCACTTGCGTCCTCTTCCACTCCTCCATGACAACATCAGAGAGCTGGTGGATGTTAGAGACCTTGCGCTCCTCCGCGTTCCATTTGAGGATGCCCCACAGATGCTCAATAGGGTTTTGGTCTGGAGACATGCTTGGCCAGCCCATAACCTTTACCCTCAGCTTCTTTAGCAAGGCAGTGGTCATCTTGGAGGTGTGTTTGGGGTCATTAGAATGTTGGAATCCTGCCCTGCAGCCCAGTCTCCGAGGGAGGGGATCATGCTCTGCTTCAGTATGTCACAGTACATGTTGGCATTCATGGTTCCCCCAATGAACTGTAGCTCCCCAGTGCCGGCAGCACTCATGCAGCCCCAGACCATGGCACAACCACCATGCATGACTGTAGGCAAGACACACTTGTCTTTGTACTCACCTGGTTACCGCCACACACGCTTAACACCATCTGAACCCAATAAGTTTATCTTGGTCTCATGAAACCACAGGATGTGGTTCCAGTAATCCGTTAGCTTAGTCTGCTTGTCCTCAGCAAACTGTTTGTGGGCTTTGTTGTGCGCCATCTTTAGAAGAGGTTTCCTTCTGGCACGACAGCCATACAGACCAATTTGATGTAGTGTGTGGCATATGGTCTGAGCACTGACAGGCTGACCCCTCACCCCTTCAACCTCTGCAGCAATGCTGGCAGCACTCATACATCTATTTCCCATAGACAACCTCTGGATATGACACAAAGCACGTCCACTCAACTTCTTTGGTCGAAAATGGCGCGGCCTGTTCTGAGTGACACCTGTCCTTGTTAAACCACTGTATTCCATGCTGCAGCTCAGTTTCAGGGTCTTGGCAATCTTCTTATAGCCTAGGCCATCTTTATGTAGAGCAACAATTTTTTTTCAGATCCTCAAAGAATTCTTTGCCATGAGGTGCCATGTTGAACTTCCAGTGACCAGTATGAGAGAGTGAGAGTGATAATACCAAATTTAACACACCTGCTTCCCATTCACACTTGAGACCTTTTAACACTAATAAGTCACATGACATTGGCGAGGGAAAAATTACTAATTGGGCCGAATTTGGACATTTTCACTTAGGGATGTACTCACATTTGTTGCCAGTGTTTTAGAAATTAATGGCTGTGTGTTGAGTTAATTTGAGAGGGCAGCAAATTTACACTGTTATACCAGCTGTATACTCACTACTTTACATTGTAGTGTCATTGCTTCAGTGTTGTCACATGAAAAGATATAATAAAATATTTACAAAAATCTGAGGGTTGTACTCACTTTTGTGAGATGTAGTATGTACTGTATGTAGCAAAACAAAAATATCTTATAGCAGAATACTTTTAAAAAACATTAAAGAGACATCTGAAAAATATTTATTTATCTGATATAAAACAGTTTAAGTCAAATTCAACATTTAACCTTTCGGAACCGAAACCTGTTTTGCATGGATCCAGAAGGATTCTCGCTGACTTAATTGGCATATAAAATTTCCCCCTCTTCAGTGCTTATTTACCTTCTCCACCCCCCAGAATCTGAGACATCTTGGGTCCCTGTTGTGAAAAATTCTGAAGTGTTTAGAAACATTGTGTGTTCGCAAGCCTTTTTAATATTATACACATGTTCAGCTATGCAAACACCCATGAGTCTTAATGTCCTCCCTACATACTGGAGTCCACAATCGCACTCCAGCATGTACACAACCCCACTGTAATGCACCGTACACACGGTCGGACATTGATCGGACATTCCGACAACAAAATCCTAGGATTTTTTCTGATGGATGTTGGCTTAAACTTGTCTTGCATACACACAGTCACACAAAGTTGTTGGAAAATCCGATCATTCTGAATGCGGTGACGTAAAACACGTACGTCGGGACTCTAAACGGGGCAGTAGCCAATAGCTTTCATCTCTTTATTTATTCTGAGCATGCGTGGCACTTTGTGCTTCGGATTTGTGTACACACGATCGGAAATTCCGACAACGGATTTTGTTGTCGGAAAATTTTATAGCCTGCTCTCAAACTTTGTGTGTCAGAAAATCCGATGGAAAATGTGTGATAGAGCCTACACACGGTCGGAATTTCCGACAACAAAGTCCTATCACACATTTTCCGTTGGAAAATCCGACCGTGTGTACGGGCATATTACACGTGATAAGATTTTTTATGGGGTATTTTCTGTTATTGGCTGAGGCAACAAAATACTTACGTTTTTTAAGGTTATGTTTACATTGCCTGCATGCAGGACATTTTCCACAAGTGTAGAATTTGTTCAAAAAGGCAAACAATCCATTTTCATTAACAACAGGGGGGTCTACTACACTCGGGGCCAGAATGTCTCAGAGGGTATAAGGTCTTCTGTAAATGAATCTCAGACGTGGGGGCAGCACTGTACCTAAAATTCAATCCTTTTTTAAGATTTCCCAATGCTTCATAATTATTTTTTCAAATTTTTTGTGTTGTATATTGTAGTCTAAAATTTTATATTCAAACTTGATGTCTCTTTTATTTATATTTTTGTTGGAATCTGCAACTAAGAGGGTTCTATCCAGACTCCCAATACTCTGTATCTCACTTTTTTGGAAAAAGCATTGAGCTAATACATTAGACTGGGTATAATAATCAGACTCAATGACAAGTGTAGTCTTACAATTAGTAATCACTATGCTTACATTTCATATTGTATTCATATAGTATTGATATGAGTTTTATGTAATACTCTGTGTCCCCATGGGAATGTGTGACCATTTTAAGTAATTTTAACTTCCGTCTGCCGCACTCTCCATGGAGACCAGCCATCTATTTAAACTTCCGGGTGATGTGATAGCCCCGCTCTCACTGACGAAGTCTCGTAGGACGTAATTTGTACGGGGGAGGAGCTATCTTGCGGACGTTACCCGCTGCCATCTCTGGATCTTTGGATCTTCCTTTTTTAGCTGTATACTGGCTTTTTGGCTTTACATGTAGCGCGATTGTGGCACCATCACCATATGCCATTTTATGAATTTTTTTTTAAATAAACCAACAGAGAGCACTTAGAACGTGTCCCCTTGTCTTTCTACACTTGCCCTGGATGTTCCGGTTCCACTGCTGGAGAATACCATCATCCCATCATGGATACAAGCACATTTGACCTTCTGTTTATCAGGGGTCCACCTTTTCTGGTAAGAGCATTGGTTGTGTGGTAGAGGACCTGTCACCTAGAATCACCAGTGGATTGGATTTTACACTCTCTCAAGAGTGGTCTCGTCTTTCGTTCTGGGACTTGTAGTTCTTTTACATTTATGGATGGACTTTCTTTTATTTACATTGCGCTGCACTAAATCACTTTATTTTGTATACCCATTGAAGGCGATGTGATTAACCAATAGTGTTCAGCTTGCTGTTTTGTTTAATTCAATTTATTGTTTGCGCTGACTGTTCTTTATAAATTCATAGTGCTTCTGTACTTGACATCCTCATGCATTTATATCCACAGTATTTTATTTTTATATAAATAATTTATAGAAGAGTAGTAAAGTAGTTAAAAAGATGTGTACTAATTCACTTCACTCAAGTATCCACTAAACATAATCTCTTATTTAATTTCTTTTTTCTTTAACAGTGCAAGCCTTTAAAGAATATGCATATCTATTTTGAATTTACCATTGCTTTATCCGATTCTTTTCATTCACTATTATGCATTGCAATTAAAATATATATATATATATATATATATATATATATATATATATATATATATATATATATATAGTGCCTTGCAAAAGTATTCACCCGCCTTGGCTTTTTATCTATTTTGTTACATTACAGCGTTTAGTTAAATGTTTTTTTAATCTGAATTATGTGATGGATCAGAACACAATCGTCTAAGTTGGGGAAGTAAAATTAGAAAAATATATACATAAAGCTATTTTTCAGAAATAAAAAACTGATAATTGGCATGTGTGTATGTGTCTTGCGGCCTTCAGGACAGCTGGAATCCCCAGACTCGCGCACCGCGAACGGCGGTGCGGGGGGCGACCGATCGCCCCATATTTAGGACCGCTGCCTCCGGAGCTGACCGCACTGACCGGACACACAGGATCCCACAGCAGCAACCGCGGATGTAGGCCTCAGGCACCCGCAGCCTACAGCGGATCTGAGGCCTGTGAGGCCTCCACGACTACCAGACCTTGGGGCCCCAATCGGAGGCACAGGAGACTCCCAGCACACTATCCTGTACAGTGGACACCCCTCCACTGCCCCAGAGACTAAGGTACAGGCCCTTTTTTTTATGCTATTGTTTGGGAACATTCAGCACCGGCCGCCATCTTGCGGCCTAACAGTGAAGCCGGGCCCACACTTTAAGGTGACGAGTCGCACCTAGACTGTGCTCTTCTCCCAGTGCATTTGAGCACACAGCACTTAGAATCATCATCCGCACTGGCAGGGGGACATTACTGCTTTCTCGGGCCTGCCCTTCCCCCCCCAGACCCCCCTTATCTTTGTGGAGGAGGGGGCTTCGATAGAGAGCAATCGACCATGGATGGCTGTAGCCGCACGCCCCTGAGACCTGTGCCATCCCGACAGCCGCAGGCTATCCCCGCAATACAGCACATCTGCATTTTACATGGCGGCAGCTAGCTCACACTCCTCGGAACCTGCTGACCCTCAACAAGGCACCATACAAAGGTATCTACTTAGAACAGCGCCGACTGATCCCCGAACACCTAAAGACAAGATGGCGCCTGGCCGCAACCCAGGGAAGACCAAGCCACCCACCGCCACTCCCGCAACAGCTTGCATGACTCTGGACGCAAATGAGAAACTCCAAGAATCCAGAGGAGAGACATCAGCCTCCTCTACAAGGTTAGTCACATCACAAGACACAGACACCGGGGAACTACAGACAACCCCTCACCCCCTGATGGGAGTGCCCATTAGAACGGAAACTGCAGCCCTATTGTCTGCTTTCAGAACTGATTTCGAATCATGGGCAAGTAAGATGGAGGATTCCCTACAAGTAGAGCTGAACGCGCTGAGACAAAAAGTTACAGCTAATGAGGAAGCGGTATCGGTCTTAAATACTGCTCAGGATGACCATGAGGCACGTATAACAGCCCTTGAATCTGCATCTGTGACACATCTCCGTCCTCTATGCCACCAACAGCTTTGCATAGAAGACAGTGAAACAATATTAGACTGCAAGGTCTACCTGAGGCAACATCAGGAGCAGAACTGAAACCCACTGTCATATCCATCCTCAATAAAATGCTGGGAAGAGAGGCAACATCACCAATTGATTGGATCGTGTTCACAGGGTGGGAGGGCCGGGGAGAGCCTGAGAAGGTTGCCCCCCGTGATGTTCTCTGTAGGGTACACTATTATTTTTTTAACATCAAAGTTTATTGTGAAAGATCAAGAGATACATCTATGGAGACGCAGCTCCACTCATTACAATACAGTGTTAGATATATCATCAGAAATACCATTGAACTTCAGTTATATTGCAAAAATTGGTATTAATTGTTTATGTTTATACAACTGTAAATCTTAATAAAGCAGATATCAATGACTATTAAACATGGATTCCATATTGTCATTCAAAGAATAAGAATAGTTGGAAAAGAAAAAGATATAAGAAAGAGAGAAAGGGGTAGTAAGGATTAAGCCTTCAGTTTAAGTTAATGGGCATTACTGTTCCTCATTTGACTGTTTTTCAATATTTAGTTTATCTTATGAGAGTTATCTTTCAACCAGAATTTATTTCATAATATCCAGATATGCCTGTGAGTATTTATATATAAGCCAAGGTGACCAAATTTTGTGAAATCTTTCCACATTTTCTCCTACTTGTGCAATGGTCTCCTCCATCTCATAAAACTCCTCTATCTTATTGAGCCATTCCCGTATAGATGGGATTTTTGTAGATTTCCAGTACAGTGGGATGATGGCTTTGGCCGCATTTAATAGATGTTTGGTAAGTGAGTGTTTATACCTCTTAATGGGGAATTCCGTGATATGCAGGAGACATCCCGCTGCGTCTAGCTTTAATTTTGTTTCTGTTATTGAGTATATCATCTCTCTGACCTCTGCCCAGAATGTGTTTAATACTGGGCACTGCCACCAAATGTGGAGCAATGATCCTTTGTCAGAGTTACAGCGCCAGCAAGTATCCGTGTGGTCTGGAAACCAAGAGTGTAGCTTTACTGGTGTTGCATACCATTGGGTGAGTAACTTGTATGCTGTCTCCTGAGTTTTTGTGCTCAGGGAGCAAAAATACATGCTTTCATCCATTGTGAGGTCGACAATGGAATACCTAGTGCCCTCGACCAGCTCTCTCTGAGATCTCCCTCACCCCTGTCCTCCCCATTTTGGATCCAGCGGTATGCTAGCGATGTCGCTTTAGAGATAGGTTCCTCTGTCTGACATACTGATTCTAGTTCTGTTAGTGGTCTGTTGAAATTTTGTTTTCTTTGTGTTCTATTGATGAAGCTACGGCATTGAAAATAAGTCCAAAGCTGTAGGTCAGGTAGTTTGTTTGTATGTTTAAAATCTGTAAAGTCCCTAAACTCTTGATTGTGGAAACATTGTGAAGCTAGTAGGGGTTTATTTGTGTCGTTCGCTTGAAGTGAGCGGTTACCCATTCCCGGTGGAAAATTGGGGTTATTCTGTAGTGGAGTGAGCGGACTAAGGAGTGACGAGAAGATGGTAAGTTTCGTTAACTTATGAAAGATTGTTAAGGTGGTGCCTACTAAGGGATGTGTCCTCATCTCCGCTGGGAGACTACTCCACTGAATCCATGGTGAGTATTTAATTGGTGTGTGGCTTAATATTTCCTCAATTTCTACCCAATCTTTGATTGTAGAGTGGCAATGCCAGTCTATTATCCTAGTTATGTGGGCGGCGAGGTAGTACGCACGAAAGTCTGGAATTCCCATTCCCTCTTTGTCTTTGGGCTTAGTAAGTCTGGAAAATCGTACTCTAGGTTTCTTGTGAGCCCAAATAAATTTCGTTTGAGTTGCATGGAGCACTTTAAAGAAGTGTTGGGGAATTTTTATCGGTAAATTTCTAAATAGATACAGGGCTCTTGGTAATATGACCATTTTACATATAGCTGCCCGACCGAACCAGGATAAACCTTTCGAGTGCCAATTTTGTAAGTCTGAACATATTGTTTTCAATAGGGGAGTAAAATTATTTTCAAAAATTTGAGATAATTTAGGTGTCAGCCATATTCCTAAATATTTAAGCTCTGTGCTTACCCATTTAAAGGGGCAATTTGACTTGACAAGGTCTAGTTTATTTGTGGGGATCGAGACATTTAAAATTTCCGACTTGGTGTAATTGATTTTAAGGTTTGAGAGATACCCAAAGATAGAGAATTCTTTCATCAAGGAGGGGAGTGAAATATGAGGATTCGTTATGAAGAACAACAAGTCATCCGCATATGCCGCCACCTTGTATTCTTTTTTTCCCACCTCAAATCCCTGTATTGCCCTCTCTGCTACAATCCGTCTGACAAATGGCTCTAAGGTTAGGATAAATAACAGGGGCGAGAGGGGGCAACCCTGTCTCGTACCGTTCTTGATTTCAACTGTACTTGAAAGGGAGCCATTGATCTTCAGCTGTGCAGAAGGGTTTTTATAGAGCATAGAGATCCAAGACATCATATTGTTTCCCAAGCCAATGAACCTGCATGTTTCTAGCATGAAATCCCAGGCTACGCGGTCAAAGGCCTTCTCCGCGTCCGTGGACAGGAGAAGGCCTTTGAATTTCCGCATCTCTGCAGCATGTATTAAATTGAGCGCTTTGATAACATTGTCTCTAGTTTCTCTTCCTGGCATGAATCCTGCTTGCTCGCTTCCTATCAATCCATGAAGTAAAGGTTTCAATCTGTTTGCTATTATTTTTGACAACAATTTCACGTCAAGATTCAGCAGCGAGATTGGCCTGTAGCTTGCACATTCTGTCAGGTCCTTATTTGGCTTGGGAAGAATTGTAATATGTGCCTTAAGGAAATCCGCCGGAATCTCCCTGGGCTCAGACAAATAGTTCAAGGCCTTTAGTAATGGTCTCAGCAGAGTTTCCTGGAATGTTTTGTAATAGATTGCTGTAAAACCGTCCGGTCCCGGACTTTTTCCTGTCACAAGCTTCTATGGGATTCTCCAGTTGGGTAATATCTTCCATTGATAATGTGGGAAGTTTAGAGTCTATCAGATATTGACGTATGGTATGTAATCTCGTTCCCTGAATTGAGCTAGGTTTCTGTGGGTTGGGTAAGTTATACAAGGATGTGTAATAATTATGAAAGTGGTGTGCAATTTTTTCGGTGGTGATATCTAGTTTCCCTTCTTTTGTTCATATGCCTGATATATTTTGTTGTGTTTTCGCATTTTTTATGGCTCTTGCTAGTAAGCTTCCTGTTTTGTTGCCATGTTCGTAGTAGATTTTTTTTTTTAAAAATAGGAATCTTTTAGCTCTTGTGTCGAAGATTTGGTGAAGTGATTTTCTATGCTTTAAAAGTTCAATTGCCGTATGTTCTGTCAGGGATTGTTTATGTAGGGATTCTAGGGCGCGAATCTTCTCTGTCAGGGATTTAATTTCACTTTCCCTCTCTCTTTTGCGGTGAGCGCCTATTCTAATGAGTTCTCCCCTAATTGTGCATTCATGTGCTTCCCATATTGAAAGGGGGTTGATGTCTGGTGTGGAGTTGGTTTTGAAGTAGTCTGATAGTGATGTCGCTATTTGAGGAAGTGTATTTGGGTCTGTTAACAATGCTGAATTTAGTCTCCAAGTGTTTGTTTTAGGTCGGTGTTCTGTGAGCTTCAACGACACTGAGATTGGGGCATGATCTGAGAAGGTCTGTATCCCTATTTTAGCTCCTGAGACTACATCTAAGTCTCTTTGTGTAACAAAGAGATAATCTATTCTTGAGTATCTGCAGTGGGGTATGGAATAGAAGGTGTAATCTTTTCCCTCTGGGTTAATGAATCTCCAAGAGTCTATTAGTTGGAGCGAATTCAGTAATGTTTTAATCTGTTTGAGTATTTTGTACGTAATGTAGGTTTTGCCTGTGGACGTATCACTGAGAGGATTCAATGGGACATTAAAGTCTCCCCCCAGAATAATACATCCCGAGCCAAAATCTTTGAGTTGTCCTACAATTTTACGGCAGAAGGTTAGGTGAGCCGTGTTGGGAAAATAAACATTTGCTAACGTAATAGGCATGCCGCTGCAATTCCCTTTCAGGAATATGAACCTTCCTTCTGGATCTATGAGTTTGTCAGTTAATTCAAAGGAAGCATCCCTACTAATGAGTATGGACACTCCCCTGGATTTTGCTAGGTCATTCGTTGCATGATATGCTTGTGCGAAGAAAGAATCTGTCAGTTTGGGGATTTGTTGGGTTTTGAAGTGTGTTTCCTGTAAAAACACAAAACGTGGTTTACCTTTTTTGAGTTCCTTTAAGAGGGTCTTGCGCTTTTCAGGGATATTCAGGCCTTTCGTGTTGTGAGAGATTACTGTAGGCTCATGTCCTAGGGATGGGTACGCCATCTTGAGGACGCAGAGAGAGCTGTAGAGGCAACAACTGAAGAGATAATTGAAGTTCCCAATAAATTACACTTTACCCCTTAAAAAGTATAGGTAAAAAGAAAAGATAGGAAGAAAATGAGGAATTAGTACCTTGAAAGTGAGAGCACCTAAAAAGTAAGATAGAGATAATGTGATCTCCTTGTATACCCAATGGGACCAAGGTAAAATGTTAGTGCCTCCTGCCAGGAAAATCCTCTCCTGTCAAGGAGCACTTTGTCGGAGCGCGATTGGCAGCCGCCCAATCACTTTGGTTAACCCAACTAATCAGATTAGATCAGACTGAGTTAAATATATAACACTTAAGTTGCGAGCAGAAACCGGCAACAGCCATAATAAACATATTGTAAACATTAATGGTCAACAATGCACCCTGATTGCAACAATAAGGAACTTGCTACCCCCTCTGATCTCTTTGACTCGTTTGACTTTACATGTAGAGATGAATTGTTTGGTCGTTTTTCTTTTCTCTTGGGTGACTTCAGGGCCCCCCTCCAAGCGGGGGTATCATCCTGCTGTCTTCCCCTTAGAGATGATTTTAAATTAAACCTGTACCTTACATTTTACTTTGCTGCTTTTTTTTTTTTTTTTTTTTATATTTATAAAAGATAATTCTTTCATCGACATTTCCATAACCTATGCTTGTTAGAGTGGAATACTAACAGTTATGCTTCAGGAACCGCACAAACCCGTTAGTATCATCTATTCTAATCTATTTGCCCTGTAGCCGTATTCTATCTATAGAATTGGCCTGAGCCATCATGGGGGGGTAATAAAAGCAGCAGTCCTCATGAACATAAACTCTAACTAAAACTGCTGGGTTACGAAAACTGGCCTTTAGTATGTTGTTAATTCTTGATGTGAAGTTCCATTCGACCAGATAAGACGAAACCAGCCGGAGTGTCTTTAGGTTGTTGGTATCAGCAAGTATCAACTTTGGGGTCAGCATTCATGGTGTGTATGATTTTCTGCATGTAATTTCAGGCTTCTTCAAAGCTCCTGGAAGCTTGAGGTCTGTTATTTGGAGTTCCTGCCTGTGAACCTCCAGGGCGTGCTGATTTCATCTTCTTGGAGATGCGTTTGTCGGGTGATGAGAATGGGGATCTTTCCAATGGAGGTAGCATAAATTCTTGATACCACTCTGGCAGTTCAATCGGTTCCAAATGTAACGCTTGGCAAAAATCTGGGAGATCTTCTGGTGATCGCAAAGTATGCTGCCTTCCATTTTGATTCACTAGGAGTGCGAACGAGAATCGCCATGAGTAGCGTAGTTCCTTTTCTCTCAACTTGTCCAGTAATAGTCTAAGAGCTCTACGGTTCATTAGAGTGATCTGAGACAGATCATGAAATAGCATGATGGTTTCTCCATTGAAGACTATCTGATCATTCCTGCGTGCTTTCCTCATTATGTCTTCTTTTAAAGCAAAGCTCTGCAAACAGCAAATGATGTCGCGTGGTGGCATATTGTCAGGGCCTCTTGCTCTGAGTGCTCTGTGAGCTCTTACAAATTCAATGTCTGTCTCCTCTGGTCTTTCTAGCAGGCTGTTAAAGACCCTCTGTAAAGCTGGGGTTATTTGGTCAGCCTCTACGGTCTCTGGGATCCCCTGCACCCTAATATTGTTCCTTCTGCCTCTGTTATCCAAATCTTCGAGGTGTTTGTTGATCTCTATAAGTTGTTGGGACTGTGTATGTGTAACTCTGTCCAGGCGGTGAAGAGCCTTATCCCTGCATTTGCCTGCTTGTTCTACCGTGGCCATTTTGTCTGTGAGGATCAACATGCTGGATTTTAGATCCGTTATCGCCGCCGAAAAGGTGGCTTTTATGTCAGCTGCAAAGCCTGACATTCCGGCATATGTCAGGGGGAGGTCGGGGTGAGGGGTAATCCTACCGTTCTCCTCAGCCGCAGATTGAGAGTCCTCACTGAAATCATCCTCCGTTGCATGCGGCGGCGCCATCTTGGCTCCTATCAGGCCTTCTCGTGCTGGCGGGGGATTCCGGAACAGATCCTCAATGTTCCTTCCCTGATAAGCTGCCGATGTGCGGCGGGATCTCGTGCGGGGTGTCCCTGTGTTCCTCCTGCTCATTATCAAGTGCTTTGGGTGCAAGGTGACGGGCTAAGGCTGCCTGAATACCAGAGTTCTTGTTTCAAGCGTCCATCGCTGTTGCGCGCCAAGCCACGCCCCGTAGGGTCCACTATTATACCTTGAAAGAGGAGATCATGCAAAAAGCATGGAACGTGGGTCCAGTGGACTTCTTTGGAGCCTCTATCCAACTATACCCGGAATTGTCTCGCAATACGCTATACATGCATCGAGTGGTGCGCCCTCTACTAGATCTTATACGACAAGACGGTGCCTCCTATACATGGGGCCACCCCTTCAGCATCAAGGTGACGTGGGGAGATAGCAGGTTCACGCTCTCCGACCCAGATCAACTGCCTGACTTTTTCCTCTTTATTGAGCAATAGCCGGTAGACGTCTTAAACTGGCTAGACCCTCCAGTCGACGGATCAAGACAGTTGGGCCTTGGCCCACTCCCACAGCGTCGCAGACGACCTAGTTCTAGGTCAGTCTCTTCTGGCCCAGGGATGAGATGACCTACCTCTCCAGAAGATTAATTCAGAAGTTACATGAGATCCCTGGAACACTTGGTAAATGATGAAGTGACAGTGGGGATCGGACCTTTTAGCTCTTTCCCTGCTCTTTGCCAATTTACTATATGGCTGGGGTTCGGGAGAGAACATAGCCTAAGGTCACCTAAGGACTCTCACTACGAAGGGAGTCAGGTACTGCTACAATACAACAAAGGTTTTATATAAAATGTTTTGCTTCATGCCAGATTGTTCCCTCTCATCCCCTTCCTCTGTGGCGTGCGGTGGGGGGTGGGTGGCGGGAGTGGGGGGGGCGATCTGGAAGGAGGTTTGACCGCCGGTCTTAATTAATCCCCATTTCAGGAGAATGTAAGTTTAAAAAGCGCCACGCATGATGTGATCGGATGCCTCCTCGGGTGGGTCCCCCGCTCCCCCCCATACCCCTATGCACGTACTACAGTTGTGACTAACTGATTTATTTACAAGAGGGAACCAATGTAATTGCAATTTATTTTTTATGTGATCCCAGGTTAACTACTTATACGCATTGTTGATATTTAGTTGATTGTTCTCACCTGTTCTCGTTAAGCTGCCTTATGCTTCACATATGTTTTACATGATTAATGTGCCAAATATACTATATACATGCCTGATTTGCTGTCGGGATCACGGCTCAGGTTCACCCATTTCGACCTTCCCCCCACAGTAGGACAGGCACTGTTTGTGCCTAAAGTGTGATACATCATGCAGTGTTTTGCGCTAGCAAACACATTCATTTTCTAGACACATTTTTTAGGTGTCCTTTCATTTACACCTTATTTTTTCTATTATCCTCATACTCTTCTCTCTCCTTTCTTTCCTCTCCTTTTCTTTTCTCTTCTTTTTCTCCCACTTTCATATTCCACCTCTTCTCCTCACCCTACCCCTAACTGTTCTACGTACTTGTCTTATATATCTTATTGTTTTCCCCCCTACACGGCCTCTAGCAACCACAATATGGCTCACACGGTAACCTCACGCCTCCAATTGAAATTTTGTTCATACAACGTCAACGGGCTAAACATTGCTTCGAAACGTGGGCAAATACTATATCAGATGCAGAAAAGACGAGTCAATGTGCTTTTGTTGCCAGAGACCCACTTCCATTCTGAATCCACCCCTTCCTGCTCCAGTAGATATTTTAATAGATGGATCCACAGTAGCAATCCAATACAAAAATCTAAGGGAGTATCTATTGCATAAAACACTCCCTATTGAATTGCTTGATCATATGGCAGACCCCCAGGGCAGGTATGTTTTTGTGAAAATCTCTCTATGGGGGGACCAAATTTACAATAGCTAATTTATACTTACCTAACACGCACCAAGTCCCATCAGCCTTACAGTATTTTAAGATCTTATCGGGTTTCGCAGAGGGTAAGCTCATACTCGGGGGGGACTTTAATACTCCCCTGGACCCACTTTTAGATTCATCGACATCACGTTCCTCTATATCCTTCCCTAAAATACGGGCCCTAAAACGTGCCATCTACAATATGCATCTTGTAGACATATGGCGAATATTGTACCCAGAATCACGAAACTACACACATTTTTCTAATGTGCACCGATCGTACAGCCGTTTAGACTATTTTTTGGTCGACCACGGCTGGTTAGATTGGTCCCCAAATTGTGAAATAGACCCTATGGTTTGGTCCGACCATTCCCCTGTATTCCTGACACTTACAGTCCCCTCTACTCCAATAAAAGAATGGACATGGCGGTTGAATGATTCACTTCTGACTGAGCCAGGGTTCGATACTCGGATAGCGGAGACTATTTCAAACTTTTTTACAGACCACGCCTCTGATGACACTGCACCACCCATTAAATGGGAGGCATTAAAGGTGGTCTTATGGGGTAGTTTTATCCAAATGGGTGCCCTCATGAAGAAAGAACGCTCGGCTGCGATAGCCACGGCTGTAAACAAACTCAGGACACTAGAGACTACCCACAAACGCTCCCCGACTGTGGAGGTGCTTGCGGAGGTTTCTTCCGCTCGCTCTCAACTTAGGGAATTATATGAGGCTTCAGCCCGTACATTTGCGAACAAACTTGCTTTTCACCAATACAAATTTCGGGATAAATGTGGTAGATCACTAGCTCGCACCCTACATACCAAACAACCTAACACCTTTATACATCACATACGGGACAGCTCTGGGAAAATTGTCTCCTCACCCTCTGAGATGGGACAGGCTTTCCGGGACTTCTACCAATCCCTCTATAACATACCTGTAACAAGCCCCACTGAACCCCTCTATACTAGAGCGGACGCGCAAGCCTCATATATCGCACAAAACGCATTACCTACTCTAGAAGATGAAACGAGGGCCCAGACTGGTAAAAGTCTGGGCCCTGATGGCTTCACCCCGAAATTTTATAAACAATTTGCTCCCCTTCTCACTCCCTTCTTAACAAAAGTATTTAACTCAATCTCTGAGCGATCGGTATTTCCACCGCAAACTCTAGAGGCACATATCACTCTCATCCCAAAACCAGACAAAGACCTGACTATATGTGCTAATTACCGCCCCATTTCGCTGATAGGGGTTGATCTGAAAGTGTATGTGAAGGTGCTGGCTAATAGACTACAACCGTTACTACCCCGATTAATACACCTAGATCAAGTGGGCTTTGTCAGTGGATGAGAGGCACGAGATAACACCCTGAAAACACTTCTCATTACAGATTATGCTCGAGCCCACAATGTCCCATTGTGCCTTCTCACGGTGGACGCAGAAAAGGTCTTCAACCGTGTCGATTGGCAATTTTTGCATCTATCACTACAACAGCTGGTCTGGGCCAAAACATGCTTTCAAGAATAATGTCCCTCTATACTTCCCCCTCCGCCAGGATTAGACTAAATGGATCCCTATCTCCAAAATTTACTATTCGCAATGGAACCCAACAGGGGTGCCCTTTGTCCCCCATTCTATATGTTCTTGTTATGGAACACCTAGCCATCGCCCTCAGAAACAACCCAGCTGTCCACGGTGTTAGTATAGGCCCCACACATACTAAACTTGCCCTATTTGCAGATGACTTGCTCATATTTGTGACCCAACCGCAAGTCTCATTACCCTCCATTATGCAGGAGTTCCAGAGATATGGAAATGTTAGTAACTTTAAAGTTAATCATAGTAAGTCAGAAATACTCAACATTTCACTCCCAGAAGCAGCTCTTCAACAACTCGCGTTTTCCCTCCCTTTTAAGACAAACTTCACATCTATTCGTTATTTAGGAATTCATATCCCAACAGACGCTTCCCAATTATTCACCAGCAACTTCACCCCTCTACTTCTTAGAACACAAGCAGATCTGACCACATACGCATCTAAACAGCTCTCTTGGTTGGGTAGAGTAAATGTTTTAAAGATGGATGTCCTCCCTTGATTCCTTTACCTTTTCCAAACTAAATTTATATGGCAAGGAGACTGCCCTAGGATAAAATATGACACAATGACTCTTCCGAAGGCCCGGGGGGGCGGGGGTCCCAGATGCCTCTTCCTACCACAAGGCAGCGGTACTCACACGTATTGTGGATTGGTTTCACCACCCCTCTTCCAAGCTCTGGGTTCAATTAGAAAAACATCTCAATGAGGCTGATCTTTGCACCCTGCCGTGGACACCTACGACTCGGCGTAGAGATGGTATCCTCTCTACTGCCCTTACCCGTCAGACTCTTCAGATATGGGACCGACTGCTATTAACGAGTAAATTATCTAAACCCCGGGGCCCGATGACTCCTCTTTTTGGGACTCCGGCTTTCCCCCCGGCGGAGGTTGAGGAGAGATTTGGACCTTGGAATAGGGATAGTCATAGACGTTTGGCACAGGTACTACGTGCTGACCCATCTTTGAGACCAGACATACCTCCCCAGACGAGTGCGGGGCCCCCAACCATGTGGTTACAAAGGAGTCAATTAATATCATATATAGTACTTTCTCCCCATCTCAGAAATCCTAGACGACCCGACAGACTTTGACGAGTTGCTCTTACACCCAGATCCCCCAACACATGTAATATCACTGTTATACTCCCTTCTGTTAAAAGTATCTACCCCTGACCTTCCAATATACACGCAGAAATGGGAAACAGATTAGCAGCACTCCATCTCCCCAGCTGACTGGCAAAAAAGCTTTATTTTTACACATAGGATCTCTTTGGCAACTAAGAATCAAGAAAAGGGGTTTAAGCTATTAATGAGATGGTACAGATGCCCAGTGACTATCCAACGATTTAATCCCTCTATCTCAGGTACTTGTTGGAGATGCCTGTCCTCTAGTGGGACAATGCTCCACATATGGTGGGCATGCCCTCCAATTCGGAAATATTGGCAGAAGGTCTTTGATCTATACAACAGGCTGATGGCGACCTCAATTAAGAGCACACCAGAGATAGCCCTACTATCTATGCTTCCGGGCCCACTCAAGCTGATTAAAAAAGACATACTGCGCCACTTTTTGGCCGCGATTAGGACAGTGATCCCCAGACATTGGAGAACAATAGATGTGCCTTCCTTGGGGGATTGGGCTGTCGAGGTGGATCGGATAAGAGATCTGGAGCGTCTCCTGGCGCAGGAAGCAGGGAAAGAGGAACAGTTCTCCATTACTTGGACCTTAGGGTCGATGTTTCGATACTATGATGACTTCCTCATATGGATCAGAGATGCCCCGTCCTTGCCCGCTGATTAGCCATGTTGGGGTGCTTACCACTTTTGTTGTCATCCCCTATCTTTCCACATGCTCTCGCTCATACCTTTTTCTCTGTTTTCTTTCTTTATGTACTGAACCAGTCACTCAAATATATATTAAAAAAAGATTATACTTCCAGAATTGCCCAACAACTTGAATATCTATAAAAAATGATTGAATAATCTCTACAGCGTTCCAGCTCGAAAAGGTGGAAATTCCTGATAACGCTAACACGCAAAATTTATAAAGGTGGTTATAGGTTGATTCCCCCACACATGTTATTTTACTATTACATTACAAGCCTATATATCTAATGCGATAATACAGTATTTTACTGGAAGCTGTATACCAAGACATATAACTCCATGCATATATAATAAAGGATACCTTTATTGTTCTGTATATAATGTATACAATATTATACTATACAGTACCTTATCTTTCTGTTATATCTCTATATTGAAATAAACTAAGATTGAAAAGAAAAGGCATGTGGGAGACTCCCAGAATTTATGGAGGAAGGTGCTCTGGTCTGATGAGACTAAAATTGAACTTTTCGGCCATCAAAGAAAACGCTATGTCTGGCGCAAACCCAACACATCACATCACCCAAAGAACACCATCCCCACCGTGAAACATGGTGGTGGCAGCATCATGCTGTGGGAATTTTTTTCAGCAGTCGGGACTGGAAAACTGGTCAGAGTTGAGGTAAAGGTGGATGGTGCTAAATACAGGGATATTCTTGAGCAAAACCTGTACCACTCTGTGTGTGATTTGAGGCTAGGACAGAGTTTTGATCTTCCAGCAGGACAATGACCCCAAACACACTGCTAAAGCAACACTTGAGTGGTTTAAGGGGAAACATGTAAATGTGTTGGAATGGCCCAGTCAAAGCCCAGACCTCAATCCAATAAAAAAATCTGAGATCAGACTTAAAGATTGCCGTTCACAAGAGCAAACCATCCAACTTGAAGGAGCTGGAGCAGTTTTGCAAGGAGGAATGGGCAAAAATCCTAGTGGTAAGATGTGGCAAGCTCATAGAGACGTATCCAAAGTGACTTGGAGCTCTGATAGCCAGAAAAAGTGGCTCTACAAAGTTTTGACTTTAGAGTGGTGAATAGTTATGCACGTTGACTTTTTCTGTTATTTTGTCCTATTTGTTGTTTGCTTCACAATAAAAAAAAAAAAAAAAAAAACATCTTCAAAGTTGTGGGCATGTTCTGTAAATTAAATTATGCAAATCCTCATATATCATATTCATTAAAGCTGAACTCTGGGCAGATACAAAAGACACACATTAGTGCAGCTCCATCATCATCAAAATTTAATTAAATATGTGTTTGTGAATGTAAGCAGCACAGAGTTTGACCTAGTGTCAGCCATTTGAGGTCTCTGCACATCAGTTTTTGAGTTTAAGAGAAATAAGCAGAACGTGGAGTCATTCAGTTATGTACTGACTAGAAGCGTGCTGATAGGTGGAGAAAGTACACACACACAGGTTGAACCGGATGGACTGATGAAAGTATCATTTTGAGGCGCTAAGTAATTTGTATGGAATTTGGTAATGATATCAAGAAAAGCAGTAAAATAGATCCCCTGCAGCCAGCAACAATAGATTCCCGGCAGCATCAACCGATCTCCGCACAGCCAGCATTAATAGTCTGTCTGGCTGCCATCAACAATAGACCCCTCCCCCAACAGTAGATCTCTTTCAGCAAAAACTGACCCCCCAGCAACAGCAGACCCCCCACAGCAACAATAGGTCCCCCACCAGCAACAAAAGACCTCCCCGGCAACAATAGACCCCCCTTGCAAAAATAGATCCCCAGCAGTGAGCATTAATACCCTGCAGCACATCCCAGCACCCCTTGCCATTACATATAGTCAGTCCAAGAGGTGGCGGAACTGTGAAAAAAAGCCCTGGACTGTTGTCTTTATTCAACCTTACCAACTATGTAAAGTAAAGTGACAGATAGTTGAACTTATCACTTATTACTTTATATTCCCCTTTATTAATAAAATGTGCACCTGGGCACTACAATCTGTACTCTGTGTAAGTGACACTAGCCAAACATACAAATGCTCAAATCATATGCCTGTATATTGCCATTTAGCAAATGTATTGCACTGCATGTATTTATATATGCTTAATTTACCGCTTCAATACAGGGCACTTTCACCCCCTTGCTGCCCAGGCCAATTTTCAGCTTTCAGTGCTGTCGCACTTTGACTGACAATTGTGCGTTCATGTACCGTTGTACCCAAACAACATTTTTAATTTTTTTTTTGACAGATAGAGATTTCTTTTGGTGGTATTTAATCACCACTGTTTTTTCTTTTCTGCTAAAAAAAAAACAAAAAAAGACTGCAAATTTTCCCAGTTTCTTTTGTAAATAAGTAATTTTTCTCCCTCACCTATGTGCGCTGATGAGGTTGCACTGATAGGCACTTTTGAGGTGGCACTGATGAGACAGCACTGAAGGGAATTGATAAGGTGGCACTGATGAGGAGGCATTAATATGCAGCACTGATAGGCACTGATATGCAGCACTAATGAGCACTAATGGGCACTGATATGCAGCACTAATGGGCACTGATATGCAGCATGGATGGGCACTGATATGCAGCACAGATGAGCACTAATGGGCACTGATATTCAGCACTGATGAGCACTGATATTCAGCACTGATGGGCACTGATATGCAGCACTGATGAGCAGGCACTAATGAGCAGGCACTGGTGGGCACTAAAAGGCATCACTGACTGACATCACTGAGGGGCACTGATTGGCAACACTGCTAAGCACTGTTGGGGCTGCACAGATAATCAGGGCACTGATGATCAGTGCCCTGATTATCTGTGCACATCTCCCCTGTGAGGAAATACCTCTGACAGGCTATCCTCTTCTCACACTCTGTCATTGTGAGGAGAGGAATGCTGATAACCGGCATTTCCTTGTTTACATGTGATCAGCTGTGATTGGACACAACTGATCACATGGGTAAAGAGCTTCGCCATCGGCTCTTTACCGAGATCGGTGATGTGCCGTGTCCCAGGGACACAGCGCACCGCCGATATCCATGCCGAGCATGTTTAGAGCGGGACAACATCATATGACATCATCCCAGAACGAGAGAGCCGCCACCCGCCCATCATTTCACAATACAGTGGGCGGGGAGTGGTTAAACAATGTTTACTAAATTTTGTGAATTTTTAAAAATCATCAACAGTTCAGCAAATTTGTTTCCTATTTTCAAATTTTTTAGTACAATTTAATTTCATTCATTTTTTTCTATATGAATCTAAACCACCTAATACAAAAGTCTAAATCGGTTTCTAGCACATAAAATGGCAATAAAGTAATGGCTTACACATTTTGGATGCCAACGATGGTACTATGTGACACAAGTTCTCTTTTATGATGTACAATTTTTCCCTTTAATGAGACAAAGTGACAGTTGCAGAAAGAAACTCTTTGAGGACACACTCCATTCTTTTGTTAAATAATACAATAAAGCAAGAATGAATCTCTATGAGATTAGAAGTGCATCTTTGATTTAAGCCCTCTCCCTGATTAATTTATTCAGAACTAATAAATATGGAGTAAGTTTCCAACACTAAAACAATCTTTTTGATTCTGTTACTTTTTCAATTTTGCTTAGCTTCTCTTTGAGTGTATTTAAGATGAATACGTGCTTTCTATTCATTTGTTTCTAATGAATAATAATGGTGTTTACAGGATTCTAGATTTTGGTGTAATTGCACTATATGCTGCTGCTTATTTATATTATATTTTTGTGTTAGCGCGGTTCTCCCTATTTACATACAATGGTGTTTATTGCCATGAATCTGTGCAACATGGTGGCACAATGGTTAAAATGGAAACACTATCTTCATGTAGTTTGTATTTGCTCCGGTGTTTGGCTTGGCTTTAGTAATTTTGTTTTTCCTTACAGGGTAAATGTATACTGGTAGGTTATTTGAATACCTAAACAGGCCAAGTACCTATTTGTTGTACAAACTGAGGATGAATACTATGAGCTTTTCTGGTGCAAAGAATGCAACTAGCTTAGTGTTTTTTTTTTTGTTTGTTTTTTTTTAGACACTTTAGAAGATGCTGATGTTACATAGAACAAATAAAATAATCTTTTAAATAATGAAGTAGTCAAAATGCAATGACACTAGACAGTGCCGGGGCAAGGTCATTCGGTGCTCAGAGCAAAGATGGCAAACTGCGCCCCCCCTGTAACCTTCTGCCAGAAGCAACATGTCACTTACCACCATCGCCCGCTGCCAGATGCCACGTGTTACTTACCACTGTCACCTACTGCCAGATGCAACATGTCACTTGCCACCGTCACCTGCTGAATGATTTCATTGCTTATGGTATGAACTTTGAGGATTAAGATTTGATAAACACATGACTGTCCACAGCCTGGTCACAGGCTCATTTTAGGTGATTGATGAATCAAAATGAATCATAGTAGACAAGAAATGTTGCTCTACAAATAAGGACAACTTTTTTTTTTAAGAGCTTTGCTTTTATTATGTCACTTAGTACCCAAGTTATTCTTTAATGTAGAACTATAGGCATTTTTTTTTCATTTTGAATAGAGCAAAAAGAAGATTATAATCTCTCTCAGAATTTTTATTTTTCGCCATCTGTATTATATTGCAGTGATTTCCCTTCACTTCCTGTCCCACAGCCAAAACAGGAAGTGAGAGGAAATCCCTACAAATTAAATGAATTCCTTGGGGACCCTCAGGTCACCAGAACTAGTGTCCCCATTGTAAGATTTCTCCTCTATTACTTTGGGGACAATCCAAAATATAACATTTTCTTTTACAAATACTTTCACTGCTAATGGTAAACAGGACAAATAGAGAGGGTGAATCTCCCTAACTAGGGCACAACCAGCAATAAAAACTAATAGGTGTTCGAATCCATCTCCGCTCTTTTCAAAACTAAAAAAAAAAAAATTTGCTTTTAGTTATACTTTAATATAATGTATAATGCATGTTTAAAATATACTTGCAATAAAACAGTACACAGTTTGTAAAGCATCTGATAACTTTCAAAGCTTTCTAAATACTATGTGGAGGCATGCAAATCCTATCATGACTGAAATAACTTCTTGAAGAAGTATTTATACATTCTTTAGTCCACCAAACAATAGATGGGGTTAATATACATAAATAGCTGAGGCTCTGTACTCACCCAAACTTGACAAATCTTAGAGTGCAATTTACATAAATTACTCCTAACGTTTCCTCCGTTCACTTCATGCATTAATTCAGATGATATTCAGAGCTAATTAAATGCCAGGTACAGGAAGAATTGAGCTGATTGCATCTGTTTAAACACAGGCCGCCTCACTCTTTCACCTTCTGCTTCTGTATGCTTGCTCATTTGTCTCCACACAAAACTCATGTAAAAGACAGAACATTACACCATAGGTTAATTCCCATACTAACATATTGGTTTACCAGAAGGAACCACAACATACTATATATACTGATGAGATACAGCCATCAGACATGCATGTATATTCCCCAAAAATATAAAATATTGTTACAAAGGATGTGTCAGTTAAGCCACCCAAAACAAGACCTTCCCCAGACTGCATGAACCCATAGATGAATGATTTATTTAACTAGTTTATTGAGCATTCTCTAGTCTTGAAACGCAACACCAACAGTTTTTATCCAAAGTTTTCATTTCTCTGTGCATTTATTTATGTATACTAATGCACATATTAAAACTAGTGAAAGTGAAAGGTTCTGCAGGGAGCATAAAGCTTCCAGTGACATTGCTCCTTTTTAAACCATGTGTCATGCTCCACATAATCAGAGTTTTACTTTCATGTTTCTCCACTTTCAGTTAGCTCCCACTGAAGGCACTGTGTGTGGTAAAAAAAAGTATTTTTTTGTAATTCCTTTATTTTGCAAAAGGTCATGTAAAGTTCAAATATTAACCATTATGGCGTTGATACAATCTCTAGTATAAAAAAAGCTAACAGAGACCGCTAAAGCAGTAATCCAGAAAAGGATGTCCAACAAAACAGTCCAGAACTGAGACTTAAAGTGGAAGCAAACTTCTATCTCTGAATTTTACCTATAGGTAAGCCTATAATAAGGCTTACCTATAGGAAGTGTAAATATCACTGGCTACATATACAGTAAATATCACCTAAATGGTGCAAGTTTAGGAGATATTTACTGTACATGCAGCCAGTGACATCACTGGTGCATGCACTCTGAAGGAACGGCCACTCAGGTCCTTCCTTCAGAGCCCTGTGCCATAAATAGCAGCTACCGCTTCATAGAGCTGGAGTCTGCAAAACCGGGAAGCAAGACGGGAAAAGATGGGAGTGCCTGCAGCTCTGATGATGCATACTAGCACATTATGACATTACCTTGCAGGGTACAAAAAAAAAATGTCCATCGGTTTACAACCACTTTAAACATGTACAATCCTGTAGGCTTATTTTGCAGGGATGAAGACTATGGTTAACCTTGAAATGAGAGATGCCAAAAATTGCAGTATCAAATAAACATATCAAGTGTTTAACACAGTAGTTGCAAATTAAGAAAATGAAGAAAAGGGGTGGACACTAGGCCACAGGGGAGCTTAATAGATTTCACACATCCAGGGCCAATAGTCACCCACAAAAAAACAATTACCGGTAGTTGGGTGTGGCGGGACAGGGAGGGAGGAAGGAAGTGGAACGGAGCTGTGTAAGGGCAGGACCAAGGAAAAATCACATTGGGAGGAAACCAGAGAGGAAGGCGGACAGGTAAGGGGAGGTGGGAACGAGGGGCATAAATGTCATATGATCAACCCTCTCCCATGGTAAGAGCAGGGTAGGTGGGAGTTCAGCGGAAGTTGGACAGCTTGTTGAGGTAGTTGTCAGAGTACACAAAATAGTTCCAGGGCCTCCAGATTTTGGTGCCCAACTCTTCAGTTTTGCACAGCTTGACTGTAAGATCTTCCATGTCCCATAGGTTGTTAACTTTAGCAAACCAAAGAGCTTTTGTAGGGGAGGCCAGCAACTCTCCAGCGAAGCAGAATACAGGCCTTAGCAGTGTTTAGGAGTTGCATTTTGTGAGAGAGTATTTGTATTTTTGACAGGTCACTCTGTCAAGTGTAACAAGCAGGTTGCAGTAAAAAAAGTATTTAATAGAAGAGTAAAGAAAAGAACTATAGAGTAGGAGATGCAACAAAAATAAAAGTAAAAATATACTGAAAATTAAATTGTGATATTTCTTGATCAAGATGTCATGCAGAGTTGACTTGTGCGAATATATGATCACGCAAAACACCAGTTTCATGATCATATAGAAACTGCAAGTTTTAATGGAATTCTTACTTATTTCCTTTGTGTCAAATGCCAGCCCTCTATACACTGCTGAATAAGCTTCAAATTTAGGTCGACCATAGGTTTGCGGCAAATCTAACTAGTACATGGTTGTATCAAACTAATGTATGATTTTGACACCATAACAACCAGTTCAAAAGTAATGCACTGGGTGCGATGGTCCATGGTGACAGATGTATTCTGTTATACTCTGCTCTTTAAATCAGAAACACTTTTCTCAGTATTCTCTGTTACACCAGATTCCTTCTAATAAATGGTAGACATCTGAAGTAAAACACTGTTGATGCACAATTCTAAATATGATATATATAGTGTACCCTATCATGTATTTTAATGGAATTTATGTATCTCTTATAGGCACACTCTAGTTATGGTTAACAGCATGCACCACTTGATCGGCATATGGCTGGAAAAGGTATTCCACCCCTTAAACTGGATTATGTCTGTTTAACACTCACTAGCTGGGTTTGGGACCGTTTGAATCAACTTTCAATCTCTAAATATCAGTTTTTGAGTTGCAGCTTTACCTGCTCCCACGCATACCCCAGGTAGAGGCACTTTATTACCTTGACTGCGACACCTTTCCCTTTTTCTTGTGTGTGGACCTCCATATGGTTTGTTTGTAAGAGCGCTCCGCTACCTCTCCTGAAGAAACAGGGTTCCCTGTGAAATACATTGAGACATTCTGTCCACGTTGGAGACACCCCCAGCAAATACTGAATTACTTGAACATATATTCTGAGGTTACTGTTCAACACTGAGGTTTTTGTCCCTGTGGATGTTCTGTGTAGACTATGTATAGTATGCTGTATTTTTCATGTTTTTAATCTGACACATTTTTTGAATCATTCAAGTTATAAAATTGTGACTTTTTAATAATTTTGTGATAGTGTCTTGGCACTAAAAAATCCATCTTTCTACTTTCTCTTATCGTCTCACTTCTACAGGGATGCTGACACTGCATTTTCCCGATTAGAACACTGCAAGTGTGTCATCTGATTAATAATGAAAAAGTAACTCCCATGCAGATTCACTCTGCAAACAAAAATAGCTATTGCTTCAGAGCAGAAACAGGTAGGAATCTGCAGCAAAGTTTGTTAAAATCTCTGCAGTATACAATGATCACCCCGTGGGAATTATTTTTCTCATCAAAAGTGGTGTTATTTATTAATCATTATCAGCTTTTTCTCTAATGATCAGTTCCCTAGCATTCAGTGGGCAACCCATGCAGAGGGCACTGTCCTTCCCTTCCCTCCCCCATTTCTTTTGTTGGTTGCTATTAGTGATCCCATTAGACATTTTCTGCAGCAACAGTAATCCATTGGCTAACATTTAGAAGGCTGTTTGGCAACAGATTACAAAGCCTATAAATCTCTCTGCCGTTTCCATTTTCAGCAGATTGTCTGATGAGGACCCAGCTTTCCTCTTTCACTTTGCAAGCTCCTAATTGAGGTCCTTTTACAGCACTTCATACAGACCTTGTGATGTATGAATGCCATACCATCACAAGACCTGGGAATGTTGCAGACTGGGCTCCTTTTAGTGAATAATTCAGAGCCTGCTTCCTTTGGTACACACAGCAGGCTCCATTAGCCTGACCCTTTGATCGGGTCAACAGTAGGGATGAACCCGATGTTCGAGTGGGTGTTCGCCCGTTCACCGAATACCAAACATTATAGGGCGTTTGTGGGAAATTTGAGCGCCCGCGGAACAATGAATGGCATGACTGTCGATGCACTGTGAGATCACCTGACCTGCATGCTTTGGCCAATCACAGCGCACTCTGCTGTGAGAGCCATGAATGGCCAAACAGCATGGGCCCCCCCCCAGTCTATTACCAGGCCCTTTGGGTCTGGTATGAATTTTAAGGGGAACCCTGTGCCAAAATGTAAAAAAAAAATTGTGTGGGGCTCCCCCCCAAAATCCATACCAGACCCTTATCCAAGCACGCAACCTGGCTGACTGCAGGAAAAGGGGGGGATGAGAGAGTGCCCCCCTCCTGAACCGTACCAGGTCACATGCCCTCAACATAGAGAGGGTGTTTTGGGATCCCCCAAAACACCTTGCCCCCATGTTGATGGGGACAAGGGCCTCTTCCCCACAACCCTTGCTCGGTGGTTGTGGGCGTCTGTGGGTGGGGGGGGGCAACCTCGGGGAGGGGGGATTCAACATTGAAGAAGTCACTGAGGATCAAGCACAGTAATGTACAGTAACTTCTATGCATCTTTTTTGCTTTACCTGCCCATCTTCAGGAACCCATTTTGCCCTGGACTTTATGCTCTAGGACTAATGCCATCTCAGGTATGGGCTTCATTACTAAACTGTCTACTGTCCATTTTGACACTTTTTTTGGTGAATGTGTAGGGGTACAATGTACTCGATACCCATTCACATAGGGGGGGCCGGGATCTGGGGGTCCCCTTGTTAAAGGGGACTTCCAGATTCTGATAAGCCCCTCACCCGCAGACCCTCATAGCCACTGGGCAAGGGTTGTGGGACAAGGTGTTTTGGGTTGACCCCAATACACCCTGCCCATGTTGAGAGCATGTGGCCTGATACGGTTCAGCCATGTTGCGTGCCAGGTTGCGTGCTCGGATAAGGGTCTGGATTTTTGGTGACCTCCACGCCATTTTTCAATTTTGGTGCAGGGTTCCCCTTAAAATCAATACCAGATCTTAAGGGTCTGGTATGGATTTTGGGGGGACCCCCCACGCCCTTTTGTTTTAAAATTTTGGTGCAGGGTTCCCCTTAATATCCATACCAGACCTGGAGGGTTGACCCCACGCAATTTTTTTTTTTTTTGGTGCAGGGTTCCCTTTAATATTCATACCCTAAAGGGCCTGGTAATGGACTGGGGGGAGACTCATGCCATTTTTTTCAATGATGTTTATCTATATTGCCCGGATCCGACAATTCATTACAGCCGCAAGCAGTTTTTAATGACATTTTTTTTTCTTTCTTTTCCTTTAGAAATGTAATTTTGCTGTGGTACTGTTCTAAACACGGGAAAGATGCACTACTTTACAGGCATACTAAGGACACCCCCTCCCCCCCAAGGCATGATATTTAAAGGAATATTTCATTTTTATTGTTTCACTTTAAGCATTATTGAAATCACAGGCAGTTTTTGAAAAAACTTTTTTTTGAATTGATACATGTCCCCTGGGGCAGGACCAGGGTCCCCAAACACTTTTTATGGCAATAACATGCATATAAGCCTTTAAAATGAGCACTTTTGATTTTTCATGATCGTGTCCCATAGACTTTAACAGTGTTCGCACAAATTTTTGGCCTGTTCGCAAGTTCTAGTGCGAACCCGGGGGTGTCTTCGGCTCATCCCTAGTCAACAGGAACAACAGGCAGTCTGCTCCAAGAAGAGAGCTAATGCTGATACACCTCAGACAGCTTTGTGAATCAGTCAATAAAGTGGCTACAGTTGGGCTAGGATAAGGATAAGTTCATCTTTCATAATATGTTACACCCATATTCAGGGTGTAACATGTTATCAAAGGACCAGCCCCCGCTCCCCATGCTTTGACAGCTAGTGAGGGATCTTCTCCTCCTGTGTCAATCAGTGTTCTGTGAATGGAAAACTACAAGTCCCAACAGCCTTAGCCGCTGTCAGCTTGCAGTTTTCAATGACCTACCATGGCATGACCTACCATGGCATTGTATCTGTATAGCAGATACACATTCAGATACATTGAAAGGTCTACAGGAGACCTGTATGGCATTAGCGATCTGCTGATCGCTGGTGCAATGCTTTACAGGCTCCTGCAATAAAAAATAATAAATGCAAATTTTTTTTACCTCCAAAAGAATGTGCATTTATTATTTTTTGTCAAAAGGTGAACATATGTATCCTTTAAAAGTCAACTCATTAGTAGGCAAGTGCCTACTGTATGTCACTATTCGTTTATGGTTTTTTTTTGCCTATGTTAACTATTATGATGATTGCTGTAGGTGTCGGATTATATGTGATGTCATCTTATCCTGTTGGTTTGGAGTATATATATATATATATATATATATACTGTATATGGAGTATATATCTACATATATATATACAGTATATGTGCAGAGGACCAACTTCGGGGAGGGGGATTAAACATTGAAGAAGTCACTGAGGATCAAGCACAGTTATGTACAGTAACTCTTATGCATCTTTTTTTGCTTTCCTGCCCATCTTCAGGAACCCACTCTGCCATGGACTTTATGCTCTAGGACTAATGCCATCTCAGGTATGGGCTCCATTATGTTCTCTTGCACCTGTTCTATGTAAAACTGCTAGGGAAAGTGTACCAGTCCAACAGCACGATCAAACCTCAGCCAAATCTGATAACTAATCTGTATGCAATCATCTGTAGATATACTGTATGTGAAGAAGTGGTCAGTGTCATTTACTGGAAGAAGTATTTAAGTTTTTTTTTTATAATTGTATTTTTATTAAATTTTTAAAAGAAAATATACAATCTTGTTACACATTGTACATCGCACTAGTAATAACAACGCAATGTTAACAAACATATTGAGATAAAAAGAAAGGTAAAGGTAATTGTAAACCAATGATGTCCATGGATACAGGACTGGACTGTATCACTTCTTAGCAGTATGTAAAACAGGTAACTCGTGGATATATATTAAAACTCAAAAGCAGTCACAAAACCACAGGACTTCTATGGAGGGTATGGCATAAGCATCAGAGAGATCAATAAGGGATCAATCAGATGGAATTGTGTACGGAGGCCGTTAGAGATTCCATACTTCGAATTTCAGCCACCAGACGTAAGAATCTGGACCAAGGAGGAGGAGCATTGGATAGCCAGCACAGTGGAATAAGCCTTCTGGCGGCTAATAAAATATAGGAGATTAACCGATTCTTTTTTTTGGTTGCGTTTGAAAGGGGAAGACCCAACAAACAGTTCAAGGGATCCAACGGGAGGGACACATCCACCACCTTCTGTATGAGTACACTCCCATCATGACAAAAGGGTTGTTTTAGAGAACACTGCCAAAAAATGTGAAATAAAGAACCTGTATTGGTTCCACAACACCAACAGCGCGGCGAGAACGAGGGGGCAAATTTATGAATTACATCTGTAGACCTGTACCAGAACATAAGGATCTTAATGGATGTCTCTCTCTGGGTTACACATTTAGAAGACTTAAAAATAGAGGACCAGATCTTGTCCCACATTTGTACCGTGATAGGTCGGCTCAGTATATGGGACCATCTTCTCATATAATGATGTGTGGTCTCCTCAAGGGGAGTCGATTCATGGAGGATATGGTATATATATGAAATTAAGTGTAATTGGTGCGGACCCTGTGCACATAGGTATTCAAAAGCGATAGGTATGTCAAGGGTCAGGGTTGAGGATTTAGAGTGAAAGAGGTGTCTTACCTGCATATAGAAATGGAAGAAATAGGGGGGTATATCAAATTTCTCACATAAAGTGTTGAAGGTATGTAATTTTCATGTAATGGGATGGACTAGGTTTCGGAGCTGAAAGAGGGATGCAGTGAGCCATGGGTAGACCCTACCGAGGGACAAGCTATCTTGTATGAGCAGATTAAATAGCACATTAGCAAGAGGAGAATATGGTGAAGTGAGGGAGTAGTTTTTGAGACACTTACGCCAAATGGTTAAGGTAAAAGCCATTGGAGCAGTGCATTGGCAGTTGTATATGGGATCCAGGGAAGGGGGGGCACCACAAATCAGAGAACATGGGTGAATCGGGTATAGCACTCCATTTTCAATAGCAGTCCATTGATTAGATGCATGTAAAGAGGACCACGATGCGATAGCCCTCAAGTGTGTGACGTAGTAATATTTGGTAATGTCCGGAGCTCTCAGACCTCCCCTAGATCTCAGAGAAAATACTACCAAGCCTGCGATGTGGTGGGCTTTGCTGTACCATATGAATTTTAAGAAATTCCTCTGGAGTGCTTTCATTTGAGAGGAGGTTAAGGCAACTGGTAATGTCTCAAAATGATAAAGTAACCTGGGTAGAATAGACATTTTGAGGACATTGATCCTGCCTAATAGGAATAGAGGATATCTTGTCCAAGTCGATAGAGATTTATTATTGTCTAAAATCAAAGGAGGAAAATTTGCAGAGTAAAGGGAAGAGTAGGATGCGGTAAGTAAGACACCTATATATTTAAGAGAGGTAGTGCACCATTTATAAGGGTATGAGTCTTTAAGCTGAGATAGCAGGGGCGGAGGAATATGTATGAGAAGGGCTTCAGTTTTGGAAGTGTTAACTTTTTAACTGGAGATGGCACAAAAGGAGGTCAGTAGTTTGTGTAAGGAAGGGAGAGATATCAGTGGATTGGTAATAGTTAACAGAATGTCATCTGCAAAGAGTGATAATTTATATTCCTCCTGTCGCATCACCACCCCACGAACATCCGGATGAGTACAGATGGACCCAGCCAGGGGTTCCAGACACAGGATAAAAAGTAAGGGTGATAAAGGACATCCCTACCGAGTCCCGTTAGTCGTGGGGAAACCAGGCGACAGGAGGGACGACATCTGTACTTGAGCCATGACAGTTGAGTAAAGAGCCTCTATAGCTTTTAAGAAAGGGTCATTAAAACCATATGTTTTTAAGGTGGCAAACATATAAGGCCAACTCAGTCTATCAAAGGCCTTCTGTGCATCTACACTTAAGATCAGTTCCGAGCGGGAAGACATGTCAAGAAGATCTATTAGATCTATTGTCCCCTGCATGTCTGCCCGGCACAACACACACCTGGTCCCTGTGGATTAGTTTGGGGATAAGCTTGGATAATCTGGATGCAAGGATTTTGGTAAATATTTTATAGTCCGAATTTAGAAGAGCTATGGATCTGTAGTTATCTGGGATAGAGGGGTCCTTACCAGGTTTCGGAATAACTGAGATGAATGAGTGAGAGAAATGTGGGAGTGGGGGCGTACCTTTAAGCAGAGAGTCATATACAGTTAACATGTGTGGGGAGAAAACGTCACAGAAAGTTTTGTAATAAAAATAAGGTAGACCATCAGGACCAGGTGACTTGTGTAATGGGAGATTCTTAACCACAGCCAGGAGTTCCTCAGCTGTTATGGGCATGTTCAAACTATCTAGATCTGTCGCAGACAATGTCGGTAGCTTTATATTAGAAAAGAAGGATTTGAATTTTTCCTGGGTGAAATTAAAATTATTCTCTGGAGTCAAGCAGTTATACAATTTGCTATAGAATTTACCAAAAATATTGGACATCTCATGGGGGCAGTGCGTTCTTGATCCGTCTGCTTGCTGGAGGAAGTCAGAAAACAAGTTAAATGGTCATGGGCACAGTTTATTTATTTTTTGTTTCAAAAAGTTTTTATTTTAAAGAGGATTAAGTTGTACAAGTGATATAACAGTACATCGTGGAATCTTTCACAAAAACATCTTTAAATCGTAAATAAAGCAATGAAACGTAGCACTGTTAGGATTAATGCTATCCATATTTGCACATATGTAAATAGTGGAAACATTTTCAGTTTATTCGTACCTCAAAGAGAATATCTCTTAGTGAGCACTCACAAATTCTAATAACCGTTAACTAACCCGAGGCATTCTCGACAAAGTAGGAGGCGTTTGATGTAAATACGCACCATCATGCGATAACATTTCAAGGGTGTCTTCAGTGTTCAGTACCACCAGATCAATCAAGGGGAAGCCTCTCCTTACCCAAGCACCCCTAACGGGAGCAGACTGTGCAAGGAGGGAGGGTGTTGGTTGCCAATTGTGAGACAATATCAGTGTTTGTCCACCAGGCGGTCCTGAGAACCCTCTAGAATCTTGTTCAACAAATATTATTTCCATAGTTGTAAAAATGTATGGATGTTAAATGGGAGGGGGGAAGCTAGAAATGTGGACGGTAGTAGTCTAGGATGTGAAGGAATATCTAGTGTTAGATAGAATAGGGGTGTAAGCCTCGTCTGCCTTGTATTGTGGGAGCTTAACGAGGAGTGGAAAAAGGGATTATATGCTTACTGTGGGGGAGGGAAAACCTAAGTGAGTGGAGCTGAATGAACATGAGCCTGAACAAGGCGGACATGGCGGACATAGTGGACACTCGGACTATATCCTAAGTTAGATACTCTATGGGATGGGACAGACACTCCCAGTGGGGGTCTGGGGTGTGGGTCAAGAAGAAGTGTCTGAAACTCTAGGGAGTCTCGGAAGTGTATCCAACATGCCCATGTTTTGCTAAATTTTGTAGGGTTGTCTTTAGCTTGGTGTATTAAGTCTTCCATCTCCGCTATCTTATCAACACGTTTCAGTCAGTCAGATATTTTGGGTGGAGTCATGTTTCTTCAAAACAATGGGATACACTGTTTAGCTGCGTTAATGAGGTGAAGCATTAGAGACTTCCTGTATGTGGATTGTGGTAGTGACGTGTGGTGTAATAAATAGTGGGCAGCAGTCAAGTCTAATGTGTAGGTTGTGATTCGAGCTATCATGTTGTGTACCTTATCCCAGAATGGTTTAATATGAGTGCAGTCCCACCAGATATGTAGGAGAGAGCCTACTTCAGGGTTACATCTCCAGCACATTGGTGATACATGTGGTTGGAAGATATGTATTCGTTCAGGGGTGCGGTACCATCTTGAGTACAGTTTGTAATTGTTTTCTTGTGCAGAGATGTTGATAGAACCCTTGTGGGTATGCTCATATATATTTTCCCATTCTTCTGAGGAGAGGTCTATGTTAAGCTCTCCTTCTCATTTCTTGTTGGGCGGGTTAGAATTATGGTTGATTTCACCAAAAAGCAAAGGGTAGACAGTTGAGATTAGATGACTTTGGGGACTGTTCATGGAGCACAATGATTCGATAGGGTGAAGTTCTCTATACCATTGAGAGATGGGTTTGATGCTATTCAGAAAGTGTCTTATTTGTAGGAAATGAAAAAATGAGATGTTGTTATCTGGAATGTGTGAGGGCAGAGCAGAAAAGGGGATGATAGAACTGTTGTCAAAGGGGTGATGTGCTCTCAATGAGTGTTCCGTATCAGCGTTTGTTACATTGTTTCTCAAGAAACCAGGTGGGAAATCGGGATTAGCAGTCAGAGGGGTCATTGGTCCCGGTGAGGGTGTTATTTTGAGGGAGGAACAAGTGTTTCGGAAGCTGTTTAGCGTAGGTCCTGTAAGGGGATGAGTTGAGTATTCCCTGGGCGTAGCCTTGCTGTCAATCCACGGTACATGTGATAGAGGGATATTGGCACAAGAGTCTTCAAGTGTGATCCAGTCTTTAGTATGAGTATGTATGTGCCAGTCTATTAATCTGGTGATATGGCATACTGTACTTACGGATATCTGGTAGGTCTAATGCACCTTTAAGTTTTGGAAGGATCATTCTATCCCAGCTAATTCTTGGAGATTTGTGGGCCCATATAAAGTTTCTACAAAGTCTTTTGTAAGTCTTAAAAAATTGTGGTGGTAGTTTGATCGGGAATGTTTGTAAAATGTTCAATATACGATGTAATATATTTATTTTCAAGATGGCAATTCACCCAAACCAAGAGAACTGCCCCGCAGACCATTTGTTAAGATTGTTTCTTATAGTTTTCAGTATTGGGGAGTAGTTTTTGTCATATAGATCAGTTAGCTTGGAGGGTATTTGGATACCTTAATACGTAAGGAAGTGAGGGGCCCAGCAGAAGGGGAAATTATCTTGACATTGAGAGACTATCGTTGGTGGGAGAGAGATGTTGAGAGCTTTGGATTTTGAAAAATGTATTTTCAAATTTGGCAATTTGTGGAAGATGGTAAAGTCCGTCAGTAAGTTAGGTATCGTGATTAAAGGATTGGAGAGGAAGAGAAGAATGTCATCGGCATATGCTGCCAGTTTGTATTGTTTGTGTTTGATCTCAATGCCGGTTATATTTGGGTTGGTCCTAATTTTGTGTAGTAGAGGTTCTAGTGAGAGTACAAAGATGATTGGGGATAGTGGACATCCCTGCCTAGTGCCATTCGATATAGAGAAGGCGTCCGACAGGTGGCCGTTGACTCTTATTCTGGCTGTGGGAGAGGCATATAGTGTTAGAATCATTTGGAGGAAATGTGTCGGAAAAGCCATAGCCTGTAGTACTGCTGTCATGTAGTCCCAAGCCACCCTGTCAAATGCCTTCTCTGCATCAAGGGACAGGAAGAAACCATGTTTAGAGGACGTTGACAGCCAATGATGAATGTTGATAGCTTTTATAGTGTTATCTCTAGCCTCTCTGCCAGGGATAAATCCGACCTGGTCTAGGGAGATCAGATTGGGGAGTAGTGGGAAAATTCGGTTGGCGAAAATTTTGGCATAAATTTTCATGTTGACATTTAGGAGCGAGATAGGTCTGTAATTAGCTACCAACGTTTCATCCTTGCCTGGTTTCGATATAAGTGTGATGTGTGCTTCTAGTAAGTCTTTATTTACTTGTGAGTAAGAAGATATATCATTGAATGTCTTGGCGAGGTGAGGGGTCAGTATGTCTTGGAAAGTTTTATAGTAACTCACAGTCAGACCGTCTGGGCCTGGGCTTTTGCCTGGTTTAAGTTGTTTTAGTACTGCTGTGATTTCGTCTGTACTAATGGGGCAATCTAGGTCTTCCAGATTAATAGAAGCTGGGCAGTATTGCGATAGAAATTCTCTTATCGTTGCTTGTTTGTCTCTAGGGGAGGGTAGGTTATAAAGATCTGAAAAAAGACGGACAAATTGGTTGGCGAGATCTGCTGGAGCTGTGAAAAGTGTACCTGAGGAGTCTCTAATTGTATATATGTTTTTCGTCGCTTTCTTAGATTATAGTGCTCTGGCCAATAATTTTCCAGATTTATTTTGGAATTCATAGAACAATTTTTGTGTTAAAATATGTTTCCGCTTCAAAGATTTACCTAATTCTTCAAGAAGCTCCTCCCTAGCTTTTATTAAATCGATCAGGGATTTGGTAGCTAGAGAAAGTTTATGTGCGCTTTCCAAAGTATGGATTTTTGCATATAGTGCCTTAATGCAATCCCATTTGAGTTTGTATTTGTTGGCAGTTAGAGAAATAATTTCCCCATGTATCACGCATTTATGTGCAGCCCATATGCTGGATTGTTTTGTTTCCCCAGGGACATTTTCCGCGAAATATTGTGTGAGGCATGTGTTAAGTTTTTGAGTAATTTCAATGTCTGTAAGGGTTGAGTTATCAAGATGCCAAATTCTGTTTCTAGTTCGAGCTGTTGGAATGTCTAGGGTAATGGACACTGGGTTATGATCCGAAAGAACCATCGGATCAATGGAGGCCTTTGATAGGTGTGGTAGGTCGGTCTGGGATATGAAGAAATGGTCAATTCTTGTATATTTTTTGTGTGGTGAAGGGTAAAATGTGAAGTCCCTCTCGTTCGGGTGTAGTGTTCTCCAGGCGTCGTGTAAGGTCAATTCCTGGAGGTGTTTTTTGATGGACTTAAGGGCTCTGTAAGGCATGGAGGATGTCCCTGTGGATGAATCCTGGGAGGGGGAGAGTGCCACGTTGAAATCCCCGCCAACAGTGAGGATGCCGGAGTAGAGTTCTGTTAGTAACTGAAGGGTTTCACGGAAAAATGGAACCTGATTTTTGTTAGGTACGTATAAGTTTGCCAAGGTAATGGGTTTGTTATGAAGGGTCCCCTTGAGAAATAGGTATCTGCCGCATGCGTCTCTTTTAACCTCTGACACTTGTAAAGGGCAGTTTAAAAACAAGATATCAGAAGGAATTTAAACTGTATCAGAAACAACGAAAACATTGAAAACAATTGGAAACAATGAGGACAATGAAAACACTGAAATCGGTGCCGAGGTTGGTAAGGTTGTCGCTCACAGGGCACCTATAGTTCTAAAAGGTATCTTGGATGATACAGTGTATAGAGATATGCCTGTTCTTATCAGCCGGCTGCCCGGCTTGCTAACTGACTAACTGACTTCGACCTCCATATTGTGTCAATGTAATACAATGTAATAATGTAATACGTTTAGCGAGGATCATTTCTATGTGTGTAAGTGTACCGTTTAAGCTATAACCTGACAAACGTGTGGGAGTGTCCGACTTGTCACCTGTTACATGAGCCTTGAGCTCAGGTAAGCAGACGAGTGCCTGGGAGGTGAAGTGAATCATCACTTCCTGGTATTATATGTAGTTTAGGTCTTTCCGCCAAATGCTATAATAGGATAGAAAGAAGTCATCAACCTACCGGAACAACATATTGTTGTGCGTACCACTTTCCCCTGAAAAGTAAGTGTATGTTCAGTACTCAAGGGGAGGCGGGGGAATAGTGTTCCATTAGTAGATCTCGCCAATTTATGTATCCACAATGCGTTGCTAGAAATTCTATGAGACTGAGTCTCGTAAAATAAAGTGTGTGTAAGGTGAAAGAGCTAATCACCATTCCGTTCACATGTGTCCATTGAAAGGTCGGGGTCATAGGATACGTGACCGCATGTATTTTGTTGTGATATGGACAGCAGTGATTACCAGGCATGGGGGAGGAGAGTTATAAAGCCATGGGGAGGTAATAGAAAGGTATAATGTCCTTATGTGCTAAACAAAAAATAAAAAATTATAGCAGACCGTAGTTATTGTATATTGCTATTAGGAGTATAAATGATTTAAGGGCGATATTATATAGCTTATAGGGACTTATAAATTGTTGTGAGATAAAGTTTTAATGACTTGTTTGTGTCTAATACAGTGCAGTCTGAGTTTCTCCTGTAGGAACGTACTGTAGGAACGTACTTGGCAATCTATTGACAAGTGCATTTGTTATACATTACCAGATCCAGTATAAGTCCGATCTGTTTAAAGACAGTGAGATTACATCGAATTAATTGGTAGAATAGCATTGTCCTGGATGAGTTTATGGCAGACAATCACGGCAAAGTCTGTACTTGTCCGGAGGTGGAGGAGTCCATCGAGGATGCTGAATCGGGATCAGGTAGGTATCGAAGACACAAGTGAAAGAGTCTGTCAAGCATAATTCAAGCAAGATTATGCACCATGTAGGGGGTGTATGGTTTGCTGCGTTGCGAAGGAGGAGGGGAGAAGGCATGGGGCATGCATATACTTCCCCATAGTGTCACATTGCGTACTGCCCGGGTTGCTCTTGAGCATTAACTCCAAAGTGGTATTAGCCGTGGGAACCGGATAGCGATAGTGAAGCGCTAGGGCAAACTAGAAAACAACCTCTTTGAGGTCCTAATCCATAAAACGTTATCCGAAACATGGCTTTAGTCAGACTTGGAAGGAATTTGTAGCTGTTGACAATGAGATTTGTGACCTCGGAGTGCACTGTTCATTGGAGGTGGATCAAAGCAACCGCTTCGTGAAGTTTCTCACTGGCTGTATAGCAAGCTGGATGTGCACGTCAGAGGGGAAGTAAGCATCAGCTGCATACCTCGGTGTTGGCGTAGTGTGTAATAAAACAAGGAGGTAACTCTATAGCACAGTAAGGAAGGGATATTTCCCGAGATTATAAAGGCATAGTCCTGTGAACCAAAAAATGTAAATCAACAAATAAAACCTTTGGAAACTTGTGTGGATAGTAAACTCAGCCAGAGCGTAGCTGTAAAGCATCCATGTGGCATTCTGCAAGAGGGGCAGTGTTAATGGTCTCTTTGGCTCTTCGAGAGCGCGGGGAGCCTGACGGGCTGTATCCGTGGTGAGTGTTGTGGTGCGCAGCATGTGACCTGGTGCCCGATGGCGATCTTCTCCTTCTAGCGTACCTCCTGAGCTTCCATCGGTTCCTCTGGAGGCGTGTGTAAAGTGATGCTGGATAAGTCCTGAAAAACCTGGATACGTTGTCCTTTGTGCTGAAGTTGAGATTTCTCTCTCGCTTGTCGCAGGATTTCTTCTTTTAACTTATAATCCACAATACAGCATATAACGTCCCTAGGGGGGTCTGTTTCTTTTCCCTTAGGTCACAGCACCCTGTGGATTCTTTCCATTTCTATTTGGGATTGACGAGGTCTGTTTAACAGGCCATTGAAGAGGTCGGTAACTGCCGGCATCAAGTGCTCAGAATCAATGGCCTCCGGCATGCCTCTGCTTCTAAGGTTGTGATGGCGACCGCGATTATCAAGGTCTTCAACGTGTCGTTGCACTTCTCTCAGCTGCAGAGTGTGTGTGTCGATTTTTCTCGTTACCTTATGGAGGACTGTGTCATGTTGGGTTGCAGTTCATGTACCCTGTCACTTAGTGAATGGATATCCAGACGTAAATCTGCAATGGCGGCCGACAGAGTATCCTTAATGTCGGTGGCAATTGTTCTCAGATCTTGTATGCTGAGGTGGGATTGTGGAGGGTTCTCCTGGACTCCTGTTACCACAGGGGGTGATAGGAAAGGTTCCCGGCATGGGTCCCGACAGTTGTGTTCCAGATGTCTGTGAGGGTCTGTGGCGGAATGACGCCATATTGCTCCTCTGTGTTCTAAACATCTCCGGGATGTTCTGGCTTATACTCCCTGTGTGTTCGCGGGGAGAACGGGACCGCAAGGTAGAAGATTGCCGGGATTCTGTCCCCATCTTCCAGAGTATAGTCAGAGAGAATTTTGGCAAGTATTCCTCCTGTAATAGTGAAAAAAGAATGGCAACGGCGGGAGCTATGCAATTAAGCAGCCATCTTCCTGCGTAGCCAGACCACGCCCCCACAGTTTATTTACTAACATCCTATGAGGTTTACTAGAGTATTCATAAAATTTCTGTTTCATCCATAGTAGGGATCTAGCTGTTTTTTTTCTAACTTTATCAGTTTAATTCATTCTCTGAGAGAGGTGACTCTACGCAGTTTCACTACTGTGGGTGCACACATCAGCCTACATTCAGCGGCTATCAGAGCAGATGTCAGGGACTGTATGAGTCCATCCCTATCTCTCTTCAACCGAGAGCTTTCAGCAATGCAAGTACCATGAAACACAGCCTTGTGTGCCTCCCACAGCGTAGAAAACTTAGATACTGATCCTGTGTTAAGTTGAAAATAATCTCTTAGACTTTTTTCTAGGATAGAATGGGAGACCTCAGACTGTAAGAGATGATCGTTTAAACGCCAATGACAGGATTTGGGATATGTCTTGGAGAGCGTTAGATCCAAGATTATGGGCGCATGGTCCTACCATGTAATAGGGAGAATGTCAGACTCGACCACATAGGGGATAAGTGGGGCTGAGATGAAAAAGTGATCGAGACGTGAGTACATCTTATGCGCCGGAGAATAGAACGTGAACTATTTAGCAGAGGGATGTTTTATCCTCCATGAATCGAATAGCCGACGTGATCTAATACATATAGGAAAGGCAGCAGCGTGGGATATAGTCTTTTTGGAAGGTACATTACTGAGAAGGGTTTGTCTATCTCTAATGGGTGACATAATCAGATTGAAATCCCCGCCAATTAACCATAAAAGGTTGTGAGTAATATTGGGGAGAGTCAAAAAAGTTTGTTAAGGAAATTGATCTAGCCTGTATTAGGGGCATATAGATTAACCAGAGTAAAAGAAGTGGACATAAATTCACAATCTAAAACAAGGAATTTTCCGTGGGGGTCAATGAGAGAATTTTTGACCTTAATAGGACATGACTTCCTTATTAATATAGCTACTCCTGCCTTGCCCGTGGAATCAGAGGCAAGGAAGGAGGTGGGAAAAAACTTTGAGGCAAATTTAAATGAACCTCCCGCTCGGAAATGTGTTTCCTGTATCATTACCACGTCAGCGCCAGAAGCCCTAAAGTCCTTCAGGGCCATCCAGCGCTTGCTAATGGAACCTAAACCCTTCACATTGTATGATAAGATCCTCAAGGCCATGGATGAGGTCTATTCATATAAGCTAGTGTGAGAATAGTGAAGAGGATAAAGTGTATAATATCGGTTACATTAAAATAAACATAATGCTGTTTATGAGTGTTACCAGTACTCGTTAGTCCTCGGTATCTGGGTAGGAACATACATAACCTGTGGTGGGACTGCTCCAGAATAAAGGAGAAAGGATAATGCAATTTCAACTTATAGAGTAAATCTATAAACATTAACATAGGAATAAAAAAAAATCAACAAACACAACACCAAACAAAAGAGAAAAGAAAATAAAAGTTGTCGAAAAACTGAGAACATAATACTTCTCAGGAAAAAGCAGTAAAGTATTTTGCGCTTACTCTGAGTGAGCAGCTAACACAACAAAAAGAATATTTGTTAAGTAAACCAGTGAAACAAAGTGTAGCGCTATGAAGTGAGTACTGAAGAATACAAAATGAATTAGATGAGTGAAAAAACAATAATCTTAACGTGTCTATGTTAACAAAAAAAGTCCATAGTTATAGTCTCTAAGTGAATAAGACCATAATGGTCTTAAACCATGAGGTGAAAAGTGCCGTCACTATAATAAGTGAAAAGATTGTGAATTATCCTGTGTTCCAAAATAACACAAATGAAAGTGGTATGGTGATGATTGTTCATCAATCTATTAGGGACAGAAGTCCTCGGGGTTCTTATCGGTAATAAGCAGAATCCACCTCAGTGTCCTCTATGAAAACGTGTGAAGTTCCCACAACCAGTAGTTTAGGAGGCTTACCGGAGGGTTTGAACCCAAGACAGCGAATACTGTAAGGGTCAAACCGGCTTGTATTGCCCACCGGCAATAGGAGGGATCTTGGCAACCTGGGGAGATGGGAGTCCCAACTGTTTTCATAGAAGTATCCTCTCCATATGGTTGGTCACATATCCCAGAATACGGCCCATATAGAATAAAGAAGGGGCCACAAGACTTCGAAGTCTTGGTAGACGAAACGCGTCTGAAGTACTCCACTGCCGCCTTCTTTTTTATACACAAGCGCTTTTTACAAAACTTCTTAAATGTAAGTGCATTTCCTTTAATAAATTTACTTGTTGTTTATGGAATTACACTATGTGGCCCCTTCTTTATTCTATATGGGCCGTATTCTGGGATATGTGACCAACCATATAGAGAGGATACTTCTATGAAAACAGTTGGGACTCCCATCTCCCCAGGTTGCCAAGATCCCTCCTATTGCCGGTGGGCAATACAAGCCGGTTTGGCCCTTACAGTATACGCTGTCTTGGGTTCAAACCCCCTGGTAAGCCTCCTAAACTACTGGTTGTGGGAACTTCACACATTTTCATAGAGGACACTGAGGTGGATTCTGCTTATTACCGATAGGAACCCCGAGGACTTCTGTCCCTAATAGATTGATGAACAATCATCACCATACCACTTTCATTTGTGTTATTTTGGAACACAGGATAATTCACAATCTTTTCACTTATTATAGTGACGGCACTTTTCACCTCATGGTTTAAGACCATTATGGTCTTATTCACTTAGAGACTATAACTATGGACTTTTTTTGTTAACATAGACACGTTAAGATTATTGTTTTTTCACTCATCTAATTCATTTTGTATTCCTCAGTACTCACTTCATAGCGCTATACTTCTCAGGAAGCCTTGGATATACACGGACTTCCATCAGGAGACTCTAGATGGAGTGAATGGAGGGCCAGCTGCTCACCTTATGAACTCGGTAACATGCAATATAAGTTCAACATTGAAAAATCTGTTTACAATGATAGGAAGATGTCAGCAAATAATCAGAAACATTTTGTCATCTAAGACGTTAATACCTCTAATAGAAAAATCTCATGGGATGAGAAAAAAGGACAACTCCGAACAAGGAACAGAGTAGGCACCATACTTTGTGAATCAGGGGTCCAGATGCGGCTGGGAGTGTTTGGAGGCATGCGAACCTGGGCGGCAGGAGGTATCAAATCTTCTTCCGGAAGTGGAGGCAGGCCGAGATTTTTAATGAAGTTGTCCACTTCCTGCAGTTCACGCAGGGTAAACTGAGTTCCATCTTTAGACACAGCAAGGCGAAAAGGGAAGCCCCAGTAGTATGGGATCTTATGATGTTGTAAATAAGAAGTAATTAGACGTAGGTTCCTTCTTTTAGCAAGGGTGATGGGCGAAAGGTCGCTAAAGATTTGTAATTTCGCACCCTTGTACATAATTTGGGATTTGTTACGCGTGGCCAGGATTAGTGCCTCTTTACTTTCAAAATAATGAAACCTCACCACAACATCTCTTGGTCTGGCTCCTGATGGGAGTTTTGGGCCCAGGGAACGGTGCGCTCTGTCCAGGCACACACAATTGTGGATGCCAGGTTGTTAAAAAGGCCCAAAAGGTATGAGCCCAGGTTGAGGTTTCCCACTGTCTCTGGAATTCCCCTAAAACGTAAGTTCTGTCGTCTCTCTCTGTTCTCCAAATCCTCCTTGCAATTGTAGCTGGGAAACTGAGAGACGGAGATTGTGGTTTTCCTCTTCTATGGCCTGAACATAGCTTATCATCTCGTTGAAGTTATTTTCAAGAGTGTCTGTACGTTCCCCAATCTGGGTTATTTCCCCCCTCAATTCCTCGGCCAATTTGCTCACCTCCGCCGAGACATTAAACGTGATTTGTTGAAGTAAAAGCTGTAGTTTAGTGTCCAGGATATCAGGAGTGAGAGTCTCATGTGAGGGTGGTGAATTAGGAACTTGGGTCTGAGTATTAGCTAATGGAGGATTCACTGGATTTTCCATGTCAAAGGATGGATCCATTATGGCGAAAGGGTTCGCTGAGGGGTTCAGGGGTGCAGATTGCGACCTAGTAACAAAGAGTTCCATATTTAGATCCTCGCGCAACCCAAATTGGGGCTTGTAGTAACATTGCTGCTGGCTAACTTTGCCAGCAGCAACGTGGAATATGGTGGTCAGTTAGGCTTACCTCCGTAGCTATATGTGTTTAAAGAAGCATCTCGGAGGTCTCGTGAGCAGGTGAGGGCCCCAAATTCAATTAAGCAATATCCTCCATAAGAGTAGAAGCTCTACAAACTGGGTGTCATCACTAATCAGTGTCCCCATATATCAGTATTGCAGAGGCACGGGGCTGGTAGAGCAGCAGTGATGGGGCACAGCTGATGGCACAATGAAGGTAATATTATGCTACTGGGGTACAGATTGTTCAGTGGGAGGACAGCACTACGTTGCTGGGGGACAGCATGTTGATGTGAAGATTGTGTCCTGTACAGTAAGTTACGGTGTGGCAATGGGTAGCAGGCAAACCCCAAGAGTCCAGTGGGGGGATGAGAGCTGCTGGGATGATAGACTGCCTGTTCCAGGCCAGGGCCTCTAACAGAACACAGCTTCTATGAGGGTGGAGGCACTGGTGAGGAAGGACAGGACTGCAGGTGCCCAGATGGTGACACAAAGAGGGCAGTAGAATATGTCCAGGACTTAGATTATGGTACAGGGAGAGCGGCGCCACTATGCTGAGGCAAAGTACCTGGTCCTGAAGGCTCTGTCCTGGTTAGTAGGCCGCAAGCTTCCGGAATCGGCCTCCGAGGAGCTCTCAGCGTCTGCTCGGGTCCCCTCAGTGTGGCCTCCTCCCAGGGATGTCCATGCGTGGCGATCCCCTGCCTCTCCTCCCGCAGATCGTGGCACCCGGGGCCCGGTGATGCAGGAGGCACAGTAGGCCTCAAGATGGCGACGGGCTGCTGTATTGTAGGCCCGGCTGCGGACCTGGATACACCCGATCGGCCGGCCAACCACCACAATCCCCGCTGGGGATAAGGTAGATACTGCCTGGGGATAGCTGGGGAGAGTTTGGAGGCTCTCCCACTGCTCTCCCACTGCTGGTAACCGCAGGATGGCTGTGGATTGTATTAGGCTCTGCGGAGCTCCTCTGGAACACGTCTTGCTCCTTCAACAGTCAGACACGCCCCTGAGAAGTATTTAAGTTAAGAACAGGTGTATCAAAGGAACATTAACTTGGGGGGTTAAGCCATGCAACCCTCCAGGATAAGCAGCCTTGTGCTGTTGCATAACATCTACATCTTAACTTGTGTGGTTAAAGAGGAACTGCAGTCTGCTCACATAATTTGTAATAAAAACATCTTTGCCATTCCTAAGCTTCCTTCCAACCACTTTGCATATTATTTTATATATACTGTGATTCTGTACTTGCCAAATATACTGCAGAAATCCCCTCCACTGAGTCTTTACTGCATCCATTTTAACTGTGGGCAGCTGAAGCTGCTGCCTGTTCACTTCCTGGATTTACACAGACACACAGAGACACACCTCCATCTCTACAGCCTTGCAACTCTCATTGGCCCTCTTATGTCTCATCCCCCTACCTCCCTTTCTGGCAAACTTTCACAAGAGTGAGAGAGAGCTTTGCATGATGTCATAAGCCTAGGCTTTTTATCAGACAAGAAAGAGAAAGTGGGCCGTATAAGGTATTTACTGGCAGAAAAAAAAAGTTTTACTATTCAATTTACTAATCAAAACAACAAGGGCAGGAGATTTAGTAGATGGAACATTAAAAAAATGACTGAAGGTCCGCTTTAAGTGCATTTAAGAAAACACACATTTGGGACACATTAATCTGTTCCCACGCACGCTATAGCCAAAAGACAGCTACAGCGAGGGTTTACCTTGCCGGAAGGGTTACATGGATATCCTTCTGTGATTGCACTGCCTGCACGCCCCATGCAGCATGCAGGCTGTGCGCTCTGTGATCACTGCATCCTTAGGATACAGCTTACCACAGACCGGGGTAAAGGGCCACTTTTTGGGCCCAATCACAGCGGCCCTTTACCACATGATCAGCTGTGTCCAATGACAGCTGAGCATAACGTAAACACAAGCTGGTTATCGGCATTCCTTTCCTCACACTGACAACGTGAGGAGAGGAGAGTTAATAACTGGCTTGTGTTAAAGGAACATCTACATTGATAATCAGGGTGCCCTGATTATCAGTGCAGTTCCAATAGTGCCTGCAAAGAAGTGCCCACCAATGCTGCCAATCAGTGCCCATCAATGTCACCTATCAGTGCCGCCTATGAGTGCTGTTCAGTGCCACCTATCAGTGCTGTTCAGTGCCCATCAGTACCACCTATCAGTGCCTCCTCATTAGTGCCTTCCAGTGCCACCTCATTAGTGCAGTTTATCAGTGCCCATCATTGCAGCCTATCAGTGCCCATCAGTGCAGCCTCATCAGCACACATCAGTGAAGGAGAAAAATTAACTTTTTGCAAAATTTTATAACAAACTATGAAAAAAGTTTTTTTGTTTTCAATATTTTCTGTTATTTTTCCTTTGCTTAGCAAAAAAAAAAGTAGTGATTAAACCCCACGAAAAGAAATCTATTTGTGTAAAAAAATGATAAAGGTTTCATATGGGTACAGTGTAGCAAGGCCGCGAAAATTGTCCTTCAAAGAGTGACAGCACTGAAAGCTGAAAATTTGCCAGGGCAGGAAGGGGGTAAAAGAGCCCAGTAGGCAAGTGGTTAAAAAAGACATAGCATCCAGTTGGAGTAGGAAGCATGTGAGTGTGGAAGGGGACGGCCACCCTGTTGGTGGAAGGACAGGTGCACTTCATGTCCCTCTTCTCATGGCTCAGTCTCCAAATTGGAGCCTGCTATTGAGCAGGGTTGGCCTAGGGACCTTGCCTGGGATGTCATGAGAATAAGGTCTTGCATAAGAAAAAGTACAGTGGCTTCCTGTTTTGTGGGCCCATGAGGACATGTTCTGCGGACATGTTCTGCATTCCCATCTTGAAACACTAATGCCGCGTACACACAATCGGACAACAAAATCCGACGGATGTTGGCTCAAACTTGTCTTGCCTACACACGGTCGCATAAATGTTGTCGGAACTTCCGATCGCCAGGAACGCGCTGATGTACAAAACGTACGACGGCACTATAAAAGGGAGGTCCAATACCAAGTGCGCCACCCTTTGGGCCCCTTCTGCTAATCTCATGTTTATCTTGTGTTAGCAGAAGTTTGGTGAGAGACAATTCTTGCTTTTCAACCTCGTGCTTTTCAGTCCCTTACTGCTCTTCAGTATGTACTTGTGGCTTCGTATCTGTTTTTCAGTGTGTGTAGTCAGTTCATATCTGGTTTTCAGTGCGTTCTTGTCCGATCGTTTCTGATTTGATCTTAAACGTCTACAGACACACTTCCCTTTCACCTGGTGCTCATCATATATTCCCTATTTAGGCATCAACCTAACCCCTAGATTTGACAAGTTATTCCCTACCAACTATCCCCCGCTGTTCAAAAAACTTGAAGCAGACATGGCTTGGCAGAGTGAACTCTATAAAAATGACCCTCCTTCCCCGCCTCCTATATCTCATCCGATCCCTTCCTATCCCGATCAAGAAAGCGCAACTCCTGCGATTTCAATCCTCCATCCTGAAATTTATCTGGGGATCCAAGGGCAGACGATGCTCCAAGGAAACCCTCTACAGATTCAAAACCCAAGGAGGACTAGCCCTCCCTAATATTTGGGGGATTACCAAGTGGCGCAAATAGCTCAGATCTCCATAGCATATTATAGGGGTCCAAAACCGGACTGGCTACTGATGGAAAGGCAAGCGACACCACAACACAAGATAGACTATTTGCTTTGTGCTCTCCCACGCCTCAGACCAGCGAATACTGGCCCCAACCCTTTCACACTCGATGGCCCTGTGGGATAAACTTCAAAAAAACTCCTCCCTTACTTCTTCCATTCGCCCACTTGCTCACTTATTCCACAACCCAGAATTTGCCCCGGGCCTAAACATACTTGCATTCAAATGGTGGATAGATAAGGGCCTCTACAGGATTGGACGCTTCCTAAACTCTAGAGGGCCCCTTACTGTTGGATACTGCGTGAGTAAATTAGAAATGCCTAACTCCAAAAAATATAGATTGACCTAAATTACTCACTTCCTCCGATCCAAATGGTCTGATAATTCTAACCCCCCTGCACTGACTGCATACGAGACATGGTGCTCCAACATAAAGGATCAGAGGAGAGGTATCTCCATTATCTACAACTCGCTAGCCAGTAATGTAAACAAACCTCTTTATGCCCGAATTTGGGAACAAGACCTGGCAGATGAGTGGGACTTGACTAAATTGTATTGATGCTTTCAAAGATCTTTCAAGGGTATCATGAATATTTCTCTAATGGAAGCTAGCGTTAAAATTATCACACGCTGGTACAGAGTGCCCGCCACCCTTGCTAAAATATTTCCAGACTCATCCCCACTGTGTTTTCGGGGATGTGGCCATGTTAGATCTCTACTCCACGCTTGGTGGACATGCCCTCGACTCTGGAACTTTTGGAGCGGCTTATTCCACATATTACGGAAGATCGCAGGAATCGCTGTTCCACAGGTTCCGGAAATAGCACTACTCAACATCCAGGTAGAAAAAATTTCCAAACATACACAATCTTTAATCTTTTATATGCTCTTAGGAGCCAAAATCACCATAGCCAGGAACTGGAAAAGGCACTCTGTACCGTTAGCTGCGATGAAACCTAAAATCTCCTGGATCATGGCCCAGGAGAAGATTGTCAGCAAGCTGCTGGAAAAAACCCACAAATTTGAATTAATATGGGAGCCTTGGGCGAAATACATAGGAATACCATTGCTTCCAGGCTCATAGTTGACCCTGATTATTCCCACACTCTCTAGGTGACATTCCTTCCTGAGGACGCTTTTCATCTTACTCTTACTCTTTTCTTTTCTCTCTTCTCTTCCCTTCCCTATATCTCCTCACGTGGAGATGAAGCATATGCCTTGTCTTTTTGCTTCCAGGTGGATGTTGGCCGATATAATTCAAATAGCCTCTTAAACTGTAATGGATTTGGCCATAAAGTAAGGTACCCAGAACCGAACACTCAATACCATAAAGAGCTGATTATTTATTTCTATGTCCACATAACTCCACATATCCCCCACAATGAAACTTCAAGGGCAGATCAGGGCAGACACGCTTCTCCCATTCAAACTACCATTTGCATTGTCTGGGGGAATTGACCAGGTCCGTCCCCTCCACAGTGAGTTCCCCTTGGGGTGGAGAGATGTCCTATCATGATCAGTCATACTCCTATTCATTCACCGATTCGATCTTTAGTCGTTTGAACAGGATTGACTTCCCGCTGCAATCGGACAGTGGGTTCGAACAAACTAGTCTCCCTGATCTAGTATTAGTCCCAGGTAATTCCTTCCCTGGGCGGGGTGATCGCATACCTACTTTATCTAATGGTCAATCATAGATAATTGTGGTTGTTGTACACCTGTATCAGTTTTGTACTCTCACCTCTCACCTGAATTGCCTTACCTGTATTTGAAAGTAACATGTATTTTTGTAAAGATTTAAAACAATAAAAATATTGAAAAGAAAAATAAATGTTATACTGATGTTGGCCAAGAATGTTTGTGTCTAATCTGCTTGCAATGTTATGTGCAAAAGTACTAATTTCTTTATTTATTGTTTGACTCCACAGTTTCCTTCAACGCCACAGGAATGGCTGACTGACTTCCCAATTTGCCCAGCGGTGGGACTTCCCCAACTGTGGAGGGGCAATCGATGGGAAACACGTCCACATCATCCCACCCCCCAACTTGGGGTCTTACTATTATAACTATAAGGGGTTTAATAGTATAGTGATGCTGGCAGTGGTGTCAGCGACATACAAGTTTTTGTATGTGGACGTGGTGGAAGAATGGCCGGATGTCGGATGGTGGAGTCATCGCCCAGACCGAGTTGTATAGATGACTCCAGAGTGGTGGCTTGGGATTGCCATCTGTGGAAGATAACGTGGCAGGACTCCCGTTCGTCTTCGTCGCTGATGAAGCGTTTGGGCTTGGAAAACACCTGATGTAGCCATTCCCCATGAGGACCCTCACCCCGGACCAAAGGGTTTTTTTTTTTTAACAGAAAATTTTTTATTGAACAAATCAGCAGAACAATACAAAGTTTAATACAGACATTGTAGTGGGAATAAAAACAGTAAAATTGACCCTTAAACAATAGCTGTTATTTATCAGAAATTCCAGGTGTGCAAACATCAGAAGTTTCACTCAACCAGACCTCTCAAAGCTCAAATCTTCATACATTTTGATAGTATAAAATGAGTGGCCCAATATTCAACTAAACCTGGTAGGGACAGCAGGGGGGAAGGGAAGCCGGGGGGGGGGGGCGGGGGGGAGAAAAGGAAGGAAGGAGGGGGAGAGGAAGAAAGGAAGAGAGGGGGAGGGGAAGGAGGGATGAGAAGGGATGGGATGAAAGAAAACAGGCATAAAAAGAAGAGATGTGAGATATAGGATATCCTCTGTTACTTTCCCCATCCTATGGGGTAGGGGGATCAGAGTCTCGGGAGGCGTCGATCCAGGACGACCAGATTTTATCAAACTTCCCTGGGCATTGCCTACTTTCATACGTTAATTTATACAGGGGGAGTACCTTATTCACAGACCTTATCCACGAGGCCAAGGTAGGAGGCTCTACCATTTTCCACCGCAATAGAATTTCCTGCCTAGCATAGTACAATGCGAAGGTTAGACACAATTTGCTATACTTATCACCCTCAACATCTTCCAAATGACTGAGCAGTAGTATCCGGGGATCCGCCTGCAAGTCTGATCCTATGACATTGCTCAGTGTGGATGCCACCGCTGACCAAAAGAGTCGGAGACAGGGACACGACCAGACCATATGCCAGAAAGTACCCACTTCCTGTCTGCATCTCTGACAATTGGGATCTCTCTGAAGGTAAATACGCACCAACCTCTGTGGAGTAAAATACGCCTTGTGTAGGAACTTGAATTGAATGAACCTATCCTTTGCAGCGATCATGGAAGGAATGTAGGATATTAAACACTCCTTCCATTCCTCCTCATCTAACGAGGGAATATCAACCCTCCACTTATCCCAGGTTTTAGTTAGTTTGGCATCATACTCCACTGTCAGGTACAGGTATAGTGTGGAGAGGGGCTTCCCCATCACGCTGGAAGTCAAGAGCCTTTCAATAGAGTCCGGTTTCAGAATGAGGGGGGCAGGGAACTGAGCCTCAAAGGCGTGCTTCAGCTGCCAGTATCTAAACTGGAAGGAGGCAGGAATAGCAAAGGATTGTCTAAGGGCTTGAAAAGTCATAAGCCTGCCATCCTTGACTATGTGCTTTAGTGTAAGAATTCCCTTTTTTGCCCAGAGAGAGGGGTCCGGTAAAGTATAAAAATGGGATAGCATAGGGTTGCCCCACAAGGGCATGTGAGGTGAAATGTGATTAGGTTTCCCACATATTTTCCTGGCCTCCTGCCAAACCTTTACAGTGGTACGCATCGGGGTCTTCATGGACAAACTGGCCCTGAGACCCAGAAATGGGAGATTACTCAAAGCAGCAAAGGAGCCCAGAATGGCTGCCTCCAAAGTGACCGCGGGATTTTGCGTGGGTTGGGAGAACCACCACTGAATCGTGACCAGAACTGCAGCCCAGTAGTAGATTTGGAAATTCGGTAGCGCCAATCCCCCTCCCGAGAGAGGGAGATATAAGATCTGCTTGGCCACCCTGGGTGGCCTCCCAGCCCAGACAAAGTGTATTAACAGGCTTTCCAGCCTCCGGAAAAAGGTCCTAGGGATGGGTATGGGTGTATTGCGAAATAAATATAGATATTTGGGAAGGTAAATCATTTTTAGCAAGTTGACTCTGCCAACAGGAGTCAATGGAAGGGAACGCCAAGCAGAGCATTTAGCCGTAAGTTGTGTCATGAGTGGCCGCAAATTGCTGTCAATGTAATCTTGAACCTTACCGCTAATTTTTATCCCCAAATATTTGAAATCATCCACCCATTTAAGTTGCGGGTGTGGTACCCTTGGGGTCGAGGGATGGAGCGGGAATAGGATCGACTTGTCCCAATTGATGCGAATCCCCGAATACCGACCGAATCGATCAATCAGATTGAGTGCAGTCTGCAAAGAGGACGACACATCCGCTAAATAAAGCAGAGCATCGTCCGCGTAAAGCGATAACTTCTCCTCAATGGGTCCTACCTGAAGACCCCTTACCCCATGGTCGGCCCTCAACAATACAGCCAGGGGCTCCACTGCCAGAGCAAATAGACCCGGGGAAAGGGGACACCCCTGTCGCGTGCCTCTAGACAATTGGAACTTTCCCGAGAGGCATCCATTGGTACGTACTCTAGCTGAGGGGCCATGGTATAGCATGCGGAGCCATTTCGTGAAACCTGGACCAAACCCGAATCGCGAGAGAACCTCCCATAAGTAGCCCCACTGGACGGAGTCAAAGGCCTTCTCCGCGTCGAGTGAGGCCACCATCCGTTAGTCACCTCGTCCGCCCTGTCTATGTGAGTATGGAGGCGTCTGATATTAATGTCAGTTCCTCTGCCGGGCATGAAGCCAGTTTGATCTCTGTGGATTAAAGCAGTAATTACCAGGTTAAGCCTATTGGCCAATACTTTTGCCAGTACTTTTGCATCCACGTTCAGAAGAGATATAGGGCGGTATGAGGAGCACAACGTGGGGTCTTTCCCTGGCTTGGGTATCAATACAATGATTGCTTCGCTCATCGTGTCTGGAAGTTTCCCCAGACGAGATGACTCAGAGAAGAGGACCTGTAGTTTGTCAGCTAGTTCTGTGTCATATTGTTTATAGAACTCTACAGGGATGCCATCAGGTCCCGGAGTTTTCCCTGTCTGCATTGATTTAAGTGCCCGTAGTATCTCCAAGGACGTAATTGGAGCATCAAGCTTGTCGCGATACGTTACTGTAAGGGTTGGGATATCGATGTCGTCTAGATATGCTCCCAGATCCTCCCCTCTATAGTCTCCCCTGGACCTATAGAGAGATTTATAAAATTCCGCGAAGCAACAATTGATCCCTTCCGGTGTGTGGAGCAACTGTCCCGAGGAGTCTCTAATATGTGAGATGCTCATCCCACCTGCCTGTTCCCTAGAGAGCCAGGCCAACAAACGGCCAGACCGCTCTCCCTGCTCAAAAATCCGCTGGGATTGAGCCAACATTTTCTTCTGAGTGAGACATGTACGGAGACGAACCACCTCCTTCGTCAACAGTTGTAGATGCGAGTAGTGCGCAGGGACCCGGGTACGAACAAACAGAGCCTCCGCACTACACGCCTCCCACTCTGCCTTCACTGAGTCTGCTCTACGCTCACGTCGGACCCTGGCAATGATGGCCTGGTAGTGCCCCCTCGTCGTGGCTTTGAAGGCATCCCACACTACCGCGGAGTCAGCAGAGCCCACATTTATAGCCCAGAAGTCAAGCAGTTTCATTCTAAATTGGGAGTCTACTGCGGTGTCTGAAATCCAAAATCTGGAGAGCCTCCATATCCTTTCTACTGAGCCTAGGGAAAGATCCAAAGACAACAACAAGGGTGCATGGTTGGAAATTCCCCTAGGCAATATTCGTATGTCTGTGACCCGTGGGAGAACCTGAGTCCCTGCGAAGACCAAGTCTATGCGGGAAAACGTTCTGTGGGAGGCCGAGTGGCATGTGTATGCCCTAGATTGGGGGTGACGCCACCTCCAGACATCAGTCAGGCCATAGGTATCCGCCCACTCAGCCAACCCAGAGCAATGACCTCCCGCAGGAGTTAGCCTGTCCAAATCTGGGTCAGGGACCAGATTAAAATCCCCCAATATGACATTGTTATCAGAGGCAAAGTCGGCCAGCTTACCAGTGATCTGATTGAGCACCTGCAAGGAGGCCGGGGGGGGCAAATATAAGCCCACAATAGTCCATGTTAGAGAATACATTTTTGCGTGGATAATAACATACCGTCCGTCAGGGTCCAGGGCCAAATCCAAGAGCCGAAAGGGAAGTGACTTCAGCACCAGTATAGTTACACCCCTAGAAAATGTGGAGTGCGTGGAATGGTAGTGGTGTCCCACCCATGGTTTTTTAAGGGCCAGAATTCTACGACCTGTTAGGTGCGTTTCCTGGAACACACATATGTGTGGATTATAAGACTTAATGAATTGGAACACCAGGGAGCGTTTAACTGGGGAATTCAGTCCCCTGGTGTTCCAGGAGATGATGTTAAGTGAGGACATGGCCATTGATAGTGTTAAGAGTATTAGAATCAATGGAAATCTCGGCTCTCGGACTGGACCCCGGGACCCGAACCGGACACATTTGTAGACAGTGTAATGCTGATGAGTCAATTATTTTGGTATGAATAACAAACAAAAACAAAACCAAACCAAAAACAGATAAAGGATCCCAATAATCGAAGCAGATAAAAAAGGCCCCAATAGGGGAACTTACCCCACCCACCTCCCCACCCAACCCCCCAAAACTGAGGCGGGTTTCAATCCCGAACTTATTCAGCTCGCCGGCTGCAACAGAGGGTCCGTGGAAGAGGCAAACTCACCCCCCGAAACTTCACACGGGGGGGGGAAACAGCATTTCAAGCGGCTTATACAGTTGAGAGCTCCGTTTGTAATAAAACAGACTGTGGGGGTGTATAAAGTCAGATGAAGGGGAAATATCCGAAAGTGCGACCCCACAGTAAAGTCTGTCCATCGTTGGGTGAAGATACTGAACAGAAGTGTTCCTAGCACCCCTAAAGAGAACAAGCAGTTGTAAAGGAACTTCATATGTCAACGGTCTCCTGACCAAATTGTTTGGCAGGGGCATTATCTTAGAATTTCCCTGGAAGGGGTAACAAACTTCTCCTCCCAAGGCTGTCCACACTATGGATTGAACTGAGCATAACTTATGCAACGAAGGAAGTCATCCATGTGGGAATACATATATTACCATCCTGGACTCTCAGGCGAGCAGGGAAAAGTACACTGTAACGAATGTTGCGTGATCGTAGAGCCGCCTTGACTTGGTCAAAAGATTTCCTGCGCTTCTGGGTCTCTACCATATAATCGGGGAAGATCATCAACTTCGTGTTCTGGAATCTGAGGTCCCCAGCGTTTCTAGAGGCACGGAGAACTTCGTCTCTGTCTCTAAAATTAAGTAGACGTAGAATGAAAGTGCGAGGGGGGGATCCAGGAGGCCCCGGCTTAGGTGGGATGCGGTGCGCCCTTTCCACCGTGTAGTAAGGTGACCAGCGGGCCTCAGGTAGAAGGTCACGGAGCAATCCCTCTATGAAGGAGGTAGGGTTACTCCCCTCCACCCCCTCCGGTAAACCAACAATGCGAAGGTTATTACGCCGGTTCCTGTTCTCCGCGTCCTCGGCTCTATATTCAAGGGCCTTTACTTTAGTTTGGAGAGTACGGAGTGACGTCTCATGTTCCGTAATGGTGTCTTCGGTGGTGCTCAGTCTTTGCTCCGTCTCAGTGATTCGTGATCTGATTTTATCTATGTCTTGACGGATTAGACCCATGTCCAACTGAACTGCTTCGATCTTTGTTGTTAGTGTTGATTGCAAGTTGCGATGGCTGCCATGACGTCCACCAGCCAGGGGGGGACGAGAGTCATCCGACTCCATAATATCTGTCTGTGGGACTCTGTGGGTGGTGCGTACCTTAGGGACCTCTGGAGGGTGGCCGGTGGGGGTCTGGGGGGAGTCCGGCTGCGGTGGGAAGGTCAACTTCTTACCCCCTTTACTGTATCCTGCGCTGGAATTCTGGCGCCTCATTCAGGTGGCGGGGGCCCAGGTCCGGGCAGTATTCAAGGATTAGTATAAGGGGCCTGTCTGTGAAGTCAGGGGTATTCAAGCAGCAGGTAAGATAAAGTCTGTGCCCCCCTAGGAGTCTTCTCCCCTCATCTGTAAGCAAATGGCACAGGAGGTGCTGACACAAGCTTACAGGGATAGTCAAAGGAACGTGGGTGCTCCAGGATCTGCTCCTGTGGCTTGGCAGCGTCTCTCAGCGATCACAGAGCCCCTTGCACTAGGCCAGCAAGACACAGCACTCCCCCCTTTGATCCGGCGGCCCTGGGGCTCCAGGAAAGGTCGCGGCCTAGTAAATCGCGGGGGGTAGGAAGATGTCAGGCCCAGGACGTGGCCCAGATACAGTCCAGGATGGCCTCTCCCGGCCTCACCAGTGGTCCGCAGCAGTCAGTAAGGCCCGATGTGCAGTCCGATCGTGACAGGGGGTTCCCGGTTCGCCGCGCGGCCTGTCAGGAAAGGCCGCGGCTTCGGCCTAGTAGCCCGCGGTAGGCCGGGTCCCCAATCTCACACCAAAAATCCAAACTTGCCCCAGATCTCAGCAGGGATAGGGTCCCCTATCCCCTACTAGGCAGCAGGAGTGAATTTAGAGCGGTTTTAGAGTCGATGGATCCGGATTTCTGTGCGGATCGGCGGAGCTCTCTGAAAAAACCGCCGCTTACAGCGCCATCTTGGCCACGTCCCCCCACCAAAGGGTTTTTAACTACCAGCTGGCCAGAGCCAGAAGAGTGGTGGAGAATGCTTTCAGCATAATGGCCACCCGGTTCCGCCTATTCCTCACTGCAATCAACATGGCGGAATATAAACTAAACCGTATCGTACTTGCATGCTGTATTATGCAGAACTTTTTAAGGAAAAATGCTACAAACTATGAGGCCGGATCAGTCAACCCTGACGGGACTTGAATCTGGCCATCCTGGCTTGCCCCCCCAAAGCACACGCAAAGTGTGGCAAAAATATATGGAATGCTTTGTGAGTAGGGGGGCCATTGAAATGCCAGCAAATGTCTGAGAGATTTTTTAAATAAATCTATTTTTGAAACGGAACTAATATTTCATTTGATTCACTGCTTGTGTTTCTTTTAGCTGTCTTCTAGGTTCTCCAATGGGCTTTTCTTTTTGGCCATTTTTTTCAATAGTGCAAATGTAATTTTTTGGATACATGAGGTGACAATCTCTTCTTCAGCTAACTATTATGTTGTGGGTCTGCTACACGCACACATTGTTTTTGTTGTTAATGTATGTAATGCATTAATGATAAAAAAAAATCATCCTTTTCAGCACTATGAATTAATTGTTTTGAGTCCTGAAAATGTCCTGATTGGGGCAAATTTTACAGCACTGTGGGGGTTATTTACTAAAGAAAAATCCACTTTGCACTACCAGTGCACTGCATGTCACTTGAAAGTGCACTGAAATTGCACTGAAAGTGCACTTGTAGTGCAAAGTGGATTTGCCTTTTGTAAATAACCCCCATTGTCACTATAAACACCAACTTACTCTAAAAACTGGTATTGAGCATGAGAAAGAAGAAGCCACACATTGTTGAGTAGAAAACATTTTTACTCAAAGCACATTCACATGTGTGTTATAAAGGGGTTTTTAAACAAACCAACAACTTTGGTGTATAACTTTTTTTTTTACATTAGAAATACATTTTTTTTGGTTAAACAGGCATGTTTCAAACCATAACATACACAACTCAGGAACTTACAAAGTTCAACTTTGATAAAGTGAAGGCAATATCAGACATTAGTTTGTCAAAACTTTGTTGATCTTGCCTTCATCAGGTGGGGTGATGTAAAAGCCAAATTTTGAAGATGCACACAAATTGGGACTCCAAATAGGGATTTCCCTCCTGATCCCATGCCTAATGTCAACATGTGCTAGCTCCCATCATGGGGGATCAATGGACGTGTTTCGGGGGTGCAACCCCTACCTCTCATCTACTTTAGTTGCGAGGAAGGGGTTGCACCCACAAAACGCGTACATTGATATCCCGTGATGGCAGATAGCACATGTTGACACACTGGGGGAGATTTACTAAAACTGGAGCGCTCACAATTTGGTGCAGCTGTGCATGGTAGCCAGTCAGCTTCTAACCTCAGTTTGTTCAATGAAGCTTTGGCAATATAATCTGGAAGCTGATTGGTTTCTCTGCAGAAGTGAGCCTAATTTTGCACTCTCCAGCTTTAGTAAATAAACCCCACTGTGTGCAGCTTCAAAATTTGGCTTTTAAAATACAAAATTAGACAAAACGGTACAATTTTTGTGTGTTGTAGATTCTGCCCTAAACATCAATGATGTTCTTCATTTTTTGTTGAACATCATTGATGTTTTCCTTTAACTTGTCTAAATCCAGACTGCACCCCATTATCTCCCCGATGAGGATCTGGGCATTTGAACTTGTGAAGAGAGATCCTTCTTCCACAACATCCACATCACCTAAAAAAAACACACCATGTATTATAAATATGCAGGCATATATCTATTACCTGAAGCTGTGGTCTCAGACACTGACCTGTTGTGGTCACTATTTCGCCCCCTTCATAAACGTCTCCCTCCTCATCCTCAGGTTGTGGTGTTGTGACTTCCCCTTCTTTAGGAGGTTGGGGGTCCCTGGTGTCCTCAGATGTCCCGAGTCTTTTCTCCCCTATGTGAATATAAAAAAATGTATACTTAGCACACAGATATTTGAGGCCAGAAATAGGAATATGAAACATTGCTTGGAAGTGTCGAACAATTGTCTGTTTTTTGGCAGAGTTCCAAGCTGAATACATTATTTTTTTCCCTTTCTAAAGCTGGAATACTTACCCTTTTTGTACAATTTTCACACATGGAGACACCCCTAGTATTCACTGGAGCACCTGTGTGGGACACCCTAAAAAAGATGTTCTGGTGTCCCACACTAGATTTGTGAACAGCTGCTGAGTGTCGTCTCCTTACACTGAATCAAGTTTGCATTTCATTCTAGTTACAAACCCATCTAGACAACAATGTAATAAACTTCTTTTAATACAAACAGGCATGACCAAATGTAGTTAACCTGCATCTGCCAAAAACATTGTATTAGTGGGCGAACGAACAATGTTTACTACGACTGATTACTATGCCCACGAACCTGAAAGTTGTCATTTTAAACTATACAACAGTAAAGAAAAGCACATGGAGCAGCATGCAAGTAATAATAATAATAATAATAATAGGAACACAGGACAAATACTTACTTTTTAGAAGCAGTTTTCTGATCCTTCTGTACTGATTGTGCTCCCTCAATTTCAGGTCTGACTAACGTTTTCTCAATTGCTCCTTGGATCGTCGTACTCCAAAATTCCTGTGCAGACTTCTCACAACTTTAGTCATGATCTTGGCCTTTCTCACATTTGGGTTTGGGTACGGTCCATACTTCTCATCATAGTCGGCCCTCTTCAAGATGTCCACCATCTCCACCATCTCTACAAAGGACATATTTCTCCGCCATCTGCTCTTCCAATGCGCCAAAAGAGAAGGGGTGGGGAATATACAAGAAAGAAGGTCAGGGGCTGGCGCAGTTTCACACATGCGCAGTGTATATAAAGCGTAACATGCATGCTTTGTACTTAAAATCTGTGAGCGGAGGAAGGAGTAGCGGAAGCGCCGATCGTGATAACAAGGTACAATTTTAACTTGGTGTATCAGTGGCCTATACTGCTTAAAGATTGAGGCCTATATTGGGACAAGATTAGGAAAGTTTAGGCTGACATTAGGGTTTGTCTTGTGTTGTGTCTTGCAGAGAAAATGGATCATTTCAAAAATCATGACTTTATCCCCCTATTCATCGATAAGTGCAGGGAGCTGCCCTGTCTGTGAAACACCCATTTTATAATAATAAAAGAAAGAGGAAGGCAGCGCTGGATCAATTGCTGGAATTTGTGAAGCCGCAGATCCCCATGGCAACCATCCCTTATTTGAAGGCCAAAATTGGTGGCATGAGGAGCACTTATATTAGGGAGTGCAAGAAAGTCCAGGATTCCCAGAGATCAGAAGCTGCAGCAGATGACATTTATGTACCCAGGCTGTGGTACTATGACAGACTGCGTTTTCTGTCAGACCAGAGTGAAATCACGCCATCACTCTCCACTCTTCCTTCAAACGCTTCCTTCCACCCCAGCTGAGGCTTCTGACGTCCAACCTGGGCTTTCCAGCCAGGAAGAAGTGGAGGAACCCAACTTGAGTCAGGTATAGCATTGTTCAACTTATTTCTTGTCCAAAAATTAATGATGTTAACTAGATGTTATTATTGATCACTAATTTCTGATTTAACAAAGTGTTTTACATATCAGAACACACTAGTGGCCAAAAATGATTGGGACAAGAATGAAAAATGCTGGGGTCAGAATGATAGTCTTTTCTATTTATTAACATTCAATTTGCAACAGTCATGAGCTGAAAATTGTGTGTGATTGATGAACAAAAATCTAAAACTATGTCCCTTTTTCATACACAGGAAAGCCTCAGCCAGGAGGAGGCTGTGGAAAGTGGCAGCCAGGAGGTGGCCGGGCCCAGTAGCCTGACCGAATCTCAGGTCCCTCCCCTCCGCCTTAAAAAAAAGGCCCAGGAAGGGGAGGATCCTGGAGGAGGCAGCACTTGGGTTAATTCGGCAGGCTACTGCGGCCCTCAGAACCCCCCCAATCTTCAAGATGCCTAGCCTGCATGGCAGCCTACAAAATGTCAGAAATGGAGAGGGGCCAACGCCTCTTCTGTGAGGAAGTGATCTTACAAGCCCTAAATAAGGGGTTGAGGGGCAAACTCACAAGCAAAAGCCATGTTTGTGAGTTCAACCATTGTCCTCCTCCTCCTCCACCTCCTGCCAAAACTCCAACACCAGAGCCTCAGCCTGGAAGCAAGTGTGGAATGAAGTGTGGAAGGAAGACAAGAAAGTGATGGCCTGGGTTCAGTCTAGTCTGACAAAAGATGCAGGCTGTTGTAAGACAACAGCCTGGGGACATATATGTCATCTGCTGCTGTTCCTGATCTCTTGGTGTCCTGGACCAGATTGTGCTCACTATTATATGGACTCCTCAGGCTACCAATTTTGCCTGTAAAATAGTTGATGTGTGCCCTGGGCCACAAAGGCTTTGCCAATTTCACCAGTTTATCCAGCATTGCCTTCCTCTTTATTTTGTCCCAATCATTTTTGGCCACTAGTGTCTATTGATATGTAAAACACTTTGTTAAATCAAAAATTAGTGATCAGACCAAAGAATCTTATTTCTCACCATCTTGGAGTCCTTCAGGTGTTTTTTTAGCAAACTCCATGCGGGCTTTCATGTGTCTTGCACTGAGGAGAGGCTTCTGTCGCGCCACTCTGCCATAAAGCCCTGACTGGTGGAGGGCTGCAGTGATGGTTGACTTTCTACAACTTTCTCCCATCTCCCGACTGCATCTCTGGAGCTCAACCACAGTGATCTTTGGGTTCTTCTTTACCTCTCTCGCCAAGGCTGTTCTCCCCCGATAGCTCAGTTTGGCCAGAGGGCCAGCTCTAGGAAGGGTTCTGGTCCTCCCAAACATCTTCCATTTAAGGATTATGGAAGCCACTGTGCTCTTAGGAGTGTAGCAGAAATTTTTTCGTAACCTTGGTTAGATCTGTGCCTTGCCACAATTCTGCCTCTGAGCTCTTCAGGCAGTTCCTTTGACCTCATGATTCTCATTTGCTCTGACATGCACTGTGAACTGTATGGTCTTTAGACAGGTGTGTGGCTTTCCTAATCAAGTCCAATCAGTATAATCAAACACAGCTGGACTCAAATGAAGGTGTAGAACCATCTCAAGCATGATCAGAAGAAACGAACAGAACCTGAGTTAAATATATGAGTGTCACAGCAAAGGGTCTGAATACTTAGGACCATGTGATATTTTAGTTTTTCTTTTTTAATAAATCTGCCAAAATGTCAACAATTCTGTGTTTTTCTGTCAATATGGGGTGCTGTGTGTACATTAATGAGGAAAAAAATGAACTTAAATGATTTTCGCAAATGGCTGCAATATAACAAAGAGTGAACAATTTAAGAGGGTCTGAATACTTTCCATCCCCACTGTATATATAGACAGTACACTTCTCAGGTGGCAGTTGTTGTTAGTGTTGATCACTGTAATCGCTATGAAAGGAAAGGGTTCAAAGGTTGCAAGATGTAGCCTTTATCTACAATTGTAATCACTGTGATTGGTCACAGTGATCACATGGTACAGGGCCAATTTCATTCGCCATGTACCCTGATCTTTAATTGTCTGTGATAATGGTACACAGAAGTGGTGGGAGGATGTATGGGGTACCTCTTCCCGAATCCAGGAAGAAAGAGTGTCAGCTCTCAGACTATTTTCATTGTGCATAAGCATATGTAATGGAAGCGTGCCACTTTTGGGAAATTCTTCTGGTAATGTTTATACATGTCTGTTAGACTTTCACCTGTGGCACAACAACTAAAGCATATTTTATGGGTACAAGGAGGCTCGGGTTTTATTTAACAATGTCCCATTAAGGCCCTCCCACTATTAACGCAATTTGGACACACCCAATGTTCACCACACAGGCTGTAATATTACTCTTCTTAGAGTGCCCAAAGGTGCTGCAGGTCTTTTGCAAAGTTAATTTAGAAAATGGTGAAAAAACTGCGCTTAAAACCAGGTGCAAAAAAATTGTAAACTGTGAAAAGCAGGAAACCTCACAAAAACATCAATTGTAAATAAGCATAAAGATAAATAATAGGTTGCACTAATCTTGATGAAACATAATAAATAATTAACAGTGAAGAAAAGTTCATATGTTGATCAAAAAAAACAATATGCAAGACTTAATAATAAAAAAGGGGAAAAAAAAGGCCATAGGGTAAACCATCAGTGAATGGTTGTGAAAAAGTCCATAAAAAAAACAAATCCGTGTTTATAAAGATTCAAATTGAGTGTAATTCAAATCACCAACAATAAACGTAAAAAGTCCGAGTGATGAGGATAAAAATCTGTGATGACAAAGGGGGTTCCACCACCAGGTATAGAAGGGATTACTCCTTACCAAAAGGCCATGATCCCCCACCACAGAGGATCACAACAAGCAGAAATCTTTAAAAATGGGAACTGTCAGCGGTGTCCACCAGAGGTCGTCTCGTCAGCAACAACTCCAACAACCCAGGGCATCTTGTGATTTACTACAACGTTCCAATGTACACCGTGAAGGAAGGTGAAGTTGGAGCAGTGGCTGCTAATTATACATCAGCATTCATCAGAAAAGATCCAACTTCTATCATCTAGTCAGCGACTTTGCCTAGGCTGAGATGATGTCACCAGTCTGCTGCAGGCAGGAGAAAGCATTTACTCAGTCTCCTCTCCCCCACTGATCAGACTGTACATTGGAACGTTGTAGTAAATCACAAGATGCCCTGGGTTGTTGGAGTTGTTGCTGACGAGACGACCTCTGGTGGACACCGCTGACAGTTCCCATTTTTAAAGATTTCTGCTTGCTGTGATCCTCTGTGGTGGGGGATCATGGCCTTTTGGTAAGGAGTAATCCCTTCTATACCTGGTGGTGGAACCCCCTTTGTCATCACAGATTTTTATCCTCATCACTCGGACTTTTTACGTTTATTGTTGGTGATTTGAATTACACTCAATTTGAATCTTTATAAACACTGAATTGATTTTTTTATGGACTTTTTCACAACCCTTCACTGATGGTTTACCCTATGGCCTTTTTTTTCCCCTTTTTTATTATTAAGTCTTGCATATTGTTTTTTTTGATCAACATATGAACTTTTCTTCACTGTTAATTATTTATTATGTTTCATCAAGATTAGCGCAACCTATTATTTATCTTTAACCTTTTGCAAAGTTAGAAATGCCCATGAGAAGCCCAGTCCTTGGAAACCATTATACACACAAATATGGAATTGCACAAGACCAAATATCAGGATGAGTAAGTCAGCTGAAACAAAGATGATGCTGGCATCACTGGAGATTAGGGCAAAGATACTGGTTGCATAGAGAGAATGGAGCTTACTTAGAATTAATTAGTATATTTTTGGTGAAGTACACATTTAAAATGGACTGTTTTCAAAGGCAAGTAGTATGCAATAATTGCAGGAAAAGGTGGTTTTACTAAATTCCTTTAAGCTGCCTTCAATTTAATTACCAAAGTCTCTGTATATTTTTTTTTATTCCACTGAACCTGATCAGTATTTGAAAAGAACAGGAAACAGTGACAATTATTCCTTTAATATTCAGTCTTCAAAGTGGATTTATTTCTTGAAGGCACAGTGATTTTTTATTTTTTTGGTAGAAGAGACTGTACTTCCAAAAAACTCCTTTCCCTTTTTGCAAGCAACAATTTTTTCCTAAACTCGCCTGCAGCACATGCATTTATACACTATCAACTGCTTTAAAGGCTAAGTTCACTTTATTTTTTTACTAAAATCCAGCTCCCCTATGTACCAATATACCATGAATGTACCTTGATTCCAGAAAAATAAAAGCTTTCTTTCATTTTTAGAACAAGACCTTACCTTAGTCCTCGCTGTATTTCTTAGAAAGCTTCATCACTTGCTGGTATGTAGATTTGGAATCAGAAACCAGTGAGACACAAGAAGGAGTTTACCAGCTGACCTCATTAGCACACACCCTTCACCCATTAACTAAGTTTGCACAGAATCCCCGGCATTCCTCCATATGTGTATTTGGCTGACGTCCCCAACATCCCTTCAAACAGGCTCAGGCCACATGCTAAACTCCCTGGAGCCACATGCAGCCTACAGGACACCCCTGATATAGTGCAAGGGCCTGCCTGATTGGATATAGAGTGAGTGGATAGATGATGTGTCCTCTTAATATATAGTTTTGGTAAATTTAAAGGAGATTGTACAATCAGATTGTATAGTGTATGGCCACATTTATATACCTTACCTAGTTGCACTTTCAGTGTCATTAATTGTTACTGGCACACCAAACACAGAAGCAAACACACATTTTGCCACATGAAAAAACAATGGGTGACAAATGAAGCAAAACACACAGTAAAAAACATGCACTGCACCATGTCAAAATGTCCCATGAGCTACTTTGTCATGTGTAGTGCAGACCATTGAAATCAATGGGCTGTGCTATGTGTGTCACGGGAAAAACAAGCCAAAAAACATGCACTCCCACTACTTTAGGTTTGAATAGGGCCTAAAAGTGAAATTGGTGAATTGAGGCCCCATTCACATCAGTGTGTTTAAAAATGCATGGCAAACTGCACAGAAAATATATACTTTGACATGCGTTTCAGAACACTGCAAATGTGCATCATGTTTGTGTTGTCATTATATGTTAAAGGCTCCAAAAAGTTCTGGAGCTTTTCTGGTGCGATTGTCACAAACAACTGAGTGCCTCTGTCCACTCCCTGCTATGTACTTGTATAAAGATAGCCATACAATATGCAATCTAACTGTACAATTTCTATACAATTTCCTTTAGATTTAACAGAACTATGGAATACGAGGACCCACCTCACCAATCCATTCAATTTGTATCAAATCAGGCAGGCCCTTGTACTACATAGCTGATGGGAGATTTAAAGGAGATTGTAAAATCAGATTGTATAGAAAGTGGGTGGAAGGAGGTATTGTAATGTGGAAGGTGTGGTCCAGAGTGGTGAACACACCCTATCACACCCTCTTCTGTGATGCAACAAGGAAGTGAAGGCTTCAGAGGATGACCTAAAGGAAGTAAATGCTAAGAGACAATCTACAGGAAGTTATGAAATCTGAAAATCATTTTAAAAATGCTAATAAACTGACACGATTTTAAACCTCCTGTGGACATGTGTGTGAGAAATGCACAATGGGATGACTTGGCCAGAAATGGCATTGGAAAATGCTTCTATTTAATATGAAATTCTGCCCCAAAAGGTGAACTTATCCTTTAAGATGCCAAAAGAGTGGATAGTGCAGCTACATTATCCTTGTTCGGTAGTTGCATTATCACTGGCCACCTTATGGTTGGAGGAAACAGAAAGTAGCAGTACAAGATGATGCTAAAGATTATGGAGTGACAACAGGAAAGCAGAGCTGTGTTACTGCGATGTGCATACTTGTACATTACTGCTCCTGCTCCCATCATACTTGCCCTTTCACTTCTGATTTAATTGGATAAGGCATACACCTGCACAAGCTGAATTTAGAGATGAAAATTAGTGCTGCTTCTTGAGATGTGTGAGTCAGATTAAATACAAAATATTTATGTATGGCTGGAGTGTACTTATTCTATTCTTACATGTTACAGCAGAGAGCACATTATTCTTGTTATCTTTGCACCATACATGTACTTTTCAAAATGACAGCAGGCCCTTTATCTGTGCTTTGAGGTCAGTATCTGTATAAGTGGCAACCAAGCCATTTAATTAAGGTGTTAGATTTGGAAATGCTATTTACGTAAATGTTCAAACTAATATCTTGCAGAACCCCTAAGATTTAAAAAAAAATTTGGTAAGATTTAGTGGCTTAAATATGTCAAAATTGTAGATGTAGTTAAGAGCAGTGGTTGTTTAGCACAGCAATATGTTATCACTTCTTGTGGCATGATGACATAGTAGAGACACCCTTTACTATTATCCCTGAGATCATTTGTCACTCAGAAGTACAAGGCTTCCTAGAAATTCTCTGTGTAGGCTATTAGTTGGTATTTTGTCAACATTGTAACAGTTGTGAGATTTTCTAGATGTATTGTTATTTTGTTATAAATAGTGCAGGACTGAAAAATTAATTTTGTTCTGTTTCAGATAGATTGGTTATGTTACTAATTTAATTTCGTTATGGAATTCATTTAGTTTGGTTTCGGAATTCGTTTAGTTTCAATTTTGTTAAATTTCGTTTCATGGTCATAAAATTTTGTTCTGTTTATTATTTTCCTAATGAATTCCAACTTTTTAGAATGATTAGAATTCGGATCAGTCAAAAGACGATTGACCGATTCTAATTCTGTTTGAAGGATAGCTGGTTGTTAAGCAGTGAGCCAGGAAGCCAGCCACCCACGTCCTTAACAGCCGATAAGTCATCATCTGTCAGCAGGCTTCCCCACTGACAAATTAATGTAAAGAAAAGAATGCCGGAAAAAAACGTGTGGGGTCCCCCCCACCATCCATACCAGACCCTTATCTGAGTATTCAGCCTGGCAGGTCAGAAAAGGGGGGGATAAGTGAGCGCCCCCTGAACCATACCATGCCACATGCCCTCAACATGGGGGGGTGGGTGCTTTGGGGCAGGGGGGACTCGCCATGTTGATGAGGACAAGGGCCTCATCCCCACAACCATGGCCAGTGGTTGTGGGGGTCTGTGGGGAGGGGGCTTATCAGAATCTGGAAGCTCCCTTTAACAAGGGGGTCCCCAGATCCTGGCCCCCGCTATGTGAATGAGTATCGGGTACATAGTACCCATTGACCAAAAAAGTGTCAAAAAGTGATAAAAACACAGAGAGAGTTTTTGACAATTCCTTTATTAAAAAAAAAAAAAAATTCTCTCACCGACATGAAGGCTGTCTGCCTACTGCAGGCTCCTCTGTTTGACATTTCTTTTATAGGGAAGGGCAGGGCCACCTGGTGATGTTAACAGGTGGCCCCGCCCGTCCCTATAAAAGAACTGTAAAACAGAGGTGCCTGCAGAAGGCAGGGGTGGAGGACACTGTTTTTTGTTTTTTTATTTTTTAATAAAGGAATTTTCAAAAACTGTCTCTGTGTTTTTATTACATTTTTACACTGTTTTGGTGAATGGGTAGGGGTACTATGTACCTGTTACCCATTCAGGGGGGCTTCCAGATTACGATAAGTCCCCCGCCCACAGACCCTGAAACCATCAGCCAGGGTTGCTGGGAATAGGTCCTTGCCCCCTCTGCCCCAAAGCACCCACCCCCCCATGTTGAGGGCATGTAGCCTGGTATGGTTCAGGAGGAGGGGGGGCGCTCGCTCATCCCCCCTTTCGTGACCTGCTGGGCTGCATGCTCGGATAAGGGTCTGTTATGGATTTGGGGGGAGCCCACGTCGTTTTTTTTTTTTAAATGTGGGCGTTTTTTTTTAATATTTTTTGTATTGCCAGCAATCTTTTCTTTACATTTCAGCTGTCAGTGGAGAAGGCCGTTGACAGGTGATGACTCATCAGTTGTGAGGGATGCGGGCAGCCAGCTTCCTGGTCCGCTGCTTAACAAACACTAACAAGCTATTCTTTACACAGAATTTGAATTGGTCTTTAGTTTTTCGACCGATCCGAATTCTAATCATTCTGAAAAGTTGGAATTCGTTAGAAAACGAATAAACAAAACAAATTTTAATGGATTTCAATGGAATTTGTTACTATTCATTACTATTTCATTCAGAGATTCGGATACATCCGAATCTCTGAACAACCAAAAATGTGTCCAAATTTGTATTCGGACCGAAACAAATTGCACATGTCTAATAAATAGATAACTAAAGGATATCTATTTTAGTTACTTACATAAATATACCTTTTTTATGGGACAAACTAAGCCCATGTTTGAAAAATAGAAAATAGAGTTATTTTCAGTAAAGGATAAGTGTAGATATAAATTCCTTTTTGGAGGGTTTCCACAGGTTAGCCGTATAGTAAATATCGGTAGTATAGTTAAACACCTTCTTTAACATATGTTCTTGTTTGATATTTGTTAGTTTATGGTGGCCAGAGCCCTCGAGAACCAACACAACATTTTTTTCTGTGCGGCAGTTGAACAGGTAGGCGAAGTTTGTGATGGGCTAGAGATTTTTCTCCATTCTACCATTTCTCCATTCTACCATTTGTGAAACAGCCTCTGTTCACCAAGAATGAGGGTGGGGGTGGGAGGGGGTAGGTGAGGTTAAGGAATTGATGCATGGATTCCAAACTCTTTTAGGCACCACAGTCCAGCAGCCCTCATACAAAAATTAAAAACTGACTAAAACTGGCATTAAGCAATTTAGGATTTGTTGTGTCCCATGTGATTTGTTTGATCACATGAGACACAAACTAGGATTTGTTCAAGATCACTTTAATGTGAATATGTGAGACAAATCAACTTTAAAATCACTAATTCTCTAAATACTATTTTTAGTTTTTATTCTCTTAAAGAAAAACTTTACCCTTAAAAACTACAACAAAGGCACTTGATAAATGTTTACTAATGGCAATCTACACACAGACTCCCCTCCTCCCCCCACAAAAAAAAAAAGAAAAAATAATATTCCCACTGTGGTCACTTATGGGCAGATGAACCCATCTTCCTTTATTTACTTTTTTTCACTTACCTTGGCTGCTATATATATGACTGCCATATACACATTTTACCCCCTGATCCATCTATCTGGATATGGCTCTATGGTTCTTACTGGCATATTTTTGTCTTCTTTCACTACCTTCACAACAATTTTCCCCTCACTGGCTACCTGGTTCTTACTTGCTTCACACCATCATTACTCCATGTGAGAGTTTTTCATAGTATACCCTATTTCCACAGACTCCTTTGGAAGCCCACTCTGTGCTACCACATACACTATATAGAGAATCCAATTCTTGGGGACCTTGTGTATGGGTGTTCACCCCATGTGTAGTTTAGCTCCCGGGACAGACGACCTATCCCAGCAGTTCCTTTTAACTGCAGTATCACATACCCCTGTTTTCCAGTCCCATGTAAGTAATCAGACCATCATATTTTCCAGAACTTATCGGTATCTACTGTATATATATATTTTACAGACTAATGGATGCATCCGCTCCTGATGAAGTGTCTTCACGCAAAGCGCGTTGAGCTCTGACAGGATGCACCTTGTTTTAGTCAATCATCACTGTATCTATTTATTATCTTTCTTATTACTCGTTTTCTTGCACGGAGTAATCATTCCATACATTGGTAACTGGAATGTGCAGCTATTTCGTTTTTAACCACTTCAGCCGCGGACCATTTGGCTGGCAAAAGACCAGAGCACTTTTTGCAATTTGGCACTGTGACGCTTTAACTGACAATTGCGCGGTCGTGCGATGTGGCTCCCAAACAAAATTGACGTCCTTTTTCTCCCACAAATAGAGCTTTCTTTTGGTTGTATTTGCTCACCTCTGCGGTTTTTATTTTTTGCGCTATAAACAAAAAAAGAGCGACAGTTTTGAAAAAAACGCATTATTTTTTACTTTTTGCTATAATAAATATCCCCCAAAAAAAATATATATATATTTTTTCCTTAGTTTAGGCCAATACATGTTCTTCTAGATATTTTTGGTAAAAAAAAAATGCATTAAGCGTTTATTGATTGGTTTGTGCAAAAGTTATAGCATCTACCAAATAGGGGATAGTTTTTATGGCATTTTTATTATTCATTTTTTTTTTACTAGTAATGGCAGCGATCAGCGATTTTTATCATGACTGTGACATTATAGCAGACAGATCAAACACTTTTGGCACTATTTTGGGACCATTTACACAGCGATCAGTGCAATTAAAATTGCATTGATTACTGTGTAAATGTGACTGGCAGTGAAGGGGTTGACCAGGAGGGGGCACTGTAGGGGTTAAGTGTGTCCTAGGGATGTGTTCTAACTGTGGGGGGATGGGTTATGTGTGACACAACACTGATCACCGCTCCCCATTATAGGGAGCTGTGATCAGTGTCAGTGTCACTAGGCAGAACGGGGAAATGCTTGTTTACATCAGCTTTTCCCTGTTCCTCCTCTCCATGAGACGATCACGGGTATCCACGTGGACATCGAGTCCGTGGGAGCCGTGATCACACTCATGGAACTCGCGCCCACAAGCCGCATCTTTAAGGGCAATGTACAGGTACGTTAATATGCCTGTACATGCCCTTCTGCCGACGTATATTGGCGTGAGCCGGTCGGCAAGCGGTTAAGGTTGTATATATGAACTATTTGGATTATGTATTTGTATTTTCCAATTTAATGTATTTTTCCATATCAGAATGCAGAACTGTTTGTATGTTATTTGTTGTTACAGAAAGGTTTTCTTTATTTGGTACTGAAAAGATCTTGCTTTAGGTACAACTGTGTGTCTTTTATATACCAGTTTGACAGGCATGATAAGTGTTGTGTTTTATAGTCCTCCAAAAACACCACTGCGTCGTTAGTAGGAGTGCACTAGCTCAACAACAGTATAAATTATTTTAAAATTAGGATTCTGAAACTATATAAATGATAGTTGCTTTTTGTGTATAATACAATTGGATTTTATAAGTTTTTCTCTCCTAAGCCAATGGTCAGTTGTTCTATGTGCCCCCCAATTTTATAAATACTCCTTCACCTTAAAGTGGAGGTCCGCCCACCGCTGCAAAAATTAAAAGCCAGCAGCTGCACATACTACAGCTGCTGACTTTTAATAATCGGATACTTACCTGTCCTGGAGTCCAGCGATGTTGGTATCACAGCTGATATTTCCATCAGCTGTTGGGTGCACGCTGCCTCCCTTGCGAGCTTCACACCGGGAACCCTACTGCGCATGTGCGAGGCTCTGCTCCTCTCTCCTACTGGCCCAGCGGGAAGGAGGGGGAGGAGGGAGAAGGAGGGAGCCCAGGCGGTGATGTCAATACCCGTGGTTGAGGCTCCCTGAAGTGGGAACAGGATACCTGTGAAAGACAGGTATCCTGCCCTCCCCCATGAAAGGTGCCAAATGTGGGGAGGGGGAGGAGTACAACGAGCAGAAGTTCCACTTCTGGGTGGAACTCTGCTTTAAACTCAACTTTTGTTAGGAAAAAAGGCAATTCCCTCTGGGTTATCTATGTACATTGTTTAGATTTTACCAATATGTGTGTACCTTTTCTTTTCTTTATGACAAAATAGTTGTTTGTTTCCCTATGTCTTTTTGCAGACTGATTGCTGAATGGGAGGGTGGAACTTCATTATAACCACCTGAGAAAATCAGTGTTCGAAAGAGGGTAGTTGCAGTCTCTGTATACATTTAGTAGAGAAATCAGTCTATCACAGAAGCAGAAAATGACATCTCTGGGGGCTTTCTATATACCAGTGGTGTACAATCACCTCCAGGTTGCACTGAACTTTTTGACGATTTTAGAAAAATGAAGCCACTATAGAAGGTAATTTTTAATAACATTATAGTAAATCTAATATCCACAAATACTTACCTCTGATCCAACATCCACAAGCTCCTTCATATGTGCCAATATCTTCTCCACAGTTTCTTCCAGGTGCCGTGTCTTCGACCAATTTATTTTGCCAGCCCAGGATTATGTACCTCCCATGCTTGAGCAGGAGTTTGTTTTTCCTGACACTAAGGCACCACAATGAGAATGTACAATAAGCTGTGCATGCAGTGTACATTCTAAAGAAGACTCAAGAAGACTGAGAACAGAAAACGGAAAATTTATATCAAATACTTACCGTAATTTTCCTTTCCTGATAGGCTCCATGGCAGCATACGTGTGGGTAGGCTCCGCCTCCATAACTACCCAATAGGACCCCCTCTCCCATAAATCTTTGCTCTAGACTGCTATCCATGTTCCGTAACTAGCCTACTCCAGACATTTTGGGAGGGACTCCTGCTGCCATGGAGCCTATCAGGAAAGGAAAATTACGGTAAGTATTTGATATAAATTTACCGTTTTCCTGACAGGCTCCATGGCAGCATACGTGTGGGAAATAACTCGCCCAAAAATACACACGGGCGGGCAAAAATGTTTGAGCAAAGAAACCAAATTTATTTTACATTGTCAACCGACAATACTTGTAAACCAAAATTAATAGATGACAGAGCCGCAGGCTCAACACAATAATGAGAAACAAATGTGTTAATAGAAGACCAGGAAGCCGCTCTACAAATGATTTCAGGCGCGACATGCCGGGAAGCTGCCCACGAGGTTGAGATACTCCTGGTCGAATGAGCCGTCACTGCCTCTGGAGGAGCCAAGCCCTTTGCCTTGTATGCCCTCTGAATGGTCTGCACAATCCAAGAAGAAATTGATCTGACCGAAGCTCGCTTTCCTTTGTTTTTACCATGGAGAAGAACGAAAAGGAATTCCGTTTGTCTGAATGGACTTGTGACCTCCAGATATTGCTTTAGAGTGTGGCCTACGTCAAGTGGATGAACATCCTGATCGTCCGTTGTTCTGAAAGTAGGAAGTACAATCTCTTGATTTTCATGAAAGACTGAGGTCACTTTAGGGTTTGACCCAAGCATGGGAATCAACACTACCCTATCTGGAAAAAAGGTTAGGAAAGGTTCTTCTGAACCTAAATTTCTAATCTCTGACACTCTTTTAGCCGACGTCACGGCTACTAAGAAGGTGGTCTTGAGCGTGAGATCTCTCATGGAAAGAGGTTTGTCAGGATCTGATCCGAGATTGGAGAGAAAATCCAAGACAATAGGAAGGTCCCATTTGGGGAATCTAGGTCTTCTTTGAGGTTTAAGCCTGATAGCTCCTTTAAAGAATTGACGGACTAATGCGTGATTAGCCCAAGATACTCCTGTGAAGGCCGAGATGGCTGAAACTTGCACTCTTAGTGAGCTGACTGCTAAAGATAGGTCCAGCCCTGATTGGAGAAAACTTAGAATGTCTTCTACTGCTGGAGACTTACACGGATTTGACCGGGAAGACATGTGATCAGAGAATTTAGACCATTTCCGTTCGTATACTCTGTTCGTACTTCCCCTCCGGGCACTAAGAAGAGTTGGAATAGCTTCTTCCGGACAGCCTAGGGAATCAAGCCTTTCCCTCTCAAGAACCACACCCTGAGGTGTAGGCAAGATGGGCATGGGTGTAATGTCGAGCCTTGCGACAGTAGATCCGGCCTGAGAGGAAGGGGAACTGGGTCTTGATAACTCAGGAGTGATAACAGAGGAAACCACGGCCTGTTGGGCCAGAAAGGAATCACTGCACTGATCTCCACCTTCTCTGTTCTGAGCCTCCGGAGGAATTGCAGAATCACCGGTACCGGAGGGAAGGCATAAGCCTTCTGAAACTTCCAATGCTCCGAGAGAGCATCTATCCCGTAAGCCTGAGGGTCTCTGAACCTCGAATAATATCTGGGCATCTTGTGATTGCATGGAGAAGCAAATAGATCGACCTCTGGAAGTACTCCCAGGGTCAGAAGCCACTCGAACACCTCTCTGTGGAGAGACCACTCGTTGTTGTCCATTTGCACTCTCGAGAGGAAGTCCGCCTGTACATTCTGAATCCCCGGAATGTAAACTGCCGAGATGTTGGACAAATATTTCTGAGCCCAGCTCATTATTGGCTCCACTTCTTGTAGCAGAGACCAGCTGCGAGTTCCACCTTGCTTCTTTATGTAAGCCACCGCGGTTGTATTGTCCAACCTTAGCATCACAGATGAACCTTCTATTAGATGGCGAAATGACAGGAGTGCCTGAAAGGCGGCCTTCAGCTCCAGAATGTTGGAGACAATCCCCCGAGCAGGGAAACCCCATCGGCCTTGCGCCACTTCTGAAAGGCAGTGAGCGCCCCAACCTCGATTGCTGGCATCCGAAGTTAACGTGACCCATGAGATGGGCATGATTGAATGGTGATTGCACAGATTCTTCCCTTGAAGCCACCAAAGAAGAGACATCCTCATGGATGACGTAAGATGTATGCGCTGGACCTGGCTGGAAGAGTCCCATTGTTGAAGGAACCCTTTTTGGAAGGGTCGTGTATGCCATTGGGCCCACTTCACCATAGGAATGGTAGCTGTCATTGTGCCAATTACTTTCAGGCATTGGAGAGCTGAGAGGTGAGACGACGCAAGGGCCGCGTGTATTCTGTCTCGAATCACTCCAATCTTCTCCTCTGGAAGGGAGATGGTGCCTTCCAATGTGTTGAAGTGAGCCCCTAGAAACACCAGAGATTGTGTTGGCTCTAAATGGCTCTTTTCTAGATTCAGAAGCCACCCGAATTCCTGCAGGGTGGAGATGACTAAGCTCTTGTGCTCTAACAGTTGATCTTTGTTCTGAGCTAGGAGAAGTAGGTCGTCTAAATAGTGGTGGAGACGAACCCCCTTGATACGGAGTAGAGCCACAACCGACAACAGGACCTTTGAGAAGACTCGAGGTGACGTTGTTAGGCCGAAGGGTAGACATGTGAACTGCAGATGCTGATTGCCTACCGCAAAGCGGAGGAATTGTTGGAACTCTGTTGCCACTGGCACGTGAAAGTATGCATCTTTCAGATCGATTGAAATCATCCAATCTCCCAGATGTATTGACTGTTGGATCGTAATTAAAGACTCCATTTTGAACTTTTCTTTTCGGATAAAAGAATTGAGATGTGTTAAATCTATTACTGGCCTCCATGTACCGTTTTTCTTCTGTATCATGAACAGAGGAGAATACATGCCTTTGCCTTGTTCGTTTTCTGGAACAGGGACGGCTGCGCCTTGATCCAATAAACAGCTCACGTAGGTTAATAGGACCTGCTTTTTCTCTTCTGAACCTGGAAGAGCTGTGGGAACAAATCTGAGTCTTGGGGTATTGCTGAAAACCCACTTGTGACCGGAGGAGACCGTCTTGATGGTCCAGTAATCTCGGATTGAGGCCGCCCAGACATGCCCAAAGTGGCGAAGACGAGCCCCCACCTGGCATGCCTGAGCGGGCCCAATCTCAAAAGGACTTTGTGGCATCCTGGTTGCCAGAGGAACCCCCTTTTGCGGGTTTCTTGAAAGAAGACTGCCTGGATTTCCAGGATCTAGAGAACTCCCGACCAGGTCTGTAGCTGCGCGCATCCCTAGCGCGATCAGAGTTTTGTCTTCTAGGAAAACTGCGTTTCTGATTTTGTAGGCGTCTGTCTTGAGGGAGGAAACCAGACTTCCCACCTGTGGCCCGGGTTATGGCACTATCGAGCTTATTGCCGAATAATGAAGAACCTTCAAACGGAATTCGGCACCAAGCTTGCTTGGAAGCTGGGTCCGCCAACCACGGACGGAGCCATAGGGCACGACGAGCTGAAACAGCTGCCAACATAACCCGGGACATCAGGCGGATGACATCAATAGATGCCTCCCCAAGAAAGGCTGATGCCAGCCTGATCTCTTGGATAGGAGAATCCTTAGCTGTTTCAGTAGAGATACCTCTTAAGAACTCATCCACATTATCAGACCAAGATTCCAAAGCTTTGGAAACTGCAGCTATCACAAGTACTGGCTTACATGCCATTCCTGACGTCAGGTAGATCTTCTTTAAATCCGAATCAATTCGCCTTTCCAAAGGATCTTTAAAAGATACAGTGTCTTCCAAGGGAAGCGTTACATATCTTGCTAGTCTCATTAAAGCTGCATCCACTAATGGGGCTGATTCAAGGTGCTTTACTTCCTCTTCCTTGAAAGGATATAGTTTCAAGACCTTTGACTGCATGGAACTTTTCTTGTCCATTTTGCTCCATTCCTCAGAAATGACCTCACCCAGCTCAGAGAGAAAAGGAAAATATTGTCGCTCCTTATTGAGCTGCTTAAAAAACTTCCTCTGTTTTGGGGGGGAAGTAACTGGATCTTCCCACTTCAGGGCCTCTTTTACTGCCTTCACCAATGAAGGAACTAAAGCGAACTCAAACCCCACGCCAGGATCTTCCCGATCCGATTTGCTGTCTGAAACAGGAGCAGAAGGGTGACTTGGTTGGGAAGAATCTCATGTCTCATGCACAGAACCTTCACCCACTGGAGGGCATAATGGGTCTGATGGGGAATCACGGGCCTGCTGGGCTTCTCTCTCCTGTAGAGATTCTTTCACAACCCGCCTAACCATAGATTCCAAACGCTGGTCTGCACCATCCCTCTCATCTGCGGCTTTAGAGAAGCAGTGATCACAGAGAGATTTGTCTGTTGGAACAGGCATCCTACATCCCCAGCATGATTTTCCTGAACTCTCTTTAGAGTGAGATGAAGGGGGGTGAGAAGGATTTTTATTGCGCTGTTCAGATCTGGAAGGAGATCTATGATGGCTAGACCTGGAGGAAGATTGCCGGTGGTGTGATTTTGATGATCCACTTCCTTTATGGGAACTACGGTGTGGATCAGACCTAGTAGGGCTGTGAGGAAAGAAACACAGAGAAGATAGAGAAAGAAAATCAGCTGGTGTCCTAAAAATCCTACTCTCAATCCTTGTACAGGCAGAAAGGCAAAACTGCAAACATACCTGCTACAAGCGGGCTGGCCACTAGGGGGCAGTGAGGAGTCCATAATGTCAATACAATAGGAAGCTGCAGAGACAGATTCACAGGATCAGCTGACTGACAACAGACCTCCACCCCCAGACAATAGAGATTGTCTTACCTTGAACCGCCAAGATAGTAGCCCCGGGAAGTCGCTGTATCCCCCACGATCATTCCCAGGGCTCTGAAAGCTTTCCACAGCTTTTAAAAGTGGCGCCCGTGACGTCATCGCCGACGTCAGACGCGAGACGCTCGCGCGCATGCGCGAACCAAGCCTCGACTTCGTATTGGGTCCGCGCATGCGCAGAACGTACGCCGGTACCCGGAAGTCACAGAGAGAGCGGCTGCTGGAACGCAGAGAGCGTCAGCATCAATCTAGGACACCAGGAAGCAGGAAGAAAACACACAGAGGTATGATACACATAAACACTGCTGCCATATGTGAATGAAATGTAAAAACTTACCCCTCCACCTACGATCAGCTGGGCCGAGGAACGCCATCCATACACACACACACCGGACTTGGCAGCAGATAATGGTCGCCTGAAACATTAGGCAAATAGACCGTGCGCACATAGACGAACCGATCCAATCTTCAGTGCTACTCTGCTTTACACTCCATACCCTGCTAATAGTCAGGGCCTATCGGAGGAATCTTTGGCACTCGGCATCATCGATCGTAGGGAGGTTTTATCTTCAGGTAGGAGAACCAACACCTGGTCCTACGGAGGAGGACAAAAAAGGAACATGGATAGCAGCCTAGAGCAAAGATTTATGGGAGAGGGGGTACTATTGGGTAGTTATGGAGGCAGAGCCTACCCACACGTATGCTGCCATGGAGCCTGTCAGTAAAGGGAAGTTTGTTATATTTTCAGATAATATAATGTAATTTATTATATACAGAATAATATATACAGTATATATATAGTATGTCTCCTCTGCAAAATAAAATATCACCTGCTTACATTTCATTACCTTTAATTCCACTTATATGAATTTATATTCTATATGTATTTGTAAATGAAAGTGTTTTTCATTTAAATCCCAAGGCATTGGAAGAGAGAGAGAGAGTAGCCTCATTTACCAAAAAACAGACATATGTCTCTGGGTGCAGTCTATGAATTTACTGGAGACAATGAACATTAATGAAAATGCAGTTTCAGGCCAGGTTCACACTTGTACGACAAATGTTCCGACATTGGGAGCTCATGTCGCATGACATATACAAATCAATGTTTCCCTATGAGAGCTGATCCGACACAAGTCGGCCCGACTTTGAAAAAAGTTCCTGCACTACTTTGGTCCGACTTTGATCCTACTTCAGCCCATTGAATATCATAGAAGTTGGATCAAAGTAGGATCATCATCTTAACTGATATGTCTGGTATTGATTTTAAAGGGTACCCCCACACTAAAAAAACGGCATGGGGTCCCCCCAAATTCCATACCTTATCCGAGCACACAACCCGGCAGGTAAGGAAAGGGGGTGGGACGAGCGGGTGCTCCCCCCTCCTGAACCATACCAGGCCACATGCCCTCAACATGGGGGGTGGGTACTTTGGGACAGGGGGAGCAAGGGCCCCTTCCCGACAACCCTGGCCAGTGGTTTTGGGGTCTGTGGGTGGGGCTTATCAGAATCTGAAAGCCCCTTTTAAAAAGGGGGGCCCCAGTTCCGAGCCCCCCACCCTATGTGAATGAGTATGGGGAATATTTTACCCCTACCCATTCACCTAAAAAAAAAGTGTCCCCACCTCCTTTCCTGACCTGCCGGGATGCATGCTCCGATACGGGTCTGGTATGGATGCTGGGGGTGTAAGGAGTTAGAGTACTGCTTTAGGTCATTATAATATGTTATACAAGAAGAAATGTATTTTGCTTTGATATATAGAAAGTTAGAAATGTAGCCTGCAAAAGTTAGATGCAAGGATGCTATGTGCTGATACAGGATGTACATGTGGTCAGTCTGACACTTAATATAGACAATGAATAACAAATTTATAACAAGTTAGAAGTTGGGTGTCTGGAACGTTGGCAAATTGCCTAATATACGTAGCTTCATATATATTTATATCTAAACATAGCCTGAGAGATGTCTCCGAGCAGAATATGCAGTTTATGACATTTTATGCTTATTTTTTCATAAAGTCTATGCTTCAATCTCATTGGCTGATAATAAGAGGGAGGTTTTTCTCTCTCCGTAGGTGTATAAGATATATGCAAACCCAGTAAACCATTGTAATTTTGATTGACCATCCCATGTGTGTGTCTTGATTACCCGATCGATCAGAGAGTTCTATCCATACACCCATAGGTCCAACCCGGGTTCAAAGGAGAAATAGGGGCGACTTAACAGAAATGGTACCAGAAGTGGGATAATCAACTGACAGGTGAGTGGAACTTCATAAACTCATTTTGCGAAGCCTTTTCACTTATCCTGGCACGATTGACCCCTATTGTTTTTTTTTTATTTTATAATCTCGAGGATTGCTAGGTTGGCTCTCCTGGGATAAAGAGGTCGCATAATCTCGAGGATTGTTAGGTTGGCTCTCCTGGAATAAAGAAGTCGCATAGTTTTAATGGTTAAATGATATCCTGCTAGGCTGGCCAAACTTATAGGATTATAGAGAGCATTTGATGCTTTCTTAAAATACAGGACGGGTGTATGGAGTTCTAAAAAAAAAAAAAAGGGTGAAATTATGTGCACACAATTTTACATTGTTTCTTCATGAATATATTGCTCTGTATTTTGTTGTGATCATATGCATATGTGAATATATATGTATAAAGATATTAAAAAAGACTGCCCTACCCACCAATAATATCTCCACCGCGCCTGCTAAAAACCACAAATAAAAGTGAAATCACAAATCCATATATGTGTATATACAGATATATACTATGTGGTGAAAATGACTCCCCACAGCTAGTGTAAAGCTGCCCCTTTAAATCAAATCTGTCTATAAAATATTTACTCCAGTGTGCCTGTACTACCACACTCCTCCACAGGCACCCCAGGAAAAAATATGTGAATATATACTTCGACATAAGGGAGTTGATTTACTATTTGGTTGGATCTTGATAAGTGATATACATAGAGTTATAGAGTTATATCAGTGTTATTGTGTTTGTTGTGTGTTAAACAAATGTCACAAAGGTGTTCTGAGTGTATTGCCATCTTAAACTGAGAAAGGGACCTTTATTTAGAGCAGGTACCCCGAGGGTTCAAACTTTGAGATTCAATATACATAATAATTTTGTATTTGAAGAAGGTTTAACAGTAAAAGGAGTAATAAATATTATTACTAAAAGGGGAGACTCCTATCAGGTCTGTCCCAGGTTTTTGATATATTGTGACATTAAGGATATTGTGAAATAAATATGGGAAATAAGTAAGGGAAGGAGGTTCCCGAAGGTGAGCGGGACCAACCTTCCCCCTATGATTTTGTTAAAGGTACTTGTGGGGCAAATTGTGTCGATCCTTTTTGGGAAAATGAACAAATTTGTGAATATCATTTGCATCTTTCAGGCTTGGAATCATCGGGACCATGTTCCATGGAAGATTGGGAGGAGGTATTGGAAATTTGTGCGACGCAAAATCGACACAATTACCCCCCGGGTGACTGGGATTGTAAATATATGATGAAATGTTGTAAAATGTAGGAAAGGAAAGACAGGGAGAAAGAAGTGAGGGAAGCAAAGAGGCTAGAAAGGAAAAAAATCAGAAGAACTAGCTATAACATTACAAGAAGTAGAGTCTGCAGGTCAGATAATCCTTCGTTCTGCAAACAAAGAGAAGGAACCCTCTAAGGCCCTTCCTTTGATCATGATAGGTAATACTCCGGTTCAGATACCTGCCCTAAACCTAGAAAGGATCCCGGAGCTGCTGCAGCTTTTCTAAAAAGGTATTGTACAGGAGCTAGGATGAGTGCAGAAGATCTCCAAATAATTATTCAAGCAGTATACCCTATAACCACGGTTGAATTTGATGTAGCGGCAGCTTTTATCACGGCAGATCCCTATGACAAACCTGAAGGGTGGGATATTTTTTGGGGCCAACTAGGACTAGCTTGGTAGAAAGCATAGAAAGGGGGACACAAGTGTACACACTATGTTGTCTTGCAAATAAAATCCCAGGGAAGATTTTTACTCATTTTTGATTCGTCTACATAAAATATATCACTCACTGATCATAGGTTTATTATCCAGAATGTACAGAGCGTTGCTCAATGGGTATTAATGGAACTGACGTCCAACATAAAGTGACTCCTCCATTACAAGTTAGTACATTACAGGACAAACCTCTTACAACTATGTGTTTTGCTGTTTTGACTGACTGACCTTTCCCTAATGGGAAGAGACTAAATGTCTGGTTTAATAATCAATATAAGATTTGACCAAGAAGGTGGATTGACAGCAAAGTCTCCACTATGTGACTTGACTAATCCTAAATATGAAGACTTCCGGGTGAAATTACATGCTTCTACCTGAACCGCTATAAAATCACCCAATTTAGGCTAAGGACAAAACCTCTGTAGGACATCTTAAATGTACACCTTACTCTCCTACTTTCAAACCCAACACAATACCACATTTCCAAAAACAATATCCACTTACAGAAGAAAAACTGCAGGGCATTTCACCATTGATTGAAGAATACAAAAAGGAAGGCATACTAAAGGAAATATTTTGTCCATGGAACACATTTTTTTTGTGTACCAGTTGGGGAGGACGCACAAAGGATCTTTAGTTTTGTTTGTCTGGGCATGGCTCCCACAAAGATTTGTTGACAGCCCAGCAGCCTTCTCTATGGTATTGAAACAATCTCTTGATTACTGGACACCTCCCTAGGGTTCCATACTGCTTCAATATGTAGATGACCTACTGCTGTGTATTGAGAGCAAGGGACGCTGTGAGCCTTGCAAAAAGATCCAGTGGTGCAGGTCGCAGGTTGAGTATTTGGGGTGCATAATCAAACAAGGGGAACGCTTGGTATCTCCAGCTCGGGTCAAAGCACTTATATGCCTCAGTCCCCCGAAGGAGAAAGCCACGCTTCTCTCCTTCTTCGGCTCGATTTTCTACTGCAGACAATGGATACCTGATTGTTCGCACTGGAACTCGATCCTTAGAGCAGCTACGTTCTTGGGCTCTCCAAAAATAATTAATTGTACTGAGGAAATGCTACAAGAATTTGCCACCCTCACTGCATCCCTCTCAAGTGCACCTGCATTGGGTCTACCTGACCATAATAAACTATTCTGTTTATAATGTAGTCTCAGGTCCAGCGTTTGCAGGAACTCTAGCACAACGACATGGTGGGGTTTTGAGACCAGTTGCATATCTGTCAAAAAAAAAATTACCAGTGCAGGTTCAGGGGATGCCCTCTTGTCTCCAAGCTCTCACGGCTTGTGCAATGGCTGTAAAGGAGGCATCCAAAATCACATTGGGAGGACATACATTATACACAACACATTCGGTAGTTCACCTTATGCAGAACATGAGTACTCAGCATATGACAGCACAACATACAAGTGACTATGACGTTATACTCTTTAACACACAGAACCTTGAAATCAAATCATGCTCAGAGACACCACAAGTCAGATTTCTACACTCTCTCTTGCATCTTTCAGAAACTGATCATATTCCTCAACATGACTGTAATCAACAGCTTTTAGAATCCACTTCACCACGTTCTGATTTAAAAGACACCCCCAACCCTGATTACCTACATGTGTTTGTAGACGGTAGCTGTACACGTCCTGACGATCACACAAACAAGACTGGTTACTCAGTTGTCATGCTCCCAAACATTATCTTAGAAAGCAAACCACTGCGAGTAACTTCAGCGCAACAAGCAGAACTGGTTGCTCTTACTAGAGCATGTCAGCTCTTTGAAGGACAGGATGTGAATATTTACACAGGTAGCATGTAGACGCTTTATTGAAAGCGCTCCTTCTTCCTCGCCACATTAATGTAATTAAGGTTCGCGGGCAAACTGTAATGGATGTGATTATGAGTGTTATGGTGAAATGCCTATTTCAAATATAACCATATAGATATAAGTGCTTATCTCTCTCTCTCAGCTATCAGCCTTAACCATATTCAATTAGATGTCTGCCAGCTTACCTCCCCCCTCCCCCTTCATGTGGAACAGAACTGCAAGAGTTAAGAACAAGTTAAAGAACATTGCGCCTGTTTTCAAGACTTTGAGACTACACCCAAGAACTGGAAACAAGACCCCTATTTAGCTATGATAGTTTGCTATTCCCTTATATAGATATAACCCAGCTGAAAGCCTATACTTTGTCACAGTAATGAATATGTCAATTTAGTGGTCTATATACGCTTGCCTTTTTGATAATGAAACATCCGGCTCACGGTATATTAGCCGCTCGAGCAGGAAGTAATAAAAGAGAAGTATCAAACTACTGAACTCGCTTGCTTCAAGTGCGCACACTTTTACATTGAAGGTTAATTTGGCCAGGGGGACAGAAACAAAAGTACCGAACGGTTCTGGTTCAGTCCAAAACATTTGGCGCCCAAAAGTGGGGCTCGAGATTGGCCCAAAAGGATAGCCGAACTAGAGGACACTGAAAGGACCAATATGGGTGGACCGGAGCCTGATCAACTCTGGAGAAAACGGTAAGACATTCTCCTTAATAATTTGTCTGCTGTTTGATCCGCATCCGTATTTGGTTAATTTCTGTCTCCGCATCGGCTTCCTGCAGTCCACAAAGACAGGTATATATCTTGTCTCGAGCCTATTGATATAGTACGAACCTGCAGTTGTTTATGACCCGCCTGTATTTGGAGTGTTTTGTTTTGTTGGAGTCTGTCTTGTGATGGCTGTTGGGAAAAAGGGATTGATTATATAGTCACGGATGAAATTAGTTGACGTGGTTAAACTTCTCCTGAGAATCTGAATCAGGAGAGGGCGTCAGGACGTGGTTAAACTTCTCCTGGGGGATAGGGATCAGGAGAGGGCGTCAGGATGTGGTCAAACTCCTCCTGAGGGAAAAAAAATAATTGTGCGGCAAAGCACGAGTAATCAGGCGGGGGCTCAGGAATACGCCCAGCGGTGGCGTGGGGATCACGTGAGATCTGAACAATCCTGTATTCCTCTACAGTTGTCACACATTGCGTTGTGGGTCACATTTTTGTTGTTGGTGGTAATGTCATGTCCTAAGTGTGTTTGTGGTCTGTTTTTTGGGATACATGAAGAGGGTTGGGGGTTGATTGAAGTGGTAGAGCCAGGATATAGGGCTGAGTCTCTTATTTACAAACCTCTACTACCGGAGGCCCCGCAAGTAATGGTATTCAGATTAAATGTACATTATTCAGTGAAATTCTCTCTTAGCAAGTCATTGGAAGTTATTGAGGCTGAGGCTAGAATAAGAGGACAGTAAACCAAGAGGTAAGGTGCCCCTTACAACCTCAACAACCAGAAGAGTACGAGGAGATAGAGAAAATCTCTCTCTCTCTCTCTCTCTCTCTCTCTCTCTCTCTCTCTCTCTCTCTCTCTCTCTCCATGGGAAACAAGTTGGCTAAGCCAAAAGAGGGCAGTTTGGCCTGTGATTTGGTTTTAGAACGGGAGGGAGAGGATGCTGTGAAAAAGGGAAAGAAATTAGCAAAAGTGTGGGGGATTGATATGCATCTGGGTGGGAGATTACAAGTAGACAAATGGTGCACTCTCTTAAAGAGAAAAAGGGGTTTGCTATCAGATCACGGCCTACTGCGCGCAGCAGACTCCTGGTTTAAAGTTGCAAAAGCCATTCATGAAGAAGGGTGGATTGAACAGGAAACAAATCAAACAATTGAATTGTGTACGTGTACAAGAAACTAGAAAAGAGGAAGCCAAGTAGTCAGCTACCGCCCTATAATGGCATCTGGTCCCCAGGAAGTAGACACCACCCTTCGTCTACCACCCCTCTGTTCTAAGTGACACCTCCCCCTGTGGCAACACGCCCAATGCCACCGCCCCCTAAACCGCCCACACCGAAACCCACCCACATGTTTCCAGGGATGGAATAATCAATGTAGCATTTTGATTAAATAAATAATTTATGTATAGCGTGTCTTGATTACAGTAACAGTAAATGTAGCAAATGTGCTATATTTATGCAAATTTTATTTTTTAATTGTGTTTAAGCTGCATTAGCAACAATTGGGGAGTTTAAAATGTTCAATTTCAATATTTAACAGTATTATAAATAAAGAGGAAGTTTATGTATTCTGGGCGTTATGCCAGAAGAGCGAAAGAGGAAGTGCTTTCCTTGCTTAAATCTATGTGCTAGATTTAGGCCCCATTCACATCTGAGCATTTTGTATTCTGAAAAAAAAAATATATATTCTGTATGGAGATGGTTCACATCTCCACTCTAAAATGCCTGAAGCCAATATGTGTACAAGAAGTTTACTGATTTGGGTTTTAGCATGCTGAACAGAGTGCATAGACACATGTTAGCTGCCACATTTATTTCAGGTCTTAAAGAGTCAATCCAAAAGGGTCTGTGTATAGAGAACCCACAACCTTGGAGCTTGAGACGTTGTTATTAGTAGTTATTAGGTCCAGAATCCTCACAGAGCAGTAGAGAGTAGCTCCTCTCATTATGGCCTCTGACACACCCTATCTGCGCCCACCGGTAACAACTCCATGTGCCTGCTACAATTGCGGAAGACCCGGCCACTCCAGAAGGGAATACCGAAGCCCATGGAAATTCACCCACAGTCAACTAAGCCCCAACCGTGGTCCACATGAAAGCGCCCAGTACCAGGGACATGACACCCTCGAACCCAGATATGATGGTCCTTTCCAAGTCCTTCTGACAACTACCACATCAGTAAAAGTGGCCGGAAGGAACTCGTGGATACACGCCTCTCACTGCAAGAAAGTCCCTGTGCCCGAAGAAGGGCTGAGGAGACCAAGCCATGATCCTGTTTATCCTTTTTATTGTGATTGTTGTTCAGGCACAAGAAGTAGCCATCAAACAGAAAGATGGCATAACCCAATTCTGGTATAAGTCATCCAACACACATGTTGCCACTATTATATCCCCTTATAGTAAGATGAAAGAGCAATAGGTCCCATGACTGTGTATGTATGTGTCACTGACACATATTGAAGTCACTCTTAGATGGAATGACAATCAACAAGCACACAGATCAATATTTCACCAAAGAGTTCAGACTGACCATTGAGAATCCCAGCCCAGGGGACAGTGGGACCTATGTATTGGGCCTATGGTGGGGAAATGGGTATTACGGTTTTAGAAAACCTTTCCAACTGAAAGATATGTTCAATAACCCAGAGTGGACAGTTCCCCAATCTACATCCAACTCTAACCCCCTAAAGCCTCACATGTAAATGCGCCCAGCACCAGGGACATGACACCTCACCTCGCCTACCTCTCCGGATCACATGGACCTTCTCCACAAGGATTCAGGCAAGCCTTTTTCACCTGCCAGCTACACCTGGACTGTTATGACACAAGGTGCCCATAACTCCCACTCCCAATTCACCAAGGCAATGGCCCTCATTCTGGACACCTGGATGAAGATACACCCAGACATTGTACTCCTTCAGTATGTAGATGACTTCCTGCTTGTGCAGATACCCTTGGTGATGCCTCAATCTACTCTGAAAGCCTCCTCCACTACCTGGCTGAGCAAGGATGCAAGGCCTTAAAGCAAAGGTCCAGAGAAAAGGTGATTTTCCTAGGCCACTGCATCTCCCAAGGCACCTGACATCTCACTGAGGAAAGAGTTGCTGCAATCAAGGACATCCCTTTGCCTCAAGGTCAAAAGCCCCTGCACACCTTTCTCATAATTAATCTCCTACTGTCATTCTTGGATCCCAGTTCCAGAAGCCTCCCTTTCGATGCAATCCCTTTATGATGCCCTGAAATCTGACCCTTTCCTGCTTTCACCAGAAGCTGTGGACAATTTTGAATCACTGAAAGAGATCTTCTCGACAGCCCTTTGAGCCTCCCAGACTAAAAGACTTTCAAACTGTTTGTCTCAGAGAGTACCAAATACAGCCCTGTCCCCAGCAAGACACCTCCTCAGACTCCAGTGTGCCTTGCTTCTCCCCGATAACATCACCGTCCTCCATGTGATACCCTTAACCCATCCACTCTGCTTCCTCTTCTCGAGGGGGGAACCTCTTTGGAGAATAATCCTCATCTCACTGCTTATAACTGCTTCGAAGTGATGACAGCCCTTAAGAATCCTGACTTGACAATTTTTGTGGATGGTTCCAGGTATGCAGGCATTACCCTCCTCCATGTCTGCCCAGGAAGCAGAACACCAGGCCCTAACTATGGCATGCAAATTGGACAGAAGGACATTTTGGGATCATCTGGAAAACCAGAGGCCGTACTCCTCCCAGCACAAGTGGATATACTTAAGGTAAAGATGCACGGCAAGCTGGTTTCCCAAGAAGCACGAGGCAATCACCTGGAAGATACCGCTGTGAAACAAGCTGCAGATTGAACGTGAGAAGTGGTCAGCAGAGTGAATGCATCTATCCTGGATGATACTGTAGAAACCACTATGATTCTACAAAACTCTCCTGTAAACAGGACCCACCTCAAGGAGCAACAAGAGACAGCTGTCAAAGAAGAAAAAGAAGTGTGGATCAAAAAAGGAGCCACAGAAGTTGAAGGAATCATGGAATTAAACAAGAGGCTGTGTCTGCTACGTAGACCGGAAGCCTATCCCGTTACCAACATGATGGCAAAGACCACAGTTAAAAGACTTTTAACAGAAATAGTGTGCAGATATGGTGTCCCAGAGGTCATGGAGAGCAATCAGGGGTCGGCTTTCACGGACTCAGTAAAAAAAGAGATATGGACAGCCTTAGGCGTCACACTAGCTTTCCACACCCCATACCGTCCTCAGAGCAGTGGGAAGGTGGAAAGATTGAATGGCACAATAAAGTCTAGAATGCTAAAAATGTCTCAGGAAACGGGAATGAGTTGGCCAGGCAGCCTACCCATTGCCTTTGCCATTGCCTTATTCAGTGTTAAGTACACTCCAAGGGAAAATCATGGTTTGTCACCCTATGAGATATTGTTTTGTTCAGTTCCCAGACTGGGTTGTTATTTTCCACAACAGTTGCAACTTCAATCTAATGTATTAACTGATTATGTGACTGTTCTATTTCGAGAATTAACCCATATCCCAGGGATCCTCAAACTACGGCCCTCCAGCTGTTGCAGAACCACACATCCCATGAGGCATTGTAAAACTCTGACATTCACAGACATGACTAGGCATGATGGGAATTGTAGTTCCTGAACACCTGGAGGGCCGCAGTTTGAAGACCCCTGCCGTATCCATTCGGAAGTGTTTTCTTCCATTCCAGATCCTGAGCTAGATACAGGAACGCACAAGCTGGCTCCTGGGGACTGGGTCCTGGTAAAGAAGTTTGTGAGGAAACACACCCTCAAACCCAGATATGATGGTCCTTTCCAAGTCCTTCTGACAACTACCACATCAGTAAAAGTGGCCGGAAGGAACTCATGGATACACTGCAAGAAAGTCCCTGTGCCCGAAGAAGAGGCTGAGGAGACCAAGCCATGATCCTGTTTATCCTTTTTATTGTGATTGTTGTTCAGGCACAAGAAGTAGCCATCAAACAGAAAGATGGCATAACCCAATTCTGGTATAATTCATCCAACACACATGTTGCCACTATTATATCCCCTTATAGTAAAATACTTCCAGGTACTGATTACAGTGTCTGGTCCAATGAAAGAGCAATAGGTCCCATGACTGTGTATGTATGTGTCACTGACACATATTGAAGTCACTCTTAGATAGAATGACAATCAACAAGCACACAGATCAATATTTCAATAAAGAGTTCAGACTGACCATTGAGAATCCCAGCCCAGGGGACAGTGGGACCTATGTATTGGGCCTATGGTGGTTTTAGAAAACCTTTCCAACTGAAAGACATGTTCAATAACCCAGAGTGGACAGTTCCCCAATCTACATCCAACTCTAACCCCGTAAAGCCTAACATGCAAATATTAGGGGACATGGTGGCCATAGCAGACCCTACCTTTGAGGACATCATGGCTGCAGAAACCAGTTTCTCAGATGTCAACTTGTGGCTCGAATGGATAAGGTACAATGCAAGGAAGCACAATAAGACCAATTGCTATGTGTGCGGGTGGGCTAAACCACATCTAGGAACAGTGTCCCTTAATGTACTCCCAGAACATAAGACCTGTGTCCTTAGCCTGTTTACCAACACAACCACTAACCACTCCCTGTGTGAGCATTGGAAAAAGGAGTACCCCATAGTCACTAAGGCTCCCAAGCCAGGAGAAGGTATCACCATATATCCTGGCAATTACACATGTTATAAAAGGTACCACGGAGTGGGAAAACCCCTTGGAAATTTCACTGAAGGTTACTGTGAGTCTTATGCCCCGTACACACGGTCGGATTTTCCAATGGAAAATGTCCGATTGGAGCCTGTTGTCGGAAATTCTGACCGTGTGTGGGCTCCATCGGACATTTTCCATCGGATTTTCCGACACACAAAGTTTGAGAGCAGGCTATAAAATTTTCCGCCAACAAAATCCGATCGCGTCAATTCCGACTGTGTGTGGCCTGTTCCGACGCACAAAGTGCCACGCATGCTCAGAAGAAATTCCGACACGGAACAGCTCGGTCTGGTAAACTTAGCGTTCGCAATGGACACAGCACTTTCATCACGCTGCAATGTTAAAAATGGTTTAATACAGCGCACTCTCTTCTTCTTTATAATGTGAGAAGAATGAAGTAGTTTTGCTGCTCATATTCACACAGACTTCTCACAAACTTATTTCTTTACTATTTATCGGGATTCCCTCAATATATTTTGATTTGTCACATCTGACAACATTATTTTGGTTTGTATTTTTTTCAAGGCTGATCTTTGTTTTATTGGATTTTTATTTGGACTCCAGAATATTTTTGTGTGTGTTTTTTTGTGTCAAGTTACCACAACAACATTGATATGTTGTTATATTTAATCTGTAGAAGATTGTTTGGTGTTCTTGTCCCTTGTTAATTTCACATTGTATTTTAGAAATGTACCTGAATCGTCACCAACAAACTGTCCTTTTTGAAGGAAAACACACATAGGAGAGTGTAATTTAAAAAAAAAAACATTTATTAAGGGCTCACAACTAAACAAAGAGGGAGGCAACGCTGGAGAAACAGCAGAAATTGGTGAAGCCTTGGACCCCCAGGGCACACATGAACTATTTTGAAGCAAAATTGGTGGCCTGAGGAGTCCATATCTAAGGGAGTGCAGTCTGGTCTAGAAGTCCCAGAGATCCGGAAAGCAGCAGATGACATCTGTGTCTCCAGGCTGTGGTCATAGAAGAGACTGCAGCTTTTGTCAGACCAGACTGAACCCAGGGTCATCACTCTCTTGTCTTCTTTCCACGCTTCCTTCCACGCTGTGGCTGTGGTGGTGTAGTTGTGGCAGCAGGAGGAGGAGGAGGATGGTCCAACTCAATCACGTCGGTCTTGGGTGTGATTTTGCCACTCACCCCCTTAGTTAGGACTTTATAAATAAGTTGCTCACACATGAGGCGTTGACCCTCCTGCATGCCCTGCAGTTTTGTGGCAGCCATGCAGGCAAAGGCCTCTTCAGGAGTGGGTAAGACTCGGAGGGACGCTAAAGCCTCCTGAATTAGCCTGAATCCTGCATGTGAGTCACCTTCCTCACCCTTTTCTATGGAAGGCGGAGGGGAGGAACCTGCGATTCTGTCAGGCTCCGACTTGTCCCAGGCTTCTCTTGGCTGACGCTTAGCCCCGCCTCCTCCTGGCTGCAACTTAGCCCCGCCTCCTCCTGGCTGCCACATTCCAGAGCCTCCACCTGGCAGAGGTCTTCCTGTGTATGAAAAAGGGACATAGTTTTAGTATTTTTTTCATCAGTCACACACAATTTTCATCTCCTCACTGTTGCAAATTGAATGTTAACAAATATAACAGACTATCATTCTGAGCTCAGCATTTTTCATTCTTGTCCCAATTTTGGGTGCCCACTACTGTCTATTGATATGTAAAACACTTTTTTCAATCAGCAATTAGTGATCAATAATGACATCTAGTAAGCATCATTTATTTATTGACCAGAAATCTGTAGAACAATGATATACCTGGCTCCAGCTGGGCTCCTCCACTTCTTCCTGGCTGGAAGGCCCAGGTTGGACATCAGAAGCCTGATCTGGGGTGGAAGGAAGAGTGGAAGGAAGAGTGGAGAGGGATTCCCTGACCTCAGTCTGGTCTGACAGAAATCGCAGTCTCTCATATTACCACAGCCTGGGGACATAAATGTCATCTGCTGCAGCTCCGGACCTCTGGGAATCCGTGACTTTCTTGCGCTTCCTAAGATAAGGGCTCCTCAGGCCACCAATTTTGGCTTTTAAATAGGGGATGGTTGCTGTGGGAACCACCGGATTCACCAACTCCAGCAGTTTCTCCAGTGCTGCCTGCCTCTTTTGTTTATTATTGTATTGGGGGTGTCTGACCTGCCACAGACAGGGCAGCTCCCTGTATTTGTCTATGAACAGGGGGAGGAAATTGTGGTCGTTGAACCCATCCATTTTCTCTGCAAGACACAACACAAGACAAACCCTAATGTCAGGCCAAACTCTCCGAATCTTGTTACAATATAGGCTTCCATTTCAAAGCAGTATAGGCCCAAGTTTAGATCTTACCTTCGTTATTAAGTTTATACTCCGCCATATGGATGGGTGTCAGAAATAGGCGGAACCGGCTAGCCATGATTCCAAACGTGTTCTCCACCACTCTTCTGGCTCTGGCCAGCCGGTTATTAAAAACCCTCTGTTCTGGGCTGAGGGTCCTCATCGGGAATGGCCGCATAAGATGGTCCCCCAGCGCAAAGGCTTCATCAGCAACAAAGACAAATGGGAGTCCTTCCACATTCTCTTCTGGAGGTGGCAAGTCCAAGCTGCCATTCTGGAGATGCCTGTAAAACTCCGTCTGGGCGATGACTCCATCATCGGACATGCGGCCATTCTTCCCCACGTCCACATACAAGAAGTCGTAATTAGTCGACACCACCGCCAACATCACAATACTATTGAACCCCCTTGTATTTATAATAGTACGACCCCGAGTTGGGTGGTGGGATGATGTGGACATGTTTCCCATCGATTGCCCCTCCACAGTTGGGGAAGTCCCACCACTGGGCAAAGTGGGAGGCCACAGTCTGCCATTTCTGTGGCGTGGAAGGAAACTGTTGAGGAAAACCAAAAAAAATTTGTATTTAAGGCGCATGCGCAGCAGCCCCATGAACGGTCGCTCGTTCTGAGAGCTCCGCTCCACTCCGGCCTACGAGCCCTGCCACAGCTACAAATAGCGGCGGAACCGGACCATCGGACCCCCTCCTCACTCCCTGAAGTCCAGAAGGACCCCCTCGCATGACCGGGGGCTCGGCAAGACGGGACCTATCCCGATTCTTATACTCAGGCCCGCGGATCGCGGCCTCCACAAAAATGGCGGCAGCCGGCGCCACACGAGGCCCCTCAGGGAATCTGGAGGCATCCTTGGAAGACTTTCCTCCCCTGCCCTCCCCCAGCTCCATGATGAAAACACAAACTGTGAGTAATCCCCAGGATGGGCTATTTACAGGATCCCAAATGAACTCCTTAGACTGCAACCCTATGGAATCTCCCCCCCTATTCCAGATGGAGGAGAGCTGCCCCCCACCCAGCCCTCAGGATGATCTCTCTGCCCCCATCCCCACTGACTTTGCAGCCCTAATGAACACTTTCTCCAATATGCTTACAAGGGGTTTGACACACAATGCCTCACAAATTACCACAACTATACAGGCGGATCTGCAACAGCTGGGTGCACGCATTGAAGCAATCGAATCAAAGACCGATCAAATTGCTGCAGTGGCCAACCAGAACACTGACAGGATTCAAGAATTACATGACCAACTAGATATGGCATACTCAAAACTCGATGACCTCGAGAACAGGTCTCGAAGATACAACTTCAGACTAAGGACACGGAAAAAATCGTTCGTTCATTTATCAAACATTTAATCCCGGATATACCAGACTACAGGCTGGAACTAGATAGGGCTCACAGGGCTTTGCAACCACCACGCCAAGATGGCCTACCCAGAGATATTGTGGTTAAACCCCACTTTTTCAGAGTCAAAGAAGAAGTCATGCACAGAGCGAGAGAATCTGAAAATCTCTCCTTCCAGGGACACTCGATTCAAATTTTTGCGGACCTTTCCCCCTTCACGATTCAGAGACGGAGATCATTAAAGCCTCTACTGAGCATCCTTTCGCAAAAATCGATCACTTACAGATGGTCGTTTCCCTTTCGCCTTAACTTCGCCTACTTAAACAAGTCTTACAGCTTCACAAATTTCGGAGATGGGGAACGCCTGCTGCTGCAACTGGGCCTAATATCCCACTCACCAACATCACCTAATGCTATGGAATCCAGAACACCCCAGTCTGCGAAGAGACCACCACCCTCAAGCCCCATCCAACCCTTATGGCATAAACAACAGGCCAAGAGATCCAAAGATGGACGCCCTCCTTAACGGAAAGTCTGCTATCAACAGTGCCATCTACTCTCCAGATCTATCTGGAGCACCCTTTAGGCTGTGGGACGCTGACACCCCAAGCCCCCATTCTCTTTTACCTGGTGTTTAACCAGACCCTGTTGGGACACTGAGACGTTTGCTTTATTTTTCATTTTTTTTTGTTGTTTCACTTCTCTCAGGGCTCCTACAATTTTGGCTCTTACGGTTCTACCTTATGGTTTTTTTTATATGGCGGTTTGGCCGGAGTGGCTGCACTTCACCTCCACGAGTTCCTGAGTGGTATTTTCCCCCATTCAGAAACACCTTCATAACCCCTGTTACGGGGTACCCGTTTTTTGGGAAAACCTTTTTAGGGGGTGGCTGACTGCCCTCCCCCCTGTTAGGGTTCTTAGATTTTTATTTAGTTACACTTAATATGTCAGATCGTTTATATCATCTGTTTTACATTGTTTTTGACATGACCTATTTCTCTCTCTCAGGGTTGATCCTCCCTCACGTCCTCCCCTCCCCACCTCTACTACCATCGGAGTCTCTCGGGGGCCTAACCATGTCGCTACATCCCGGATTCCAGGACCTTCGGACGGCTGAGACTTGGACACGAGCACAAAATTTGAGGTCTCAGGTAGGCTCTGGTAGTGTGATGAGCACATCCCCCCCTCTGATCCATGCTACCTGACTCACACGTTCCTCCTCCCCAAATTTGTATAGCCACGCATAATGTACAAGGCATGAACTCTCCTGTCAAACGGCGCAAACTTTTTAATCACTACAAATCACAAAAAATAGCAGTTCTCCTATTGCAAGAAACTCACTTCCCAGCCTCATACAACCCCTCCTTTTTAAATGGTAACTACACACAGTTTTTTCTTTCCAATGCCGAAAATAAATCTAAAGGGGTAGCCATCTGTTTTTCAAAACACCTGAAATTTTCCCCTTCCAAAGTCATTAAAGACCAGGCAGGCAGGTTTATATTGGTAAAAGGGACGATTGAGGGTTTAATATATTCATTTATCTCTTACTACGCCCCTAACAAAGGCCAGGCTTCCTTTTTCTCCACAATGTTGTCCACTTTAGGCCCAAAACTCGAGGGAAAAATATTAATGGGAGGAGACACGAATCTACCGTTCGATACTTCTCTAGACAAATCGGGGTCGGGGCCTTCCCGCTCCAGAAAACCCCCAAAACATAGTACTAAAATAGCATCCACTCTACATTCTCTAGGCCTGGTGGACATATGGAGAGAAATGAACCCTAGGGCCAAAGACTTTACCCATTACTCGGCCCCACATCACCTCTATTCCAGAATTGACCATATTTTTATACAATCACATAACATCCCCAGGGCTAACAAAGCAGTTATTAGGGACTCCCCCATTTCGGACCACTCCCTGGTTCTCTTATATCTGCAACAATCTCCCAACCCGGGAAATAAATTCATATGGCGACTTAATGAAGGACTCCTCAGTGACCCGATACAATGCTCGATTATAGATAAAGAAATTCAAGAATACTTTCGTCTTAACGACACGGGAGAAGTTTCTCCAGACACGCTGTGGGCGGCCCATAAGGCAGTACTCAGAGGGAAGATTATCCAAATCTCCTCCAACCTTAAAAAGGAACGCACGGCTGACACTAACAACCTTAAATTACGATACCAATCCCTCTCTAGAGCCCATAAGAAGAACCCCACTAGGGACTCTCTAGAGGCGTTGGAAAATGCGCGGACTTCTTTAAACCTAGCCCTCACCTCTGAGGCGGAGAAACAGCTCCGGTGGTCAGGAGCATGCTTTTACCACCAGACTGACAAAATAGGAACTAAATTAGCCACCAAATTGTCCCCAAAACCTCGCTCGGCTGCTTTCCCCAAAATTCGCACCCTCTCCGGTGAACTTTCCCAAAACCCCAAAAATATAATGGAAACATTCCACAAGTTTTATACATCTTTATATAAACAGGAACAAACAACATTTGACCATTCTACCTCGGATTTCCTGACTAGCTTACCCCTTCCCAAATTATCGTCTGAGCACTCTGACCTTATGGATGACACCATATCGGAAGCAGAAGTGCTTGGGGTGATTAAACACCTGAAACTAAACTCGGCCCCGGGACCTGACGGCTTTTCCGCAGGCTATTACAAAAAATTTGGTCCGACCTTAACTCCGTATTTGGTCAAATTCTTTAACTCTCTCAGGTCTGGTTCTCCCCTGGATAAAGCCCTCAATCTGGCCTTCATATCGGTAATTCCAAAACCTGGCAAAGACACAACTACGGTCTCCAATTACCGCCCTATTTCATTAATCAACAATGATCTCAAAATATTTTTTTTTTTATCATCAATGTTTATTGTGAAAAATCAAGAGATGCATCTGTGGAGTCGCAGCTCCACCCAGTACAATACAGTGTTAGATATATCATCAGAAACACCATTGAACTTCAGTTACATTGCAAGGGTTGGTATCAATTGTTTATGATTATACAACTGTAAATCTTAGTAAAGCAGATATCAATGACTATCATTCATGAATTCCGTATTGTCATTCAAAGAAGAAGAATAGTTGGAAAAGAAAAAGAGAAAAGGAAGAGAGAGAAGGGTAATAAGAATTAAACCTTCAGGTTAAACTAGTGGGAAACATTGTTCCTCATTTGACTGTTTTTCAATACTTCGTTTATCATATGAGAGTTAACTTACAACCAGGACCTACTTCATAACATCCAAATATGCCTGTGAGTATTTATATATAAGCCAAGGTGACCAAGTTTTGTGAAATCTTTCCACATTTTCTCCTGCTTGTGCAATAGTCTCCTCCATCTGATAAAACTCCTCTATCTTATTGAGCCATTCCCGTATGGACGGGATTTTTGTAGATTTCCAGTACAGTGGGATGATAGCTTTGGCCGCATTTAAAAGATGTTTGGTAAGTGAATGTTTATACCTCTTAATGGGGAATTCCGTGATATGCAGGAGACATCCCGCTGCATCTAGCTTTAATTTTGTTTCTGTTATTAAGTATATCATCTCCCTGACCTTTGCCCAGAATGTGTTCAATACTGGGCATTGCCACCAAATGTGAAGCAATGACCCTTTGTCAGAGTTACAGCGCCAGCAAGTATCCGAGTGGTCTGGAAACCAAGAGTGTAGATTTACTGGTGTGGCATACCATTGAGTGAGTAACTTGTATGCTGTTTCCTGAGTTTTTGTGCTCAGGGAGCATTTATGAGCAAAAACACATGCTTTCATCCATTGTGAAGTCGACAATGGGATACCTAGTGCCCTTGACCAGCTCTCTCTGAGATCCCTCTCATCCCTGTCCTCCCCATTTTGGATCCAGCGGTATGCTAGTGATGTCACTTTAGAAATGGGTTCCTCTGTCTGACATACTGACTCTAGTTCTGTTAGTGGTCTGCTGAAATTTTGTTTTCTTTGTGTTCTGTTAAGGAAGCTACGGCATTGAAAATAAGTCCAAAGCTGTAGGTCGGGTAGTTTGTTTGTATGTTTAAAATCTGTAAAGTCCCTGAACTTTTGATTGTGGAAACATTGTGAAGCTAGTAGGGGTTTATTTGTGTCGTTCGCTTGTAGTGATCGGTTCCCCATTCCCGGTGAGAAATTGGGGTTATTCTGTAGTGGAGTAAGCGGACTAAGAAGTGACGAGAAGTTGGTAAGTTTCGTTAACTTATGAAAGATTGCTAGGGTAGTGCCCACTAAGGGATGTGTCCTCATCTCCGCTGGGAGACTATTCCACTGAATCCATGGTGAGTATTTGATTGGTGTATGGCTTAATATTTCCTCAATTTCTACCCAATCTTTGATTGTAGAGTGGCAATGCCAGTCTATTATCCTAGTTATGTGAGAGGCGAGGTAATACGCACGGAAGTCTGGAATTCCCATTCCCCCTTTGTCTTTGGGTTTAGTAAGTCTAGAAAATCTTACTCTAGGTTTCTTGTGGGCCCAAATAAATTTCGTTTGAGTTGCGTGAAGCACTTTAAAGAAGTTTTGGGGAATTTTTATCGGTAGATTTCTAAATAAATACAGAACTCTTGGTAAAATGACCATTTTACAGATAGCTGCCCGTCCGAACCAGGATAAACCTTTTGAGTGCCAGTTTTGTAAGTCTGAACATATTGTTTTCAATAGGGGAGTGAAATTATATTCAAAAATTTGAGATAATTTGGGGGTCAGCCATATCCCTAGATATTTAAGCGCTGTGCTTACCCATTTAAAGGGGCAATTTGACTGGATGAGATCTAATTTATTTGTGGGGATCAAGACATTTAAAATTTCCGACTTGGCATAATTAATTTTAAGGTTTGAGAGATACCCAAAGATAGAGAATTCTTTCATCAAGGAGGGGAGTGAAATATGGGGGTTCGTTATGAAGAACAACAAGTCATCCGCATATGCCGCCACCTTGTATTCTTTTTTTCCTACCTCAAAACCCTGTATTGCCCTCTCTGCTACAATCCGTCTGATAAATGGCTCTAAGGTTAGGATAAACAGCAGGGGCGAGAGGGGGCAACCCTGTCTCGTCCCATTTTTGATCTCAACCGTACTTGAAAGGGAGCCATTGATCTTCAGCTGCACAGATGGGTTTTTATAGAGCATAGAGATCCAAGACATCATATTGTTTCCCAAGCCAATGAACCTGCATGTTTCTAGCATAAAATCCCATGCTACGCGGTCGAAGGCCTTCTCCGCATCCGTGGACAGGAGAAGGCCCTCGAATTTCCGCACTCCTGCAGCATGCATTAAATTGAGCGTTTTGATAACATTATCTCTGGTTTCTCTTCCTGGCAAGAATCCTGCTTGCTCGCTTCCTATCAATCCGTGAAGTAAAGGTTTCAATCTATATGCTATTATTTTTTAAATCAATTTCACATCAAGATTCAATAGCGAAATTGGCCTGTAGCTTGCACATTCTGTCAGGTCCTTGTTTGGCTTGGGAAGAATTGTAATATGTGCCTTAAGGAAATCCGCCGGGATCTAACTGGGCTCAGACAAGTGGTTCAGGGCCCTTAGTAACGGTCCCAGCAGAGTTTCCTGAAATGTTTTGTAATAAATTGCTGTGAAGCCGTCCGGCCCCGGACTTTTCCCTGTCTTTAGGTGTTTGATCACTTGTTGTAGTTCATAAGCTTCTATGGGATTTTCTAGTTGGGTAATATCTTCAGTTGACAATGTGGGAAGTTTAGAGTCTATCAGATATTGACGTATGGCATGTAATCTCGTTCCTTGAATTGAGCTAGGTTTCTGTGGGTTGGGTAAGTTATACAAGGTTGTGTAATAATTATGAAAGTGGTGTGCAATTTTTTCGGTAGTGATATCTAGTTTCCCTTCTTTTGTTCGTATGCCTGAGATATTTTGTTGTGTTTTTGTGTTTTTCATGGCTCTTGCTAGTAAGCTTCCTGTTTTGTTGCCATGTTCGTAGTAAATTTTTTTTTTTTAAATAGGAATCTTTTAGCCCTTGTGTCGAAGATCTGTTGAAGTGTTTTTCTATGATTTAAAAGTTCAATTGCCGTATGTTCTGTCAGGGATTGTTTATGTAGGGATTCTAGGGCGTGAATCTTCTCTGTCAGGGATTTAATTTCATTTTCCCTCTCTCTTTTGCGGTGAGCGCCCATTCTAATGAGTTCTCCCCTAATTGTGCATTTATGTGCTTCCCATATTGAAAGGGGGTTGATGTCTGGTGTAGAGTTGGTTTTGAAGTAGTCTGATAGTGATGTCGCTATTTGAGGGAGTGTAGTTGGGTCTGTTAACAGTGCTGAATTTAATCTCCAAGTATTTGTTTTGGGTCGGTGTTCTGTGAACTTCAACGTCATTGAGATTGGGGCATGATCTGAAAAGGTCTGTATCCCTATTTTAGCTCCTGAGACTATATCTAAGTCTCTTTGTGAAACAAAGACATAATCTATTCTTGAGTATCTGCTGTGGGGTATGGAATAGAAGGTGTAATCTTTTCCCTCGGGATTAATGAATCTCCAAGAGTCTATTCTTTGAAGCGAGTTCAGTAGTGTTTTGATTTGTTTAAGTATTTTGTACGTAATATAGGTTTTGCCTTTGGACGTATCACTGAGAGGATTCAATGGGACATTAAAGTCCCCCCCTAGAATGATACATCCCGAACCAAAATCTTTGAGTTGTCCAACAATTTTACGGCAGAAGGTTAGGTGTGCTGTGTTGGGAAAATAAACATTTGCTAGCGTAATAGGCGTACCGCAGCAGTTCCCTTTCAGGAATATGAACCTTCCTTCTGGATCTATGAGTTTGTCAGTTAGTTCAAAGGAAGCATCCCTACTAATAAGTATGGATACTCCCTTGGATTTTGCTAAATCATTCATTGCATGGTATGCCTGTGTGAAGAAAGAGTCTGTCAGTTTGGGGACTTGTTGAGTTTTGAAGTGTGTTTCCTGCAAAAACACAAAACGAGGTTTACCTTTTTTGAGTTCCTTTAAGAGGGTCTTGCGCTTTTCAGGAATATTCAGGCCCTTTGTGTTGTGAGAGATCACTGTAGGCTCATGTCCTAGGGATGAGTACGCCATCTTGAGGGCTCAGAGAGAGCTGTCGAGGCAACAACTGGAGAGATAACTGAGGTTTCCAATAAATTATACTTTACCCTCAAAAGGTATAGGTAAAAAGAAATGAGGAAAAGAAAGCGAAGAATTAGTACCTTGAAAGTGAGAGCACTTAGAAAGTAAGATAGAGATAATGTGATCTCCTTGGAAACCCAATGGGGCCAAGGTAAAATGTTAGTACCTCCTGCCAGGAAAATCCTCTCCCGTCAAGAGGCACTTTGTCGGAGCGCGATTTGGCAGCCGCCCAATCACTTTGGTTAACTCAACTAATCAAATTAGATTAATTTGAATTAAATATATAACACTCAATTTGTGAGCAAAAACCGTCAGCAGCCATAATAAACATATTGTAAACATTAATGGTCAACAATGCACCCTAATTGCAACAATGAAGGAACTTACTACCACCCCTGATCTCTTTGACTCATTTGACTTTACATGTAGAGATGTCGATGAATTGTTTGGTTATGTCTCTGTTCTCCTGGGAGATTTCAGGGCCCCCCTCCAAGCGGGGGTATCATCCTGTTGTCTTCCCCTTAGAGAAGGTTTTAAATTAAACCTATAACTTGCATTTTACTTTGCTTTGGTTTTTTTTTTCCCTTCCTTTTCCTTTTCTCCTTTTTTTTTTTTTTCTTTTCTGAGTTTAAAGATATTTCTTTCATCGACATTTCCATACTCAATGCTTGCTAAAGTGTAATACTAACAGTTATGCTTCAAGAACCGCACATTCCTGCTAGTATCATCTATTCTGTTCTATTTGCCCTACGACCGTATTCTATCTATAGAATTGGCCTGAGCCATCATGGGGGGTAAAAGCAACAGTCCCCGTAAACATAAACTCCATCTAAAACTGCTGGGCTACAGGAACTGGCACTTAGTGTGTTGTTGATTCTTGATGTGGAGTTCCATTCGACCAGATAAGACGAACCCAGCCAAAGTGTCTTAGATTGTTGGTATCAAAAAAAAAACAAAAAAACTTTGGGGTCAGCAATCATGGTATCAGGCTTCTTCAAAGCCTCTGGAAGCATGAGGTCTGTTATTTGGGGTTCCCGCCTGTGAACCTCCAGGGCGTGCTGATTTCTTCTTCTTGGAGAGGCGTTTGTCGGGCGATGAGAAGGGGGATCTTTCCAATGGAGGTAGCATAAATTCCTGGTACCACTCTGGCAGTTCAACCGGTTCCAGATGTAACGCTTGGCAAAAATCTGGGAGATCTTCTGGCGATCGCAAAGTATGCTGTCTTCCATTGTGATTTACCATGAGTGCGAACGGGAATCGCCATGAGTAGCGGAGATCCTTTTCTCTCAGCTTGTCTAGTAATGGTCTAAGAGCTCTGCGGTTCTTTAGAGTGATCTGAGACAGATCATGAAAGAGCATGATGGTTTCTCCATTGAAGACTATCTGATCATTCCTGCGTGCTTTACGCATGATGTCTTCTTTTAAAGCAAAGCTCTGCAAACAGCATATGATGTCACGTGGTGGCATATTGTCAGGGCCTCTTGCTCTGAGTGCTCTGTGAGCTCTTACAAATTCAATGTCTGTCTCCTCTGGTCTTTCTAGCAAGCTGTTAAAAACCCTCTGTAAAGCTGGGGTTATTTGATCAGCCTCCACAGTCTCTGGGATCCCCCTCACCCTAATATTATTTCTTCTGCCTCTGTTATCTAAATCCTCGAGGTGTTTGTTAATCTCTATAAGTTGTTGGGACTGTGTATGGGTAACTCTGTCCAGGCGATGAAGAGCCTTATCCCTGCATTTGCCTGCATGCTCTACCGTGGCCATCTTGTCTGTGAGGATCAACATGCTGGATTTTAGATCCGTTATCGCCGCCGAAAAGGTGTATTTTATGTCAGCTGCAAAGCCTAACATGCCGGCATATGTCAGGGGGAGGTCGGGGTGAGGGGTAATCCTACCGTTCTCCTCAGCCGCAGATTGAGAGTCCTCACTGAAGTCATCCTCCGCTACATGCGGCGGCGCCATCTTGGCTCCTATCAGGCCTTCTCGTGCTGGCGGGGGATTCCGGAACAAATCCTCAATGTTCCTTCCCTGATAAGCTGCTGATGTGCGGCGGGATCTCGTGCGGGGTGTCCCTGTGTTCCTCCTGCTCATTATCGAGTGCTTTGGGTGCAAGGTGATGGGCTAAGGCTGCCTGGATGCCGGAGCTCTTGTTTCAAGCGTCCATCGCTGTTGCGTGCCAAGCCACGCCCCGATCTCAAAATATTAACTAAAGTTCTTTCCAACCGGCTAGCTTCCTGCATAGCAGCTTATATTAACAAAGACCAAGTGGGCTTTATCCCGGGGGGACAAGGACCTGACCAGATCCGAAGAGCAATTAACATTATCTCTCTTCTTAAATCCCAATGGGATGGAGGCCCCCCGCAACACGGATATTTGTTATCCATCGACTTGCAAAAGGCTTTCGACACAGTCACCTGGCCCTACCTATTCCATGTATTAGAACGCTGGGGATTTGGTCAACGTTTCATGAACATCCTTAGAGCACTATACTCCGGCCCTACAGCTCAGGTCAGATTGCAGGGCTACTATTCTGAAACTTTTACTATAGAAAAGGGTACAAGAAATGGTTGCCCGCTCTCCCCCCTTCTGTTCGCCATAGCCATGGAATCCTTGGCTATCGCTATCAGAAATCACCCTGACATCAAAGGGGTGTTGTGTGGTAAAAGCGAGCACAAATGCGCCCTCTTTGCCGATGATTTGTTACTCTTTGTAACTTCCCCCCTAGTCTCTACTCCTAATATCTTCACTTTGCTAGATACGTTTGGGGAGGTTTCTGGCCTACGAGTTAACGTTGCCAAATCTTCTGCCCTGAACATCTCGGTCCCTCCTAATGTTCTAAGTAGCCTTCAAAACCACTTCCCTTTTTCCTGGAACGAGGTCGCTCTACCATACCTAGGGGTCAACCTCACAGCAAATATAGCCCTTCTCTACTCATCTAACTTCCCTACCACCTTCCGTAAATTGATTTCGGACCTATCCAAATGGGACAACCACAACTTATCTTGGCTTGGCCGTATCAATGCAGTCAAAATGACCCTTCTCCCCCGCATTCTTTACCTATTCAGATCCTTGCCCATCCCTATCCAAAAATCACAAGTTCAACCACTTCAATCCAAAATCATAAAATTCATTTGGGGATCAAGGGGAAGTCGTTGTGCACAACACATTCTATTCCACTCCAAATCACAAGGGGGTCTAGCTCTCCCCAACATTTGGTGGTATTATCAGGCTGCCCAGCTAGCCCAGATATCTATCGTTTATTCAAAGGGCCAGAAACCTGATTGGGTATCCATGGAACGCCATGCAGTCCCCCACCACACGATTGACTTCTTACTTTGGTCTCCCTCCAAATTGAGACCACCCATTCTAGCCCCCACACTATCACACTCTCTTGCTCTATGCGACCGACTTTATAAAAATCCCTCCCTGATTTCTCCCCTTAAACCCCTAACACATATTTTTCATAACCCTGACTTCCCGCCGGGAATGAACATTTTAGCATTTAGCTGGTGGTTGAATAAAGGATTACTAAGAATAGGGAACTATTTCTCCTCCACAGGCCCTCTCTCTCTAGCCCTCTGTACAAGTAAGCTCGAAATGCCCCCTGCTGAACGCTTTCGCTTTATGCAGATCCAACATTTCCTCCATTCTATTTGGCCAAACAAACCGGAACCCCCTTCAATAACTAATTATGAATCATGGTGTTCGGGTGCGATGGATCAGAGAGGGGGGATCTCCATCATATATGCTTCACTTGCCTCCGCTGTGTCCAAGCCTCCGTATGCCTTGTCCTGGGAAAAAGACCTTGAAATCTCATGGGAAAGTGATCAATGGTTCTATTGCTTTCATCGCTCATTTAGGGGAATCCTTAATGTTTCCCTCATGGAGGGCAGCATTAAGGTGATCATGAGATGGTATAGGGTACCCTATCTTTTGGCTAAGATATATCCTGATGCTTCCCCGCTGTGCTTCCGTGGTTGCAACCACATTGGGACTCTGCTCCATGTTTGGTGGACATGTCCACGGATAAGGGGCTTATGGAACAATGTATTCTCAGTGATCCGCAAAATATCCTCCGCCCAGATCCCTCAAACTCCGGAGATAGCCTTATTGAATCTGAAAGTGGATAGGGTTGATAAATATACCCAACAACTGATCTTTTTTGTTCTACTGGGCACCAAAATAACAATAGCCTCTTGCTGGAAAAAACACAGAGTCCCATTCACAGCGGTGAAGCATAAAATATCCTGGATTATGGCGCAAGAAAAAATAGTGAGCATTATCCAGGATAAAGTTAGTAAGTTTGAGCTTATCTGGGAACCCTGGGCCAACTATTGTCATATCTCCTTGCGCCCCGGCATGAGTCCTCCAGGGCAACGGGCTCTCTGAGAGACCCCGACCTCAATCCTCATCAAAAGCAATGGTATTTTCCCCATCTACCTACCACTCCATCAGCCTCCCTGAAGACCCTCTCCCTTTAGTACCTTAGACTCTCTGATTGTTCTCTATGTAAATTATTCAACCCCGAGATTTATTTAAAATTATTTTTTTTGTATAACTTCCTCTTTTTTTACTCCTTCCAGTGGGTCATGGTAAAACCCTAACACCCACTGGCCCCAAAGCCCCAGAGTTATCCTGTCTGTTTAAATAGCTCCCTCTATGAGGACATATATGGACCTAGGTTATTCTGATCATCTGTAGATAAACCTCTGCGGGATAGGACAGGTCTATTAGCCACATATTGACACTGATAATGGGCTACTTCATTTAGATTAGATTCGACTGAGGTAGGGAATCCGGGAGAAGGACATGGCCCTAAGCCCGCAGTGTGTTCCCATAGGGGCGGGTGGTGGACCTCCCCCTGATCTCGGATCCCTCGCAATTAATCTAATAAAGCCCTCCGTATCCAATTTATCCTCTCCTCATTTTTTCCAGTTACTGAGTTACACCTGACTCATTTAGATTTTTGCTCTGACAGTTTACTCACCATTCATTGTCCTAACACCAGAGTTATGTTTATTTTAGTTTATAATTTTAATTTAAGTTCAATTGTAACTAAGAATTCTGCTGATTAGACCTTTCATTTTACGTCTTGCATTGAGAGGTCTTTCCTCACATTATTTGGCTCCTTTTGAATCTTCATATCCTTGCACCATGTAATGTCTTTTACAAAGGTTTTGTAAGAAATTTTTCTTGCTACTACCAATAAAAATTTATTGAGAAGTAAAAAATTTGTATTTTGGCACATAAACATGAAAAGCAGATTAGACACAAACATTCTTGGCCAACATCCAGATAAAACATTTATTAAGGGGAATTTTACAACACCAAAGTATAAGGTACATCTATCATATTCCCCCTCCCCCTTTCTCATGGGTCATTTCTTTTTTTTTTTTTGTCACTTCAGTCGACCATTTTGAGAGGTATGAATCAACTTTGCAGTTCATTTGTCTTCCATTTCCTCTCCTTTGTCTCATCATTGTGACACTTTGCCATATCAAAAATGATTAAAACCAGGTATTAATAAATCTAACATCTTGGCTTATCCCCCCAGGGGTCTAACGTGACCGATTAGACTATATCATCTTCTTCTCAATGATCCCCATCCCACCTCCCTCCCCCCTCCCATGCCACCATCCCTCCCGATCCCTATCTCTCTAAGGTCTAATTCTCCCATCTCTTCTTCTCTATTCTAGACTTTCAGTTCTTTATTCTGCACCACGTTTTTTTAAATTTTACCCAGCGTTCCCACTCCGCTGAGCCCGCAGTTCCTATTTCCTCTATTGCGCTAGCCTTGCTCTCCATATTGTATGTTTCCACTACTGCATCTATCCATTCCCATATCTCAGGGCTCTCCTTCCTCTGCCAGTTCTTCGGGATTATTCGCTTCGCGGCATTCAGGAGGCGAGGTACCAATGATTGCTTGTACTTTTTAATGTCTCCTCCTCCCCATGAAACAGAACCTCCCAGGGATCTCCTGCTACTTCTTTTCCCGTTATTTTCTTAATTAGCACAAGTATCTTCCTCCAGAATTTTTTTATTTTAGGGCATGTCCACCACAGGTGCGCCATTGTTCCTATCTCTTGGCAACCTCGACAGCAGTATGCCGATCTATTTTGATATCTGCTTGTTATCTCTGGGGTAAGATAGCTTCTACTTATACATTTATAGTTCATTTCTGCCATCCGTACGTCTAAAGCTGAATTGCAAATCATTTCCAAAATTCTCCTAATTGTATTTTCATCTTTCTTTGTGCCTAGTTCCCTCTCCCATTTATTTATAAATGGGGGTATCTCCAGCTGATCCATCTTCATCAGGACTTTGTACATTTTTGAGACTGTATTTCTTGGATCTTCTGTATTGCATAGCCTCTCAAAGTCCGTAAGTTTATCCCCCGCCCTAATTGGATTTGGCAGTTTACTCACAAAATGACACAGCTGGAGGTACCGCCATTCGTCTAACCCTCGTGTCTCCCTCCCAGCTCTAATTTCCTGCAATGTCATAATTTCACCCCCCCTAATAATGTGTCTTAATTGTGTCTTTCCCCATAGTGCATCCTTTCCTCCTATAATTTCTAATCCTGGTAGAAAAAAATTGTTATCCGTTAGTGCAATTAAAGGTGAGTTGTAGTTTCCATTACCTTTTTTGTATACCCCGTCCCAGATTTTGAATACATTACGTGTTATTACATGTGTGTCTTTATCTAAAATTCTAGCATGTGGAGGGTTCCAAATAACACTTCCCAATGGTGCTTTGCTTAAATATTCCTCTATTCTTACCCAACGTTTTTCATTTCCTCGCTTTGCCCATTCAGCCATTCTAGACAGTACTATGGCCTTGTAATAATTCTGGACATCTGGTACTGCTAGGCCGCTGTGTGTTTTCTTTTGTTTTAAGATCCTGAAGGAAACCCTCGGTTTTTTATTTTTCCATATGAAACTCATTATCATTTTTTTAACTTTCTCAAATAATATAGGGGAAGTGGAAGCGGTACCATCTGAAACAGATATGCGATCTTGGGGAGTAGGAACATCTTAATGACATTTATACGGCCTATCCATGAGAGGGTTTTAAGGGCATAATTTTTACAGTCAGTTCTGACTGTATCTAGCAGGGGTAGGTAGTTTATTGTGAATATTTTCTTGGTTGAGTTATCCAGCTTTATTCCTAAGTACTTTAGTTCTTTAGTCCATCTAAAACTGTGTTCTTTTTTCAATGTGTCTATTTATATTTTATTTAGATTTATGTTTAGTATTTCTGATTTTACCAAATTTATTTGAAAGTTAGACACCTCTCCATATTCCTTTAAGGCCTTAACTAACTTGGGCATAGTGGTCACAGGGTCCGAAATATAAAATAACACATCGTCGGCATAAGCTGCGACCTTGTGTTCGTCTTCACCGATCTTAATGCCTCTTATTTCTGGGTCTGCCCGTATTGTTGCTAAGAAAGGTTCCATAGTAAGAACAAAGAGCAACGGGGACAGAGGACACCCTTGTCTCGTTCCATTTTCCATCTCAAATGGCTGAGACAATACTCCGTTCACTCCCACCTCTGCCGTAGGCTGTTGGTATAGGGTTTTGATCCACTGGATCATTTTGGGTCCGAGTCCCATGGTCTCCAAGGTCTGGAACATGAACCCCCAGTCTACCCTGTCGAAAGCCTTCTCGGCGTCGATCGACAGTAGTAGCCCTGGGGGTCCGCTCTTGCTCATTTTTTGCAACAAGAGTAATGTCCTGACCCCGTTATCCTTCCCCTCTCTTTTAGGAATGAAACTCACCTGGTCTGGGCTGACCAAAGCATTCATTGATCCCTTTAACCTCTCAGCGAGTATCTTTGCGTAGAGTTTTGTGTCAGTATTAAGGAGAGAGATGGGACGATAACTTGAACATAGTGTTTTTTCTTTTCCTTCTTTGAGTATGACCGTAATGGAAGCCTTTAAGGCCTCCTTGCTCATCTCGTATCCTTCTCCCAGTCCATTGAAATACTGACACAACCTAGGGATCAATTCTTCTTTAAATGTTCTATAATAGGTTAGTGTAAATCCATCCGAGCCTGGACTTTTCCCGAGAGTCATTCCTGCTATTGCTTTTCTCACTTCTTCTTTAGAAATTTGTGTTTCCATACATTCTCTTTCCACTTCTGTAATCTTAGGCAGCATTGCCTTCTTTAAATACTTATTGTTTCTCTCTCCTCTATTGTTAAGCTGAGTACGCTGTTTAGGAATTGAGTATAGCTCCTGATAATAATTTTTAAATACCTCAGCTACTTTTCTGGAGGAGTACTCTATATGGCCCTCTTTGGTCTGGATTTTTTCTATAAAGTTCCTGGCTTTCCGTTTTTGCACTATTTTTGCTAGGTGTTTACTCGGTTTATTAGCCCAATGATACCTATCTCCTGTGATCTTCCTATGTGTCGCTCTGACTTCTTGTTCCATTAAATTTTTCAGCTCTGCCCTTTTGATTATATACATACAATATGTTTCTGTTCTAAGCTGGCTAGCTCCTCTGTTAATTTTTGAATTTTCTTACCTCTCTCTTTTTTCTGCCTTGACCCTAACTCAAATAGTACTCCTCTTATGTAAGCTTTATGGGCCTGCCATAAGGTGGACCCAGATACTTCTCCTGTGTCATTTACCACAAAATAATTCTTCAGTTCCTTATTAATTCTATTGAACCCTTCCTCCCCCCTTATCAGTTCTTCATTTAGGCGCCATTGCCCTGAATGTCTATTTTCTTCGCCTATTTTTATCTCCATGGTCATTGGTGCGTGGTCTGAGTAAGCTATATTTCCTATCCAAGTATCTACCACCTTCTCAATTTCCCTATGGTCAATCAGACCATAATCGATCCGGGAGTATGACCCGTGCACAGGGGAATAAAACGTGTAGTCCCTTTTTCGTGGGTGTTGCACTCTCCATATGTCTACCAGTTGAAGGCTGGCGAGTTTTTGCCTGATCTTTCTTAATTGCACACTGTTCTTCCCCTGTGCTCGGGCCGTACTATCTAAGCCCGGATCCAAACAAAAATTAGGTCCCCCATTATTATCAAGTGCCCTTTCCTAAACTCTGTTAGCTTCTTCAAAGTTTTTGCCACATATTCTATCGGGTTTTTATTTGGTGCGTAGATATTAGCTAGTGTATAATCTCTTTCGTTTAATCTACCTCTTAGGAATAATTATCTACCTTCTGTATCCACTAATCTCTCTTCCAGCATGAACCTAATTCTTTTTGAAAATACAATGGCAACCCCCCGTGTTCTATTTGAAATAGTATCTCCTTGGTACCAGGTCGGGTATTCCCCCGAGAATAGTCTTAATCTTGATTGATGTGATATATGTGTTTCTTGAAAGAATACCACCTCTGGTCCAAGCAGTCTAAGCTCATTAAAGATACTTCGTCTTTTGTGGACCGTATTTAGGCCTTTGACGTTGTATGTTATGCATTTTTTTATGGTTAGTGTCATTTTTCTACCTCCCTTCTATCACACTCTGTCATTAGACCCTGGAGAAATATAACAATCCCATCTATCTTAGACCCTGGAGAGATATCCCTTATTTTAATTATTAAAGTTAAAGTGCAACCCCTGACCTTCTCCCACTCCGCTGCCCCCCCTCCACTCCCCTCTCCCATTCCCCCCCAACCCCCTTTTGGTCTTCACTGGACCCTTAGGCCAATGTGGATCATGTAAATCGTAACCCTCCATAGGTCTCCACCTCTAAAGGTGGAGCTGTTGGTGTGCCAGATCACCGGCTAACACTGCTCCGGCGGATAGGAAAAAAGAAACAATCAAGCTCCTCGCGGCACTCCGACTTCACTGTTTTCTTTACAAGATTTTTCCTCCCTCTCTCTCCCTCCCCTCCACCTCCCCCCCCTCCCCTCACACCACTCCCACTCCTACATCTATTCATCGTTCGTTGTACCAGTCCATCATCGTGGGCACCTGTAGGCCTAATTTCCTGAAGAATTCCTCTAACTCTTCCGGGAATCTTAGCCTAGCTGTTCTACCATCTTTACTGCCTATTAGGCAGGCGGGGAATCCCCATGTATACTTTATATTTTGATTTGTCATTTGTTCCAAAAGGGGCTTCAGGAGACGTCTTCTCGATAATGTGTCTTTGGCTAGGTCTGCGAATACTTGGATCCTTGCCTCCTCGTATTGGAGTGGGGTTCGTCCTCTCAGTTTTAACCATATTTTTTCCTTATCTGTGTAGAATCTAAACCTCACGATTATATCGCGACTTCTTTCTGTTCGGCTAGTATCCAGCCTTCCTATCCGATGGACCCGCTCTATTTTTGGAAAGTCCTCTTCTCCCAGCTCCAGAAGGGGGGAGAAGACATCTGCTACGATCTTCCTTAGGTCCTCACTCCTCTTTTCCGGGACACCTTGGATTCTCAGGTTCTGTCTGCGACTTCTGTTCTCCTGATCCTCTAACCTATAACATATTTTTATCTGGTTTTGTTGCGTTATTTTAATTTGTTCTTTTAAGTCGGAGATTTCTCGCTCTTGTTGATCCATTAAGTCTTCTGGATCATGTAAATCGTAACCCTCCATAGGTCTCCACCTCTAGAGGTGGAGCTGTTGGTGTGCCAGATCACCGGCCAACACTGCTCCGGCAGATAGGAAAAAAGAAACAATCAAGCTCCTCGCGGCACTCCGACTTCACTGTTTTCTTTACAAGATTTTTCCTCCCTCTCTCTCCCTCCCCTCCACCTCCCCCCCTCCCCTCACACTACTCCCACTCCTACATCTATCCATCATTTGTTGGACCAGTCCATCGTCGTGGGCACCTGTAGGCCTAATTTCCTGCAGAATTCCTCTAACTCTTCCGGGAATCTTAGCCTAGTTGTTCTACCATCTTTACTGCCTATTAGGCAGGCGGGGAATCCCCATGTATACTTTATATTTTGATTTGTCATTTGTTCCAAAAGGGGCTTCAGGAGACGTCTTCTCAATAATGTGTCTTTGGCTAGGTCTGCGAATACTTGGATCCTTGCCTCCTCGTATTGGAGTGGGGTTCGCCCTCTCAGTTTTATCCATATTTTTTCCTTATCTGTGTAGAATCTAAACCTCACGATTATATCGCGACTTCTTTCTGTTCGGCTAGTAACCAGCCTTCCTATCCGATGGATCCGCTCTATTTTTGGAAAGTCCTCTTCTCCCAGCTCCAGAAGGGGGGAGAAGACATCCGCTACGATCTTCCTTAGGTCCTCACCCCTCTTTTCCGGGACACCTTGGATTCTCAGGTTCTGTCTGCGACTTCTGTTCTCCTGATCCTCTAACCTATAACATATTTTTATCTGGTTTTGTTGCGTTATTTTAATTTGTTCTTTTAAGTCGGAGATTTCTCGCTCTTGTTGATCCATTATGTCTTCTGCCCTCTCGACTCTGGCCAAAAGGTTACCTAGATCTGTCCTCAGCATACTTATTTCTGATTTGATCGAAGTTTCGAGTGCTTTAAACATCTCCGCAATTTCGTTTTTTGAGGGAAGTTCAAGATCTTGTCTATGTTCCATTGTTCTAGATGATTTGTGCACATTTTCAATTAGTGATGACTCTGTTGATTGATTAGGAGTCTGGTTTCCCTTCTCGTTTTGGCCCTTTTTCCTCGTCCACCATAGTTGACGTTTGTGCTACTTGGTGGGCGCCCCCGGGCTCCCCCCCTTGGCTAAATACTGCTTAATTGAGCTCCCGGTGGAACTTCCAGAAATGTTATCCTTTGGCGTCTTCGGTGGGCCACCTTTCCCTGCTTTATTTGTATTTCTGCTCATTATTTATCCCAGAGAGCCCTGTAGATAGGATTTTGGGCACATTGCTTTAATAATACGAATAACTTTTCGCAGTTCCAAATCTAAGGCTATTTTTATGTAGTTGTAATTGTCTTCTGAGGGTTTATATATTCCCCACCAGGCCCATACCACTTAGGTCCTCTGGTTTTTTATGATTAGAGACAAAATAGACACGCTGTTTTCTGTCTCAGGAATGCTGTAGGGGGGCTAATGGTCCTTACTTCCGTCTTTGTTTTCTTCCCACTCTTTTTAGGGGTTTACTGCTTCTTGGTGCTTTTTGTTTCCCCTTCCTGGTGTGCCTGATGAGGTAGACATGCAGAAATGGCATCAATTTTCTAATGCCCCCTGTATAGTTACTGAGATGCCGTGTACTATTTATAGACGAAATAGCCAGGTACCTTGATGTCTAATAGTTCATGCGCAACCTCTCCTGTAGGGAGACGTCATGGTGTTTCTCAGACTGTTAATGGTTTTTACTGGCCAGTATAGCCCTGTGCTCGTGCACTTGTATATCCAGGTCCCTCTATCTCTGATAGGACAGTAGGATAGTGATGTAGATAATACAGATCTTTAACCGAAGTTTCGGGTTCTATGATACTATCAGCTTTTACCACATTATCTTTTGAAATATTTAAATCACAGATTTCCCGTGCGAGCCTACTCTTTCCTGGTTATTTGTTTGTTATAAACTTAGAGCGGGAGTTAAATATCCCAGGCTATAGTACCAAGAAACCCAGCAAACCCCTATGATGGAATATATAGTCGCACAATAGGCCCTCCTCTTCTATCTCCAATTTACATCGATGTAGCGGATTCCCCGCTAACCTACCCGCTGTTTCTGGGGCTGATGTTTATTAGGCTGGAATTCTGTGTCACTGCCCCGTAGTAAGTGATTTATACTAGTACATTAATCCTTGTGTCTTGATACCCCCTTAAGACCACATACATCCCTCCACGGGAATATCAGTATCCATGGGGTTTAACCGTATGTCTAAGGGTTCTTCGCTGCAATGTATCCTATCCCTTCTGTGTGGACCGGTGTTACCCCTTCAAGATTTTATTATTTTATTACTGTGCGGTGATGTAAGGCAGGAATAGCAGTATATATTAGAATATATTAGTCAGAATATTGGTCCATTGCCCGCCACCATTATATGTATCCAACATTCGATTCAAACGAGTACTAATAAAACTTCAATTTATACTGAATTGTAATTCCAGAGAAATTGACGGGGTTTATAATATTTTGTATAACCTCATGTTATTTAATTCCACTCTGTGCATGTCAGTCAAGCAGGAAGTACCATAAACCACAATATTAGAACCGAAGCAATGTTCATATAGCGATCGTAGTAACCTTAGAGAGCTGTAATTAACTGCATACAATGTCTCCTTTTATCCAGTTCAGCCTCTGTCATTCCTTGACTTTCACTCTGATGACATTTCATCCTTTTAAGCACCGATCTCTAATATTCTCTTACCTCTGGAGATCAAGCAGGATAACGTATCTCTTACCATCTGCCGACCATCTGTGCTACCTTCTTTTAAGGGTGGTGTGCTCTCCGTTATGTGGTCCACCTTTGGACCGCTACAGGTTGTTAGGGGGTCCCGGTCCGAGAGGAGATTTCATCCAGATCCTCTCCTTCCAGCCGCCGTCTCACTGCAGAGTTTAGAAGGAGGAGGGGGGGAGAGGGAACGGGGGGAGCCCACGGGGAGAGCGCGGCCGTCACTCCATCAGCTGGGATCGTATCCCAGCGGTCCGGATCTCACCGTAATCCGGTCTTTAGTCTCTTGATTCCCGTGTCGGACACCACGTTCCTCTCTTCTCCTCTCCTCATGGTCTATCTCTTCCGCTTGCTTACTGTCGGAGCGAGGCCACCAGGACGCCAACTCACTGACACACCGCCAGCTCCTCCCTTCCTATCTAATGTCTCACGTCATCCCGCCCCCCGCAAACGAGAACAGATGTCATGGACCAGTTCTAACATTATAGGGGGGGGATCTTGGACTGGTAACCCTCTTAACTTCATTGAGAGATGAATGCCTAAATACAGGGTATTATTTTGAACAGACCCTCCTTAGTTACACTATTGGCAGCCCACTGGACAGGTAAGAAGTGTCATAATACAAAGATATAAATACACACTGTACACATTTGAGCACATTTGGACATTCTGCTCTTACCTATCAAGATAATAATAGGAAACAAAAACTTTAAACAGTACCATTTGCAAGTATACAGGCAGGCCCTACTACATGCTTTGGGGAATTCATCCATAAATCTCACCACTAAAGAGATGAGTATAGTGTGTATGGGTTTGGCCAAGTCACCAGGTAGAGGATTGAGGATAGATAGATAATTGGTATCAGCTGACTTAGCAGTTGGGCGGAGGGAGGGTTAATAAAAATGATTTGGGAACACTACAAAAAAATGCCTCTGGCACTTTGCCTAAATTTAAAGCACAAGTCACATTTCTAAACATTTTAGGGGGTGTTTGGGGTAAAGCACTACTATGGAGCTGATAAAATATATTGTTAAGTGACTACATGAGGTGAATATAGGGGCAGGAGAGCATGCTGGGGAGGTAAGTGAAGGAAAATATGTATGAAGGAGAAAAAATTTATTACATAAAAATCCAGCATGCATGAGAACAAAGGGGACATTCACAGCATATTCCAATCATGGTAATTAGGGAATGAGGAAAGAAATACAATATATTAGCAAACATTAAATACAATAAAATGTGATATTAAATGATAAAAATCTTACCTTCATATACTCCTTCTGTAGGACCTGGATGATGGCAGAACAGGTCTCTGGGATAATGATACCCAGAGCCTGGGGGGAGATGCCTATTGAGAACTTCAAGTCCTGCAGGCTTCTCCCTGTCGCCAAGTACCGCAGGGTAGCGACGAGCCTCTGCTCCGGAGTGATGGCTTGCCTCATGCAGGTATCCTGCCTGCATATATACTGGGTCAGCGAAGCCAACAAATAGTGAAATACGGGGTCCGTCATCCTGAGAAAGTTCCTGAAATCATCAGGATTATTCTCACGGATCTCACGGAGCAAAGGCATATGAGAGAACTGGGCACGCTGAAGCAACCAATTCTTGGTCCATGAACTCCTCCCCACCCTGTTCATGGACTGGACTTGTGTCAAGGTCAGGACCCCAACACCAAGCCCCCGCACAGCACGAACTCTACGAGGAGTACGTATACGCAACATGGCTAGAAAACGGTCGGCTGCTCAGAACGAAGTAACAGAACGCACTGAAGAACAGCAAGGCCTGTGAAGAGCGACCTGAAAAACAGTAACGAACTAACAAGAACACAATGACTAAGTCACGCGGAACTTGCTTGCACGCACTGAAGAGCAGATACAAACCCACAAGCACAAACTGAACGGCAGAAAATGATCTGAAAGCCACAAGTCTGAAAAAGCGTGAATCGTCTCTCACCAAACTTTTACTAACACGAGATTAGCAAAATCAGCCCAAAGGGTGGTGAATATCCAACGCGTTTCAACCTGTATATTTTTATGAATTATGAAAAGTCTTCTTCAGGGAAATGCATCACATTCTAGAAAATAAAAAAAAATGTCAAAGAAAGATAAAGATAAAGTATCCTATAGCTCCTACAAGACGGCTGGATATATGCATTGAGTCCAAGTATTTGGCGTATTCAGCATCAAGTAGTGATAGCTGTGTAAAGAAGAAGGGGGCATGATTAAAAAAAGGGGACCACAAGCAATGAAGGGGGAGGGAGGGGAAAGGACATGAATGGTAGGGGAAGGGGGAAGAAGACACATCTCATCCCCCAGCCCCTGTGCATACGCACAGACCCATCACTATCTTCCAAATCCCCAAACCTCCTCCTAAGGCGTCTCCTTTTGCCCGAATCGAAGCATGGCTAACTTTGAGGTTACCAAGGATATTCATCTCTTTGCTAGGAAGTTGTTACTAAAAAGTCTGTACACCAAACAACAAACTACCACAAAATCAGAAGTAGCACCGAATCTGAAAACAGCTGACTTCAAAGCCCTGAGAGATTTAAACTTACTACTACAAGAGAACAATGCATTGGAGGATGGATGGGATGAACAACTAGGAAGCGGGGGGAGTGATGACGAGCAGTCAGAAGAAGAGGACCTGAGATTGTATAAAAATACAGATAAAAAATTTAAAAAGAAATCACACAAATTTCCACCTCTCAACCTCGACCCAGCGATAGCATTGTTTGTTAAGCAGACAACCAGAGAAATTGAGAAATTGGAGAGACATACAACCAGAAACAACCATAGTTCAGAACTTCATCACGCACTTAAAACACTTAAGAATGATAGGAACATCACAATTAAGGCATCGGACAAAGGGGGAAACATTGTCCTTATGGACAATGAAAATTATGAAAGGATGTGCCTTAACATACTTAACAACACCAAATGTTACAAGAAAGTTTCCCTGGCAACAGTGGAAAGATTCAACCAGGAATTCCTATACCTGGTCGATGAGGTCCTCAATGAGGGGATCATCGACCGGGAAATGTGGGAATTCATACGGATAAAGCACCCCCGGATGCCTACATTTTATGCCCTACCTAAGGTGCATAAAAAATTGAATGATCCACCTGGTAGGCCCATCATTTCAGGCAATGGCTCCATCACAGAAGGCATCAGCCAGATTATAGATCATCATCTCAAACCACATGTCATGGACTTACCCTCCTACAATACATCTACTGCAAATCTTGGACAACTTGGTCATCCCAGATTCGGCCCTCCTAGTTACCATCGACGTGGAGTCGTTATACAACAGCATTCCCCATGATGCTGGAGTAGCAGCCATTGAACGCGTCTTGAGACAACGAGCCACCACTGATTGGAGGTTCAATGCCTTTATACTCCAGATGCTTGAATTCATTCTTAAACACAACACCTTTCTGTTCAGGGGCTCCCACTACCTCCAGGTGCAGGGAGTGGCTATGGGGACGTGCTGCGCACCCTCATGTGCCAACCTGTACCTGGGGGAGTGGGAGAAAGATTTCCTGCTGGGGGAGGGGTCGTCTGTGTACTCTGACCACATCTGTATGTGGTATAGATACATAGACGACATTTTCATCATCTGGGATGGCTCCGAAGAGGCACTTAAAGACTGCCTGAACTCCATGAATATAAACAGTTTTAACCTCTTTTTCACCATGTCATATGACCCCAAGGAAGTCAACTTTTTGGACATCACCATCTTTAAAGATCAGATTGGTGGACTCTCAAGCAAGTTGTATAGAAAAGAGACAGCTGGTAACACACTGTTACACGCAGACAGCTTTCATCCAGAACCTTTGAAAAAATCCATTCCATTCAGTCAATTCTTAAGATTAAAAAGGAATTGTAGCACACAGGAGGACTTCCAACGAGAATCTGATGAATTAACCTCCAGATTGATGGAGAGATGATACATCAAGACAGCTCTCAAGAAATCGTTCAATCGTGTGAAAAATATAGAGAGACATGACATGATCTTCAAAAAGAAAAAGATTTCAAAGAATGCAGACACTACGACCAGAATCATCTTGAAATTTTCAAATGAACACAAACCAATAAGGAAAATAATTTCTAAACACTGGCCAATTCTCATGGAGGATCCAATTCTGGGCAGTCTAGTAACTCCAAGACCTCTAATTACCTATAGAAAATCCGGCTCCATAGGCAATACACTCACACAAAGCGAATACAAAGAAAGTGCGAGAAGAGATCCCTGTAAAACTTGGGGTACATACCCATGTGGATCGTGCGCACAATGTGGAGTCATAGGCAAAAGAACCAAGATAACCCTACATAGTGGGGAGACTTTCCAGTTGCGACACTTTGCTAACTGCAGAACACAGGGGGTAGTCTACTTAATGCAATGCCAATGTGGGGCCTTTTATGTTGGCAAGACCCGACAGGAGTTTGCCAAAAGAGTGGAAAAACATATACACAGCATGGGCATAGGCAATCTCTACCTACCTTTGGGTAGGCATGTAGCCAAACAACACAACTATAGGATGCCCAAGGTAAACTTCACAGTTCTGGACAGACTCCATATACCAGCCAGGGGGGGTGATTGGAACAAGATCCTGCTCCAGCGCGAGATGCGCTGGATCAGGCGTCTTAGGGCCACCCCCCCCCCTGGTTTAAATGAAACGGAGAGTTTCAGGCCCTTTTTGGAGGGTTTTGGGTCAGGCAAAACTGACTAAAATGCCCCCCTACTCTCCACTCTAGTGGTCACTCTTCCCTCTATATGGGCCACGCTCTCATTCCTTTTAATCCTTCCTTATGTGGGTTACGCTTCATGAGTAACCTTGGTGTAGGTATAGGCATCAGATAGATTTCTTTTCCCTAGGGGAGTTTTTCTAATTTTAATTGTAACCATTAGATGGAACGAATTAAGATAATGATCTAAATGTTTTCCTTCTTATTATGCAATTTTTTCTTCTTGTTGATTAAAGGTATTGTTATTACCTGGCTGGGGTGTTCCAGCCCTTCCAAACTATATTTATTTGTTAATATTCTCCTTGTTCAATGTAATATCCACCACCAGGGGTTCCTGTTCATGCTCTGTACTCTTCCCCCCCCTTCAGGGATATCCCTGGGTTAATTTGGTAGGGGGGTCCAGTCTCCTTTGATTTTCATAGACAGGGTTTTTTTTCTATACCCCATGCATCCTATACCCTACCCGACACAGGGGTGCCCTCGTGTTAGATATACACGGGGGCTTTCCAATCCCTCCCAGCCTTGGGTTTTATTCCCCAGACAGGGAGTTTCTTGTGTCGGTGGTTATCAGTCCCAGTCTCCCCCTGCCTTATATAATCCTAGTGCATGTGGGGACTTATGTGGTTTTTGTACATAGACTTTTTTCTATTATTCAAATTAAGCCCATTACCTATTATCCTCTCCCCTTCTCCCCCCCTCTTTTTTTCCTCCCCTCTTTCCGCATTGTGCGGACAAAAGGGGAGGATTAATATACCATAAACAGCATGGTTGAGGGTTTTCCAAGAGTGATCCTGTTTTGTGGTTCACTCTTCTATGGGGATTTTTCAATCTTCCTGTTTGGGAGGTTACAATTCCGTTATAGGCACAGCCCTTTACTTAAATGGCAGCGGGCTGTTTGTTTACGCTGCGGGTTGCGTGTGGGTTTCAACACAGGCCCCCCATGGCACGCATGCGCTGCCCTGCAGCATCGTCCGTCTCCGTGGCGACGCTCAGCATCGCCACGGATCGGACGCGGTAGTGGTGCGCATGCGCGGCCCTACGGCATCATTGGTCTCCGTGGTGACGCTCAGCGTCATCACACTCAAACACACTGAAGGGCGGTTACTGCTTGTGAGCCGCGTCATTGGTTGGCGCGGCAGCTAGCCCCCGCCCACATCACATAAAGGACGCCTGAGACGACAAGATGGCGTCATTCCCCCCTCGGGAACCACCGAGGGATGCCGGGGCAGACGTTTGGCCCAATTTCTCTACCATCCTATGGAGCACTTCTCGCTGGATTTTGGCAACAGTAAGTGTTTGCTTTCCCATCCTACTTGACTGCTGCAAATGGGAAGTTTGTTAACCTTTTTTGCCTTAGGAGGAGGTTTGGGGATTTGGAAGATAGTGATGGGTCTGTGCGTATGCACAGGGGCTGGGGGATGAGATGTGTCTTCTTCCCCCTTCCCCTCCCATTCCTGTCCTTTCCCCTCCCTCCCCCTTCATTGCTTGTGGCCCCCTTTTTTTAATCATGCCCCCTTCTTCTTTACACAGCTATCACTACTTGATGCTGAATACGCCAAATACTTGGACTCAATGCATATGTCCAGCCATCTTGTAGGAGCTATAGGATACTTTATCTTTGGAGACTTGGTACTTTCCACCCCCCGTTGGGAACCTCTGTTTGTCCACAGGATATCCGGGAGGGATGTGAGTGTTAGAACCTCTGCATATTGCAGGAATTATAATACATTGACTAAGAGTAATATAAATAGTAATATGACATTTTTTTGATTTTCTAGAATGTGATGCATTTCCCTGAAGAAGACTTTTCATAATTCATAAAAATATACAGGTTGAAACGCGTTGGATATTCACCACTCAACGCCATGGTTTTCATCTGTGGTGATTGTATTGAGCGGTGTGATGTATAACCCTTCTTTGGAATTGTTTTTATAGCTATGTAACATTAGCAATAGGGATTTTCTACACAAAAAAAATTTTCTATTTATCTTGATTTTGTATAAATAATTTTTCTTGATCCACAATAAAATTGATTTTAAGTAAACTTATTAATTATCATTGCCTTAAAAATCCCGTTAGAGGTTATATATAATGTTCTACAAAATTTGCATGGGATGATGGCAATGACATGTCCATACCACTTAGGTCATATGTATAAAAGGAGCCCAAAGGGTGCCGCGCTTGGTTCTGAACTGACCTTTTCTAGTCTCGTCATACGTGGTGTACATGACCGCGTGGTTGGCTATCGGAAATTCCGACAACTTAGTGCGACCGTGTGTATGCAAAACAAGTTTGAGCCAACATCCGCCGGAAAAAATCCTAGGATTTTGTTGTCGGAATGTTCGATCAATGTCCGACCGTGTGTACGGGGCATAATTCTCTCAATAAGAGGATCCCCCTACAGACTCTGGTTCTCCCCCTTTTCCCCAAACGGGTGAAGTGACTTGCCAGTTTCTTTTTCCCCCCCTAAAAGAAACTTTTCAATCTGCCTATCAGCTTTTTCAATGACATGTATAATATGTTCTTTTGTTTCTATGCTTTACACAAAACAGAGATGGCATAATGAATAATGTTGGTGATCAATACAGACTTATAGTCTGTTATGATCAAAGGAGGGATTGTAAGCAGTTAGGATACTGCTTTAAGTCATTATAATATGTTATACAAGAAGAAATGTATTTTGCTTTGATATATAGAAAGTTAGAAATGTAGGCTGCAAAAGTTAGATGCAAGGATGCTATGTGCTGATACAGGATGTACATGTGGTCAGTCTGACACTTAATATAGACAATGAATAACAAAGTTATAACAAGTTAGAAGTTGGGTGTCTGGAACATTGGCAAATTGCCTAATATACGTAGCTTCATATATATTTATATTTAAACATAGCCTGAGAGATGTCTCCAAGCAGAATATGCAGTTTATGACATTTTATGCTTATTTTTTCATAAAGTCTATGCTTCAATCTCATTGGCTGATAATAAGAGGAAGCTTTTTCTCTCTCCGTAAGTGCATAAGATATATGCAAACCCAGTAAATCATTGTAATTTTGATTCACCATCCCATGTGTGTGTCTTGATTATCCGATCGATCAGAGAGTTCTATTCATACACCCATAGGTCCAACCCGGGTTCAAAGGAGAAATAGGGGTGACTTAACAGGGGGGGCCCCATGCCATTTTTTTGCTGTGGGGGTTCCCCTTAAAATCCATACCAGACCGAAGGGCCTGGTATGCTTTTGGAGGGGGAACCCTATGCCATTTTTTTTTTCATTTGGTGTGGAGTTTCCATCATACCAGATACAAAGTGCCTGGTATTGTCTGGATCAAAGTTGGATCCCTGTTCATTGAAGTCGGATTAATGTCGGACTTCAAGTCGCAGGGCAAAGTCGGATCCACAGTCATACGACTGTCATATCGTGCCCAGTGTAAACCTGGCCTCACTCATTACAGGACAAAGGCATCACTGGAATGAAGTCATCTATTGAAGAGAGACAAGTGATGTCACTGAGAATATAACCTTTATGTTTATATGAGCTCAACAAATTCCCTGACTTTAAACCACTGTAAAATCTGAGAACACAGTCCATTCATTTACATAAGCCAACACCATCACAAAAGCAGCTTATTAATTCACTAAAAATCAATGACATAATTGAGAATACAGTCCAGTCTTCTCTACCTTTCTAACATGAAGAAACTCTTAAAAATAAATTTCTGATCTTCATTCAATCCCTGCTAACTATTATATCTACAGCTCACAGTTCATTATGATGGTCACTAAAGAATATTTCTTACATACTGTATATGATCATTGGAAATACCCCCTCCACCCTTACAGATTCTCAAAAAGAGAGTGTTAATGTCAGTGAACATTATATCTGAGAAGCAGAAATGTCTCATTGCTCATGGAAACCTTAGCAACCTCTAGAGCAGGGGTCTCAAACTGGCGGCCCTCCAGCTGTTGCGGAACTACAAGTGCCATCATGCCTCTGCCTGTGGCAGTCATGTTTGTAACTGTCAGCCTTGCAATGCCTCATGGCACTTGTAGTTCTGTAACAGCTGGAGGGCCGCCAGTTTGAGACCCCTGCTCGAGAAGAACCCTGGGGTTCGATGTTACCCTGGTAGAGAAATTCTGATATCACTTTTTTATTTCCTGGAGTTTAATGACATCACTGTAAATTAAGTCTATTAATTCACTTAAGGAACCAGCAACTGTACTATAATTGCCCAGAGTAAGGCCCCTTTCACACGGACGGATAGAAGGGTGCTTTTAGCTGCAGATTTTCTCATTTTCTACCGCAGCTAAAAGCACACAATGCTATCCTAAGGCCCCATTCACACCCTGCGTTTAGCTGCGAATATGATACATGTGGTTCTGTGTGGATAGAAAAAATAGAATTGCCTGCGTCCAGGAGAGATTTAGCGCAGCTATCCACACATAACCGCAGATATTCGCAGTGCACTGTGTCAGCTGCGGATAACAGCGCCGAGCCGCTCTTTGGGAAAGGAAAAATGATTTTTCCTTTCCCAATGAACGACAAGCACGGGGATCCAACTCGGATCTCCGCCAATGCCCGGCACTGTTTGGTATGAATCTTGAGGGGGAACTCCACGCCAAATTTGGGCGTGGGTTCCCCCCCAGGGGCATACCAGGCCCTGGTACGGATGTTAAGGGGAACCCCCTACGCTGAAAAAACGGCGCGGGGTCACCCCAAAATCCATACCAGACCCTTATCCGAGCAGCCCAGCCAGTCAGGAAAGGGGGTGGGGACGGGCGAGCGCCCCCCCCCGAGCGTACCAGGCCGCATGCCCTCAACATGGGGGGTTGGCCGGGTGATGTTGACCACGCCCCCAAAAACGTCACAGTCCCAGCATGCCCAGGGACTGTGACGGCTTAAGGGGGCAGGGTCTCTGCCTATATAAGTCAGAGCGGAGCGCACAGAGAGCATTCCAGCCGGAGAGAGCGTCGTGTCAACATCGGAAGAAGAGAAGAGGGAAGAAGGCAGAAGGCAGCAGACCGGGCTCCTCCGCTAGCAAAAGAGCAGAAGATAGCGGAGGAGCCCGGCAGAAGACCCGGAGAGTGCGGAGAAGAACTGGAGAGACCCCCGAAGCCGAAAGAAGACCCCCGGAGCTGTCTAATAAATAACTTTAAAAACCTGTGTAGTGTTTTTTTATTGACAATTTTTCACTAGGTGAATGGGTAGGGGTACCATGTACCCCATACTCATTCACATAGGGTGGGGGGCCGGGATCTGGGGGCCCCCTTATTAAAGGGAGCTCCCGGATTGAGATAAGCCCCCCGCCCGCAGACCCCGACAACCAACGGCTAGGGTTGTTGGGAAGAGGCCTTTGTCCTCATCAACATGGGGACAAGGTGCTTTGTGGTGGGGGGGCCGCAGGGCACCCCCTCCCCCAAAGCACCATCCCCCCATGTTAAGGGCATGCGGCCTTGTACGGCTCAGGAGGGGGGGGCGCTCGCCCGTCCCCACCCCCTTTCCTGACCGGCTGGGCTGCATGCTCGCATAAGGGTCTGATATGGATTTTGGGGGGGACCCCATGCCGTTTTTTCGGCGAAGGGGGTTCCCCTTAACATCCGTACCAGACCGAAGGGCCTGGTATGCCCCTGGGGGGAACCCACGCCCAAATTTGGCGTGGAGTTCCCCCTCAAGATTCATACCAAGCAGTGCAAGTTGGTACCCTGTCGGGTTGCCATGGAAATGGCAAACCGCAGCTAAACGCAACCGCAGCTAATCACACTGGCAACCGCAGCTAATCGCACTGTGCAAAAGGCAGCTGATCGCAGTGCCTGGAGTCTTGAATTTCACAGGAAAAAAACATGCTTTTAACTGCGGCAGAATAGCCGTCCGTGTGAAAGGCGCCAAACACTTCTTACACAGAACTCTCAATTGTCTTCACTGGAAGTGCTTGGTGTCAATCCCAGGAGCTTGTCCCTGATCTATGTGTACACCACAAACACATCTCTATGATTAATAACTTCTGGGTGAAACATTATAGAGAGGAGCAGCTTTAGGTTGGACTATGCTGATTGTCAGCTTTCTTGGATAAATCAGACATACCAGTAACAAAGCTTGAGTGCAACTCCTGTTTGTTTGTGAAGTTCACTATGATTGCGTTACAAAAAAAACCAAAAACATAGATTTGCGTATTCATACATTTATGACCTTGTAAGAGCAGTCATGGTCTTTTTTAAGATTCAGTGGATCTTTTTCTAACAGATTTGGCACAATAGTTAGCCTATCACTGGTTCCATTTCCTTCTCAGTGATCACTCATCAGCTTTCATTGTATCCTGGTTTGTTCAATCTGGAACTCAGCTATTCTTTATAATCAGCTATGTGATTCTGCCAACAGCTTTTCCTGAGATGGTGACATGCTGTCAACCGCCTTACTTTAGACTGGAAACAGTAATGAGCATTCAAAAGCTAGAGCTTGCTTTTCAGCACACTATGAGTAGAATGTTTAGAAGTGGTGGGGGGCAGCCAAAGACTTAAAGTGACACTAAAGGTCCATTTTTTATTTTTTAAAAATAACAAACATGTCATGCATACCTCCACTGTGCAGCTCGTTTTGCACAGAGTGGCCCCCGAACCTACTCTTCTGGAGTCCCTCGGCAGCTCTCTCGACTCCTCCCTGCATCAGATAACCCCCTGGGAGAAGCGATCTCCCGGGGGGTTACCTTGCGGGTGCGCTCCCGAGTCCAGCATTTGGCGTCCTTAGACGCCGAATGCAGGACTCGGCCCCACCCCCCAGCGGCCGCGTCATTGGAATCAACCGCCGAGAACCCCCTAGCAGAGAGATGGTGCAACCCTGTGGGACAAGTTCGGGGGTTCAGGTAAGTAAAACGGGGATGCTAGGGGGCCGGTCACTGACAGGTGTTTTTTCACCTTAATGCAAAGGATGCATTAAGGTGAAAAAACACAAACCTTTACAACCCCTTTAAGAACATTGCAGGGTGGTATGCATGTCTGAATATTGTAGCTTGCCAGTATGTGTATACATGCAACCTTGATGGCCCTTCTGCTCTAGATCATAGCCTATATGGCCTTCTCAAATACAGCATATTTTCAACTTTCCCAAAGTCCCTTTCTATCAATGTAACAACTTCAAACAAAACTAAAGAATTAAAAGACTCTGCGTGAACAGTGATCTCTGCAGGGGTGAGGGTGGGCAAATGTTGGAACACTTTTTCCTTCTTAAAGTGCACCTATGTCTAGATGCCTAGACTAAAGACATTAAAGTATTTACATATTCTTAACAAAAAGGAAAAAAAAATATTTAAAACTAGCCATCCCTGACCTTTTTAGATGCTTGTAAAGTAATTAATTCTCATAGATTCCCAAAGGATACAACAAAGACTCTGTAATCAAGTTTCAGTCCGTTTACAATAGCTCAGGAACACCTACTGGTTGTTTACATTAAAGGGCAAGCAGGGTGCCAAGATTTGGCTCTCTATAACAAAAAAGCTAAGTATTCTGTACCTATGTTGTGAACTTTAAAATTGAATTGCTCCACAAGAGGTAAATGAGGGCTTGTTTAACCACTTGTCGACCAGCTCACGAAGATATACTGCGGCAGGTCAGCTCTCCTGTGCGAACCGATGTACATGTACTTTGGTTTGTGCAAGAAGGATAGCAGGCGCCCGCCGCAGGAGCGTGCCCACGGGTCCTGCGGACTTGATGTCCACCAGCGACCCGCGATTGCGGTGAGTAGAGGCAGAATGGGGAACGAATGTAAACAAGGTAATTCCCCGTTCTGCCAGATAACATGACACACACACTTACACTTTCTTCTTTTTTATTTGATGCCTAACCTTCTACTTTTCCTAAGACAATTGTTGTAGTATGTCTACAACTTACTGCAGATCTTTATATATTGTAGTTTATCTTCCTAGCACCAACTATTAATATCTGCCAAGACACAGATCAAGAACTCCCCTAATCCTCTACCACTACAAAAGCGTAAATCACACAGGATTTCTTGACCATAAGTTCACTATTGACTTTAATCTGTGAAATCATTTTACTGATAGCATTTCTACCAGGGCTATTACAGCATACTCCAAACCCCTCTAGATATAATTATGCCTTTCAAGATCACTTCATTAAATGTTACGGGGTTACATCACCCAGGAAAATGATACTCCCTCTGGTCTGAAGCCCACAAGCTCCAAGGTGACATTCTATGCCATTAGGAAACCCACCTTTGTCAAGGTAAAGCCCCACCAGTGACTCATAAACATTTTCCTGCATGCTTATTGCAACCAAAGACACTGGGCAAATCCACTTTGCACTACAAGTGCACTTGGAAGTGCAGTGGCTTTAGATCTGAGGGGAAGATCTGAAATGAGGGGAAGCTCTGCTGATTTTATCATCCAATCATGTACAAGCAAAAATGTTGCTTTTTATTTTCCTTGCATGTCCCCCCTCAGATCTACAGCGACTGCACTTCCAAGTGCTCTTGTAGTGCAAAGTGGATTTGCCTTTAGTAAATAAACCCAACTGTGTCTTTTAAGCCTAAAGACATCACCACAGATGTACAAGGGTGCTACATCATTCTAGCCTGTGAAATAAACAATGCGATATATACTATCGTGAACATCTATGTCCTAATAAAAGACAAATCTTCTTTCTTCACAAAGTATGGAAGAAAAAAATGAAACAGCAACAAAGGCATACTCTTGTCTGTGGAGATTTTAACATAACAAAAAAAAGAATTGCCGGCAATGGAAAATTAAGAAAAAAAAAAAGCCCTTCAGGTCTGGTATGGATTTTAAGAGGAACCCTGACGCCAAAATAAACAAAACATTCTATAATCTATGAGGAAGAAACAAAAGGAAGAAGGAAAAAGACCCGAAGAAGATGGAAAGAAGAAGACTTTAAATAAAGGATTTGTCCAAAACTGTCTTTTGTCATTTTTAACATTTTTGACACTTTTTTGTGAAATGGTAGGGGTACTTTTGTACCCCATTACCATTTCACACAGGGCGGGATCTGGGGGTCCTCTTGTTAAAGGGGGCTTCCAGATTCCGATAAGCCCCCCGCTGGCAGACCCCCACAACCACTGGCTAAGGGTTGTGGGGATGAGGCCCTTGTCCTCATAAACATGGGGACAAGGTGCTTTGGGGAGGCTGCTACCCCAAAGCACCCTCCCAATGTTGAGGACATGTGGCCTGGTACGCTTCAGGGGGGGGCGCTCTCTCGTCCCCCGTCTTTTCCTGCTGCCTGCCAGGTTGCCTGCTCAGATAAGGGTCTGGTATGGATTTTAGGGGGACCCCACGCCATTTTTTTTTATTTTGGCTCGGGGTTCCCCTTAATATCCATACCAGACCTGAAGGGCCTGGTATGGAATTTAGGGTGACCCCCACGCCATTTAAAAAAAAAAATTTGGTTCGGGGTTCCCCTGTGGGGAAATCCCATGCCATTTTTATCAATGAACTTTTATGTGTATTGTCGGACCGACAATTCATTAAAAGCCGCAAGTAGTTTTAAATGACTTTTCCTTTGAATTGTCATTTTGCTGTCAGACTGTTCTAAACACAGGAAACATGCGCCCCATTTACAGGCATACTATAGACACTCCCCCAGGTATGAAATTTAAAGAAATATTACACTTTTATTGCTTCACTTTAAGTATTATTAAAATCACTGCTCCTGAAAAAATGGCAGTTTTTAAAACTTTTTTTTGCATTGATACATGTCCCCTGGGGCAGGACCCAGGTCCCCAAACACTTTTAATGATAATACCATGCATATAAGCCTTTAAAATTAGCACTTTTGATTTCTCTTATAGAAGTTTAAAGGATGTTCCGCGTCTTTCAAATTCGCCGCGAACACCCCAAATTGTTTGCTGTTCGGCAACCTGGCGAACAGCCGACGTTCGAGTCAAGCATGAGTCGAACATGAGTTCGACTCAAACTCGAAGCTCATCCCTACTGTTGAGTGCCCCCACAGCAAGCAGCTTGCTATGGGGGCACCTGAGCTGAGCTGCATCCCTGTGTGCCCCTTCTCTCTCCTGATTGGCTAACTGACTTTGATTGACAGAAGTGGGAGCCAATGGCACCACTGCTGTGTCTTAGCCAATTAGGAGGGAGAGTCCTGGACAGCCGAGGGACTCATGGACATCGCTGGACAAAGATGGGGCTCAGGTAAGTATTAGGGGGTGTTGGGGTGGCTGCTACACAAAAGGTATCTTAATACATAGAAAGATATACATAGAAAGATAAAAAAAAACTTCTGCTTTAACAACTCCTTTAATGGCAATATTTTGTCAGTCATTACGGCTTAATATACACGTCTATTAGCTCAGATTCTCATTGATGGAGTACTCTCAGACAGGTTTAATATCACCAATGGTACGAGGCAAGGGTATGCTCTCTCCATTAACATTTACCCTTTTGATGGAACCTTTAACACAAAAAATATGCAACCACAATTCCATTTTGGGTATACATATTTCAGACAAGGAATACAAAATCATCCTATTCACAGATGATATTATTATGATATTAACATTGACAAATCTGGCCTCTTCCTTGCCAGCGGTTTATGAAGTACTAACACTCTTTAATACTTGTTTGTATTAGTAGTAGAATATTCTCAGTGTGGGTATACACGAGTTTACCAAACCTCTTCTGCACTCCAAATTCCCCATTCGGTGGATAACCTCATCAATGCCATATATGGGTATCTCCCTAACCTCACCCACAACCAATTTATATGAGAGGGGAGAAGCAAGAGTAGCCCCATCTAAGTGCAGCTGTAAATCCATTTATTACAAATTTAAAGAGAGCAACTCACAGTTTGACAGGTACATCAGCGCATGTAACAAGAAAGTGGTTCATCCGTTCTGGGGGAAGATGTAGTGAGGCGTTGGAGTATGCAGCCACTGGTCCTGGTCACGCTGGTGGCTCCCAGCGCTTCCTGGAAGCTTGGGAACACACAGGAATAGCCACTGATGTCACGTCCAGGTCCAAGGGTGAGCGGGCGGTACGCGCATTCATGACATGCATACTCCTTCATTAGGCAATCCGCTTCCTGGAACTGGGGTACACACGGGAATAACTGCTGACATCACGTCCGGGTCCAAGGGTAAGCGGGCGATGCATGCTTTTGGAGCACCAGGCAATCACCTCCTATAACTTTGTGCTATTCCTGGCTTCATGCAAACAGGACCTCCAAAGAATCAGTAAGCAATATATTTCTTGGGCAAGTAGAGTGGCTGGCTTCAAACATGTTAAAGTAGAACTACAGACAAAACTTTTTTTCATTTTGGAGATTTACATTCATTTCCTGTCCCATAGCCAAAACAGGAAGTGAGAGGAAATCTTTGCAAATTAGTGGAATTCCTTGGGGACCACAAGGTCACCAGACCATATTTCCCTATTGGAAGATTTCTCCTCTATAACTTTTCTGGGGACAACTCAAAATGTGATATTTTCTTTTTTTATTTTCACTTTCAATGATAATAGTAAACAGGACAAATAGAGAGGATCGATCCTCCCTAATGGGAAAACAGACAGCAATAAAAGCTGACAGGTGTTCTAGTCCATCTCTTCTGTCTCAAAACGAAAAGAAAAAGTTTTGCCTTTAGTTATACTTTAATCCTTCCTAAGCTTCATTACATCATTAGTGGATAAGAGAAAACTGCGCTATTGCACAAATAAATAACAAGCTGCAACTTAAAGTTATATACAACACCAACAGAACATGTAAAGGGAATGAAGCTGCGCTAGATAAAAAGTGACCTGTGAATAAACATATAAATGTGTGTATCACAAACACAGTGACGAGTGCAACAAATATTGTCCAGGTATAATCAAAAAAATAGTAAGGTGATACCAGTACGTCGCTCACCCACCATGGGTGAGCGACGTATTGACGTCACCGCACCTTTGTCACATCCTGCTTTGCCCAGGCGTGTGTTTTTTATCCTGTTTTACATTGCCGGCCGCCATTTCTATGATTCTAAGATTGAGTCTTATGTTTGCTTAACCAATCTTTTTTACCAAATAAATCATCTGTTTTAAATCATCTATTTTACCGATGGCGGAGTTCTTTTCTTTTTCTTTTTGGGCTACATACCCTTACTGAGACCGTTCCAGTCCTGGGCACAGCAGTAAGCCTCTCAAGTGCAGAATGTTGGTTAACACTGACACACGCAGATCGGCATCTCGTCTGAGCTGGGATTTGGTGAATGCCCTACTCACAAGCCCCCCTTAGCAGGGGGAGATCGTATTACCCAGAGTTGGGTGACAAGCTAATCTAGCTAATCATGTGTGGTGGTGGATTCACAGTCTGTGTTCTCTGAAGACCTGTCACTAGGTGTTGTAATGTTCCAGCATCTTCAACATCAATGATATAGACTGTTTCTACATTCATTTATGCAGATTTATGAATCCATAAGGTTTATTTCACATTATAACTCATTTGGTTAACTCTGGATTTCACTGTTTATTTTTTTGGTATCACCTTATTACATCTTTAGGGCATTGCCAATACATGTCCCACCTCTGTTTTTTTAGTACTATCAAACAAATATTAAAGAGAAGTTCCACCCAGGGGGGCCGTCAAAAAAAAAAAAATTAAAAGTCAGCAGCTACAAATACTGCAGCTGCTGACTTTTAATTGGACACTTACCTGTCCCTGGTTCCAGCGATGCGGGGGATCAAAACCCTGCTCGTCCCCCCCCTCCGCTCGTCGGTGCCGGCATTTCAACTGTGGGTCCCGGGCTGTGGCTTCACAGCCTGGCACCCACTGCGCATGCGCGAGCGGCGCCACGCGCCGTGATTGGCCGCTCAATCACCTGGGACCTGTAATGGGTCCCAGATGATTGACAGGAGGGAGGGAGCAGAGCGGAGCCCTTCCTGTGCCTGGGGGGAAGTGATGTCACCAGCCCAGGCAAAGGAACAGGCAGACTACGAGGGACCACCTAGCAACAAGCATTTCGAGGTAAGTGAAAAAAAAAATATCCAAATGTTTTTTTGTTTTGTTTTTTTAGAATTTTTACAGGTATTTTTGTTTCTTGGGTGGAACCCCACTTTAAGCACATATGCCTGGATAAACAGGAGACCCCGTATGCTATCTTATCCGCCATAAGTAAATAGGAAGCATGGGCTTACCTGACATGAAACATTATTATGCTATTATGTGATATTGGACCAACTCAGACACTGGTTCATTCCCATCTTTGCTAAACAAGGACACTTGAACACCTTTTTATTTGATCACTCCTTTTTAGACGCACAATTCAAGTCAACACACCCGACTATTATGCCCTGTACACACGTTTGGACTTTCCAACGGAAAATGTGTGATCGGAGCTTGTTGTCGGAAATTCCGACTGTGTGTGGGCTCCATCGGACTTTTTCCATCAGAATTTCCGACACACAAAGTTTGAGAGCTGGCTACAAAAGTTTCCGACAACAAAATTCTGACCGTGTGTAGACAATTCCGACACACAAAGTGCCACGCATGCTCAGAATAAATTACGAGACGGAACTGCTCGGTCTGGTAAAATTAGCGCTTGTAATGGATATAGCACTTTTGTCACGCTGCAATGTTTTAAATAGTTTAATGCAGCGCACTCTCTTCTTCTTTATAATGCTAGAAGAATGAAGTTGTTTTGCTGCTCATATTCACACAGAGTTCTCACAAAAATATTGTCACGAACACGTACTTACCGAGGCCGAGATGCCGAGAGCGGCTCGCCCTTACGACCACGCGCACCCAGACCCCCGAAATGGGTACAGGAGGCTGGGGGCACGCGGAGGCACGGGCTTCCGGACGGATAGCAGGTACAGAGGCTGGAAGCGGGTGCCCCGGGATCCAGGGGGGAGCAAGGCTGCAAACACAAGCAGAAGTTAGGGAATAGGCAGGTATAATCAGGACAGTCCAGCAGAGAAGTGGTTAAACAGGCCAGGGGTTTGGTACACGGATCAGGCAGAATATCAAGGGCAAATCCAGGAGAGTAGTGGTTAATCAGGCAGCAAGAGGTTCGGTACACAGATCAGGCAAAGTACTTAGGGACAATCCAGCAGAGAAGTGGTTAGTCAGGCAGCAAGAGGTTCGGTACACAGATCAGGCAAAGTACTTAGGGACAATCCAGGAGAGTAGTGGTTAATCAGGCAGCAAGAGGTTCGGTACACAGTTTAGGCAAAGTACTTGGGAATACAGGCTCAAGGAACAGGGGAGAGCTGACGACAAACCAGCAACCCGACTGGGTGCTGGAGCCGTCAGATATAGCCCCCGTGCCCGGCGAGCGCGTCAGTGTGACGCGCTACCGGGCACCCGCACGGGCTACGGCGCGCACACGGGGACCGCCGTGCACCCGCGCGCGCCGCACCATCAAGCCGCGGACGGGTGTGCGGCGGAGCGCTCGTCCCGTGCGCATGCGCACCGGAGCCCGGCGAGCGGAGACGCTCCCTGGCTCCTGACAGTGCCCCCCTCCTAAGGGCGGACACTGGACGCCAAGGCTGGCCATTAGTTCTAGATGATCTTGATGAAATGCTCGAATTAACTGTGGAGCGTGTAGATTCCTGGCGGGCTCCCAGGAATTATCTTCGGGGGGGTACCCCTTCCATTGAATCAGGTACTGTAACTGTCTGCCCCTCTTCCTGCAACCAAGAATGGATTCCACTTCGAATTCATTCTCGCCATCGATTCTGACTGGCGGAGGAGGAGGTTCTTTTCTTCCTGGAAAGGGGCTGGGCACCACAGGCTTCAATAGTGACACATGAAAAACGGGTTGAATCCGGTATGTTTTGGGAAGTGTCAATTCCACCGCCACAGGGTTGATAATCCTCCTGACTTGAAAAGGCCCAATGAACTTAGGCCCGAGCTTTCGAGATGGCAGTGGTAATTTCAGATTGATGGTGGACAGCCAGACCTCGTCTCCTACGTCAAATTTTGGGTTTGCCTTCCTGCCCCGGTCGTACTGTTTCTTATAGTCCTTTCTGGGTCTTGCGTAATGTATCTTGAATTCTTTGAAAATTGGACTGTAACGAGATTATCCTATCCTGGACTGCAGGAACTGCCGTTTCGGGAATGTTATTAGCGAAGGATGTGGGATGGAACCCACAATTGGTCCAGAAAGGAGTCTGGTTGGTGGAGGCATGGATAGAGTTATTGTACGCAAATTCAGCGTAGGAGAGGAGGCTCGCCCAATCATCCTGAGAACCCGAGCAAAAGCATCGGAGGTACTGCTCTAGCGTCTGGTTGGTCCTCTCTGTCTGACCATTGCTCTGAGGGTGATAAGCTGAAGAAAGACAAATGTTGATACCCAAAGCCTTGCATAGTTCCCTCCAGAATTTGGACGTGAACTGAACGCCTCTGTCTGACACGATGCTCCTTGGTATTCCATGGAGCCTAACGATCTCCTTTAGAAAGATGTTGGCCGTGTCTACGGCAGAGGGAGTACCCCTCATGGGCAGAAAGTGGGCCATTTTGGAAAGGCGGTCGACAACAACTAGGATGGTGGAGAAACTCTCTGAGCTGGGTAGGTCAACGAAGAAGTCCATGGATACGTCAGCCCATGGTCGTTCCGGAATGGGCAAAGGTCTGAGCAAACCCCAGGATTTGGTGTTCTGGCCCTTGTTTCTCTGGCATAGGGGACAGGACGCCACATATTCCCTACAGTCCCTTCTCCATCCTGGCCACCAAAAAGAACGAGAAAGGAGTTCAGCCGTTTTCTTGTTCCCGAAATGTCCTGCCATCTTGTGATCATGACACATCTGAAGGGCTAGGGACCGAGTCACTTGTGGTACAAATATTTTTCCTTTAATCCAGAAAAGGTCTTTATATTTTTTCAGGGAATGCACAGCTGGTTCCGTACATGTGCCTGATGAAGATTTGATGGAGGAGATTAAGTCTGCTTGAGTTAGTCCAAGAAAATTCTGAGGAGAGAGGATCGTGCTGGGTGTTGGTATTTGGGAGTCTGCGGAAAACATTCGTGAAAGGGCATCAGCCTTCCCGTTCTTTGCCCCAGGTCTGTATGCAATATGGAAATTAAAACGAGAGAAGAACAGGGCCCAACAGGCTTGGCGGGGTTTTAACCGTCTTGCTGTTCTGAGGTACTCGAGGTTTTTGTGATCCGTAAAGATCATCACCGGATGAACTGCCCCCTCCAGCAGATACCTCCATTCCTCCAAAGCAAACTTTATAGCCAACAGCTCTCTGTCACCCACGTCGTAATTGAGTTCCGGTGGGCTGAGTTTCCGAGAAGCGAAAGCTACTGGATGCAGGATGGCCTTTGGTCCCTGTCTCTGGGAAAGAATTGCTCCGGTTGCGATTTCTGATGCATCTACCTCCAGTACGAAGGGTTGAGTCGGGTCAGGATGGCAAAGGATTGGAGCAGAACTGAATAGTTCTTTTAACTTAAGGAAAGCCTCTTGAGCGGCCGCGGACCACTGGAACGAATGATGCTGCCGAGTTAGTTGGGTAATAGGTGCCACAATGGTAGAGAATCCCACGATAAATTTCCGATAGAAATTGGCAAATCCTATAAACCTCTGTACTGCTTTTTTATTTGATGGAGCTGGCCACTCCTGAATTGCCTGAATCTTCTGGGGGTCCATTGCAACCCCATTGGTGGAGAGTATGAATCCCAAGAATTGTATGGTTGATCTCTCAAACTCACACTTTTCGGCTTTTAGGTATAGCTTGTGTTGCAGAAGAATAGCAAGAACTGTTTTAACGTGCCTCCTGTGCATCTCTAGCGTAGGGGAGAAGATGAGGATGTCGTCCAGATACACCACCAGGAAGTCATCTAGATATTGTCGGAAGATGTCATTCACTAGATGTTGGAAGGTGGCTGGAGCATTGCAGAGGCCGAATGGCATCACTAAATATTCGAAGTGACCGAATCTGGATCTAAAGGCCGTCTTCCATTCGTCTCCAGCCCTGATCCTGACGAGGTTGTAGGCCCCCCGGAGGTCAAGTTTGGAGAACACCTTGGCCGATCGGAACCTTTGGAATAGCTCAGGAATGAGCGGCAACGGGTACCGGTTCTTAATTGTGATGTTGTTGAGTTGTCGATAATCTACGCAGGGTCTTAGGGTACCATCTTTTTTTCCCACGAAAAAGATACCTGCTCCAGCGGGTGAGGATGAAGGGCGGATGAAACCTTTCTCAAGATTTTCATCTATGTACTGCTTTAGAGCTTCCAGCTCGGTTTCAGAAAGGGGAAAAATCCGGCCAAATGGAATCTCGGAACCAGGAAGAAGATCAATTGGACAGTCGTAGGCCCTGTGAGGTGGTAGGCGGTCAGCCATTTGTTTACTGAAAACCTCTTGAAACTCGAGATACTCAGAGGGGACGTGTTGGAGGTTGATTGGCGGTACCGCCATTGTGGCACAAACTTTGGAATCCGGAAGCAGGCAGTGTTGGGAGCAATACTGAGAAGAGAATGATACTGACTTGGTGCTCCATTTGATTAGCGGATCGTGGGCTTGCAACCATGGTAGGCCAAGTATGATGGGGAAGATTGGTGAGCGAATTAGGTCAAGCCGCAAGAACTCCCGGTGGCCGGAGTCTGTGACGACTGAAATAGGTTGGGTCTCCTGGGTAATGGGACCCGAGCAAGGAAGGGATCCGTCGGCCAGGTGTATTTGTAGATCCTGTTCTTTGGTCTGTAGAGGGATCTTCAATCTGTGTGCCAAGGCGGAATCTATGAAACAGCTGCAGGCCCCGGAATCAACGATGGCCTGCAGGCGAGTCTCCTTTTCCGGAAGCTGCAGAGAAACAAACAACATCACATAAGCCTTGGGGATGTTATGGTTAGGAAAGTTCAATATGTTTGACTGAGGGAACTTACTGGGCTTGATCGGACAGCTGCGCAGGAAGTGCCCGGTTCCTCCGCAGTAGAGGCAAAGGTTAGACTGCCGCCTGCGTTGCTTCTCCTCGGAGGTCAATGGACCTCGGACCAAACCGAGCTGCATTGGTTCGACTTCAGGGACCGATGCAGTGGTAACTGAAGGTGAAGTTTGGGGTACTGTAGAGTGAGGTCGTGGTGACGCCCAGGCAGGGCGAGGCTGCTGAAACCGTTCTGAGCGCCGCTCCCGAAGGCGCCGATCGAGTTTTGTAGCTGCTTGAATGAGTTCCTCTAAGGAAGCAGGGGTCTCCATCCTAGCTAACTCATCTTTGAGTAATTCAGATAGGCCTTGGCGGTACTGGTAACGTAGGGCCGGCTCATTCCAGTTGGTGTCGGCCGCCCACTTACGGAACTCTACTGTATAGTCCTCAATAGGTCTTCTTCCTTGGGACAAATGGTGCAAGATAGCTTCGGCGGTGGCCATGCGTTGCGGATCATCGTAGAGCTGGGTCATGCTCTCAAAGAATGCCTCGATAGTGTTCAGGGCAGGGCTGCTCTGTTCCATCAGGCTGTGGGCCCAAGCCTGGGGTTCCTCGGAAAGCAGGGAAATGACAAACCCCACCTTGACGATCTCTGAAGAGAAGGTTCTTGGCTGTAGGGCGAAGTAGAGGGAACATGCATTTTTAAAAGCCCTAAACTTCTTGCGATCTCCCAAGAACCGTTCAGGTGTAGGGACCCTGGGCTCAGGAAGGGCCATGACCACAGTAGGGTTGGCCGGAGCTTGGGGAAGCGGACCCGCACTGCTGGGTGCAGGAGCTGCGGCCGCGGAGGGTAGTAACCCGGTGATCTGCTGCAGACGGTTATCAATTTGTGTATAACCTTCTTGTAGCTTCTGTACAGAGTCCGCCAGGGTAGACACTTGCTGGCACAGGATCTCCAGAGGAGAGCGCGCTCTGCCGGCCTCAGACATCTGGCTGGTTTGTACTGTCACGAACACGTACTTACCGAGGCCGAGATGCCGAGAGCGGCTCGCCCTTACGACCACGCGCACCCAGACCCCCGAAATGGGTACAGGAGGCTGGGGGCACGCGGAGGCACGGGCTTCCGGACGGATAGCAGGTACAGAGGCTGGAAGCGGGTGCCCCGGGATCCAGGGGGGAGCAAGGCTGCAAACACAAGCAGAAGTTAGGGAATAGGCAGGTATAATCAGGACAGTCCAGCAGAGAAGTGGTTAAACAGGCCAGGGGTTTGGTACACGGATCAGGCAGAATATCAAGGGCAAATCCAGGAGAGTAGTGGTTAATCAGGCAGCAAGAGGTTCGGTACACAGATCAGGCAAAGTACTTAGGGACAATCCAGCAGAGAAGTGGTTAGTCAGGCAGCAAGAGGTTCGGTACACAGATCAGGCAAAGTACTTAGGGACAATCCAGGAGAGTAGTGGTTAATCAGGCAGCAAGAGGTTCGGTACACAGTTTAGGCAAAGTACTTGGGAATACAGGCTCAAGGAACAGGGGAGAGCTGACGACAAACCAGCAACCCGACTGGGTGCTGGAGCCGTCAGATATAGCCCCCGTGCCCGGCGAGCGCGTCAGTGTGACGCGCTACCGGGCACCCGCACGGGCTACGGCGCGCACACGGGGACCGCCGTGCACCTGCGCGCGCCGCACCATCAGGCCGCGGACGGGTGTGCGGCAAAGCGCTCGTCCCGTGCGCATGCGCACCGGAGCCCGGCGAGCGGAGACGCTCCCTGGCTCCTGACACATATTTTTTGATTATTTCTCGTGATTTCATAAATATAATATTTTTATTTGTCTGATCTACCTAAAAAAAATTTTGGTTTTATGTTTTTAGATTTTGTATTATTTGTGGTTTGCTTTTTTAATCCAGTTCCAATCCGGTCCAGGACTACAAGAGATCAGGAACAGCAGCAGATGACATCCCCCAGGCTGTGGTCATACAACAGCCTGCATCTTTTGCCAGACCAGACTGAACCCAGGCCATCACTTTCTTGTCTTCCTTAGATGCTTCCTTCCAGGCTGTGGCTGCAGTGTTGGAGGTGTGGCAGGAGGTGGAGGAGGAGGACCATGGTTGAACTCACAAACGTGGCTTTGGCTTGTGAGTTGGCCCCTCAACCCCTTATTTAGGGCTTGTAAGATGAGATACTCATATATTAGGCATTGGCTGTAATGTAGACAAAGTCCTCTTGAACACTGGGGGGGGGTTCTGAGGGCCACATTAGCCTTCAGAAATAGGCCAATTGCTGCATCCTTCAGATTACTCCTCTTCCTGCCACTTCTTTGTGGAAGGCCGAGGGGAGGGACCTGGGTATCGGGCAGGCTACTGGGCCTGGCCACCTCCTGGCTGCCACTTACCCCCGCCACCTCCTGGCTGAGACTTTCCTGTGTATGAAAAAGGGACATAGTTTTAGTTATTTGTTTATCATTCACACACAGTTTTCAGCTCATGACTGTTGAAAATTGAAAGTTAATAAATAGAAAAGACTATCATTCTGACCCCAGCATTTTTCATTCTTGTCACAATCATTTGTGGCCACTACTGTCTATTGATATGTAAAACACTTTGTGAAATCAGAAATTATTTATCAAAACTAACATCTAGTTAACATCATTAATTTGACAAACAGGAATATTTAGAAGAATGCTATACCTGGCTCAAGCTGGGCTCCTCCACATGTTGCTGCCTGGAAGGCCCAGGTTGGGCTTCTGAAGCCTCAGCTGGGGGGGAAGGAAGCCTTGAAGGAAGACTGGAGAGTGCTGGTCTGGGTTTACTCTGGCCTGTCAGAAAATGCAGTCTTTCATAGTACCACAGCCTGGGTACATAAATGTCATCTGCTGCAGCTGCTGATCTCAGGGAATCCTGGACCTTCTTGTGTGTTCCTATTCTTTATTGTTATTATGTTCGTGCTGCTCCATGTGCTTTTCTTTACTGTTATACAATTTTAAATGGCAAATTTCATGTTCATGGGCACATTAATCGTTCGTAGGAAACATTGTTCGTTTGGCCACTAAAATACGATGTTTTGGCCAGATGCAGTTCAATACATTTTTTCTGGCCTACTTCTATTAAAAAAAGTTTGTTGTCTAGATGGGTTTGTAACTAGAATGAAATGCAAACTAGATTCTGTGTAAGGAGAGGACACTCAGCAGCTGTTTACACATCTGGACGCAGGAGCACTAGTGTGGGACATCAGAACAAAATGTTTATTAGGGTGTCCCACACAGGTGCTCCAGTGGATACTATAGGGGTGTCTCCATTTGTGAAGCTTGCACAAAACAGGTAAGTATTCAAGCTTTACAAAGGTAAAACAAAAAATTCTTCAGCTTGGAACTCTGCCAAAACAGACAATTATACCCCACTTCCAAGCAATGTTTCATATTCCTATTTCTGCCCTCAAATATCTGTGTGCTAAGTATACCTATTTTTTTCACATAGGGGAGAAAAGACTCAGAGGACACCACTCATCAGAGGACACCAGGGACTCCACACCTCAGGAAGAAGTGGAAATCCCCCAAATCCAACCAGAGGAGGAGGAGGGAGACGTTGTTGAAATTGGCAAAATTGTCACCACAACAGGTGAGTGTCTGCGACCACAGCTTCAGGTAATAGATGTATGCCTGCATATTTATAATGCATGGTGTGATTTTTTTTTTTTTTTAGGTGATGGGGATGTTGTGGAAGAAGGTCATTTCACCAGTGAAAGTGCCCAGATCCTCATCGGGGAGATAATGGGGTGCAATAGGGATTTAGAAAACCTAAGGGAAAACATCAATGATTTTAAAAAAAATGAAGAACATCATTGATGTTTTAGGGAGAATCTAAAACACCCAAAAATCACTAACTTTTTTCTTGTTTTTTTTTTGTTTTTATGACTAATTTTTTACCTGAAAAAAGCCAAATTTGAAAAGCCAAATTTTGAAGATGCACACATTGTGTCAACATGTGCTATCTGCCATCACGGAAGATCAATGTACGCGTTTTGTGGGTGCAACCCCTTCCTCGATAATAAAGTAGGTAAGAGGAAGGGTTTGGACCCTCAAAACACGTCCATTAATCCCCATTATGGGAGCTAGCACATGTTGACATTAGGCATGGGATCAGGAGGGAAATCTCCATTTTGAATCCCAATTTGTGTGCATCTTCAAAATTTGGCTTTTACAGGGGTGACATCACCCCATCTGATGAAGGCAATATCAAACACAGTTTGTACATACTCATGTCTGATATTTCCTTCACTTTATAAAAGTTGAACTTTGTAAGTTCCAGAGTTGTGTATTGTTAATGATTTTAAACATGCCTGTTTGTTCAAAAACCCTTTTATAAACACACATGTGATTGTGCTTTAAGTAAAAAGTTTGATAATCAACAATGTGTGGCTTCTTCTTTCAATGCTCAAAAGCAGTTTTTGGAGTAAAGTAGCTTTTTTCCGTGACAATGGGTGTTATTTACTAAAGGCAAATCCACTTTGCACTACAAGTGCAGTTTCAGTGCAGTCTCAAGTGCACTTGTAGTGCAAAGTGGATTTTCCTTTAATAAATAACACCCAACAGTGCTTTATAATTTTACACAATCACGCCATTTTCATGACTCCCCAAATGTTGGTCATGGTGCTGAAAATGATTAATATTTTTGTCAGTAATGCATTACATACATTAACAACAAAAACAAGGTGTGTGTGTGTAGCAGACCCACAACATAATAATAATAGTTAGCAAAAGAAGAGATTGTCACCTCATGTCTCAAAGAAATTTTGTTTGCACTGTTGAAGAAAAAGGCCAAAAAAATACCATTAAAAGATAACCGATGAGACAGCTAAAAGAAAGCCAAGCAGTAAATCAAATAAAATATTTGTTCAGTTTCAAATATATTTTTATTTTAAAAATGTCTCAGACATTGTCTGGCATATCAACGGCCCACCTACCCGCAAAGTATTCAAGGTATCTTAAACGGACCTTGCGGGCACTCTGGGAGGGCAAGCCAGGATGGCCAGTTTTTAGCGTCATCAAGGTTGGTTCATTCAGAATTCATTCAGGCCCAACTGAGGCAGCATAGTTCACAGAATTTCTCCTTAAAAAATTGTGATGATGTGATTGAGTTTGTATTCCTCCATGTGTATCGGTGTAAGAAAGAGGCAGAACTGTCTGGCCATTATTCCAAATGTGTTCTCCACCACTCTTCTGGCTCTGGCCAGCTGGTAATTAAAAACCCTCTGGTCCAGGGTGAGGGTCCTCATAGGGAATGGCCGCATAATATGGTCCCCCAGCGCAAACGCTATAAAGACGAATGGGAGTCCTTCTGCATTGTCTTCAGGAGGTGGCAAGCCCAAACTGCCATTCTGGAGATGCGTGTAGAACTTGGTCTGGGTGATGACTCCACCATCCGACATCTGGCCATTCTTCCCCACGTCCACATAGAGGAACTCGTAAGTAGCCTACACCACCGCCAACATCACAATACTATTGAACCCCTTGTAGTTGTAATAGTATGACCCTGAGTTGGGGGGTGGGATGATGTGGATGTGTTTCCCATCAATTGCCCCTCCACAGTTGGGAAAGTCCCAGTGGGTGGCAAAGTGGGAGGCCACAGTCTGCCATTCCTGTGGCATGGAAGAAAACTGTTGAGTCAAACAAGAAAAAAAAATAGTAATTTTGCACACATTGAAAGCAGATTAGACACAAACATTCTTTGCCAAAATCACTATAACATTTATTTTAGGGAGTATTTAAAGACAAAAGTATAAGGTCCACCTATCAGATTCCTCACCCCTTCTGATGGCCCATTGTAAAAATTTTAGGGGGGGGAGATGTTTTGGACAGGTAACCATCTCCACTTCATTGAGAGCTGAATGCATAAATAATGTGTATTACTTTGACCAGCCCCTCCTTACTTACACTATTGGCAGCCCACTGGACAGGTAAGAAGTGTCATAATACAAATATATAAAGACACACTGTCCAAATTGGAGCACATTTTTACATTCTGCAATTACCTATCAAGATAACAATAGTATACAAAAACTTTAAACAGTACCATTTAAAAAAGTATTCAGGCAGGCCCTTGCACTACATGCTTTGGGGAATTCATCCATAAATATGACCACAAAAGAGGTACGTATAGTGTGTATGGGTTTGGCAAAGTCAGCAGATAGAGGATTGGTATCTGTTGACTTAGTGGTTGGGGGAGGGGGGTTCCAAATGTTTTTGGGACCCCAAAAAAAAGCCTCTGGCACATTGCATGAATTTAAGGACACAAATAACATTTGTACACATTTTAGGGGGTGTTTAGGGTAAAGCACTACTATGGAGCTGACAAAGTACATTGTTAACTGAATAGACAAGGTGGATATGGGCCCAGGATAGCATGCTGGGGAGGTAAGTGAAGGCAAATATGCATGAAGGACAAAAAACAAACTTTAAAAAATTCCAGCATGCATGAGGACAAAGGGGACATTCTCAGCATATTACAATCATGTAAAAAAGTCAAAATGCAGCGCTAAATTAAAAATAATAAAATGATTATAATAGTCCATTGAAACTATTTTGAAGAGTAGAAGTGACGTGAAACCTCCACCAAAACTTCAGTGTGCACAAAGGAAGCACACCACACCCACGTGCAGCCAATCTGCTTACCAGAAATCAATGAAAAGCATGCAATGTAATCATATGATGACAAGGCTCAACTGTACCCCCGAATGACACACTCCATCACAGACAGCCAAAAAATGGAAAATCCAGATGGTCACATGACATCAGGACATCAAGGTTCACATGGGCAGATGAATGGATTATGTAGTCACCAGCGATGTGGGATTGTCAGCCTGGAAGTATTTTATAAGTTCCTCTATAGACAAGTCCCTCAGCACAACTACCCCCATCCATCTAGAAATATTTAACTTCCTACTGCTTAAACTGCTTAATGTGTCTCTTAAATATTAGAAACCACTCAGTCATACCCCCCCCCTCGCAATGTTTATGCACAACAATAGGCTTCCCTTATCCTCTGACCTTCAGGAAAAATCTAATATTTCCCCATAGGCTTTTTTGCCCATAGACAAGTTACTTCATATCTCCTCAAAAACTTTACCCCGACTATACATTTACCAAAAAAAAAAAAAAAAACTTGGTCCTTTTGGACTTCAGACCTACCCAAAATGAAAGTTATCACTCTTTTTTACAACCTTTTACAATTCAAGTACACGTTTGTAACAAGTTTGGGAATAAGACCTAAACATGTCATTTTCAGAAACTCAATGGCAATAAACTAATCAATACAACTATAGTTTCTCCAAGTGTATCAACTATTAGGAGCTGTCCCAAAAACTCCACCATAGATGGCTCACACCTGTTTAACTGACCAAATTCACCAACATGGACAATGAGAAATGCTGGTGTGGCTGCTCCCAGACTGGGTCTCTATCCCATATCCTATGGGAATGTCTGCACATACAAAGTTTTTTGAATAGAGTATTAACTTTAATTTCCAAGGTCACAGGCTGTCCCCCCTTTTCATGCAGCCTGCCAGGTTGCGTGCTCGGATAAGGGTCTGGTATGGATTTTGGTGGGACCCCCACGTAATTTTTTTTATTTTGGTGCGGGTTTTCCCTTAATATCCATACCAGACCCAAAGGGCCTGGTAATGGACTGGGGGGGAACCCACGCCATTTTTTAAAATGATTTTTTACGTATATTGTCGGGGTCCGGCAATACATTACAGCTGCAAGCAATTTTAAAAGACATTTTTTTCTTTAGAAATGTCATTTTGCTGTGGGACTGTTATGAACATGGGCAAAATGCGCTACTTTACAGGCAGACTAAGGAGACCCCCCAGGTATGATATTTAAAGAAATATTTAATTTTTATTGTTTCACTTTAAGCATTATTAAATCACTGCTCCTGAAAAAACAGCCATTTTTTGATACATGTCCCCCGGGGCAGTACCTGGGTCCCCATACACTTTTTATGGAAATAACTTTCATATAAGCTTTTAAAATGAGCACTTTTGATTTTTCACGTTCTTGTCCCATAGGCTTTAACGGTGTTCGCATGTTCGCACAAATTTTTTGTCTGATTGCATGTTCTGGTGCGAACCAAACCGGTGGGTGTTCGGCTCATCCCTAATCCTTAGCATAGGGGTTGACACATTCCCAAAAACTAAAGAACCTTGGCCATGAATATCTTGTTCACTGCTAGATTGTTGATTGTGCGAAAATAGAGACGCAATTTAGTCCAAACATCTCAGATGTAAAACTTCAAGTGAATCTGACAAAGAAATATGAGGATAGCTTAGCAGTTCATTCTGGTTCCCTTATGAAATTTCATGGCATATGGGATGAAATGTCCAGATCTCATGGTAGTAACAGCTAATACAGTATCTCACAAAAGTGAGTACACCCCTCACATTTTTGTAAATATTTTATTATATCTTTTCATGTGAAAACACTGAAGAAATGACACTTTGCTACAATGTAAAGTAATGAGTGTACAGCTTGTATAACAGTGTAAATTTGCTGTCCCCTGAAAATAGCTCAACACAGCCATTAATGTCTAAACCGCTGGCAACAAAAGTGAGTACACCCCTAAGTGAAAATGTCCACATTGGGCCCAAAGTGTCAATATGTTGTGTGGCCACCATTATTTTCCAACACTGCCTTAACCCTCTTGGGCATGGAGTTCACCAGAGCTTCACAGGTTGCCACTGGAGTCTTCTTCCACTCCTCCATGATGACAAAACAGTGCTGGTGGATGTTGGAGACCTTGCGCTCCTCTACCTTCCATTTGAGGATGCCCCACAGATGTTCAATAGGGTTTAGGTCTGTAGACCTGCTTGGCCAGTGCATCACCTTTACCCTCAGCTTCTTTAGCAAGGCAGTGGTCGTCTTGGAGGTGTGTTTGGGGTCGTTATCATGTTGGAATACTGCACTGTGGCCCAGTCTCTGAAGGGAGGGGATCATGCTCTGCTTCAGTATGTCACAGTACATGTTGACATTCATGGTTCCTTCAATGAACTGTAGCTCCCCAGTGCCGGAAGCACTCATGCAGCCCCAGACCATGACACTCCCACCACCATGCTTGACTGTAGGTAAGACACACTTGTCTTTGTACTCCTCACCTGTTTGCCGCCACACATGCTTGAGACCATCTGAACCAAATAAGTTTATCTTGGTCTCATCAGACCACAGGACATGGTTCCAGTAATCTATGTCCTTAGTCTGCTTGTCTTCAGCAAACTGTTTGAGGGCTTTCTTGTGCATCATCTTTATAGGGCATACACACGGTCTGACTTTGTTCGGACATTCCGACAACAAAATCCTAGGATTTTTTCCGACGGATGTTGGCTCTAACTTGTTTTGTCTACACACGGTCGCACAAAGTTGTCGGAATTTCCGATCGCCAACCACGCGGTCACGTACACCACGTATGACAAGACTAGAAAAGGCCGGTTCAGAACCAAGCGGGCACCCTTTGGGCTCCTTTTGCTAAACTCGTGTTAGTAAAAGTTTGGTGAGAGACGATTCGCGCTTTTTCAGACTCGTGGCTTTCAGATCGTTTTCTGCCATTCAGTTTGTGCTTGTGGGATTGTATCTGCTCTGCTCTGTATCTGTATCTGCTCTGCAGTGCGTGCAAGCAAGTTCCGCGTGACTTTAATTAGTCATTGTATTCTTGTTCATTCGTTACTGTTTTTCAGGTCGCTCTTCACAGGCCTTGCTGTTATTCAGTGCGTTCTGTTACTTTGTTCTGAGCAGCCAACCATTTTCTAGCCATGTTGCGTATGCGTACTCCTCGTAGAGTTTGTGCTGTGCGGGGGCTTGGTGTTGGGGTCCTGACCTTGACACAAGTCCAGTCCATGAACAGGGTGGGGAGGAGTTCATGGACCAAGAATTGGTTGCTTCAGCGTGACCAGTTCTCTCATATGCCTTTGCTCCGTGAGATCCGTGAGAATAATCCTCATGATTTCAGGAACTTTCTCCGGATGACGGACCCTGTGTTTCACCGTCTGTTGGCTTCGCTGACCCCTTATATTAGCAGGCAGGATACCTAAATGAGGCAAGCCATCACTCTGGAGCAGAGGTTGGTCGCTACCCTGCGGTACTTGGCGATAGGTAGAAGTCTGCAGGACTTAAAGTTCTCGACAGGCATCTCCCCCCAGGCTCTGGGTATCATTATCCCAGAGACCTGTTCTGCCATCATCCAGGTCCTGCAGAAGGAGTATATGAGAGTAAGATTTTTATCCTTTTATATCACATTTTATTGTATTGAATGTTTGATAATATATTGTATTTCTTTCCTCATTCCCTAATTACTATGCTTGGAATATGCTGTGAATGTCCCCTTTGTTCTCATGCATGCTGGATTTTTATGTAATTATTATTTTAGGTCCTTCATACATATTTGCCCTTCAATAACCTCCCCAGCATGGTGTCTCCTGGCCTATATTCACCTCATGTAGTCACTTAACAATGTATTTTTTCTGCCCCATAGTAATGTTTAGAAATGTGAATTTTGCTTTAACTTCAGGCAGAGTGCCAGAGGCTTTTTTTTGGTGGTGTTCCCAATAGGGATGAGCCGAACACCCCCCCGGTTCGGTTCGCACCAGAACCCGCGAACTTACCGAAAGTTCGCACGAACGTTAGAACCCCATTGACGTCTATGGGACTCGAACGTTCGAAATCAAAAGTGCTCATTTTAAAGGCTAATTTGCATGGTATTGTCCTAAAAAGGGTTTGGGGACCCGGGTCCTACCCCAGGGGACATGTATCAATGCAAAAAAAACTTTTAAAAACTGCCGTTTTTTCGGGAGCAGTGATTTTAATGATGCTTAAAGTAAAAAAAAAAAGTGAAATATTCCTTTAAATATCGTACCTGGGGGGTGTCTATAGTATGCCTGTAAAGTGACGCGTGTTTCCCATGTTTAGAACAGTCCCTGCACCAAATGTCATTTTTAAAGGAAAAAATCTCATTTAAAAATGCTTGCAGGTTTAATGTCATGTCGGGTCATGGCAATATGGATGAAAATCAGTGAGACAAACGGCATGGGTACCCCCCAGTCCATTACCAGGCCCTTTGGGTCTTGTATGGATATTAAGGGGAACCCCGCACCCAAATTAAAATAAGGAAAGGTGTGGGGCCACCAGGCCCTATATACTCTGAACAGCAGTATACAGGCGGTGCAAACAAGACAGGGACTGTAGGTTTGTTGTTAAGTATAATCTGTTTGTAATTTTGAATGGGTACATTTATAACGTGTTTAGCTCCAGCCAAAAAATCTTTTTTAAGCTTTTTGGAAAACATAGGGAAGGGTTATCACCCCTGTGACATTTGTTTTGCTGTCTTTCCTCCTCTTCAGAAGATTTCACCTCACTTTTTTGTCCCAATGAAAAATGTTTTTTGAAAATTTGGGTTTTTTTGTGGAACAAGGATTGGAAAGCATCAGTGGAAAGGAGAAATTGTTTTCCCATATTAACTCTTACAGGAGAGAATTTCCCTTCCTAGGGGTAGATTTCATCTCACTTCCTGTTGTCTCCTTCCGTTTGCAAGTAGGAGTCGTTTGTAAGTTAGATGTTTGAAAGTAGGGTCCTGCCCTATATACTCAGCAGAAATTTGGGCCTTAGGTGTTGCTGTGGCCACAACACTGTAAGCCCTCACAGGGCCCTGCTGTGAAATATTAGATCAAGAATTGTAATTACATGCCCCTGTTGAACAGGAGCTGAAAAATTAGGCCTTAGGCACTGGTGCTGGTGCCACAACACTGCAACCCCTCACAGACACTCTAGTTGGAACGCAGGAACGAGCCCTGCTGCAAAGTATTGCTTCAAAAATTGTAATTACACGCCTCTGTTAGACAGGGGCAGAAAAATTGGGCCTTAGGCACTGGTGCTGGTGCCACAACACTGCAACCCCTCACAGACACTCTAGTTGGAACGCAGGAACGAGCCCTGCTGCAAAGTATTGCATCAAAAATTGTAATTACATGCCCCTGTTAGACAGGGGCAGAAAAATTGGGCCTTAGGCACTGGTGCTGGTGCCACAACACTGCAACCCCTCACAGACACTCTAGTTGGAACGCAGGAACGAGCCCTGCTGCAAAGTATTGCATCAAAAATTGTAATTACACGCCCCTGTTAGACAGGGGCAGAAAAATTGGGCCTTAGGCACTGGTGCTGGTGCCACAACACTGCAACCCCTCACAGACACTCTAGTTGGAATGCAGGAACGAGCCCTGCTGCAAAGTATTACATCAAAAATTGTAATGACACGCCTCTGTTAAACAGGGGCTGAAAAATTGTGCCTTAGGCACTGGTGGTGGCGCCCAGAACCAAAAATGTTCTTACAAGCTATCAGCGTGATGATTGAGGAGGAAGAGGATAATTACTCAGGGATAGTCACTCAGCATCAGCATAGGCAGTCTTTGAAGGGATCTGAGATTTCAAAAAAAATTATTCGGTTACATCAGCATCAGGTGCTTGGTAGCTGGTGGTGATCCAAGACTGATTCATTTTTATGAAGGTCAGCCGATCGACCGAGTCGGTGGACAGACGCACCCTGTGATCGGTTACCACGCCTCCAGCAGCACTGAATGTTCGTTCCGAAAGAACGCTGGATGCAGGACAGGCCAGTAGCTCAATTGCATACTGTGCAAGCTCTGGCCAGTGATCCATCCTCAAGACCCAGTAACCCAGAGGATTTTCGGTGGGAAAGGTGTCCAAGTCTGATCTTGCCCCTAGGTATTCCTGCACCATGTAAAACAGACGCTGGCGATGGTTGCTGGAACCGATCATACCTTGGGGCTGCGGACCAAAAAATTGTCTGAACGCATCGGTCAGACGGCCACCTTCTCCACCGCTCCTTCTTTGACTGACCGAAGCCTCAGCAACACGTTGTCCAGAAACAGGAGTTTGTAACCTCCCAGTCTCTGGGAACGCGTTGCACAGACCTTTCTGCAAGGCCTCCCGAAGATGTTTCATCCTCTGCGATGGCAAGATAAGGTCCGCAACCTTACTCTTGTAACGTGGATCAAGGAGGGTTGCCAGCCAGTATTGGTCCTTCTCCTTGATACCACGAATACGAGGATCCTTACGCAGGCTTTGCAGGATCAGGGAGGCCATGCAGCGTAGGTTTGCTGAGGCATTCGGTCCGGAGTCCTCTGGGTCACTAAGGACAACAACGTCCGCAGCCACCTCCTCCCAGCCACGTACAAGTCCATGTGTTCCTTGGGACTGATCCCTTAAAGACTGCTGCTGATGCTGAGTGCCAGGCTCCACCTCCATACTGACACAATCTTCCTCCTCCTCCTCCTCCTCCTCGTCCTCTTCCTGTGTGATCGGCGGGCACGCAGGAACACTGTCTGGATAAAGGGGGCCTTGAGAGCTAAGGAATTCCTCCTCTTCCTGCCTCTGTTCTGCCTCAAGTGCCCTGTCCATTATTCCACGCAGCGTGTGCTCCAACAGGTGGACAAGGGGGACAGTGTCACTGATGCATGCACTGTCAGTGCTCACCATCCTCGTGGCCTCCTCGAATGGTGACAGGACAGTGCATGCATCCCTGATCATGGCCCACTGGCGTGGGGAAAAAAACAAGCTCCCCTGACCCTGTCCTGGTGCCATAGTCGCACAGGTACTCATTGATGGCCCTCTGCTGCGTGTGCAGCCGCTGAAGCATGGCCAACGTTGAGTTCCACCTGGTGGGCATGTCACAGATTAGGCGGTTCTTGGGCAGGTTAAACTCCTTTTGGAGGTCCGTCAGCCGAGCACTGGCATTATATGACCGGCGGAAATGCACACAGACTTTCCTGGCCTGCCTCAGGACATCCTGTAAGCCCGGGTACCTGCCCAAGAACCGCTGCACCACCAAGTTAAGGACGTGAGCCAAACAGGGCACATGGGTCATTTGTCCCTGTCGGAGGGCAGAGAGGAGGTTGGTGCCATTGTCGCAAACCACCATTCCTGCCTTAAGTTGGCGTGGCGTCAACCACCTCTGAACCTGCCCCTGCAGAGCTGACAGAACCTCTGCCCCAGTGTGGCTCCTGTCCCCCAAGCACACCAGCTCAAGCACCGCATGGCATCTTTTGGCCTGCGTACTTGCGTAGCCCCTTGAACGCCTACGGAGCACCGCTGGTTCCGAGGAAGAGGCCATGGAGGAAGAAGAAGAGGAGGGGGTGGAGGAGATAGGTGTGTCACAATCAGCATTTTGGAGGCGTGGTGGCGGAACAACCTCCAACACTACTGCACCTTGTCCTGCATCCTTCCCAGCTGCCAGCAGAGTCACCCAATGCGCCGTGAAACTTAGGTAACGTCCCTGTCCATGCCTGCTGGACCATGAGTCAGTGGTAATATGCACCTTACCGCTGACCGCCCTGTCCAGCGAGGCATGGACATTGCCTTCCACATGCCGGTAGAGAGCCGGAATCGCCTTCCGTGAGAAAAAGTGGCGTTTGGGTACCTGCCACTGAGGAACCGCACATTCCACAAACTCACGGAAGGGGGCAGAGTCTACCAACTGAAAAGGCAGCAGTTGAAGTGCTAGCAATTTTGCCAAGCTAGCATTCAACCGCTGGGCATGTGGATGGTTGGGAGCAAACTTCTTTCGGCGGTGCAGCAGCTGGGGCAGGGAAATTTGCCTGGTACAATCTGACGTCGGTGTACCAAAAGCAGATTGCCCACAAGTACTTGGCTGTGACACACCTAATTCTACACCTTCATTCCTCTCACTGCAGGTCTCAGAGAGGACTGAAGGTCTAGTGGGGTTGGAAATCTCAGCTGATGAGGAGCAAGGAGAGATCCTCTTTGTTCTTTGGTGTGGGTTTTTTAGATACGCTTGCCAACGAACTGCATGGCAGGTCAACATATGTCTGGTCAAGCATGTGGTACCCAAGCGGGAGATGTTTTGGCCACGCGAGATACGCTTGAGACATATGTTGCAAATAGCAGCGGTGCGATCTGATGCACTCGTCTCAAAAAAGGCCCACACCAAAGAACTTTTTGAATAACGCGCAGAGACTGCAGCGCCCTGCACATGTGGAGCTTTGGGGTGTGATGCAGTCAATGTGCTGCCCTTAGGCTGGCCCCTGGAGGGCATCCTGCCTCGTTGGTGATGTGCCGCCTCCTCCTCCTCCTCTCTCCTATCAGGCACCCACGTTGAGTCAGTGACCTCATCATCCCCTCCCTCCTCATCACTGGAGCAAACCTGGCAGTATGCTGCAGCAGGGGGAGCATGACTGCCAGATTGCTGTCCTTCTTGGGCACCCCCTCTGTCCGTGCTCATGTTACTGCCTTCATCGAGCTCAGTATCATCATCAGAGCCTTCCAAACGCTGGGCATCCTCCTGGAGCATGTACCCAACACTGTGGTCAAACAGTTCGAGGGAATCCTCATGAGGACATGGTGGAGCTAGGGAAGGAGTCACTGATGACATTGAGCTGAGGGAAGAGGCCGCTGCTTTGCCAGACAAAGCACCCTGGGCATGGGTGAGAGAGGATGAGGAGGATGAGGACGGCTTGGTCATCCACTCGACCAAGTCTTCCGCATGTTGCGGCTCAACACTGCCAGCTGCCGAAAAAAAGGCCAAGCGTGTCCCATGGCCACGTGCTGATGAGGATGCACCGTCTCCACGACCAGCACTAGACACAGAGCCTGCTTGCCCTCTCTTATTGGCTTGTGACTGTCTGCCTCTCCTTCTTGGCCTTCCAGACATACTAATGGCCTGTAGCTGCACTAAGCTGGGATAGAACACCTGTAATTTTCTTCAGGTAGCTTTATATACTGTAACCAGACAAGCCTGCCTGTCAGTAGGAAGATAACAGGAACGGATCTAACTGAACACTGTGAGCAGGACGCACTGTACTAAATGTAAATAGTCTAGCTGCCTGACCGTGGTACTAATAGGATCAAATAGAACACCTGTAATTTTCTTCAGGTAGCTTTATATACTGTAACCAGACAAGCCGGCCTGTCAGTAGGAACATAACAGGAACGGATCTAGCTGAACACTGTGAGCAGGACGCACTGTACTAAATGTAAATAGTCTAGCTGCCTGACCGTGGTACTAATAGGATCAAATAGAACACCTGTAATTTTCTTCAGGTAGCTTTATATACTGTAACCAGACAAGCCTGCCTGTCAGTAGGAAGATAACAGGAACGGATCTAGCTGAACACTGTGAGCAGGACGCACTGCACTAAATGTAAATAGCAGGAACGGATCTAGCTGAACACTGTGAGCAGGACGCACTGCACTAAATGTAAATGGCAGGAACGGATCTAGCTGAACACTGTGAGCAGGACGCACTGCACTAAATGTAAATAGCAGGAACGGATCTAGCTGAACACTGTGAGCAGGACGCACTGCACTAAATGTAAATAGTCTAGAAGATAACAGGAACGGATCTAGCTGAACACTGTGAGCAGGACGCACTGCACTAAATGTAAATAGCAGGAACGGATCTAGCTGAACACTGTGAGCAGGACGCACTGTACTAAATGTAAATAACAGGAACGGATCTAGCTGAACACTGTGAGCAGGACGCACTGCACTAAATGTAAATAGAGAAATATATAAAATACCGCGCTTCCCTACACCCCCCAAGCTGCAGTCCTAATCCTCAGGTAAAAGAATCAAGTAAGTAAAGCAATTAAGAGAACCGCGCTAAAAAATATTGGATACACAAAATACCTCAAAAATTGTGATGCATTCCCCTATTAATTGAATTTGTGAACCAAAATACAACACAATATTAATAGAATAGAATAGAATATAAATAAAATAACTTAATATGTCAGAAAAATAATGTAAAGCACTTATTCTAAGTAGAAAAATGTGACAAAGATCATAGAGTCTGTGACTTTAAAAATGACTTTAAATATCAACAGTCCATATTGTAAAAAATTTCCACCGATAGTGATTGGAGACCTTTAGTGAAAAAACATCACGTGAACAAAATCCACCACCAGTAAAAATATCTGTTTACCAGAGGTAAGCTTTAATGGAGCTTATGTTCGAAATCCACTCCGTGGGGACACCAACATCGATCTCGGCATGGAAGGAGGATCACCCGGAACCCACCGACAGAAGGGTCAGATATTCAGCAATAAAAACCCAGGGAAATAAAAAGTATATCCTCCATAGTGTGAATCCGTTTAAAGCAATTTATTGAATAAGGTAAAAGTAGCGCACTTACTAAAAATAGCGAGTAAAACAGCGTATAGTAACAATCAGCCGGCCGGCCTGCATACACCCGTTCACTGTGGGATGGAAACGATGACGTCAGCGCGTCTGCCTTCCGACGTACGTTTCGTCCTATTGGACGTTGTCATAGGAATAGTTCCTATGACAACGTCCAATAGGACGAAACGTACGTCGGAAGGCAGACGCGCTGACGTCATCGTTGCCATCCCACAGTGAACGGGTGTATGCAGGCCGGCCGGCTGATTGTTACTATACGCTGTTTTACTCGCTATTTTTAGTAAGTGCGCTACTTTTACCTTATTCAATAAATTGCTTTAAACGGATTCACACTATGGAGGATATACTTTTTATTTCCCTGGGTTTTTATTGCTGAATATCTGACCCTTCTGTCGGTGGGTTCCGGGTGATCCTCCTTCCATGCCGAGATCGATGTTGGTGTCCCCACGGAGTGGATTTCGAACATAAGCTCCATTAAAGCTTACCTCTGGTAAACAGATATTTTTACTGGTGGTGGATTTTGTTTACGAGATGTTTTTTCACTAAAGGTCTCCAATCACTATCGGTGGAAATTTTTTACAATATGGACTGTTGATATTTAAAGTCATTTTTAAAGTCACAGACTCTATGATCTTTGTCATATTTTTCTACTTAGAATAAGTGCTTTACATTATTTTTCTGACATATTAAGTTATTTTATTTATATTCTATTCTATTCTATTTATATTGTGTTGTATTTTGGTTCACAAATTCAATTAATAGGGGAATGCATCACAATTTTTGAGGTATTTTGTGTATCCAATATTTTTTAGCGCGGTTCTCTTAATTGCTTTACTAAATGTAAATATCAGGAACTGATCTAGCTGAACACTGTGAGCAGGACGCACTGCACTAAATGTAAATGGCAGGAACGGATCTAGCTGAACACTGTGAGCAGGACGCACTGCACTAAATGTAAATAGCAGGAACGGATCTAGCTGAACACTGTGAGCAGGACGCACTGCACTAAATGTAAATAGCAGGAACGGATCTAGCTGAACACTGTGAGCAGGACGCACTGCACTAAATGTAAATAGTCTAGAAGATAACAGGAACGGATCTAGCTGAACACTGTGAGCAGGACGCACTGCACTAAATGTAAATAGCAGGAACGGATCTGGCTGAACACTGTGAGCAGGACGCACTGCACTAAATGTAAATAACAGGAACGGATCTAGCTGAACACTGTGAGCAGGACGCACTGCACTAAATGTAAATAGCAGGAACGGATCTAGCTGAACACTGTGAGCAGGACGCACTGCACTAAATGTAAATGGCAGGAACGGATCTGGCTGAACACTGTGAGCAGGATGCACTGCACTAAATGTAAATAGCAGGAACGGATCTAGCTGAACACTGTGAGCAGGACGCACTGCACTAAATGTAAATAGTCTAGAAGATAACAGGAACGGATCTAGCTGAACACTGTGAGCAGGACGCACTGCACTAAATGTAAATAGCAGGAATGGATCTAGCTGAACACTGTGAGCAGGACACACTGCACTAAATGTAAATAACAGGAACGGATCTAGCTGAACACTGTGAGCAGGACGCACTGCACTAAATGTAAATAGCAGGAACGGATCTAGCTGAACACTGTGAGCAGGACGCACTGCACTAAATGTAAACAGTCTAGAAGATAACAGGAACGGATCTAGCTGAACACTGTGAGCAGGACGCACTGCACTAAATGTAAATAGCAGGAACGGATCTAGCTGAACACTGTGAGCAGGACGCACTGCACTAAATGTAAATAACAGGAACGGATCTAGCTGAACACTGTGAGCAGGACGCACTGCACTAAATGTAAATAGCAGGAACGGATCTAGCTGAACACTGTGAGCAGGACGCACTGCACTAAATGTAAATGGCAGGAACGGATCTAGCTGAACACTGTGAGCAGGACGCACTGCACTAAATGTAAATAGCAGGAACGGATCTAGCTGAACACTGTGAGCAGGACGCACTGCACTAAATGTAAATAGTCTAGAAGATAACAGGAACGGATCTAGCTGAACACTGTGAGCAGGACGCACTGCACTAAATGTAAATAGCAGGAACGGATCTAGCTGAACACTGTGAGCAGGACGCACTGCACTAAATGTAAATAGCAGGAACGGATCTAGCTGAACACTGTGAGCAGGACGCACTGCACTAAATGTAAATAGCAGGAACGGATCTAGCTGAACACTGTGAGCAGGACGCACTGCACTAAATGTAAATAGCAGGAACGGATCTAGCTGAACACTGTGAGCAGGACGCACTGCACTAAATGTAAATAGCAGGAACGGATCTAGCTGAACACTGTGAGCAGGACGCACTGCACTAAATGTAAATAACAGGAACGGATCTAGCTGAACACTGTGAGCAGGACGCACTGCACTAAATGTAAATAGTCTAGATAGAAGATAACAGGAACGGATCTAGCTAAACTGAATACAGTGTATATATATATATGCAACACCTGGGATGCATATCTATACACAATACACTGTAAGTGCAGCTAACTGACTGACTGTTCTGCCTAATCTATCTAACTCAAATCAAATGACACTGTCTCTCTCTCTATCTCTTAGCACACCGGAACACACACTACACAGGGCCGCCGTGCAGGCGGCCTTATATAGTGTGGGGCGTGTACTAAATCCCCTGAGCCATAATTGGCCAAAGTCACCCTGGCTTTGGCCAATTACAGCTCTCTCTACTGACGGCGCTGTGATTGGCCAAGCATGCGGGTCATAGTGCATGCTTGGCCAATCATCAGCCAGCAATGCACTGCGATGCCGCAGTGAATTATGGGCCATGACGCGCCACACGAATTTGGCGCGAATGGCCCATATCGTTCGCATTTCGGCGAACGGGCGAACAGCCGATGTTCGAGTCGAACATGGGTTCGACTCGAACACGAAGCTCATCCCTAGTCCCCAAATAAGTTTTAGTAACTCTCCCTCCCCCAACTGCTAAGTGAGCTGATCCCAATTCTCTATCCTCAATCATCTATTTGCTGACTTTGCCAAACCCATACACAATATACCCATCTCTTTTGTGGTCATATTTATGGATGAATTCCCCAAAGCATGTAGTGCAAGGGCCTGCCTGTATATTTTCAAATGGTACTGTTTAAAGTTTTTGGATCCTATTAATATCTTGATAGGTAAAAGCAGAATGTCCAAATGTCCTCAAATGTGTACAATGTGTATTTATATCTTTGTATTATGACACTTCTTACCTGTCCAGTGGACTGCCAATAGTGTAACTAAGGGGGGGCTGTTCCAAGTAATACCCATTATTTAGGCATTCATCTCTCAATGAAGTGAAGAGGGTTACCTGTCCAAGATTTCCACACACCCCCTATAATGTTAGAAATGGCCCATGAGAGGGGCAGGAGGGGGAATGTGATAGGTGTACCTTATACTTTGGCATTGTTAAATTTCCCTTAATAAATGCTATCTGGAGGTTGACCCAGAATGTTTGTGTCTAATCTGCTTGCCATGTTTCTGATCAAAAATAGTAATGTTTATTGTTTTTTCCTCAACAGTTTCCTTCCACGCCACAGGAATGGCAGACTGTGGCCTCCCACTTTGCTGAGCGGTGGGACTTACCTAACTGCAGAGGGGCAAATGATGGGAAACACGTCCACATCGTCCCACCACTCAACTCGGGGTCATACTATTTCAACTATAAGGGGTTCAATAGTATAGTGATGTTGGTGGTGGTGTCGGCTACTTACGACTTCCTGTATGTGGATGTGGGGAAGAATGGCCGGATGTCCGATGGTGGAGTCATCGCCCAGACGGAGTTCTACAGGCGTCTCCAGAATGGCAGCTTGGACTTGCCAGCTCCAGAGGACAATGTGGAAGGACTCCCATTCGTGTTCATTGCTGATGAAGCGTTTGCGCTGGGGGACCACCTGATGCGGCCATTCCCGATGAGGACCCTCACCCCGGAACAGAGGGTTTTTAATTACCGGCTGGCCAGAGCCCGAAGAGTGGTGGAGAACACATTTGGAATCCTGGCCAGCCGGTTCCGCCTATTTCTGACACCCATCCATATGTATAAACTGAACCAAGTATAAACTGAACCATATTATACTTGCGTGCTGTGTTCTCCATAACTTTTTAAGGAAACATTCGGCCAACTATGCTGGCTCAGTTGGGCCTGAGGCCGGAATGATACATCAAACCACACTGACGGCGCTTGAAAGCGGCCATCCTGGCTTGCCCTCCCTGAGTGCCAGTGATGTACGGTTACGCTACCTGGAGTTCTTTGTGGGTAGGGGGGCTATCAATATGCCAGAAAATCTGTGAAACCTTTTTATAATAAAACAAAAAAAGAAATTCTTTGTAGACATTTACTGCTTGTGTTTGTTTTAGCTGACCCTGACAGAAATGTGTTGAGTCCAGAAAATGTGGTGATTGTGTAACCTTATTATACAAAGCACTGTTGGCTGTTATTTACTAAAAAAAACACATTTCACTACAAGTGCAGTTGCAACTGCACTGAAACTGCACTTGTTGTGCCAAGAGGTTTTGCCCTTAGTAAATAACCCCCATTTTCTCAGAAAACAACAATGACATCACCCCAAAAGTGTTGTAGCGTTGAGACAATAATCCACACATTCTTGCTTAACAAACTTTTTTATACCTGCACAATCACATGTGCATTTACCAAAGGTTTTTCAAACAAACCAACATGTTTGTTGTATAACAATTTTGGGGTAGCATTATCCAAACTCAAAATGTCCATTTTAGATAAAACAGGCCTGTGTAAAATCAACAAGAAAGACACAAATCTTGAACTTACAAACGTCACATTTGGTTGAATTTGAAGGCAATATCACACATGAGTATTTAGGAACTGTGTTTGATATTGCGTTCAGATGGGGTGAAGTCACCCCAGGAAAAGCCAAATTTGGAAGATGCACACAAATTTAACAATGTCAACATGTGCGACCTGCCATCAGGGGGGATCAAGGGATGTGTTTTGGGGGAGCAAGCCCTTCCTCACTGCTACTTTATTATTGAGGAAGGGGTTGCACCCCCAAAACGCGTCCATTGATTTCCCGTGATGGCAGATAGCACATGTTGGCACACTGTGTGCATCCTCCAAATTTGGCTTTGGGAAAAATCACAAAAACATTTAGCACATTGTAGCACACAAAAGAAGAAAGTGATTTGGAGGGGCCTTAAACTCGCCCCAAAACATCAATGATGTTTTTATTTTTTGGAATAACATCATTGATGTTTTTCTTGATGATTTCCAATTGTAAATTACACCCCATGATCTCCCCGATCAGGATCTGGGCACTTTCTGATGTGAAAGGATCTGGATCCACAACCTCACGATCACCTAAAAAGAGAGGAACCCCAAAATAAATTAGGTATAAAATATATGCCGCCATCCATCTCTTATCTGAGCCTGTGGTTGCAGACACTTACCTGTTGTGGTGACTAGTTCCACCACGTCTTCTTCCTCCTGCTCAGATTGTGTTGGGCGGATTTCCCCTTCTTCCGGGGGGGGGGGGGGGCTCTGGCCTCTGCGGATGAGGGGTTTCCTCCGAGTCTTTTCTCCCCTATGTAAAACAAAAATGGTATAATTAGCACAAGGATATTTGATGGCAGAACTAGAAATAGGAAACATTGCTTGGAAGTGAGGTACAATTGTCAATTTTAGCAGAGTTCCAAGAGCTTTTTTAGTGTCCTTTGTCAAGCTGCAATACTTTACCTGTTTGGTACAAGCTTCACAGATGTAGCCCCCCCATAGTATACACTGGAGCACCTGTGTGGCCCCCTAATAAATGAGTGTTCTTGTGTCCCACACTAGTGCTCCAGTGTCCAGATGTGAAAACAGCTGCTCAGTGTCCTCTCCTTCCACAGAATCTAGTTTGCATTTCATTCTAGTAACCAAGCCATCTACACAACCCAATTCTTTTAAGACAAGTATAGGGTGTCAAAATGGTGGCCAAATGCATATGGCCTAAACAATGGTATTTTATAGTCCGAAAGAAAAATGTTTGATCCGAACAAATAATGTGCCCATGAACATGAAAGTTGCCATTTTAAACTGTACAACAGTTCCTAAAAGCACATGGAGCAGCACGAACGTAATAAACATAAAGAAAAGGAACACAGCACAACTACTTACTTTTTTGCAGCACTCTCCGGATCTTTCTGTACTGCTCACTGCGTGTTCTCGTAATTTGAGGTCCGACCACCACTTCCTGAGCTGATCTTTCGATCGTCGTACCCCGAAAATCCGGTGCAGACTCCTGACCACTTTCGCCATGATCTTGGCCTTTCTGATATTGGGGTTCGGGTAAGGCCCATACTTCCCGTCATAGTCGGCCTTCTTCAGGATGTCCACCATCTCCAACATCTCCCCAAAGGACATATTTGAGTCCTTAAATCTCTTTCTGGATCGGGACGTGTCCGGATCCGGCCTTTCCTCCTCCTCGTCGTTGCTACAATTAGCACGATCCTGCTGTGTCTCCGCCGTGTGCTCTTCCCCCACTGCGCCGAACGAAAAGGGGCAGGGAATAGACTAGAAAGAACGTCAGGGGCAGGCGGAGTTACACGCATGCGCAGTGTGTATAAAGCGTAACACGCGTGCGTCTTACGTACGATCTGTGAGCGGAGGAAGGAGCATCGGAGGCTCCGATCATGATAACGAAGGTAGGATCTAAACTTGGGCCTATACTGCTTCGAAATGGAAGCCTATATTGTAACAAGATTAGGGGAGTTTGGCCTGACATTAGGGTTTGTCTTGTGTTGTGTCTTGCAGAGAAAATGGATGGGTTCAACGACCACAATTTCCTCCCCCTGTTCATTGACAAATACAGGGAGCTGCCCTGTCTGTGGCAGGTGAGACACCCCCACTATAACCATAAACAAAAAAGGCAGGCAGTGCTGGAGAAACTGCTGGAGTTGGTGACGCCGGTGGTCCCCACAGCAACCATCCCCTATTTAAAAGCCAAAATTGGTGGCCTGAGGAGCACTTATCTGAGGGAGCGCAAGAAGGTCACGGATTCCCAGAGGTCCGGAGCTGCAGCAGATGACGTTTATGTCCCCAGGCTGTGGTACTATGAGAGACTGCGATTTCTGTCAGACCACACTGAAGTCAGGGAATCCCTCTCCACTCTTCCTTCCACGTTTCCTTCCACCCCAGCTGAGGCTTCCAATGTCCAACCTGGGCCTTCCAGCCAGGAAGAAGTGAAGGAGCCCAGCTGGAGCCAGGTAAAGCATTCTTCTACAGATTTCTGGTCAATAAATAAATGATGTTTACTAGATGTTATTATTGATCACTAATTGCTGATTGAAAAAAGTGTTTTACATATCAATAGACAGTAGTGGGCACCCAAATTTGGGACAGGAATGAAAACTGCTGGGCTCAGAAGGAGCACTTATATTAGGGAGCGCAAGAAAGTCCAGGATTCCCAGAGATCAGAAGCTGCAGCAGATGACATTTATGTACCCAGGCTGTGGTACTATGACAGACTGCGTTTTCTGTCAGACCAGAGTGAAATCACGCCATCACTCTCCACTCTCCCTTCCACCCCAGCTGAGGCTTCTGACGTCCAACCTGGTCTTTCCAGCCAGGAAGAAGTGGAGGAGCCCAACTTGAGTCAGGTATAGCATTGTTCAACTTATTTCTTGTCCAAAAATTAATGATGTTAACTAGATGTTATTATTGATCATTAATTTCTGATTTAACAAAGTGTTTTACATATCAGAAGACACTAGTGGCCAAAAATGATTGGGACAAGAATGAAAAATGCTGGGGTCAGAAGGATAGTCTGTTATATTTGTTAACATTCAATTTGCAGCAGTCAGGAGGTGAAAATTGTGTGTGATTGATGAATAAAATACTAAAACTATGTCCCTTTTTCATACACAGGAAGACCTCAGCCAGGAGGAGGTTGTGGAATGTGGCAGTCAGGAGGAGGCGGGGATTAGTGGCAGCCAGGAGGAGGCAGGGCTAAGTGTCAGCCAGGAGAAGCCTGGGACAAGTCGCAGCCTGACTGAATCTCAGGTTCCTCCCCTCCGCCTTCCATATAAAAGAGCCAGGAAGACGACTCCGAGTCCCGTGCAGGATTCAGCGTTCAGGCTGATCCAGGAGGCTTCTGAGTCTCTACGAGCCTTACCCACTCCTGAAGAGGCCTTTGCCTGCATGGCTGCCACCAAACTGCAGGGCATGCAGGAGGGTCAACGCAGGCTCTGTGAGGACCTTATGTATAAAGTGCTACGTAAGGGGGTGAGTGGTGAACTAACACCCAAGACCAACGTGGTTGAGTTGGACCATCCTCCTCCTGCTGCCACAACTCCACCACCACAGCCACCGCATGTAAGGAAGCATGGAAAGAAGACCTGAGAGTGATGACCCTGGGTTCAGTCTGGTCTGACAAAAGATGCAGTCTCTCATATGACCACAGCCTGGGGACACAGATGTCATCTGCTGCTTTCCGGATCTCTGGGACTTCTGGACCAGACTGCCCTCCCTTAGATAAGGACTCCTCAGGCCACCAATTTTGCTTAAAAATAGTTGATGTGTGCCCTGGGGGTCCAAGGCTTCACCCACTTCTGCAGTTTCTCCAGCGTTGCCTCCCTCTTTGTTTAGTTATGAGCCCTTAATAAAATTTTTTTGGGGAAATTAGACTCTCCTGTGTGTGTTTTCATCCAAAAAGGACAACAACACCAAACAATCTCCTACAGATTAAATAGAACAAAATATCAATGGTGTTGTGGGGACTTGTCACAAAAAACACACACAAACATTTTCGGGAGTACAAATCAAAATCCCCCCCCCAAAAAAAAAAAACCCTTCAAAAAAATACAAACACAAAAAAAGAATCTACATTAAAGCCAAAAAAAACAAAAAAAAAACAACAAAAATATGTTGTCAGATGTGAGAAATCAAAATATATTGAGGGAATCCTGATAAATAGTAACAAAATAAGTTTGTGAGAAGTCTGTGTGAATATGAGCAGCAAAACTACTATATTCTTGTCACATTATAAAGAAGAAGAGATTGCGCTGTATTAAACCATTTTTAACATTGCAGCGTGACGAAAGTGCTGTATCCATTGTGAACGCTAAGTTTACCAGAACGAGCTGTTCCGTGCCGGAATTTCTTCTGAGCATGCGTGGCACTTTGTGCGTCGGAACAGGCCACACACGGTCGGTATTGACGCGATCGGATTTTCTTGTCGGAAAATTTTATCTCCTGCTCTCCAACTTTGTGTGTCGGAAAATCCGATGGAAAATGTCCGATGGAGCCCACACACGGTCGGAATTTCCGACAATACGCTCTGATCGGACATTTTCCATCGTAAAATCCGACCGTGTGTACGGGGCATTAGAGGAGGCTTCCTTCTGGGATGACAACCATGCAGACCAATTTGATGCAGTGTGCAGCATATGGTCTGAGCACTAACAGGCTGACCCCCTACCCCTTCAACCTCTGCAGCAATGCTGGCAGCACTCATACCTCTATTTCCCAAAGACAACCTCTGGATATGACACTGGGCATGTGCACTCAACTTCTTTGGTCGACCATGGCGAGGCCTGTTCTGAGTGGAACCTGTTCTGTTAAACTGCTGTATGGTCTTGGCCACTGCGTTGAAGCTCAGTTTCAGGGTCTTGGCAATCTTCATATAGCCTAGGCCATCTTTATGTAGAGCAACAATTCTTTTTTTCAGATCCTCAGAGAGTTTTTTGCAGTGAGGTGCCATGTTGAACTTCCAGTGACCAGTATGAGAGAGTGAGAGTGATAACACCAAATTTAACACACCTGCTCCCCATTCACACCTGAGACCTTGTAACACTAAGGAGTCACATGACACCGTGGAGGGAAAATAGCTGATTGGGCCCAATTTGGACATTTTCACTTAGAGGTGCACTCACTTATGTTGCCAGCAGTTTAGACATTAATGGCTGTGTGTTAAGTTATTTTGAGGGGACAGCAAATGTACAGTTTTATACAAGCTGTATTATTTTACAGCAAAGTGTCATTTCTTCAGTGTTGTCACATGAAAAGGTATAATAAAATATTTACAAAAATGTGAGGGGTGTACTCACTTTTGTGAGATACTGTATATATTTTCCTGTTCAAATGGTTTATCCTTTTACTGTCTCTCTCTTTACTATTTTTGATACCTTACAATATTAGTGCTATATACCCTACTTAACTATAATATTTTTCCCCTGACCGGGAGATTACCTTCATCTGTGTCTTGTATACAAATTGTACATTAATGTATATTATATCTGTACACTGTTTCTTAAAAAACTAATAAAAACTATATTTGAAATATATATATATACTGGGCAATGTTTAATTGCCCAGATAGAATACTTTTTTTAAAAAGGAACCTTTGGTACTTACTTAAAAAAGGTGGCTCGGTTGGTAATCTCTTGAAATCTGTCATGTACCTTATGTAAATATATTATTACTTAATAAAGGGAATTTAAAAATGCATTTATCTCAACGCACAGCATTAAGTTTAAAAATAACTCAATGCATATGCCCCCCCCATCTCCAAAAAACTTCTGCTGTTTTCCCTGCTGATTCAGGGCCTGGCTGGGCAGCAAAGAAGGAGGATCTTTTTAGACTTGAATTAGTGAAAATTTTCCTTTGCGCTGGTAGATGTAATATTAAATAAATGGTGACTAAATCGTTTCTAATAAAAAATCTTATAAGCAGGTGTCAATATTGCAGCAAAATAGGGGTGTTTCACACTGAACACTTGATACAGTAGATATTAAATATATTTTGCGCAATATTAGTGCTTCATATGTACAAATTAGGTAAACATAAACAAAACTATTGGGTAGTGGTTGTCTTGGCTACAATTACTGGGATCAAAGATCTCTATATTAGCCACATGTGACAATACCCACTATCTATACATAAAGTGATGGTGCTAAAATATACTAAAAAAGAATCTGTTTTACTCTTGTGACACAAAGATCGTGGGAACAAATTAAATCCGTGGATAAATAAACATAAATAAATAAATAATTATGAGTGAACTTCATTTGTTCTAAAGTGCTACCACAAATAATATGTATAACCCATTATACATAAATACATAAATAATCACAATTCAGCAATAATTATTTAAAAGGGGTGTCAAAATTCATAAAAGTGTGACTATAAAGTGCAAGTATTGAGGTGAATAATTATAAATATGAGAAAAAGTTCATAAAAACAAAGTGGCAAATGTTGAAAAAATATTAAAAATAGGTTTTTCTATTTGGATCTGTTCTATCTTGTATGCTGGTTATATAAATCTTGTGGTGGTGCCTCCTAGTGTGGTCTCTCAGAACTCTCACCTTGATTATGCAATAAACAGGCATATGGGTTGTTACGACTTTAAGACGTGGAAGCAGTGTCTGGGAACCTCTCCTTCTTTGCTGTTATCTCTCCATGCTATCTTCTCTGTCACTCCGCTCTGGTAAACTCAGTATCAAGGAATATAAACAGGGGAGGAGGAGAGAGAAGAATCTATCTTTTTAGACTGTCCATTGTATGCAAGTCTGGACTTCCAGAAATATTCAAAAAATGGGTTTACTATCACCTTAGGAAAAACACCACTAATAAAGTTGATTAATCATCATTTAAACACAGATTTACCAGAAATGTACTGGTTTGTACCAGAATGGTGAAAAAAGAGTTACCGTATTTATCGGCGTATAACACGCACTTTTTTCCCCTTAAAATTAGGGGAAAGTCGTGGGTGCGTGTTATACGCCGATCCCCGCTATCGCTATGTGAATGTCGGTGATCGCTGCCGACATTCACATAGCGAGTAGTTTTAAATATGGCACCGTGGAGTTCGGAGGGACTCGGCAGTGCTGAACGAGTGCCGCCAAAATCACAGAGCCGAGATACACATAGTCGAGTGTATTCGGCTCTTTCCGGTGCCGCTCACAGTCACGCCCAGTCCCGCCATTGGACCTGTGTTATGTCCATCATAGGGCGGGACTGGGCGGGACTGTGAGCGGCGCCGGAAAGAGCCGAATACACTCGACTATGTGTATCTCGGCGGCATTCGTTCAGTTCCGCCGGCGCCGAGTCCCTCCGAACTCCGCGGCGCCATATTTAAAACTACTAGCATGTGTATATCGGCGGCAGGCAGTAGGCATGGACACTGGGGACAAGGCTGCACTGGGGACAAGACTGCACTGACAAGGCTGCACTGGGGACAAGGCTGCACTGGGGACAAGACTGCACTGGGGACAAGACTGCACTGGGGACAAGACTGCACTGACAAGGCTGCACTGGGGACAAGGCTGCACTGGGGACAAGACTGCACTGACAAGGCTGCACTGGGGACAACACTGCACTGACAAGGCTGCACTGGGGACAAGACTGCACTGACAAGGCTGCACTGGGGATAAGGCTGCACTGGGGACAAGGCTGCACTGGGGACAAGGCTGCACTGACAAGACTGCACTGACAAGGCTGCACTGGGGAAAGGCTGCACTGACAAGACTGCACTGGGGCAAAGCTGCACTGACAAGGCTGCACTGGGGCAAAGCTGCACTGACAAGGCTGCACTGACACTGAAAAGGCTGCAATGACACTAACAAGGCTGCAGATGAACACTGATGAGGCTGCTTTGATGGGCATTTTAATGTAAGTTTCTTTTCCTTAAACTTCCCTCCTAAAAGTTTTTTTCCTTAAAATTCTCTCCTAAACTTGGGGCGCGTGTTATACGCCGATAAATACGGTATATAAAAAAAAATAATCTGTACAATTTTTAATACATTACAATAATATATATGGTGCAGGAACTAGGCAGTTTGTCTAATAAAACTGAAATTTGGTATACTATTTCTAGGCAAAATCTGTGTCCCTGAACTCATCCTGGGTGCATTCATGGGCCGTGCACTCACTCGGATATCGCATTGGGACAAAGCAGCTGTGTCCATGCAGCTTCATGTAGAAATTTTTGGAACTGCTGGCACATGAAAGCACCCATCACCTTTGCTCCCTCTTGCCGTCAAAACATGGCCCTGCAGGGGGCACACAGGTTTTCACCCAGGTGAATGTGGCCTTATGTTACAAAACTTTATTCACCTATGACAGTCCCAGTTTAAAAGGTGCTTTTAGCTTAATCCCTGTTCTGTTTGGACTTTCGTTCTATCTTTTTCTATTTTTTTCCTTTTTCTATGTTGGGCAGCAAAATGTATTCCTTCAATTCCTTCCATCTCTCTCCTCACATCACAAATTAATTAGGCTCTTAACATTCAAATGGTTTTGATTTCTGATTCCAGTACTAACTTGTGTTTAGCAGTGGTAGAGGTTATTATTGTTAAATATATATAATTTCCTTCAGTTTCTGTGGCAGATATTTGTTTTATACATATCAGTGAGTATACATATTGTAGATATTCATATTATAGATATTGTATAGTTGCCTCTTATTATAAATGTTATGTTGTATAGTATATGTTTAATGACTGAGAAGCACGGGATAAACATGCTCCTACAAAGATGTGGGAAGAAAGAAATGCTCTGGGCTTTAATCATGGCAAATGATTAATAATAAGCTAATGTTTGGGCCAAACCCTGTCACATGACAGAAGGCTGCCATCCCAATAAGCTGCGGACATGGAATTCCCTGGTTTGCAGTGCATGTAACACAGGAGCAGAGATGCTCCTCTCCCAGGATATGCATTATTCTATACATAGATCTCCTGCCTGTAGGTTTGCTCCATCCATTGTTCAGAAATTTAACGTAAATCTGCAGGCAGGGGTGCTGTATGTCATTTAAGTTATTTTCTATGTAATACTTTGAACTGATCTATGCTACATATACTGTCTCAGATGTTGGCTGAATTACAACAACATCTGATGTGTGAGCTAGCAATGTCTTATGAAAACCTTTATTCTCAATTGTTCCCAGCACTGTGGAATAAGACAGCTATAGGAATACATTTTCATATAATTATCACTGCCCGCACTTGACCTCTAGCTTGTAGGGTAGTAACGGAATTAATTAGATGGAGTGAAAAAAGTGAAAATATTCAAAGAATAGAGAATATTGTTAATATTTCTATGCTGGTAGTAGGAATGTTTTTCTCGTGATGATCAATGACTAGAAATGTTTTAGTCTCATCTAAACTTCACACTAATAAAGCTGAATATATATAAAAAAGGTAAAACTGTTTTAACCCTCCCTGCTCTGCTAGTTATTTATCATACCTGTAGCCGTTGAAAGCATTTCCTCTTGCACCCTTGTTGAGGTCAAAATTTCTACAACAGAGCACCCCAGGTTTTGGAAACAGTGTATACCCCGGCGCTACCAAATAAACTGCATCTAGTGACTTCAGATATGTACCATCAGCAATGTGAACAGTAATGTGAATTTTAAAGAGAAGGAAAATGATCCCAAAAGCTGCTGCAGACACTTGTTTTTCCACAAATACAATGATAAGCAATACTAATGAAAGTGCTGCGCTGCTAATAATGTGACTAAATACTCAAATCAAAACAAATATATTGTGTAACTATACCATAGCATAGTAATAAACATAATACGTAATATTAAATGCACCACCTATGGCAATACTACTGTATTTCAAAGAAATAAAGTATTTCATAAAGTAAATATAGTCCATCAGATAGGTATACTGTCCATTCCACAGAAAACTTCTTAGTGTTTCAAACTTCAGTGATTAGGTGTACCCTTTACCTTATATGTAATGGATATAGCAAGCCTTAATGGTAACACCATGTGCTCCTTTTAGGCTCTCAGAACTCTCACCTCCAATAAATAAAAGTTGAGCACATGATATTTGGACACTATAGTATTCCTATTCGTCATGTTAGGACCACTTTTAGCCTCCTGTCTACAGAGGTGTCTCTTATGATCACTCCACCATGTCTCACCGGAAGGGGGTGCGGCTCCTTTATAAAAGCTACAGCTAAAGCTCATTTGCCTGCACTTCTCCTGTGGATCACAGAAGTGCAGTTCGTTCTGCACTCCTGTGAGCCGTTTTTAGCAGACAGCAGGCTTAAGCCAGCTGTCAGCTGACATCACAGAACCGGTCCAGGCTGGGGAAAAATCACGACCATATGGTTAGGATCCACTGAGATGCCTGGACCGGGACCTGGCTCAGCCTATAACAGGATTTCTACATGTCTCTGGAGTTAAATATTTTGCTTCTTTTTTTCTTTAAGATCTTCTTTTTCAGGCCCAGGTTTACTACTTTCTCCAATTATTTCTTGTATTTCTTTACTTTCATCTTGTTGAGATCTTGTAACACTATTTTTTTTTTAAATAATGAGTAACCCCACTTCACAATACAAGAAAGAATTGGAGAAAGTAGTACACCTGGACCTGAACAATAAGATCTTGGAGAAAATATGTAGAATTCCTGTTATATATACAGTACCTAAGTTACATAAGAACAAAGAGAACCCACCCAGAAGACCCGTTGTGAATGGTATAAATTGAGTGATAGTATGGGTGAAAATATAGAAGGCTTCCTCCAACCAATGGTGCAGAAGACAAAAGCTTATTTAAGAGACGTGAAATGTGTCTTACAATCTACAGACAGAAAAAGATTCAGTCATATTAACCACTCATCATCAAGCATGTGAAGCTGTTCAATGGGCGATTCAAGAGCAGAATAGCATCAAATCTAGACAAAAAGTACTTGATTATGCTTGCAATTTTGTTTGAAAAGAAGCTACTTTTGGTATGATCAAGCACTTTATAAACAGAAGACTGGCGTAGCAATGGACACCAAGTTTGCCCCAATTGTAATTTGTTTATGGCCAGTGGAAAGAAGAAGTCATACAATATATCAGAAGCCCTTAGAATTAATTGTTTATAAAAGATTTATTGATGATATTATCATATGGAAAGGTACAGAAGAGAGTCTCCTTGAAGTTATAAACTTGAATGATGTGGCTATACATTTATCATGGGAGACCAGCAAAGAAAGATTTAACTTTTTGGATTTAAAAGTAATGACTGAAGAAAATAAGTTTGTCAACTAAAACATACTTCGAATACAGTTGATCATAACAGCCTTTATAACATTCCGAAGGGCCAACTAATGCGACTTATACGTAATTGCACAAGGGAGAGTGACTATATAGATCAGGTAAGAATGATTGATCAGGGCCAAGATGAAACAAGCAGAGCTAATTCAAATGAATGCACAAAGAGAACAGCAGTATGATCAAATACCTCTAATTTTGGACTATATTATGCAGTATAAAACAGGTGGAAAAAAAATCATACAGCACCATTGGCACATATTAAAGGCGGATATACACTTCCCGACTATACTACCTGATAAACCAAAATTTGTTTATAAGAAAGCCCCAACAATGAAAGACAAGATTTGTAAAGAGTGTCATAAATCCACTGCTTGAATGAAAAGGGTAATTCTCTAATGACATAGGCTTCTACCCATGTAGAAGGTGTTATGGTTGCAATCACACGAACCAACCAAAAGAGAAGAAAATAGAATTTATGGCCACCAGCATGGGAAGGGTGCACCCAAACAGAGATTTCATAACTTTTAACACCAAAGGTGTTGTATATGTCTTAGAATGAAGGAAATTGAAAGAAATTCAATGTCCAACATCAAAACACTTAACTAAAAACAGCACACATACATAATAAATGCATACTATAACGCCCAATCCATTTTTCCTGGACCCCCCCATGTCAGCCTACTGTGGGTCAGCTCTGCCCCCTCTGACTCCTCCAGGACCACCTCTTTTCTAGCCCATAAAAGGACGGCTGTCTGCCCACAGACTATACTACCTGATAAACCAAAATTTGTTTATAAGAAAGCCCCAACAATGAAAGACAAGATTTGTAAAGAGTGTCATAAATCCACTGCTTGAATGAAAATGGTAATTCTCTAATGACATAGGCTTCTACCCATGTAGAAGGTGTTATGCTTGCAATCACACAAATCAACCAAAAGAGAAGAAAATAGAATTTATGGCCACCAGCATGGGAAGAGTGCACCCAATCAGAGATTTCATAACTTTTAACACCAAAGGTGTTGTATATGTCTTTGAATGAAGGAAATTGAAATAAATTCCATGTCCAACATCAAAACACTTAACTAAAAACAGCACACATACATAATAAATACATACTATAACTCCCAATCCATTTTTCCTGGACCTCCCCATGTCAGCCTACTATGGGTCAGCTCCGCCCCCTCTGACCCCTCAAGGAGCACCTCTTTACTAGCCCATAAAAGGGCGGCTGTCTGCCCACACCATTGTTCTTTTTTCGTCCTCGCTCCAGACGCCTTTTAAAGTTTATTTGTATTAATTAATTTATTAATTTATTTTTCTCTTCTCCATCCATCCATTCTGTCGGGTTCAGCCTCTCCCGGTTCAGAAGACCCCCCATATAGGCTGTAAATCTCCTGAGGAGGTGGGTTCCCATGGTGCTGGGATTGTATGGTACAGTATAAATGACTGTGTATTACTGGCAAAGGTCACTGGCAGTATAAATGACTGTATATACCATCGTTAGGCAGGTGCTGCCACTCTCTCCGTCCATGTTTTTGTGTGTTCAGGCAGTGGTTTGGCTCACTGGGACTTTTAGTTCACCGCCTCCAAATGTACTCCTTTCAGGAAGCTCAGAGTTGAGCAGGTGAGGTCAGAGGCAGCTTCCTCTTTGGGTTGCCTAGCAAACACCAGAATGCTCACTGCTGATTTGCAGCAGGCTCTGTCCTCTAGGTTGATCTCATTCTCCAGCTGGTCAATCTGCTACTCTGCTCTTCTCTGATAAGCCTTCTTTCCAGGTCTCTCATTACTTTCTGCTGTGTTACTTGTCCGTCAGAGTATTTTTATTATCCTGTACCTTCGAGGACTGGGGAATTTTGCCTGCCTGCCTAGCTTCCTTAAGCACTGAAGATTTGGATGGAGAAGTTTATTTTAATTGTTTATTTATTTTTGTTTTGAAAAAAAAAAAAACATTTTTTGTTTATTTATTTTTTAAAAGAGAGCACATCCTCTGTGTTTTACAGAGAAAAGGGCCCACTGCGAGATAAACTCCCGCAAAGATATTCCAAATCAGCATTCCAGCCTCAAAAGAGTAAAGAAGGAACTAGATATGACAAATTGCAGAGTGGCATGCAGCTGGATAGATGCCCATTGTCACAGCATTCCAGATCTCCCTCGATCTTACCTCACTTTAGTCGCTCGGACCCAAGCCAAGAGAGGTCAAGACATCAGACGACTCAGGACAATGCTGCGAAAGCATGCCAGGTTAAATCCTACATTAAGCACGCAGTCAAGGAAGGGCTAAAGAGTGTTTCAAGGAATCCTGCTCATCCTGCTGTATCTTCACCATCTGCAGATTCAGATCATGTGTTTTCAGTGCATTTTAACTCAGAAGTCGATAGCGATTCAAATCCATCTGAGGCTGAGATGGTCGCAGAATCGCATACTTTTGATTTTTGCACTGGTTCTCCCCTTGGTGGAGGCTGTTAAAGCGGAGTTCCACCCTAAAGTGGAACTTCCGCTCATCGGATTCCTCCCCCCCTCCGGTGTCACAATTGGCACCTTTCAGGGGGGAGGGGGTGCAGATACCTGTATAATACAGGTATCTGCACCCACTTCCGGGTACAGCTAGCCGCAGCTAGCCGCAGACTCCCCGCCCACCCCCGTTGTGTTGTGGGAAATACACAGTTCCCACAACACAACGGGGACCAGTGAAGACGCGCAGCGCGACTCACGCATGCGCAGTAGGGAACCGGGCAGTGAAGCGGCAACGCTTCGCTTCCTGATTCCCTCAGTGTGAATGGCGGCGGCAGCACCCGAGGATCGAGGGACGGCTCGGTCTCGGGTGCCGACATCGCTGGACCCCGGGACAGGTAAGTGTCCTTATTTTAAAAGTCAGCAGCTGCAGTATTTGCAGCTGCTGACATCTAATTTTTTTTTTTTTTGTGAAACACCACTTTAAGGATGCGATGAAGTGGCAGGAAGAATCATCGTCTCCAAGGAAACAGCAAAGATACTACCCGTATTTAAAGAAATCGTTAGCCTCCTTCCCATTTCATTTCTGAAATTAAAAAAGTAATTGACGATGTGTGGGGGGGAGCCTGAGAAGAAGCTCAATGTGCATAATAGAGTATCGAAGCTGTACCCCTTGGGACACTACACCTAAGGTGGATTATGCATATTCGCCTGCCACATTACGCTTCCGCTGGAGCATTCAGTCTCTTTTAGGGATCCTATGGATCACAAAATAAATGCAGACCTAAAAAGGTTGTATAGTTTGGCCACAGTAGCCTGCAGTAGCCACCCCTGTGGCAGTAGCACTTGGGCTGGGTTCGCACCTGTGCGTTTTTTCTGGTGGATGGATGTTTGGATGAAAGTCTGAGAAGTGGAAGTTTTTCTCCTTTGCAGACTGCTGTAGAGTTGTGGCTGAAGTGGCTGTCGACCAGGTCAAAATGACAGCAAAGATAATGGCTCATTCCGTCACAGCCCGCAGAGCCTTATGGTTGAAGCATTGGTCGGCTGATGAGGCTTCTCAGCACAGTCTGTGTTCGGTTCCATTTGACAGGAAGCTACTCTTCATTAAGACTTAGAATCAGCAATTCAGCGGGTTTCCGGCAGCAGATCTGGCCTAATCCCGAAGAGGAGAAAAAGACACAGCAGCCCTTTTGGTTTAACAAGAGGTCCAAAGAAGGAATCAGAGAGGCCAGGGCTTACAGACTGTTTTTTCAGACAGTGGAGGTTAGCTGGTTCAACCTTTCAGAAACCTTCCAAGCCAAGGGCCAACAAAGCTCCTGGGGCTGTGTTTCCACTGCTGCGTCCCCAGAGTCGCGCTATTTACACTGCGACTTTGCTGTGCGATTTGTGATGCAATGTCATTCGACCTGTGAAAACCATGTGAGAACAAGTCGCACAGATGTTGGAACAAAGTAGTGCAAAAAGCTTTTTTGGAGTTGCTGTGACTTAAGTCACACCAATTAGAACGGGGACCATTGAAATACATGGGTTTTGACTTGTCATGCGACTTCACATGTGTCAAGTCGCACAACAACTCGCAGTAGTGGAGACTGAGCCTAATTCCTTCTGAAGCTGTCTCCGCTTAACCCTCTCAAGTAGGAGCAAGACTAGCCCAATTCAGGGGGGTTTGGGTGGACAAATTACATGATGCCTGGATTGTAGCTATCATTAGATCACGTTATCGTCTCGAGTTCAGAACAAGGCCCCCTCAAACCTTGTTCATGGAAACTGGACTTCCTACAGATTTGGAAAGGAGGCAATGTTTGCAAGGATATATAGAGGAGCTCTTGGCAGCAAGGGCCATCCTTCCGGTTCCAAGGCACGAATTGGGTCAAAGAGTATGTTCCCCCTCTGTTTTTGGTCCCAGAGGCTTCAGGGGGTTTCGGATCAGTTTTTGACCTCAAAGTCCTGAATTCTTACATGAAAGTTCCACCATTCAAAATGGAGTCATTGGAAACGATCGTTTCGGTTGTGGAGTCAGGAGACTGGATGGTTTTCATCAATCTGGTGGATGCGTATCTTCATGTCTCCATAGACGCATCTCACTATTCTCAGGCCTTCCGTGGAAGGCTCTCATTTTCATTTTTAATCCCTCCCATTCGGTCTCTGCATAACTCCGAGAACGTTTTTAAAGCTACTGTCTGCTGTCGTTGCGACTCTCCAGGGTCAAGGGAGTGCAAATATTTCATTATCTAGATGACATGCTACTTCTGGGTCCGTCAAATGAGCTCCTTCTAGTTCATGTGTATTCACCTGCAAAACACTAGCTCATTTCTGTTGTTTGATCAACTTTCGGAAGAGCCAGATGCATCTGACCCAAATGTTGGAGTATTTAGGAGTACAATTCAACACGGATCGGGGTCGTGTTTCTCTTCCTCAGAGGAAGGTCCAGGAGATCCAGTCTCAGACAAAGCAGTGATGGCCAGGCCTTCTATGATCCTGAAGGAATGCGTGCAGTATCTAGGGGTTTTATCAGCCACAGTTCCAGTAGTCCCGTGGGTCAGGTGGTGCAGAAGAAGGTTTCAATGCAACTTTCTTCTTCAGTGGGATCGTCTGCCAATTCCGATAATCTGGCCCCTGGTTGGTGGTCAGTAGCTCGTAATCTTTCCCGCGGAGTTCTGTTGAAGGCCTCAGAACCAATAGTGGTGTGGACCAATGCCAGTCTGGCAGGCTGCAGGGCACACTGCCTGGGACAGCAGGTTCAAGGCCAATGGTACCTTTGTGGGGGCAAAGAGTTAAAATTTCCTGGGATTGGATGCTGTCAGACGCGCTCTTAGCGTTCCAACCTATGTTGCGAGGTGGAGCTGTCAAGATTCTTTTGGACAACAAAACTACGGTGGCTTATGTGTCTCATCAAGGGGGCACAAGAAGTCACCCTCTCCTTCAGGTGGCATGTCAATCTTCCTCTGCACAGAGAAGAATCTCAGCTCTCTTACAGCATCTTAACTCCCAGGGCCTGGCAATGTTTTAGCAGATCGCTTGAGTCGAGGCTTTGGGGATCACAACAAATGGGGCCTCAATCCTAAGTACCTACGCAAGACCTTCAGGGTCTGGGGGACGCCTTTGATAGATCTTATGGAATTGGAGAATTGTCAACTACCATGCTTCTTCTCCTGGACCTAGCATCCATAGGCATTGGTCAGGGTGCTCTGTCCAGGTCTTGGAACTTCCCCTTGGTGTATGTGTTCCCGCCGCTTCCATTGGCTCTCAAAATCCTGCTGAAGATTCAGTGAGAAAGGGTCACAGCAATAGTAGTCCTACCTTACTGGCTCAGGGAGCTGTGGTTCCCTCTGGCTTGGAGGATAATGTTGGGCTCACCAATCTCGGGTGTCAGGCCCCACTCTCCTTCTGCAGAGTGGGGCCTGACACCCGAACCACAGGAGGATAAAGTTAATGACATTATTACAGGATTGTCAGAATGAATATACCGTATATACTCGAGTATAAGTCGTTCTGAGTATAAGTGGAGGCCCTAATTTACCACAAAAAAATGGGAAAAACGTATTGACCCGAGTATAAGATGAGGGTGAGAAATGCACAGCTACTGTAAGTGGAAAAGAGGGTCAACAATGCCCATTTGCAGCTTCACTGTGCCCATTTGCATGCCTCACTGTGCCCATTTGCAGCCATAGGTCCCTACAAACTCGGTAGTTAGGGGTTCCTAGATGCCCCCTAGCTGCAGCCAAAATTTGGGGTCTCTGAACCCAAAGGGTCCCGAAATGACCTTGCTGCAGATGGACACAGTTGACCAATTTTGGGGCCCCGTATCTCAGGGCCACTTAGTGCTAAGAACCCTAAATTTGGTGTGCAAACCCAGTGGAACCAGCACCATAACATATCCAAAGCTGGGGTTCCTAGCACCAAGTGGCCCTGAGATACAGGGCCCCAAATTCGGTTCAGAAAATGTCAAGCACTTTTCTGCAGTAGAGAATGACATTTTCTGAACCGATTTTGGGGCCCTGTATCTCAGGGCCACTTGGTGCTAGGAACTCCAGCTTTGGATATGTTGTGGTACCACTGGGTTGGCACACCAAATTTGGAGTTTCTAGCACCACGTGGCCCTGAGATACGGGGCCCCAAAGTCGGTTCGGAAAATGAAATTTTTTGCTGCAGAAAAGTGCTTGACTCGAGTATAAGTCGAGGGGGGCACTTTCAGCACAAAAAAAGTGCTGAAAAACTCGACTTATACTCGAGTATATACGGTAATCTATCACCGGATCTGGAATACTACAGAAAGGGGTTGGGACCTTGGATCTCCTTCAGTATCTAACATTTTGGAGTTTCTGCAGAGTAGTCTCCAAGGGTTAGATTATAATTCCCTGAAGGGTCAAATCCCTGCCTTGTCGGCTATGTCATTTACAAGATATGCTCTACATCCGTTGGTGATCTGACTTTTTAGGGGCAGCCATAGAAATCAGACCTCCACTGAAATCCTCCATTGAAAAGAGGACTTAACACTAGTCTTAGAAACATTGCTGGTTCCTCCATTTGATCAATCTTTCTCTTGTTCATTATTTCTTTTAACAGTTTTTTGTTTTTTACTAGCCATGGCCTCGGCCAGAAGAAACTCCGAGTTGTGCGCCTTCTCATCTAAAGAACCATATTGTTTGGTGCTCCCAGACAAGATAGTACTTAGGCCGATACCAAGCTTTCTACCTAAGGTGGCCACATATTTTCGTATGAACTAGGAGGTCATTCTCCCAGCCTTTCCTGTGGATACAGCTGATGATGAGTGGAGTAGGTTAGACCTGGTCTCTGCGGTTTCAACCTACCTGAAATGGACTAAAAGCTTTGGAAAACAAGATCAGCTGTAGGTTTTCCCAATGGGGCCTAAAAAGGGTATGCCAGCAACATCCAGAGTTGTGTCTTCCTGGTTTGTCAAGATCATGCATATTGCATACAAAACGCTGGGCCTTCCTCCTCCTTCAGAGATCAAAGCACATTCGACGAGGGGTATGGCAGCATCCTGGGCATACGCAAAGGTCGCCCCTGAGGTAGTTTAGCAGAGCAGCAAGCTGGAGCGCGCCCAACACCTTTTATTAGGCATTACAGGCTTAATATGGCTTGTCTGCCTGAGGAAACATTTGGCTCTACAGTTGTTACAGGGGCTGTTGCCCATTAAAAATTTTGAGTAGCATTGCATTGAGGGTTTGGCTTATTTTTTATTTTTTGTCTTCCCTCCCTTCTTAATATTGCTTGGTGCATCCCATAGTAGGCTGACATGGGGAGGTCCAGGAATAAGGAAAATTGTAATCCATACTTACCATAATTTTCTTTTCCTGGATCCTCCCCATGTCAGCCGGAAGATTCCCATCCAGTTTATCCATCACAAGGCGGGGTTTTTTTGAACACTGGTGTGGGCAGACAGCCTTTTATGGGCTAGAAAAGAGGTGGTCCTGGAGGGGTCAGAGGGAGCGGAGCTGACCCATAGTAGGCTGACATGGGGAGGATCCAGGAAATGAAAATTACGGTAAGTATGGATAACAATTTTCCTTAATTCCACAAGACCTCTAGTGTTCAAAAGACACATAGATCAGTCAACAGCACGGAAAGAGTGCACCCAACCAGAGATTTCATAACTTGCAACAGCGAAGGTGTTGTATACGTCTAATGCTGGCCATAGACTATACGAAAAATCAACCGAAATTCGGTCAATTAGACAGATTGTTTGTTTTTTGGCCAGTTAATGTGTACAAATCAGTAATCGTTTGGGATGTTTTTGAGCCGAAAAAACGAAGGGCAAGTTTTGAAATTTCCCATCCAAACTGTTTGCACTAGGTATATGTGAAAAAACGAACAAAAAATTGATTAATTTATTAGACGTGTGATTCGGTTCGTAACAAATAGATTTTCGTACAAATTTGTTAGTATTCGTATATTCGGATCAACTCAACATCCGAATAGCTGAAAGAACCAAAATATGAAAATTACAAAATTATGAATAAGCAAAATAATGAACACGCAAAAATACGAACTTATGAACGAACAAACTTACGAAAATACGAAACTCCAAAACAGTAAAAGAAAGAAAATGACATCTATAACAATTGATTTACATTTTGTATTTCCAATCCTTTGTCTGTTCGTAATTTCGTATGTTTGTATTTTCATTTGTGTGTTCGAAATTTAGTTTCTTCGTCTGTTCGTAATTTTGTTTCTTCGCATTCTCAAATCGTTCTTTTGAATGGACAGTGTAAGTGTACCTTAATATGTATGTTTGTAATTTCGTGTTCTCAAATTGTTCTTGGGAATGGGCAATGTATTAGTGGGTGATGTATCTTACTTAATATCTTTAGCCAATCTGCTTATCCCTTTTGTGTCTGAGTCACACTGCATTCCTGAATCTTTTTAAATTCAGTTGAGGAGGAGACTGAGTCAGGTCTCGTGACTGAGGGAGTGGATTGGAGTAAGTACAGGACTTATTAGAAGAGCAAGCACCGGATTATTATTCTTTATTTCCTATGAAAGTACGAATCAACGAAAAAGGCAATCTCACAAAAGTAACAATTACTAAATTATGAGTAGTGTACTGAAAAAACAAAAATTATTATCTAACAAAATTACGAATTTCGAATCAAAGAAAATGTAACTGTTACGAAAATACGAACGAGTCAGAATATGAAACCTTGCGTCTTACAAAATTACGAATCGTTAGACTAACGGAATTATGAATCACTTTGTTTCAATGAAAATATATCTGTTATGAAAATACGAACGAGTCCAAATAAAAAAACTCACGTTTAACGGAATTATGAATCGTTACAAATCAACGTAAACATAAAGAAACAAAACAAGCAAAACAATTTTTTTTGTTGTGCACATGTCTATAATTTATGTCTATTGAATGATTTATCGGTCATTACATGATGGCACTGTTGTTTGCTCTCACGGCCGAATGTATGTTTTTCGAAAAAGGGTTCTTAACCAAAAACAGCACACATACTGTAATAAATACATATTATAACTCCATCCATTTATTCCACAAGACCTCTAGTGTTCAAAAGCCGCAAAGATCGAGGAGAAAAGCTATTCCGCAACCTCTTAGTATGAGAGCCAATAATTCTATACTGCCCTAGCAGATGGTAGCAATGTATACAGACTTACCAGGATGAGAAGTGTCTTTCAATATAATAATTACTCTCTGAAGACACCTCCCCCAGTTCATCAATATGGTAGACTAACTCCTGCAATAATCTTCTGTGCAGTTTTTATTACCCTCTGCAGGGCATTTCTGTCATGGATTGTGCATGATCCTTGCAACAAAGAAATGTGATACATTAGCACACTTTCAATAGAAGCTTTATTGGAGCTAAAAAGCAACCGCTCTGAAAAGCCTGCCCTCCGCAGCTTTCTCAAAAAGTACAGTCTCTGATGAGCCTTGCCCACCAGATGGGATATATGCCCCATCCATGACAGGTCCTCCCTAATTATTGTTCCCAGGAAGAGGAATTCCTCTACCCTCTCAACCTCCATCCCCTTAATCACCAATGGCTCATAGCTAACCTCCCGTACTTTCATGAAATCACTAATAATCTTTGTTTTTGCTACATTTAACTGTAAATTGTTCTCTTTGCACCATCCAATTAGATTTTCAATATCCTGGCAATATGCAGACTCATCACCGCCCCTTATTTTCCCCACTAACGTGGTGTCGTCTGCAATTTTTTTACACAGAGTGCACCTTGGAGTGAGAAACACAAAGAACATATACAAAACATCAAAAAAGAATTTCACAAACAAAAATTGATTTAAATATTCTGCCAATGTGCCACAACAAGGATACAACCCAGTTAAAATTCTGGGGTATTGAGTTCTATAAGAAGAATTGGCAGAGAAGCCGCCAAATTAGAACCCTGAGCAAGCAGGAATCTAAATAAATATTTATTCTCAATACTCTGGCACCATATGGGTTAAATGTAGAATTTGATCTTAACTTTTTCATAAATAATTATTAGTAAGGAAATTGAGTATTAAGTTAAATGTTTCATTCTCCTCAGAAATGTTATTTATAATATTTATTTATTAATTTGAATTCAAATTTTATATATATTTATCTTTACATATGTATATATACACACACAACACAGAAACTTAGTTGTTAAACCGTTTACATATAAGTCAGTCATTGACTATATATAGATATATCTATATATATATATCTATATATATAGATAAATCTATATCTATCTATCTATCTATCTATCTATCTATCTATCTATCTATCTATCTATCTATCTATCTATCTATCTATCTATCTATCTATCTATCTATCTATCTATCTATCTATCTATCTATCTATCTATCTATCTACAGTGAGGGTGGCTTTGGCCAATTATGGCTCAGGGGGTTTAGAACATGCTTCACACTATATAAGGCCGCCTGCACTGTCCAGAGTGCTTAGATAGACAGAGAGACAGTGTCATTTGATTTAAGTTAGATAGATTAGGCAGAACAGTCAGTCAGTTAGCTGCACTTACAGTGTATTGTGTATATATATATGCATCCCAGGTGTTGCATATATATATATATATATATATACTGTATTCAGTTTAGCTAGATCCGTTCCTGTTATCTTCCTACTGACAGGCAGGCTTGTCTTGTTACAGTATTTACAGCTACCTGAAGAAAATTGCTGGTGTTCTTTTGATCCTATTAGTACCACAGTCAGGCAGCTAGACAATTTAGAGTTAGTGTAGTGCGTCCTCCTCACAGTGTTCAGTTAAAGCTACAAGTTAGTTTAGTGTGACCTCTGCACAGTGTTCAGCTAAAGCTACAAGTTAGGGTAGTGCGTCCTCCTCACAGTGTTCAGCTAAAGCTACAAGTTGGTGTAGTGCGTCCTCCTCACAGTGTTCAGCTAAAACTACAAGTTAGTGTAGTTCAACCTCTGCACAGTGTTCAGCTAAAGCTACAAGTTAGTGTAGTGCGTCCTCCTCACAGTGTTTAGCTAAAACTACAAGTTAGTGTAGTGCGACCTCTGCAAAGTGTTTAGCTAAAGCTACAAGTTAGTGTAGTGCGTCCTCCTCACAGTGTTCAGCTACAACTACAAGTTAGTGTAGTGCGACCTCTGCACAGTGTTCAGCTAAAGCTACAAGTTAGTGTAGTGCGTCCTCCTCACAGTGTTCAGCTAAAACTACAAGTTAGTGTAGTGCGTCCTCCTCACAGTGTTCAGCTAAATCTACAAGTTAGTGTAGTGCGTCCTCCTCACAGTGTTCAGCTAAAGCTACAAGTCAGTTTAGTGTGACCTCTGCACAGTGTTCAGCTAAAGCTACAAGTTAGGGTAGTGCATCCTCCTCACAGTGTTCAGCTAAAACTACAAGTTAGTTTAGTGTGACCTCTGCACAGTGTTCAGCTAAAGCTACAAGTTAGGGTAGTGCGTCCTCCTCACAGAGTTCAGTTAAAGCTACAAGCTAGTTTAGTGTGACCTCTGCACAGTGTTCAGCTAAAGCTAAAAGGTAGGGTAGTGCGTCCTCCTCTCAGTGTTCAGCTAAAACTACAAGTTAGTGTAGTGCTAAAGCTACCTGTAGAAGGTTGGTGGTGTTTTCCTGATCCTATCACTACTGCAGGCAGCTAAATAAGCTACAAGTTAGTTTTTTGCGAGCTCTGCACAGTGTTCACATAAAGCTACCTGTCGAAGGTTGGTGGTGTTCTCCTGATCCTATCACTACCGCAGGCAGCTAAATAAGCTACAAGATAGTTTTTTGCAAGCTCTGCACAGTGTTCACCTAAAGCTACCTGTCGAAGGTTGGTGGTGTTTTCCTGTTCCTATCACTACCGCAGGCAGCTAAATAAGCTACAAGTTTGTTTCTTGCGAGCTCTGCACAGTGTTCAGCTAAAGATACCTGTAGAAGGTTGGTGGTGTTCTCATACTACAGGCAGGCAGTTGATTTTGCTAGCTGCAGTATCAGTATATATATATATATATATATATATATATATATCCCAGCTCAGTGCTGCTACAGGCCACTAGTATGTCTGGAGGGCCAACAAGGAGAGACAGTCAGTCACAAGCCAATAAAAGAGGGCAAGCAGGTTCTGTGTCTAGAGGCAACAGTGCTGGTGGTGGAGACGGTGCATCCTCATCAGCACGTGGCCGTGGGACACGCTTGGCCTTTTTTTCGACAGCTGGCTGTGTTGAGCCACAACATGCAGAAGACTTGGTCGAGTGGATGATCAAGCCGTCCTCATCCTCCTCATCCTCTCTCACCCATGCTCAGGGTACTTTGTCTGGCAAAGTAGCTGCCAACGCGGCCTCTTCCCTCGGCTCAATAGCATCAGTGACTCCTTCCCTAGCCCCACCATGTTCTCCTGAGGAGTCCCTCGAACTGTTTGACCACAGTGTTGGGTACATGCTCCTTGGAGGATGCCCAGCATTTAGAAGGCTCTGATGATGATACTGAGCTAGATGAAGGCAGTAACGTGAGCATGGACAGAGGGGGTGCCCAAGAAGAACAGCAATCTGGCAGTCATGCTCCCCCTGCTGCAGCATACTGCCAGGTTTGCTCCAGTGATGAGGAGGGAGGGGATGATGAGGTCACTGAGTCAACGTGGGTGCCTGATAGGAGAGAGGAGGAGGCACATCACCAACAAGGCGGGATGCCCTCCAGGGGCCAGCCTAAGGGCAGCACACTGACTGCATCACACCCCAAAGCTCCGCATGTGCAGGGCGCTGCTGTCTCTGTGCGTTATTCAAAAAGTTCTTTGGTGTGGGCCTTTTTTGAGACGAGTGCATCAGATGGCACCGCTGCTATTTGCAACATATGTCTCAAGCGTATCTTGCGTGGCCAAAACATCTCCCACTTGGGCACCACATGCTTGACCAGACATATGTTGACCTACCATGCAGTTCGTTGGCAAGCGTATCTAAAAGTCCCACACCAAAGAACAAAGAGGACCTCTCCTTGCTCCTCATCAGCTGAGATCTCCAACCCCACTATACCTTCAGTCCTCTCTGAGACCTGCACTGAGAGGAATGAAGGTGTAGAATTAGGTGTGTCACAGCCAAGTACTTGTGGGCAATCTGCTTTCGGTACACCAACGTCAGATTGTACCAGGCAAATTTCCCTGCCCCAGCTGCTGCACCGCCGAAAGAAGTTAGCTCCCAGCCATCCACATGCCCAGCGGTTGAATGCTAGCTTGACAAAATTGCTAGCACTTCAACTGCTGCCTTTTCAGTTGGTAGACTCTGCCCCCTTCCGTGAGTTTGTGGAATGTGCGGTTCCTCAGTGGCAGGTACCCAAACGCCACTTTTTCTCACGGAAGGCGATTTTGGCTCTCTACCGGCATGTGGAAGGCAATGTCTTGGCCTCGCTGGACAGGGCGGTCAGCGGTAAGGTGCATATTGCACATGCTGACTCATGGTCCAGCAGGCATGGACAGGGACGTTACCTAAGTTTCACTGCGCATTGGTTGACTCTGCTGGCAGCTGGGAAGGATGCAGGACAAGGTGCAGTAGTGTTGGAGGTTGTTCCGCCACCACACCTCCAAAATGCCACTACTAATGATTGTGACACACCTCTCTCCTCCACTCCCTTCTCTTCTTCTTCCTCCATGGCCTCTTCCTGTGCTTTGTCCTTGGAACCAGCGGTGCTCTGTAGCCGTTCAAGGGGCTACGCAAGTATGCAGGCCAAAAGATGCCTTGCGGTGCTTGAGCTGGTGTGCTTGGGGGACAGGAGCCACACTGGGGCAGAGGTTCTGTCAGCTCTGCAGGGGCAAGTTCAGAGGTGGTTGATGCCACACCAACTTAAGGCAGGAATGGTGGTTTGCGACAATGGCACCAACCTCCTCTCTGCCCTCCGACAGGGACAAATGACCCATGTGCCCTGTTTGGCTCACATCCTTAACTTGGTGGTGCAGCGGTTCTTGGGCAGGTACCCGGGCTTACAGGATGTCCTGAGGCAGGCCAGGAAAGTCTATGTGCATTTCCGCCGGTCATATAATGCCAGTGCTTGGCTGGCAGACCTCCAAAAGAAGTTTAACCTGCCCAAGAACCGCCTAATCTGTGACATGCCCACCAGGTGGAACTCAACGTTGGCCATGCTGCAGGGGCTGCACACGCAGCAGAGGGCCATCAATGAGTACCTGTGCGACTATGGCACCAGGACAGGGTCAGGGGAGCTTGTTTTTTTCCCCACGCCAGTGGGCCATGATCAGGGATGCATGCACTGTCCTGTCACCATTTGAGGAGGCCACAAGGATGGTGAGCAGTGACAGTGCATGCATCAGTGACACTGTCCCCCTTGTCCAGCTGTTGGAGCACACGCTGTGTGGAATAATGGACAGGGCACTTGAGGCAGAACAGAGGAAGGAAGAGGAGGACTTCCTTAGCTCTCAAGGCCCCCTTTATCCAGACAGTGTTCCTACATGCCCACCGATCACACAGGAAGAGGACGACGACAAGGAGGAGGAGGAGGATTATGTCAGTATGGAGGTGGAGCCTGGCACTCAGCATCAGCAGCAGTCTTTAAGGGATCAGACCCAAGAAACACATGGACTTGTACGTGGCTGGGAGGAGGTGGCTGCAGACCATGTCGTCTTTAGTGACCCAGAGGACTCCGGACCGAATGCCTCAGCAAGCCTACGCTGCATGGCCTCCCTGATCCTGCAAAGCCTGCGTAAGGATCCTCGTATTCGTGGTATCAAGGAGAAGGACCAATACTGGCTGGCAACTCTCCTTGATCCACATTACAAGGGTAAGGTTGTGGACCTTATTTTACCATCGCAGAGGGAGCAGAGGATGAAACATCTTTGGGAGGCCTTGCAGAAAGGTCTGTACAACGCGTTCCCAGATACTGGTAGGTTACAAACTCCTGTTTCTGGACAACGTGTTGCTGAGGCTTCAATCAGTCAAAGAAGGAGCGGTGGAGAAAGTGGCCGTCTGACCGATGCGTTCATACAATTTTTTGGTCCGCAGCCCAAAGGTATGATCAGTTCCAGCAACCATCGCCAGCGTCTGTTTTACATGGTGCAGGAATACCTAGGGGCAAGATCTGACTTGGACACCTTTCCCACTGAAAATCCTCTGGGTTACTGGGTCTTGAGAATGGATCACTGGCCAGAGCTTGCACAGTATGCAATTGAGCTACTGGCCTGTCCTGCATCCAGCGTTCTTTCAGAACGCACATTCAGTGCTGCTGGAGGCTTTGTAACCAATCACAGGGTGCGTCTGTCCACCGACTCGGTCGATCGACTGACCATCATGAAAATGAATCAGTCTTGGATCACCACCAGCTACCAAGCACCTGATGCTGATGTAACCAAAATTTTTTTTTTGAAATCTCAGATCCCTTCAAAGACTGCCTATGCTGATGCTGAGTGACTATCCTGAGTAATTATCCTCTTCCTCCTCAATGATCACGCTGATAGCTTGTAAGAACATTTTTGGTTCTGGGCGCCACCACCAGTGCCTAAGGCACAATTTTTCAGCCCCTGTTTAACAGGGGCGTGTAATTACAATTTTTGATGCAATACTTTGCAACAGGGCTCGTTCCTGCGTTCCAACTAGAGTATCTGTGAGTGGTTGCAGTGTTGTGGCACCAGCACTAGTGCCTAAGGCCTCATTTTTCAGCCCCTGTTTTTAAGGGGCTTGTAATTACAATTTTTGATGCAATACTTTGCAGCAGGGCTCGTTTCTGCATTCCAACTAGAGTATCTGTGAGGGGTTGCAGTGTTGTGGCACCAGCACCAGTGCCTAAGGCCCAATTTTTCAGTCCCTGTTTAACAGGGGCGTGTTATTACAATTTTTGATGCAATACTTTGCAGCAGGGCTCGTTTCTGCATTTCAACTAGAGTATCTGTGAGGGGTTGCAGTGTTGTGGCACCAGCACCAGTGCCTAAGGCCCAATTTTTTAGTCCCTGTTTAACAGGGGCGTGTAATTACAATTTTTGATGCAATACTTTGCAGCAGGGCTCGTTTCTGTGTTCCAACTAGAGTATCTGTGAGGGGTTGCAGTGTTGTGGCACCAGCACCAGTGCCTAAGGCCCAATTTGTCAACCCCTGTTCAACAGGGGCATGTAATTACAATTCTTGATTTAATATTTCACAGCAGGGCCCGTTTCTGCGCCCACCAAGAGCGAGTGAGGACTTACAGTGTTGTGGCACTAGCACCACCACCACCAAAGGCCCAATTTTTCTGCCCCTGTTCAACAGGGGCATGTAATTACAATTGTTGATCTAATATTTCATAGCAGGGCCCTGTGAGGGCTTACAGTGTTGTGGCCACAACAACACCTAAGGCCCACATTTCTGCTGAGTATATAGGGCAGGCCCCTACTTTCAAACATTCAACTTACAAACGACTCCTACTTGCAAATGGAAGGAGACAACAGGAAGTGAGATGAAATCTACCCCTAGGAAGGGAAATTCTCTCCTGTAAGAGTTAATATGGGAAAAACGTTTCTCCTTTCCACTGATGCTTTATCACTAATCCTTGTTTCACAAAAAAACCCAAATTTCAAAAAACATTTGTCATTGGGACAAAAAGTGAGGTGAAATCTTCTGAAGAGGAGCACAGACAGCAACACAAATGTCACAGGGGTGATAACCCTTCCCTATGTTTTCCAAAAAGCTTAAAATAGATTTTTTGGCTAGAGCTGAACACTTTAAAAATGTACCAGTTCAAAATTACAAACAGATTCTACTTAACAACAAACCTACAGTCCCTGTCTTGTTTGTACCACCTGTATACTGCTGTTCAGAGTATATAGGGCCTGGTGGCCCCACGCCTTTCCTTTTTTTAATTTGGGTGCCGGGTTTCCCTTAATATCCATACAAGACCTAAAGGACCTGGTAATGGACTGGGGGGTACCCATGCTGTTTGTCTCACTGATTTTCATCGATATTGCCAGGACCCGACATTACATTAAAGCCGCAACAGTTTTAAGTGACTTTTTTTCCTTTAAAAATGACATTTTGTGCAGGGACTGTTCTAAGCACGGGAAACACGCGCCACTTTACAGGCACGATGACACCCCCCAGGTACGATGTTTAAAGGAATATTTCACTTTTTTTTTACTTTAAGCATCATTAAAATCACTTCTCCTGAAAAAAACGGCCATTTTTGAGAGTTTTTTTTGCATTGATACATGTCCCCTGGAGCAGGACCCGGGTCCCAAAACCCTTTTTAGGACAATACCATGCAAATTAGCCTTTAAAATGAGCACTTTTGATTTCAAACGTTCGAGTCCCATAGATGTCAATGGGGTTCTAACATTCGTGCAAATTTTCGGTCCGTTCGCAGGTTCTGGTGCGAACCGAACCGGGGGGTGTTCGGCTCATCCCTACCTACCATTAAAAGTATAGACTGATCATTTCTTTGTCAGTGGGAAAACATACAAAATCAGCAGGGGACCAAATACTTTTTTCCCTCACTCTATAAATATATATATATATATATATATATATTTTAAAGAAAGTCAATGTGCTCAGGGAGTTTCTTTTGCCATCTTAAATATGAACATAAATTAATTAATTTATTGATGTTGATTTTTTTTGCATCCTATGTATGCCTTTGTTTTATTACTCAGATGTTCTGCTTGAGGTCTCTTTCAATGGCATATACAGTATAATGACAGTGGAAGAACCATTAATCGATTATAGTATACAGAAGGCAAGTGCTCTGTATTAACGGGTGTTAACCTAGTACCTACATCCTAAAACATCATACTTTGGAATCAAAATAAGGGGGCAACAGGATTTTTCTTGGTACCAAGAAGGACATTACAACAAAATTAAAAACATAATCTTTATTACAAATATCATATAAGACAAGATTTTTATAAAAAAAGAGACATATAAGCAAAAATTCCCTCTTAATTGGCTATACTAAAACCGCAATGATGATGCCAATATGCACCAAAATTACGTTATTGCAAGATAAAAAAGTGGACATATAGTTAGCCAGTTTGTGACATGTTTCGCAGATTGCCCACTTCTTCAAGAATACGACGGAATAAAATTCTGTAACAAAGACAAAAACAACAACATAATAACAGCAACCAATAAGTGTATCTTCTGTTCAGTATAGTATAGTATAGTATAGTATAGTATAGTATAGTATAGTATACAGTATAGTTCAGAAAAGAGGTTATATATAAATAAATCCTGGAAATGGTAATTATTCAGGCACTCACCCCCAGTCAAATGGACACAAGCCACACAAAGGCACCAGGCCACTCCTCATTGGGCGAGCATGGGAGCAGACATATAAGGCATGTAGTATCTGTACATATACAGCATATGGTGGGCAACATTCAAGTTGATGGCATAACAAAGCACCCACACACTTGCTATAATGATAGATAACACTCAAGATATAGCCATACATACCAGGCAGATCCTAATTCAAGATTTAGAAGAAGGCAGGTGGGAAGTTAATAGGCATCAATAGGTAAACACCATATGTAGCAATTTTAGCAGTATGTAAATTAAATGGCCAGATTGATACAGGTAATTCCAAAAATTGTCATGTGTATGCCCAAAGGAGTACTAGCATCTAAAAGAAAAATGCAAATAGTTTACTAGATAAGGATACAAATATATCTCTATACATTCATAAGCAGAGATCATAAATAAAAGATAATGATCTCACCTAATCACCTAATAAATTGAGTGGAGGGAAAAATGGGTGAATCAAACACCACAATTCATGATCACTGCAAAAGGGATAATCAAAAGGCAGACCTTATGGAACAACAGGATACATAAGGCGACTAAAATCAGATACTCCCCAATCAATGTACAAACAGCCAAGATAAAACTGACAATAGCATTAAGTATCTGGTTAGAAATACCAGCATGGAAATGCCCGCTGCCACAGCAACCTAGCCATGAGATGCTCCTTATAACTGTTCCAACCCAGCAGCATACAAGTACAGCTTTGGCTGTACTTGTCCTTTAAATGAGCCGCACCCCCTCTTCCTGTGAGACATGGTGGAGTGATCATAAGAGACACCCCTGTGGACAGGTGACTAAAAGTGGTCCTAACCTGATGAATGTTAATACTATATTGTCCAAATATCATATGCTCAACTTTTACTTATTGGCGTTGAGAGTTCTGAGAGCCTAAAAAGAGCAAGTGTTGTTAAGGCTTGCTATATCCATTACATACAGTGAAGGTTACGCGTATTCACTGAAGTTTAAAACACTATAGGAAGGTATATGTAGAATCAACTGTATACTTATCTGATGGACTATATTCACTTTATGAAACACTTTATTTACCGTATTTATCGGCGTATAACACGCACTTTTTTCCCCTTAAAATCAGGGGAAAGTCGTGGGTGCATGTTATACGCCGATCCCCGCTATCGCTATGTGAATGTCGGCGATCGCCGCCGACATTCACATAGCGAGTAGTTTTAAATATGGTGCCGCGGAGTTCGGGGGGACTCGGCGGTGCTGAACGAGCGCCGCCGAAATCACAGAGCCGAGATACACATATTCGAGTGTATTCGGCTCTTTCCGGCGCCGCTCACAGTCACGTCCAGTCCCGCCATTGGACCTGTGTTATGTCCGTCATAGGGCGGGACTGGGCGGGACTGTGAGCGGCGCCGGAAAGAGCCGAATACACTCGACTATGTGTATCTCGGCGGCGTTCGTTCAGTTCCGCCGGCGCCGAGTCCCTCCGAACTCCGCATGTACTAGCATGTGTATGGCGGCGGCGGCTGCTGTGGCGGCAGCGGCAGCAGGCGGTAGGCATGGACACTGGAGACAAGCCTGCACTGGGGACAAGGCTGCACTGGGGACAAGGCTGCACTGACAAGGCTGCACTGGGAACAAGGCTGCACTGACAAGACTGCACTGGGGCAAGGCTGCACTGACAAGACTGCACTGGCAAGGCTGCACTGCGGCAAGGCTGCACTGACAAGGCTGCACTGACAAGGCTGCACTGGGGCAAAGCTGCACTGACAAGGCTGCACTGGGCCAAAGCTGCACAGACAAGGCTGCACTGACACTGAAAAGGCTGCAATGACACTAACAAGGCTGCAGATGAACACTGATGAGGCTGCATTGATGGGCATTTTAATGTAAGTTTCTTTTCCTTAAACTTCCCTCCTAAAAGTTTTTTTCCTTAAAATTCTCTCCTAAACTTGGGGTGCGTGTTATACGCCGGCGCGTGTTATACGCCGATAAATACGGTAATTGAAATATAGTAGTATTATCATAAGTGGTGCATTTAATTTTGAGTATTATTTTTATTAATATTCCATGGTATATTTACACATTATATTTGATTTGATAGTATTTAGTCGTTATTAGCAGTCCAGCACTTTTATTAGTATTGACCCCAGGTTTTGGGGCATAAAGTGTGCTCCATATATGTGATGGTTATTCTAGCACTAGTTCATGCACGCTTTAAAATCCATCTGTTAGTTTAATAGGTTTACAGGCTTGATTGGTCTATTATAAACATAATTACATATATATAAATACAGCTTTAGCAATTGCTCTTTAAAAATATTTTAAAAAATAAATGTTTTTTGTTCCCCTAACAACTTAACCAGGTAAACAAAGCCATTTTCAGTTAAAGGTCTATTAATTTGGCAAAAACCTTATTACTTATCATAGAGAAGTGATAGATATATAATTTTCCTAGTGTTATTTCAATTTCTATTATACACGAAAAAAAAAAAACATTTTTCCAGTTTGACTTGTGATCGTTTGAAAACTTGAATTATAAGGTGCTAGTTGTATTCTATCATTGACCCATTAATCATGACATTAAAGCCGCGTACACACGGTCGGACTTTTCGACTCCAAAAGTCCGACAGCCCATCCGACAGACTTTCGACGGACTTTTGGCGGACTTGCGGTGGACTTTCTAATGAACGGACTTGCCTACATACAATCACACAAAAGTCAGACAGCCTAGTACGCGGTGACGTACATCAAGTCCGACGAGACTATAAAACGGAAGTTGAATAGCCCGTACGACACCCTTTGGGCTTCTTCTGCTAATCTCGTGTTTATCTTGTGTTAGTAGAAGTTTGGTGAGAGACAATTCACGCTTGTGAGACTCGTTTTTTTCAGTTCGTTTTAACTGTTGTTCAGTCTGTGCTTGTGAGGTTTGTATCTGCTTTTCAGTGTGTGTGGTCAGTTTGCATTGAGCAATTAGTGTTTTATTGTCTGCTTGTTGCTGATTTTCAGGTCGCTCTTCACAGGCCTTGCTTTTCTTCAGTGCGTTCTGTTAAGTGCGTTCTGACCAGCCGACTGTTTTGAAGCCATGTTACGTGTACGTACTCGTCGTAGAGCTCATGCATTGTATGTGCTTGGTGCTGTAGTTCATTCTTCAACCCAAGACCAGTCCATGAACAGGACGAGGAGGAGTTCATGGACGAAGAATTGGTTGCTCCAGCGTGACCAATTCTGTCACATGCCATTGCTTCGTGAGATCCGTGAGAATAAACCTGAGGATTTCAGGAACTTTCTCCGGATGACGGACCCGGTTTTTGACCGTTTGTTGGCTTTGCTCACCCCTTATATCAGCAGGCAGGATACCTGCATGAGGCAAGCCATCACTCCAGAGCAGAGGCTAGTTGCCACGTTGCATTACTTGGCGACGGGGAGAAGCCTGCAGGACCTTAAGTTCTCGACAGGCATCTCCCCCCAGGCTCTGGGGATCATTATCCTAAAGACCTGTTCTGCCATCATTCAGGTCCTGCAAAAGGACTATATTAAGGTAAAAATTTTTATCCTTTATTAGCATCACATGTTATTTTATTTAATGTTTGATAATGTAATGTATTTCTTTACTCAAACACTACTTACCATCATTGCAATATAGTGTGAATGTCCCATTTTTGTCCTCATGCATGCTGTAGTCTTTTAATGCTCTTTTTTGTCCTGAATGCATATTTGCCTTCACTAACCTCCCCAGCATGCAATGCTGGGCCCATATCCACCTAGTCTACTCACTTTGAATGTATTTTGTCAGCTGCATTGTAGTTATTTTTTCCTAAAATCCATCCAAATAGTGTGTATGTCATTAACTCGATTTACAATCCCCTCCCCCCCTAAAATCTATCCAAATAGTGTTTGTGTGTCATTAACTCGATTTACAATCCCCTCCCCCCCTAAAATCCATCCAAATAGTGTGTGTGTCATTAATTTAATTTACAATCCCCTCCCCCCCTAAAATCCATCCAAATAGTGTGTGTGTCATTAACTCGATTTACAATCCCCTCCCCTCCTAAAATCCATCCAAATAGTGTGTGTGTGTCATTAACTCGATTTACAATCCCCTCCCCCCCAAAATCCATCCAAATAGTGTGTGTGTGTCATTAATTTAATTTACAATCCCCTCCCCCCCTAAAATCCATCCAAATAGTGTGTGTGTCATTAACTCGATTTACAATCCCCCCCCCTAAAATCCATCCAAATAGTGTGTGTGTCATTAACTCGATTTGCAATCCCCCCCCCCTAAAATCCATCCAAATAGTGTGTGTGTCATTAACTCAATTTACAATCCCCTCCCCCCCCAAAAAATCTATCCAAATAGTGTGTGTGTCATTAACTCAATTTACAATCTCTCCCCCCCTAAAATCCATCCAAATAGTGTGTGTCATTAACTCGTTTTACAATCCCCTCCCCCCCTAATAATTTGGTATAATGTTTTGTGGTGTTGATTAGCAAAAAGCAAATATATGTTGCATATCCAGGGCTTTAGTAAATGAGCTGATTTCCATCATCCAATCATGTGTAAGCCACAAAGTTTTGGTATTAATTGCCCTTGCATGTGATTGTGTACTCCTTGCAACATGAAGCCTTTACCTTACCTCATTTACTAAGCTCTGGAGCAACTGCACTTGCAGAGTGCAACAACTGCACTTTTCAAAGTGCACAGTCTTGTAGCCTTTAGTAAATCAAACCCTGCTTGTCCTTAAACTTGATATATAATTTCACCCCCTCCCCCTAAAATTTTACAATGTGCCCTCAGAGGGGGTGAGCAATCTGATAAGTGGGCCTTTAGATATTATGTATTAAATAATATTTCAATTATTAATGTTATACTGATGCTGGGCAATAATGTTTTAAGTGTAATGTTCTTGCAATGTTCTTTTCCAAATTACTGATTACTGTTTTCTTGTTTGATTCCCTAGTTTCCTTCAACGCCACAGGAATGGCAGACTGTGGCATCCCTTTTTGCCACCTGTTTGAACTTTCCCGACTGTGGAGGGGCTATAGATGGGAAACACGTCCACATTGTGCCACCACCCCATTCGGGGTCATACTATGTTAATTATAAGGGGTTCCATAGTATTGTCTTAATGGCGGTGGTGTCGGCACAATATGACTTTCTGTATGTGGACGTGGGGAAGAATGGCCGGATGTCGGATGGAGGGGTATTTGCCCAGACGGAGTTCTACCAGCATCTCCAGAGTGGTGGCCTGGGATTGCCACCTGATGCGGATAATGTGGAAGGACTCCACTTTGTCTTCATAGCAGATGAAGCCTTCGGTCTGAGCAAGCACCTCATGAGGCCATTCCCCCAAAGGACCCTCATCTGGAGAGGAGGATTTTTAATTTCCAGCTGGCCAGAGCGAGAAGAGTTGTAGAGAATGCTTTTGGGATTCTGGCCAGCCGGTTCCGCCTGTTTCAGACATCTATAAACATGGTGGAATACAAACTGGATTACATTATACTAGCGTGCTGCATCCTGCACAACTTTTTGAAAAAACATTCCACCAATTATATTTTACCAGTTGGGCCTGAGGCCGGACTTATTAGTGACAATCCTCTATTGGGCCTGGATACTGTCCGTCCTGGCTTGACCCCCCAAAGTGCCCGTCAAGTTCGGGATCAATATGTAGATTATTTTATGGGTAGGGGGGCCATTGCAATGCCACAGAATATTTCATTTTTTACAATTAAAAATCTTGATAAGATCAAATTGAATTATATTTATTGCTTGCCTTTCTTTTTGGCTTTCTCCTAGGTTATCCTAGAGCACTTGTAGTGCCAAATGTATTTTCCTTTAGTAAATAAGCACCATTGTCACTGTAAACAACTAATAACTTAACAAACTGATATTGAGCATTGAAAGAAGAAGCCACACATCTTGTTAATTACTTAACAGATTTTTTATTAATCTGTGCACATTCACTTGTGCGTTTGTAAAAAAATGTTGATTGTCAAAAATATATATATATATTTAGAAGTTTTTAACAATAGAATTATGTTTTTTTTTACATTATTTTATATTTTTGGGTTTTAACAAACAGGCCTCAATCTTAAAATTTTTATTTTTATATTTTATAAACAGGCCTCTATATATTTTTTTGTATTTTTATTTAAAAAAAACAAACAGGCCTCTATAATTTTTATTTTTTTTTATTTTTTTACAAACTGGCCTCTAAATTTTTTAAAATATAAAAGAAAAGGCCCAGAATGGCATCAGCAAACAAGGAAATGAAGAAAATGATCAATGTTTTTTTGAGTGAAAAAGGGCATTTAGATTCTAACCAAAACATTGATCATGTTCTTCATTTCCTGCTGCATACGATCAAGCCGATTACGCATTAAATCAATATCCCCATTCCAGGCCATTATCTGACCAATTAGGCGTTGTGCACTGTCTGTGCTAAAGGGTTCAACCAGACCTAAAATTGAAGTAAAAAAAGATGTGTTTAGAAATATGCAGCCATACATAGATTACCTTACCATAAGCTGGTGTGTCAGACACTCACCTGGTGGGGTGCCCATGTCGCGTACTTCGTAAACATCCTCGGGGGTGGCGCTGGTGCTTGATTCTTGCACAAACATATCACCTAAAATAGATGTTAAAAAATGTATTGAAAAATATTCAGCCATACATAGATTACCATAAGATGGTGTGTCAGACACTCACCTGGTGGGGTGCCCATGTCGCCCACCTCTCCTTCCTCAACTTCCACTGTGGGGCTTGGGCTGATTTCCCAATTCGGGTGTTGCGGTCGGGGGTCACTTGGTTCATCTTGTCTGAGTCTTTTCTCCCCTATGTGAATGAAACAAAAGATATATTTAGCACACAGATATTTGAGTCCAGGAATAGTAATCTTAAACATTGTAGTGAAGTGGTGTACAAATTGTCTGTTTGGGCAGAGTTCCTAGTTGAAGACATAATAAAATTTAAGTTTGAAATATCTATCTATATATATATATATATATATATATATAGATATATCTATATAGATAAAGATAGATAGATAGATAGATAGATAGATAGATAGATAGATAGATAGATAGATAGATAGATAGATAGATAGATAGATAGATAGATAGATAGATAGATAGATAGATAGATAGATAGATAGATAGATAGATAGATAGATAGATAGATAGATAGATAGATAGATAGATAGATAGATAGATAGATAGATAGATAGATAGATAGATAGATAGATCTATGTGTATATGTATGTATATATCTAGATATATATCTAGATAGATAAAGATATAGGTGTGTGCATATATGTAACAATGTTTAGTAAAATCGTTTTAAATGATCTAAACTCGTACGGTAAAGAAAAGCACATGGAGCAGTATATAAGGTAATAAACAGAATATGAACACACAACAAGTACTTACTTTTTTTAAGCACTTTACGGATTTGTCTGTACTGATCCGGCTCCCGGAGTTTGAGGTCGGACCATCTTTTCCAAATCTGATCTTTCAAGCGCCGTACCCCAAAAGTAAGATGCAATGTCTTCACCACCTTCGCCATTATTTTTGCTTTTCGGAAATTAGGCTGGGCATACAGTCCATACTTCCCATCATAGTAATTTTTTCTCAAAATTTCCACCATCTCCACAATCTCTTTAAAGGCCATATTGGAGGCCTTAAATCTCTGCTTCCCAGATCGGGACGTTCCCGGCTCCGGGCTTTCGTCGCTACCTGAGGTAGTACACACCTGATGTGTCTCTGCCATTGTTCCTCCCACTACGCACCATAGAGAGAAGGGGCGGAGAATATTCAGTAAAAAAGAACGTCAGGGAGGGCGACGCAGGCGGAGTTTCACACATGCGCAGTGTCAAAAAATAGCTATTACGCGTGTGTCATACGTACGTTCTGTGCGTAGAGACAAGGGGGCTGAAAATATGCGTAAAAACAGAACTTCAGTGGCGGGCAAAGCAGGTAGAGTTTCACACATGCGCTGTGTATAAAACGTTAGTACGTATTGTGTCGTACATACGTTCTGTGCGTAGATAATAGAGGACCCAAACGCCATAAACGACGGTAATTTGAATTTTTAATTATTTCTTTAACTTTGTAGCAAACAGCCTATACGGCTTTACAGATTAATGAGGCCTATGTTGGGATAAGATGATGAGGGTTTAGCTGAAACTTTAATGTTTTTGTCTTCTGTCTTTATCTTTTACAGAAAACATGAATGCAAAATTTAAAGAGCCTGAATTTCTGTCTGCATTTATTGACAAGTACAGGGAGATGAGGAATATGTGGGAGGTGAAACACTCTCAATATTACCTAAAACACGTAAGGAAGTCAACGCTGGAGAGACTTCGGACATTTGTTAAGACATTCATCCCAGAAGCAACCATGGAGATTTTGTTACAGAAAATTGGGATCTTGAGAAATATGTATAAGAGGGAGCATAACAAGATCCAGAATTCCCTGAGATCAGGAGCATCAGCAGATGATGTATATGTACCCAGGGTGTGGTACTACAATAAACTATGTTTTCTTGATGACCAGACTGAAGCCAGGGCATCACTTTCAACCCTTCCCTCCACCCTTCCCTCCACCCTTTCATGCACCCTTCCATGCACACTTCCCTCCTCCCCAGCAGAGGCTGATGAGGACCAAGCTGGGTCTTCCATCCTGGAAGAACCGGATGTGACCATCTGGAGTCAGGTAAATTAATTTTATAAATATTTAGTGTCCTAATATTTTAATGATGTTAACTAGATGTTATAATTGATTAAGAATTTTTATCCTCAAAATAATGTATACATATCAATTGACAGTAGTGGCCAAAAATGTTTTTCACCTGATTTAAAAAATGATGGTGTCAGATTTCTATACTCTGATTAATATATGTATTAACATTTAATTTGCAAGTCATGAGAAGAAAATTGTGTGTCATTGATGAACCAAAAACAAAAATCTAAAACTATGTCCCTTTTTTATACACAGGATGAGGTCAGCCAGGAGGAAAGTGGGGAAAGTGGAAGGCAGGAGGAGGCCGAGCCCAGGGACAGCCAGGAGGAGGCAGGACCATGTGTCATCCAGGAGGAGCCTGACACAATCTGACCTGACGTGACACAAGTGGCTCCTCTCCGCCTTCCTACAAAAACGGTGACACAGGAGGCATCACTGCGCCTAATGAGAGAGGCAACAAATTTTCTGAAGAGCCCCCCCCCCGAAGCTAAAGAGGCCTATGGGTGTTATTTAGCCAGCAGGCTGCTTCAAATGGAGTGGGGCCAATGCCTTGTTTGTGAAAAACTTTTTGCTGATATTATACACAAGGGGCTGAACGGTGAACTAACTGCCAACACCCAAACAAATGAGGCAGCCCCTCCTCCTCCTCCTCCTCCTGCCACAACTAAACCACCAGAGCCACAGCCTACAAGGAAGGCTGCAGGGAAAGCTGCAGGGAAGGGTGCAGGGCAGCGTAGAGGGAAGGCTACAGGGAAGAGAAGAAAGTGATGACCTGGGTTCAGTCTGGTCTGACAGAAGACCCAGGCTGTTGTAGTACCACTGTCTGGGGACATCTATGTCATCTGCTGCTGCTCTTGATCTCTGGGATTCCTGGACCAGATTGTGCTCCCTCTTATATGGACTCCTCAAGATCCCAATTTTCTTTTCCACAGACTTTTGCCAGAGTTGACTTCCTCTTTATTTTCTTTACCATAAATAAATGGATATTTTAGTTTATGAAAAGACTTTATGTGTTTTAATTAACATCATTTATTTAGAGACAATGTCAAATTAACAAGGGGCAACAACCTCCTTGAGGTTGCAAAAACACTTAAAAAAATATAATGTTCTTGTGGTAACTTTACCAAAATAAATTAAAAAAAAATAGATAACCAAAAAAGTTTCTTTGTGTGAACTTTATATACAAGCAAAAATTAAACATTTCCAAAAGTAATGGTTCTTTGTGGTAACTTTACCAAAAAAACATTAAAAAAACAATTATTTGTGGTAAATTTAAGAACTACAAAAAAAAAAAAAAAAAATACTAAACGGTTCTTTGTGGCAACTTTACAAACCAAAAAAAAAAAAAAATATGGAGATAAAGATAAAATAATTTTGCCAATATTCATAACAAAAAATCTTGAGGAAAACAAAAATAAAAGATGACTCCAAAAAAAAAAAAAATGTGTAAACATTAGTATGGAGATATGGCTTTTAAAAGAAACACAATATATTTCATGAGATCAAGAGAAATAACCCAGAAATCAGTTTGGGAGAACTCTGTGTGAATAGGAACAGCAAAACATCTTTGATCTTATAGCATTATTAGAGATGACAGTTAATGCGCTGCATTCAACGATCACAGAATTTGCAGAGTGAGGAATGTGCTACCTACAATACGAACACTAGTTTTACTAGACTGAGTGCTTCCGTTTAGTATTTGCTTCACGAGCATGCGTCATTTTTTTGTCCGCCAAACTAGCATACAGAAGAGCGGATTTCTGGGTCCGATGGAGTTACGACGTAAAGATTTGAAGCAAGTTCCAAATCTAAAGTCCGTCAGATTTGCGGCTGGAAAAGTCCGCTGAAAGTCCAGTGAAGCCCACACACGATTGGATTGTTCGCCGGATTTGGTCCGTCGGCGTCCATTGGACAAGTCCGGTCGAAAAGTCTGACCGTGTGTACGCGGCATAAAATATTGTTTCCAGTACAAAGCATGGCAAAGTTTTTTACAAATGAAATAGTTTCTTTTTTGGAACATATTTTTTTAAACTTACAGTAAAAAAGAAACAAACTGAACAAGTAAACAAGAACTTTAGTAAACATTTCTTACAAACAATATAAAAAAAATTGGTTAACAGGTGAGCAGACATGTGCATTCATTATTGTCCGAATGCATTTTCGTCCGAATTTCAGGGATTTTCGTGTTTATTTTATATCGTTGCGACAACAGTTCAATATAGATAGATAGAGGATTCAACATGACGGTGACAATAGCGATCTGTGTCTATCGAACCTGTGGTCGAACGTGCCTAACCTAACTCTATTAGTCTAAAATGTTTCGACATAGAGAGAAAAGATTAGACATTATAGAGACAAGATTTGACGAAGCAGCTAAAAACATAAGATCGCCACGAGCAGACATTTACGGTCAAATGCTCCGCCCATAGGCTAAAGAAGAATTCTAATGTTGTTTGACTAGTAATAATAATTAATAATTATAAATATTACTTGTCAAACAACATTAGAATTCTGCTATAGCTTGTGGGCGGAGCATTTGACCAGAAATGTATGATCGTAGCATCATACAGTTTAGCTGCTTCGTCAAATTTTCAGACACTATAAGCCTTCAATTGACAGATTCAACCTTAATTAATTTGGATTTTTGTACAAATGCATTTTTAACAAAACAAAATAAATAAAAACAAATTTCGGGAGTAACTAAATACATTTTTTTATTCGGACGAAACCGAAATTCCGAAACAAAATATTTCAGTGTGCACATGTCAACAGCAGAGACAGGAAGGAAATAACTATGCCTAGTCAGAGCAAAGGGTTAATCAGGGGTTAACCACTTAAGGACCAGGAGGATTTTCCCCCTTAACAACCAAGCCATTTTTTGCTATACGGCACTGCGTCGCTTTAACTGACAATTGTGCAATCTTGCGTTGTACCCAAATGAAATTGATGTCCTTTTTTTTCTCACAAATATAGCTTTCTTGTGGTGGTATTTGATCACCTCTGCGGTTTTTATTTTTTGCGCTATAAACAAAAAAAGACCGACAATTTTGAAAAAAAAAAACAATATTTTTAACTTTTTGCTTAATAAATATCCAAAATTATTTAAAAAAAAAACACATTTCTTCATCAGTTTAGGCCAATATGTATTCTTCAACATATTTTTGGTAAAAAAATTGCAATAAGCCTATAATGATTTGTTTGCGCGAAAGTTATATATAGCATCTACAAAATAGGGGATAGATTTTTTGGCATTTTTATGGCATTTTTTTTCTTTTTCTAGTAATGGCGGCGATCTGCGATTTTTAGCGGGGCTGCGACATTGCGGTGGACAGATCAGACACTTTTGACACTTTTTTGGGACCACTGGCAGTTATAAAGCGATCAGTGTTATAAAAATGCACTGATTACTGTGTAAATGTCACTGGCAGGGAAGTGGTTAACACTAGAGGGCGATCAATGCGGATAAATGTGTTCCCTCGTGTACGTTTCTAACTGTGGGGGGATGGGACTGATTGGAGCAGGAGACATATCGCTGTTCCTGATTACTAGGAACAGACGATCTGTCTCTCCTCTCCTGTCAGAACGGAGATTTGTGTGTTTACATACACAAATCCCCATTCTGGCTCTCTTGCCCATAATCGTATGTGGCCGGTGGACATTTGCACAAAGCAAATCACAGCAGAATGCAGGTGACCTCATTTCCAAATTATCTCACCTTCCTCTCTGAAACATGCACTCTTTACCTCTCCTCCTTTTCACAATTGCAGCCTCTCTCCCCAAACTCTCTTTTCTTCGCCCCTCTGCTCCACCCCAAAATCTGTACATATCACCCTCACTTCTCCCCTCCCCCTATTACTGCACTCATCACCTCTTTCCACTTGCTAAACCCCCCCCAGGATACTGAAGCATGTCCCCTCATAGAAATCATATTCTGATATTACCTCCCTTACTCTTCTGCTTCTTCTAACCGCTGGAGATATTTCCCCAAACCCTGGGCCTCCCTTATTTAACTGTACCCAACACACCCATCACCCTATACCCTCTGGCAGTAGGGGCAATCTACGCAAGTTAGTCTCAATTCCTCTTCTTCCCAACGCCAACCTCCCCCTCTCCTGTGCCCTCTGGAATGCTCGCTCTGTTTGCAACAAACTCACCGCTGTTCATGACCTCTTTGTCACTAATTCCTTTAATCTACTTGCTCTCACTGAAACCTGGCTCCAAAATCTGACACCCCTTCTCTTGCTTCCCTATCCCAGGGTGGCCTTCACTGGACTCACTCCCCTAGGCTTAATGGACGCAAGGGAGGTAGAGTGGGATTCCTACTATACCCCCAGAGCACCTTCCAGGTTATTCACTCTCCTCCCTCTTTTTCCCTCTCATCATTTGAAGCCCACTGTATATGTCTATTCTCTCCAACTTGCCTAAGAATTGCTGTGATCTTCCGGCCCCCTGGACAATTATCGACTTTTCTTGATGAGTTTTCTGCCTGGCTACCCTGCTTTCTCTCTTCGGAAATTCCCACAATCCTTCTCGGTGATTTCAACATCCCTGCTAATACAAACACTCCTGCTACTTCTAAACTTCTTAGTCTAACGACTTCATTTGACCTGAAGCAATGGGTACAGGCTTCTACTCACTCTGATGGCAACACCCTTGACCTTGTATTCTCCTACCTATGCACTCCATGCAACTTCTCAAACAATCCTTTTCCTCTCTCCAACCACCACCTTATTAGTTTCTCTCTCCCCCTGTCTTCCGCCACCTTTCCCTCCAATCGCCTAACCATCACCCATAGAAACTTTCGCAACTTCAACTCCTCTCTCCTCTCTTCTGCTACTGACCACCTCTATGACAAAATCTCTCCCCTGTCCTGCCCCAACCAAGCCACGTCCATCTACAATAAATCCCTGTCCTCCACCCTGGACAAGCTTGCTCACCTCACTGCACACAGAATCAGACCTCAAAACCTACAACCCTGGCAATCAGATGACACTAAAATTCTCAAAAAACGTAGTCGCGCTCTTGAGCGTCTGTGGCACAAGACTAAGTCTCTCAAAGACTTCAACCAATACAAATCTGCCCTCCAAAAAACACTATTCTTCCCTCCACACTGCCAAGCAAACCTATTTTACAACTCACATTAACACCTTCTCATCCAGTCCCCGTAAACTCTTCTCTACCTTCAACTCTCTACTTCGTCCTCCACCGCCTCCACCCACTGACTCACTCACTGCCCAGGATATCGCTAATCACTTAAAAAACAAGATTTATACAATCCGTGATGAAATCTCCACTGTACAGGTATCTCCCCCAGTTAAGACCTCATGTCAACAGGTACAACTGACACTCCCCTCATTCAAATCTGCTACTACAGACGAAGTTGCTAAACTCCTTTCTATCGCCCACCTAACCACCTGTCCACTGGACCCTATTCCCTCTCACATTCTACGGTCACCCTCTGACTCCATCCTACACTCTCTAACCCACATCTTCAATCTCTCCCTCACCTCTGGCATTTTCCCCAATGCTCTAAAACATGCACTGGTCACCCCCATACTTAAAAAGCCATCCTTGGACCCTTCCAATCTTAACAACCTATGCCCTATCTCTTTGCTCCCCTTTTCCTCTAAACTCCTTGAACGGCTGGTTTACAACCAACTGAGTGACCACCTCATTAAGAACAACCTTCTTGATCCCCTTCAATCTGGATTTCGTCCCCAACACTCCACAGAGACTGCTCTTTTAAAACTCACAAATGACCTACTAACTGCAAAAACCAACGGACACTATTCTGTACTCCTACTTCTGGACCTTTCAGCTGCCTTTGACATGGTTGACCACCCCCTCCTCCTCAAAAAACTTTACTCCCTCGGTCTCCGTGACTGTGCTCTTCAGTGGCTCTCATCCTACCTATCCCAACGCACCTTCAGTGTCACTTACAATTTTACTTCCTCCACTCCTCTTCCCTTCTCCATCGGGGTCCCCCAAGGTTCTGTTCTTGGACCTCTTTTATTTTCAATCTACACCTCTTCCCTGGGTCAGCTGATAGCCTCTCATGGCTTTCAATATGATTTCTATGCTGACGACCCACAAATCTATCTCTCCACCCCTCAACTCACTCACTGACATATCTGTATGGATGTCACACCACTTCCTCAAACTCAACTTGTCCAAAACCGAGCTTATCATATTTTCTCCCCCATGTGCCTCTTCCCCTGATTTATCTGTCAAGAGCAATGGCACAACCATCCACCCATCCCCACATGTCAGGGTTCTTGGTGTTATCCTGGATTCTGAACTCTCCTTTCGGACCCACATCCAATCACTTTCCAAAGTTTGCCGCCTCAACCTCCGCAACATCTCTAAACTACATCCCTTTCTAACCAATGAAACCACAAAGCTCCTGATTCACTCCCTGGTTATCTCTCACCTCGACTACTGCAACTCCCTCCTCATTGGCTTACCTTTAAATAGACTATCCCCCCTTCAGTCCATCATGAATGCTGCTGCCAGACTCATCCACCTTACAAACCGCTCAGTGTCTGCTACCCCTCTCTGCCAATCCCTCAATTGGCTGCCACTCGCCCAACAAATTAAATTCAAAATACTACCAATAAGTTACAAAGCCATCCTCAACTCTGCCCCCAGCTACATCACTAGCCTAGTCTCAAAATATCAACCTAATCACCCTCTCCATTCCTCCCAAGACCTCCTGCTCTCTAGCTCCCTCATCACCTCCTCACATATTCACCTCCAGGACTTCTCCCGAGCCTTGCCCATCCTCTGGAATTCCCTACCCCAATCTGTCAGATTGTCTCCAAATTTATCCACTTTTAGGCCATCCCTGAAAACTTTCCTCTTCAGAGAAGCCTATCCTGCCTCCATCTAACAACTGCACTATTTTCTCCATTAGCTCATCCCACAGCTATTACCCTTTTGTATAACTTGACCCTCCCTCCTAGATTGCAAGCTCTAACGAGCAGGGCTCTCTGATTCCTCCTGTATTGAGTTGTATTGTAATTGTACTGTCTGCCCTAATGTAAAGCGCTGTGTAAACTGTCGGCGCTATATAAATCCTGTATAATAATTATAATCAATATATTTTTTGCTTACATTCCTCTACAAGTAAGAACATCAGTTGTCAGACTGACAGCAAGTCCTGACAGCTATGCTTGTAGGCATTTTCCTAGAGGGAAAACGTTTCAGGTCTTCCAAGGTACATCCTAAGTTCTTTAGTGGTTAGGATAACCCACTTGCTGACTGCCACCAGTACATTTACTACTGGCGGATGCCCCCCCAAGCACTGCGACTTACCCGTAGAACACAGTGCTCATGTGCGCTGTGTATTCCACCACCTTGGTGCCATTGTGAGTGGCCCAGATACCACCTGATCACTGTATGATCCCTTGCCACATAGTAATCAGTACATCAGATAAATGGAATGTTATCTGCGCTTGGAATATTGTGTATAACAATAAAAAGCAGCCGAGCACTACAACTTTGATACTAGGCAAACAACATGAAACTGACAAAGTGTGGTGCTAAACATACACTGTGTATATAAATCATTTACAGTGGCAAATGGTGAACATGTAAATCAAAACACATAAAAAAAAAAAAAACAGTCCATAAAAAGGTGAAAAAATGAATATAAAGTTCCAAGAAAAATCTGCTCAAGAAGAAAACATTTTGGATAGACCAATGGTGACACCCACATTAAGATCACACTGGAGGCTTACCAGAGAGCCAGCGATCTCCCCTACTAAGGGGGATCAATACACATGTGATTTTAGGGATTTACATCCAATCTCATTGGCTCAAAACAGACTACATCTGGGTAGAGTGGATCAAGAAATCACGGAAGTTGCCTCAATACACTCCTCATAACGCAATATTGTATAAATAGCTGGCTGCTGCCTCCTCCCTTGGCTGGCTGTATCTGGAGAGGAGACAGGGGAGAAGGGTGCTTCCTAAGTAGAATACACACTCCCCCAACCACTCTCCAGATACAGCCAGCCAAAGGAGGAGGCAGCAGCCAGCTATCCATACAGTGTTGCGCTATGAGGAGTCTCTTGTTTTGCATATACCCTGCTCATTGAGTCCACACGAGGTATATTGAGGCATGATTGATTGATTCACTCTGCCCAGATGTAGTCTGTTTGGGGCCATACCTAATGCTGTTTTGAGCTGATGATGGTTGTAAAGCCCTATAACCACGCGTGTATTGATCCCCCTGAGTAAGGGAGATTGCTGTCTCTCTGGTAAGCCTTTTTTTTTTTTTTTTCATGTGTTTTGATTTACATGTTCACCATTTGCCACTGTATTGATTTACATACACAGTGAATGTTTAGCACCACACTTTGTCATTTTCAATCAGTACATCAGGACTGAATAATTTTTAAATACAGAAATACCATAGTTTGTAGACTTTATCACTTTCACACAGACTAAATAATATACAGTACAATTTAGGTTAGTTTTACCAAAGAAATGTAGACTACCCTTTGACCTAAATTTATGAAGGAAGATTATTTGTTTGCAAAATTTTGAAAACAGAATTAAAAAGACCCAGTGGGGATTAAACACTGTCAAAATAAATCTCTATCTGTGTGGAAAAAATTATATAAATTTCACTTGGGTAGAGTGTTGCATGACCGAGACATTGCCAGTTAACCACTTGCCCACTGGACGCCTAAACCCCCTTCCTAACCATGGCAATTTTCAGCTTTCAGTGGTGTCACACTTTGAAGGACAATTACTTAGTCATGCAACATTGTACCCATATGAATTTTTTGGTTTTTTTTTCATACAAATAGAGCTTTCTTTTTGTGGTATTTAATCACTACTGGGTTTTTATTTATTTTTTTTTGCACAAAGTTGTCAATTTATAAGATATTTCTAACACATAGCATGTACACAGAAAAAATGACATCCCAAAATATATTCTGCTACTCATCCCAAGTATGGTGATACCTCATATGTGAGACTTTTCCACAGCCTGGCCACATACAGAGGCCCAACATGCAGAAAGCACCATCAGGCATTCTAGGGACATAAATTACACATATAATTTCCTGACAACCTATCACACTTTTGAAGGCCCTGCAGCACCAGCACTTTTTCCACAAGTTTTTGGAAAATGTGGAAAGAAAATGAAAACAAAATTTTCTACGCATTTTTTTCACAATTTTATGGCACTGATGGGTGCTGATGAGGATCCACTGATAGGGTGGCACTGATGAGCACTTACTGATGGGCACTGTATTGACACTAATGGGCACTTTAGTGGCACTGATGGGGCACTGTACAGCACAGATGTGGCACTGATGTAGCACAGATGTGCACTGATGGGGCACAGATGTGGCAATATAGCACACAGATGTGCACTGATGGGGCACTTTAGGGCACTGATGTGGCACTGGTGGGGCACAGAAGAAGCACAAATGTGCACTGATGGGGCACTGAAGAGATCTAATGGGCACTGATGGGGCATAGATGTGAACTGATGTGGTACTGCTGGCCACTGATGTGGCACTGCTGGGGCACAGATGTGACACTGCTGAGGCACTGTAGAACACTACTATGGCACTGCTGGGCACTAACATGGCAACTGATGGGGCACATATGTGCAATGATGGGGCATAGATGTGGCACTGCTGGGGAACTGTAGAGCACTGCTGGGCGCAGACGTGGCACTGCCGGGGCACAGATGTGCACTGATGGGACACTGCTGGGGCACAGATGTTGCACTGCTGGGGCACACATGTGCACTGATGGGACACTGCTGGGGCACAAATGTTGCACTGCTGGGGCACAGATGTGCACTGCTAGGGCACAGATGTGGCACTGCTGGGCACTAATGGGGCACAGCTGGGCACTTGTAATAGAAAATTGCTCAAGCGCCCTCACGCTGCAGCATCTCCCTCCTCACCTCACGCGATCAGTGTGGGGAGAGCAAAAAACTGGACATGATGCCGGTTTGTTGACAGTCATCGTTCTGTCATTGGATGGAGTAATCACCTGGTAAAGGGACACTGGGATTGGCCCTTTACCCTGATCCATGATGCGCCAGGTCCCGAGAACCTGGTGAGCAGGACACTCCCCTGTGCGAGCCCCAGGGGGCGCGTGGGGAGCATGATTCTGTGAGGACGTCTTTGTATGCCCTACCAGAATTATCCGACTGTGCTGTAGCTGTCATTTGGCTATGGCCCAGTCGGCAAGTGGTTAAAGTAGCACAGTGCTGCATAGCGAAAAATGGCCTGGTCATGAAGGGGGTATAACCTTCTGAAGGTCAAGTGATTAACAGTCACAAAAGTATTAAAATGGCTGCAGCATAGGTCCCCACCCACAGGAGAACCCTCATAAAGCATTTTTAGGCTTATTTGTAGAGGCCTCTATGTGGGGGTCCTCCCATAGATGGGGACCTAAGCTATAGCCTTTTTAATGCATGTGAGTGTTGCTGTGCCTAGACAGAGGATAGCTAGGCGACATTTTGTTGTAGTTCTAATTGAGCCTGGCAAGCCTGTATTAAGTTTGACCGGTACATGTAGGCAGCATAACAGCTGGCTGGAGCAACTGAATGGGGTGTCGTTGTTTTCTGAACATTTATATAGGATGATCAGTGATGTACCTAAAATGGCAGTGGTATTATCAGCACAGCATTAAAACATACTAACAAATTTTATTTATTCCGTGTTAGGTAGTCCATACATTGATTTTTTTTTTTTTTCATTCAACCAGCGGCATTACATTGTATATCCCTGTATGTTGTGGTCATTTAGGTACCTATCTAAAAGTTTTTTGAAATTATCGATATTCCGTTCTGAAACCACTGCTTGTGGAAGAAAATTCCACATTCTTACCACTCTTACCATAAAGAACCCTCTACACAGTTTCCAGTTAAATCGCTTTTCCTCTAATTTTAGTGAATGGTCGGGAGTTTTTTTAAATGCCCTTTTGCAGAAAAGTTTTATTCCTATTGTGGGGTCACCAGTACGGTATTAGTACATTGAAATCATAGCCCCTCTCAAGCGTCTCTTCTCCAGAGAGAATAAGTTCAGTGCTAGTAATCTTTCCTCATTAGTAAGGTCCTCCAGTCCCTTTATTAGCTTTGTTGCCCTTCTCTGTACTCTCTCCATTTCCAGCACATCCTTCCTGAGGACTGGTGACCAGAACTGGATGACATACTCCAGGTGTGGCCAGACCAAAGTCTTGTAGTGTGGGAGAATTATCATTTTATCTCTGGAGTTAATTACCTTTTTCATTGCATGCATATATTCTATTGGCTTTGCTTGCAGCAGCTTGGAATTGCATTGCATGTCATTGTTGCTGAGCCTTTCATCTATTAGGACCCTCATGTACTTTTCCATACTAGATTCCCTCAGATGTTCTTCCCCTAGTGAGTAGATTACATTCTTGTTTTTGCCACCTAAATGGATTATTTTACATTTTTCTACATTAAACCTCATTTGCCATGTAGTTGGCCACCCCATCAATTTCTTTAGATCTTCTTGCAAGGTTTCCACATCCTGGGGAGAAGCTATTGCCCTGCTTAGCTTAGTATTGTCCGCAAATACTAAGTTTGAGCTGTTTATCCCATCCTCCAGGTCATTAATGAATATAATAAATAGGATTGGTCCTAGGACAGAACCCTGAGGGACCCCACTTTCCACATTGGGCCATTCCGAGTACTCCCCATTTATCACTACCCTCTGAAACCACCCTTGTAGCCAGTTTTCAATCCATGTACCTAGGCCAACAGACCATAGCTTGTATAGTAAACTTTTATGGGGAACTTTATCAAATGCCCTTGCAAAATCCAGATACACTAGGACTACGGGCCTTCCTTCATCTAGATGGCAGCTCACCTCCTCGTAGAAGGTTAAAATATTTGTTTGGCTGTGTCGGGAGACATAGAGGCCAACACAGCCAAGATGGCGGCCGCTCCGGACACAGCAGAGAAGCCTCAGCTGCAGCCACAACCTCCCCCTGCCCCTGCTATGGTAGAGACGGACCCCACATCCCCTGCCAACATTGCCCAGGCTGTAGTGCAACATCTGGGACCATCCCTAACAGCCACTGTGGACGCAGCGGTGCACAGAGGGCTGGAGCAGCTGCACATAGAGCTCCAGGCCCAGGCCCAACGCATCACTCAGGTGGAGGAGAGAATATCCATACTTGAAGCTGACTGCACAGCCTCATCTGCAGCACTTGCACGCATCAATGCCTCGCACAGAGACATATGGGACAAGCTGGACGATTTAGAAAATCGCTCAAGAAGGAACAACTTGCGCATAATTTGTTTGCCAGAATCGATACCGGCCTCCCACCTTACAAATATATGTGCAAAAACCATCCCAGAGCAACTTGGCCTCTGCATACCCTTCACTGTTGAACGGGCGCATCGTATGGGTCAACACTCTGACACACGCGCTAAACCTCGGCATGTGATAGTGAAATATTTGAACAATGCTGACAAAAACGCCATAATGCAAAAATTTCGTCGCACGCGCTCACTGGTGGTGGATGGCGCAAAACTACTGCTTTTTGCGGACTATTCCATAGAGGTAATGAAACAACGCAAGGCATTCTCCTCGGTATGCTCCACTCTGCACCACAATCAAATCCGATTCTCCCTAGCTTATCCAGCTGTCCTCCGCGTCCAAACGCCTGAAGGGGAGCAACTCACCTTTAATACACCTGAAGAGGCGGAAACCTACCTAGCCAATAGAAGCTCTGAAATGGAACACAGCGCCGATGCAGAGGGCTCACCATCGCCATCTTCACAGCACGCGTATGCACCCCCTAAACACCCCCGAAGCCCGACCAAACCTCCATACAAACGCAGTCGTTTCACCAACCAGGAAGATCGCTCTGGGAATCGTTGAAGGACTCCACATCACCACCCTTCTCACCTCGCCATCTACTAACGGGTAGTATCAACCCATCTTATATGTTTCTCTTTTCTTAATTTTTATCCTTAAGACAAAGGTACTTTTGATGCATCTAGAAACTGCCGTATATGCTCTCTACGGAGCACTACCCTTACCAGCCTGTTGCTAAAAGTTATGCATTTACAGTTATATGGTCATGCAATTCAATAACTGAGGTGGCCTCCCACTACCTGGGGGACCTTCCTTTTCAGGGACACCTGCAATGTTTTCGTTTTTTGTATTTTTTATCTTGAGGTTTGTTTAGCTTAATATATAGAGAGGGGCCTTCCCCTGTGTTTAGCCTACCTCGCCATTTGTTAGTTTAAACCTGCACTGCTTCCTCAGGGGATCCCCCCCAGACTACCCTCCCTGCCTATCCTGTACCCACTCCCCCCCTTATCCCCCTTTCCTTTCCCCCACCTTCCCTATCCTCACCCCCCGTTGCTAACACCCTGCCCCTAAGTGAGGAGCTGGCAGTTAATGGGAGCTATGCTAGATAGGTGAGACCTCATGTGGAAAAAAGAGAAGTCCACATGGCACGTTCTGTATTTCCTTACCCAATACTCTGCCTTATTAATGTTTATAACTTACTGCTGCTTAGATAAGTTTAAGTTCATGTTTGCCAACCTAGTTCATATGTTTTCAGGGGTTCTGCGGCGCTTTGGTGGCTCCCAAAAGGTAGATAGCACATCTACAAAGGGGTTCTTATACAAACCCCTAAACCAAACCACTTTTAATTACCAATCATGTCACAGTCTGCAGATGGGAGTCACCTAAAGTTTGTCTCGTGGAATGTTAAGGGGCTGCGTTCCCCAAACAAAAGTATGTCCATCCTCAGACACCTGCGGCGTCTCCAGACTGATGTGGCTCTACTCCAGGAGACACATCTGGCTGCAGACGACCTGCAACGTCTTCGTAGAATGTGGGTGGGCTCTGTTTATGGTTCACCGGCAGTAGGCCGTAAAGCGGGTGTCGCTATCCTTCTGCACAAGAATTTACAACACACTGTTAGGGACGTCAAGGTTGACTCGGAAGGAAGGAAAATGACTCTACATCTGACTATAGACGATAAACCTGTAGCACTTACTAACATCTATGCTCCTAACTCTCCTGACACCTCCTTCTTTCAAGATTTAGTGAAATGGGTGCTAACTACCCCAGAGACGTTACACCTAATGGGTGGGGATTTTAATTCAGTCATGTCCGCCCTATCTGATCGCACAGGCCCTCCTGCACATAGAACACATACTCGTACCCCCCATCATCTGCATCTACCCTTTTGTCACAATCCATCGCCTCCATGCAATTTGTGGATGTTTGGCGCTTGATGCACCCGATGGATCGGGAATACACTTTTTTTTCACCCCCGCACAATACGTTCTCACGAATAGACTATTTTTTGCCTCCCCGACTCTAAGCTCAGTAATAAATGCACCAGACATACAAGACGCAGTGATTTCAGACCACAGCCCAATTGTGGTACACCTAACCCAAACGGCTCGTTCATCTCCCTCCCCTACTTGGCGCTTCCCCTCCTATCTAGTTGACAATGAGGACTTCCAACATACACTATACTGCGCCTGGGAGGAATACATCTCCACTAATGGAGCTCACATTACAGACCCTAACCTCTTCTGGGAAGCAGGCAAGGCCTTCTTACGGGGTAAGATAATTTCATACACAGCTCAGTTCAAAAAAAGAGCCAAGCAACAATATAGTCAGTCAAGCGAAGCCTTACGCTTGGCACATGAACAGCTTACATTAAACCGCACCATAGAGAACATACAAAAATGGAGACAGGCTAAAAGCACCTTTGACCTCTGGGCAGAACAACATGAAGCGGCCAAGACGTCATACTCTCAGCTACATTTCCATAGATTTGGCAACAAGGCTGGCAGGCTCCTGGCCAAGATGTGCTCAGGACCTAGACGTCCAACCCGTATCTCTGCTCTTAGAGCTACGACAGGCTCTCTGGTCACCTCCCCAGCTGAGATTAGCAACCTACTTGTGGAATACTACACTAATATATACAAAGCTGACCCGACTGACTTACCTACTACTGACTCTCTGCTTGACAAAATACATCTGCCCAAACTCCACCACACACAATTAAAGACAATTAATGCCCCCATTACTCTTGATGATATCCGATATACGATTAAAGGCATGGCCTCGGCCAAAGCCCCGGGACCCGACGGATACACCGCCGAATTTTATAAAATGACCAGGGAATTTATTCCAGATACCTTAAAACATGTATACACAGCCATGTGGGACGGAGGGCCCTATCTTCCTACAGGAACACAGGCCCACATCAAACTAATCTCTAAGAAAGGAAAGATTCCCTATTACCGGGATCATACCGGCCGATATCGTTAATTAATGTCGATGTCAAAATCTTATCCAAAATAATTGCGTCACATCTAGCTCCCCTACTACCATCTTTATTACACTCAGCCCAATCTGGCTTTGTTTCGGGGAGATCAGCTACCCTAAACATTCGCAAAGTATTAATGGCTCTGGAATATGCTAAAACCCACCCTAACCAAGACATTGCCATCATGTCCTTAGACGCGGAAAAAGCCTTTGACAACATCAGTTTCTCCTGGCTCTTTAGAGTGATGACACAATTTGGATTCTCAGGCCAGATTATGCGATTCCTTTTACAAATGTACGCATCACCTACCACACGTCTTGTTACCCCTGATTTTATTTCAGACACGATTCCATTAACAAAAGGAACGAGACAGGGCTGCCCCCTGTCTCCACTCCTGTTCAATCCAGCAATCAAACCCTTGTCCAGAATGTTAAATTCAGTTGATGGAATCAATGGCATCACTCTAAATAACCACACTCTCCGTTCGGCACTATTTGCAGATGACATACTATTGTTCTCCACCGACCCTATAGCAGACTTTCACAGACTCAAACAACTTTTCACAGATTTCCGACTTTGCTCAGTATTCAGAATTAATTTCAATAAGAGTGAGATCCTACCATTACACCCCCATCTCTCCAGTAAATGGAAACACCTATCCCCCCTGGCCATAGCCAACCAACATATTACATACTTGGGTATTAAAATAGGACATGAACCATCCTCTCTGTACTCATTGAATTACCCCCCTTTGATAGCCAAAATTGTGAAGAAGTTGGAGGCTTGGGGGACCCTACCTCTCTCGCTCTTTGGGAGATGCCACCTTTTCAAAATGGTATCTTTTGCACGCTTGCTTTACCCGATGCAGACCATACCTCTTCTAATTAAACATTCAGATATCCAAAAAGTCCAGAAGGCCCTAACTGCCTTCATATGGTCTCGCAAGAAACCTCGCATAGCGCTGCAGAAACTATGTCTCCCAAAGGGCGAGGGTGGGGCGGGACTGCCCAACATGCGCTTCTACAACCTGGCATGTTTACTTAGACAGGGCCTAGACTGGTTAACTGAAGGTTCTAAATATTCTAACTTATCCCTAGAAGAGGCTATGGTGCACCCATATGACCTTTCGGCCATCCTCCATTCCAATCCCAATGCATTACCCCCCCACCTCAAAACAAGTGTACTTATTAAGGATACGGTCATTGCCTGGAGAGAAGTAAGAAAGCTGCTTAAACTGCCATCCAGCATCTCCAAGTACCTCAAAATACAAGGCAACCCTATGTTTCTTCCATCTACCATCCATAAAGCTTTTGGCCAATGGAAACTTAAAGGCCTCACTGATGTCTCGTCTTTCTATCTCAACAAGCCTGGCAAATTCAAACCTTTTCAAACCCTGATGCAGGAGTACTCCCTACCACCAACTCATGTTTTTTTCCATCACCAACTCATCAACTATCTCAAATCATGTTCTGGTCCCAATACCAATCCACTCGAAACATCCTGCATTGATACTCTCCTCAAAAGCAATAATTACTCCATCTCCAATATTTACTCCTGTCTCATACAACATCAAACACGGAAATATGCTCTCAAACCCTTTCAAAAGTGGTCACACGTATTAGAAGACGAGTCTCTGCCAGAAAAAATCCTTGAGGGATACAAAACTGTCAGCAATCTTACCGCTTCCGAAACTTGGAGGGAAACGCAATTCAAGATCATTCACAGGGCTTATTTTCCATTTTGCTTCCACACGGCAGACCCTACCCAAGCGCAATGTTCCTGGTGTAACCTACCTCGCCCCACCTTGCTACATAGGCTCTGGGACTGTGCCAAGATTGATGCTTATTGGGCTAAGGTGATCACTTACATCAACGAGGTCCACAAAATTCAGTGTACTAAGGACCGCCTATTATGCCTGTTTAGCATACCCCCTGCACCCTCATCGCCAATGAGGGTCTCAAATATTCCACATTGGGCTCACCCGTGTCTTCTAGTGGCTCGCAGGACTATTATGTCTCACTGGATATCAGCGACTCCACCTACCCTAACAGTGTTTAAAAAGGCCTTGGCCTCACTTTTCCATCTAGAGAGATTAGACACCATCACCCTTAATTTTCGATCGACTTCCCGTTTTTTAAAAGATTGAGGAAATACATCGAAGCTACATTCGCTCCACAGGCGCTAATGGATATAATGCACCCATTCCGCTACACAAAATGGTACTTGACAAAAGATCTCACCAACTCTCTTGGCCACCTTAAAATACCCCCCACCCCGGATTCCTTTACTTTTAACCCACCGTAGGATATCCACAAATCCATTTTGCTCCTTAACATCCACCCCTCCACATTTCCCTTCCTAGGGGTAGATTTCATCTCACTTCCAATTGTCTCCTTCCGTTTGCAAGTAGGAGTCGTTTGTAAGTTGGATGTTTGAAAGTAGGGGCCTGCCTTATATACTCTGCAGAAATTGGGGCCTTTGGTGGTGGTGCTGGTGCCACAACACTGTAAGTCCTCACAGTTACTCTTGGTGGGCACAGAAGTGGGCACTGTTGTGAAATATTAAATCAAGAATTGTAATTACATGTCCCTGTTGAACAGGGGCAAAAAAATTGGGCCTTTGGTGGTGGTGATGCTGGTGCCACAACACTGTAAGTCCTCACAGTAACTCTTGGTGGGCGCAGAAACGGGCCCTGCTGTGAAATATTTGATCAAGAATTGTAATTAAATGTCCTTGTTGAAAAGGGCCAGAAAAATTGGGCCTTAGGCACTGGTGCCACAACACTGCAATCCCTCACAGATACTCTAGTTGGAGCACAGGAATGAGCCCTCCTGCAAAATATTGCATCAAAAATTGTAATTACACACCCCTGTTAAAAAGGGGCTGAAAAATTGGGCCTTAGGCACTGGTTCTGGTGCCACAACACTGCAACCCCTCACAGATACTCTAGTTGGAGCGCAGCAACAAGCCCTGCTGCAAAGTATTGCATCAAAAATTGTAATTACACGTCCCTGTTAAAGAGGGGCTGAAAAATTGGGCCTTAGGCACTGGTGCTGGTACCACAACACCGCAATCCCTCACAAATACTCTAGTTGAGTGCAGCAACGAACCTTCCTTGCAAAATATTCCATCAAAAATTGTAATTACACGCCCCTGTTAAACAGGGGCTGAAAAATTGGGCCTTAGCCACTGGTGGGGCGCCCAGAACCAAAAATATTCTTACAAGCTATCAGCATGATCATTGAGGAGGAAGAGGATAGTCACTCAGCATAACAGGATAGTCACTCAGCATCAGCATAGGCTAGTGAAGGGATCTGAAATTAAAAAAAAATATATTAGGTTACATCAGCATCAGGTGCTTGGTAGCTGGTGGTGATCCAAGACTGATTCATTTTTATGAAGGTCAGTTGATCGACCGAGACGGTGGACAGGCGCACCCTGTGATCAGTTACAAAACCTCCAGAAGCACTGAATGTGCATTCCGAAAGAACGCTGGATGTAGGACAGGCCAGTAGCTCAATTGCATACTGTGCAAGCTCTGGCCAGTGATCCATCCTCAAGACCCAGTAACCCAGAGGATTTTCGGTGGGAAAGGTGTCAAAGTCAAATCTTGCCCCTAGGTATTCCTGCACCATGTAAAACAGACGCTGGCGATGGTTGCTGGAATCGATCATACCTCGGGGCTGCGGACTAAAAAATTGTCTGAATGCATCGTTCAGACGGCCACCTTCTCCACTGCTCCTTCTTTGTCTGACCGAAGCCTCAGCAACACGTTGTTTAGGAACAGGAGTTTCTAACCTCCCAGTCTCTGGGAACGCATTGCACAGACCTTTCTGCAAGGCCTTCCGAAGATGTTTCATTCTCTGCTCCCTCTGTGACGGCAAGATAAGGTCTTCAACCTTATAGTAGGTGACCGCGATATTGTGTCTATCTCGCCGCATTTCACGAGCCCCGTTGTGAGAGCCAGCGCCAAGATGACTCACTCATCGGGAAAGGACAACTTTGTTTTTCTTTCCCGATGAGTGACAGGTAGAGCTGACAGCTGTCTGGTATGAATCCTGAGGAACGCCGCGCCAAATTTTAAATGAAAAAATCAGCATGGGTTCCCCCCAGGGGCATACCAGGCCCTTAGGTCTGGTATGGATTGTAAGGGGAACCCCCTACGCTGAAAAATCGGCATGGGACCCCCCCAAAATCCACACCAGACCCTTATCTGAGCACGCAGCCCAGCCGGCCAGGAAAGGGGATGGGGACGAGCGAGCGCCCCCCCCTCCTGAGCTGTACAAGGCCGCATGCCCTCAACATGGGGGTGGGTGCCTTGGGGGGAGGGGGGACACCCTGCGGGCCCCCCACCCCAAATCACCTTGTCCCATGTTGATGAGGACAAGGGCCTCTTCCCAACAACCCTGGCGGTTGGTTGTTGGGGTCTGTGGGCAGGGGGCTTATCAGAATCCGGGAGCCCCCTTTATTAAGGGGGCCCCCAGATCCTGGCTCCCCACCCTGTGTGAATGAGTATGGGGTACATGGTACCCCTACCCATTCACCTAGGGAAAAAAGTGTCAATTAAAAAAAAAACACAGCACACAGGGTTTAAGAGTAATTTATTAGGCAGCTCCGGGGTCTTCTTCCGACTTCGGGGGTGGGGGGGTGTTTTCTTCCGACTTCTCCCGGTCTTCCGCCTCTTCTCCCAGGCCCCTCCACTATCTTCTTCCAGCTCTTTTGCCAGCGAGGGGCCCGGTCTGCTGCCGCTGTCTTGTCGCCGCTGTCTCGCCGCCGCTGTCACATCGCTTCTTCTCTTCTTCCGATGTTGACACGACGCTCTCTCCGGCTGGAATGCTGTGTGCGAGCTGCGGAGCCATTTATATAGGTGGTGACCCCGCCCCCTTGTGACGTCACGGTCCCAGCATGCGCAGAGACTCTGGAGTCACACCCCCTTATGACGCCAAAGTCCCTGCGCATGCTGGGACCGTGACGTTACAAGAGGGCGGGGTCACCGCCTATATAAATGGCTCCACAGCTCGCACACAGCATTCCAGCCAGAGAGAGTGTCGTGCCAACATCGGAAGAAGAGAAGAAGAGAAGAAGCGACGAGACAGCGGCGACAAGACAGCAGGGACAAGACAGCGGCAGCGGACCAGGCCCCTCGCTGGCAAAAGAGCTGGAAGAAGATAGCGGAGGGGCCCGGGAGAAGAGGCGGAACACAGGGAGAAGTCGGAAGAAAACACCCCCCCACCCCCGAAGTCGTAAGAAGACCCCGGAGCTGCCTAATAAATTACTCTTAAAACCTGTGTGCTGTGTTTTTTTTATTGACACTTTTTCCCCTAGGTGAATGGGTACCATGTACCCCATACTCATTCACACAGGGTGGGGGGCCGGGATCTGGGGGCCCCCTTATTAAAGGGGGCTCCCGGATTCCAATAATCCCCCCGCCCACAGACCCCGACAACCAACGGTCAGGGTTGTCGAGAAGAGGCCCTTGTCCTCATCAACATGGGGACAAGGTGCTTTTGGGTGGGGGGGCCTGCAGGGTGCCCCCCCTTCCCACAAGGCACCCACCCCCATATTGAGGGCATGCGGCTTGGTACGGCTCAGGAGGGGGGTTGCTCGCTCGTCCCCACCCCCTTTCCTGGCCGGCCGGGCTGCATGCTCGGATAAGGGTCTGGTATAGATTTTGGGGGGACCCCCACGCCAATTTTCTGGCCAAATTTTAAATGAAAAAATCGGCATGGGTTCCCCCCAGGGGCATACCAGGCCTTTAGGTCTGGTATGGATTGTAAGGGGAACCCCCTACGCTGAAAAATCGGCGTGGGGTCCCCCCAAAATCCACACCAGATCCTTATCCGAGCACGCAGCCCGGCCGGCCAGGAAAGGGGGTGGGGACGAGCGAGCGCCCCCTCCTGAGCTGTACCAGGCCACATGCCCTCAACATGAGGGGTGGGTGCCTTGGGGGAAGGGGGCACCCTGTGGGCCCCCCCACCCCAAAGCACCTTGTCCCCATGTTGATGAGGACAAGGGCCTCTTCCTGACAACCCTGGCGGTTGGTTGTCGGGGTCTGTGGGCGGGGGGCTTATCGGAATCCGGGAGCCCCCTTTATTAAGGGGGCCCCCAGTTCCCAGCCCCCCACCCTGTGTGAATGAGTATGGGGTACATGGTACCCCTACCCAATCACCTAGGGAAAAAGTGTCAATAAAAAAAAAACACAGCACACAGGTTTTAAGGGTAATTTATTAGGCAGCTCCGGGGTCTTCTTCCGACTTCAGGGGTGGGGGGGTGTTTTCTTCCGACTTCTCCCGGTCTTCCGCCTCTTCTCCCGGGCCCCTCCACTATCTTCTTCCAGCTCTTTTGCCAGCGAGGGGCCCGGTCTGCTGCCGCTGTCTTGTCGCCGCTGTCTCGCCGCCGCTGTCTCGTCGCTTCTTCTCTTCTTCCGATGTTGACACGACGCTCTCTCTGGCTGGAATGCTGTGTGCGAGCTGCGGAGCCATTTATGATGACCCCGCCCCTTGTGACGTCACAGTCCCAGCATGAGTGAGCCAGCACAACATGCACAGTGCCCTGTCGCCAAGAATCAGCGCGCTGGAAACACAATCTCGCGGTCAGGTACTGTACTCTTGTAACGTGGATCAAGGAGGGTTGCCAGCCAGTATTGATCCCTCTCCTTGATACCACGAATATAAGGATCCTTCCACAGGCTTTGCAGGATCAGGGAGGCCATGCAGCGTAGGTTTGCTGAGGCATTCGGTCCGGAGTCCTCTGGGTCACTAAGGATGACATGATCCGCAGCCACCTCCTCCCAGCCACGTACAAGTCCATGGGTTTCTTGGGACTGTAAATGATCCCTTAAAGACTGCTGTTGATGCTGAGTGCCAGGCTCCACCTCCATGCTGACACAATCCTCCTCCTCCTCCTCTTCCTGTGTGATCAGGGGGCACGCAGGAACACCGTCTGGAAAAAGGGGGCCTTGAGAGCTAAGGAAGTCCTCCTCTTCCTTCTTCTGTTCTGCCTCAAGTGCCCTGTCCATTATTCCATGCAGTGTGTGCTCCAACAGGTGGACAAGGGGGACAGTGTCACTGATGCATGCACTGTCACTGCTCACCATCCTCCTGGCCTCCTCAAATGGTGACAGGACAGTACATGCATCCCTGATCACAGCCCACTGGCGTAGGGAAAAAAAAAACAAGCTCCCCTGACCCTGTCCTGGTGCCATAGTCACACAGGTACTCATTGATGGCCCTCTGCTGCATGTGCAGCCGCTGCAGCATGGCCAACGTTGATTTCCACCTGGTGGGAATGTCACAGATTAGGCGGTTCTTGGGCAGGTTAAATTCCTTTTGGAGGTCAGCCAGCTGATCACTGGCATTATATGACCTGCAGAAATGCACACAGACTTTCCTGGCCTGCCTCAGGACATCCTGTAAGCCCGGGTACCTGCCCAAGAACCGCTGCACCACCAAGTTAAGGATGTGAGCCAAACAGGGCACATGGGTCAGTTGTCCCTGTCGGAGGGCAGAGAGGAGGTTGGTGCCATTGTCGCAAACCACCATACCTGCCTTAAGCTGGTGTGGCGTCAACCACCTCTGAACCTGCCTCTGCAGAGCTGACAGAATCTCTGCCATAGTGTGGCTCCTGTCCCCCACTCACACCAGCTCAAGCACCACATGGCATCTTTTGGCCTGCATGCTAACATAGCCCTTTGAACGCATACGGAGCACCGCTGGTTCCAAATTTAAATCAGCACAGAAAGAGGCCATGGAGGAAGAAGAAAAGGAGGGGGTGGAGGAGAGAGGTGTGGCAGAATCACCACTAGTAGTATTTTGGAGGTGTGGTGGTGGAACAACCTCCAACACTACTGCACCCTGTCCTGCATCCTTCCCAGCTGCCAGAAGAGTTACCCAGTGTGCGGTGAAAGATAGGTAATGTCCCTGTTCATGCCTGCTGGACCATGAGTCAGCGGTAATATGCACCTTACCACTGACCGCCCTGTCCAGTGAGGTCAGGACATTGCCTTCCACATGCCGATAGAGAGCCGGAATCGCCTTCCGTGAGAAAAAGTGGCGTTTGGGAACCTGCCACTGAGGAACCGCACATTCCACAAGGGGGCAGAATCTACCAACTGAAAAGGCAGCAGTTGAAGTGCTAGCAATTTAGCCAAGCTAGCATTCAACCACTGGGCATGTGGATGGCTGGGAGCGAACTTTTTTGACAGTGCAGCAGCTGTGGCAAGGAAATTTGCCTGGTACAATCTGACGTTGGTGTACCGATAGCAGATTTCCCCCAAGTACTTGGCTGTGACAAAACTAATTCTACACCTTCATTCCTCTCAGTGCAGGTCTCAGAGAGGACTGAAGGTATAGTGGGGTTGGAGATCCCAGATGATGAGGAGCAAGGACAGGTCCTCTTTGTTCTTTGGTGTGGGTCTTTTAGGTATGCTTGCCAATGAACTGCATGGCAGGTCAACATATGTCTGGTCAAGCATGTGGTGCCCTGGAGGGCATCCTGCCTCGTTGGTGATGTGTCGCCTCCTCCTCCTCTCTCCTATCAGGCACCCACGTGGAGTCAGTGACCTCATCATCCCCTCCCTCCTCATCACTGAAGCAAAGCTGACAGTATGCTGCAGCTGGAGTAACATGACTGCCAGAGTGCTGTCCTTTTTTGGCACCCCCTGTCTCTGGGCTCATGTTACTGCCTTCCTCTAACTAGGTACCATCATCGGAGCCTTCAAAATGCTGGGCATCCTCCTGGAGCATGACCCAACACTGTGGTCAAACAGTTCGGGGACTCCTCAGGAGGACATGGTGGGGATAGTGAAGTAGTGACTGATGCCATTGAGCCGAGGGAAGAGGTCGCGTTGGCAGCTGCTTTGCCAGAGAAAGTACCCTGAGCATGGGTGAGAGAGGATAAGGAGGATGAGGATGGCTTGGTCATCCACTCTACCAAGTCTTCCGCATGTTGCGGCTCAACACGGCCAGCTGCCGATAAAAAGGACAAGCGTGTCCCACAGGCCACGTGCTGATGATGCACCCTCTTCACGACCAGCACTGTTGCCTCTAGACACAGAGCCTGCTTGCCCTCTTTTATTGGCTTGTGACTGTCTGCCTCTCCTTGTTGGTCTTCCAGACATACTAATGGCCTGCAGTGAGATGTAGCTGCACAAAGCTGCTATATATATATATATGATGATACTGCAGCTAGCAGAATCAACTGCCTGCCTGTAGTATTATTAGTATGAGAACACCAGCAATTGTCTTCAGGTAGCTTTAGGTGCACACTGTGCAGAGGATGCAGTACACTAACTGTAAATACTGTAACTTCCTGCCTGTGGTATTAATAGGAGCAAAACAACAGCAATTGTCTTCAGGTAGCTTTAGGTGCACACTGTGCAGAGGATGCAGTACACTAACTGTAAATACTGTAGCTGTCTGCCTGTGGTATTAATAGGATCAGAAGAACACCACCAATTTTCTTCAGGTAGCTTTAGGTGCACACTGTGCAGAGGAAACAATACACTAACTGTAAATACTGTATCTGCCTGCCTGTGGTATTAATAGGAGCAGAACAACAGAAATTTTCTTCAGGTAGCTTTAGGTAAAAACTGTGCAGAGGACGCAGTACACTAACTGTAAATACTGTAGCTGCCTGCCTGTGGTATTAATAGGATCAGAAGAACACCACCAATTTTATTCAGGTAGATTTAGGTACACAAACCTGCAGTGGACACAGTACACTAACTGTAAATGCTGTAGCTGCCTGCCTGTGGTATTAATATAGGATCAGAAGAACCCCACCAATTTTATTCAGGTAGCTTTAGGTGCACACTGTGCAGAGGGCACAGTACACTCGCTGTAAATACTGTAGCTGCCTACCTGTGATATTATTATAGGAATAGAAGAACCCCACCAATTTCCTTCAGGTAGCTTTAGGTGCACACTGTGCAGAGGACACAGTACACTAACTGTAAATACTCAAAAAATGGGGGAAACAGGGGATGATGGGATTATTGCGGTGCCACCAAAATTCAAAATTACTAGAATGATATTTTATATAAAATCATTTATTTTATTGATATCAAAAACATCTAAAATGTTTACATGAAAGAGTACAAAAAATATACAAAGCAAAAACAAAAACAGAAATACAGTGCAAATAAATGACCGTCACCAAAGATGTTGAGGGGTGATCATAGTCTTATGTTCCCAACTAGTTTCGCCAAAACATTAGCTTCATCAGGGGAATGTAGAGATGTACTGCAGAGAATAAAACCATTATAATAAAGAAAAAATGCATTATTGGATCAACATAATCTTGTAATGCTGGAGGCAATCCAATCGCATCGCATAGTGGTCAAATTGCCGCCCCCCCATATCCCGCGGTCTTCCCACCCCCCACACACCTAAAACATACCATGCGGGCTCCAAAACGCAAGGGGGACACCACCGAGACACTGAGAATGGAAGTTGCACTCAGCCCAGTATTTGGCTACAGGGGAATTAAAGGGCGCCTAAAAAGAGAAGTATAGCATATAAGTATTGAAAATTCTTTTAATTTTATTTAACAAAAGGGACCTAAGCCTCAATTACATACCCTAATTATATGCAAAACCAAGGCACTCAATGTTGCACAAGGGAGATTCACAGCGCAGTCAGTTCATGTAAAAAAATCGCATGAATGCGATCAAAAGGACTGTAAAATAGATTCAAGAGAGGGGAAAAAAGGTATGGGAAAAATGATATTGATACACATAAATATATCAGTGAATTTCAGATTTAAAGGACATAGTGAAATATGTTGGATATAGTGAGTAGGGCTTACCGAATACGCATTAAGTTAGAAAAAATGCATCCTATGAATAAGGTTCCCCCAATATCTTGGCTAAACATTGGAACCTCCACAATGAGTCTTTCTGGTAACACCGGTTATTGTAGGTGATCTGAAAGTCAATGCATATAACAAAGGGACTGTTAGCAAGAAAGTTCAGCCAGTATAGCCATATGTGGCAATATAACGACAGATGCTTGCTGTGATGAAAAAAAGTTTGTTGGATCTATTACCTTTTACATATGTAGCCAGCTCCCCAGGATGGTCCCACAGCAAGGAGATAACAAACACACTGAGAGCAAGGCTGCCTTTTACAACCCCCACCTGATCAGCATGATATAAATCAGCTGATCAGGAGCGGACGACAGGCGGGCGGGGCACATGCGCAGTTGCCAGTGTCATTTGCCTACATATCCCATAAGTCCGAGCGTCGGTCCGGTCACATGGCGGCTACTGCCTGCGACATGATCGACAGATGGAAAAGTGCAACGGAAGGCTCCAGAGGAAGAAGGGGGAGAACCCCACATCATCCAAGGGAGACAGAGGGGAGAGGAGGCATGAACAGGCGTTGGAACACCGCGATGGTCCCGGCCAAAGGGGCGGGCTGACAATAAAGCCAGCCCTTGGGCGTCCATGCAGCCAAAGGCTGTAGTGAAACAAGTTCCCAGATGAATGGGGGGTAAAAACACCCAGTGCATTGGGCCCACCATGGCACGCCCCAGGAGGGGGGGAGGGCGGAAGGAACAAAGGGAAGTCTGATAATTCAGACAGATCGGGGACATAGGTGGAGTGGCCCTGGCGGTGGACAGATGGTATCACCGCAATGGCCGCCATGCGATAACGGAGGAAAATGCCTGCAACAACACAAGTATAAATTAGATGACAAAATTGCATTAATAAAATCGATATGGTAATCCAAAATTAAACAATGCATTTGATTTATAACATGTCTCTGCATGAACTTAGGTCACCATATTATCAATAATTGTTTTTTTATATTATATTTTATTATTTTTTGTTTTTTATATACATCAAACTAATCCAGATATTTTAATTATGTATTCAATAAAAACAGGTGATAGGAATTATCGTACATACAGTATGCAACTACATATAGTGACTACTGTATTAATTATTTCAACATACAGATATAAAATTAACCAGCAGTGGGTACAGGACGGGGGCAGGGAGTGAGGGCAGATGGAACACCGAACCAGCAGGGCCCGATGGGCATAAGATTGACCAGCCAGTGAGGAGACAGTCAAAGAATAGACTAGCTAGATATTAAGAATATTTGTATATATACATATAAATGTTATTCTAAAGAAAAGATTTGAAGCTAATATACTCATTGAGGCCAGCCTATTTGACCGCATTCAATAAATATATCCATCTGGTCTCCATCTGAAGCAAGGAGTTGTCAATATTACCTCCCCTGGCATGAGAAGGGATATGCCCAAGGGCCGCAAACTTGACAACATGAGGGTCAAAGTTATGCTCTGTGGCCACATACCTATTCAGGGCTGTGGTGGTTAAGTGTTTATATAGAGGTGCAATGTGATCCTTAATACGTTTAAGGAATGGACGCTTAGTCTTCCCTACATAGAAACAGCCACACTGGCAAAGAGCCAGATACACGACACCAATTGTTTTACACGTAACTCTATGTTTCAAGCGGTGTATCCTACCATTTGGAAGGGGAATATTCTTAGAGTTAAAGATAAATGGACAGAAATCGCATGTACCGCATGAAAAAGTGCCGGCATTTGAATGATCAAGGGGGCCTCGTATCTCATGATGACTGTGAACAAGCATGTCTCTCATAGATGGGGCCCGTCTGTAAGTGATTTCTGGGTATGATTTGAGAAATTTTTTAATGGTATTATCAGCCATCAGAAGTGGCCAATATTTTTGAAAGATCCCTCTCATTTGGCCATGCTGTTTTGAGAATTGGGTAATAATCTTAACAGAGTTATTGATTTTTGAGGATTTAGTAGAATGAATGAGATCATGTCTATTCCGTTTGATGACTCTGTTGAAGGACCTCCTCAGCAGGGAGCAACTGTATCCACGTCGACGAAGCCTCTCATACAGGTCATTAGCTGCCAGGTGAAAATCTGAATCCAAGGTACAATTCCTCCTAAGTCTAAGGAATTGACTATAGGGTATACTATCTAATAAGGGCTGGGGATGTGCACTAGCTGCATGTAGAATCGTATTGCCCGATGAGGGCTTACGATATAATGATGAATGTAAAGTTCCATCGCAATCTAAATGTATTTGTAAATCCAAAAAATGTATCTTAGTTTGGCTGCATTCCATTGTAAAACTCAGGTTAAAGGTATTCACAGCCAGCAAATCCATCAGCCGTGAAAGATCCTCTCGACTACCTGACCATAAAATGAAAACATCATCTATATACCTGTACCAGGCTATAATTTGAGAAAGCAAGTCTGACATGGATTCTGGAGAAAACAAATCCCTCTCCCACCCCCCCAGGTACAGGTTGGCATATGAGGGGGCACATTTGGTCCCCATAGCCACACCCTGCACCTGGAGGAAGTGGGAGGAACCAAACATGAAAACATTTCTAGTCAAGATAAACTCAAGTAACCGAAGGACAAACTGGCTGTAACCATCAAAGGATGGTCCTCGCTCCAGGAGATGGGTACGGATCACGTCCATACCTTTAACATGTGGAATTGAGTTGTATAAATATTCAACGTCTAAGGCAACTAGCCACGTATTGGGAGGGACCTGCTTTCCATCAATATGGCGTAACATGTCTATGGTATCCTGCACATAAGAGAATAAAGCTGTCACATGGGGTATTAGGTATTTATCCACCAAGGCACTGGCATTCTCTGTTAGACTTTGACATCCCGAAACAATCGGTCGTCCAGGGGGTTTCTTCACTGATTTATGCATTTTGGGTAGTGAATAAAAAGTAGGAATTTTGAGATCCTTCACATTTAAGTAGTTCCATGTACTAGAGTCCATAACACCTGATTGGTATGCTTCGAAGATCAAGCTATAGTATTCCCTGTTAAAGTTGGTTATTAGTGTTTTGGAAATAGGGCAGTACCAACATGCGTTGTCAAGGATCTCCCGACACATAGCTTCATATGCGGGGACATCCATGACCACAACATTGCCGCCCTTATCCGCAGGTTTAATAATTAAGCCAGAATGACTCTGTAATTCTCGAAGGGCTTTTCAAAGTTTCCAAGGTAGATTATGTGTGTGGACTTGTTGCAAGTCCAGGTTTTCAATTTCTTGAGTAATTTGTTGGATAAAAGCCCAAATATTGGGATTTGTTTGTAATGAAGGAAAATTACGTGATTTGGGTTTGAAAGATGTTGGTGGTGGGAAGGAGACACCAGAGACGACCATGCCACCAGAGGCCATCGGTGTCACGTCCTCTGTGGTGTGTCCCTCATCCCATAGACACTCAAGATCCGCCAAAGCTCGAAGTTCCGCCGAGCAAATAGGTGTATGTCTTTTATAAGTTGAAAACGATCCAGATCCGTGGAAGGGCAGAAGGTGAGCCCTAATTTTAGAACTTGAACTTGGTCAGCTGTAAGATCAACAGAAGATAAATTCACAACATCCAATTCAAACAAATTCGTGTTTAAGGAAGTGGGGGCTGGTTGGTTGTGTCTGGTGTCTTTCCTAAAAAAGAATTAAAAGAAATTTCAATACTTATATGCTATACTTCTCTTTTTAGGTGCCCTTTAATTCCCCTGTAGCCAAATACTGGGCTGAGTGCAACTTCCATTCTCAGTGTCTCGGTGGTGTCCCCCTTGCGTTTTGGAGCCCGCATGGTATGTTTTAGGTGTGGGGGGGGTGGGAAGACCGTGGGATATGGGGGGGCGGCAATTTGACCACTGTGCGATGTGATTGGCTTGCCTCCAGCATTACAAGATTATGTTGATCCAATAATGCATTTTTTCTTTATTATAATAGTTTTATTCTCTGCAGTACATCTCTACCTTCCCCTGATGAAGCCAATGTTTTGGCGAAACTAGTTGGGAACATAAGACTATGATCACCCCTCAACATCTTTAGTGACGGTCATTTATTTGCACTGTATTTCTGTTTTTGTTTTTGCTTTGTATTTTTTTTGTACTCTTTCATGTAAACATTTTAGATGTTTTGATATCAATAAAATAAATGATTTTATATAAAATATCATTCTAGTAATTTTGAATTTTGGTGGCACCGCAATAATCCCATCATCCCCTTTTTCCCCTATTTTTTGAGATCTTCGACTCGGGATGAGGTGCCGTATCTGGTAGGACACACCACCCACCATCCAATTACCTATACCAAGTGTTCCAACACACCACATAACGGGTGGTCTGTCCTTTTAGCTACAAACCAAATAACAACACCATTGAGATAATCAAGTATAATTGTTTCCTCTCTCTTCTAGTGGGGACATCTATTCTTATAAACTAAATTACTAATGATTTTTTTGTGTGTCCCTATTTAAATTTGAAAAGTGTAATATTATTAAAGTGTATGCAATTTTGTATTTTCTACTATTCCCTAACCAGCAGTGGGGCAGGATGGCGGATTTTTGTGTTGAGGCCTTTACGGACCTGATGACAAAGATCCGGTCATCCAAAACAGAGGCCAACATTTCTGATGATGAACTTGATCGTGCATTCATGAGATTGCAACAACTTCTCGAAAAAAAGGTACGCACATATTGGCATAAAGCCTACTTTGAAAAGTACTCTCTAAATGGTATAGTACCCTGGGGTTTGAGAATCCAGATCTTCCCTAATCTTAGAAAGATCACTGACTCTCTTAAACAATCGTGGGAGCAAAACCTTCAATCTTGCTCCTTTGAAATGATTTCACTACTATGCAAACAATATGAACTTGAACTTGGTCAACTAGATGCACAAATTAATAATTGGTATGATGAACACCATCTTGTTATTTCTTCCCCTCGCTTTATTAAACGTGATAAAGATCTACGATCACATTTGGAAGAATACACAATAGAGATCATAAACACTAAGGAAAGTAAATTTCTTTGGGATAAAACGGCCCATGATAATGGTTTCGCCTACAAATGGAACCACACGACCTTTAACAAACCTTTTTCTAAACCTTATACTGCTGAACCCTCCAAAACAGATGTTGTGGTGCCTAATGTTAATTCTGTCACTTTCTCCCCTAGTTCCTCCACTACTTATCACGAACTTTCTCAAGAAAGATTACCCAAAAAGAGAAAGGGGGACCGCACTACTATGGTTCCCCCTCTCCGTATACCGGGTTCCTCACTTAAATCTCAACCCCCAGTGGGCCGTACACATTCTTCTAAAACACTATCATCTACCCCATTTCCTTCTTTGAGTAAGTCTACATCTACACTTACTTCATCTGACACCTTTGTACACTCTTCACTAGGTATAAACACTCCCACTCAGAGTAACTTGGCCTCCACAACTAGTGGTCGTCGCTCTAGCGAGCCCACCATTTCTACACTTTTTCCCACCAGTACTCATTCTATAGACCCCAAATTGGCACCCATTTTTTTAGGAAAGACACCAGACACAAACAACCAGCCCCCACTTCCTTAAACACGAATTTGTTTGAATTGGATGTTGTGAATTTATCTTCTGTTGATCTTACAGCTGACCAAGTTCAAGTTCTAAAATTAGGGCTCACCTTCTGCCCTTCCACGGATCTGGATCGTTTTCAACTTATAAAAGACATACACCTATTTGCTTGGCGTTTGCTATTTAAGGGGAACCCTCTGAGGCGGAACTTCGAGCTTTGGCGGATCTTGAGTGTCTATGGGATGAGGGACACACCACAGAGGACGTGACACCGATGGCCTCTGGTGGCATGGACGTCTCTGGTGTCTCCTTCCCACCACCAACATCTTTCAAACCCAAATCACGTAATTTTCCTTCATTACAAACAAATCCCAATATTTGGGCTTTTGTCCAACAAATTACCGTATATACTTGAGTATAAGTCGTTCTGAGTATAAGTCGAGACCCTAATTTACCACAAAAAAATGGGAAAAACTTATTGACCCGAGTATAAGACCAGGGTGAGAAATGCACAGCTACTGTAAGTGGAAAAAGAGGGTCAACAATGCCCATCTGCAGCTGTATACCTCCCTGTGTCCTGTGCATATGTGTCATGTGTCATGTGCATATGTGTCATGTGTATATGTACCTGTGTCATGTACCTGTGTCCTGTGTGTATGTGTATCCTACCTGTGTCCTGTGCATCCTCCGTGCACCGATCACCGTGTAGTATTCGGCGGCTGGTTCAAAAGCCGCGCCGCCTCCTCGTCCAAAAAACTCAATTTCCCAGCAGTTAGCGGTCAGCCAATCACGGACATTCTCTCATCCCCATACCATGGACGAGGATGAGAGAATGTCCGTGATAGGCTGTACACTGACTGCCTATCACAGACAAGGAGGCGCGGCTTTTAAACTGGGAGAGCCGCTGCCGAGTGCTATGTAGCACACGCTGGCCGCCGTCTGCCTGCATGACACGCTGATCATGTAGGCAGACGGCAGTGACTCGTGTATAAGTCGAAGGGGGCACTTTCAGCCCCAAAAAAGGGGCTGAAAAATTCGACTTATACACGAGTATATACGGTACTCAAGAAATTGAAAACCTGGACTTGCAACAAGTCCACACACATAATCTACCTTGGAAACTTCGAAAAGCCCTTTGAGAATTACAGAGTCATTCTGGCTTAATTATTAAACCTGCGGATAAGGGCGGCAATGTTGTGGTCATGGATGTCCCCGCATATGAAGCTATGTATCGGGAGATCCTTGACAACGCACGTTGGTACCGCCCTATTTCCAAAACACTAATAACCAACTTTAACAGGGAATACTATAGCTTGATCTTCGAAGCATACCAATCAGGTGTTATTGACTCTAGTACATGGAACTACTTAAATGTGAAGGATCCCAAAATTCCTACTTTTTATTCACTACCCAAAGTGCATAAATCAGTGAAGAAACCCCCTGGACGACCGATTGTTTCGGGATGTCAAAGTCTAACAGAGAATGCCAGTGCCTTGGTGGATAAATACCTAATACCCCATGTGACAGCTTTATTCTCTTATGTGCAGGATACCATAGACAGGTTACGCCATATTGATGGAAAGCAGGTCCCTCCCAATACGTGGCTAGTTGCCTTAGACGTTGAAGGTTTATACAACTCAATTCCACATGTTAAAGGTATGGACGTGATCCGTACCCATCTCCTGGAGTGAGGACCATCTTTTGATGGTTACAGCCAGTTTGTCCTTCGGTTACTTGAGTTTATCTTGACTAGAAATGTTTTCATGTTTGGTTCCTCCCACTTCCTCCAGGTGCAGGGTGTGGCTATGGGGACCAAATGCGCCCCCTCATATGCCAACCTGTACCTGGGGGGGTGGGAGAGGGATTTGTTTTCTCAAGAATCCATGTCAGACTTCTTTCTCAAATTATAGCCTGGTACAGGTATATAGATGATGTTTTCATTTTATGGTCAGGTAGTCGAGAGGATCTTTCACGGCTGATGGATTTGCTGGCTGTGAATACCTTTAACCTGAGTTTTACAATAGAATGCAGCCAAACTAAGATACATTTTTTGGATTTACAAATACATTTAGATTGTGATGGAACTTTACATTCATCATTATATCGTAAGCCCTCATCGGGCAATACGATTCTACATGCAGCTAGTGCACATCCCCAGCCCTTATTAGATAGTATACCCTATAGTCAATTCCTTAGACTTAGGAGGAATTGTACCTTGGATTCAGATTTTCACCTGGCAGCTAATGACCTGTATGAGAGGCTTCATCGGCGTGGATACAGTTGCTCCCTGCTGAGGAGGTCCTTCAACAGAGTCATCAAACGGAATAGACATGATCTCATTCATTCTACTAAATCCTCAAAAATCAATAACTCTGTTAGGATTATTACCCAATTCTCAAAACAGCATGGCCAAATGAGAGGGATCTTTCAAAAATATTGGCCACTTCTGATGGCTGATAATACCATTAAAAAATTTCTCAAATCATACCCAGAAATCACTTACAGCATTTTTTTGTGGTCGGCTGGTGGTGTGTTTGCTGACGGATCTACATAGTTTTTTTTTATTTTTTGATAAAGGATTTGTCAAAAACTGTTTCTGTTTTTTTTTGTTTTTTTTTACACTTTTTTGTTGAACGGATACCCATTCACATGGGTGGGGACGAAATCTGGGGGCCCCCTTGTTAAAAGGGGCTTCCAGAGTCTGATACGCCCTCTGCCTGCAAACCATTGCCGGCAATAGAAAAATATTTAAAAAAACGGTATGATGTCCCCCCCAGTCCATGCTCGGCCCTTCGGGTCTGGTATGGATCTTAAGGATTTTGACCATGCCAATTTTTTTTGTTTAAATGGCGCGTGGTCCCCCAAAATCCATACTAGACCCTTATCTGAGCATGCAGCCCAGGAGGTCAGGAAAGTGTGGGGAGAACGAGGGAGTGCCCACCCTCCTGAACCATACTAGGCCACATGCCCTAAACATGCCCTTCTGAACCACCCCAAAGCACCTTGTCCCCATGTTGATAGGGACAAGGGCCTCTTCCCGACAACCCTGGCTTGTAGTTGTTTAGAATATGCTGCAGAAAAAATGACATTTCTAAAGAAAAAAATAGTCAAATCCCATTTAAATTGACTCGCAGTTACAAATACTAGCACCCAGCTATTTAAAAAAATTTTTTAAGGGAGACCCCACACCAAAAAAGAAAATGGCGCGGGGTCCACCTCAAATTCCATACCAGACCCTTATTTGGGCATGCAGCCCAGCAGGTTAGGAAAGGGGGGGTGAGTGGCCCCTCCTCCTGAACCATACCATGCCACATGCCCTTAACATGGGGGAGTGGGTGCTTTGGGGCAGGTGGGATCCACCCCCCCACCCCAAAGCACCTTGTCCCTATGTTGATGGAGACAAGGGCCTCTTCTCGACAACCCTGGGCTGTCGTTGGGGTCTGCGGGTGGGGGCTTATTGGAACCCAGATCCCACCCCTCATGTGAAGAAGTATCGGGTACGTAGTACCCATATCCATTCACCAAAAAAGTGTCAAAAATTAATAAAAACACAGAGATAGTTTTAGACAAATCCTATTGAAAAATAAAAAATAAAAAATAAAAAACAGTGTCCCCAAATGTAGATTTGTTGTTGATCCCATTGCCCCCCGACCCGAAAAGAAAATAATTGCTCTCCCCGACATGGAGGCGCTATGCCTACTGCAGGCTCATCCATTTGACAGTTATTTTATAGGGAAGGAGCGGGGCCATCTGTCTACGTCACCTGGTGGGACCCACCCTTCTGAGTCCATGAATTTGTCAAAAACTGTCTTTTTTTGGTAAATGGGTACCGGGTACTATGTACCCGATACCCATTCACATAGGGTAGGGTCTGGGATCTCTGGGGCCTCTTTGTTAAAGGAGGCTTCAAGATTCCGATAAGCCCCCACTCACAGACCCCGACAACCACAGCCCAGTGTCCTTGTCCCTATCAACACCTTAATGTATTTTGGTCCATGCCAGTATAAATCAATATCCAAAACTTTAATAATTTGTGTGTACTATAGAAAAATAAAGATGTGTGTTTTTCACTTGCCTCAGGAGCTGCGCTATACGTGTGTTTGTATAAAGGCTTTTCTATGTCTGATTTGAATACACAGAGGGGGTTATTTACTAAAGGAAAATCCACTTTGCACTGTAAGTGCACTTGAAAGTGCACTGGGAGCAGTGGCGGCCCATCCATAGGGGGCGCCTGGGCGCCGCCCCAACCCCCCTCCAGGCAGCAAAAAAAAAAAAAAGTAAAAAAAAAAAAATTTTTTTAATACTGGCTCTTTAAAAAAAAAAAAATGGAAAAAAAAGGTCCTTAAGTGCACTGTGTTCGGACGCCGGATACAGTGCGACGCCGGACACAGTGCACTTATAGGAAGCGCCACGTCTATGCAATCACGAGATTGCAGACGTGGCACTGCATTTGCGGGCGTTTAGCCCGCCTTGGGGCGTTTTCTGAAGCGCCGAGTAGCTTCCGCTCAGCCATAGCAATACATACTACAGGCGCCGGGCGGAAGCTACTTGGCACTTCAGATTTGATTGACATCTGCCCTGAGGCAGATGTCACTTCCTGGTTCTCTCTCTCATTGCGCCCGAGAGAGGAAGCAGGAAGAATGCTGCTGCCAGTGTGAGGAGGAGGACACCGCAGGAGACTGAAGGTAAGTACCGCTGTGTGGAGAATCGGGGGGACACCTGCTGAGGGGGGGCTCTGGTGGGGGGCTCTGATGGGGACAACTGCTGTGGGGGGTTCTGATGGGGACAACTGCTGTGGGGGGCTCTGATGGGGACAACTGCTGTGGGGGGCTCTGATGGGGACAACTGCTGTGGGGGGCTCTGATGGGGACAACTGCTGTGGGGGGCTCTGATGGGGACAACTGCTGTGGGGGGATCTGATGGGGACAACTGCTGTGGGGGTTCTGATGGAGACAACTGCTGTGGGGGGCTCTGATGGGGACACCCTGCTGTGGGGGGCTCTGATGGGGACACCCTGCTGTGGGGGGACTCTGATGGGGGACACCTGCTGTGGGGGACTCTGATGGGGACACCTGCTGTTGGGGGACTCTGATTGGGACACCTGCTGTGGGGGACTCTGATGGGGACACCTGCTGTGGGGGGGCTCTGATGGGGGACACCTGCTGTGGAGGGACTCTGATGGGGGACACCTGCTGTGGGGGGAATCTGATGGGGGACACCTGCTGTGGGGGGACTCTGATGGGGGACACCTGCTGTGGGGGGACTCTGATGGGGGACACCTGCTGTGGGGGGGACTCTGATGGGGGACACCTGCTGTGGGGGGACTCTGATGGGGGACACCTGCTGTGGGGGGGACTCTGATGGGGGACACCTGCTGTGGGGGAGACACTGATGGGGGACACCTGCTGTGGGGGGGACTCTGATGGGGGACACCTGCTGTGGGGGGGACTCTGATGGGGGACACCTGCTGTGGGGGGGACTCTGATGGGGGACACCTGCTGTGGGGGGGACTCTGATGGGGGACACCTGCTGTGGGGGGCTTTGATAGGGGACACCTGCTGTGGGGGGCTCTGGTGGGGGGCTCTGATGGGAGACACCTGCTGTGGGGGGACTCTGATGGAGACACCCTGCTGTTGGGGGCTCTGATGGGGACACCTGCTGTTGGGGGGCTCTGATGGGGGACACCTGCTGTGGGGGGCTCTGATGGGCAACTCCTGTTTTGGGGGGACTCTGATGGGGACACCTGCTGTGGGGGACACCTGCTGTGGGGGGCTCTGATGGGGGACACCTGCTGTGGGGGGACTTTGATGGGGGACACCTACTGTGGGGGGCTCTGGTGGGGGGCTCTGATGGGGGACACCTGCTGTGGGAGGCTCTGATGGGCGACTCCTGTTTTGGGGGGACTCTGATGGGGACACCTGCTGTGGGGGGACTCTGATTGAGACACCTGCTGTGGGGGACACCTGCTGTGGGGGGCTCTGATGGGGGACACCTGCTGTGGGGGGACTCTGATGGGGGACACCTGCTGTGGGGGGCTTTGATAGGGGACACCTGCTGTGGGGGGCTCTGATGGGGGGCTCTGATGGGGGACACCTGCTGTGGGGGGACTCTGATGGAGACACCCTGCTGTTGGGGGCTCTGATGGGGACACCTGCTGTTGGGGGGCTCTGATGGGGGACACCTGCTGTGGGAGGCTCTGATGGGCGACTCCTGTTTTGGGGGGACTCTGATGGGGACACCTGCTGTGGGGGGACTCTGATTGAGACACCTGCTGTGGGGGACACCTGCTGTGGGGGGCTCTGATGGGGGACACCTGCTGTGGGGGACTCTGATGGGGGACACCTGCTGTGGGGGGCTTTGATAGGGGACACTTGCTGTGGGGGGCTCTGATGGGGGACACCTGCTGTGGGGGGCTTTGATGGGGGACACCTGCTGTGGGGGGCTTTGATAGGGGACACCTGCTGTGGGGGGCTTTGATAGGGGACACCTGCTGTGGGGGGCTCTGATGGGAGACACCTGCTGTGGGGGGCTTTGATGGGGGACACCTGCTGTGGGGGGCTTTGATAGGGGACACCTGCTGTGGGGGGGCTTTGATAGGGGACACCTGCTGTGGGGGGCTTTGATAGGGGACACCTGCTGTGGGGGGCTCTGGTGGGGGGCTCTGATGGAGACACCTGCTGTGGGGGGACTCTGATGGGGACACCTGCTGTGGGGGGACTCTGATGGGGACACCTACTGTGGGGGGACTCTGATGGGGACACCTGCTGTGGGGGGACTCTGATGGGGACACCTGCTGTGGGCGGATTCTGATGGAGACACCCTGCTGTGGGGGACACCTGCTGTGGGGGGCTCTGATGGGGACACATGCTGTGGGGGGACACTGATGGCAACTCTGATGTAAGGGGACAGAGGCTGCATTTTGGGAGGGGCAGAGGCTGCATTTGGGGGGGGACAGAGGCTGCATTTGATGTGACACAGGCTGCATGTAAGAAGGGACTGCTGGGGAGGCACCTGATGGCATCTGGTGACAGGCGACGTGGCTAGTGACACACTCGGGGCTCCCACTGATTCTGCATTATGGTGAGTTGAACGATTTCATTTTATATTACAATGTAATAATAGTAATAATGAGCTTCAATCATCCTGACACCATAACAACCATGGTGCCGGGATGATTGAAGCGCTAACACCAGGTGTTTGGAGTATCTTTATCTGCTGATTGTTAAACTTTGTAGAATACACATTTCTTTTGTTGTGTAGGATCTAGGCCTGCTGTCCCTCTCTCCCTCGCCCTCTTCCTCCATCCCTCGTTCATCTCAGACGCTAACCACACCACCTTAGAGCCACGCCCACTATTTCGCTGAAACCATGCCCATTTCCATCAAGTGGGAGGGGTCAAAAAGGAAGGGCGGGGTCTGGTGCCCCCCCATCCTAAAACTTCACCAGCCGCCACTGACTGGGTGTAAAGTCCCTGTAGATCCGAGGGGGACATGCAAGGAAAATAAAAAACAGCATTTTAGCTTGCACATGATTGGATGATAAAATCAGCAGAGATTCCACTCATTTCAGATCTACCCCTTAGATTTAGAGAGACTGCACTTCCAAGTGCACTTTCAGTTTACTTTCAAGTGCACTTGCAGTGCAAAGTGGATTTGCCTTTGGTAAATAACCCCCAGAGTCTATACTACTGGGAAAAATAATGCAGCAGGAAATATCAGAGAAGGTTTCGTTAAGTGCTAGCTGACTTTACAGCATGCACCTAAGGATTCTCTGGATATTTTCAAAAGAAAGAGAGACACTCTTTAATCTGATCAGTAGTTACTTGTCATTAATACCAATGAAGCATGTTTACCAGTCAAAGAAAATATCCTAAATGTGTAACCCTTTCACCATTGACTGTGGTTGCACTTATAATATGCCCTATAATCATTGCTGTTGAACACAACTTTATAATTTATTGCTTCAGTGTTTCTACTATGTCAAAGATTGAAAGCATCTCTTCAAATCTGCTTCATTTCACCCTGATCAAACTGGTAAAACTGCATGCCTTTCCAGAGTAATTTATTGATATCAAAGGGAGAGCAATGTTAAAAATGTTGGCTCACTCTGCTAAGGGTTTTGCACACAGATACATCTTTGCATTTAGATTCATGTATTTTACCCTGTCAGTGATTTTTTTCTGCAATTTTTTAAACCTAAATTGGATGTAATAGCAAACAGTTAAATTCATGACCGTAAGTCTGAACTGCCCTACTTGCCCAATAAAAATGTGCTTATGCAAAAACAGCATTGTAACCTGGAATGCCATTTTCATCCCATCTTCATTCAATGCTCTGTAGTTTAAGCTGAAGTGCAAGTGTTGTGTGTCTCTAGCCTGTTTTCTTTATGAGACCTGCCCCCCTGATTTCTAAGTTAAAGTGTTTGTTACCCCAACACTTCATATTCCTGATATGTGCCTGCTGTACCATGTACTTGTATTAAAAAGTATCCTGTTCTCTTTGTATTGCTTCCTTTTGTGTGAAATCCCTGGTGTCCCTGCCAGTCCCTCTGCTTTCCTATTACAAACTGACCACACTAAGCAGGACAGCACATCGTGGTCAGTTCTCTAGCTATGCTGGAAAAGTCAACCTGCTCTCCTCCAATGGTCAGGCTTTTCCTGACATACCTCCTCCATTCACAGCCTTTCACTGGGAAGAGCAATGTGCTGTTGTTTCTCCTCCCCCCAACTATGCAGCTGAGAACAGAGGGAAAATGATCACTTATAAAAAGGGAGATAAAAAAGGTATCTATAATTATTTTTTATATCTATACTCAAATGTTTTGCCTTTCATTTCTATTTTAAACTGAATGGATTGTTTTACAAGGTGATCATTTACAATCACTTAATCACATCCTGGGCAAGGAAGTGGGTTTAAAAATTGGAATAGCTCCCAAGACCCAAATATCTGTGCACAGTGCACAGATTTTTCAAAAGAATTAAAAAGTAAGCTACAAAAACAATTTTAAAGAAAAAGAACGGCAGTCTTGTATGTATAATATGAATCTATATAATACGTTTGTGTTACATAGAGTTTGGTTAATCTTTAAAGCAATTTAGCTTCGTCATGGGCCATCCTAGCTTGTGATTACTTAGGAAAGAAGCAGTAATAAGGTCAGCCTTGTGTTTTCCCCTTCTATCATCTAGCACTCTTGTGCCTAGTCTCTTTCTTTTTTAAAGTAAGCATGTGGGAATAGAAATGAGAGCATAAATTAAGGTTTTTGACCTGTCATATTTATGCACATTTATTTCTACCTAGAATGTCATTTATATGGAAAAAGGGATGCAGCGAACAAATGCAAAAAAGTAGGAATTGCTGTCCTGCTTGTTGGTTTAAGATCAGTAACTCACTATGCAGTGAAGCCAGGATCAGGAGAAGATCCTCAGAATCCATACCTTTAAAAACTAAATCAGCAGCAGACTTCAAACTCAAAACATTGGGGGTTATTTACTAAAGGAAAATCCACTTTGCACTGCAAGTGCACTTGAAAGTAAAGTCGCCATTCATTTCAGATCTACCCCTGAGTTAGTAAGAAGTTGGAAGTTATTGAGGCTGAGGCCAGGATGACAGGACAGGGAAGTAAAAGGTGTCCACTACAACCTCAGCAGCCAGAAGATTACAAGGAGACAGAGAAAGCCAGAGTGAGGAGTTAGTTTGGGTTTTGAGTTGGGACGTGTAGAAGACGTTTGAAATGGTTCATTGAATACCAGTTGCTAATATATACGTGTGAATGTGCTACTTTCAAATTGCCACCACTTGTATTATCAACAGGCGGACCATGCAAACAGCCAGACACCCGCCCGTAACTGCTGGATAAGCTTCGTGCCGGCTCGAGGGCACTTTTAAATGTGAGTGAATATTCTTTCTTTGGATTTTAAATAAATAGTTTAAACATTTTGCGCTATGATCGCTTTTTGTCCCTATGCTTCTATATGAGGAATACTAGAGTCCAAGGTTAGCCGGTGAGGAGTGTTACATAGGTGGAGTGGTTATCCCTTGAATGAACCAAAGGCGCATCTTTATATAAGCATCTGGTGAATGGCCAATCTGGATGGTGGAGGTGTTTCACTAAGTCACACATGATTATTAAAGGAACATAGGAGCACGGCAGCCACAATAATTGATGAAGAATTTTGGAGCATATTTAAAGGACTTTTTATGCATTGGATGTTTAATTTTGGTTTGATTTAAAGCACATGATAATATTTATAAGTGGTTGTTTTGAAAAAGAGAAGAATACAAGTGGTGGCAATTTGAAAGTAGCGCATTTACACGTATATATTAGCATTTTCAGCCCACCTCAGTGAGGGGTTTTTTTGAATGCAGCAACTTTGACACACAATATTTTTTGAAAAGTAGTGGTTTTGCACCGGTGACACACACACATTCACATTGAATACCAGTTGTTGACTTTCATTCTGTGTTTTATCTCATGTCTCCCCATTAACAGATTTAACAGAGATCTCTTCACTTCCTCATCTTCCACATCACCCTGTCACTGTATATCTTCATTTCTTTTCTGTTTTTCCTCAACCTTCCTTGCTTTTCTCTCCTTCTATTTAATCCAAGAATTGTGTAAAATGGGAAATAAGTTGACTAGGCCCACAGAGGGCAGTTTGGCTTGTGATTTGGTACTAGAGCGGGAGGGAGAGGATGCTGTAAAAAAGGGAAAGAAATTAGCAAAAGTTTGTGGAATTGATATGCATTTGGGTGGTAGATTACAAGTAGACGAATGGCACACTCTCTTAAAGAGAAAAAGAGGCCTGTTATCAGATCACGGCCTACTGCGTGCTGCAGATTCCTGGTTTAAAGTTGCAAAAGCCATTCACGAAGAGGGCTGGGTCAAACAGGAAACTAACCAAAATTACCACATAGTGTACGTGTACAAGAAAGTAGAAAAGAGGAAGTTGAGCAGGCAGCCACCGCCCTATGATGGCAGCTGGCCTGCAGAAAATAAGTACCGCCCTTCGTCTACCACCCCTGTTCCACAGACAGAACCCCCCCCACTGCCTCTACACAGCAAGAAATAAACCAACTGGGAACACCACCGCCGCCATGTTTGGTGGTTGGCAAGGCCCACTTGTCTCTATACCCCTCACTCAATTGCAGTCACCGTAACACACCTAACTCACCCGAACCAGCCGCACCACACATATATACCCGGTGATAGACCAATCAACCAGAACATATTACAAAGCCCGACTCATTCCCATCTCTGCCCAACCCGTTCCATTGATGATGGTGGGTTCAGAGGACGATGTGGAGGATTCCCCTCGTTCCGGCACAGAGTCACCAGACTCCGTATGAGACCGAGACCAGACAAACCTCACGGACAAGACGAACCATACATCGACAGATCATGGCGGTGTTCACTCTTCAACACACCAAGGGACTCAGGCCAGCTCTTCCCACCGCAGTCCTGACCAGAGCAATCAGAACAACCCCTGCGCACAAGCCATTGTCGTGTCCGGTGGTGTGCCCAACGTAGACACCAGCGCAACCACTTTACCGCTGACCCAAAATACAGTCCCACCGATACAAAATGTCACGTTCCCACAGTATGACCCACAATCCGGGACTGGAACGGATTCCCTGTTCAATGACACAGTTGAGGCACCTCGGTACCCTCCAGTCTCCCCAAAAAGTATTACAGTCCCCCCTCCCCCTTCAAACTGGCTTCAGGGACTGGATCCATACTTTTCCAATAACACTTGCTCAGGCTTTAAATTTGATAGAGTCCTTTCCTGACAACCTGCAAAATCTTATCTAATTAGGTTGTATCCACTACTAAATTTTGGCTTCAAATATACTAAAAGATTTGTATGTAACTGTCATGTAGGGATGAGCTTCGTGCTCGAGTCGAACGCATGTTCGACGCGAACATTGTGTGTTCGGCCGTTCGCCGAATTACGAACGTTATGGGCCATTCGCGCCAAATTCGAGTGGCGTGTCATGGCCCATAATTCACTGTGGCATCACAGTGCATTGCTGGCTGATGATTGGCCAAGCATGCACTATGACCCGCATGCTTGGCCAATCACAGCGCCGTGTGTACAGAGAGCTGTAATTGGCCAAAGCCAGGAAGGCTTTGGCCAATTATGGCTCAGGGGGTTTAGTGCACACCCCCTATCCTAATATACTGACAGGCAGGCAGGTGTTTTTCCAGTATTTCCAGTTAGTGTACTGTGTACCCTGCACAGTTGCACCTACAATATAGCTACCTGAAGCCAAGTGCTTGTGTGCTTCTTCTGATCCTATTAATAGCACAGGAAGCTCTTAAAGTATTAACAGTTAGTGTACTGTGTACCCTGCACAGTTGCACCTACAGTATAGCTACCTGAAGACAGGTGCTTGGGTGCTTCTTCTGATCATATTAATAGCACAGGCAGGCTCTTGAAGTATTTACAGTTAGTGTACAGTGTACCCTGCACAGTTGCACCTACAGTATAGCTACATGAAGACAGGTGCTTTTGTGCTTCTTCTGATGCCATTAATAGCACAGGCCGGCTCTTGAAGTATTTCCAGTTAGTGTACTGTGTACCCTGCACAGTTGCACCTACAGTATAGCTAACTGAAGACAGGTGCATATGTGCTTCTTCTGATCCTATTAATAGCACAGGCAGGCTCTTGAAGTATTTCCAGTTAGTGTACTGTGTACCCTGCAGAGTTGCACCTACAGTATAGCTACCTGAAGACAGGTGCTTGTGTGCTTCTTCTGATCCTATTAATAGCACAGGTCGGCTCTTTAAGTATTTCCAGTTAGTGTACTGTGTACCCTGCACAGTTGCACCTACAGCATAGCTACCTGAAGCCAAGTGCTTGTGTGCTTCTTCTATTCCTATTAATAGCACAGGCAGGCTCTTGAAGTACTTCCAGTTAGTGTACTGTGTACCCTAAACAGTTGCACCTACACTATAGCTACCTGAAGACAGGTGCAGGTGTTCTCATACTAATAATACTACAGGAAGGCAGTTGAATCTGCTAGCTGCAGTATAATCGGTATATATATACATCCCAGTTTTGTGCAGCTACATCTCACTGCAGACCATTAGTATGTCTGGAAGGCCAACAAGGAGAGACAGACAGTCACTAGCCAATAAAAGAGGGCAAGCAGGCTCTGTGTCTAGAGGCAACAATGCTGGTCATGGACACGGTGCATCCTCATCAGCACGTGGCCGTGGGACATGCTTGGCCTTTTTTTCGGCAGCTGGCCGTGTTGAGCCGCAACATGCGGAAGACTTGGTCAAGTGGATGACCAAGCCAGCCTCATCCTCCTCATCCTCTCTCAACCAGGCTCAGGGTACTTTGTGTGGCAAAGTAGCTGCCAACGAGGCCTTTTCCCTTGGCTCAATGGCATCAGTCACTCCTTCCCTAGCCCCACCATATCCTCCTGAGGATTCTCCCAAACTGTTTGACCACAGTGTTGGGTACATGCTCCAGGAGGATGCCCAGCGTTTTGAAGGCTCCGATGATGGCACTCAGCTAGAGGAAGGCAGTAACGTGAGCCCAGACAGAGGGGGTGCCCAAGAAGGACAGCAATCTAGCAGTCGTGTTCCCCCTGCTACAGCAAACTGCAAGGTTTGCTCCAGTGATCAGGAGGGAGGGGATGGTGAGGTCACTGACTCCACGTGGGTGCCTGATAGGAAAGATGAGGAGGAGGAGGCACATCACCAACGAGGCAGGATGCCCTCCAGAGGCCAGCTTAAGGGCAGCACACTGACTGCATCACACCACAGAGCTCCGCATGTGCAGGGCACTGCTGTCTCTGCGCATTATTCCAAAAGTTCTTTGGTGTGGGCCTTTTTTAGACGAGTGCATCAGATTGCACCGCTGCTATTTGCAACATATGTCTCAAGCATATCTCGCGTGGCCAAAACATCTCCCGCTTGGGCACCACATGCTTGACCAGACATATGTTGACCTGCCATGCAGTTCGTTGGCAAGCGTACCTAAAGGACTCACACCAAAGAACAAAGATGACCTCTCCTTGCTCCTCATCAGCTGGGATCTCTAACCCCACTATACCTTCAGTCCTTTCTGAGACCTGCACTGTGAAGAATGAAGGTGTAGAATTAGGTGTGTCACAGCCAAGTACTTGCAGGCAATCTGCTATCGGTACACCGATGTCAGATTGTACCAGGCAAATTTCCCTGCCCCAGCTGCTACACTGCAGAAAGAAATTTGCTCCCAGCCATCCACATGCCCAGCGGTTGAATGCTAGCTTGGCAAAATTGCTAGCACTTCAACTGCTACCTTTTCTGTTAGTAGACTTTGCACCCTTCTGTGAGTTTGTGGAATGTGCAGTTCCTCAGTGGCAGGTTCCCAAATGCCACTTTTTCTCATGGGAGGCGATTCCGGCTCTCTACCAGCATGTGGAAGGCAATGTCTTGGCCTCACTGGACAGGGCGGTCAGAGGTAAGGTGCATATTACCGCTGACTCATGGTCCAGCAGGCACAGACAGGGATGTTACCTAAGTTTCACTGTGCATTTGGTGACTCTGCTGGCAGCTGGGAAGGATGCAGGACAAGGTGCAGTAGTGCTGGAGGTTGTTCCGCCACTACGTCTCCAAAATGCTACTACTTGTGATTCTGACACACCTCTCTCCTCCACCCCCTCCTCTTCTTCTTCATCCATGGCCTCTTCCTGTGCTTTGTCCTCAGAACCAGCGGTGCTCCGTAGGCATTCAAAGGGCTACGCAAGTATGCAGGCCAAAAGATGCCATGCGGTTCTTGAGCTGGTATGCTTGGGGGAAAGGAGCCACACTGGGGCAGAGATTCTGTCAGCTCTGCAGGGGCAGGTTCAAAGGTGATTGATGCCACGCCAGCTTAAGCTAGGAATGGTGGTTTGCGACAATGGCACCAACCTCCTTTCCACCCTCCGACAGGGACAACTGACCCATGTGCCCTGTTTGGCTCACATCCTTAACTTGGTGGTGCAGCGGTTCTTGGGCAGGTACCCAGGCTTACAGGATGTTCTGAGGCAGTCCTGGAAAGTTTGTGTGCATTTCCGCTGGTCATATAATGCCAGTGCTCGGCTGGCTGACCTCCAAAAGGAATTTAACCTGCCCAAGAACCGCCCAATCTGTGACATGCCCACCAGGTGGAACTCAACGTTGGCCATGCTGCAGCAGCTGCACACGCAGAAGAGGGCCATCATGAAGTACCTGTGCGACTATGGCACCAGGACAGGTTCAGGGGAGCTTGTTTTTTTTCCCCACGCCAGTGGGCCATGATCAGAGATGCGTGCACTGTCCTGTCACCATTTGAGGAGGCCACAAGGATGGTGAGCAGTGACAGTGCATGCATCAGTGACACTGTCCCCCTTGTCCACCTGTTGGAGCACACGCTGCGTGGAATAATGGAGAGGGCACTTGAGGCAGAACAGAGGCAGGAAGAGGAGGACTTCCTCAGCTCTCAAGGCCCCCTTTATCCAGTGTTCCTGCGTGCCCGTCAATCACACAGGAAGAGGAGGAGGAGGAAGAGGAGGAGGAGGATTGTGTCAGCATGGAGGTGGAGCCTGGTACTCAGCATCAGCAGCAGTCTTTAAGGGATCATTTACAGTCCCAAGAAACCCATGGACTTGTACGTGGCTAGGAGGAGGTGCCTGCGGATCATGTTGTCCTTAGTGACCCAGAAGACTCCGGACCGAATGCCTCAGCAAACCTATGCTGCATGCTTCGGTCAGTCAAAAAAGGAGCAGTGGAGAAGGTGGCCGTCTGACCGATGCATTAAGACAATTTTTTAGTCCTTAGCCCCAAGGTATGATCGGTTCCAGCAACCTTTCGCCAGCGTCTGTTTTACATGGTGCAGGAATACTTAGGGGCAAGATCTGACTTGGACACCTTTCCCACCAAAAATCCTCTGGGTTACTGGGTCTTGAGGATGGATCACTGGCCAGAGCTTGCACAGTATGCAATTGAGCTACTGGCCTGTCCTGCATCCAGCATTCTTTCGGAGCGCACATTCAATGCTTCTGGAGGCTTTGTAACCGATCACAGTCTGCGCCTGTCCACCAACTCGGTCGATTGACTGACCTTCATAAAAATGAATCAGTCTTGGATCACCACCAGATACCAAGCACCTGATGCTGATGTAACCGAATAATTTTTTTTGAAATGTCAGATTCCTTCAAGACTCCCTATGCTGATGCTGAATGACTATCCTGTTATGCTGACTATCCTCCTCCTCCTCAATGATCATGCTGATAGCTTGTAAGAATATTTTTGGTTCTGGGCGCTGCCACCAGTGGCTAAGGCCCAATTTTTCTGCCCCACAGGGGCATGTAATTACAATTTTTGATGCAATACTTTGCAGCAGGGCTCGTTCCTGTGCACCAACTAGAGTATCTGTGAGGGGTTGCAATGTTGTGGCACCAGTGCCTAAGGCCCAATTTTTCTGCCCCTGTTTAACAGTGGCGTGTAATTACAATTTTTGATGCAATACTTTTCAGCAGGGCTCGTTCCTGTGCTCCAACTAGAGTATCTGTGAGGGGTTTCAGTGTTGTGGCACCAGTGCCTAAGGCCCAGTTTTTCAGCCCCTGTTTAACAGGGGCATGTAAGTACAATTTTTGATGCAATACTTTGCAGCAGGGCTCATTTCTGCACTCCAACTAGAGTATCTGTGAGGGGTTGCAGTGTCGTGGCACCAGCACCAGTGCCTAAGGCCCGATTTTTCAGCCCCTGTTTAACAGGGGTGTGTAATTACAATTTTTGATGTAATACTTTGCAGCAGGGCTCGTTCCTGCGCTCCAGCTAGAGTATTTGTGAGGGGTTGTAGTGTTGTGGCACCAGTGCCTAAGGCCCAATTTTTCTGCCCCTGTTCAACAGGTGCATGTAATTACAATTCTTTATCTAATATTTCACAGCAGGGCCCATTCCAGTGCCCACCAAGAGTAATTGTGAGGACTTACAGTGTTGTGGCACCAGCACCACCACCAAAGGCCCAATTTTTCTGGCCCTGTTCAACAGGGGCATGTAATTACAATTCTTGATCTAATATTTCACAGCAGGGCCCTGTGAGGGCTTACAGTGTTGTGGCAACTAGGGATGAGCCGAACACCCCCCTGTTCGGTTTGCACCAGAACATGCGAACAGGAAAAAAGTTTGCTCGAACACACGAACACCGTTAAAGTCTATGGGACACGAACATAAATAATCAAAAGTGCTAATTTTAAAGGCTTATATGCAAGTTATTGTCATAAAAAGTGTTTGGGGACCTGGGTCCTGCCCCAGGGGACATGTATCAATGCAAAAAAAAGTTTTAAAAACGGCCGTTTTTTCAGGAGCAGTGATTTTAATAATGCTTAAAGTCAAACAATAAAAGTGTAATATCCCTTTAAATTTCGTACCTGGGGGGTGTCTATAGTATGCCTGTAAAGGGGCGCATGTTTCCCGTGTTTAGAACAGTCTGACAGCAAAATGACATTTCGAAGGAAAAAACTCATTTAAAACTACCGCGGCTATTAATGAATTGCCGGTCCGACAATACACATAAAAGTTCATTGATAAAAACGGCATGGGAATTCCCCACAGGGAAACCCCGAACCAAAATAAAAAAAAAAAAAAAATGACGTGGGGGGGTCCCCCTAAATTCCATACCAGGCCCTTCAGGTCTGGTATGGATATTAAGGGGAACCCCGGCCAAAAAAAAAAAAAAAAATGACGTGGGGTTCCCCCTAAATTCCATACCAGACCCTTCAGGTCTGGTATGGATTTTAAGGGGAACCCCGCGCCAAAAAAAAACAAAACGGCGTGGGGTTCCCCCAAAAATCCATACCAGACCCTTATCCGAGCACGCAACCTGGCAGGCCGCAGGAAAAGAGGGGGGGATGAGAGTGCGGCCCCCCCCCCTCCTGAACCGTACCAGGCCACATGCCCTCAACATTGGGAGGGTGCTTTGGGGTAGCCCCCCAAAACACCTTGTCCCCATGTTGATGAGGACAAGGGCCTCATCCCCACAACCGTGGCCGGTGGTTGTGGGGGTCTGCGGGCGGGGGGCTTATCGGAATCTGGAAGCCCCCTTTAACAAGGGGACCCCCAGATCCTGCCCCCCCCCCTGTGTGAAATGGTAAGGGGGTACTTACCCCTACCATTTCACTAAAAAAGTGTCAAAATAGTTAAAAATGACAAGAGACAGTTTTTGACAATTCCTTTATTTAAATGCTTCTTCTATCTTCCTTCATCTTCTTCTTCTTCTGGTTCTTCTGGCTCTTCTGGTTCTTCCTCCGGCGTTCTCGTCCAGCATCTCCTCCGCGGCGTCTTCTATCTTCTTCTCCTCGGGCCGCTCCGCACCCATGGCATGAGGGGAGGCTCCCGCTCTTTTCTTCATCTTCTTCTTCATCCTCTTTTCTTCTTCATCTTCTTCATCTTCATCTTCTCTTCTTAATTTTCTTCTGCGGGCCGCTCCGCATCCATGCATGGAGGGAGGCTCCCGCTGTGTGACGGCGTCTCCTCGTCTGACGGTTCTTAAATAACGGGGGGCGGGGCCACCCGGTGACCCCGCCCCCTCTGACGCACGGGACATGTCGGGACTTCCCTGTGGCATTCCCCGTGACATCACAGGGAAGTCCCGTCAAGTCACAGTGCGTCAGAGGGGGGCGCGGTCACTGGGTGGCCCCGCCCCCCGTTATTTAAGAACCGTCAGACGAGGAGACGCCGTCACACAGCGGGAGCCTCCCTCCATGCATGGATGCGGAGCGGCCCGCAGAAGAAAATTAAGAAGAGAAGATGAAGATGAAGAAGATGAAGAAGATGAAGAGGATGAAGAAGAAGATGAAGAGAAGAGCGGGAGCCTCCCCTCATGCCATGGGTGCGGAGCGGCCCGAGGAGAAGAAGATAGAAGACGCCGCGGAGGAGATGCTGGACGAGAACGCCGGAGGAAGAACCAGAAGAGCCAGAAGAACCAGAAGAAGAAGAAGATGAAGGAAGATAGAAGAAGCATTTAAATAAAGGAATTGTCAAAAACTGTCTCTTGTCATTTTTAACTATTTTGACACTTTTTTAGTGAAATGGTAGGGGTAAGTACCCCCTTACCATTTCACACAGGGGGGGGCCGGGATCTGGGGGTCCCCTTGTTAAAGGGGGCTTCCAGATTCCGATAAGCCCTCCGCCCGCAGACCCCCACAACCACCGGCCACGGTTGTGGGGATGAGGCCCTTGTCCCCAAAGCACCCTCCCAATGTTGAGGGCATGTGGCCTGGTACGGTTCAGGAGGGGGGGGGCGCACTCTCGTCCCCCCCTTTTTCCTGCGGCCTGCCAGGTTGCGTGCTCGGATAAGGGTCTGGTATGGATTTTTGGGGGAACCCCACGCCGTTTTGTTTTTTTTTTTTTGGCGCGGGGTTCCCCTTAAAATCCATACCAGACCTGAAGGGTCTGGTATGGAATTTAGGGGGAACCCCACGTCATTTTTTTTTTTTAATTTTGGCCGGGGTTCCCCTTAATATCCATACCAGACCTGAAGGGCCTGGTATGGAATTTAGGGGGACCCCCCCACGTCATTTTTTTTTTTTTTTAATTTTGGTTCGGGGTTTCCCTGTGGGGAATTCCCATGCCGTTTTTATCAATGAACTTTTATGTGTATTGTCGGACCGGCAATTCATTAATAGCCGCGGTAGTTTTAAATGAGTTTTTTCCTTCGAAATGTCATTTTGCTGTCAGACTGTTCTAAACACGGGAAACATGCGCCCCTTTACAGGCATACTATAGACACCCCCCAGGTACGAAATTTAAAGGGATATTACACTTTTATTGTTTGACTTTAAGCATTATTAAAATCACTGCTCCTTAAAAAACGGCCTTTTTTAAAACTTTTTTTTGCATTGATACATGTCCCCTGGGGCAGGACCCGGGTCCCCAAACACTTTTTATGACAATAACTTGCATATAAGCCTTTAATATTAGCACTTTTGATTTCTCCCATAGACTTTTAAAGGGTGTTCCGCGGCATTCGAATTTGCCGCGAACACCCCAAATTGTTCGGTGTTCGGTGAACTTGCGAACAGCCAATGTTCAGTCGAACATGAGTTCGACTCGAACTCGAAGCTCATCCCTAGTGGCAACACCAACTCCTAAGGCCCCAATTTCTTCAGAGTATATAGGGCAGGCCCCTACTTTTAAACATCCAACTTACAAACAACTCCTACTTGCAAACGGAAGGAGACAACAGGAAGTGAGATGAAATCTACAATATGAAGGGAAATTCTCTCCTGTAAGAGTTAATACGGGAAAAATGTTTCTCCTTTCCACTGATGCTTTATCACCAATCCTTGTTTCACTAAAAACTCAAAATTTTCAAAAAACATTTGTCATTGGGACAGAAAGTGAGGTGAAATCTTCTGAAGAGGAGCACAGACAGCAAAACAAATGTCACAGGGGTGATAACCCTCCTCTATGTTTTCCAAACATAGATTTTTTGGCTGGAACTAAACACTTTAAAAATGTACCAGTTCAAAATTACAAACAGATTCTACTTAACAACAAACCTACAGTCCCTGTCTTGTTTGCACCGCCTGTATATTGCTGTTCAGAGGGGCTGGGGCACCACGCCTTTCCTTTTTTTAATTTGGGTGCGGGGTTCCCCTTAATATCAATCCAAGACCCAAAGGGCCTGGTAATGGACTGGACCCAACATTACATTAAAGCCGCAAGCAGTTTTAAATGACTTTTATTCCTTTAAAAATGTCATTTTGTGCAGGGACTGTTCTAAGCACGGGAAACACACGCCACTTTACAGCCATACTATAGACACCCCCCCAGGTATGATATTTAAAGGAATATTTCACTTTTTTTTCACTTTAAGCATCATTAAAATCACTGCTCCCGAAAAAACGTCCGTTTTTAAAACTTTTTTTTGCATTGATACATGTCCCCTGGGGCAGGACCCGGGTCCCCAAACCCTTTTTAGGACAATACAAGGCAAATTAGACTTTAAAATTAGCACTTTTGATTTTGAACGTTCGAGTCCCATAGACTTCAATGGGGTTCTAACATTCGTGCAAAGTTTTGGTCAGTTCGCAGGTTCTGGTGGGAACCGAACCGGGGGGTGTTCGGCTCATCCCTACTGTCATGCTATTTAGCATTATATTAATATTTGTATTTTTTTGTTATTTAGAGTACATTGTTCAGACAATAAAGTTTAGACTGGTATAAAGCTTTGTGTATACCTTGCAGTTTAGGTGCAGTGTGTTTTATGCGTGTTGTGTTTTGCATTTTAAAAGAGTTTCACTATTGAACTCTATGTAATGCATTTTGATGAAAGGGCATCAAAGGTGGAGCAAGTTACACCATAATTTGTATGTGTTTTGGTGATACAAGGAATTAATGATTTATGTTTTATTTACAGACTGTCTTGGGGCACCTACCTGTCTTTTGTTTGCTTGACTCAGAAAGGGTTGATTTTTTTAACATTTTAATTAGATTTTAATTATGAATAAGTGCTTGTAGTGTAAGGCCTATTGCTGCTCTGGTGATTTAAAATGAAGTGATTATGGAGAACTGTTTGGTGGTGTAACATTTTCTTTCATTATCACTACTGGAGTTTGTGGAAGACTTTTTCCCCAGCATATGAAATTACTTTTTTCGTGTACAATGTAAATAGGTTTTATAGAACCAAAGTGATTCCTTATGGAATTTTTAAACACATCCAACTTTCTGATTTATTAATCTGCAACCTACTGGATGTGCTTCTCTGTCTCGTTCATTGGTTCCAGGTTCTTCTCATGCAGCTACTACTGTTATGGCATTGACATCTGTAGTGAAGGTATCAAAGCCATACATGGATCCCTGAGTCAATTCCAGATTCATACTAAATTTCCTCCAAGCTGTTTTCCCTAATTGATGTCTAAAATTAGCATTCTTTACCTATTTGATCTGGCTGGCCTTTGTGATTAGGTATTTTGTGAGTTTTCTGATGAATCTTATCATACCTCCATTACTGCTTCTTAGCCTTCTCAAATTTCTTACCCTTAAGCTGATGTATTTCACGTTTTTCACCATAATCAGCTGGATATAACATGTTCCCTTTACCCTGGATGACCTGGTGCATCAAACTTTCCAGAAGACAGGAAAGGAAGGAAATTTGCCCTGTATGTTTCACCTGGTTCAGAGCTTCTAGAAACTAGTGGCCCCTTTTGTTGAGACAACAGTTTAGATTAGATAAAACCCTATAAAGTGGACATGCTCATTCCCAGTTTAAGCACCTTATTATTTTACACTTGAAAATGATATTATGCTAATAATTGACACAAAATAGTAAACCAGCAGTGGATAAAATACCTCTCCGTACTTACTACCATTTCTTCAAGGAAAGAGTACTTGTCTCTTGCAAAAAAGCACTATTTTTGTACTAACATCAGCCATTGATTCTGACACTGCTGTTAAAGTATACCTAAGGCCAAAAGTTTTTTTTTTTTGGATAGAGTAGGGAGGGGTTAAAATCACATTTTTTTTTGCCTCCATCTGTATTTTATGAGGGAGATTTTTCTTCACTTCCTGTTCTTTAGACTCAGCTGGAAGTGGGAGTTTATCTTTCCAATGCACTAATACGGCTACAATCAAATCAAGTCTTTCCAATGTGAGAGATATCACCTCTTAGACAGTTATCACAGGAACATGAATTGGAGGTTCATGTTCCCAACGGTGAGGTAAGTATACAGCAGGAGATGCATCCCAAAGTGTTTAGCAAGGAGCTTCTTCAGGGCATCTGGGCACTGATGATAAAACCTATGCACACAGCAGGGTTGATTTACTAAAACTGGAGAGTGCAAAATCTGGTGCAGCACTGCATAGTAGACATGTGCAACTTGTTTCGTAATGAATCGAAATTCAGATGAATTTTGCATCTTATAATACAAAAATAACTGATTTCAACTAATACGAAAGAAATTATAGCGGATATAACGAATGAATTTGACATGATTCAGTAATTTGTTAAAGATCTGATGAAACAAAAGGTCAGCTGAAAGTAAATTTTATAATCCAATCACTTGATTAATTTTGTGCTGGAGGTTGGATTACTGGCAAAGTGCATTCCTGAGAACTGAGTGAGAGAAGGGTGTTGTATTGTATTTGAGCAGAGGAGAAGAGATATTGTCATTGTGTGTGTGTTAATAGATTCAATAAACAAACAACTTTCCAAACTAGGAATCATTATCACGAATCAATATACATACATAAATATCAAATTTCAACAAATTTGAAAGAAATTATAGCAGATATAATGAATGAATTCGACATGATTCGGTAATTCGTTAAAAATAATGAAACAAAAGGTCAACTCAAAGAAAATCTTACAGTCCAATCAACTGATTAATTTTGTGCTGGAAGTTGGATTACTGGAAAAGCGCATTCCTGAGAACTGAGTGGGAAGGGTGTTGTATTGAATTTGAGTAGAAGAGAAGAGATATTGTCATTGTGTGTGTTAATAGATTCAATACAAAACAAACATCTTTCCAAACTATGAATCATTATCACGAATCAATATGCATACATAAATATCAAATTTCAACTAATTTGAAAGAAATTATAGCGGATATAATGAATGAATTCAACATGATTCGAGATTCAGTATAACGAATATCAACAATCTACGAATTATCCAAAAACGAATTAACGTAACATAACAAATATAACAGAATGAAATGATGTATTTTACGAATGAAAATGGAATGAAACTAAACAAAATTTTCCGTTGTGCACAAGTCTACTGCATAGAAACCAATTAGCTTCCAGTTTTTTTTTCAAAGCCTAATTGAACAAGCTGAAGTTAGAAGCTGATTAGAAAAAAAGGGGGGAGAGAAAGTAGACCAAAGTCCCGGACTGGATTCTTCAAAAAGGAACAAACTGGAAATAGCAATAAATAAATAGTAATCTTTATTGAAAACAATTCCACCAAATTATCATTCAAAAAAAGTAAGAAAAATACCACCACAACATAATTATAAAATATGATAGCTTTATCAAGACACAAATGGCCACAACAAACAAGCATTCATGTATTCAACCCTCATTCAAATCATATACCAGCTGGTAATGAAGTGAACCCCTAAAAGGAATTTCCCTTGTATATATAAAAGCAAATGCTAGTTGATCATTACTGAGGAAATCTGTAGGCTTCACAGCAATCTTCAGCTGGAGACATGAGTACTGTGAATAGAGAGTGATTACAGACAGTCCTAGATGGGTAAGGGAGGAAAACCACAGGGGGGCAGAGGGGAGCTTGCAATGTAATTCAGAGACTGGAAGCGAATAAGATTTATTTCTTTCACAATAATATTTTATTGCAGATGTAAAGAGAACAACATTTATACAAATTGTACCAGAGTATAACCATTGTAAATACATATACATGAATATTATGATTGTCATAACATATACTTAACTTCAGCAATTTGTTCCTAAGCAATACACAAGATGAGTTGAAAAAACAATATAGTCAGTTATGGGAAATTCTGATTTTAAAATTAAGACAAAAACTAATGTAATCATTATTCATTTTGTTGCATATGGTCTGAGTGTTTGCTCTAATTCATGTAAGCATGGTATCTGCTATGTGAGCATGAGTAACAATGTGTAACAAGAAGTATAGGCAGATGGTTGAGTTGAGGGAGAAGAGTTGGGAAAAGAAAAAGGAAAGAGATAAAAGGTATAGAGCTAATAGTGCCGGGGTCCAAGCGTTGCCATGATTCGTTTCCAGCAAGTGAGTCATAATCCGTAGAGTATTTGAAGATGACCCAAGGCTGCCATGTTTTGTTAAACTCAGTGGCGGCTGGTGCTCAAAATTTATGGGGAGGCGCAAAAAAATTTGAAAAAAATCATCAATTGCAGCCATTGTGCCATCAAACGCTGCGACTGTGCCCATCAAACGCTGCCACTGTGTCATCAAATGCTGCCACTGTGCCCTCAAATGCTACTACTGTGCCATCAATTGCAGCCACTGTGCCATCAAACGCTGCCACTGTGCTCATCAAACGCTGGCATTGTGCCCATCAAATGCTGCCATTATGCCCATCAAATGCTGCCACTGTGCCCTCAAATGCTGTCATTCTGCCATCAATTGCAGACACTGTTCAAAATGTTGACACTGTGCCCATTAAACACTGCCATTATGCCCATTACACGCTGCCACTGTGCATCAAATGCTGCCATTGTGCCATCAAATGCTGCCACTGGACCCATCAAAGGTTGCCACTGTGCCCATCAAACGCTGCCACTGTGCCATCAAACTCTGCCACTGTGCCATCAAACGCTGTGACTGTGCCATCAATTGCAGCCACTGTGCCATCAAACGCTGCACTGTGCCCATCGCACGCTGCCACTGTGCCATGAAACGGGAAAAGAAAAAGGAAAGAGATAAAAGGTATAGAGCAAATGGTGCTGGGGTCCAAGCGTTGCCATGATTTGTTTCCAGTAAATGAGTCATAATCCGTAGAGTATTTGAAGATGACCCAAGGCTCCCATGTTTTGTTAAACTCAGTGGCGGCCGGTGCTCAAAATTTTTTTGGGGAGGCGCAAAAAAATGTGAAAAAAAATCATAAATTACAGCCACTGTGCCATCAAACGCTGCCACTGTGCCCATCAAACGCTGCCACTGTGCCATCAAATGATGCCACTGTGCCCTCAAATGCTACCACTGTGCCATCAATTGCAGCCACTGTGCCATCAAATGCTGGCACTGTGCTCATCAAACGCTGCCACTGTGCCACCAAACGCTGCCACTGTGCCCTCAAAGGCTGCCATTCTGCCATCACTTGCAGCCACTGTGCCAAACATTGCCACTGTGCCCATTAAACGCTGCCACTATGCCCATTACATTCTGCCATTGTGCCATCAAACGCTGTCACTATGCCATCAAACGCTGCCACTCTGCCCATCAAACGCTACCACTGTGCCCTCAAATGCTGCCACTGTGCCATCAAACACTGCCACTGTGCCCATCAAACGCTGTCACTGTGCCATGAAACGCAGCCACTGTGCCCTCAAATGCTGTCACTGTGCCATCAATTGCAGTCTCTGTGCCCATTAAACGCTGCCACTGTGCCCATCAAATGCTGCCACTGTGCCATCAAACGCTGCCAATGTGCCCATCACATGCTGCCAGTGTGCCCATCAAATGCTGCCAGTGTGCCCATGATATGCTGCTAGTTTACCTATCAAATGCTGACAGTGTGCCCTTCACATCCTGGCATTTTGCCCATCATGTGCTGCCAGTGTGCCCATCAAATGCTGCCAGTGTTCCTATTAAATGCTGCCAGTGTGCACTGGAATGCCCCCAATGTGACCCCCACCCATGGGGTCCTCCATGGGTCTCCTGCCGTCCTCATCTCCCGTCCTATCCTCCTGATAGGCATCCAATAGTGGCGCCTGTCGTTTCAGCCAATCAGGTGACAGGTAACAGACCCGAGCACCTGATTGGCGGAGAGGTGGTTTAGTGTTAGGAAAGCGAATAGTCGTTCGCTTTTCTAACACAGCTGAGTGACCTGCGAGCATCCAGCATGGTGCCTATGGCTCCAATCAGGTGCTTCAAAAAACACCCCCTGCCACTGTAATTCATGCGCCCTGCACCCGAGAAGGGGCCAGGCACCTGAATAGGGGGTGGCAGTGGCAGGCATAGATAGATTCATGCAATGCATGAATCTATCTATTGGTGCTAGAGGGGTGGCAGGAGAGAGGGGGTGGCGTTCGTGCGCCCTCAATGCATGGGCCACCACTGGTTAAACTTTTTAGTTGTTTCTTGTGCACTTGCCCTTATTTCCTCCATTGCGTATAGGTTGTGTACCTCTTTGAATCATTCCTTAATTGTGGGGGTGTTTGTGGATTTCCAATGCCTAGGGATCACTGCTTTTGCATTAGTGAGTAAGAATCTGGTCAATGATCGTTTGTATGTTTTCATTGAACAATTCGAGATGTGAAGCAGGCAGCATGCTGCAGTCAATTGGACTGATGTTTCTGTTATATGTTTTAAAAGTTCACATACTTTCCACCAGAATGGTTGTATCAGAATACAATCCCACCATATGTGTAGTAATGAGCCCTTCTCCTTTTTACAACACCAACAAAGACAACAACATGTACTGTGACATACTGAAGCAAAGCATGATCCCCTCACTTTGGAGACTGGGCAGCAGGGCAGTATTCCAACATAATAACGACCTCAAACACACCTCCAAGATGACCACTGCCTTGCTAAAGCAGCTGAGGGTAAAGGTGATGTATTGGCCAAGCATTTCTCCAGACCTAAACCCTATTGAGCATCTGTGGGGCATCCTCAAATGGAAGGTGGAGGAGCGCAAGGTCTCTAACATCCACCGGCTCTTTGATATCGCCATGGAGGAGTGGAAGAGGAGGAAGTGGAAGAGGTCTCCAGTGGCAGCCTGTGAAGCTCTGGTGAACTTCATGCCCAAGAGAGTTAAGGCAGTGATGGAAAATAATGGTGGCAACACAAAATATTGACACTTTGGGCCCAATTTGGACATTTTCACTTAGGGGTGTACTCACTTTTGTTGCCAGCAGTTTATACATTAATGGCTGTGTGTTGAGGTATTTTCAGGGGACAGCAAATTTACACTGTTATACAAGCTGTACACTCACTACTTTACATTGTAGCAAAGTGTCATTGCTTCAGTGTTGTCACATGAAAAGATATAATAAAATATTTACAAAAATGTGAGGGGTTTACTCACTTTTGTGAGATACTGTATGTGGCATGTAGGTAGTAGGTGCATCCCCAGAGAAATGAATTTATGCCCTAAGGCCCACCCACCATGCTGTTACTGTATGTATGTGTTGTACTATAGTAAATGAGTTAACAATGTTAGTGACAGGCTTTTTATGTTTATCCTGTTTAGAAGCAATTGTCACCTTAGAAGAATAGTGAGACATATTAAAAAGAGTTTTGTGACTGATAACTAAGCCTAAGAAAATTTAAGAAATAACACAATTAAAATAAATGCTATATTGTGTTGTTCATATATATACATACTACATAAAATAGCCTGTTTAGATCTTAGAAATATACAGCACAAAATCTAGAGTTATTAAGCTGTAAGAAAAACAGTGCAGACCAAGTTTTTTTTATACTAATTAATCAAGTAGACAGATTTTACAACTGTGGTAAGATTAGGGAACTGATTTATCTCACTACTCTCTAAATCTATTGCTTAGTGAGGTCTCTGCTCATTTTTATTTGTGAGGGGCCAGTACACTCATAGGCATGAATTATTATTACAGGCAAAACAAGTATAACAGTCCTTTATAGTCTAGATTTAAATAATTTAAAGAATGATATTCAATTATTTATATTCTACCTTTAACCATAGCTCCCAACTGTCCCCGATTTTGAGGGATTGTCCCTCATTTGGAACAAAGTCCCTCTGTCCCTCTTTCCTCCATATTTTTCCCTCATTTTGGTCTGATCTATATAGTTGTATATAAAACACACTTTTTATCTTTCTCAAAGTATTTCCCAGTGCTAAACCTTTCATCCAATTTTTAAATTGCTGCATTTGTAATTTTCCAAAACCAGTATAAAGGAATAGTAGTGGTAAAAAAAAATCACTGGTAGGTTTAACTAATCTTTTTTTTTTAGATAATTCTCCTTTAAGATGGTGTGGCATGGGTGTGTCCTATGCCTACATACTTTTGCTAATAGGTGTCCCTCATTCCTATCTCAAAAAGTTGGGAGGTATACTTTAACTCTGTACTTCATCCTTCACTGCCTCCACTCACTAACTCATCACTGCCCAGGAGATTGCCAATTACTTCAAAAAGATTGATGAAATTTATGATGAGACCTCCATTGTACAGACATCTCCCCTGCTTAACATTCCATGCCCACTGGCACACTCAGTACTTACATTTTTAACCCTGCTACCATGGAGCTTGCTAAAGTTTTATCCAGTTCTCACCTAGCCACTTGCCCCATGAACCTTGCTCCCTTGCATCTACTAAAATCACCGTCTTACTCCTACACTCTTTAACTTACATCTAAAATATGACCATCTCTACTAGTGTCTTCCCCAACCCTCTAAAACATGCACTGGTCATCCCCATGCCCTTGCTATACCCACCAACCTTAAAATTCTAGGACCAATCTCCTTGCTGCGGTTTACGCCCAAACTCCTAATTAGGGATCAGCTTCGAGTTTGAGTCGAACCCATGTTTGACTCGAACATTGCCTGTTCGACCATTTGTCGAATTGTGAACGTTATGGGCCGTTCGCGCCAAATTCGAGTGGCGCGTCACAGCCCATAATTCACTGCGGCATCGCAGTGCATTGCTGGCTGATGATTGGCCAAGCATGCACTATGACCCACATGCTTGGCCAATCACAGCGCCGTCTGCACAGAGAGCCGTAATTGGAAAAAGCCACCATGGCTCAGGGGGTTTAGTACACGCCCCACACTATATTAGGCCGCCTGCGTGGTGGCCTTGTGTAGTGTGTTGCAGCGCCGGAGAGAATTAGAGAGAGAGACAGTGTCATTTGATTTATGTTAGATAGAGTAAGCAGGCGAGTCAGTTAGCTGCACTTACAGTGTATTGTGTATATATATGCATCCCAGGTGTTGTATATATACTGTATTTATTGGCGTATAACACTCACTTTTTCACCATGAAAATTGGGTGCAAATAGCGTGTGTGTGTTATACGCCAATACTTCAATTTTAGCTGCCTCGGAGGGGACAGGGAGGGGGCGGGACGAGCGGCATCAGATTACATACAGTGAGAAACTCCTGTTTACTTGATGGCCTCTGTAATAGGAAGTCCCGTCTCCTGGGCCGCCATTGGACCACAGTTCTGTCTATAATAGGAGATTCTCACTGTATGTAATCTGTCGGCGCTCATCCCACCCCCTCCCTGTCCCCTCTAGGCTGCAGATGGGCATCGATTAGGCTGCACTGATGGCAATGGTGAGGCTGCTGCATTGATGTGGACTGATGAGGCTGAATTGATAGAACTTGTGAGGCTGCAGATGGGAATTGATCAGGATGCATTGAAGGCAATGGTGAGGCTGCATATGGGCACTGACCTTTATTTTGCTTCAAAGTTCCTTATATAAAATGTAAGTTTTTTTCCTGAAACTTCCCTCTGAAAATGAATGTGTGTGTTATACGCCTGTGCGTGTTATACGCCGATAAATACGGTATATATATATATATATATATATATACATATATATATATGTATATATATATATATATATATATATACACACTGTATTCAGTTTAGCTAGAGCTGTTCCTGTTATTGTCTTTCTAATATACTGAAATGCAGGCAGGTGTTTTAACAGTATTTACAGTTATGCAACGTACACACGACCGGATTTTACGGCATAGTTGGTCCGGCAAACGGGAGTCCGTCGGACAATTCGGTCGTGTGTGGGCTCCAGCGGACTTTGTTTTCTCAAAAGTTTGCCGGACCTAGAAATGAAACATGTTTCAAATCTGTCCGACGGACTTGGCTATCTAGCGTACAAACCGGTCGTCTGTGTGCTAGTCCCACGGACCAAAACTGACGCATGCTCCGAAGCAAGTACAAGACGGAAGCCCTCGGTCTGGTAAAACTAGCCTTCATATTGAAGCTAGTACATTCCTCTTCTGTGATCTTTTAACCACTTGACGACCGCCTCACGCCGATGTACGTCGGCAAAGTGGCACGGACAGGCAAAATCACGTACAGGGTACGTGATTTGCCTTCCGCGGGTGGGGGGTCCGATCGGACCCCCCCCGGTGCCCGAGGCGGTCGTCCTATGTCCAGCGGCGATCGGTGATGAGGGGGAGACCATCCGTTCGTGGCCCCCCCCTCGCGATCGCCGCCGGCCAATGAAAACGCTCCTTTGCTGCTGTATGCTAAACAGCAGCAAAGGAAGTGATGTCATCTCCCCTCGGGTCGGTATTTTCCGTTCCGGCCCGAGGAGAGACGACAAGTATGTGAGTGCACAACACTACACACACACAGTAGAACATGCCAGGCACACAAATCACCCCGATCCCCCCCCCGATCGCCCCCCGATCCCCCCCCAATCACCCCCCCCCCCCTGTCACAAACTGACACCAGCAGTTTTTTTTTTTTTTTTTTTTTTTTTTCCTGATTACTGCTAGCTGTCAGTTTGTGACAGTTACTGTGTTAGCACAGTTACTGTTACCCCCCTTTAGGTCTAGGGTACCCCCCTAACCCCCCCTAATAAAGTTTTAACCCCTTGATCACCCCCTGTCACCAGTGTCGCTAAGCGATCATTTTTCTGATCGCTGTATTAGTGTCGCTGGTGACGCTAGTTAGTGAGGTAAATATTTAGGTTCGCCGTCAGCGTTTTATAGCGTCAGGGACCCCCATATACTACCTAATAAATGTTTTAACCCCTTGATTGCCCCCTAGTTAACCCTTTCACCACTGATCACCGTATAACCGTTACGGGTGACGCTGGTTAGTTCGTTTATTTTTTATAGTGTCAGGGCACCCGCCGTTTATTACCGAATAAAGGTTTAGCCCCCCGATCGCCCGGCGGTGATATGCGTCGCCCCAGGCAGCGTCAGATTAGCGCCAGTACCGCGAACACCCACGCACGCAGCATGCGCCTCCCTTAGTGGTATAGTATCTGAACGGATCAATATCTGATCCGATCAGATCTATACTAGCGTCCCCAGCAGTTTAGGGTTCCCAAAAACGCAGCGTTAGCGGGATCAGCCCAGATACCTGCTAGCACCTGCGTTTTGTGCCTCCGCCCAGCCCACCCAAGTGCAGTATCGATCGATCACTGTCACTTACAAGGCACTAAACGCATAACTGCAGCGTTCGCAGAGTCAGGCCTGATCCCTGCGATTGCTAACAGTTTTTTTGGTAGCATTTTGGTGAACTGGCAAGCACCAGCCCCAGGCGTCAGGTTAGCGCCAGTACCGCTAACACCCACGCACGCACCATACGCCTCCCTTAGTGGTATAGTATCTGTACGGATCAATATCTGATCCGATCAAATCTATACTAGCGTCCCCAGCAGTTTAGGGTTCCCAAACACGCAGTGTTAGCGGGATCAGCCCAGATACCTGCTAGCACCTGCGTTTTGCCCCTCCGCCCGGCCCAGCCCAGCCCACCCAAGTGCAGTATCGATCGATCACTGTCACTTACAAAACACTAAACGCATAACTGCAGCGTTCACAGAGTCAGGCCTGATCCCTGCGATCGCTAACAGTTTTTTTTGTAGCATTTTGGTGAACTGGCAAGCACCAGCCCCAGGCAGCGTCAGATTAGCGCCAGTACCGCTAACACCCACGCACGCACCATACACCTCCCTTAGTGGTATAGTATCTGAACGGATCAATATCTGATCCGATCAGATCTATACTAGCGTCACCAGCAGTTTAGGGTTCCCAAAAACGCAGTGTTAGCGGGATCAGCCCAGATACCTGCTAGCACCTGCGTTTTGCCCCTCCGCCCGGCCCGGCCCAGCCCACCCAAGTGCAGTATCAATCGATCACTGTCACTTACAAGGCACTAAACGCATAACTGCAGCGTTCGCAGAGTCAGGCCTGATCCCTGCGATCGCTAACAGTTTTTTTGTAGCGTTTTGGTGAACTGGCAAGCACCAGCGGCGTAGTACACCCCGGTCGTAGTCAAACCAGCACTGCAGTAACACTTGGTGACGTGGCGAGTCCCATAAGTGCAGTTCAAGCTGGTGAGGTGGCAAGCACAAGTAGTGTCCCGCTGCCACCAAAAAGACAAACACAGGCCCGTCGTGCCCATAGTGCCCTTCCTGCTGCATTCGCCAATCCTAATTGGGAACCCACCGCTTCTGCAGCGCCCGTACTTCCCCCATTCACATCCCCAACCAAATGCAGTCGGCTGCATGAGAGGCATTTTTATGTCCTCCCGAGTACCCCTACCCAGCGAACCCCCCAAAAAAGATGTCGTGTCTGCAGCAAGCGCGGATATAGGCGTGACACCCGCTATTATTGTCCCTCCTGTCCTGACAATCCTGGTCTTTGCATTGGTGAATGTTTTGAACGCTACCATACACTAGTTGAGTATTAGCGTAGGGTACAGCATTGCACAGACTAGGCACACTTTCACAGGGTCTCCCAAGATGCCATCGCATTTTGAGAGACCCGAACCTGGAACCGATTACAGTTATAAAAGTTAGTTACAAAAAAAGTGTAAAAAAAAAAAAAAAATATGAAATAAAAAAAATAGTTGTTGTTTTATTGTTCTCTCTCTCTCTATTCTCTCTCTCTATTGTTCTGCTCTTTTTTACTGTATTCTATTCTGCAATGTTTTATTGTTATTGATTGTTATTGTTATTGTTATTGTTATTGTTATTATGTTTTATCATGTTTGTTTTTCAGGTGTGTAATTATTTACACTTTACTGTGCTTTATTGTTAACCATTGTTAACCATTTTTTTGTCTTCAGGTACGCCATTCACGACTTTGAGTGGTTATACCAGAATGATGCCTGCAGGTTTAGGTATCATCTTGGTATCATTCTTTTCAGCCAGCGGTCGGCTTTCATGTAAAAGCAATCCTAGCGGCTAATTAGCCTCTAGACTGCTTTTACAAGCCGTGGGAGGGAATGCCCCCCCCCCCCCCCACCGTCTTCCGTGTTTTTCTCTGGATCTCCTGTCTCAACAGGGAACCTGAGAATGCAGCCGGTGATTCAGCCAGCTGACCATAGAGCTGATCAGAGACCAGAGTGGCTCCAAACATCTCTATGGCCTAAGAAACCGGAAGCTACGAGTATTTCATGACTTAGATTTCGCCGGATGTAAATAGCGCCATTGGGAAATTGGGGAAGCATTTTATCACACCGATCTTGGTGTGGTCAGATGCTTTGAGGGCAGAGGAGAGATCTAGGGTCTAATAGACCACAATTTTTTCAAAAAAGAGTACCTGTCACTACCTATTGCTATCATAGGGGATATTTACATTCCCCGAGATAACAATAAAAATGATTAAAAAAAAAAAATATGAAAGGAACAGTTTAAAAGTAAGATTAAAAAAGCAAAAAAATAATAAAGAAAAAAAAAAAAAAAAAAAAAAAACACCCCTGTCGCCCCCTGCTCTCGCGCTAAGGCGAACGCAAGCGGCGGTCTGTCGTCAAACGTAAACAGCAATTGCACCATGCATGTGAGGTATCACCGCGAAGGCCAGATCGAGTGCAGTAATTTTTCCAGTAGACCTCCTCTGTAAATCTAAAGTGGTAACCTGTAAAGGCTTTTGAAGGCTTTTAAACATGTATTTATTTTGTTGCCACTGCACGTTTGTGCGCAATTTTAAAGCATGTCATGTTTGGTATCCATGTACTCGGCCTAAGATCATCTTTTTTATTTCATCAAACATTTGGGCAATATAGCGTGTTTTAGTGCATTAAAATTAAAAAAAGTGTGTTTTTTCCCCAAAAAATGCGTTTGAAAAATCGCTGCGCAATTACTGTGTGAAAAAAAAAAATGAAACACCCACCATTTTAATCTGTAGGGCATTTGCTTTAAAAAAATATATAATGTTTGGGGGTTCAAAGTAATTTTTTTGCAAAAAAAAAAAAACTTTTTCATGTAAACAATAAGTGTCAGAAAGGGCTTTGTCTTCAAGTGGTTAGAAGAGTGGGTGATGTGTGACATAAGCTTCTAAATGTTGTGCATAAAATGCCAGGACAGTTCAAAACCCCCCCAAATGACCCCATTTTGGAAAGTAGACACCCCAAGCTATTTGCTGAGAGGCATGTCGAGTCCATGGAATATTTTATATTGCGACACAAGTTGCGGAAAAGAGACAAATTTTTTTTTTTTTTTTTTTTTTTTTGCACAAAGTTGTCACTAAATGATATATTGCTCAAACATGCCATGGAAATATTTGAAATTACACCCCAAAATACATTCTGCTGCTTCTCCTGAGTACGGGGATACCACATGTGTGAGACTTTTTGGGAGCCTAGCCGCGTACGGGACCCCGAAAACCAAGCACCGCCTTCAGGCTTTCTAAGGGCGTGAATTTTTGATTTCACTCTTCACTGCCTATCACAGTTTCGGAGGCCATGGAATGCCCAGGTGGCACAAAACCCCCCCAAATGACCCCATTTTGGAAAGTAGACACCCCAAGCTATTTGCTGAGAGGTATAGTGAGTATTTTGCAGACCTCACTTTTTGTCACAAAGTTTTGAAAATTGAAAAAAGAAAAAAAAAAATTTTTTTTCTTGTCTTTCTTCATTTTCAAAAACAAATGAGAGCTGCAAAATACTCACCATGCCTCTCAGCAAATAGCTTGGGGTGTCTACTTTCCAAAATGGGGTCATTTGGGGGGGTTTTGTGCCACCTGGGCATTCCATGGCCTCCGAAACTGTGATAGGCAGTAAAGAGTGAAATCAAAAATTTTCACCCTTAGAAATCCTGAAGGCAGTGATTGGTTTTCGGGGTCCCGTACGCAGCTAGGCTCCCAAAAAGTCCCACACATGTGGTATCCCCATACTCAGGAGAAGCAGCTAAATGTATTTTGGGGTGCAATTCCACATATGCCCATGGCCTGTGTGAGCAATATATCATTTAGTGACAACTTTATGAAAAAAAAAAAATAAATAAATAAAAAGTGTCACTTTCCCGCAACTTGTGTCAAAATATAAAATATTCCATGGACTCAATATGCCTCTCAGCAAATAGCTTGGGGTGTCTACTTTCCAAAATGGGGTCATTTTGGGGGGTTTTGTGCCACCTGGGCATTCCATGGCCTCCGAAACTGTGATAGGCAGTGAAGAGTGAAAGCAAAAATTTACACCCTTAGAAATCCTGAAGGCGGTGCTTGGTTTTCGGGGCCCCGTACGCGGCTAGGCTCCCAAAAAGTCCCACACATGTGGTATCCCCGTACTCAGGAGAAGCAGCTAAATATATTTTGGGGTGCAATTCCACATAGGCCCATGGCCTGTGTGAGCAATATATCATTTAGTGACGACTTTTTGTAAATATTTTTTTTTTTTTTTTTTTTGTCATTTTTCAATCACTTGGGACAAAAAAAATAAATATTCAATGGGTTCAACATGCCTCTCAGCAATTTCCTTGGGGTGTCTACTTTCCAAAATGGGGTCATTTGGGGGGGTTTTGTACTGCCCTGCCATTTTAGCACCTCAAGAAATGACATAGGCAGTCATAAACTAAAAGCTGTGTAAATTCCAGAAAATGTACCCTAGTTTGTAGACGCTATAACTTTTGCGCAAACCAATAAATATACGCTTATTGACATTTTTTTTACCAAAGACATGTGGCCGAATACATTTTGGCCTAAATGTATGACTAAAATTTAGTTTATTGGATTTTTTTTATAACAAAAAGTAGAAAATATCATTTTTTTTCAAAATTTTCGGTCTTTTTCCGTTTATAGCGCAAAAAATAAAAACCGCAGAGGTGATCAAATACCATCAAAAGAAAGCTCTATTTGTGGGAAGAAAAGGATGCAAATTTCGTTTGGGTACAGCATTGCATGACCGCGCAATTAGCAGTTAAAGCGACGCAGTGCCAAATTGGAAAAAGACCTCTGGTCCTTAGGCAGCATAATGGTCCGGGGCTCAAGTGGTTAATACAGCGCATTATTTTTTTCTTTATAATGCGAGAGGAATGAAGTTGTTTTGGTGCTTATATTCACACAGAGTTCAAACAAATTACTTTCTTCATGATTTATCCTCATGCCACGACTAAAATTATAGTTTTTAAAAGCCAGATCTCCAGAAATAATGTCTAAAATTATTTTTTGGACTCATCTTTTGTCCACAAACTTAAGGTCTGCCTGGGGGACTCGAGTCTTGACAAATTCCAAAAGTGTCCCCAGTGTTGCCTTCCCTACATGTCTACTAAAATACAATGGGTGCTTGACCTCCCACAGATTTCTGTTCTCTTGATACAGCTCAATAAAATGTGACAAAAATTCTTCCTCCTTAAAGGATTAATTTTTGCTGAAAGACAAGACACAAGATAAAAACTGTAATGTCAGTCCAAACTCCCAGTATTATTTTTTGCAGAATCTAGGGTACACATACACACACACACCAAACACATTCACCAAACACACACCCACGTTTAAATCTTACCTTCATTTCTGACGCTCGCTACTTCCGCTCGGACATACGTAGGTCAGCGTAATAGCTTTATATACACTGCGCATGTGTCATGCTAAGCCTGCGTCGCCCACCCCTGACGTTCTTTAGTACGATTTGTCCACGCCCCTTCACTCTTCGCTGGGCAGTGGCAGTATATAGAGAAAGATGGCGGAGAGATTATCTGGAACTAGCGCAGAGGAAAGCCACAACCATCCAGATCCAGGAGGAGATATAAGGCCACCAACATGGCCTTTGAAGAGATGGTGGAGATGGTGTCCATATTGAGAAGGGAGGACTATGATGCCAAAAAAGGACCGTACACCCGACCCAATATGCGGAAGGACAAAATAATGTCCTCAGTTGTCACTGCTATTGAACAAAAATTTGCCAAAAAACGGGCTAAAGAACAAGTGTGGAAGCGCTGGTCTGACTTCAAAACTAGGGAGCCTGAACAATATTGGTGAATCAAGAAGCTGATTAAAAAAAGTAAGTACTTGTTGTGTGTTCCTATTGAGATACTTAACTTGCATGCTGATCCATATTTTAGTTTACACAGCATCGTTCGTAAAGACTGTTCTTTTGAAATTACATATGATAATAAGAAAATTACGTTTGTTTTTCTAGAAATAGGATGGTACAGGGTTCTACATACATTTAGGTCTTGATAATTTGTCGTATTCCAAAAATGTGGGGATGTTGTGTAGATGTGTTTGAAACTAGAATGCTTCTTAAAAAATGATTCAGTGTAATGTAAAGACAGGACACAGCAGCTGTTTCTACATCTGGACTCACGAGCACTAGTGTACTATGTGACACCATAGAAAATGTTTGAGAGTAATACACATAGGGGCTCCAGGGGATACTTGAGGTGTCTGCATCTGTGAAACTTGCATGAAAATGTGTATTTACAAGTTATGCGCTGCGCTTGGGTGACCCCAAAAACAAAATTAATAATAACCAACTCTGTGCTTACTAGTGCGATAATATTAAATACAAATAATATGAATGTTGAATAAATAAACAAGGTGTGAAAAAACAAGTGCTTGTTACACCATAAATTAGTGCTTATTTGTGCTTTTTACACCATACATAGTGTCTTAATCAACATAAAAGTGTGCTTAGTGCTCAATACACAGTAACCTGCTTTTGTTAAATGAAAAAAAAAAAAAAAGTTCTCTCAATTGAGAGGCACTCTCAATAGTGTGTGCAAATAATGTCCAGCAGTGATAATAAACAATGCGTGCAGGTGGTGTTCAGCTGTGACAACAATCCAACATCATGCCATCATGCTGAAGATATCCTGAGTGCTGCAAAAGATGCTCCTGTGCTCCTTCGTGACCCCCTTAAGCTAATGTGCTCACCTCAGAGCGTGTGACTCATCTTCTACCCTGAGTCCAAAATTGCTTTGGAGCCACCCATGGGCTCAGTCTCAGTGTCTGCTCCACTCCTCCAGCTGGAAACAATGTGGCTCCATACATAGAATGGAACAGCACTGGTGTAAAGTCTGTGTCAGTCTCTCCGTCCTGGCCCCTCCCCTACGCGTCTTTGACACAGGGATCACGTGTCATCATCAGCGGGATATCTGGAGGAGGGGCCAGGATGGAGAGACTGACACAGACTTTACACCAGCGCTGTCTCAGCACAGCATACCGCACCAAACTTCCACTGATTTTGCATAGAAAGCCGTTATAGTATGGTGCACTGACGCACCAGTGCCATGTGAGTAGCCCGGTGTGGGGAGCGTTTTCTTTTAGTAAAAGTATTTTGACTATATTACAATATATAGTTTCCCTTTCATTCTATGTATGGAGCCACATTGTTTCCAGCTGGAGGAGTGGAGCAGACACTGAGACTGAGCCCAGGGGTGGCTCCAAAGCAATTTTGGACTCAGGGTAGAAGCTGAGTCACACACTCTGAGGTGAGCACATTAGCTTAAGGGGGTCACGAAGGAGCACAGGAGCATGTTTTGCAGCACTCAGGATATCTTTGGCATGATGTTGGATTGTTGTCACAGCTGAACACCACCTGCACGCATTGTTTTATTATCACTGCTGGACATTATTTGTACACACTATTGAGAGTGCCAAAGAGAACTTTTTTTTTTTTTTCATTTAAGAAAAGCAGGTTACTGTGTATTGAGCACTAAGCACACCTTTTATGTTAAGACACTATGTATGGTGTAAAAAGCACAAATAAGCACTAATTTATGGTGTAACAAGCACTTGTTTTTTCACACCTTGTTTATTTATTCAACATTCATATTATTTGTATTTAATATTATCACACTAGTAAGCACAGAGTTGGTTATTATTAATTTTGTTTTTGTGGTCACCCAAGCGCAGCGCATAACTTGTAAATTTATCCTATGCACGTTATATGAAGCGTGATTAGCGCATGCAGCTGGAGATAGCACAAGCAAGGCATAAGATCATTGTGGCTCACAGAATTTTTCCAATATGAAAATGTGTATTGTTTTGCATTTTTGGTCAGAGTGAATTTTAATCCTGTCTTCAAAAATTTTGGGGGAACAAAATGACAATTGTCCCCAACTTCTAAGCTACGTTTCATATTCCTTTTTCAGTACTGAAATATCACTGTGTTTTAAGTATACCTTTTGTTTTATTCTCATAGGGGAGAAAACACTCAGACAACAGTCCGAGGATCCCAGGACCCCCCAAGTCACCAGCCTGAAGCAGGAATTACCCCAAGCCCCAGCCCAAGACCACGCCCACCCGAAGAGCTTGAGGAAGGAGAGGTGGAGAAAGTGTGTGATATTTGCACCCCACCAAGTGAGCGACTGACACCCCAGCTTAAGTTAATCTATTTTGGCGTGCATATTTTTCTAAAATTTGTTATCCACATGTTTTAGGTGATGTTCTTGTTTTTATAGGGCAAGCGGCGGAGCCATTTAGCACAGACAGTGCACAAAGACTGATTGGGCAGATAATGGTGTGGAATGGGCAAATTGATCGAATGCTGGAAACAATTGACAGCATGAGAAATCGGCTGGACAGCATGCAACAGGAAATGAAGAACATGATTGATGTTTTGGGCAGAATCTAATAACTTTTTGCCTAAAAACATCAATCATGTTCTTCATTTCATTGTCAAGTTTTTCATTTTTGAAATTTTTGAAGTTGTGAAATATTAATCTCCAAATTTATCTATCTTCCATCAGGGGATGTCAATGTACTTGTTTTGTGTTTGCAACCCCTTCCTCATAATAATGTTAGTTTGTGAGAGGAACAAAGGGATTGCACACACAAAACACGTCCATTGCTCCCCCATGATAGGAGATAGCACATGTTGACTTGAACCTTTTTTACTCCCAATTTGTGTGCATCTGCTAAATTTAGTTTTTACATGGGTGACATCACCAGCACCGTTTTTGACATGTTGAACTTTGTAAGTTCCTGTTATTTTTTTGTATTATGTTTTTATAAACCCTGTTGTCAAGCATAATTTTGTAAACAAAATAAATTTTTTACAAATATGCCTAAACCAAAAACAAAAAAAATAAAAAATAAAAAAATATATTGTTCCTAAAAAAATTTAAAAAAGAAAAAAAAAAAAACCTAAACACGTTAAAACAAAATGCACCTTTCAATGTGCGCACAGTAAAATGTTTTACTACTACAATGTGTGTGGCTTATTATTTATCAATAACAGTTTATTAATTTTTTGTGTGTTTACAGTGACAAAGGGCCTTATTAACTAAAGGGAAATGCACTTGCCACTACAAGTGCACTAGGAGACAGACAAAACTAAATGCAAACAAGAATAAAAACAAGAGATTTTTACCACAATAATTTGTGTTTATTTTTTGAAAAATTAAAGTTGTTGTTGCATTGCAATGGCCCCCAACCATTAAAATAATTGACATATCTATCACGCACTTGACGGCGGTTTGGGGGGCCAAGCCAGTATGGCCAGTATCCAGGCCTGTTATTGGATCTTCACCACTAAGTCCGGCCTCAGGCCCAACTGAGGTAAGATATGTAGCTGAATGTCGTCTCAAATAATTATGAAGAATGCAGAAAGCCATTATTACATGATTTATCTTGTATTCCGCAAGATTTATGGCCAAGAGGAAAAAACTGAACCGGCTGGCCAGAATCCCGAAGGCATTCTCCACAACTCTTCTTGCTCTGGCCAGCCGGTAATTAAATACCCTCCTCTCAGGGGTGAGGAACCTTTGGGGGAGCGGCCTCATCAAGTGCTCGCCAAGAGCAAACACTTCACCAGCGAAGAAAACTGAGGGGAGTCCATCAACGTTCTGGTCATCAGGTGGCAATCCCAGGCCACCAGTCTGGAGATGCTGGCACAACTCCATCTGTGCAAAGACTGCTCCGTCTGACATCCGGCCGTTCTTCCCCACATCCAAGAACATAAAATCCAATTGTGCCGAGACCACCGCCATCAAAACTACACTATGAAACCCCTTATACTTATAGTAGTAAGACCCCGAATGGGGTGGTGGCACAATGCGGACATGCTTCCCATCAATCGCCCCGACACAGTTGGGAAAGTCCCAATGGTCAGAGAACTGGGAGGCTACAGTCTGCCATTCCTGTGTGTTTGAAGAAAACTGTGGAGTCAAACAAGAAAAAAAAATATAAGTACTTTTAAACATAACTTTGCTAGCAGATTACCCATAAACATTCTTGAACAACAGCAGTCGAACATTTTTAATATGTGTTATTTCCAAAAATAAAAAATATAAGGCCCACTTATAAGATTACTCACCCCCTCTGATGGACCATTGATCAATTTGTATGTGGGGGCAGGGGTTGTAATTTGGGAGAAGAACACACCTGACATTTGGCAACATTTGAGGGGGTGGGGGAGGGGTTGGAATTTGGGAGAAGAACATATCTGACATTTGGCAACATTTGAGGGGGTGGGGGAGGGGTTGGAATTTGGAAGAAGAACACACCTGACATTTTGAAACATTTGAGGGGGTGGGGGAGGGGTTTGAATTTGGGAGAAGAACACACCTGACATTTGGAAACATTTGAGGGGGTGGGGGAGGGGTTGGAATTTGGGAAAAGAACACACCTGACATTTTGAAACATTTGAGGGGGTGGGGGAGGGGAAAGCAGTACAATAGAGCTAACAATATGCATTGTTAAAGGGACTATAGGCTAGAGGCATAAATGGACCCAGGATTGCATGGTGGGGAGGTTATTGAAGGTAAATATGCATTTGGTGCAAAAAATTATTACTTTAAAAAAACAGGCATGCATGAAGATAAAGGGGACATTCGCAGCATATTCCAGGCATGGTAATTATGTAACAAGGACATTTAGACAATACATTAGCAAACATTAAATACATATCATGTAATGTTAAAGGATAACAAACTTACCTTCATATAGTCCTTCTGCAGGACCTGAATTATAGCAGAACAGGTCTCTGGGATTATGATCCCCAGAGCCTGGGGGGAGATGTCGAGAACTTCTCCTGAGTCCTGAAGACTTCTCCCAGTCGCCAAGTAATGTAAAGTGGCAACTAGCCTCTGCTCCACAGTGATGGCTTGCCTCATGCAGGTATCCTGCCTGCAGATATAAGGGGTCAGCATAGCCAGCAGACATTCAAAAACGGGGTCTGTCATCCTGAGATAATTCCTGAAATCCTCAGGATTATTCTCACGTATCTCACGGAGCAAAGGCATGTGCGAGAATTGGTCATGCTGGCACAACCAATTCTTCGTCCATGAACTCCTCCTTGCCCTGTTCATGGACTGGACTCGGGTCAAAGTATTAACCCCAACACCAAGTCCCCACGCAGCACAAACTTGAGAACGAGTACGTCCACGCATCATGGCTTCAAAACGGTCAGCTGGTCAAACAAACAAACTTAGAACAAACGCACTGAAGAACAGCAAGGCCTATGAAGAGCGACCTGAAGATCAGGAACGAGCAGACCAGAACGGCCTGCTAAGCAAGTTACGAACTGACCAACACGCACTGAAAAGCAGATACAAACCGCACAAGCACAAACTGAACTGCAAAAAATGAAAAAGTGTGAGAAGCGCGAATCGTCTCTAACCAAACTTCTACTAACACGACATAAACACGAGATTAGCAGAAGGAGCCTAAAGGGTGGCATAGTGGGGCTTTAACTTCCTTTTTCTAGTCTCGGCGTACGTGCTGTACGTCACTGTGTTCAAAACCATCGGACTTTTGGAGTGATCGTGTGTGTCCAAGTCCGTCCGTTTGTAAGTCCGGCGCACCTACGCTACAAAGTCCATTGGAAAGATCACCGGACCAAGTATGCCGTAAAGTCCGGTCGTATGTATGCGGCATTAGTGTACTGTGTACCCTGCACAGTTGCACCTATAGCTACCTGAAGACAAGTGCTGTTGTTCTTCTTCTGATCCTATTAATACCATAGGCAGGCAGGTTAAAGTATTTACAGTTAGTGTATTATGTACCCTGCACAGTTGCACCTGTAGCTTAGCTGAAGACACGTGCTGTTGTTCTTCTTCTGATCCTATTAATACCACAGGCAGGCAGCTTGAAGTATTTACAGTTATGCCGCGTACACACGGTCGGACTTTGCAGCTACAAAAGTCGGACAGCCTGTCCGACATACTTCCGGCGTACCTTCGGCGGACTTGGGGCAGACTTTCTTACGAACGGACTTGCACACACACGACCACACAAAAGTACGCCAGCTTAGTACGCTGTGACGTACACCAAGTCCGACGAGACTATAAAACGGAAGTTCAATAGCCCGTACGACACCCTTTGGGCTCCTTCTGCTAATCTCGTGTTTATCTCGTGTTAGTAGAAGTTTGGTGAGAGACGATTCGCGCTTGTGAGACTCGTATTTTTCAGTTCGTTTTAACTGTTGTTCAGTCTGTGCTTGTGAGGTTTGTATCTGCTTTTCAGTGCGTTTGGTCAGTTGGCATTGAGAAATCTTTGTTTTATTGGCCGCTCGTTCCTGATTTTCAGGTCGTTCTTTACAGGCCTTGCTGTTCTTCGGTGCGTTCTGTTTAGTGCGTTCTGACCAGCCGACCGTTTTGAAGCCATGTTACCTGTACGTACTCGTCGTAGAGCTCGTGCATTGTATGTGCTTGGTGCTGTAGTTTATTCTTCAGCCCAAGACCAGTCCATGAACAGGGCGAGGAGGAGTTCATGGACCAAGAATTGGTTGCTTCAGCGTGACCAGTTCTGTCACATGCCTTTGCTCCGTGAGATCCGTGAGAATAATCCTGAGGATTTCAGGAACTTTCTCCGGATGACGGACCCCGTTTTTGATCGTTTGGTGGCTTTGCTGACCCCCTATATCAGCAGGCAGGATACCTGCATGAGGCAAGCCATCACTCCGGAGCAGAGGCTGGTCGCTACCTTGCGGTATTTGGCCACAGGGAGAAGCCTGCAGGACCTTAAGTTCTCGACAGGCATCTCCCCCCAGGCTCTGGGGATCATTATCCCAGAGACCTGTTCTGCCATCATACAGGTCCTGCAGAAGGACTATATTAAGGTAAGCTATTTTTATTTTATTAGCATCACATGTTCTTTTATGTAATCTTTGATAATGTAATGTATTTCTTGCTTCAAACACTACTTCCCATCATTGCAATATAGTGTGAATGTCCCCTTTTTATCCTCACACATGCTGGGATTTTTTCCTGTTATTTTTTGTCATGCATGTATAGTTTCCTTCAATAACCTTCCCAGCATGAAGTGATGGGAACATATCCACCTAGTCTACTCATTTTGAATGTATTTTGTTGGAGTGTATTTAGTGTGCTTATAATTAGCAATTAGCTAGATTTCACAACCCCCCCCCCACCTGAACTCACTCCAAATAGTGTGCTGCTAATTAGCAATTAGCTAGATTTCACAACCCCCCCCACCTGAACTCACTCCAAATAGTGTGCTGCTAATTAGCAATTAGCTAGATTTCACAACCCCCCCCCCCACCTGAACTCACTCCAAATAGTGTGCTGCTAATTAGCAATTAGCTAGATTTCACAACCCCCCCCCCACCTGAACTCACTCCAAATAGTGTGCTGCTAATTAGCAATTAGCTAGATTTCACAACCCCCCCCCCCACCTGAACTCACTCCAAATAGTGTGCTGCTAATTAGCAATTAGCTAGATTTCACAACCCCCCCCCCACCTGAACTCACTCCAAATAGTGTGCTGCTAATTAGCAATTAGCTAGATTTCACAACCCCCCCACCCCCACCCTCGTTAAAATTTGCTTGAATGTTCTGTGGTGTTGATTTGTCTAAAGCAAATCTATGTTGCACTTTGCAAAATGCATGTGCACTCTACAAGTGCATTTGTTCCAGTGCTTTAGTAAATGAGCAGAAGCTCTGCTGATTTCCATCATCAAATCATATGCAAGCCTCAAAGTGTTTTCATTAATTGCCCTTGCATGTGATTGTGTACTCTTTGCAACATGAATGCCTTTTGACATTACCTCATTTACTGTAAGCTGGTTAGCAACTGCACCTGCAGAGTGCGACAACTGCAGTCTTGTAGCCTTTGTTATCCCTAAATTCCTGCGTGTTGTTAAAGTAATTTTTTTTAGGGATTTCACAACCCCCTAAAATGTAATCAATGTTCTATCAGAGGGGGTGAGCAATCTGATAAGTGTGCCTTTTTCCATATTAGTTATTCCAGAAGAATTAAATTATTGAATGTTATACTGATGCTGGGGAATAATGTTTTTAATTGTCTAATTTTCTTGCAATGTTAGCTTCCAAATTAATTGATTTTGGTTTTCTTGTTTGATTCCCCAGTTTCCTTCAACGCCACAGGAATGGCAGACTGTGGCATCCCATTTTGCCAGCCGTTGGGACTTTCCCAATTGTGGAGGGGCTATAGATGGGAAACATGTCCACATTGTGCCACCACCCCATTCGGGGTCATATTATTTTAATTATAAGGGGTTCCACAGTATTGTTTTAATGGCGGTGGTGTCGGCACACTATGATTTTT